>JAQPPZ010001298.1:4065666-5420889 GCA_028583015.1 Wollemia nobilis | reverse complement strand
GATCGTGACTAAAAATTATGATTGTAACCAATTCATTTATGTTACCAAAATATATATATAATAAGTAAAGATTTGGCTTTTACGAGGGATCATGGTTGGAGGAGACTGCTCAAAATAACCAATATATATATATATATATATATATATATATATATATATATTTATTTTTATTTATTTATTTATTTATTTATTTATTTATTTATTTATTTATTTATTTATTTATTTATTTGTTCACCAAGGTTGTATATTGTGATGATTAGTAGAAATAAGTGGTTGGGTAACTAGTTTATATAAATAATTAAAAATATAATAGATAAATTTTTTATATTAACTTTTTAATTTTGGATATGAAAAGGGTATGTGTGGTAAGAGGATAAAAACATATAAAGTATGTTAGTTAGTAATACTAAGTAGTGATGACAAGTGTTTAAAACAAAGTGAACATTTATAAAAAATAACAAATTTATATTTGACATATTAGAATGTTGCGCACATACCATATGGAATACACATCTATAGTGTTAGCTAATAAAAACCTTAAATTATAGTAAGAGTCAATTGTTTGTCAATAGACCTTTTAAGGAAATACTACGGGCTCAACTATTTTACATAATATATGTGATTTCCAAGATATCAAAAACAATTATATATAATCATTATACATGTCAAATCCTTATATTATGAATACAATGAACACTCTTACAATAGAACGAAGCCATCCTATCAATTGTCTTAAAATACATATGGAAGGTGAAAGTACCGGTTCATTCAACTATAAACAGGAGGTTCAAAAATGTGATTTGGAGAAACTCTTTTCATTAATATATTTATGATTTTCTCCCTTATTTGAATTAAATATTATTTCGTAATATGAGCAGGCATCTGCATCCCACACTTCTCATGGGGAGAGGCCAGAGGGGTTAGGATCTGCATCCCACACTACTAATACCACTTCTATTGGTACTGCCTTGTAACCTTCATCTTGAAATTAAAAACAAATTACAAAAGTCTAATCCTTCCATTAGAGCACTCACCCTAACAAGATACAAAGCCATATTGTTAGAAAAACACATGGATCCTCCAAATCTCATCACCAATAAAACTATTAAAAATGTAAAATCTAGAGGAGGGAGCCTAAGAAGAATAAAAAAGTATAGAAAACCTCATAGGTACCTAGGCGATTGTAACACATATTGGTAACTTACAAGTTTGATGTGTCTCCATCCCTAACGGGATCGGTCCAAGCTAAATTAGTTTATTATATTAGATACCATAGTTGTTCCTTCAAATATTTCATTGTACAAATTCATTTCACCTAATAATACAGGGTTTCTCTTACCTTTTGCGCATGAATTTTGATAACCTCTAAATGACACTCAATCTAAAACTTTGCAAAGGAGGAAATGGAAACAACGTTCTCTTGTGATGTAGGACAAAGAAGATAAGTGTTAGTAATGTCGATGATCAACCTCTTATACATTAGTCTCCCTCTCAATAATACATTTAAAGATAACAACTCATGAGAACAAATGCATTGAATAGTTTCTCCTGAGAATTATTACAATCCTAATTATTTTTTTCCTGCGTTATGGTAAATTAAAGTTTGATGACAACTATGTTGAAAACCAATATGATTTAGGAGGATTTGTGTGAAGTTTCCATCGAGTTAGTGTCTATTTGGTTTGCTTTCATTTTCCACATTGCCACGGTAATTGGTCCCTTTTAACATCGAATTTCAGTCCAAAAATAAAAATATATGCATTCTTAAATGTTTTGGGTGTTGGTATCATCATCGATATCAATATTATGTATATATAGCAATATCAATAGCAGTAATCAAATCAATGCACAAATCATCACACATAATAGAGACACCGATTTTACATGAATCACCCAATGTGGGCTACTCCACAGAGAAAATATTTTACTAAAATTTTCTCAATCAATCTCTTGGGAATCATTTCCTTATTACAATGTTTATGGACCTCTTTCCAAAGGAGATACCAATCCCCTAATCAATTTCATTTATCTCTATCCACAGGAGAACTCCTTTCTCCTCTTGCTATGGTCGGTGATCTTCTAAAAAATTGTTGCTCCCATTGCACTGGCTAAGGGATCTCTATCCACTAAAGACACCTATCCTCATTGCCCTAGCTAATGGATCTCTATCCACTGGATACTATCATCCTCTATACTCTGTCACCTGCATAGCTCTGTCTCAAATCAATACTAAACACAATCCTTAGATCTAGCACAAATATGCTCAATATTTGTCTCTAGTCTGCCACAAACCTATACTCAAATCTGCACCAAACTCTATCCTCAAATATATACTAAACATATTTTTTTAGTCTAGCACAAATCTATCCTCAATTCCTATCTTTTGATATGCACAAAACACAGTCCTTCGCTCTAACACAAATCTATCCTCAATAGCTGTCCTTTGATTTGTACTTAACATAGTCCTTCGGTCTAGCACAAATTTATCCTTAATATCTATCCTCTGATTTTTACTAAACACAATCCTTTGGTCTAGCACAAATATATCCTCAATATATGTCCTCAAGCCTTAACACAAATCTTGATCAAATTATAAATCAACACTACTAGATTTACCCCAAACCTTCACTCAAGGTTTGAACAAATCAATCAATCAATTTTACTCATAAGTCTTCTCAAAGACTTATCTCAAATTTGCCTTGTAAGCTTCCACAAAATCTCACACTAATTTGTCCACAAGTCCTCTCTAGAACTTGTCCAAAATGCTCTCAACAAGTCCTCACTAGAACTTATCCAAATCTACCCTCAATCTGTATTGTAAGCTTCCACAAAATCTCACACAAATCTGTCCACAAGTCTTCTCTAAGACTTACCTCAAATCTGCTCAAAAAGTCCACACTAGAACTTTTCCAATCTCATGGAAACATAAAGAGAATTTTTAGAGAATCAATATGCTTCACATTCATCACAATGCTCAATCGCTTTCAATCACTCTTTTAGAAACATATAGAGAATTTTTTGAGACTCAATATGCTTCACATTCACCTCAATGCTCAATAACTTTCACTCACTCCTTTTAGAAACATATAGAGAATTTTTAGAGAATCAATATGCTTCACACTTACAATGCTCAATTACTTTCAATCACTCTTTTGGAAACATATAGAGAATTTTTAGAGATGCAATATGCTTCACATTCAGAAACTCTTAATCACTTTCAATATTTCTTTTAGTATAGAAACATATAGAGAATTGTTAGAGATTCAATATGTTTCACACTTATCAACACTCAATCTCTTTCTCAAATCAATTTAGAATATATAAAAAATTGTTTCATAGAACTTGAACTATCACTTTACACATCCACTTGACTAGGCACAACCAACTCTACTCAACCAATCACTCAATGAAATAATATTTGTTCACAAACCCTAGTCCAAGCATATGAACACTCCCTCAAATATTTTCAACAATGCTCATCAACCAATCTCACATAACAATGATACTCATGATCTTTGCAAACCCTAGTTCAAGTTCTTCACTCAATCATTCACTTCAAAAACAATGCTTATAAAACAATCTTCACATAATGATGATACTCATGATATTTTCAAACCCTAGTTCAAGTTCTTCACTCAATAAATCACTTCAACAACAATGCTTATAAAATAAGGTTTTATCAACAACTCTCAATTTCAGAAAATATTGAAGCATTAATTCAAAACACACTCAACAATGTTTACCAAATAATCCTTTTCACTCCAACTTTGCATTCACAACTTTCACCAATCACTCACTAGGAAGAATATGCCCATACCTTTATTTGATGTAGAAGTGACCTTGGAAAACTTGTCTCAATCATAATTTTCTCTTTTGCCAATCTCAATGGTTAGATGATAAAATATCACACTAAATTTATCTCAAAATAATTCTCAATTACAAAAATAATCAAACTTAGTTACACCTTATTTCTCCTTCTTAAAATAATATCCAACAACACAAATATTCAATCAAAATACTTCTTCTAAAACTCTACCTCATCAAAAGAACCTCTTAACATTTTAATTCCATCATGACCCTTTTCAAAAATATATCTCAAAAACAATCCAAAATCTACTTATGACTCCCTACTTAATATTGTATTAATTAAATAAATCACTTTATAAAATAATGCAATAAATCAATTTCCAATTTTTCTAAGGTAAAAAACAATTACCCAACCAAAATAACCTTTCAACACTTAGGTTAATATCATGCCCTAACTTCCACCTTATTCCTTTTAAGACCTTAGCAATATGCAAATATAATTTCTAAATTTCACTTTATTCCTCCTAAGATCTTATCACATTCAAATTAAAATAATTTCAAAAACTTTATTACCCATTTTGCAATCCACGGGGCTCGAACTTGCACCACTCTCTCCACAATGCCTTGGTCACGGCTTCCACACAGTGGGAGCCACATGCTCCTTTTATGCCTTAAATCACAATGTGTGCTTTGACCTCCTCATGATCCTCAAGAGCCTTTGACTCTTCCTTCGATGTGATATCCGCTACCACACTTGTAATTTGGAGGCGCTTGATTAAATTTTGCATGAGCTTCGAATATTTTGGATGCACACCTTTTAAGTGAATTTGAAACTTTTGTTTGGCTAAGGTATAAATACCTTATGCCCTCTTTACCATACACATCAATGGAGGATAATGTGTTGGGAGTCGGTGCCACCATTTGCCTCGTTAATATTTTAATTTATAATTATTTAAATTCAATAGAATTTAAATATTATAAATTTAATATTTTACATCGTCTTTGGGCTTTATTAAAAATTAAAATCTCCTTAGGTTTTTAGAAAAACCTTTTTAATTTGCCCACCTATGGTTTTAATAAAACCTTTTATTTTGCCCAACCATGGTTTTAATAAAAACCATTTATTTTTTCCAACCATGGTTTATATAAAAAACCTTTTACATGATATTTAAAAATAAATATTATGAATCTTATTTTACCATCAACCTTTTGCATTACTCCTTTTGACCTTTTGACATCAATGATAATTTATCCTTGACATCAATGACAACTTTGACTCAAAATTTCCAACACTAGCTATCAAAGATGAAAGTATTCTCTATCCATTGTAGAAGGCTTCTCACATTTTGAAGATTAATTTTCATTGCAATAGAAACTTAGATAACATTTTCTAGGATTAATATAAAATTCCTATTACAATTTTCAATAATCTAAAGCAAAATAACAATGACCAACTTTTCTTCTTGAGTTGGTTCTCTAAAAACTACCTCTTTAAATCTTCATTGGTTGTCCTTCAACCTAGTGGTATTAATTCTTGGCTTCATTGGTCTTTCTCTTAGCCAGTGGAAATACTTGTCTTCACTTGTTTTTCTTCAACACAGTGGTAATGTCCTTAACTTCATTGGTCTTTCCTTAACCAGTGGAAATACTTCTCCTCACTAGTTTTTCTTATCCATTGGTAATATCCTAACTTCATTGGTCTCTCCTTCGCCAATGGAAATATACTTAGATTATTTATAACTTTAAAAACCTGTACAATAAAACTTGTGGCTCGAATACCATTGATAGCTTTTGTTTCTAAATACTTAATGTAAATAACCATTGAATCGTATATAATAAAGTTGTAATAAAATTGACTTAATAAAAATAACTTAGAAATACTCATAGAATAATCAATTGGAAATGCTCATAAAAATACTAAAAATGTTATAGAATAAAGGTCTACTAATGTAAGCTATGTGCAATGTATTTTGGATACCAATTACAATGCTTTGTCACTTATATAATAGTATGCAACTCTTCATATAAATTACTCTTGACCTTCACTCTTATTTGAAACTCTTCACTTTCCTGTTTTAAGGATACATGTGCACTCATACATGATGGACACTTGTGCACATACAAACTCACAACACTTGCACACTCAATTACATGACACTTGTGCATTTCTTACACATTATTACATTACATGAAATATAAACTCACACTCTAATCTAAGACACACACCTAATATAATATTGTACCAAGGTGGTACATAAGCATATACCATATAATGTAATATTTTCTAACAATGTCTTCATCTGGTGCATAGGATTCTCTAACATGTCCATTCTACTTTTTGATGCCCCACTACCTTCCTAGTTGTAATAGCATATGTGTCATTTAAATAAGCTTTTGAGTTTGTTAGGATACTTTGACAATAGATTCACTTATTGAGAGCATGTCTTGGGTATTTTGGTGCACACTTTCACTTGGTATCTTCATTTTTTGCATTTTTTCTCTTATTTTATTGGATGTCAAGCTCTCAATTAATTTTTACCAAAAAAAAAGTATCCTTTGCCGACATAAACACTCAAAATTGTTTGGCACTTCCTTGATTCCTTAGCTTGGTGAAGTGCTTTGTCATGCGTTGGGTTCAACTTATGCCTTAGCCAATTATGATTTCATCATTATATTGAGTCAGGTTTTATAGTGCACCTACTAACATAAACATTCTAAAATATCTATCATTGAGGATCAATGTACCTAATAGGCTCCACTATCATGTTGGATGCTAGCCTTCCATTCTTAGTCAATTTTTTGCTTCAATGACCTAGATCTTTTGCTCTCTCCTATTGACATTAGCAACAATGTCTACTTGAGATGTTGTATGTTAGATGTCATATTTAAATTACCCATCTGCTGACATGAGCACTCAAATCCAATCGAAATGTTGGATTTTAGATATTTTTGCAACATATGCTAACATTAGCATTCAAAATGTTAGGTAATGCTTCTACACTTAGCAAAAATGTATTCATTTTTCTATATTCTTTGATCTAGTCTTTGTATTGGAAAAATTCATCTCCCTCTTCGAAGATGGATGTGGGTGGAAACTTTCATCCAATACCACATATTTTAAGGGGTGACACTTATAATTATCAACAAGACCAATTTGTCTTATTAGTTCTTTTCTTGACTCAGCTTTTCCTCCTTTACCATCTTCTTCTTATGGCTCTTGGTTTTTTTTTGTTAGCATATTTCTAACACCATTTTATAATTGTAACTCAATTTTCAAAATATGATGGCTTGGTTTCCTAACTCACACCTTTGATTGAAAGGTATGTTCATAACCACTAAGTGGATAGACTATAATATTGTGGAACCAAATGATGGGTTTTAGGATTGTATAACTAGAGGTTAGGCTATATCCATACCCTATTCCATAGATGTTCAAGGGTAGAGCACAAAATATTGACCTCCTTCCTCTATATGGGACCTAATGATTGATCCAATAGTAGAGGATACTTTAGAGGAGAAGATTCCTAATTCTAAGAGTAAGAGCTTTGGCTATAATATTATAGGATAAATTTAACAAGGTGATGGATCATAGACTTTGGCTATAATATTATAGGATAAATATATTCAGGATCCCTAGACTTGGGAATGAGCTTTATGTTTCTATATTTATCATATGGTCTAGATAATTGGTTATAAGAGTTTCCAAATAGACTTGGTGAAGATCTAACCCCACAAATATTCCATAGTGCTTTGTAAAATTCACATAGAAAACCACCATAACCTAGAGCCTTATCATTGGCCATGGAATATACTACATCCAAGATAGTTTTAAGAAGGAAATTACCCAAGATTGATCTTGATCATTTTTCTTTTTTCTTATTCTTAATATTCTAATTCCTAATTATAAAGTTACAAACAAAGGTACAATTAACTCTCTTCATTTTCAAACTGTTGCTTAACACAAACTAATACTTGATAATCTAAAAAATAGGTTTTAGATGGATCCTATTATTGTTTTGTTAAAGGAACAACATAAACCATTGTCACTTTAAATAAAACATAACAATTGTACATGTTGCAGCTTATCAAATCCTTGTATGCATCAACACCATTACTTCTGAACAATAAGACTTTCAAGTAATACATGATAATTATATTGAATTGTAAATAAAGTTCTCCACCCTTCAAAATAATTATAATAAAACAAAATACAAATAATTTTACAAGTGCTTAAGTCCAAATTAATAGTCTACAATATAATTATATACTATATATTTATATCATTAATTCTAAATAATGCTAAACTGAAAATAAGGAAATAACTTGTTGAAATAAAAATTATATATAAAACTTTCTTTTTTTGGTACATAGAATGCCTCTGTAATCCTTAGGTTGTTGCATAAATACAAATTGATGGGACCCCAACTATTGGGAATCTTCCAAATTAATAGTCTACAATGTAATTATATACTATATATTTATATCATTAATTCTAAATAATTCTAAAGTGAACACAAGGAAATACCTTGTTGGAATAAAAATTATATATATAACTTTATTTTTGGATACATGGAAAACCTTTATAATCCTTAGATTGTTGCATAAATACGAAGTAAGCAGGACCCCAACTATTGGAAATCCTTCAAATTAATAATCTGCAATATAATCTTATAATATATATTTATATCATTAATTCTCAATAATGCTAAACTGAACACAAGCGAATAACTTGTTGGAATAGCAATTATATATGTAAAACTTTCTTTTTTTTGGCACATAGAGAACCTTTATAATCCTTAGGTTGTTGCATAAATATGAAGTAAGAGGGACCCCAACTATTGGGGATCCTCCAAATTAATAATATCAATATAATAATATATATTTATATCATTAATGCTAAATAATGCAATACAAGGAATAACTTGTCGGAATAAAAATTATATATAAATTTGTTTTTTTGGGCACATAGAGAACCTCTATAATCCTTAGGCAGTCGCATAAATAAGATGTGAGTGGGACCCCAACTATTAGGAATCGATTCCAAAAATTTAGAATAGCCTTTTGGCAAGCTCTTAGTCACTACCTTGTTGGAATAAAAATTATATATAAAACTTTCTTTTTGGACACATGGAAAACCCTTATAATCCTTAGATTGTTGCATAAATACAAAGTAAGCAGGACCCCAACTAGTGGAAATCCTCTAAATTAATAGTCTGCAATATAATCATATAATATATATTTATATCATTAATTCTAAATAATGCTAAATTGAACACAAGGGAATAACTTGTTGGAATAGCAATTATATATGTAAAATTTTCATTTTTGGCACATAGAGAACCTTTATAATCCTTAGGTTGTTGCATAAATACCAAGTGAGAGGGACCCCAAATATTGGAAATCCTCCAAATTAATAATATACAATATAATAATATATATTTATATCCTTAATGCTAAATAATGCAATACAAAGGAATAACTTGTTATTATATATATAAAACTATTTTTTTGGGCACATAGAGAACCTCTATAATCCTTAGGCAGTCGTATAAATAATATGTGAGTGGGACCCCAACTATTAGGAATTGATTCCAACAAATTAGAACAGTCTTTTGGCAAGAACTTAGTCACTACCAATTGGCCTATGTTCTCTATAATCCTTACGTTGTTGGGTAAAGGAGATGAAGTGAACAAGATCCAGACCCACTAGGTTCCTACCAACTAGCCTATTATTTAGGGGTTTGTATTGGCTTATGTTGTCTACAATCCTTAGCTTGTTGGGTAAAGGAGACAATCCTTAGCTTGTTGGATAAAGGAGACGAAGTGAACAAGATCCAAACCCACTAGGTTACTACCAACTGACCTATAATTGAAGGGTTTGTACTTGGGTTTGAAGAATAAGAACTCAAAGAAATACCAGTTAACTATCTTAACATGGATAAATTGTTAGGGTAAAGAACAGGTTCGTATTAAAATTCCACTTACCTAATATCAAAACTTGAACTTGAATCTCTTAAATAAAAACAAAAAAACATACAACTAATATATCCCTTCTAAAACTATATTAAACATTATTTATTTTCTACTAGAGTATTCAACCATGAAGTTCTATTACTCATAAGTATACTGTGTTTTACAAGCTTAGCAAGTTTAGAAAATACACTTTCTTCCTGTAATAATCTACATGGCAACTAATTAAAATTTTGTTTCGGGAATAAATAATTTTTTCAAGGAATCAAGTAAGGAATCAAGTAAGAAGTGCTGAAGAATGTATTCTTGTACCCAACATACTTTGAAACAAACTAATTAGCTACATGGCAGCAACTAAATAAAATTTGTTTAGGAATCAATATCTGTTTCAAGGAATAAGTAGTCCTAAAGAATATATTCTTGTACCCATCATACTTTGAAAGAAACTATAAAAATGGCAAGAATGGTCAAAGCATTGGCCTGCTACATAAGATGAAGCATTTCTACCCGTTGCTACATTATAACATTTCAAACAGTCCAATATTATATCAATGGAAGTTGAATCAACATTAACAATATCAGACAACCATCTATCCATTCACAATATCTGATAACCATCCATGATTAGGGATTGAAATTGCATTCTGGTGGAACCGTAGGAAACCTCCCAGATTTATCGTTGCAGTAATCATAAAGCATGTAATATTTGCGAACCCAACGAAGTTGTTTCCCACTCAGTTTCTGAAATTCGGGCTGATCCCACCATTTGTCAGCACAGGTTTTAGACGCTTCACACCCCTCCAGTTGAAACCCTTGATACGATGAAACAAAGGGAGCTTTACCCCAATCTATTTTCCCTCTTCCTCCATCGGTGGTCCAGTTTTCCCCGTTCCAAAGGCTGGAGATGATATTCATGGGCTGATTCTTTAGATATGGGACACCCTTTCCTTCGTTGTTCTTGAACACCCGGATTGGTATAGAGTCCACAAAAAATCTGTGAGCACAATGTATAAACAGACATGTATAATCTTTGCGAAAATAATAGAAAATAAGAGTGAATCACATTATAGTTATTCTTCGTTTAGAGCACATACACAATTTGCTTGTGGTTCCAAAGTATTGAGTAGTTATGGAAGTCTGCCGACGGATCAAACCAGAGTCGAATCCTTTGCTCACGATTTCCAACCCCATTCGCAAAAATGTTGGTTTGCAAAATGTAAGGCTTTTCTGGATAGTTTCCCAGAAATTCGTAGTCGATTTCGTCGTGGGAAGTTGTGTTTGAGGACATCTGATGCAAGTATTTATTTACATGATGTTAACCTAGGTTGGCAATGACTAAACTTTGCATATAATTTTAGGTTAAGCATTACTCTGTATGGAAGCCTGTTTGATTTGTATACTTACATAATATGCGGTGACTGTTCCTGGGGAGTTGCCAGACACCAGTTTAATTTTCATGCTGAAGATCCCAAACAAGTACTTATTTTTTGACTGAAAGCCTGAACCTGAAATCATTAATTATATTATTAAAAACAAGAAAAGGCTCAATGCAAAAATCAGGATGAGTGCTACTGGTTGACATTTTGGGAATACAATACCTGAGGCTCGATCCAAACTTAGCTCGACTATCTTGCCATTGTTTGACAATTTAACGTGATCTTTTCCCCATGTAATATCGAAGTTGTCAGTGAAATCGCTAGATGATACTCTTGCTGAGACAAAATACATGAGAAACAAGATTGAGTAGATGTTGATTGATGGACATCTTTTAAAACCAAAGAGACTGATATAGGTCTCCATTGTTGGCAAGGTTAATAGGCCTTGGTCCTTCCAGAGTGCTTGGCATACAGTGAACATACTCTAAACGGCCTAGAAGTTTCTGTCCACAATATTATATCCGATGCTTTGCTCACAAGAGCCGACAACCTAGAACGCGCTAGTTGGGTAGACAGAAACCATGATATTATCCTCTTTATTTTAATAATTTATATAAAAAACAAAACTGACTGTAAAAAAATTAATTAATCATGTAAAGGCATTAAATAAAAATTCCAAAGTTTTAATAAAACTAAATAACCTTATTATACCATTATAATTGACATCCTTAAAAAGAAATTCAATTAAAGAAATACAAATTTAGGCGTGGTTCTTGGCAGATTCTGAAGCCCTAAACTAGAGACCAAAATAAGACTGCACTATAGTTGACTGACTTACGTGCTTCGTTTTCTATTGTACCTTGAATTCCGTGTATTCATCATGTCAGGATTTAGTATTCATCATGTCAGGAGTTAGTATATCGTTTAACACATAAGGTAACTTATAAGTTTGATGTGTCTCCATCCCTGACGGGATCGGTCCAAGCTAAATTAGTTTATTAGATAAGAGACAATTGTTTCTTCAAATATTTCCATGTACAAGTTAATAATACAGGGTTTCTCTTTACGTACGAATTTCGATAACCTCCGAATAACACTCAATCTGAAATTTTGCAAGGGAGGAAATGGGAACAACTTCCTCTTGTGATGTTTTCATCCATGGATGGAATCGTTGACATCAATAAATGGGGAGAGGCGGACAAAGCAGATAAAGAGTTAGTAATGTGGGTGATCACCATCTTCTACATTAATCTCCCTCTCAACAATACATTTAAAGATAACAACTCATGTAAACAAATGCATTGAATAGTTTCGCTTGAAAAATTATTACGATTCTGATTAATTTTTTTGTGCATTATGGTAAATTAAAGTTTGACGGCCACTATGTTGAAAAACCAATATGATTTAGGAGTTGGTGCCAAGTTTCGGTCGAATTAGTGTATATTTTGTTTGCTTTCATTTTCCACGTTGCCACGGTAATTGTTCCATTAAATTATGGATGGCAAAAAGTTGGATACTTATGAAGAAGAGATTTAGGTTCAAACATAAGGCATGCTTAATTTGGGTAAAGGTAGCAGTTGTACTTGAGTCCCCTGAGTTTGCACAATTTGATGATGCGGTACCAATCCCAACCACGGGTCTCCCACAATTTGAGTTGTGTTGACCGAGGCAAGATAGGGGTTACAGTGGGGTTTCCCTCACTCTGAGTCGTGTTGATCGAAGCAAGATGGGGGACCCCAACCACGGGGTCTCCCACAATCTGTGTTGATCGAGCAAGATAGGGGACCCCAAGAGTGGGGTCTCCCACAATCTGTGTTGACCTAGGCAAGATAGGGGTTATAGTGGGGTTTCCCTCATTCCGGGTTGTGTTGACCGAGGCAAGATAGGGGTTATAGACTTATAGTGAGGTCTCCTTCACTCCGGGTTGTGATGGCCAAAGCAAAATAAGGGTTATAATGATAGCACCATGATTTGATGTGATTAGAGATAATACCACTTAACCCTCTTCAAATAAAAAATAATTACCTATTATATAAAATAAATAAATAATTAATTAAATAATTAATTCCAGTTAGATTTGGTTGATTTTTTTATTTTTTTGAAAAATAAGCTAGATTATATTATATTATTAACGGAAACATTACAATATTTTGGTCCAGCTAAAAAAATAAAATAAGGTGAATCAGAAGTAAAACTTAAATGTTCAAGTCCTTTAATTTATTTAAGTGGGACACCTTATCCTACTTATATTAAGTTGTGACATGTGAATGATAGATTGTGGTCCACTTGTTTTAATAAGTATCATTTTCTTTGATTATATATATATATATAATTTTATTTTATTTTAAAAACCCTCGTCCAACAATTTAGATGGAGTAAAATGTTATGAAAAAATTGATGTCAATAAACAGAGCTTACGTAGATGTCTTTAATTTAAGATGCATTTTAAATTTTCATTGAATTTATTTATATAGGTAAAAGTATAACCTTTTTCTTATTTTTATTTGTAGTATTTTTTCTTACATATGCTTTTAATAATTTTTATATTTTTATGTTTGGATTTGCACTTTAGTTTCCAATTTAATTATGAGAATTAAATTGTTCACCGGACTTCTAACACTTATTAAACTTTTTGTAAGTGGGACACTATGCTCAGATGTTCACACTTACTAAGACTTAGTAAGTGGAACAACAAACTTATATGTTCAAATCCTTTGATTTATTTAAGTGGGATTCCTTATCCTACCTTTATTAAGTTATCTACTTATATTAAGTTGTGACATGTGGATGATAAATTGTGGTCCTCTATCTTTAATTTGTATTATTTTCTTTTGTTTAAAATTTCACTTTAATGACTAGTTTAATTACAATAATTAAGTATTTTACGAAACCTATCACTTGTTAAACTCTTTTTAAATGGAGTAGCAAGTTTAGATGTGCAATCCCTAGGTACTTTTTATTTCTTAACTCAACTAATATTAAATTATGGCATGTATGTGGAAGATGGTGGAACACTTTTTTTATAATTGGATATTTAATGCTTTTTATTTTTAAATGTTATTTTTAATTAGAAGATGTGTGTTGTTCCTCTTTAACACAACACTTGAGTTATGCATTTTTTACATGTTTAAAAATAATTATTGTTATGATACTTTTAAAAATGTATTTAATATATGTAATATAAATAATTAATTTAAAATAAAAAATACAAATAATAATATAATAAATAAATTTTAAAATTTCTATATTAATATATTTTTAATAAGGTTAAATTCCCTATTGATAAGTATAATAAGTATAGCCTAGGTTCCAATATCATGGGCGTGCCCAGTCATAGCCGGTAACCTGATTAGACTCCTCTGCATGTTGCACTTGATTGATGACGACGATCTGTTTCCTCCTTGTTCGGCGGTCCCCCTTCATGCCATGTGTCGAACCAAACTGATGAAGATAGTGCGAACCCTATGCATTCGATGGTCCCCATATCACATCGGGTTACCATTAACAATATGGTGGATGTGTTAGAAGCCTTAGCTGATAGTTTCAACACTGCCAGTTGCGCTGATCGTGACTAAAAATTATGATTGTAACCAATTCATCTATGTCACCAAAATATATATATATAAGAAAGTAAAGCTTTGGCTTTTACAAGGGATCATGGTTGGAGGAGACTGCTCAAAATAACCAAATTTTATATATATATTTATTTATTTATTTATTTATTTATTTGTTCGTTCGTTCACCAAGGTTGTATATTGTGATGATTAGTAGAAATAAGTGGTTGGGTAACTAGTTTATATAAATAATTAAAAATATAATAGATAAATTTTTTATATTAACTTTTTAATTTTGGATATGAAAAGGGTATGTGTGGTAAGAGGATAAAAACATATAAAGTATGTTAGTTAGTAATACTTATGCATTGTGAAAATATATGCCTATCTTATTAATATATCCAATATATATTTGACATATTAGAATGTTGCGCACATACCATATAGAATACACATCTATAGTGTTAGCTAATAAAAACCTTAAATTATAGTAAGACGTCAATTCATTAAATACACCAAATTTTAAGGCAAATACTACAGTTCAAATTTTACCTAATATATGTGTGATTTCCAAGATATCAAAAAAATTATATATAATATTATACATGTCAAATCCTTATATTATGAATACAATGAACACTCCTACAATAGAACAAGCCATCCTATCAATTTCTTAAAATACATATAATATGAAAGTACCTTGTTTTGATATCATATAAACACTTCAAAAATGTTTTATAAAACTCACATTAATATATTTATATGTATTTTTAAATTATTTAAATTAAATATTATAGCATAATAGATCAAATGACATTAGCTTAACATTCAAATAACTTAGGTTTTAATCTTGTCAAGTGATACAAGCACAATATTCAAGCTTTATTGCAATACCACTAAGTAGTGATGACAAGTGTTTAAAATAAAGTGAACATTTATAAAAAAAAAATAAACAATTATAAAAAAAATATTAATATTTGTATATATGGTCATATTTGTATAAATGAAAGTTTATGCGGTATTTGTGTATGTCTATGTTACAGTGTACAAACACTCTCTGTGTGAGAGTCATTTGTTTGTCAATAGTTCTTTAAGAAGACACTGTGGGGCTCTTCTCTATTAAAGTTACATTGAGATCCAAAATTGTTGGAAGCCCAGCTGTACCTGTAGCGAAAACCACTTGTTAATCATTGAATCACCTTCTACTTGTAGTTAACGTTAGACTCTTCGTTTTCATGATCTTTTTTGGCTGGAAGTCGAAGAGATAATTGTTTTTGCAGATTCAGGAAGGTGAAATACGGTTCATTCAACTATAAAAAGAGAGGTAAACTGAATAATGGGGGAAGGTAAAGGGTTTTGTGGATTGTGAAATTTGGACTTGGGAGAAACTCTTTTCATTAATATATTTATGATTTTCTCCCTTATTTGTGGTTGTAATTTTATTTGTAAGATGGCCAGCAACTCCGGACATACTTCTCGTGGGGAGAGGCCAGAGGGGTTAGGATCTGCATCCCACACTGCTACTACCACTTCTATTGGTACTGCCTTGTAACCTTCATCTTGAAATTAAAAACAAATTACAAAAGTCTAATCCTTCCATTAGAGCACTCACCCTAACAAGATACAAAGCCATATTGTTAGAAAAACACATGGATCCTCCAAATCTCATCACCAATAAAACTGTTAAAAATGTAAAATCTGGAGGAGGGAGCCTAAGAAGAATAAAAAAGTATAGAAAACCTCATAGGTACCTAGGCGATCGTAACACATATTGGTAACTTACAAGTTTGATGTGTCTCCATCCCTAACGAAATCGGTCCAAGCTAAATTAGTTTATCATATTAGATACCATAGTTGTTCCTTCAAATATTTCATTGTACAAATTCATTTCACCTAATAATACAGGGTTTCTCTTACCTTTTGCGCATGAATTTTGATAACCTCTAAATGACACTCAATCTAAAACTTTGCAAAGGAGGAAATGGAAACAACGTTCTCTTGTGATGTAGGACAAAGAAGATAAGAGTTAGTAATGTGGATGATCAGCCTCTTATACATTAGTCTCCCTCTCAATAATACATTTAAAGATAACAACTCATGAGAACAAATGCATTGAATAGTTTCTCCTGAGAATTATTACAATCCTAATTATTTTTTTCCTGTGTTATGGTAAATTAAAGTTTGATGACAACTATGTTGAAAACCAATATGATTTAGGAGGAGTTGTGTGAAGTTTCCATCGAGTTAGTGTCTATTTTGTTTGCTTTCATTTTCCACATTGCCACGGTAATTGGTCCCTTTTAACATCAAATTTTAGTCCGAAAATAAAAATATATGCATTCTTAAATGTTTTGGGTGTTGGTATCATCATCGATATCAATATTATGTATATATAGCAATATCAATAGCAGTAATCAAAGCAATGCACAAATCATCACACATAATAGAGACACCTGTTTTACGTGAATCACCCAATGTGGGCTACTCCACGAAGAAAATATTTTACTAAAATTTTCTCAATCAATCTCTTGGGAATCATTTCCTTATTACAATGTTTATGGACCTCTTTCCAAAGGAGATACCAATCCCCTAATCAATTTCATTGATCTCTATCCACAGGAGAACTCCTTTCTCCTCTTGCTCTGGCTGGTGATCTTCTAAAAAATTGTTGCTCCCATTGCACTGGCTAAGGGATCTCTATCCACTAAAGACACCTATCCTCATTGCCCTAGCTAATGGATCTCTATCCACTGGATACTATCATCATCTATACTCTGTCACCTGCATAGCTCTATCTCAAATCAATACTAAACACAATCCTTCGATCTAGCACAAATATGCTCAATCTTTGTCTCTAGTCTGCCACAAACCTATACTCAAATCTGCACCAAACTCTATCCTCAAATATATACTAAACATATTTTTTTAGTCTAGCACAAATCTATCCTCAATTCCTATCCTTTGATATGCACAAAACACAGTCCTTCGCTCTAACACAAATCTGTCCTCAATAGCTGTCCTCTGATTTGTACTTAACATAGTCCTTCGGTCTAGCACAAATCTATCCTCAATCTCTGTCCTCTGATTTTTACTAAACACAATCCTTTGGTCTAGCACAAATATATCCTCAATATATGTCCTCAAGCCTTAACACAAATCTTGATCGAATCATAAATCAACACTACTAGATCTACCCCAAACCTTCACTCAAGGTTTGAACAAATCAATCAATCAATTTTACTCATAAGTCTTCTCAAAGACTTATCTCAAATTTGCCTTGTAAGCTTCCACAAAATCTCACACTAATTTGTCCACAAGTCCTCTCTAGAACTTGTCCAAAATGCTCTCAACAAGTCCTCACTAGAACTTATCCAAATCTGCCCTCAATCTCTATTGTAAGCTTCCACAAAAGCTCACACAAATCTATCCACAAGTCTTCTCTAAGACTTACCTCAAATCTGCTCAAAAAGTCCACACTAGAACTTTTCCAATCTCATGGAAACATAAAGAGAATTTTTAGAGAATCAATATGCTTCACATTCATCACAATGCTCAATCGCTTTCAATCACTCTTTTAGAAACATATAGAGAATTTTTTGAGACTCAATATGCTTCACATTCACCTCAATGCTCAATCACTTTCACTCACTCCTTTTAGAAACATATAGAGAATTTTTAGAGAATCAATATGCTTCACACTTACAATGCTCAATTACTTTCAATCACTCTTTTGGAAACATATAGAGAATTTTTAGAGACGCAATATGCTTCACATTCAGAAACTCTTAATCACTTTCAATATTTCTTTTAGTATAGAAACATATAGAGAATTGTTAGAGATTCAATATGTTTCACACTTATCAACACTCAATCTCTTTCTCAAATCAATTTAGAATATAGAAAAATTTGTTTCATAGAACTTGAACTATCACTTTACACATCCACTTGACTAGGCACAACCAACTCTACTCAACCAATCACTCAATGAAATAATATTTGTTCACAAACCCTAGTCCAAGCATATGAACACTCCCTCAAATATTTTCAACAATGCTCATCAACCAATCTCACATAACAATGATACTCATGATCTTTGCAAACCCTAGTTCAAGTTCTTCACTCAATCATTCACTTCAAAAACAATGCTTATAAAACAATCTTCACATAACGATGATACTCATGATATTTGCAAACCCTAGTTCAAGTTCTTCACTCAATAAATCACTTCAACAACAATGCTTATAAAATAAGGTTTTATCAACAACTCTCAATTTCAGAAAATATTGAAGCATTAATTCAAAACACACTCAACAATGTTTACCAAATAATCCTTTTCACTCCAACTTTGCATTCACAACTTTCAACAATCACTCACTAGGAAGAATATGCCCATACCTTTATTTGATGTAGAAGTGACCTTGGAAAACCTGTCTCAATCATAATTTTCTCTTTTGCCAATCTCAATGGTTAGATGATAAAATATCACACTAAATTTATCTCAAAATAATTCTCAATTACAAAAATAATCAAACTTAGTTACACCTTATTTCTCCTTCTTAAAATAATATCCAACAACACAAATATTCAATCAAAATACTTCTTCTAAAACTCTACCTCATCAAAAGAACCTCTTAACATTTTAATTCCATCATGACCCTTTTCAAAAATATATCTCAAAAACAATCCAAAATCTACTTATGACTCCCTACTTAATATTGTATTAATTAAATAAATCACTTTATAAAATAATGCAATAAATCAATTTCCAATTTTTCTAAGGTAAAAAACAATTACCCAACCAAAATAACCTTTCAACACTTAGGTTAATATCATGCCCTAACTTCCACCTTATTCCTTTTAAGACCTTAGCAATATGCAAATATAATTTCTAACTTTCACTTTATTCCTCCTAAGATCTTATCACATTCAAATTAAAATAATTTCAAAAACTTTATTACCCATTTCGCAATCCACGAGGCTCGAACTTGCACCACTCTCTCCGCAATGCCTTGGTCACGGCTTCCACACAGTGTGAGCCACATGCTCCTTTTATGCCTTAAATCACAATGTGTGCTTTGACCTTCTCATGATCCTCAAGAGCCTTTGACTCTTCCTTCGATGTGATATCCGCTACCACACTTGCAATTTGGAGGCGCTTGATTAAATTTTGCATGAGCTTCGAATATTTTGGATGCACACCTTTTAAGTGAATTTGAAACTTTTGTTTGGCTAAGGTATAAATACCTTATGCCCTCTTTACCATACACATCAATGGAGGATAATGTGTTGGGAGTCGGTGCCACCATTTGCCTTGTTAATATTTTAATTTATAATTATTTAAATTCAATAGAATTTAAATATTATAAATTTAATATTTTACATCGTCTTTGGGCTTTATTAAAAATTAAAATCTCCTTAGGTTTTTAGAAAAACCTTTTTAATTTGCCCACCTATGGTTTTAATAAAACCTTTTATTTTGCCCAACCATGGTTTTAATAAAAACCATTTATTTTTTCCAACCATGGTTTATATAAAAAACCTTTTACATGATATTTAAAAATAAATATTATGAATCTTATTTTACCATCAACCTTTTGCATTACTCCTTTTGACCTTTTGACATCAATGATAATTTATCCTTGACATCAATGACAACTTTGACTCAAAATTTCCAACACTAGCTATCAAAGATGAAAGTATTCTCTATCCATTGTAGAAGGCTTCTCACATTTTGAAGATTAATTTTCATTGCAATAGAAACTTAGATAACATTTTCTAGGATTAATATAAAATTCCTATTACAATTTTCAATAATCTAAAGCAAAATAACAATGACCAACTTTTCTTCTTGAGTTGGTTCTCTAAAAACTACCTCTTTAAATCTTCATTGGTTGTCCTTCAACCTAGTGATATTAATTCTTGGTTTCATTGGTCTTTCTCTTAGCCAGTGGAAATACTTGTCTTCACTGTTTTTTCTTCAACACAGTGGTAATGTCCTTAACTTCACCAGTATTTCCTTAGCTAGTGGAAATACTTCTCCTCACTAGTTTTTCTTATCCATTGGTAATATCCTAACTTCATTGGTCTCTCCTTCGCCAATGGAAATATACTTAGATTATTTATAACTTTAAAAACCTGTACAATAAAACTTGTGGCTCGAATACCATTGATAGCTTTTGTTTCTAAATACTTAATGTAAATAACCATTGAATCGTATATAATAAAGTTGTAATAAAATTGACTTAATAAAAATAACTTAGAAATACTCATAGAATAATCAATTGGAAATGCTCATAAAAATACTAAAAATGTTATAGAATAAAGGTCTACTAATGTAAGCTATGTGCAATGTATTTTGGATACCAATTACAATGCTTTGTCACTTATATAATAGTATGCAACTCTTCATATAAATTACTCTTGACCTTCACTCTTATTTGAAACTCTTCACTTTCCTGTTTTAAGGATACATGTGCACTCATACATGATGGACACTTGTGCACATACATACTCACAACACTTGCACACTCAATTACATGGCACTTGTGCATTTCTTACACATTATTACATTACATGAAATATAAACTCACACTCTAATCTAAGACACACACCTAATATAATATTGTACCAAGGTGGTACATAAGCTTATACCAGATAATGTAGTATTTTCTAACAATGTCTTCATCTGGTGCATAGGATTCTCTAACATGTCCATTCTACTTTTTGATGCCCCACTACCTTCCTAGTTGTAATAGCATATGTGTCATTTAAATAAGCTTTTGAGTTTGTTAGGATACTTTGACAATAGATTCACTTATTGAGAGCATGTCTTGGGTATTTTGGTGCACACTTTCACTTGGTATCTTCATTTTTTGCATTTTTTCTCTTATTTTATTGGATGTCAAGCTCTCAATTAATTTTTACCAAAAAAAAAGTATCCTTTGCCGACATAAACACTCAAAATTGTTTGGCACTTCCTTGATTCCTTAGCTTGGTGAAGTGCTTTGTCATGCGTTGGGTTCAACTTATGCCTTAGCCAATTATGATTTCATCATTATATTGAGTCAGGTTTTATAGTGCACCTACTAACATAAACATTCTAAAATATCTATCATTGAGGATCAATGTACCTAATAGGCTCCACTATCATGTTGGATGCTAGCCTTTCATTCTTAGTCAATTTTTTGCTTCAATGAGCTAGATATTTTGCTCTCTCCTATTGACATTAGCAACATTGTCTACTTGAGATGTTGTATGTTAGATGTCATATTTAAATTACCCATCTGCTGACATGAGCACTCAAATCCAATCGAAATGTTGGATTTTAGATATTTTTGCAACATATGCTAACATTAGCATTCAAAATGTTAGGTAATGCTTCTACACTTAGCAAAAATGTATTCATTTTTCTATATTCTTTGATCTAGTCTTTGTATTGGAAAAATTCATCTCCCTCTTCGAAGATGGATGTGGGTGGAAACTTTCATCCAATACCACATATTTTAAGGGGTGACACTTATAATGATCAACAAGACCAATTTGTCTTATTAGTTCTTTTCTTGACTCAGCTTTTCCTCCTTTACCATCTTCTTCTTATGGCTCTTGGTTGCATATTTCTAACACCATTTTATAATTGTAACTCAATTTTCAAAATATGATGGCTTGGTTTCCTAACTCACACCTTTGATTGAAAGGTATGTTCATAACCACTAAGTGGATAGACTATAATATTGTGGAACCAAATGATGGGTTTTAGGATTGTATAACTAGAGGTTAGGCTATATCCATACCCTATTCCATAGATGTTCAAGGGTAGAGCACAAAAGATTGACCTCCTTCCTCTATATGGGACCTAATGATTGATCCAATAGTAGAGGATACTTTAGAGGAGAAGATTCCTAATTCTAAGAGTAAGAGCTTTGGCTATAATATTATAGGATAAATTTAACAAGGTGATGGATCATAGACTTTGGCTATAATATTATAGGATAAATATATTCAGGATCCCTAGACTTGGGAATGAGCTTTATGTTTCTATATTTATCATATGGTCTAGATAATTGGTTATAAGAGTTTCCAAATAGACTTGGTGAAGATCTAACCCCACAAATATTCCATAGTGCTTTGTAAAATTCACATAGAAAACCACCATAACCTAGAGCCTTATCATTGGCCATGGAATATACTACATCCAAGATAGTTTTAAGAAGGAAATTACCCAAGATTGATCTTGATCATTTTTCTTTTTTCTTATTCTTAATATCTAATTCCTAATTATAAAGTTACAAACAAAGGTACAATTAACTCTCTTCATTTTCAAACTGTTGCTTAACACAAACTAATACTTGATAATCTAAAAAATAGGTTTTAGATGGATCCTATTATTGTTTTGTTAAAGGAACAACATAAACCATTGTCACTTTAAATAAAACATAACAATTGTACATGTTGCAACTTATCAAATCCTTGTATGCATCAACACCATTACCTCTGAACAATAAGACTTTCAAGTAATACATGATAATTATATTGAATTGTAAATAAAGTTCTCCACCCTTCAAAATAATTATAATAAAACAAAATACAAATAATTTTACAAGTGCTTAAGTCCAAATTAATAGTCTACAATATAATTATATACTATATATTTATATCATTAATTCTAAATAATGCTAAACTGAAAATAAGGAAATAACTTGTTGAAATAAAAATTATATATAAAACTTTCTTTTTTTGGTACATAGAATGCCTCTGTAATCCTTAGGTTGTTGCATAAATACAAATTGATGGGACCCCAACTATTGGGAATCTTCCAAATTAATAGTCTACAATATAATTATATAATATATATTTATATCATTAATTCTAAATAATTCTAAAGTGAACACAAGGAAATACCTTGTTGGAATAAAAATTATATATATAACTTTATTTTTGGATACATGGAAAACCTTTATAATCCTTAGATTGTTGCATAAATACGAAGTAAGCAGGACCCCAACTATTGGAAATCCTTCAAATTAATAGTCTGCAATATAATCTTATAATATATATTTATATCATTAATTCTCAATAATGCTAAACTGAACACAAGCGAATAACTTGTTGGAATAGCAATTATATATGTAAAACTTTCTTTTTTTTGGCACATAGAGAACCTTTATAATCCTTAGGTTGTTGCATAAATACGAAGTAAGAGGGACCCCAACTATTGGGAATCCTCCAAATTAATAATATCAATATAATAATATATATTTATATCATTAATGCTAAATAATGCAATACAAGGAATAACTTGTCGGAATAAAAATTATATATAAATTTGTTTTTTTGGGCACATAGAGAACCTCTATAATCCTTAGGCAGTCGCATAAATAAGATGTGAGTGGGACCCCAACTATTAGGAATAGATTCCAAAAAATTAGAATAGCCTTTTGGCAAGCTCTTAGTCACTACCTTGTTGGAATAAAAATTATATATAAAACTTTCTTTTTGGACACATGGAAAACCCTTATAATCCTTAGATTGTTGCATAAATACAAAGTAAGCAGGACCCCAACTAGTGGAAATCCTCCAAATTAATAGTCTGCAATATAATCATATAATATATATTTATATCATTAATTCTAAATAATGCTAAATTGAACACAAGGGAATAACTTGTTGGAATAGCAATTATATATGTAAAAATTTCATTTTTGGCACATAGAGAACCTTTATAATCCTTAGGTTGTTGCATAAATACCAAGTAAGAGGGACCCCAAATATTGGAAATCCTCCAAATTAATAATATACAATATAATAATATATATTTATATCCTTAATGCTAAATAATGCAATACAAGGGAATAACTTGTTATTATATATATAAAACTATCTTTTTGGGCACATAGAGAACCTCTATAATCCTTAGGCAGTCGTATAAATAATATGTGAGTGGGACCCCAACTATTAGGAATCGATTCCAACAAATTAGAACAGTCTTTTGGCAAGCACTTAGTCACTACCAATTGGCCTATGTTCTCTATAATCCTTAGGTTGTTGGGTAAAGGAGATGAAGTGAACAAGATCCAGACCCACTAGGTTCCTACCAACTAGCCTATTATTTAGGGGTTTGTACTGGCTTATGTTGTCTACAATCCTTAGCTTGTTGGGTAAAGGAGACAATCCTTAGCTTGTTGGATAAAGGAGACGAAGTGAACAAGATCCAAACCCACTAGGTTACTACCAACTGACCTATAATTGAAGGGTTTGTACTTGGGTTTGAAGAATAAGAACTCAAAGATATACCAGTTAACTATCTTAACATGGATAAATTGTTAGGGTAAAGAACAGGTTCTTACTAAAATTCCACTTACCTAATATCAAAACTTGAACTTGAATCTCTTAAATAAAAACAAAAAAACATACAACTAATATATCCCTTCTAAAACTATATTAAACATTATTTATTTTCTACTAGAGTATTCAACCATGAAGTTCTATTACTCATAAGTATACTGTGTTTTACAAGCTTAGCAAGTTTAGAAAATACACTTTCTTCCTGTAATAATCTACATGGCAACTAATTAAAATTTTGTTTCGGGAATAAATATTTTTTTCAAGGAATCAAGTAAGAAGTGCTGAAGAATGTATTCTTGTACCCAACATACTTTGAAACAAACTAATTAGCTACATGGCAGCAACTAAATAAAATTTGTTTAGGAATCAATATCTGTTTCAAGGAATAAGTAGTCCTAAAGAATGTATTCTTGTACCCAACATACTTTGAAAGAAACTATAAAAATGGCAAGAATGGTCAAAGCATTGGCCTGCTACATAAGATGAAGCATTTCTGCCCGTTGCTACATTATAACATTTCAAACAGTCCAATATTATATCAATGGAAGTTGAATCAACATTAACAATATCAGACAACCATCCATCCATTCACAATATCTGATAACCATCCATGATTAGGGATTGAAATTGCATTCTGGTGGAACCGTAGGAAACCTCCCAGATTTATCGTTGCAGTAATCATAAAGCATGTAATATTTGCGAACCCAACGAAGTTGTTTCCCACTCAGTTTCTGAAATTCGGGCTGATCCCACCATTTGTCAGCACAGGTTTTAGACGCTTCACACCCCTCCAGTTGAAACCCTTGATACGATGAAACAAAGGGAGCTTTACCCCAATCTATTTTCCCTCTTCCTCCATCGGTGGTCCAGTTTTCCCCGTTCCAAAGGCTGGAGATGATATTCATGGGCTGATTCTTTAGATATGGGACACCCTTTCCTTCGTTGTTCTTGAACACCCGGATCGGTATAGAGTCCACAAAAAATCTGTGAGCACAATGTATAAACAGACATATGTATAATCTTTGCGAAAATAGTAGAAAATAAGAGTGAATCACATTATAGTTATTCTTCGTTTAGAGCACATACACAATTTGCTTGTGGTTCCAAAGTATTGAGTAGTTATGGAAGTCTGCCGACGGATCAAACCAGAGTCGAATCCTTTGCTCACGATTTCCAACCCCATTCGCAAAAATGTTGGTTTGCAAAATGTAAGGCTTTTCTGGATAGTTTCCCAGAAATTCGTAGTCGATTTCGTCGTGGGAAGTTGTGTTTGAGGACATCTGATGCAAGTATTTATTTACATGATGTTAACCTAGGTTGGCAATGACTAAACTTTGCATATAATTTTAGGTTAAGCATTACTCTGTATGGAAGCCTGTTTGATTTGTATACTTACATAATATGCGGTGACTGTTCCTGGGGAGTTGCCAGACACCAGTTTAATTTTCATGCTGAAGATCCCAAACAAGTACTTATTTTTTGACTGAAAGCCTGAACCTGAAATCATTAATTATATTATTAAAAACAAGAAAAGGCTCAATGCAAAAATCAGGATGAGTGCTACTGGTTGACATTTTGGGAATACAATACCTGAGGCTCGATCCAAACTTAGCTCGACTATCTCGCCATTGTTTGACAATTTAACGTGATCTTTTCCCCATGTAATATCGAAGTTGTCAGTGAAATCGCTAGATGATACTCTTGCTGAGACAAAATACATGAGAAACAAGATTGAGTAGATGTTGATTGATGGACATTTTTTAAAACCAAAGAGACTGATATAGGTCTCCATTGTTGGCAAGGTTAATAGGCCTTGGTCCTTCCAGAGTACTTGGCATACAGTGAACATACTCTAAACGGCCTAGAAGTTTCTGTCCACAATATTATATCCGATGCTTTGCTCACAAGAGCCGACAACCTAGAACGCGCTAGTTAGGTAGACAGAAACCATGATATTATCCTCTTTATTTTAATAATTTATATAAAAAACAAAACTGACTGTAAAAAAATTAATTAATCATGTAAAGGCATTAAATAAAAATTCCAAAGTTTTAATAAAACTAAATAACCTTATTATACCATTATAATTGACATCCTTAAAAAGAAATTCAATTAAAGAAATACAAATTTAGGCGTGGTTCTTGGCTGATTCTGAAGCCCTAAACTAGAGACCAAAATAAGACTGCACTATAGTTGACTGACTTACGTGCTTCGTTTTCTATTGTACCTTGAATTCCGTGTATTCATCATGTCAGGATTTAGTATTCATCATGTCAGGAGTTAGTATATCGTTTAACACATAAGGTAACTTATAAGTTTGATGTGTCTCCATCCCTGACGGGATCGGTCCAAGCTAAATTAGTTTATTAGATAAGAGACAATTGTTTCTTCAAATATTTCCATGTACAAGTTAATAATACAGGGTTTCTCTTTACGTACGAATTTCGATAACCTCCGAATAACACTCAATCTGAAATTTTGCAAGGGAGGAAATGGGAACAACTTCCTCTTGTGATGTTTTCATCCATGGATGGAATCGTTGACATCAATAAATGGGGAGAGGCGGACAAAGCAGATAAAGAGTTAGTAATGTGGGTGATCACCATCTTCTACATTAATCTCCCTCTCAACAATACATTTAAAGATAACAACTCATGTAAACAAATGCATTGAATAGTTTCGCTTGAAAAATTATTACGATTCTGATTAATTTTTTTGTGCATTATGGTAAATTAAAGTTTGACGGCCACTATGTTGAAAAACCAATATGATTTAGGAGTTGGTGCGAAGTTTCGGTCGAATTAGTGTATATTTTGTTTGCTTTCATTTTCCACGTTGCCACGGTAATTGTTCCATTAAATTATGGATGGTAAAAAGTTGGATACTTATGAAGAAGAGATTTAGGTTCAAACATAAGGCATGCTTAATTTGGGTAAAAGTAGCAGTTGTACTTGAGTCCCCTGAGTTTGCACAATTTGATGATGCGGTACCAATCCCAACCACGGGTCTCCCATAATTTGAGTTGTGTTGACCGAGGCAAGATAGGGGTTACAGTGGGGTTTCCCTCACTCCGAGTTGTGTTGATCGAAGCAAGATGGGGGACCCCAACCACAGGGTCTCCCACAATCTGTGTTGATCGAGCAAGATAGAGGACCCCAAGAGTGGGGTCTCCCACAATCTGTGTTGACCTAGGCAAGATAGGGGTTATAGTGGGGTTTCCCTCATTCCGGGTTGTGTTAACCGAGGCAAGATAGGGGTTATAGACTTATAGTGAGGTCTCCTTCACTCCGGGTTGTGATGGCCAAAGCAAAATAAGGGTTATAATGATAGCACCATGATTTGATGTGATTAGAGATAATACCACTTAACCCTCTTCAAATAAAAAATAATTACCTATTATATAAAATAAATAAATAATTAATTAAATAATTAATTCCAATTAGACTTGGTTGATTTTTTTATTTTTTTGAAAAATAAGCTAGATTATATTATATTATTAACGGAAACATTACAATATTTTGGTCCAGCTAAAAAAATAAAATAAGGTGAATCAGAAGTAAAACTTAAATGTTCAAGTCCTTTAATTTATTTAAGTGGGACACCTTATCCTACTTATATTAAGTTGTGACATGTAAATGATAGATTGTGGTCCACTTGTTTTAATAAGTATCATTTTCTTTGATTATATATATATATATATATATATATATATATATATATATATATATATATATATATTTATTTTAATTTTATTTTATTTTAAAAACCCTCGTCCAACAATTTAGATGGAGTAAAATGTTATGAAAAAATTGATGTCAATAAACAGAGCTTACGTAGATGTCTTTAATTTAAGATGCATTTTAAATTTTCATTGAATTTATTTATATAGGTAAAAGTATAACCTTTTTCTTATTTTTATTTGTAGTATTTTTTCTTACATATGCTTTTAATAATTTTTATATTTTTATGTTTGGATTTGCACTTTAGTTTCCAATTTAATTATGAGAATTAAATTGTTCACCGGACTTGTAACACTTATTAAATTTTTTGTAAGTGGGACACTATACTCAGATGTTCACACTTACTAAGACTTAGTAAGTGGAACAACAAACTTATATGTTCAAATCCTTTGATTTATTTAAGTGGGATTCCTTATCCTACCTTTATTAAGTTATCTACTTATATTAAGTTGTGACATGTGGATGATAAATTGTGGTCCTCTATCTTTAATTTGTATTATTTTCTTTTGTTTAAAATTTCACTTTAATGACTAGTTTAATTACAATAATTAAGTATTTTATGAAACCTATCACTTGTTAAACTCTTTTTAAATGGAGTAGCAAGTTTAGATGTGCAATCCCTAGGTACTTTTTATTTCTTAACTCAACTAATATTAAATTATGGCATGTATGTGGAAGATGGTGGAACACTTTTTTAATAATTGGATATTTAATGCTTTTTATTTTTAAATGTTATTTTTAATTAAAAGATGTGTGTTCCTCTTTAACACAACACTTGAGTTATGCATTTTTTACATGTTTAAAAATAATTATTGTTATGATACTTTTAAAAATGTATTTAATATATGTAATATAAATAATTAATTTAAAATAAAAAATACAAATAATAATATAATAAATAAATTTTAAAATTTCTATATTAATATATTTTTAATAAGGTTAAATTCCCTATTGATAAGTATAATAAGTATAGCCTAGGTTCCAATATCATGGGCGTGCCTAGTCATAGCCGGTATCCTGATTAGACTCCTCTGCATGTTGCACTTGATTGATGACGATGATCTGTTTCCTCCTTGTTCAGCGGTCCCCTCCATGCCACGTTTCGAACCAAACTGATGAAGATAGTGCGAACCCTGTGCATTCGACGGTCCCCATATCACGTCGGGTTACCATTAACGACATGGTGGATGTGTTGGAAAACTTCGCTGATAGTTTCAACACTGCAGTTGCGCTGATCGTGACTAAAAATTATGATTGTAACCAATTCATCTATGTAACCAAAATATATATATATAATAAGTAAAGCTTTGGCTTTTACAAGGGATCATGGTTGGAGGAGACTGCTCAAAATAACCAAATTATATATATATATATATATATATATATATATATATATATATATATATTTTATTTATTTATTTATTTATTTATTTATTTATTTATTTATTTATTTGTTCACCAAGGTTGTATATTGTAATGATTAGTAGAAATAAGTGGTTGGGTAACTAGTTTATATAAATAATTAAAAATATAATAGATAAATTTTTTATATTAACTTTTTAATTTTGGATATGAAAGGGGTATGTGTGGTAAGAGCATAAAAACATATAAAGTATGTTAGTTAGTAATACTTATGCATTGTGAAAATATATGCATATCTTATTAATATATCTATTTGACATATTAGAATGTTGCGCACATACCATATAGAATACACATCTATAGTGTTAGCTAATAAAAACCTTAAATTATAGTAAGACGTCAATTCATTAAATACACCAAATTTTAAGGTAAATACTACAGTTCAAATTTTACATAATATATGTGATTTCCAAGATATCAAAAAAATTATATATAATATTATACATGTCAAATCCTTATATTATGAATACAATGAACACTTTTACAATAGAACAAGCCATCCTATCAATTTCTTAAAATACATATAATATGAAAGTACCTTGTTTTGATATCATATAAACACTTCAAAAATGTTTTATAAAACTCACATTAATATATTTATATGTATTTTTAAATTATTTAAATTAAATATTATAGCATAATAGATCAAATGACATTAGCTTAACATTCAAATAACTTAGGTTTTAATCTTGTCAAGTGATACAAGCACAATATTCAAGCTTTATTGCAATACCACTAAGTAGTGATGACAAGTGTTTAAAATAAAGTGAACATTTATAAAAAATAAATAAACAATTATAAAAAAATATTAATATTTGTATATATGGTCATATTTGTATAAATGAAAGTTTATGAGGTATTTGTGTATGTCTATGTTACAGTGTACAAACACTCTCTGTGTGAGAGTCATTTGTTTGTCAATAGTTCTTTAAGAAGACACTGTGGGGCTCTTCTCTATTAAAGTTACATTGAGATCCAAAATTGTTCGAAGCCCAGCTATACCTATAGCGAAAACCACTTGTTAATCATTGAATCACCTTCTACTTGCAGTTATCGTTAGACTCTTCATTTTCATGATCTTTTTTGGCTGGAAGTTGAAGAGATAATTATTTTTGTAGATTTAGGAAGCTGAAAGACGGTTCGTTCAACTATAAAAAGAGAGGTAAACTGAATAATGGGGGAAGGTAAAGGGTTTTGTGGATTGTGAAATTTGGACTTGGGAGAAACTCTTTTCATTAATATATTTATGATTTTCTGCCTTATTTGTGGCTGTAATTTTATTTGTAATATGGCCAGCAACTCCGGACATACTTCTTGTGGGGAGAGGCCAGAGGGGTTAGGATCTGCATCCCACACTGCTACTACCACTTCTATTGGTACTGCCTTGTAACCTTCGTCTTGAAATTAAAAACAAATTACAAAAGTCTAATCCTTCCATTAGAGCACTCACCCTAACAAGATACAAAGCCATATTGTTAGAAAAACACATGGATCCTCCAAATATCATCACCAATAAAACTGTTAAAAATGTAAAATCTGGAGGAGGGAGCCTAAGAAGAATAAAAAAGTATAGAAAACCTCATAGGTACCTAGGCGATCGTAACACATATTGGTAACTTACAAGTTTGATGTGTCTCCATCCCTAACGAAATCGGTCCAAGCTAAATTAGTTTATCATATTAGATACCATAGTTGTTCCTTCAAATATTTCATTGTACAAATTCATTTCACCTAATAATACAGGGTTTCTCTTACCTTTTGCGCATGAATTTTGATAACCTCTAAATGACACTCAATCTAAAACTTTGCAAAGGAGGAAATGGAAACAACGTTCTCTTGTGATGTAGGACAAAGAAGATAAGAGTTAGTAATGTGGATGATCAGCCTCTTATACATTAGTCTCCCTCTCAATAATACATTTAAAGATAACAACTCATGAGAACAAATGCATTGAATAGTTTCTCCTGAGAATTATTACAATCCTAATTATTTTTTTCCTGCGTTATGGTAAATTAAAGTTTGACGACAACTATGTTGAAAACCAATATGATTTAGGAGGAGTTGTGTGAATTTCCATCGAGTTAGTGTCTATTTTGTTTGCTTTCATTTTCCACGTTGCCACGGTAATTGGTCCCTTTTAACATCGAATTTCAGTCCAAAAATAAAAATATATGCATTCTTAAATGTTTTGGGTGTTGGTATCATCATCGGTATCAATATTATGTATATATAGCAATATCAATAGCAGTAATCAAAGCAATGCACAAATCATCACACATAATAGAGGCACCAATTTTACGTGAATCACCCAATGTGGGCTACTCCACAGAGAAAATATTTTACTAAAATTTTCTCAATCAATCTCTTGGGAATCATTTCCTTATTACAATGTTTATGGACCTCTTTCCAAAGGAGATACCAATCCCCTAATCAATTTCATTGATCTCTATCCATAGGAGAACTCCTTTCTCCTCTTGCTCTGGCTAGTGATCTTCTAAAAAATTGTTGCTCCCATTGCACTGGCTAAGGGATCTCTATCCACTAAAGACACCTATTCTCATTGCCCTAGCTAATGGATATCTATCCACTGGATACTATCATCCTCTATACTCTGTCACCTGCATAGCTCTGTCCCAAATCAATACTAAACACAATCCTTTGATCTAGCACAAATATGCTTAATATTTGTCTCTGGTCTGCCACAAACCTATACTCAAATATGCACCAAAATCTATCCTCAAATATATACTAAACATAGTTTTTTAGTCTAGCACAAATCTATCCTCAATTCCTATCCTCTGATATGCACTAAACACAGTCCTTCGCTCTAGCACAAATTTGTCCTCAATATCTGTCCTCTGATTTGTACTTAACATAGTCCTTCGATCTAGCACAAATCTATCCTCAATCTCTGTCCTCTGATTTTTACTAAACACAATCCTTTGGTCTAGCACAAATATATCCTCAATATATGTCCTCAAGCCTTAACACAAATCTTGATCGAATCATAAATCAACACTACTAGATCTACCCCAAACCTTCACTCAAGGTTTGAACAAATCAATCAATCAATTTTACTCATAAGTCTTCTCAAAGACTTATCTCAAATTTTCCTTGTAAGCTTCCACAAAATCTCACACTAATTTGTCCACAAGTCCTCTCTAGAACTTGTCCAAAATGCTCTCAACAAGTCCTCACTAGAACTTATCCAAATCTGCCCTCAATCTCTATTGTAAGCTTCCACAAAAGCTCACACAAATCTGTCCACAAGTCTTCTCTAAGACTTACCTCAAATCTGCTCAAAAAGTCCACACTAGAACTTTTCCAATCTCATGGAAACATAAAGAGAATTTTTAGAGAATCAATATGCTTCACATTCATCACAATGCTCAATCGCTTTCAATCACTCTTTTAGAAACATATAGAGAATTTTTTGAGACTCAAAATGCTTCACATTCACCTCAATGCTCAATCACTTTCACTCACTCCTTTTAGAAACATATAGAGAATTTTTAGAGAATCAATATGCTTCACACTTACAATGCTCAATTACTTTCAATCACTCTTTTGGAAACATATAGAGAATTGTTAGAGACGCAATATGCTTCACATTCAAAAACTCTTAATCACTTTCAATCTTTCTTTTAGTATAGAAACATATAGAGAATTGCTAGAGATTCAATATGTTTCACACTTATCAACACTCAATCTCTTTCTCAAATCAATTCAGAATATAGAAAAATTTGTTTCATAGAACTTGAACTATCACTTTACACATCCACTTGACTAGGCACAACCAACTCTACTCAACCAATCACTCAATGAAATAATATTTGTTCACAAACCCTAGTCCAAGCATATGAACACTCCCTCAAATATTTTCAACAATGCTCATCAACCAATCTCACATAACAATGATACTCATGATCTTTGCAAACCCTAGTTCAAGTTCTTCACTCAATCATTCACTTCAAAAACAATGCTTATAAAACAATCTTCACATAACGATGATACTCATGATATTTGCAAACCCTAGTTCAAGTTCTTCACTCAATAAATCACTTCAACAACAATGCTTATAAAATAAGGTTTTATCAACAACTCTCAATTTCAGAAAATATTGAAGCATTAATTCAAAACACACTCAACAATGTTTACCAAATAATCCTTTTCACTCCAACTTTGCATTCACAACTTTCAACAATCACTCACTAGGAAGAATATGCCCATACCTTTATTTGATGTAGAAGTGACCTTGGAAAACTTGTCTCAATCATAATTTTCTCTTTTGCCAATCTCAATGGTTAGATGATAAAATATCACACTAAATTTATCTCAAAATAATTCTCAATTACAAAAATAATCAAACTTAGTTACACCTTATTTCTCCTTCTTAAAATAATATCCAACAACACAAATATTCAATCAAAATACTTCTTCTAAAACTCTACCTCATCAAAAGAACCTCTTAACATTTTAATTCCATCATGACCCTTTTCAAAAATATATCTCAAAAACAATCCAAAATCTACTTATGACTCCCTACTTAATATTGTATTAATTAAATAAATCACTTTATAAAATAATGCAATAAATCAATTTCCAATTTTTCTAAGGTAAAAAACAATTACCCAACCAAAATAACCTTTCAACACTTAGGTTAATATCATGCCCTAACTTCCACCTTATTCCTTTTAAGACCTTAGCAATATGCAAATATAATTTCTAACTTTCACTTTATTCCTCCTAAGATCTTATCACATTCAAATTAAAATAATTTCAAAAACTTTATTACCCATTTCGCAATCCACGGGGCTCGAACTTGCACCACTCTCTCCACAACGCCTTGGTCACGGCTTCCACATAGTGTGAGCCATATGCTCCTTTTATGCCTTAAATCACAATGTGTGCTTTGACCTCCTCATGATCCTCAAGAGCCTTTGACTCTTCCTTCGATGTGATATCCGCTACCACACTTGCAATTTGGAGGCGCTTGATTAAATTTTGCATGAGCTTCGAATATTTTGGATGCACACCTTTTAAGTGAATTTGAAACTTTTGTTTGGCTAAGGTATAAATACCTTATGCCCTCTTTACCATACACATCAATGGAGGATAATGTGTTGGGAGTCGGTGCCACCATTTGCCTTGTTAATATTTTAATTTATAATTATTTAAATTCAATAGAATTTAAATATTATAAATTTAATATTTTACATCGTCTTTGGGCTTTATTAAAAATTAAAATCTCCTTAGGTTTTTAGAAAAACCTTTTTAATTTTCCCACCTATGGTTTTAATAAAACCTTTTATTTTGCCCAACCATGGTTTTACTAAAAACCATTTATTTTTTCCAACCATGGTTTATATAAAAAACCTTTTACATAATATTTAAAAATAAATATTATGAATCTTATTTTACCATCAACCTTTTGCATTACTCCTTTTGACCTTTTGACATCAATGACAATTTATCCTTGACATCAATGACAACTTTGACTCAAAATTTCCAACACTAGCTATCAAAATATTAAAGTTACAAACAAGGTATTATTTATTTATTTATTTGTTCACCAAGGTTGTATATTGTGATGATTAGTAGAAATAAGTGGTTGGGTAACTAGTTTATATAAATAATTAAAAATATAATAGATAAATTTTTTATATTAACTTTTTAATTTTGGATATGAAAAGGGTATGTGTGGTAAGAGGATAAAAACATATAAAGTATGTTAGTTAGTAATACTTATGCATTGTGAAAATATATGCCTATCTTATTAATATATCCAATATATATTTGACATATTAGAATGTTGCGCACATACCATATAGAATACACATCTATAGTGTTAGCTAATAAAAACATTAAATTATAGTAAGACGTCAATTCATTAAATACACCAAATTTTAAGGCAAATACTATAGTTCAAATTTTACCTAATATATGTGTGATTTCCAAGATATCAAAAAAATTATATATAATATTATACATGTCAAATCCTTATATTATGAATACAATGAACACTCTTACAATAGAACAAGCCATCCTATCAATTTCTTAAAATACATATAATATGAAAGTACCTTGTTTCGATATCATATAAACACTTCAAAAATGTTTTATAAAACTCACATTAATATATTTATATGTATTTTTAAATTATTTAAATTAAATATTATAGCATAATAGATTAAATGACATTAGCTTAACATTAAAATAACTTAGGTTTTAATCTTGTAACATTAGCTTAACATTCAAATAACTTAGGTTTTAATCTTGTCAAGTGATACAAGCACAATATTCAAGCTTTATTACAATACCACTAAGTAGTGATGACAAGTGTTTAAAACAAAGTGAACATTAATAAAAACAATTATAAAAAAAATATTAATATTTGTATATATGGTCATATTTGTATAAATGAAAGTTTATACGGTATTTGTGTATGTCTATGTTACAGTGTACAAACACTCTCTGTGTGAGAGTCATTTGTTTGTCAATAGTTCTTTAAGAAGACACTGTGGGGCTCTTCTCTATTAAAGTTACATTGAGATCCAAAATTGTTGGAAGCCCAGCTGTACCTATAGCGAAAACCACTTGTTAATCATTGAATCACCTTCTACTTGTAGTTAACATTAGACTCTTCGTTTTCATGATCTTTTTTGGTTGGAAGTCGAAGAGATAATTGTTTTTGCAGATTCAGGAAGGTGAAATACGGTTCATTCAACTATAAAAAGAGAGGTAAACTGAATAATGGGGGAAGGTAAAGGGTTTTGTGGATTGTGAAATTTGGACTTGGGAGAAACTCTTTTCATTAATATATTTATGATTTTCTCCCTTATTTGTGGCTGTAATTTTATTTGTAATATGTCCAGCAACTCCGGACATACTTCTCATGGGGAGAGGCCAGAGGGGTTAGGATCTGCATCCCACACTGCTACTACCACTTCTATTGGTACTGCCTTGTAACCTTCGTCTTGAAATTAAAAACAAATTACAAAAGTCTAATCCTTCCATTAGAGCACTCACCCTAACAAGATACAAAGCCATATTGTTAGAAAAACACATGGATCCTCCAAATCTCATCACCAATAAAACTGTTAAAAATGTAAAATCTAGAGGAGGGAGCCTAAGAAGAATAAAAAAGTATAGAAAACCTCATAGGTACCTAGGCGATTGTAACACATATTGGTAACTTACAAGTTTGATGTGTCTCCATCCCTAACGGGATCGGTCCAAGCTAAATTAGTTTATTATATTAGATACCATAGTTGTTCCTTCAAATATTTCATTGTACAAATTCATTTCACCTAATAATACAGGGTTTCTCTTACCTTTTGCGCATGAATTTTGATAACCTCTAAATGACACTCAATCTAAAACTTTGCAAAGGAGGAAATGGAAACAACGTTCTCTTGTGATGTAGGACAAAGAAGATAAGTGTTAGTAATGTCGATGATCAACCTCTTATACATTAGTCTCCCTCTCAATAATACATTTAAAGATAACAACTCATGAGAACAAATGCATTGAATAGTTTCTCCTGAGAATTATTACAATCCTAATTATTTTTTTCCTGCGTTATGGTAAATTAAAGTTTGACGACAACTATGTTGAAAACCAATATGATTTAGGAGGAGTTGTGTGAAGTTTCCATCGAGTTAGTGTCTATTTGGTTTGCTTTCATTTTCCACATTGCCACGGTAATTGGTCCCTTTTAACATCGAATTTCAGTCCAAAAATAAAAATATATGCATTCTTAAATGTTTTGGGTGTTGGTATCATCATCGATATCAATATTATGTATATATAGCAATATCAATAGCAGTAATCAAAGCAATGCACAAATCATCACACATAATAGAGACACCAGTTTTACGTGAATCACCCAATGTGGGCTACTCCACAGAGAAAATATTTTACTAAAATTTTCTCAATCAATCTCTTGGGAATCATTTCCTTATTACAATGTTTATGGACCTCTTTCCAAAGGAGATACCAATCCCCTAATCAATTTCATTTATCTCTATCCACAGGAGAACTCCTTTCTCCTCTTGCTCTGGTTGGTGATCTTCTAAAAAATTGTTGCTCCCATTGCACTGGCTAAGGGATCTCTATCCACTAAAGACACCTATCCTCATTGCCCTAGCTAATGGATCTCTATCCACTGGATACTATCATCCTCTATACTCTGTCACTTGCATAGCTCTGTCTCAAATCAATACTAAACACAATCCTTCGATCTAAAACAAATATGCTCAATCTTTGTCTCTAGTCTGCCACAAACCTATACTCAAATCTGCACCAAACTCTATCCTCAAATATATACTAAACATATTTTTTTAGTCTAGCACAAATCTATCCTCAATTCCTATCCTTTGATATGCACAAAACACAGTCCTTCGCTCTAACACAAATCTGTCCTCAATAGCTGTCCTCTGATTTGTACTTAACATAGTCCTTCGGTCTAGCACAAATCTATCCTCAATATCTGTCCTCTAAATTTTACTAAACACAATCCTTTTGTCTAGCACAAATATATCCTCAATATATGTCCTCAAGCCTTAACACAAATCTTGATCGAATCATAAATCAACACTACTAGATCTACCCCAAACCTTCACTCAAGGTTTGAACAAATCAATCAATCAATTTTACTCATAAGTCTTCTCAAAGACTTATCTCAAATTTGCCTTGTAAGCTTCCACAAAATCTCACACTAATTTTTCCACAAGTCCTCTCTAGAACTTGTCCAAAATGCTCTCAACAAGTCCTCACTAGAACTTATCCAAATCTGCTCTCAATCTGTATTGTAAGCTTCCACAAAATCTCACACAAATCTGTCCACAAGTCTTCTCTAAGACTTACCTCAAATCTGCTCAAAAATTCCACACTAGAACTTTTCCAATCTCATGGAAACATAAAGAGAATTTTTAGAGAATCAATATTCTTCACATTCATCACAATGCTCAACCGCTTTCAATCACTCTTTTAGAAACATATAGAGAATTTTTTGAGACTCAATATGCTTCACATTCACCTCAATGCTCAATCACTTTCACTCACTCCTTTTAGAAACATATAGAGAATTTTTAGAGAATCAATATGCTTCACACTTACAATGCTCAATTACTTTCAATCACTCTTTTGGAAACATATAGAGAATTTTTAGAGACGCAATATGCTTCACATTCAGAAACTCTTAATCACTTTCAATATTTCTTTTAGTATAGAAACATATAGATAATTTCTAGAGATTCAATATGTTTCACACTTATCAACACTCAATCTCTTTCTCAAATCAATTTAGAATATAGAAAATTTTGTTTCATAGAACTTGAACTATCACTTTACACATCCACTTGACTAGGCACAACCAACTCTACTCAACCAATCACTCAATGAAATAATATTTGTTCACAAACCCTAGTCCAAGCATATGAACACTCCCTCAAATATTTTCAACAATGCTCATCAACCAATCTCACATAACAATGATACTCATGATCTTTGCAAACCCTAGTTCAAGTTCTTCACTCAATCATTCACTTCAAAAATAATGCTTATAAAACAATCTTCACATAACAATGATACTCATGATATTTGCAAACCCTAGTTCAAGTTCTTCACTCAATAAATCACTTCAACAACAATGCTTATAAAATAAGGTTTTATCAACAACTCTCAATTTCAGAAAATATTGAAGCATTAATTCAAAACACACTCAACAATGTTTACCAAATAATCCTTTTCACTCCAACTTTGCATTCACAACTTTCACCAATCACTCACTAGGAAGAATATGCCCATACCTTTATTTGATGTAGAAGTGACCTTGGAAAACCTTTCTCAATCATAATTTTCTCTTTTGCCAATCTCAATGGTTAGATGATAAAATATCACACTAAATTTATCTCAAAATAATTCTCAATTACAAAAATAATCAAACTTAGTTACACCTTATTTCTCCTTCTTAAAATAATATCCAACAACACAAATATTCAATCAAAATACTTCTTCTAAAACTCTACCTCATCAAAAGAACCTCTTAACATTTTAATTCCATCATGACCCTTTTCAAAAATATATCTCAAAAACAATCCAAAATCTACTTATGACTCCCTACTTAATATTGTATTAATTAAATAAATCACTTTATAAAATAATGCAATAAATCAATTTCCAATTTTTCTAAGGTAAAAAACAATTACCCAACCAAAATAACCTTTCAACACTTAGGTTAATATCATGCCCTAACTTCCACCTTATTCCTTTTAAGACCTTAGCAATATGCAAATATAATTTCTAACTTTCACTTTATTCCTCCTAAGATCTTATCACATTCAAATTAAAATAATTTCAAAAACTTTATTACCCATTTTGCAATCCATGAGGCTCGAACTTGCACCACTCTCTCCGCAATGCCTTGGTCACGGCTTCCACATAGTGTGAGCCACATGCTCCTTTTATGCCTTAAATCACAATGTGTGCTTTGACCTTCTCATGATCCTCAAGAGCCTTTGACTCTTCCTTCGATGTGATATCCGCTACCACACTTGCAATTTGGAGGCGCTTGATTAAATTTTGCATGAGCTTCGAATATTTTGGATGCACACCTTTTAAGTGAATTTGAAACTTTTGTTTGGCTAAGGTATAAATACCTTATGCCCTCTTTACCATACACATCAATGGAGGATAATGTGTTGGGAGTCGGTGCCACCATTTGCCTCGTTAATATTTTAATTTATAATTATTTAAATTCAATAGAATTTAAATATTATAAATTTAATATTTTACATCGTCTTTGGGCTTTATTAAAAATTAAAATCTCCTTAGGTTTTTAGAAAAACCTTTTTAATTTTCCCACCTATGGTTTTAATAAAACCTTTTATTTTGCCCAACCATGGTTTTAATAAAAACCATTTATTTTTTCCAACCATGGTTTATATAAAAAACCTTTTACATGATATTTAAAAATAAATATTATGAATCTTATTTTACCATCAACCTTTTGCATTACTCCTTTTGACCTTTTGACATCAATGATAATTTATCCTTGACATCAATGACAACTTTGACTCAAAATTTCCAACACTAGCTATCAAAGATGAAAGTATTCTCTATCCATTGTAGAAGGCTTCTCACATTTTGAAGATTAATTTTCATTGCAATAGAAACTTAGATAACATTTTCTAGGATTAATATAAAATTCCTATTACAATTTTCAATAATCTAAAGCAAAATAACAATGACCAACTTTTCTTCTTCAGTTGGTTCTCTAAAAACTACCTCTTTAAATCTTCATTGGTTGTCCTTCAACCTAGTGATATTAATTCTTGGTTTCATTGGTCTTTCTCTTAGCAAGTGGAAATACTTGTCTTCACTGTTTTTTCTTCAACACAATGGTAATGTCCTTAACTTCACTGGTCTTTCCTTAGCCAGTGGAAATACTTCTCCTCACTAGTTTTTCTTATCCATTGGTAATATCCTAACTTCATTGGTCTCTCCTTTGCCAATGGAAATATACTTAGATTATTTATAACTTTAAAAACCTGTACAATAAAACTTGTGGCTCGAATACCATTGATAGCTTTTGTTTCTAAATACTTAATGTAAATAACCATTGAATCGTATATAATAAAGTTGTAATAAAATTGACTTAATAAAAATAACTTAGAAATACTCATAGAATAATCAATTGGAAATGCTCATAAAAATACTAAAAATGTTATAGAATAAAGGTCTACTAATGTAAGCTATGTGCAATGTATTTTGGATACCAATTACAATGCTTTGTCACTTATATAATAGTATGCAACTCTTCATATAAATTACTCTTGACCTTCACTCTTATTTGAAACTCTTCACTTTCCTGTTTTAAGGATACATGTGCACTCATACATGATGGACACTTGTGCACATACATACTCACAACACTTGCACACTCAATTACATGGCACTTGTGCATTTCTTACACATTATTACATTACATGAAATATAAACTCACACTCTAATCTAAGACACACACCTAATATAATATTGTACCAAGGTGGTACATAAGCTTATACCAGATAATGTAGTATTTTCTAACAATGTCTTCATCTGGTGCATAGGATTCTCTAACATGTCCATTCTACTTTTTGATGCCCCACTACCTTCCTAGCTGTAATAGCATATGTGTCATTTAAATAAGCTTTTGAGTTTGTTAGGATACTTTGACAATAGATTCACTTATTGAGAGCATGTCTTGGGTATTTTGGTGCACACTTTCACTTGGTATCTTCATTTTTTGCATTTTTTCTCTTATTTTATTGGATGTCAAGCTCTCAATTAATTTTTACCAAAAAAAAAGTATCCTTTGCCGACATAAACACTCAAAATTGTTTGGCACTTCCTTGATTCCTTAGCTTGGTGAAGTGCTTTGTCATGCGTTGGGTTCAACTTATGCCTTAGCCAATTATGATTTCATCATTATATTGAGTCAGGTTTTATAGTGCACCTACTAACATAAACATTCTAAAATATCTATCATTGAGGATCAATGTACCTATTAGGCTCCACTATCATGTTGGATGCTAGCCTTTCATTCTTAGTCAATTTTTTGCTTCAATGAGCTAGATATTTTGCTCTCTCCTATTGACATTAGCAACATTGTCTACTTGAGATGTTGTATGTTAGATGTCATATTTAAATTACCCATCTGCTGACATGAGCACTCAAATCCAATCGAAATGTTGGATTTTAGATATTTTTGCAACATATGCTAACATTAGCATTCAAAATGTTAGGTAATGCTTCTACACTTAGCAAAAATGTATTCATTTTTCTATATTCTTTGATCTAGTCTTTGTATTGGAAAAATTCATCTCCCTCTTCGAAGATGGATGTGGGTGGAAACTTTCATCCAATACCACATATTTTAAGGGGTGACACTTATAATGATCAACAAGACCAATTTGTCTTATTAGTTCTTTTCTTGACTGAGCTTTTCCTCCTTTACCATCTTCTTCTTATGGCTCTTGGTTTTTTTTTGTTAGCATATTTCTAACACCATTTTATAATTGTAACTCAATTTTCAAAATATGATGGCTTGGTTTTCTAACTCACACCTTTGATTGAAAGGTATGTTCATAACCACTAAGTGGATAGACTATAAGATTGTGGAACCAAATGATGAGTTTTAGGATTGTATAACTAGAGGTTAGGCTATATCCATACCCTAATCCATAGATGTTCAAGGTTGGAGCACAAAAAATTGACCTCCTTCCTCTATATGGGACCTAATGATTGATCCAATAGTAGAGGATACTTTAGAGGAGAAGATTCCTAATTCTAAGAGTAAGAGCTTTGGCTATAATATTATAGGATAAATTTAACAAGGTGATGGATCATAGACTTTGGCTATAATATTATAGGATAAATATATTCAGGATCCCTAGACTTGGGAATGAGCTTTATGTTTCTATATTTATCATATGGTCTAGATAATTGGTTATAAGAGTTTCCAAATAGACTTGGTGAAGATCTAACCCCACAAATATTCCATAGTGCTTTGTAAAATTCACATAGAAAACCACCATAACCTAGAGCCTTATCATTGGCCATGGAATATACTACATCCAAGATAGTTTTAAGAAGGAAATTACCCAAGATTGATCTTGATCATTTTTCTTTTTTCTTATTCTTAATATCTAATTCCTAATTATAAAGTTACAAACAAAGGTACAATTAACTCTCTTCATTTTCAAATTGTTGCTTAACACAAACTAATACTTGATAATCTAAAAAATAGGTTTTAGATGGATCCTATTATTGTTTTGTTAAAGGAACAACATAAACCATTGTCACTTTAAATAAAACATAACAATTGTACATGTTGCAGCTTATCAAATCCTTGTATGCATCAACACCATTACCTCTGAACAATAAGACTTTCAAGTAATACATGATAATTATATTGAATTGTAAATAAAGTTCTCCACCCTTCAAAATAATTATAATAAAACAAAATACAAATAATTTTACAAGTGCTTAAGTCCAAATTAATAGTCTACAATATAATTATATACTATATATTTATATCATTAATTCTAAATAATGCTAAACTAAAAATAAGGAAATAACTTGTTGAAATAAAAATTATATATAAAACTTTCTTTTTTTGGTACATAGAATGCCTCTGTAATCCTTAGGTTGTTGCATAAATACAAATTGATGGGACCCCAACTATTGGGAATCTTCCAAATTAATAGTCTACAATATAATTATATACTATATATTTATATCATTAATTCTAAATAATTCTAAAGTGAACACAAGGAAATACCTTGTTGGAATAAAAATTATATATATAACTTTATTTTTGGATACATGGAAAACCTTTATAATCCTTAGATTGTTGCATAAATACGAAGTAAGCAGGACCCCAACTATTGGAAATCCTTCAAATTAATAGTCTGCAATATAATCTTATAATATATATTTATATCATTAATTCTCAATAATGCTAAACTGAACACAAGCGAATAACTTGTTGGAATAGCAATTATATATGTAAAACTTTCTTTTTTTTGGCACATAGAGAACCTTTATAATCCTTAGGTTGTTGCATAAATACGAAGTAAGAGGGACCCCAACTATTGGGGATCCTCCAAATTAATAATATCAATATAATAATATATATTTATATCATTAATGCTAAATAATGCAATACAAGGAATAACTTGTCGGAATAAAAATTATATATAAATTTGTTTTTTTGGGCACATAGAGAACCTCTATAATCCTTAGGCAGTCGCATAAATAAGATGTGAGTGGGACCCCAACTATTAGGAATCGATTCCAAAAATTTAGAATAGCCTTTTGGCAAGCTCTTAGTCACTACCTTGTTGGAATAAAAATTATATATAAAACTTTCTTTTTGGACACATGGAAAACCCTTATAATCCTTAGATTGTTGCATAAATACAAAGTAAGAAGGACCCCAACTAGTGGAAATCCTCCAAATTAATAGTCTGCAATATAATCATATAATATATATTTATATCATTAATTCTAAATAATGCTAAATTGAACACAAGGGAATAACTTGTTGGAATAGCAATTATATATGTAAAAATTTCATTTTTGGCACATAGAGAACCTTTATAATCCTTAGGTTGTTGCATAAATACCAAGTAAGAGGGACCCCAAATATTGGAAATCCTCCAAATTAATAATATACAATATAATAATATATATTTATATCCTTAATGCTAAATAATGCAATACAAGGGAATAACTTGTTATTATATATATAAAACTATTTTTTTGGGCACATAGAGAACCTCTATAATCCTTAGGCAGTCGTATAAATAATATGTGAGTGGGACCCCAACTATTAGGAATCGATTCCAACAAATTAGAACAGTCTTTTGGCAAGCACTTAGTCACTACCAATTGGCCTATGTTCTCTATAATCCTTACATTGTTGGGTAAAGGAGATGAAGTGAACAAGATCCAGACCCACTAGGTTCCTACCAACTAGCCTATTATTTAGGGGTTTGTACTGGCTTATGTTGTCTACAATCCTTAGCTTGTTGGGTAAAGGAGACAATCCTTAGCTTGTTGGATAAAGGAGACGAAGTGAACAAGATCCAAACCCACTAGGTTACTACCAACTGACCTATAATTGAAGGGTTTGTACTTGGGTTTGAAGAATAAGAACTCAAAGATATACCGATTAACTATCTTAACATGGATAAATTGTTAGGGTAAAGAAGAGGTTCTTACTAAAATTCCACTTACCTAATATCAAAACTTGAACTTGAATCTCTTAAATAAAAACAAAAAAACATACAACTAATATATCCCTTCTAAAACTATATTAAACATTATTTATTTTCTACTAGAGTATTCAACCATGAAGTTCTATTACTCATAAGTATACTGTGTTTTACAAACTTAGCAAGTTTAGAAAATACACTTTCTTCCTGTAATAATCTACATGGCAACTAATTAAAATTTTGTTTCGGGAATAAATATTTTTTTCAAGGAATCAAGTAAGAAGTGCTGAAGAATGTATTCTTGTACCCAACATACTTTGAAACAAACTAATTAGCTACATGGCAGCAACTAAATAAAATTTGTTTAGGAATCAATATCTGTTTCAAGGAATAAGTAGTCCTAAAGAATGTATTCTTGTACCCAACATACTTTGAAAGAAACTATAAAAATGGCAAGAATGGTCAAAGCATTGGCCTGCTACATAAGATGAAGCATTTCTGCCCGTTGCTACATTATAACATTTCAAACAGTCCAATATTATATCAATGGAAGTTGAATCAACATTAACAATATCAGACAACCATCCATCCATTCACAATATCTGATAACCATCCATGATTAGGGATTGAAATTGCATTCTGGTGGAACCGTAGGAAACCTCCCAGATTTATCGTTGCAGTAATCATAAAGCATGTAATATTTGCGAACCCAACGAAGTTGTTTCCCACTTGGTTTCTGAAATTCGGGCTGATCCCACCATTTGTCAGCACAGGTTTTAGACGCTTCACACCCCTCCAGTTGAAACCCTTGATACGATGAAACAAAGGGAGCTTTACCCCAATCTATTTTCCCTCTTCCTCCATCGGTGGTCCAGTTTTCCCCGTTCCAAAGGCTGGAGATGATATTCATGGGCTGATTCTTTAGATATGGGACACCCTTTCCTTCGTTGTTCTTGAACACCCGGATCGGTATAGAGTCCACAAAAAATCTGTGAGCACAATGTATAAACAGACATATGTATAATCTTTGCGAAAATAGTAGAAAATAAGAGTGAATCACATTATAGTTATTCTTCGTTTAGAGCACATACACAATTTGCTTGTGGTTCCAAAGTATTGAGTAGTTATGGAAGTCTGCCGACCGATCAAACCAGAGTCGAATCCTTTGCTCACGATTTCCAACCCCATTCGCAAAAATTTTGGTTTGCAAAATGTAAGGCTTTTCTGGATAGTTTCCCAGAAATTCGTAGTCGATTTCGTCGTGGGAAGTTGTGTTTGAGGACATCTGATGCAAGTATTTATTTACATGATGTTAACCTAGGTTGGCAATGACTAAACTTTGCATATAATTTTAGGTTAAGCATTACTCTGTATGGAAGCCTGTTTTATTTGTATACTTACATAATATGCGGTGACTGTTCCTGGGGAGTTGCCAGACACCAGTTTAATTTTCATGCTGAAGATCCCAAACAAGTACTTATTTTTTGACTGAAAGCCTGAACCTGAAATCATTAATTATATTATTAAAAACAAGAAAAGGCTCAATGCAAAAATCAGGATGAGTGCTACTGGTTGACATTTTGGGAATACAATACCTGAGGCTCGATCCAAACTTAGCTCGACTATCTCGCCATTGTTTGACAATTTAACGTGATCTTTTCCCCATGTAATATCGAAGTTGTCAGTGAAATCGCTAGATGATACTCTTGCTGAGACAAAATACATGAGAAACAAGATTGAGTAGATGTTGATTGATGGACATTTTTTAAAACCAAAGAGACTGATATAGGTCTCCATTGTTGGCAAGGTTAATAGGCCTTGGTCCTTCCAGAGTACTTGGCATACAGTGAACATACTCTAAACGGCCTAGAAGTTTCTGTCCACAATATTATATCCGATGCTTTGCTCACAAGAGCCAACAACCTAGAACGCGCTAGTTAGGTAGACAGAAACCACGATATTATCCTCTTTATTTTAATAATTTATATAAAAAACAAAACTGACTGTAAAAAAATTAATTAATCATGTAAAGGCATTAAATAAAAATTCCAAAGTTTTAATAAAACTAAATAACCTTATTATACCATTATAATTGACATCCTTAAAAAGAAATTCAATTAAAGAAATACAAATTTAGGCGTGGTTCTTGGCTGATTCTGAAGCCCTAAACTAGAGACCAAAATAAGACTGCACTATAGTTGACTGACTTACGTGCTTCGTTTTCTATTGTACCTTGAATTCCGTGTATTCATCATGTCAGGATTTAGTATTCATCATGTCAGGAGTTAGTATATCGTTTAACACATAAGGTAACTTATAAGTTTGATGTGTCTCCATCCCTGACGGGATCGGTCCAAGCTAAATTAGTTTATTAGATAAGAGACAATTGTTTCTTCAAATATTTCCATGTACAAGTTAATAATACAGGGTTTCTCTTTACGTACGAATTTCGATAACCTCCGAATAACACTCAATCTGAAATTTTGCAAGGGAGGAAATGGGAACAACTTCCTCTTGTGATGTTTTCATCCATGGATGGAATCGTTGACATCAATAAATGGGGGAGAGGCGGACAAAGCAGATAAAGAGTTAGTAATGTGGGTGATCACCATCTTCTACATTAATCTCCCTCTCAACAATACATTTAAAGATAACAACTCATATAAACAAATGCATTGAATAGTTTCGCTTGAAAAATTATTACGATTCTGATTAATTTTTTTGTGCATTATGGTAAATTAAAGTTTGACGGCCACTATGTTGAAAAACCAATATGATTTAGGAGTTGGTGCGAAGTTTCGGTCGAATTAGTGTATATTTTGTTTGCTTTCATTTTCCACGTTGCCACGGTAATTGTTCCATTAAATTATGGATGGTAAAAAGTTGGATACTTATGAAGAAGAGATTTAGGTTCAAACATAAGGCATGCTTAATTTGGGTAAAGGTAGCAGTTGTACTTGGGTCCCCTGAGTTTGCACAATTTGATGATGCGGTACCAATCCCAACCACGGGTCTCCCACAATTTGAGTTGTGTTGACCGAGGCAAGATAGGGGTTACAGTGGGGTTTCCCTCACTCCGAGTTGTGTTGACCGAAGCAAGATGGGGGACCCTAACCAAGGGGTCTCCCACAATCTGTGTTGATCGAGCAAGATAGGGGACCCCAAGAGTGGGGTCTCCCACAATCTGTGTTGACCTAGGCAAGATGGGGGTTATAGTGGGGTTGCCCTCATTCTGGGTTGTGTTGACCGAGGCAAGATAGGGGTTATAGACTTATAGTGAGGTCTCCTTCACTCCGGGTTGTGATGGCCATGTAGACACCAAAACAGCACCAATCCGATTATGTGACTACAAAAACTGATCGCTTTGACAAACACAGCCCCCAGGGCAGCCCTCAGAGGTCAAACAGTGGTCCTAACCACTTTCATAGCAATTTTGTAAGGTCAAGAAGCAATTTGGCACATTTAGGCACTTTGTCTAGTATTCGTCTCACCCAGGGACGAATACTAACTAGGATTCGTCTCACCCAGGGACGAATTCTGAAATCGTCTCTGGTCAGAACGAATTCCAGGTTAAACGGGCAAAAAGAAAAATGTCGCCAAGTGGCAACCAAGGACAGTCAATTATTGCCTTCTGCCATGCATGCGCATGCAGGTGGGTAGGTTGGCAGTTGATGGACTGTCACAGGGGCAGTCATGGAAGCCCAAGTCAGGGAGGAGTCTCCTCCCCCTTTGGGAAGGCATGGCTGCCACATGGCATCCCTGCATGCCCCTCCAAAGAGACCCCATGGGTCTATAAAATGGTGGCCTTTCCCACCCAAAAGAATATAGATTGGAGGCAATTTCAAGCAACGAAGTGTTGTCCGATTGATTACCCACTTGCATATTTTTGATTCACCTTCTCACATCCACTAATCTCTTTCGCAAGGGAGGTTATTGGGTGGATTTTGGAAGCATGGATCCAACCCAAATCCAACATTTGACCACCTTACACCACCAATTTGCCGACACTCCAATCCCAAGAGGTTTTGGGCCCATCCCTAGTGGATTGGCGCCGAAATCAAGTGCCAACGGTGGGAGGCCCACTTGGGCACCCCCGCATTTTCTAAGTTTGTTCTAAAAGAATTCTATATTATTAGTTTATATTGCATTTCACGTTATTCAGTTTAATTAATTCATAGCTCTGTTTTCATGATGTTTTGATTAGAGTTCACCATGCTTCTTGTCGCTTTGTGGTCCCTCTAACTTGCAGGTAGCGACATCAAATTCCCGAGGATAGAGGCCAAATTGGGAGAATCCGACCATCTGGGTCGTCCCAAAATGGCCCCAATTACATAACCCCTCTATTTTCAAGTGTTTTGGAGGTCCCAAGGTTCAACATTGGAGTGGCAGTAACTCGGTGCTTTAACACAGTAGTATTCGTCTCACCCAGGGACGAATAACAGCAGAATTCGTCCTGCCCAGGGATGAATTCCAGTCGAGAGCATATTGGCCGACTGTTTCAATGGTAGTGGCCCTCTGGTGATGCCCTCTATCCTTTGTTAGGTTATTAGGTCATTTAGGTTTACTTTATGCACTGTTCTAGACAACTGTTCATACGCATCTATTATCAATTTCAAAGCATGAATCTTCCTTTTTTTCATAGTTGCTACTAACGCCTTGTTTGTTTCTTTGATTGCAGGAAGAGCAGCAAGAAGTGAGGATTCATCGATGTAAGCGACGGCAACATTTGGCCCACCCATTTCAAACGTGGGCATGCGGAAGAGAGAACAATTACCAAGATTGTAACCGAATCCATTTTACGCTCCTAGCCCCTAAAAAGGGAGGAGGCGATTTTGTAACCGTGGTTAACAAGTTTAATAAAAGGGCTGTGACTTCTCTCTAAATCCTTGTAACTCGTTTCGATCTATTTGCCTCTTTCGTTTAATGTATTTCTTGTTCTAGGACTTAGGCGTTGTTTTGATTTGAATGCATCGAATTAGTTGTTCTTTCTAAAAAGCTTCCGAAATCTCATGCTTTTAGGCTAGATCACGCTACTTCTTCCTTGCCTCACATTCAAATAGAAAGACAAAATCCAGAGCGCAGGTCTCTTTACACAAGGTGAGCCAACTTCGCCCGCCCCTTTCAAACCCATGAAAGGGAGTATGAGGAAAGTCATCGCATTCCTCAAGGACAACAAACAGCATGGTAACCTTGCGTTTCCACACCTACTAGGTATCATGATCATACATCGAGGCCAGAGCCTCAAGTAAATGTTGCCTACCTTGACAGAGGGAAGCAACCCATTGAAATTCCAGATCATCAAGATCAAGGCAAATACATAGGAAAAACATTTAAGCCTCCTGAGCAAAATAGGGCAGACCAAATTGACCCGACAGTCGCCAGACATGTCGCTCGCCAAGCCCGAATCTCGTAGCTTGAACAAGGTCATCAAGAGTTAGAGTACTTATGCCGCCTGAATAAAGAGCGCATGCAGCGAAAAGTGGATGAGTTACGCTATAAACTACCTGAGAATGTGCTAACCCCTCGCACCCAAAGAGCCGAACAGTATGAGAGGCATAATCCATTGGTGCAGGATAGGTCTCCACGACCTCGTCAAGCTTTGCCTCCGAGACCTTATAGACCCGAGAGGGAGGCTACTCCTCGAAATAATGATGGGTACCCTCAACGGGGACTCGATCAGGGTCATAGGCCTTGCCCAGAGACTCCTCAAGAATTTTATGAGGAGTGCGAACCAGAAATAGGACGGGCCGAAATGCCCCATCAAGGCGGGAGGGCGGCCACTCGACCACTCCCCCTTAGGCCTCCAGTCTCCCATAACTCACAACGGGAGCAAACAAAAGAGGAAGAAATAAAATCTTCCGATGCATACAAGGCGCTATTAGAGCGTTTGGAATCTATGGAGACAAAAGCTTCTGGGCATCAAAAACCCATGTTGCGTCAACTCCGTAGTCATCCAGTGCATCCCTCAGTGCCCACACCTCTTTACCCTGAACATTTCAAGTTGCCTCAATTGGCAGTCTTTAAAGGGGAAGAAGATGCACAAGAACATGTCACAAGGTTCCTAAGCCAATGCTTCGGCATCCAAGATAATGATGCATTGTTGCTTAGGACATTCATAACCACATTCACAGGCCTTGCCTCGGATTGGTTCACACAATTACCCAAACACAGCATAAACAACCTAGATCAATTAGTAGATGCGTTTCTTGAACGCTTTGCCTTCAACACAAGGAAGAAGGCATCACCGAGTGATCCGCCAGCCTCGTGCAATATGAGGAAGAAACAATGGCAAAGATACGGGAATCAATGGAGGTATTTGCTTTCTAAGCTACCCTACCGTCCCCCTATGTCTGATCTAACACAGATGTTTCCACGGAGTTGCTTAAAATCAATCTTTGGTCTATTGCTGCTGCAGCAATACGACAGCTTAGAAGAAGCTTTGGCGCAAGCCAAAGTTATAGAAGAGATTAAGATAGGCGAAGGTGCAATCGCCAAGCCTAAAAAGAAAGAGTGGAATAAAACCACTAAGACTGGGAATACGCAATCACAACCCGCTGCGGTTAACCAAGTTGTGATAAATTTTCCCAAGCCTGTGCAAGAAATGTAGCCCCAAAAGGCTAATTACCAGGCAGTGCCTCCTAGTTATGAAAAAGATAATAAAAAATAGGAGCAGAATCAACAGCGTCACCCTCGACGACAATTCACCCCTTACACAGAGTCTAGGGACTCCTTATTTGACCGCTTGTCAGCGACAAACTTAGTCATCCTTCCAGAGATTCAAACTATAGACCTGTTGGTCACGAATCTGCCACAAGAAAGGATTTTTATATAAACTGCACCCTAGACCCGACCAACATTGAAAGGCTGGAAGCAAGAAATGGCTCCCAGACCAATCTCTAGAGTGGGCTAGTTCCCTTACTAAACTAAGTTTGTTTTAAGATTAGAGTTGCTGGAAAGAGATTAAAACTTTGAGGAAAGAAATGGGAAATATGGCCGTAGCCGAAGTTATAAGATCGGGAAGAACAATAGCAGATCACTTAAAGTACAAAAACAACAAGTAACAGAAGATATCAACTTAATTCCCTCACAACCGTACGTAGAAAATCCCTCCAAGATTACATTCCAGGACTCATTCCCTTACAAGCAATATTTAAATCCAACATGCAGAATTCAAATGAAACAACAACCAAGGAATATGAGTGTTATTAGAAACGTAAATAACAGAAAGGAAAATCTCACAAACAGCCGCTTGAAAAATCAGAGGCCAATTCTTTCATTCCTGCAAATGAACTTCAAGCTTTTAGAAAAAAACTCCCGATACTTGCTAATGAAGTTTACATTGGTTTTTATAGAGGTCTGACCTCTGAACAGCATTTAAAATTTGCAACAGACCTCCTTGAGATCTACAATCTGTGCAACGAAAACAATGAACATGATCCCCTTAATTGCAGCCTCGAAGAACCCAAAAGTTAAATGCCATAAAGAGTCGGCAGTCTTCATTAAATTGTGTTCTTGAAAATGTGCATGAAACCGTTAGAACAATCCATGAACAGCAGCTTCGAATAAATAAAATCTTCAATTCTGGTAGCTTGGGCACGTTCTTCTATTTTGACCGCATTGGAAATCCACAAAATATTTAATTTTGGACCGCATTTAATTCTTGGAACTCACAAAACTGCATTGGGCCACAGCTTAAGCATGCATAATCAATAATGAAAATAAATGTGGCAAAAATGCCAACATTCTTGGCGGCTCGCGGGGTATACAGTTCTGTTGTATGCAAGAATCCTAGGCCTGAATCCATTAGGCAATAGAGTCATAAAACTTAGAACAAAAAGCTGGTTGCTGTGGTACATCTCAGTGGAATGCTGCAATAGAAACTTTTGCTGAATAATCAAAAGTTAAAGAAATCTGCATTTGGCTCAACTGAACATGGAATGGAAATGAATGGAATGAGATCCCGCAGATGTGCAGGCAGTGAAATGCAAATGGAATAGTAATATGATGGAATGATGTAGAGATAAAGTGATGTAGTAGACACAGTAATAGAATGCTGCTATACTACCGGCTGTAATGGAAATGAAATAAAAGTAAATGAACTAATGGAATGGAAATGGAAATATGAAGGCTGTGGAATGAGAATGAACTAAACTGTAAATAAATGCATAAAATGACAAAACTTAGAAGAAAGGGATAAGAAGGAACGGGAATAATAGGAATGGGGAAAAGAAACAACAGCCGTGGCTTTTTTTTTTTTACTGCAAAAGAAAAAGGAGGAAGATGAAGAAAGGAAGGAAAGAAAAAGGGAAGGGAAAGGAAGAATTTTCTAGAAATCCACCAACTGTTGGGAGGAGAAAAACAAAAGAAAAACAAGCACCTACGGCTCGCATGCAAAAAGAACCGAGATGAACAAATAAAAACAATACCTCTTTTTTTTTTTCTTCTCTTTTCTATTTTTTTTGTTTTTTTTTTATACTATATACAATAGTTCACAACATGATTGGCATGTCGCCACCACAAACCCAGTCTCAAGGGTTATCCGATAAATCTGCAGTGTCCCGACCAGATCTGATCATACTTAAGTCGGTCCTTGAAATTGGGCTGGCTTCTTCCTGAAGTTCTCCATGTTGCAGACATGGGCAAGGTATCCTGCATGCCAGTACCCACACAATTGACAAATAATGCAGCAAAGAAATTTGCCACATGGCGGGCTCCTATAGGTACCAATTGTAGTAATGACTGAAGCCAATCCCACCATCTTGAAGGGTTCTCTGATTGTGGACTGAGAACAGGTTCCTCCAATTCCTGGATCCGATCACAAGAATTGTCCAAGAACCATACTTTCTCCAGGATCTCTTCAGATTCTACCTGTTGATCTGACATATTTAACAGGTTCTGACTAAATGCTTGTGTGTTGTGCCCTGGGATACAAACAAGGTGCAAATATGTGCCCTCCTTGTGCTCAGGTTCTGCCACTTGAATCTCTTCTTCTTCTTTGCTTATATCCTCTGGATCCATCTCCTTATGAAAATTGCAAGCAACCATATTGTTCATTGCCAGGAAAGTTCTTGCATATTCCAATGCTTGGCTTTGGATGAGATCTGTCCCTTGAGCTCCACACAACTGCATCTCAAGTTTCTGCTTAGTATAAGGGATCTGGCATGAAAAAGACTATGCGGGATAGACAGGAGCAGCAACTACCGGAGAAAGTAATGGAGTTTCTTCCCACGGTAATTTTCCTGATAGGAGCAAAAGTTGTTCTGCTCGCACTGCTTCCTCAAAGATTTGAGGGAACCTTGGTTCACCTGATTGCAGCAAGAGGAGACCTATGTCAGAATGGAAAGCTCAAACATAGAAGAGGTGGGCCTGGGTGGGTGATGGTCGGATCTTTTCTGGAATTCTCTTCCAGCTTCTTAAGAATCGAACATTGAAGTCCGTGATGCTCTCTAGAGGTGCTCGCTTGATGTACATTAAAAACTGATAGAGATCCAGAGAACTGTAAAAGGGATCTTCATCAAATCTTCTGATTAGTGCTCCCGCTAGATCATCCCATGAACTGATGCTTTGACGCCTGAGCAGTCTGTACCACTGTAATGCCCTTCCTTCCAAAGACTGAACCAGAAGTCTGATCATGACATCTTCGTGATTTATGACATGGATCATTGACAAAGTAGCAATGTCTTCAACATGCGCCAGAGCCATGCCTTCGATACCATCATATTTTGCTAGGGCCTTCAAGGCACCTTTGGGAATTTCATGCCGGATTTGGAGATTCAGAGGGCCAGGATCATCCCATCTAGAAAAAACCCTTGCCTTTGTGGCAGTGGTCTGTGGGATCACGGCTATCGCCATTAAGTTAGAGTCGCCAGATGAACATTATTTTAACTTGAAAAAGGCAGGTATCCACGATCAAAAAATTTGGATCTTCAACTCAGCAAAGTCGCCAGATGAACCTACAAATCTCCACTATGAGGTCAAGACAGCTCATCAAAATCTTGAGACCTCCGGGTGTTAAACAATAAAACTTATGGATATTTTGAGACAGAAGAAGTCTATCCCACCGAGCGTGCCAAAAACTGTTGGTCACAAATCTGCCATAGGAAATGATTTTTATATAAACTGCACCCTAGACCCGGCCAACATTGAAAGGCTGGAAGCAAGAAATGGCTCCCAGACCAATCTCCAGAGTGGGCTAGTTCCCTTACTAAACTAAGTTTGTTTTAATATTAGAGTTGCTGGAAAGAGATTAAAACTTTGCGAAAAGAAATGGGAAATATGGCCGTAGCCGAAGTTATAAGATCGGGAAGAACAACAACAGATCACTTAAAGTACAACAACAACAAGTAACAGAAGATATCAACTTAATTCCCTCACAACCGTACGTAGAAAATCCCTCCAAGATTACATTCCAGGACTCATTCCCTTACAAGCAATATTTAAATCCAACATGCAGAATTCAAATGAAACAACAACCAAGGAATATGAGTGTTATTAGAAACGTAAATAATAGAAAGGAAAATATCACAAACAGTCGCTTGAAAAATCAGAGGCCAATTCTTTCATTCCTGCAAATGAACTTCAAGCTTTTAGCAGAAAACTCCCGATACTTGCTAATGAAGTTTACATTGGGTTTTTATAGAGGTCCGACCTCTGTGCAGCATTTAAAATTTGCAAAGTACCTCCTTGAGATCTACAATCTGTGCAACAAAAACAATGAACATGATCCCCTTAATTGCAGCCTCGAAGAACCCAAAAATTAAATGCCATAAAGAGTCGGCAATCTTCATTAAATTGTGTTCTTGAAAATGTGCATGAAATCGTTAGAACAATCCATGAACAGCAGCTTTGAATAAATAAAATCTTCAATTCTGGTAGCTTGAACGCGTTCTTCTATTTTGACCGCATTGGAAATCCACAAAATATTTAATTCTAGACCGCATTTAATTCTTGGAACTCACAAAACTGCATTGGGCCATAGCTTAAGCATGCATAATCAATAATGAAAATAAATGTGGCAAAAATGCCAACAAGACCCTAATGCTCCCAAGCCTAAGGGATATAGAGAGGAATTGTATTGTAGATTCCATAGGAGAAGGGGACACGATTTAAATGGATGCTGGAAATTTAAAGGATTAATCCAAGATCTGATCGACAATAGAACATTGGTCATGGACAACCCCATAGCACCAAACAATCAACAAATGGGGGTATTCAAGGACCCTTTGCCTGCCCACGAGGCACAGGCAAAACCTCTCCAGATTAACGAGGTGCGACAAAATCTTCCCATGCAAGGATTTGTGGGAATGATTAGCATAGTGACACGAAATAAAAAGTACCCAACAGCTGCCCCAGAGGTAGCTACGAGGGAAGTTCCAACGACGTCGCAACCTCAGCAATGCCCTATGCAAGTACCTCCGCCTAGACCCGAGGTCACGATACAAACCAAACTCACGCAGAGTTTGCGGACCACATCGGCTAGGCTATCCATTTACGAGCTTATTCAACAGTCAACACCTCATAGAGAAGCTCTTATGGAAATATTAAAAGCCATCGAATTACAGCCTCACGAAGCAAATTCTTTCAACAACTTCGTGGGACATGTGAAACGATGTACGGAGCCGGTCATCACCTTCAGAGAGGATGAAGTCAAAGCAATATCGAATGACACGGTAGATCCACCCTTGCACGTTATCACACGGGTCAATGGGATCCCGTACAAGAGAGTGCTGGTAGATACTGGCTCGTCCAGTAACATCATTACCACGGTAGCACTAAAACATTTAAATTTGCCAACCTCTCATATCACAGCCTCCACATACACACCGCGAGCTTTCAATGATGCAATATGCTCGATAGTCGGCACAGCTTGTTCTACCTGTCCAGGTAGGACAAAAGACAATACCAACATTGTGCCATGTGTTGGAAGGTGAGATGGCTTACAATATACTGCTAGGGCGGCCTTGGATCGGGGACATGAAGTGTGTCCCTTCCATCGCTCACCAATGCTTAAAGTATGCTTTTGAAGGAGAAATACATGTAGTCCCAATGGACTTAGAACCCTTCAAGTATTGCAATGCGGTACAATTAATGCCTCAGTCGACCCTCCCTTCAACGCATTTGGATTTCCAGTTAAATCCATCTAAACAGGGTCCAATACCGTAGGCACCACTGGTGACCAAATCACCAAAATCCCAGCCAGGTGAATCCTCATCATCTGCTCCTTCATTACCAATGCCACCTGTCATGGCTAAACAAAATGACAAGGGAAAATAGATCATGGAAGAGGCTCAGCCCCTAGAAGAGGGGTTGCCCACAATATCAACGATATCAACAGAGGAAATACCTAGCACTACGAAAGCTGAGATTCCTAAACCACCAAACATGGAATGGACTCAGGAAGGACTCCCGTTCCCTCCCTCCCAAGCATCAACAATCACTATTGAAATGGCCAGCACGGGCCTGGGGGAGTACATAGTGCAGAATGTTGTGGCAATGCCCACATTAGAGTCAATACAGGATATGGGGAGACCTCGCCTTCCCATAGGAACAGTTGTTCCTCTAGGTCACCCACCCAACCAGACAAATTTTGTGTATGGGGGCCTTGATCATGGTCTTGAACCATGCAAACAAAAGGAAGCAGACGAAGAGCCTTTTGTTGAAAACATCAACTATCTGTCAAACCCAGACTTTGCCCTAAAATATCTCGGCCAATGCAATTGGCATGGATACGGGCTAGCGAGATATGAGCAAGGGATGCGGGTCCTTTGCCAACCAAGATATCAGATGCCATATGATAAGTCGGGAGTAGGGTTCAACCACCCCCTGCCCTTAGACATCTTGGTCGAAAATATGCAAGGCCTAGAAATAGGCAACAAGGGGGGATTGGCACCAGATCTTTATGCCAACCCAAATACAGAATATACATTGGGAGATTACCTCCCATGGTCAACAAACACCCTTGGCAACAGCAGTAATCCTCCTCCTTTGATAGAGAGAGGTGAAAGTTCGGACATTAATCCCCAAAGAGAGCATCAACGGTGTCCGGACATCTTTTTGAAGTTGTTCCCCTTAGAGGTTCCAGTTGAATCAATACAATGTCAAGAGAATCAGGTCCCTCCACCAAGAGTGGAACAACCGCCATGGGACCAGATTAACTTCCTGGAACAAGGAGAACCCTCAATGTCGCAAGCAACGGTTGCTAAAGAGAATGAACATTTTTGGGTCTCCGAAAGTGATTCAGAAGATGAGACTGAGATGGACTATCTCAGACATGCGCGACGACATTACCGCCCTTTAACTCATGAAGATCTAATGGGACAAATGGGCATAAGGTTAGGACATGAATGGTGGGTAGACCCAGCAGGGTGGGACCAAGTGTTGGATCCATGGCTCCAAATTCATGATGAACATCGTCCACCCCGAGACCCTATCATGACAATAGTGCCAAGGGAAGACCCTATCCTCCTATCAGCACATAGGGCCGATCCATTCATGCCCGTTCCCCTAGAGCCAGATCCAGAGTATAGGGAGCATCTAGAAGATTCAAGTTATCACACCCACGGTAATGGAGACCAAATTCATTCCATCCACATGATCTCCATTGATTTGACCGCACCCATCCGCAATCCAGCCGATCCAGCACGGTCATTGCATCTAGACATAGATGCCATCGACTGGGATCGCGTCAATTCACCTTTCTCACCATCGAGTACTGGCCTTTTGGTGAAATGCCTCATTTTACCCCAAGGACAACTCAGGATATTTTTCAAGTCGAAGAGGAACCCGAGGTTCCCAACGCAGATCTAAATTCAGCTAATGATATCCATCTGATCCCGACTCCACACCAGTTGGAGGACGGATCCCACATGTCAGTCGAGGAGACGACTGACGTAGATATCGGCACAGATCCAATGAATCCATAGATTCTTAAGTTGGGGGTAAGTCTTTCCCCCAAAGAGCAAGCCGATTACATTGCCCTTCTCAAAGAGAAGAAGGAGGTTTTTGCATGGTCGTACAAAGATATGCCAGGACTAGACCCGCAGCTAGTCACGCATAATTTAACGCTTGATCCGACAATCAAGCCTGTAAAGCAAAAACTACGTAAGATGCACCCAACAATGGCCTTGATGGTCAAAGACGAATTGCAAAAGTTGTTGGATGCACAGTTTGTCATCTACGTGGATTATCCGCCATGGCTGTCCAACATGGTTCCCGTCAAGAAGCCCAACGGGAGGATTCGCATATGCACTAATTTTTGAGATCTAAACAAAGCGAGTCCTAAGGATGATTTCCCTTTGCCGAGCATCGACGCGTTGGTAGATGCTACAATAGGTCACGAAATGCTCTCCCTAATGGATGGTTTCTCAGGATACAATCAAATTCGTATCAATCCTGAAGACCAACTAAAAACGGCATTCACAATGCCTTGGGGGACATTTTGTTATAAGGTCATGCCTTTTGGCCTTAAAAACGCTGGCGCTACCTACCAACGTGCCATGACATATATCTTCCATGATTACATGCACAAAACTTTGGAAGATTACATGGATGATTTGTTAGCCAAGTCTCTCTTGCGCTCAAATCATATCGCTGACTTAAGCAAGATCCTCGATCGCCTCATGGAGCATAAAGTTAGACTAAACCCCAAGAAGTGCGTCTTTGGCGTCACATCTGGAAAACTCTTGGGTTTCATAGTCTCAAAATGAGGAATCGAGGTGGACCCAAAGAAAGTCAAGGCAATCCTTGAAATGGTTCCCCCAACTACAATCAAGCAGCTCAGAAGTCTGCAGGGAAAGGTCGCGTCGATTAAATGCTTCATAGCACAATTATCTGACAAGTGCCGACCCATGAACAAATTATTGCACAAGGGGGTTACATTCCATTGGGATGACGAGTGCCAGTTAGCCTTCGACGAGATCAAACAATACCTGGTTTTGCCGCCAGTATTGGCACCACCTAGACCAGGAGTGCCATTCTACTTATACATCTCAGCTATTGAGGTGGCACTGGGCGCCATGCTAGCCCGGAAGAATGAACTTCACAAGGAACAGAGCTACTTACTATCTTAGCCGCACCCCGGTCGGCTTATGAACTTAACTATGCATACGTTGAGAAACTCGCTTGGCGGTGGTGTTTGCTACCAAAAAGCTACGCCACTACATGCTGAGCAACACTACGTATGTTGTGTCTAAGGAGAATCCATTGCGATACATGATGAGTCGTACTTATCATAGTAGTCGCACGGCGAAATGGATCATGTTGTTGATGGAATTTGACATAGAGTTTATTGGACAAAAATCTATCAAAGGACAAGTCATAGCCGATCAACTAGCAGAGGCTCCTCTTGAAGACGATCAGCCTCCGGTCATAGAACTACCCGATGATGGGGTCTTCCATGTCTCGGAATCGCCAGATTCCGATGAGCCTGAGTCACGGGCCGACATAACCCTATTCTTCGATGGTTCTAAATGTGAGCAAGGTGGTGGCACGAGAATTGTATTCTTCACACCGCAGGGTGCTCCAATGCCCCTGTCATTTAAATTAAACTTCCCGTGCACCAACAATAATGCAGAGTATGAAGCCTTGCTCCTAGGTCTTCAGACAACGAATCGCCATCAACATCAAATGACTGAATATCTTTGGTGATTCGCTATTAATAGTCAATCAATTCAAAGGGGTATATCAATGCAAATGCCCAGTCCTGCAGGCTTATAAAGCCCTCATGGACAAATTCCTGGCAAAACTTGAGTGGTATGACATCGAGGCACTCCCTCGATCATCGAATCATTTTGTGGACACAATGGCCTCCTTGGGGTCACTAATTCCGCAAGACCTTTCCGGTGATATGACAACCATTCAAGTCAAAACCTTATCGCAATCCGCGATGGAGCGTGCAAGTTCAGACTTGACGCCAGGAATCCACATGATCCAGATTGAACCATCCTCGGATAAGTTCTCTCGAATCCAAGATCGTCTAAAACACGCCAACTGGGGGTCCTTGTTCTCCCCTACCCCCATTAATAGCAACACAACGCTATTCTTATAGGTTCTATCCCATTCAGCGTTTGCTAGGGATGAACTTCAAGAGGGATTGGATGTTCATACTGTCGAGGTTTCTGATCAACAGGATTGGTATTTACCCATCAGAGACTACCTCAAGTTAGGTAATCTCCCACTTGGATTGACTCATGCCGCAAAATGAGCACTCAAGCAGAAAGCGGCTAAGTATGTCTTGATAGGAGACATTTTGTATCGTCGCAGCCTATGAAGGAATCCTCCTTCGTTGCTTGGACTAGCAAGAGTCCACTTGGGCAATCGCCCAAGCGCACGATGGTACATGTGGTGGCCACTTCAGTGGTATGGCCATTGCAAAGTGCATTCTTCGCATGGGCTATTATTGGCCATCTTTAGAGCGAGATTGTTGCACCTATGTCAAGAAGTGCGTGAAGTGTCAACATCATGCCAATTTGATGCACGTACCTTCTCAGGCCTTGCAGACAGTCCAATCTGCTTGGCCGTTCTCGCAGTGGGGCTTTGATCTAATTGGAAAGATCTCCCCTGCATCGTCAGGCCGTCACACGTTTATCATAACGGCCACAGAGTATTTTACCAAGTGGGTGGAAGCAATTCCGCTTACCTCTACGATAGGACCCCGCATTGTGGAGTTCATTTTGCATAACATCATATGTCATTTTGGTATTCCATCCAAAATAGTCTCGAATAATGGGACGCCTTTCAAGAACAAAGACGTGCGTGCTTTGACCACAAAGTACAAGATTCAGCACAACTTTTCGACACCCTATTATCCGCAGGAGAATGGGCAAGCAGAGGCGTCAAACAAAACGCTAGTTGCCATCCTTAAAAAGACCATCGTAGACAGTCATAAGGATTGGCACATTCAAATCCCACTTGCCCTATGGGCCTATCGCACTAGCATTCGGACACCCACTGGGGCCACTCCGTTTTTGCTTGTGTATGGCTCCGAGGCAGTCATGCCTCTAGAGTTGGAGATTCCTTCCCTGCGCATATCAATGCAGGAGTTCATCGATGATGACTTTGTGCGGCAAGCCCGGTTAGACCAGCTTACGTTGCTTGACGAACGACGCGTTAATGCTCTCGAGCATTTACGTATTTATCAAGAGCGACTTAAGAAAGCTTACAACATGAAAGTTCACCTCAGAGACTTTCGAGTTGGTGATCTGGTTTTGAAGGAAAACCAACAAAATTCCAGTTTGCCACCCCACCTAAGGGACAAGTTTGTGGCAAATTGGTTAGGTCCATATGTCATTGATAGAAAAATAGGACCCGGGACATACCGGCTAGCTTCTCTTGATGGTATCAAGGAAAAAGAACCCTTGAATATCAGTCATTTGCGACCATTTCATATCTAAGAGAGCCAAATCCCAAAAATGCTCCAAGGATTCTCAAAATCGCTTGGTCAATCCCAAAAGGCTCCAAGGATTCTTGCAATCGCTTGGTCAATCCCAAAAAGGCTCCAAGGATTCTTGCAATCGCTTGGTCAATCCCAAAAGGCTCCAAGGATTCTTGCAATCGCTTGGTCAATCCCAAAAGGCTCCAAGGATTCTTGAAATCGCTTGGCCAATCCCAAAAGGCTCCAAGGATTCTTGCAATCGCTTGGTCAATCCCAAAATGCTCCAAGGATTTCCACAATCGCTTGGTCAAAAATCAAGAAAATTCAAAAACAACAAATCATCAAAAACAACAAAATTTTGCATTTCATTTCTAGGCATACTCAAATTCATCAATAGAGAGTTCTTCTCGCACTTCATCTTCATATTCACAAAAATCAATCCATCAAAAATACAAAAATACATAGATGCATTAAAGCATTGCATCCATACATCGCATATTTGTGGTCGTACAGGTCAAAGGCACCATAGGTTGTAATTGCTCTGCTAGTCCATCTTGTTCCACACTGTTCCATTTTACAAAAACAACAAAAACACCATGCATTGTTTTTACCACACTAGAGTCAGTGGTCTTTTAATGTATCAAGAGTTTTCGTGATTCAGTCATCATTTTGCTCTTTAGCCATGTAATGTATCAAGTCAGACAGATTTTACGAAGGTAGAGTTACACTTGAAATACACCTTGTTACGTAACATCCCAACACAAATTAAAACACATAAAAATTCCCAAGTTGTGTGAACGAAAGATGAAACCTGCACAGTAATCCAGGTCACCATAAGTGAAACGGTTATCTTGCTCATCCCCCCGTGCGAATGACCCCAAGAATGCTGAGAGTTGGCAAAAGGACAAGCATCCTCCCTACCCAATTCCCTAAGAATCCCTAGTTCTCAACAGTTGCAAAACATCAAAAATTTGCAAAAAGTCAAAACATCAAAATTTGACATCCTACAGTGCACACATCAAAAGGCACAAACAATAGTGATTATCGTCACTCCATTTCCCCAATCCCTTGCTCAAAAGAAAAACAAATCAAAATAAATAGTGATCTTATCACTACAAACGAGCAAGTATCCCAATACAAGTGAAGAAAAGAAGGGAGTTGAACTTGAATCCCTGGAACTCTCAGCATTCTAACAGGTCATGAGGCAAGCCTCAGTACCGGTTTGGTTGATAGCCTATCGGTCACTGGCGGTAAACTTCTCGCATGACGATATATCTATCACATTAACTTGTGTACAGATCAATATTTGCATGTGGATGAGCTAGCTTATGGTATCCTGGATAACACCGCAGATTAATCTAACCAAATACAACAAAGGAGTTAGTGGAGCTAATTAGGTGATCCTCAGTACAGGTTCGGTTGAAAGCCCATCTGGCACTGGCGGTATCCCGACAAATACCACATAAATGAACTCAATTGCACACACAGGGATGTGAAATAACTTGGTCAAAAACAAGTCCGATTCATACCTTGTTCAAAAGTCTTGTAAGATAGAGTACAGTCGTGGCTAGTGAGTTAAAACCATCTGAGTCTCAGAAAACCTTAGCTACATTTCTAAACCAACTGCGCTGCTTTTCATCCTTACAATACCATCAAAAAATACAAAAAGAGAAAAACCACAGTTACACATACAAAGTCATGCATCATAGTAATCGCCTAAAAACAAAATAAATAGAGCTCTAAACAGTCTATGGTGCCAGAGCCAAACACCACAAATTCCATTCATCCATTTCATTTTGCATATCATACAAATAAAAAACATTTGCATTCATCAAAATAAATAAACATGCATACATCCATAGTCATCAGCCATCATGCATAAAAATCAAATCATCACATGTACACAACCAAAATAAAACCGGTATATATATATATATATCATCAAAAAAATGCCCGCAGGCTACAAAACTGGTCCTCAGACCCTGCAATCATATAACAAAAACCCAACCTAAGGCGTCGACCACCATGATCACGCAGGATCGGTGCGACGGGAACTACCCCCCATGGTGTGGGTCCTCTGGGACCCTGTAGGGCGGCTACTGCTAGCCCCCGCATCACGCCTGCTATCGCCTCCCTCATCCAATCGCCTGCGATGAGATGATGCTGACTGCTCAGTCGCACTATCCCTCGTCCGACGTGAAGATCCACTGCCCGAGGGCTCAGGTAGCCGCCCACCAAGGCGGATAACCTCCCTCTCCAAGTCTAGCCAATGCCAGAACCACTCTGCTTCCCGCCGATGATAGTAAGATACTGCATCATCGCGTTGTGCCAAAACCCTATCCCGCTCTGCTAGCTGGGCCCGTAGGAGATCTCTCTCCCGTAGCGCATCCCCTAGCTCCAGATCCTGTATCCGCAGTAGCTCTGTCAGTCACGCATTCTTAGCACGTATCTCAGACTCCATCTCCTCTGTATCTGCCTGACGTACAAGACTCTCTAGAACAGCATCCTGCTCTGGCTCCCACTGCTCCTCCACGTCCTGCATGTCCGACTGATCCGGAGCGCCCAAATCTACATCCTCATCCCCCACATCCACCATGTCCGCATCATCCAACGGACCTCCCCAATCATCCCCTGCTGCCTCAACACCCTCCACTACCGCCTCTGCGCCTCCTAGTGGCCCCTCCCCTCTCCATCGCCGTAGCACCCACCACGAGTCATACTCAGTGGTAGTCCCGACGTCATCTACGTCCGGGACGTCAATCACCGCATCTGACTCCTCGCCCAATGGCGCGGTGACCGGTGGATCTAGAGCCCTCTCATCTCCCCGATGCCGATAGACCACGGGCTCACCAGGAAACCCCTGGCGCACCCCAAACTATCGTGTAACCCGGCTATACGAGAATAACTCATGCTCGGTCCCATGTCGCCCAGTCAACCACCGCTCCCTGCGTACCCGTCAGAGCCACTCTCCAGCCTTCGGCCAGGCTGGATAGTCCCGATAAGGGTGCCAAACCACCTCCCCTAGAGTGAGCCGAGAGAAGGCATCGATATAGTGCTCTACGACACCTGCCCATCGCCGACTCTGACCCTGCTCCGCAGACCGCCGCCACAGAGCTGCATAGCCTATCTCCTCATCCTCCATCACCGCCCGAGTCGTCCATGGTAGCCCGGTCGGCCTCTCAACTACTATGTGCTACCAACCCCAGCACTGCAACAGATAACTACAGCTGACCCCCTTTCACTGCCGACAGCGGACCCCGTACAGCTCCCCGTAGAGCTGTGCCAACGATGTCTGTCCCCATCTCAAAATCAGCGGTGCCTCTATCGGACACTCTACCAACTGCCACACCAAATCCAGCAGGTTCCACGGGAACCTCGCGCTCGATGAGTCAGGTAGTAGCATGTTAGAAATGAGGCCCATCAAGAATGCGTGCCTCACTCCTAACACCCCCCTCTCCTGCCACCATCCAACAAAAATCCCACCAGCCTGGCAGTCCACCTCGGCTGTCTCCACTGGGTTCGCTACACCCAGCCGCTCCCCATGACCAAAGCATCTCGTCAGCATAGCAGTCCGCTGATCATGCGGCGATGTCCTGATAGGTAGTCCATCTATCGAAATCTGAAGCAACCGATAGACATCCTCTAGAGTCACAGTCATCTCCCCGATCGGAATATGGAAGGTGTTGGTCCGCGGATCCCAAAGCTTGATCAGGGCCGTCAGATAGGCCTGATCCGGGACCACAGGCTCCAGTCGAGCCACCTGCTTGAGCCCAAGGGCATCAAGCCATTCCCAGTCATCATCAGTCAGTGCCCCCGTGCCTCAATAAAAGCAGTAGGTACACGGTACCGGCTCCTAACAACCTACAAAAGAAAACAATTCAACAAAAAAATTAAAATCATAAAAAAAAAAAAAAACTGTACAGAAAAACAACAAACTTACAGCGTTAAAAACAAAAATAAAACTCTAGGAGGCACTTACAGGTTTCGCTTCGGCTCCACCGCTCGAACCAGTTTGTGCACTCATGATGGCAGAGAAAATTTCAGCAGTGCTTCGCTTCGCAGAATTACCTCCTCCTCCCAGAGCTCCAAAATCGCAAGAAAAATTTGACACAAATGAGCCCAAATTCAAGTTTTGGCCCTTAAATAGGCCTTTTGAGCTGGAATTCATCCCTGACTGGGACGAGCACTCTGGTTAGCGCTCGTCCCACCCAGGGACGAATTCTACAGCTGGAATTCGTCCCACCCTAGGACGAATTCAGGCCAGAAACTTCAAAAACATCAAAAAATGAACAAAAATGCACTAAAAACCAACAATAAATCTGCCCGATAAGAGTGTTGTTGCACTTGACATCCCGGGCATACAAAATAGACATTGGGGTCACAAATTGTCATTATCCTACTCCCTAAGAAGGCTACTTTAGCCGGACCGCTCCATGGGAAGACGGATTTTCGCCAATTTTAGCTCCGAACAACGTCGCAAAAAGGGTTAACACCCACCAAAAATAGGTCCAAATGTTGGAAAAATTGCACATGCTTAACGATAAACCATCTAAAGGCACCTTTGCACAAGTCATCTTGGGTCAAGCGACTCGTCGCTTTTCTCACGAAGGTCATTCCCTCATCGATTCGTCGCTTGAGGGGGTAGTCACACTTAGTCACCAATCAACAAGCACACACCCAATTAAGGAAAACGACATGCATTCAAAGAATCATTGACAAAGACAATTACACTCCTACTTGGGGCAGTAAACAAGCAACAATCAAATTGATCAAACACTTGGCATTCGTGAATCATGAACACAAGGTTCCCCCGTGGACAAAAGGTTGCGCCCTTTGCCTAATCATGACTGATCAATGTCCAAGCTCAAGTCACACCTCACCAAAATAGGTTAATACTTGAAATCAAATTCCTTAGCTCGTCAAAAGCAAGGATTCAAGAATGCATGCCCTTTCCATGCTTGGGGCATCAAAAGTTGATTAGGTTACCAAGAAACCCTAATCATTAGTGCTTTGGCTATCTATTTTTGCTCGACGCTGTGCCATGCACAGCGCATCCCAAAAAGGGGCATCTGTAGACACCAAAACAACACCAATCCGATTATGTGACTGCAAACACTGATCGCTTTGACAAACACAGCCCCCAGGGCAGCCCTCAGAGGTCAAACAAGTGGTCCTAACCACTTTCATAGCAATTTTGTAAGGTCAAGAAGCAATTTGGCACATTTAGGCACTTTGTCCAGTATTCGTCTCACCCAGGGACGAATACTAACTAGGATTCGTCTCACCCAGGGACGAATTCTGAAATCGTCTCTGGTCAGGATGAATTCCAGGTTAAACGGGCAAAAATAAAAATGCCGCCAAGTGGCAGCCAAGGATAGTCAATTATTGCCTTCTGCCATGCATGCGCGTGCAGGTGGGTAGGTTGGCAGTTGATGGACTGTCACAGGGGCAGTCATGGAAGCCCAAGTCAGGGAGGAGTCTCCTCCCCCTTTGGGAAGGCATGGCTGCCACATGGCATCCCTGCATGCCCCTCCAAAGAGACCCCATGGGTCTATAAAATGGTGGCCTTTCCCACCCAAAAGAAGATAGATTGGAGGCGATTTCAAGCAACGAAGTGCTGTCCGATTGATTACCCACTTGCATCTTTTTGATTCACCTTCTCACATCCACTAATCTCTTTCGCAAGGGAGGTTATTGGGTGGCTTTTGGAAGCGTGGATCCAACCCAAATCCAACATTTGACCACCTTACACCACCAATTTGCCGACACTCCAATCCCAAGAGGTTTTGGGCCCATCCCTAGTGGATTGGCACCGAAATCAAGTGCCAACGGTGGGAGGCCCACTTGGGCACCCCCGCATTTTCTAAGTTTGTTCTAAAAGCATTCTAGATTATTAGTTTATATTGCATTTCACGTTATTCAGTTTAATTAACTCATAGCTCCGTTTTCATGATGTTTTGATTAGAGTTCACCATGCTTCTTGTCGCTTTGTGGTCCCTCTAACTTGCAGGTAGCGACATCGAATTCCCGAGGATAGAGGCCGAATTGGGAGAATCCGACCATCTGGGTCATCCCAAAATGGCCCCAATTACATAACCCCTCTGTTTGCAGGTGTTTTGGAGGTCCCGAGGTTCGACATTGGAGCGGTAGCAACTCGACGCTTTAACACAGTAGAATTCGTCTCACCCAGGGACGAATAACAGTAGAATTCGTCCTGCCCAGGGACGAATTCCAGTCGAGAGCAGATTGGCCGACTGTTTCAATGGCAGTGGCCCTCTGGTGATGCCCTCTGTCCTCTGTTAGGTTATTAGGTCATTTAGGTTTACTTTATGCACTGTTCTAGACAACTGTTCATACGCATCTATTATCAATTTCAAAGCATGAATCTTCCTTTTTGTCACAGGTGCTACTAACGCCTTGTTTGTTTCTTTGATTGCAGGAAGAGCAGCAAGAAGTGAGGATTCATCGGTGTAAGCGGCGGCAACATTTGGCCCGCCCATTTCAAACGTGGGCATGCGGAAGAGAGAACAATTACCAAGATTGTAACCGAATCCATTTTACGCTCCTAGCCCCTAAAAAGGGAGGAGGCGATTTTGTAACCGTGGTTAACAAGTTTAATAAAAGGGCTGTGACTTCTCTCTAAATCCTTGTAACTCGTTTCGATCTATTTGCCTCTTTCATTTAATGTATTTCTTGTTCTAGGACTTAGGCGTTGTTTTGATTTGAATGCATCGAATTAGTTGTTCTTTCTAAAAAGCTTCCGGAATCTCATGCTTTTAGGCCAAAGCAAAATAAGGGTTATAATGATAGCACCATGATTTGATGTGATTAAAGATAATACCACTTAACCCTCTTCAAATAAAAAATAATTACCTACTATATAAAATAAATAATTAATTAATTCCAGTTAGACTTGGTTGATTTTTTTATTTTTTTGAAAAATAAGTTGGATTATATTATATTATTAACCAGAAAATTACAATATTTTGATCCAGCTAAAAAAATAAAATGAGGTGAATCAGAAGTAAAATTTAAATGTTCAAGTCCTTTGATTTATTTAAGTGGAACACCTTGTCCTACTTATATTAAGTTGTGACATGTGAATGATAGATTGTGGTCCACTTGTTTTATCATTTTCTTTGATTATATATATATATTATTTTATTTTATTTTAAAAACCCTTGTCCAACAATTTAGATGAAGTAAAATGTTAAGAAAAATTTGATGTCAATAAACAGAGCTTACGTAGATGTCTTTAATTTAAGATGCATTTTAAATTTTCATTGAATTTATTTGTATAGGTAAAAGTATAACCTTTTTCTTATTTTTATTTGTAGTATTTTTTCTTACATATGTTTTTAATAATTTTTATATTTTTATGTTTGGATTTGCACTTTAATTTCCAATTTAATTATGAGAATTAAATTGTTCACCGGACTTGTAACACTTATTAAACTCTTTGTAAGTGGGACACTATACTCAGATGTTCACACTTATAAAGTTCTTTGTAAGTGGAACAACAAACTTATATGTTCAAGTCCTTTGATTTATTTAATTGGGACTCCTTATCCTACCTTTATTAAGTTATCTACTTATATTAAGTTGTGACATGTGGATGATAAATTGTGGTCCTCTATCTTTAATATCTATCATTTTCTTTTGTTTAAAATTTTACTTTAATGACTAGTTTAATTACAATAATTAAGTATTTTACGAGACCTGTCACTTGTTAAACTCTTTTTAAATGGAGTAGCAAGTTTAGATGTGCAATCCCTAGGTACTTTTTATTTCTTAACTCAACTAATATTAAATTATGGCATGTATGTGGAAGATGGTGGAACACTTTTTATAATTGGATATTTAATGCTTTTTATTTTTAAATGTTATTTTTAATTAGAAGATGTGTGTTGTTCCTCTTTAACACAACACTTGAGTTATGCATTTTTTACATGTTTTAAAATAATTATTGTAATGATACTTTTAAAAATGTATTTAATATATGAAATATAAATAATTAATTTAAAATAAAAAATACAAATAATAATATAATAAATAAATTTTAAAATTTCTAGATTAATATATTTTTACCAAGGTTAAATCCCCTATTGATAAGTATAATAAGTATAGCCTAGGTTCCAATACACGGGCGTGCCTATTCATAGCCAGTAGCCTCGATCCGACTCTTCTATGTGTTGCACTTGACTGATGACGATTTGTTTCCTTCTTGTTCGACGGTCCCCCTTCATGCCACGTGTTGAACCAGACTGATAAATACGGTGTGAACCCTATGTATCGGGCGGTCCCCATCTCACATCGGGTTACCATTAATGATACAATGGATGTGTTGGAAACCTTCACTGATAGTTTAAACGCTGCCAGCTGCGCTGACAGTTACTAAAAATTATTATTGTAACCAATTCATTTATGTAACCAAAAAATATATATATAATAAATAAAGCTTTAGCTTTTACGAGGGATCATGGTTGGAGGAGACTGCTCAGCCCTATTATGTCGGTCATAGGGGTTTCTCACAGTAACCAAATTATTTATATATATATATATATATTTATTTATTTATTTATTTATTTATTTATTTATTTATTTGTTTGTTTATTTATATGTTTACCAAGGTTGTATATTGTGATGATTAGTAGAAATTAGTGGTTGGGTAACTAGTTTATATAAATAATTAAAAATATAATGGATAATTTTTTTATATTAACCTTTTAATTTTGGATATGAAAGGGGTATGTGTGGTAAGAGGATAAAAACATATAAAGTATGTTAGTTAGCAATACTTATACATTGTGAAAATATATGCATATCTTATTAATATATCCAATATATATCTGACATATTAGAATGTTGCACACATACCATATAGGATACACATCTATAGTGTTAGTTAATAAAAACCTTAAATTATAGTAAGAGCTCAATTCATTAAATACACTAAATTTTAAGGCAAATACTACGGTTCAAATTTTACCTAATGTTATGCGTGGTTTTCAAGATATCAAAAAGATTATATATAATATTATACATGTCAAATCCTTATATTATGAATACAATGACCACTCTTACAATAGTACAAGCCATCCTATTAATTTCTTAAAATACATATAATATGAAAGTAGCTTGTTGTTTCGCTATCATATAAACACTTAAAAAATGTTTTATAAAACTCACATTAATATATTTATATGTATTTTTAAATTATTTAAATTAAATGTCATACCATAATAGATCAAATGACATTAGCTTAACATTCAAAGAACTTAGGTTTTAATCTTGTGATATTAGCTTAACATTCAAAGAATTTAGGTTTTAATCTTGTCAAGTGATACAAGTACAATATTCAAGCTTTATTGCAATACCATACCACTAAGTAGTGATGACAAGTGTTTAAAATAAAGTGAATATTTATTAAAAAAAAATAACCAGTTATAAAAAAATATTAATATTTGTATATATGGCCATATTTGTATAAATGAAAGTTTATGCGGTAATTGTGTATATGTGTGTTACAGTGTACAAACACTCTTGTAGACACCAAAACAGCACCAATCCGATTATGTGACTGCAAACACTGATCGCTTTGACAAACACAGCCCCCAGGGCAGCCCTCAGAGGTCAAACAGTGGTCCTAACCACTTTCATAGCAATTTTTTAAGGTCGGGAAGCAATTTGGCACATTTAGACACTTTTCTCGGTATTCGTCTCACCCGGGGACGAATACTAAGCTAGGAATTCGTCTCACCCGGGGACGAATTCCAAGTTTAACGGGCAAAAAGAAGAATGGTGCCAAGTGGCAGCCCGAGACGAGTCGATTGATGACTCCTGCCTCGCACACGTGTGTGGGTGGATAGATAGGCCGTTAGAGGACTGTCACAAGGGCAATTATGAGAGCCCAAGTCAATGGAGGACTCCCCTCCCTCATGGGAAGACATGACTGCCACATGGCACCTATGACCAACACATGGCATTTGTGCTTCCCTCTCAAAAGAGACCCCATGGGTCTATAAAAGGTGGGACTTTTCTCACCCAAAAGGACAGATTGAAGGAGATTTCAAGCAACGAAGTGCTGCTCGAGTTGAACACCCACTTGCATCCCCTTTGATTCACCTTCTCACATCCACCAATCTCTTTTGCAAGGGAGGTTGTTGGGTGGCTTTTGGAAGCTTGAATCTGACCCAAATCCAACATATGGACACCTGAATCAACCAATTTGCAGACATCCCAATCCTAAGAGGTTTTGGGCCCATCCCTAGTGGATTGGCGCCAAGATCAAGTGCCAACGGTGGGAGGCCCACTTGGGCACCCCCGCACTTTCTAAGTTTTGTTTCAAAAGCATTCTAGATTATTGTTTCAGGTTGCATATCATGTTATTCTATTTGGTTAACTCATAGCTTCAATTTCATAACATTTTGATCAGATTTTATCATGCTTTGTGTCGCTTTGTTGTTTCACTAACTTGCAGGTGGCGATATCGAATTCCCGAGGATAGAGGCCAAATTGGGAGAATCCGACCATCTGGGTCATCCCAAAATGGCCCCAATTACATAACCCCCTATTTTCAGGCATTTTGCAGGTCTCAGGATTCGACATTGGAGCAGCGAGCAGGTCGGCTTTTCCAACACGAGGAATTCGTCCCACCCGGGGACGAATAGCGATCGAAATTCATCCTGCCCAGGGACGAATTCCAGTTGAAGGTAGATTGGCCAATTTTTCAATGGCAGTGGCCCTATGGTGATGTCTTCTGTCCTCTGTCAGGTTTTCAGGTCATTTAGAGTCATTTTGTCTATCGATTTGGCTAATTATTTGCATGCATCTTTTGGCGATTTTAGAGAACAAACACTTACTATTTGCAACAGGTGCTACTGACATATTCATTGTTTTTTTGTTCACGGGAGGAGCAACAGAGGTCAAAGACTCATCGACATCGGCGGCGGCATCATCTTGGCCCGTCCATTTCAAGTGTGGGCACGCGGAAAGAGGAACCTTAAGTCTCGATTGTAGTCAAATTCTTTTAACGCTCCTAGCCCCTGAAAAGGGAGGAGGCGTATTTGTAACAGAGATCAAGAAAGTTTAATGAAAGGGCTATGTTTTCTCCATTTGCTTGTGTCTCTTCCAATGCGTTTCTTTCATTTCATGCAATTTACATTTCTAGGACTTAAGCGTATTTGATTTTGAATGCATCGCAATTAGTGTTTCCTTCGCCTGGAATCTCGTGCTTTCAGTGGCGATCACGGTGGGACTACTGTTCCCTGGTTTTTAAGATCACAAAAACTGATCAAATTTTTGTGTTTTGTGTTTGACAGGTACCTTTTTGGTTTCTGACTGTTATTCGTCCTTGGCTGTGGCGATTGCTTTACTGAAATTCGTCTGACCCTGAGACGAATTCAAATTCGTCTCTGGGAGGGACGAATTATGTTCTGTAATTCGTCTCACCGAGGGACGAATTTCTGTCTGCAACTTTTCAGAGCAGAAATTCAGAAGCAACCGGTCCAGGCAGAGAAGAGGTAGGGATTTTCATGATCTCTGTTAAATTTTCTGTTTCTGTTTCTTTAATTGTTTTCATTTAATCTTGCATTGCATTAGGGAAAGTCATTTATGCTTGTTTCATTTTCGTTAAATAAAATGAATCCCACACACTTCACGCAATAATTTTAAACCAAGGAGCTGGTCGTAAGACCCTAGCCCTTGAGCAAGACCAACGGTGGGTTCATCACCACCTTGGCTTAGCTTTGCATCCATTTCCCGATTGTCAACTGTTGTTAGGCGTAAATCCTGACGAAAGCTGACCGAGTGTCGCTGGGGTGATTCCCATGCGCGCGAGGATAAGTCTTCTATGGTAGGTGCCATTAACAGGACAATCCCCCTTCCGTACCGCCTACGTACCACGTACCTTCTGCTCTCACGTACCTATAGTCTCCCTCTCGTAAGGGCGGGTATATAGAGAGGTTGGTATATCGGCCTGGTTGGTATATTGAAGGGGCTACCATTTTGGGAGTTATATGAGCCGTCATAATGCATTTAAACGTTCTTCAAAACCTACAAAAACAAAACAAAACATCAAAATGCACTAAACCAGTTTAGGGCACACCAATAATCCTTAAAAGAGATAATCACGGTTTGCGCATGTGTGTGTTTATTTCTGCTTAGTGTAGACAAAAAGAAAAATCATCATAAACGAGATAAAAATCTACTTAGATAGTATAGAAGCAACGCAATGGTGTACACCCGTAGCCAAGCCCAATCAAGGGCCGAAGCTCCGGAAGGTACACAAGAAGCAAGCACAAGTCGCCTTCGCTTCAGTCCTGAGGACTTGGTCATACCGCCTTATCGGTCTGGCCTACAAAAGAATCCGATTCAGAATCCTCGGTGGGGTATGCCCATTCAAAGCAGCCCCTTTCGGGAAGACGCCCTACATGTAGACCTTGATGTAAATAGAGAATCACATTTCGAGGTTAGACATGAGTGGCCACGGCGCGATGGAGCGCTAGAGAGGCACACTATCCATTTGGAGGGACAACGTGGATATGGCGTCCCTTCTTTACCTCCCATCAGGACGGAAAGACAAAATCCGGAGCGCAGGGCTCCTTACACAGGGCGAGCTAACTCCGCCCGCCCCATCCAAACCCATGAAAGAGAGTACGAGGAAAGCCATCGCATTCCTCGAGGACAACAAACAACGTGGGAACCTTGCATTTCCGCACTTGCTAGGTATCATGATCATACATCAAGGCCAGAGCCTCGAGTACATGTCGCCCACCTCGACAGAGGGAAGCGACCCATTGAAACTTTAGATCAACAAACTCGAGGCAAACACATAGGAGAAACATTCGAACCTCCTGAGCAAAATAGGGTAGACCAAATTGACCCGATAGTTGCTAGACAGGCCACCCGTCAAGCCCAAATCACGCGGCTTAAACAAAGTCATCAGGAGATAGAGTACCGACACCGCTTGGATAGAGAGCGCATGCAACGCGAAGCGGATGAGTTACGCTATGAACTACCTAAGAGGGAGCCAACCCCTCGCATCCAAAGGGCCGAACAATATGAGAGGCACAATTCGTTGGTGCAGGACGGGTCTCCACGACCTCGTCAAGCTTTGCCTCCGAGATCTTACAGACCCGAGAGGGAGGCCACTCCCCGAAACAATGATGGGTACCTTCAGCGAGGACTCGATCAAGGTCATAGGTCTCGCCCGAGAGACTCCTCAAGAACTTTATGAGGAGTACGAACCAGAAATAGAATATGCTGAAACTCCCCATCAAGGCGGGAGGATTGCCATTCGGCCACCCCTCCATAGGCCCCCGGTTTACCATAACTTACAATGGGAGCGAACAAGAGAGGAAGAAATAAAATCTTTCGATGCATACCAAGCGCTATTAGAGCGTTTGGAGTCTATGGAGACAAAAGCTGCTGGGCATCAAAAACCCACATTACGTCAACTCCGCGGTAATCTGGTGCATCCCTCAGTGCCTACACCTCTTTACCCCGAGCACTTCAAGTTGCCTCAATTGGCAATCTTTAAAGGTGAAGAGGACGCACAAGAACACGTTACAAGATTTCTAAGCCAATGCTTCGGCATCCAAGATAATGACGCATTGTTGCTTAGAACGTTCATAACCACATTCGCAGGCCCTGCCTCGGATTGGTTCACACAACTACCTAAACACGGCATAAGCAACTTAGATCAATTAGTAGATGCGTTTCTTGAACGCTTTGCCTTCAACACAAGGAAGAAGGCATCATTGAGTGATCTGGCGAGCCTCAAGCAATTTGAGGAAGAAACAATGGCAGCATATGGGAATCGATGGAGAGCTTTGCTTTCTAAGTTACCCTACCGTCCCCCTATGTATGATCTCACGCAGATGTTCGCAAAAAGTTGCTTAAAATCAATCTCTGGTCTATTGTTGCTGCGACAATACGACAACTTAGAAGAAGCTTTGGCGCAAGCCAGAGTTATAGAAGAGATTAAAATAGGCGAAGGCGCAATCGCCAAGCCTAAAAAGAAAGAGTGGAATAAAACCACCAAAATCGGGACAACGCAACCACAACATGCTGCGGTTAACCAAGTTGCGATAAATGTTCCCGCGCCTGTGCAAGAAATGCAGCCCCAAAAGGCTAATTACCAGGCAGTGCCTCCTGCTTATGAAAGAGATAATAGAAGACGGGAGCGAGAATCAGCGGCGTCGCCCTAGGCGACAATTCACCCCTTACACGGAGTCCGGGGACTCCCTATTTGACCGCTTGTCAGCGGCAAATTTAGTCACTCTGCTAGAAATTCAAAATATAGACCCTAACGCTCCTAAGCCTAGGGGATAGAGAGAGGAATTGTATTGTAGATTCCATAGGCGCGAGAGGACACGACTTAAATGGATGTTGGAAGTTCAAAGAACTAATCCAAGATTTGATCGACAATAGAACATTGGCCGTGGACAACCCCATAGCGCCAAACAACCAACAAATGGGGGTATTCAAGGACCCTTTGCCTACCCACGAGGCACAGGAAAAACCACTCCAGATTAACGAGGTGCGACAGAATCTTCCCATGCAAGGATTTGTGGGAATGATTAGCATAGTGACAAGGAACAGAAGGTACCCAGTAGTTGCCCCCGAGGTAGCTACGAGGGAAGTTCCGACAACATCGCAGCCTCAACAACGCCCAACGCAGTTGCCTCCGCCTAGACCCGAAATCATGATACGGACCAAACTCACGCAGAGTTTGCGGACCACATCGGCTAGGCTGTCCATTTACGAGCTTATTCAACGGTCAGCACCCCATAGGGAAGCTCTTATGGACATTTTAAAAGCCATCGAATTACAACCTCACGAAGCAAATTCTTTCAACAACTTCGTGGGACATGTGAAACAATGTACGGAGCCGGTCATCACATTCAGAGAAGACGAGGTAAAAATGATATCGAATGACATGGCAGATCCACCCCTACACGTTATCGCGCGGGTCAACGGGATTCCGTACAAGAGAGTGTTGGTAGATGCGGCTCGTCCAGTAACATCATTACCACTACAGCCTTAAAACATTTGAAGCTGCCAGCCTCTCACATCACGGCCTCCACGTACACACTGCGAGCTTTCAACGATGCAATATGCTCGACAGTCGGCACAGTTGTTTGGCCTATCCAGGTAGGACAAAAATCAATACCTACACTGTGCCATGTGTTAGAAGGCGAGATGGCTTATAATATATTGCTAGGGCAGCCTTGGATCAGGGACATGAAGTGTGTCCCTTCGATCGCCCACCAGTGCTTAAAGTATGCTTATGAAGGAGAAATACATGTAGTCCCAATGGACTTAGAGCCCTTCAAGTATTGCAATGCGGTACAATTCATACCTCAATCGACCCTCCCTTCAACACATTTGGATTTCCAGTTAAATCCATCTAAACAGGGTCCAATACCGCAGGCACCACTGGTGACCAACAAGGCAAAATCCCAGCCAGGTGAAACTTCATCATCTGCTCCTTCATCATCAACGCCACCTGTTATGGCCAAACAGAAGGACAAGGGAAAACAGATCATGGAAGAGGTTAAGCCTCTAGAAGAGAAGTTGCCCACAATTTCAATGATATCAACAGAAGAAACACCTCGCACAATGGAAGTGAAGACTCCTGAACCACCAAACATGGAATGGACTCAGGAAGGACTACCGTTTCCTCCCACCCAATCATCAACAATCACTGTTGAAATGGCCAGTACGGGCCTGGGGGAATATTTAGTGCAAAATGTTGTGGCGACCCCGGCATTGGAGTCGGTACAAGACATGGGAAGACCTCGCCTTCCCATAGGGACGGTTGTTCCTCTAGGCTACCCTCCAAACCGGACGAATTTCGTGTATGGGGGCCTTGATCATGGTCTTGAACCATGCCAACAAAAGGAAGCAGACGAAGAGCCTTTTGTTGAAAACATCAACTATCTGTCAAACCCAAATTTTGCCCTAAAATATCTCGGTCAATGCAATTGGCATGGATACGGGCTAGGCGAGATATGAGCAAGGGATGCGGGTCCTTTGCCAACCAAGATATCAGATGCCATATGACAAGTCAGGAGTAGGGTTCAACCACCCCCTGCCCTTAGACATCTTGGTTGAAAATATGCAAGGCCTAGAAATAGGCAACAAGGGGGATTGGCATTAGATCCTTATGCCAATCCAAATACAGAATACACATTGGGAGACTACCTCCCATGGTCAACAAACACCCTTGGAAATAGCAGTAATCCCTCTCCTTTGCTAGAGAGAGGTGAAAGTTCGGACATTAATCCTCAAAGAGAACATCAACGGCTTCCGGACATCTTTCTGAAGCTGTTCCCCTTAGAGGTTCCAGATGAAACAATACAGTGTCAAGGGAATCAGGTCCCTCCACCAAGAGTGGAACAACCACAATGGGACCAGATTAACTTACTTGGAACAAGGAGGGCCCTCAACGTCGCAAGCAACGGTTCTTGAAGAGAATGAACATTTTGGGTCTCCGAAAGTGATTCAGAAGATGAGACTGAGATGGACTATCTCAGACATGCGCGACGACATCACCGCCCTTTAACTCATGAAGATCTAATGGGACAGATGGGCATACGGTTAGGGCATGAATGGTGGGTAGACCCTGCAAGGTGGGACCAAGTATTGGATCCATGGCTCCAAATTCAAGATGAGCATCGTCCACCTCGAGATCCCATCATGACATCAGTGCCGAGAAAAGACCCTGCCATCCTTTTCACAAATAGGGACGAATTCGCACCTAGGGAAGATCCATTCGTGCCCGTTCCCGTAGAGCCAGATCCAGAGTATAGGGAGCATCTAAAAGAATCGAGCTATCACACCCACGGTTATGGAGACCAAATTCATTCCATCCACATGATCTCCATTGATTTGACCGCACCCATCCGCAATCCGGCCGATCCATCACAATCATTGCACCTAGACATAGATGCCATCGATTGGGATCGCGTCAATTCACCTTTATCACCATCGAGTCTCGGCCTTTCGGTGAAATGCTTCATTCCACCCCAAGGACAACTCGGGATATTTTTCAGGCTGAAGAGGGACCCGAGGTTCCAAACGCGGATCTAAACTCGGCTAATGATATCCATTTGATCCCAACTCCACATCGGTTGGAGGACGGATCCCACATGTCGATCGAGGAAACTGACCGACGTAGACATCGGCTTAGACCCAACGAATCCACAGATTATCAAGTCAGGGGTAAGTCTTTCCCCCGAAGAGCAAGCCGAATACATCGCCCTTCTCAAAGCGAAGAAGGAAGTTTTTGCATGGTCATACAGAGACATGCCGGGACTAGACCCGCAGCTAGTCACGCATAATTTAACGCTTGATCCGACAATCAAGCCCGTAAAGCAAAAACTACGAAAGATGCACCCAACAGTGGCCTTGATGGTCAAAGACGAATTACAAAAGCTGTTGGATGCACAGTTTGTCATCTGCGTGGATTATCCGCCATGGCTGTCCAACATGGTTCCCGTCAAGAAGCCCGATGGGAGGATTCGCATATGCACCGATTTTTGAGACCTAAACAAAGCGAGTCCTAAGGATGATTTCCCCTTGCCAAGCATCGACGCGCTAGTAGACGCTACAATAGGTCATGAAATGCTCTCCCTAATGGATGGCTTCTCGGGATACAACCAAATTCGTATCAATCCTCGAAGACCAACTTAAAACGGCGTTCACAACGCCTTGGGGGACATTTTGTTATAAGGTCATGCCTTTTGGCCTTAAAAATGTTGGCGCTACCTACCAACGTGCCATGACATATATCTTCCACGATTACATGCACAAAACTATGGAAGATTACATGGATGATTTGTTAGCCAAGTCTCTTTTGCGCTCAGATCATCTCGGTGACTTAAGCAAGATCCTCGATCGCCTCATAGAGCATAAGGTCAGACTGAATCCCAAGAAGTGCGTATTTGGCGTCACATCTGGAAAACTCTTGGGTTTTATAGTCTCAAAATGAGGCATCGAAGTGGACCCAAAGAAAGTCAAGGCAATCCTTGAAATGGCTCCCCCAACTACCATCAAGCGGCTCGAAGTCCGCAAGGAAAGGTCGCGTCAATTAAACGCTTCATAGCGCAATTATCTGACAAATGCCGACCCATGAACAAATTATTGCACAAGGGAGTCACATTTCACTGGGATGACGAGTGCCGGTCAGCCTTTGACGAAATCAAACAATACTTGGCTTCGTCGCCAGTATTGGCACCACCTAGACCGGGGAGTGCCGTTCTACTTATACATCTCGGCTGCTGAGGTGGCATTGGGCGCCATGCTAGCCCAAAAGAATGAACTTCACAAAGAACGAGGCTACTTACTATCTTAGCCGCACCCTGGTCGATTACGAACTTAACTATGCATACGTTGAGAAACTATGCTTGGCAGTGGTGTTTGCTACCAAAAAGCTACGCCACTACATGCTGAGCAACACTACGTATGTTGTGTCTAAGGAGAATCCATTGCGATACATGATGAGTCGTACTTATCATAGTAGTCGCACGACGAAATGGATCATGTTGTTGACGAAATTTGACATTGAGTTCATTGGGCAAAAATCTATCAAAGGACAAGTCATAGCCGATCAACTAGCAGAGGCTCCTCTTGAAGACGATCAGCCTCTGGTCATAGAACTACCCGATGATGGGGTCTTCCATGTCTCAGAATCGCCAATTCGATGAGCCTGAGTCACGGCCGACATAACCCTATTCTTCGATGGTTCTAAATGCGAGCAAGGTGGTGGCGCGGGAATTGTATTCTTCACACCGCGAGGGCGCTCCAATGCCCCTGTCATTTAAATTAAACTTCCGGTGCACCAACAATAATGCGAGAATATGAAGCCTTGCTCCTAGGTCTTCGGACAACAATCGCCATGAACATCAAACGATTGAATATCTTTGGTGATTCGTTGTTAATAGTCAATCAAGTCAAAGGGGTATATCAATGCAAATGCCCAGTTATGAAGGCCTATAAAGCCCTCATGGACAAATTCTTGGCAAAACTTGAATGGTACGACATCGAGGCACTCCCTCGATCATCGAATCATTTTGCGGACACAATGGCCTCCTTGGGGTCACTAATCCCGTAAGACCTTTCGGTGATATGACAACTATTCAAGTCAAAACCTTATCGCAATCCGCGATGGAGCGCGCAAGCTCAGACTTGACGCCGGGGAATCCACATGATCCATATTGAACCATCCTCGGATAAGTTCTTTCGAATCCGAGATCGTCTGAAACGTGCCAACTGGGGTCCTTGTTTTCCCCCACTCCCACTAATAGCAACACAACGCTATTCTTACAAGTTCTATCCCATTCGGCATTTGTTAGGGAAGAACTTCGAAAGGGATTGGCTGTTCATACTTTCGAGGTTTCGATCAACGGGACTGGTATTTACCCATAAGAGACTACCTCAAGTTAGGTAATCTTCCCTTTGGATTGACGCACGCCGCAAAACGAACATTCAAGCGAAAGCGGCTAAGTATGTCTTGATAGGAGACATTTTGTATCGTCGCGGCTATGACGGAATTCTTCTTCGTTGTTTGGACCGGCAAGAGTCCACTTGGGCAATCGCCCAAGCGCACGACGGTACATGTGGTGGCCACTTTAGTGGTATGGCCATCGCAAAGCGCATTCTCCGCATGGGCTATTATTGGCCATCTTTAGAGCGAGATTGTTGCGAATATGTCAAGAAGTGCGTGAAATGTCAACATCATGCCAATTTGATGCACGTACCTTCCCAGGCCCTACGAGACAGTCCGGTCTGCTTGGCCATTTTCGTAGTGGGGCCTCGATCTAATCGGAAAGATCTCCCCTGCATCGTCGGGCCGTCACACGTTTATCATAACGGCCCACGAGTATTTTACCAAATGGGTGGAAGCAATTCCGTTAACCTCAACGAAAGGACCCCGCATTGTGGAGTTCATCTTGCATAACATCATATGTCATTTTGGTATTCCATCCAAAATAATATCGGATAATGGGCCATCATTCAAGAACAAAGACGTGCGTGCTTTGACCACAAAGTACAAAATTCAGCACAGCTTTTCAACGCCCTATTATCCGCAAGCAAACGGGCAAGGAGAGGCATCAAACAAAACACTAGTGGCCATCCTTAAAAAGACAGTCCACGAGACAGTCATAAGGATTGGCACATACAAATCCCACTTGCCCTTTGGGCTTACCGCACTAGCGTTCGGACGCCAAGCTGGGGCAACTCCGTTTTGCTCGTGTATGGCTCGGAGGCGGTAATGCCTCTCGAGTTGGAAATTCCTTCCCTTCGCATATCAATGCGGGAGTTCATCGATGATGACACTGCGTGGCAGGCCCGGTTAGACCAACTTACGTTGCTTGACGAACGACGCGTGAATGCTCTCGAGCACTTACGTATCTATCAAGAGCGGCTTAAGAAAGCTTACAACATGAAAGTTCACCTAAGGGACTTTCGGGTTGGTGATTTGGTTTTGAAGGAAAACCAACGGAACTCTAATTTGCCGTCCCACCTAAGGGACAAGTTCGCGGCAAATTGGTTAGGTCCATATGTCATTGATAGCAAAATAGGACCCGGGACGTACCGGCTAGCTTCTCTTGACGGTATCAAGGAAACAGAACCCTTGAATATCAGTCATTTGCGACCATTTTATATCTAAGAGAGCCATATCCCAAAAATGCTCCAAGGATCCATAAAATCACTTGGTCAAACACAAAAAGCTCCAAGGATTATCGCAATCACTTGGTCAAACCAAAAAGCTCCAAGGATTATCGCAATCACTTGGTCAAACCAAAAAGCTCCAAGGATTATCGCAATCACTTGGTCAACCCAAAAGCTCCAAGGATTATCGCAATCACTTGGTCAAACCAAAAAGCTCCAAGGATTATCGCAATCACTTGGTCAAACCAAAAAGCTCCAAGGATTATCGCAATCACTTGGTCACCCAAAAAGCTCCAAGGATTATCGCAATCACTTGGTCAACCAAAAAGCTCAAGGATTATCGCAATCACTTGGTCAAACCAAAAAGCTCCAAGGATTATCGCAATCACTTGGTCAAACCAAAAAGCTCCAAGGATTATCGCAATCACTTGGTCACCCAAAAAGCTCAAGGATTATCGCAATCACTTGGTCAACCCAAAAGCTCCAAGGATTATCGCAATCACTTGGTCACCCAAAAAGCTCCAAGGATTATCGCAATCACTTGGTCACCCAAAAAGCTCCAAGGATTATCGCAATCACTTGGTCACCAAAATGCTCTAAGGATGTCCACAATCACTTGGTCAAAAAAAATAAAAAATAATCAAAAACAACAAAAATTTGCATCTCATATCTAGGCATACTCAAATTCATCAATCGAGAGCTCTTCTCGCACCTCATATTCATATTCACAAAAATAAATCCATCAAAAATACAAAAATATGTAGCTGCATTAAGCATTGCATCCATACATTGCATATTTGTGGTTGTATAGGTCAAAGGCACCATAGGCTGTAATTGCTATGATAGACCATCTTGTTCCACACTGTTCCATTTTACAAAAACAACAAAAACACCATGCATTGCTTTTACCACACTAGAGTCAGTGGTCTTTTAATGTATCAAGGGTTTTCATGATTCGGTCATCATTTTGCTCTTTAGCTATGTAATGTATCAAGTCAGACAGATTTTACGAAGGTAGAGTCATACTTGAAATACACCTTGTTACGTAACATCCCAACACAAATTAAAAACACATAAAACAATTCCTGAGTTGTGTGAACGAAAGATGAAACCTGCATAGTAATCCAGGTCACCAAAAGCGAAACGGTTATCTTGCTCATCCCCCTATGCGAATGACCCCAAGAATGCTTGAGAGTTGGCAAAAGGACAAGCATCCTCCCTACCCAATTCCCTAAGAATCCCTAGTTCTCAATAGTTGCAAAACATCAAAAATTTGCAAAACGTCAAAAATCAAATATTTGACATCATACAGTGCACACATCAAACGGCACAAACGATAGTGATTTTCATCACTCCATATCCCCAATCCCTTGCTCAAAAGAAAAACAAATCAAAATAAACAGTGATCTTATCACTACAAACGAGCAAGTATCCCAATACAATTGAAGAAAAGAAGGGAGTGGAACTTGAATCCCTGGAACTCTCAGCATTCTAAAAGGTCATAAGGCAAGCCTCGGTACCGGTTTGGTTGATAGCCTATCGATAGCGGCGGTAAACTTCTCGCATGACGATATATCTGTCACATTAACTTGCGTACAGATCAATGTTTGCATGTGGATGAGCTAGCTTATGGCATCTTGGATAACACCATAGATTAATCTAACTAAATACAACAAAGGAGTTAGTGGAGCTAATTAGGTGATCCTCAGTACAGGTTCGGTTGAAAGCCCATCTGGCACTGGCGGTATCCTGATAAATACCACAATAATGAACTCAATTGCACACACGGGGATGTGAAATAGCTTGGTCAAAAACAAGTCGATTCATACCTTGTTCAAAAGTCTTGTAAGACAAAGTACAGTCGTGGCTAGTGAGTTAAAATGTACGAGTCTCGAGAAAACCTTAGCTACATTTATAAACCAAGCTGCGCTACTTTTCATCCTTACAATACCATCAAAAAATACAAAAAGAAAAACCACATGTATACATACAAGAGCCATACATCATAGCAATCGCCTAAAAACGAATTAAAGAGCGTCTTAAACAACCTATGGTGTCGTAACCAATCACCACAAATATCATTCATCAATTTCACTTTGCATATCAAAAAGAAATAAAAAACATTTGCATTCATCATAACATAAGCATTCATCAAAATAAATAAACATGCATACATCCATAGTCATTAGCCATCATGCATAACAAAAATCAAATCATCACATGTAAAAAACCACAATAAAATCGGTATATATATATATATTTATATATCGTCAAAAAAAATGCCCGTAGGCTACAAAACTGGTCCTCAATCCCCGCAATCATATCCAAAAACCCAACCTAAAGCGTCGACCACCATAATCACGCGGGATCGGTGCGACGGGAACTACCCCCCGTGGTGTGGGTCCTATGGGACCCTGCAGGGCGACTACCTTGCCCCCGCATCATGCATGCTATCCGCCTCCCTCATCTAATCGTCGACGACGAGATGATGTTGACTGCTCAGTCGCACTATCCCTCGTCCGCCGTGAAGATCCACTGACCGAGGGCTCAGGTAGCCGCCCACCAAGGCGGATGACCTCCCTCTCCAAGTCTATCCGGTGCCGACACCACTCTTCCTCTCGTCGATGATAGTATGACACCGCATCGTCACGCTGTGCTAGAACCCTATCCCGCTCTACCAGCTGAGCCCGTAGGAGATCCCTCTCCCACCTCGCATCCCCCAACTCCAAATCTCGTATCCGTAGTAGCTATCAGTCGTGCATTTTCAGCACGTATCTCAGACTCCACCTCCTCTGTGTCTGCCTGACGAACAGGACCCTCTGGAACAGCAGCCTGCTCTGGCTCCCACTGCTCCTCCACGTCCTGCATGTCCGGCTGATCCGGAGCGCCCAAGTCTACATCCTCATCCCCCACATCCAACATGTCCGCATCATCCAACGGACCTCCCCAATCATCCCCTGCTACCTCAGCACCCTCCACTGCCGCCTCCGTGCCTCCCAGTGGCCCCTCTCCTCTCCATCGTCGTAGTACCCACCACGAGTCATACTCAGTGGTAGTCCCGACGTCATCTACGTCCGGGACGTCAATAACCACATCTGACTCCTCGCCCAATGGCGCGGTGACCGGTGGATCTAAATCCCTCTCATCTCCCCATCGTCGATAGACCACGGGCTCACCAGGCAACCCCTGGTGCACCCCAAACTGTCGTGTAACCCGGCTGTATGAAAAGAACTCATGCTCCGTCCCGTGCCTCCCAGTCAACCACCGCTCCCTACGTACCCGACGGAGCCACTCTCCAGCCTCTGGCCAGGCTGGACAGTCCCGATAAGGGTGCCAAAACACCTCCCCTAGAGTGAGCCAAGAAAAGGCATCGGTATAGTGCTCTACAGCACCTGCCCATCGTCGACTCTGCCCCTGCTCCGTAGACCGCCGCCACAAAACTGCATAGCCTATCTCCGTGTCATCCATCGTTGCCCGAGTCATCCACGGTAACCCGGTCGGCCTCTCCACTGCTATGTCTTTGCCAACCCTAGCACTGCAGCGGATAACTGCAGTGACCCCCTTCTTGCCGACAGCGGACCCCATATGGCTCCCAGTAGAGCTTGTGCCAACAATGTTTGTCCCCATCTCAAAATCGGTGGTGCCTCTATCGGGCACTCTACCAACTGCCATACCAAATCCAGCGGGTTCCACGGGAACCTCGCGCCTGATGAATTAGGGAGAAGCATGTTAGAAATGAGGCCCATCAAGAATGCGTGCCTCACTCCTAACACCCCCTCTCCTGCCACCAACCAACCAAAATCCCGCCGGCTGGCGGTCCACCTCGTTGTCTCCATGGGTTCGTTACACCCGGCCGCTCCCCATGCCCAAAGCATCTCGTAAGTACGGTCCGATCACGTGGCGATGACCTAATGGGAAGTCCATCTATCAAAATCCGAAGCAACCGATAGACATCCTCCAAAGTTATAGTCATCTCCCCTGTCGGAAGATGGAACGTGTTGGTCCGCGGATCCCAAAGTTTGATCAGGGCCATCAGATAGGCCTGATCCGGGACCACAGGCTCCAGTCGAGACACCTGCTTGAGCCCAAGGGCATCAAGCCATTCCCAATCACCATCAGTCAGTGCACCCCGCGCCTCAGTAAAGGCGGTAGGTACACGGTACCGGCTCCGAACCTGCAAAAGAAAACAATTCAACAAAAAAAATTAAAAATCATGGAAAAGAACTGTACAGCATAAAAAGAAAATACAAGTAGTTGTCTTCAATCAGGTTTCAGGATTTAAGTTTTAAAACACATTTTGAAAAACAGCATCACAAAAACAATTAAATAAAACAAGTACAAATTTAAACAAAAATAAGCTCTAGAAGACACTTACAGGTTTCGCTTCGGCTCCGCCGCTCGAACCGTTTGTGCACTCATGATGGCAGAGAGAATTCCAGCAGCGCTTCGCTTCGCAGAATTACCTCCTCCTCCCAGAGCTCCAAAATCGCAAGAAAAAAAATGACACAAATGAGCCCAAATGCAAGTTTTGGCCCTTAAATAGGCCTTTTGAGCTGGAATTCGTCCTTGATGGGACGAGCGCTCAGGTTAGCGCTCGTCCCACCCGAGGACGAATTCTACAGCTGGAATTCGTCCCACCCAGGGACGAATTCAAACCAGCACTTCAAAAACATCAAAAAATGATCAAAAATGCACTAAAAACAGACAATAAATTTGCCCGATAGGAGTGCTATTGCATCTGACATCCAGAGCATACAAAATAGACATTGGAGTCACAAATTATCACTATCCTACTCCCTAAGAAGGCTACCATAGCCGGACCGCTCCACGGGAAGACAGATTTTCGATAATTTAATCCCCAAATGGTGTCACAAAAAAACAACAAAAACAACAAAAAAATGCAACATAAAAACAAAGCAATAAGCATTGCCGGACACAAGTGCTCTCGCACTTAACCTCTTGGCATAGAAAATCGATGTCGAGGTTCAAATTGTCACTCTCCTACTTCCCCAAGAAGGCTATCATAGCCGGACCGCTCCACGGGAAGATGGGTTGTCGACGATTTCACCCCATTATGGCATCACAAAAAGGGTTAACACCCACCAAAAATAGGTCCAGATGTTGGAAAAATTGCACATGCTTAACGATAAACCATCTAAAGGCACCCTTGCACAAGTCATCTTGGGTCAAGCGACTCGTCGCTTTTCTCATGAAGGTCATTCCCTCATCGATTCGTCGCTTGAGGGGGTAGTCACACTTAGTCACCAATCAACAATCACACACCCAATTAAGGAAAACGACATGCATTCAAAGAATCATTGACAAAGACAATCACGCTCCTGCTTGGGGCAGTAAACAAGCAACAATCAAATCAATCAAACACTTGGCATTTCGTGAATCATGAACACAAGGTTCCCATGAGGATAAAAGGTTGCGCCCTTTGCCTAATCATGATGATCAATGTCCAAGTTCAAGTCACACCTCACCAAAATAGGTTAACACTTGAAATCAAACTCCTTAGCTCGTCAGAAGCAAGGATTCAAGAATGCATGCCCTTTCCATGCTTGGGGCATCAAAAGTTGGTTAGGTTACCAAGAAACCCTAATCATTAGTGCTTTGGTTATCTATTTTTGCTCGATGCTGCGCTATGCACAACGCATCCCAAAAAGGGGCATCTGTAGACACCAAAACAGCACCAATCCGATTATGTGATTGCAAACACTGATCGCTTTGACAAACACAGCCCCCAGGGCAGCCCTCGAGAGGTCAAACGGTGGTCCTAACCACTTTCATAGCAATTTTGTAAGGTCGAGAAGCAATTTGGCACATTTAGACACTTTGCTCGGTATTCGTCTCACCCGGGGACGAATACTAACTGGATTCGTCTCACCCGGGGACGAATTCTGAAATCGTCTCACCCGGGGACGAATTCCAAGTTTAACGGGCAAAAAGAAGAATGGTGCCAAGTGGCAGCCCGGGACAATCAGTTGATGACTCCTGCCTCGCACACGTGTGTGGGTGGATAGATAGGCCGTTAGAGGACTGTCACAAGGGCAATTATGAGAGCCCAAGTCAATGGAGGACTCCCCTCCCTCATGGGAAGACATGAGCGCCACATGGCACCTATGACCAACACATGGCATTTGTGCTTCCCTCTCAAAAGAGACCCCATGGGTCTATAAAAGGTGGGACTTTTCTCACCCAAAAGGAAGAGATTGAAGGAGATTTCAAGCAATGAAGTGTTGCCGAGTTGAACACCCACTTGCATCCCCTTTGATTCACCTTCTCACATCCACCAATCTCTTTTGCAAGGGAGGTTGTTGGGTGGCTTTTGGAAGCTTGAATCTGACCCAAATCCAACATATGGACACCTGAATCAACCAATTTGCAGACATCCCAATCCTAAGAGGTTTTGGGCCCATCCCTAGTGGATTGGCGCCAAGATCAAGTGCCACCGGTGGGAGGCCCACTTGGGCACCCCCGCACTTTCCAAGTTTTGTTTCAAAAGCATTCTAGATTATTGTTTCAGGGTGCATATCATGTTATTCTATTTGGTGAACTCATAGCTTCAATTTCATAACATTATGATCAGATTTTATCATGTTTTGTGTCGCTTTGTTGTTTCACTAACTTGGAGGTGGCGATATCGAATTCCTGAGGATAGATGCCAAATTGGGAGAATCCGACCATCTGGGTCGTCCCAAAATGGCCCCAATTACATAACCCCCCTGTTTGCGGGCGTTTTGCGGGTCTCGGGATTCGACATTGGAGCAGCGAGCAGGTCGGCTTTTCCAACACGGAGAATTCGTCCCACCCGGGGACGAATAGCGATCGAAGTTCGTCCTCGCCCGGGGACGAATTCCGAGATTGAAGGCAGATTGGTCCAGCTTGTTTCGGTGGCGGTGGCCCTACGGTGATGTCTTTCTGTCCTCTGTCGAGGTTTTCGGGTCATTTAGATTCATTTTGTCTATCGATTTGGCCAATTATTTACATGCATCTTTTGGCGATTTTAGAGAACAAACACTTCCTATGTGCAGCGAGGTGCCTACTGACATCTTCGTTGTTTCTTTGTTCGCAGGAGGAGCAGCGAGAGGTCAAGGACTCATCGACATCGGCGGCGGCATCATCTTGGCCCGTCCATTTCAAGTGTGGGCACGTGGAAAGAGGAACCTTAAGTCTCGATTGTAGTCAAATTCTTTTAACGCTCCTAGCCCCTGAAAAGGGAGGAGGCGTATTTGTATCCAGAGATCAAGAAAGTTTAATGAAAGGGCTGTGTTTTCTCCATTTGCTTGTGTCTCTTCCAATGCGTTTCTTTCGTTTCATGCAATTTACATTTCTAGGACTTAAGCGTATTTGATTTTGAATGCATCGCAATTAGTGTTTCCTTCGCCCGGAATCTCGTGCTTTCAACTCTCTGTGTGAGAGTCATTTGTTTGTCAATAGTTATTTAAGAAAACACTGTGGGGCTCTTCTCATTAAAGTTACATTGAGATCCAAAATTGTTGGAAGCCCAGATGTATCTATAGCGAAAACCACTTGTTAGTCATTGAATCACCTTCTACTTGCAGTTAACGTTAGACTCTTCGTTTCCATGATCTTTTTTGGCTGGAAGTCGAAGAGATAATTGTTTCTGCAGATTCAAGAAGGTGAAAGGCCAAATGGTTCGTTCAACTATAAAAAGAGAGGCAAACTGAATAATGGGGGAAGGTAAAGGGTTTTGTGGATTGTGAAATTTGGACTTGGGAGAAACTCTTTTCATTAATATATTTATGGTTTTCTCCCTTATTTGTGCTGTAATTTTATTTGTAAGATGGCCAGCAGCTCCGGAGATACTTCTCGTGGGGAGAGGCCAGAGGGGCTAGGATCTACATCCCACACTGCTACTACCACTTCTATTGGTACTGCCTCGTAACCTTCATCTTGGATTTATGCGAGATTTATAACTGAGTATCCCAAGGAAGTGTTGTGTGCTTTGAACATGCAGAGAACTAACCCTATGGCTTTGCCTCCCCTTGGACAAGATCAGGAAGGCTTTGCCACGGCTGTCCTGAAACATCAAATGGAACTGCTTCCCACGATGTCTTTGTGGGTGATGTGGTATGGAATAAGAATACGATATTATCCTCTTTATTTTAATAATTTATATATTAAAAAAAACTGAGTGTAAAAAATTTAATTAATCGTTTAAATAAAAAATCCAAAGTTTTAATAAAATTAAACAATCTCATTACTTAATAAAGAAATTCAATTACAGAAATACAAAAATTGAAATACAAATTAAGGCATGGTTCTTGGCTGATTCTGAAGCCTAGAGACCAAAATAAGACTGCACTATAGTTCACTGCCTTACGTGCTTCCTGTTAGAGTTGCCCCCCAAAAAAAAATTCACTAGAGACCAAAATAATACTGCATTATAGTTCACTAACTTACGTGCTTCGTGTTAGAGTTGGTGATGCAAAATTTCCCTCAAAAAATTAAAAACATAGCAAAAATTTCACTAGAGATCAAAATAAGATTGCACTATAGTTCACTGCCTTACCTGCTTTGTGTTAGAGTTGGTGATGCAAAATTCCCCTCCCAAAAAAAACATAGCAAAAATTTAAAATAAATAAATAAATAAATAAAAAGGATAAAAATAAAAATAATTTTGTAGAAATTTGAGCAATATGTATCCTTGGATTTTTGTCTTGTGTTTTGTACTATTCTACACAGTTTGTTTTCGATCCAACAAATGGTATCAGAGCCATAGTTAGCATCAAAACCAGAGTTGGTGTTGAAGCTAGGAGTCCCAAGCACTTGCAATGTGGCTTAGGGAGAATGTTGGAGCAATGAATAAGACTCCTACATTCGAATCGTAGGTTGGTTCAAGGAGGAGCCAGAAGCTCATCGATGGAGCAACCTCAAGAGATGGAGGTCCTAGATTTGAGTCCTAGTTGCTTCATACTTTTAACAGGGTATGGAAGCTAAAGTAAATAAAGAAAAGAAGAAAAGAAAAGTAGTAGCAAAAGAAGAAAAACATAAGCTATGTTGAAAGAGTAGTGCAGAGTTTTGTGTGTGATTTCAGTATTTGAATGTGAAGCTAAAGATGAAGTTGGACATTTTACCATTTTTGCATCAAAGGAAGGAATGTTAGAGTTGGTGATGCAAAATTGCCAAAAAAAACTAAAAAAAAATAAAAATCGAAAACCAAAAAGGATAAAAAGATAGATCTAAAGATATAAAAACATGATCTATAGTTAAGAAAAGCTATTGTAATGATTCTATATATTTGTGTATCATTTTAATCGATTCCTCCCATTTGGGTGATCATCCTTAATCATATGGAACAAACATCAATTATGCAACAAACAATGCATTAAAGTTTTTAATAAAAATAATTTTCAAACTAAGCAATATGTATCCTTGAATTTTTGTAATTGTACATAGTTTGTTTTTCGATCAACACTTCGTTTTCTATTGTGCCTTGAATTCCATTTATTCATCTATGTGGGGATTTAGTTTAACCGTCCACTATACCCTTTCGGATCTTTGGCTCTTTTGCAACTCAACATATATCTAAGGATTGATTCGAAATGTGGGGTCTTCATGTTAAAATTCAAATTCAAAAAGAGGCATCTATGTTCAATTAAATTTCATGATTTATAAACGCAATTTAAATAATTTCATTTCCAAACAATTACTAGAACAAAACAATTTACCTGCTCCGAGCAGTAGTACCAGGTGCCACGAAAAATTTTTGCACTTGTTCCAATCCATGAGCCTTTTGCCCGGGGCTTTTTTGCTGGGAATGATGAACAGCAGCGTTGCCACCATTACCTGCACATCGCTTAGATTTCACATTTCCACGATTGGAATTTTCGGAGTGGATTTACTTCATAAATATACAAGGTCACCTACGCTAGCGGTTCTATCACCACAATATCCTGGCAACACATCTCCCCATCCTGGAATATCGCTTGTTATGATCTTGGTCATCCACAGTATTATAAGCACCTGCTTATCCACTAAACCTCAGCCCATCAATACCCTCCAATAAGCCCTAAAAACTTTGAAATTAAAAACAAATTACAAAAGGCTAATCCTTCCATTAGAGCACTCACCGTAACAAGATACAAAGCCATATTATCAGCAAAACACATGGACCCTCCAAATCTCATCACCAATAAAATTGTTAAAAACATAAAATCTGGAGGACGAGGCCTAAGAAGAATAAAAAAGTATAGAAAACCTCATAGGTACCTAGGCGATCGTAACACATATTGGTAACTTACAAGTTTGATGTGTCTCCATCCCTAACGGGATTGGTCCAAGCTAAATTAGTCTATCATATTAGATACCATAGTTGTTTCTTCAAATATTTCATTGTACAAATTCATTTCACCTAATAATACAGGGTTTCTCTTACCTTTTGCGCATGAATTTTGATAACCTCTAAATGACACTAAATCTAAAATTTTGCAAAGGAATAAATGGGAACAACGTTCTCTTGTGATGTAGGACAAAGAATATAAGAGTTAGTAATGTGGATGATCAACCTCTTATACATTAATCTCCCTCTCAATAATACATTTAAAGATAACAACTCATGATAAAAAATGCATTGAATAGTTTCTCCTAAGAATTATTACAATCCTAATTATTTTTTTCCTTCGTTATGGTAAATTAAATTTTGACAACAACTATGTTGAAAAACAATATGATTTAGGAGGAGTTGTGTGAAGTTTCCATCGAGTTAGTGTCTATTTGGTTTTCTTTCATTTTCCACATTACCACGGTAATTGGTCCCTTTTAACATCGAATTTCAGTCCAAAAATAAAAATATGTGCATTCTTAAATGTTTTGGATGTTGGTATCATCATAGGTATCAATATTATGTATATATAGCAATATCAATAGCAGTAATCAAAGCAATGCACAAATCATCACATATAATAGAGACCAATTTTACGTGAATCACCCAATGTGGGCTACTCCACAGAGAAAATATTTTACTAAAATTTTCTCAATCAATCTCTTGGGAATCATTTCCTTATTACAATGTTTATGGACCTCTTTCCAAAGGAGATACCAATCCCCTAATCAAGTTCATTGATCTCTATCCACAGGAGAACTCCTTTCTCCTCTTGCTATGGCTGGTGATCTTCTAAAATAATTGTTGCTCCCATTGCACTGGCTAAGGGATCTTTATCCACTAAAGACACCTATCCTCATTGCCCTGGCTATTGTATCTCTATCCACTGGAGACTATCATCCTCTATACTCTGTCACCTTCACAACTCTATCTCAAATCTATACTAAACACGATCCTTTGATCTAGCACAAATATGCTCAATATTTGTCTCTGGTCTGCCACAAACCTATACTCAAATATGCACCAAACTCTATCCTCAAATCTGTATTAAACATAGTTTTTTAGTCTAGCACAAATCTATCCTCAATCCCTATCCTTTGATATGCACTAAACATAGTCCTTCGTTCTAGCACAAATCTATCCTCAATATCTGTCCTCTGATACGTACTAAACATAGTCCTTCGGTCTAGCACAAATCTATCCTCAATATCTATCCTCTGATTTACACTAAAAATAATCCTTCGGTCTAGCACAAATCTGTCCTCAAACCTTAACACAAATCTTGATCCAATCATAAATCAACACTACTATATTTGCCTCAAACCTTCACTCAAGGTTTGAACAAATCAATCAATCAATTCTGCTCATAAGTCTTCTCAAATACTTGTCTCAAATATTCCTTGTAAGCTTCCACAAAATCTTACAGTAATTTGTCCACAAATCTTCTCTAGAACTTGTCCAATCTTCTCTCAACAAGTCCTCACTAGAACTTGTCCAAATCTACCCTCAATTTGTATTGTAAGCTTCCACAAAAGCACACACAAATCTATCTACAAGCCTTCTCTAAGACTTGCCTCAAATCTGTTCAACACACTAGAACTTGTCCAATCTCATGGAAACATAAAGATAATTGTTAGAGAATCAATATGCTTCACATTCATCACAATGCTCAATCGCTTTAATTCACTCTTTTAGAAACATACAGAGAATTGTTAGAGACTCAATATGCTTCACATTCACCTCAATGCTCAATCACTTTCTCTCACTCCTTTTAGAAACATATAGAGAATGGTTAGAGACTCAATATGCTTCACACTTACAATTCTCAATTACTTTAAATAACTCTTTTGGAAACATATATAGAATTGTTAGAGACTCAATATGCTTCACACTCACAAACTCTCAATCACTTTCAATCTTTCTTTTATTATAGAAACATATAGAGAATTGTTAGAGACTCAATATGTTTCACACTTATCAACACTCAACCTCTTTCTCAAATCAATTTAGAATATAGAACAATTTGTTTCATAGAACTTGAACTATCACTTTACACATCCACTTGACTAGGCACAACCAACTCTACTCAACCAATCACTCAATAAAATAATCCTTGCTCACAAACCCTAGTCCAAGCATATGAACACTCACTCAAATATTTTCAACAATGCTCATCAACCAATCTCACATAACAATGATACTCATGATCTTTGCAAACCCTAGTTCAAGTTCTTCACTCAATCATTCACTTCAAAAATAATGCTTATAAAACAATATTCACATAACTATGATACTCATGATCTTTGCAAACTCTGGTTCAAGTTCTTCACTCAATTAATCACTTCAACAACAATGCTTATAAAACAAGGTTTTATCAACAACTCTCAATTTCAAAAAACCTTGAAGCATTAATTAAAAACACACTCAACAATGTTTACCAAACAATATTTTTCACTCCAACTTTGCATTCACAACTTTCAACAATCACTCACTAGGAAGAATATGCCCATACCTTTATTTGATGTAGAAGTGACCTTGGAAAACCTGTCTTAATCACAATTTTCTCTTTTTCCAATCTCAATGGTTAGATGATAAAATATCACACTAAATTTCTCTCAAAATAATTCTCAATTACAAAAATAATCAAACTTAGTTACGCCTTATTTTTGTTTATTAAAATAATATCCAACAACACAAATATTCAATCAAAATACTTCTTCCAAAAATCTAACTCATCAAAAGAACCTCTTAACATTTTAATTTCATCATGACCCTTTTCAGAAATATATCACAAAAATAATCCAAACTCTACTTATGACTCCCTACTTAATATTGCATTAATTAAATAAATAACTTTAAAAAATAATGCAATAAGTCAATTTCCAATTTTTCTAAGGTAAAAAAAATTACCCTAGCCAAAATAACCTTTCAACACTTAGGTTAATATCATATCCTAACTTCCACCTTATTCCCCCTAAGACCTTAGCAATATGCAAATATAATTTCTAACTTTCACCTTATTCCTCCTAAGATCTTAGCACATGCAAATTAAAATAATTTCAAAACCTTTATTACCCTTTTCGCAATCCGTGGAGCTCGAACTTGCACCACTCTCTCCACAACGCCTTTGCCGTGGCTTCCACACAGTGTGAGCCATGTGCTCCTTTGATGCCTTAAAGCACAATATGTGCTTTGACCTCCTCACGATCCTCAAGAGCCTTTGGCTCTTCCTTCGACGTGATGTCCGCTACCACACTTGCAATTTGGAGGCGCTTGATTAAATTTTGCATGAGCTTCAAATATTTTGAATGCACACATTTTAATTGAATTTGAAACTTTTGTTTGGCTAAGGTATAAATACCTTATGCCCTCTTTACCATGCACATCGGTGGAGGATAATGTGTTGGGATTCGGCACCAAAATTTGCCTTGTTAATATTTTAATTTATAATTATTTAAATTCAATATAATTTAAATATTATAAATTTAATATTTTACATCATCTTTAGGCTTTATTAAAATTTAAAGTCTCCTTAGGTTTTTAGAAAAACCTTTTTAATTTGCCCACCTATGGTTTTAATAAAACCTTTTATTTTTCCCAACCATGGTTTTAATAAAAACCTTTTATTTTTCCCAACCATGGTTTTATTAAAAACCTTTTGCATAATATTGAAAATTAAATATTATGAATCTTATTTTACCATCAATATTTTGCATTACTCCTTTTGACCTTTTGACATCAATGATAATTTATCCTTGACATCAATGACAACTTTGACTCAAAATTTCCAACACTACCTATCAAAGATGAAAGTATTCTCTATCCATTGTAGGAGGCTTCTCACATTTTGAAGATAAATTTTCATTGCAATAGAAACTTAGATAACATTTTCTAGCATTAATATAAAATTTCTATAAAAATTTTCAATAATCTAAAGCAAAATAACAATGACCAACTTTTCTTCTTGAGTTGGTTCTCTAAAAACTACCTCTTTAAATCTTCATTGGTTATTCTTCAACCTAGTGATATTAATTCTTAGTTTCATTGGTATTTCTCTTAGCCAATGGAAATACTTGTCTTCACTATTTTTTCTTCAACACAATGGTAATGTCCTTAACTTCACTTGTCTTTCCTTAGCCAGTGGAAATACTTCTTTTCACTAGTTTTTCTTATCCATTGGTAATATCCTAACTTCATTGGTCTCTCCTTGGCCAATGGAAATATACTTAGATTGTTTATAACTTTAAAAACTCATGCAAGAAAACTTGTGGCTCTAATACCATTGATAGATTTTTTTTCTCAATACTTAATGTAAATAACCATTGAATCGTATATAATAAAGTTGAAATAAAATGGACTTAATAAAAATAACTTAGAAATACTCATAGAATAATCAATTGGAAATGCTCACAAAAATACTAAAGATGTTATAGAATAAAGGTTTACTAATGCAAGCTATGTGCAATGTATTTTGGATACCAATTATAGTGTTTTGTCACTTATATATAATAGTATGCAACTCTTCATATAAAGTACTCTTGACCTTCACTCTTATTTGAAACACTTCACTTTCCTATTCTAAGGATACATGTGCACTCTTACATGATGGAAACTTGTGCATATCCACACTCACAACACTTGCACATACATGGCACTTGTGCATTTCCTACACATTATTACATTACATGAAATATAAACTCACACTCTAATCTAAGACACACACCTAATATAATATTGTACCAAGGTGGTACATAAGCTTATACCAGATAATGTAGTATTCTCTAACAATGTCTTCATCTAGTGCATAGGATTCTCTAACATGTCCATTCTACTTTTTGATGCCCCACTACCTTCCTAGCTGTAATAGCATATGTGTCATTTAAATTAGCTTTTGAGTTTGTTAGGATCCCTTGACAATAGATTCACTTATTGAGAGCATGTCTTGGGTAGTTTTGTGCACACTTTCACTTGGTATCTTTATTTTTTGCATTTTTCCCCTTATTTTATTATATGTCAAGCTCTCAATTCATTTTTACCAAAAATTAGTATCCTTTGCCAACATAAAAACTTAAAATTGTTTGGCACTTCCTTTATTCCTTAGCTTGGTGAAGTGATTTGTCATGCGTTGGGTTCAACTTATGCCTTAGCCTATTATTATTTCATCATTATATTGAGTCAGGTTTTATAGTGCACCTACTAACATAAACATTCTAAAATATCTAGCATTGAGGATCAATGTACCTAATAAGCTCCACTATCATGTTTAATGCTAGCCTCTCATATTTTTCTCTCTCCTATTGACATTAGCAACATTATATACTTGAGATGTTATATGTTAGATGTCATATTTAAATTATCCATCTGCTAACATGAGCACTCAAATCCAATCGAAATGTTAGATTTTAGATATTTTGCAACATATGCTAACATTAGCATTAAAAATGTTAGGCAATGCCTATACACTTAGCAAAAATATATTCTTTTTTCTATATTCTTTGATCTAGCCTTTGTATTGGCAAAATTCATATCCCTCTTTGAAGATGGATATAGGTGGAAAATTTCATCCAAGACCACATATATTAGGGGGTGACACTTATAATGATCAGCAAGACCAATTGGTCTTATTAGTTCTTTTCTTGACTCAGATTTCCCTCCTTTATCATCTTCTTCTTATGGCTCTTGGTTTTTTTTTTTAGCATATTCCTAACGCCATTTTATAATTGTAACTCAATTTTCAAAATATTATGGCTTGATTTCTTAACTCACACCTTTGATTGAAAGGTATGTTCATAACCACTAAGTGGATAGACTATAATATTGTGGAACCAAATTATGGATTTTAGGATTGTATAACTAGAGGTTAGGCTATATCCATACTCTATTCCATAGAAGTTCAATGGTGGAGCACAAAATATTGACCTCATTCCTCTATATGGGACCTAATGATTGCTCTAATAGTAGAGGATACTTTAGAGGAGAAGATTCCTAATTCTAAGAGTGAGAGCTTTGGCTATAATCTTAAAGGATAAATTTAACAAGGTGATGGATCACTGATTACAAATATATTCAAGATCCCTAGACTTCGGAATGAGCTTTATATTTCCATATTTATCATATGGTCTAGATAATTGGTTCTAAGAGTTTCCAAATAGACTTGGTGAAGATCTAACCCCACAATATTCCATAGTGCTTTGTAAAATTCACATGGAAAACCACCATAACCTAGAGCCTTATCATTGGCCATGGAATATACTACATCCAAGATAGTTTTAAGAAGGAAATTACGCAAGATTGATCTTGATCATTTTTATTTTTTCTTATTCTTAATATCTAATTCCTAATTATAAAGTTACAAACAAAGGTACAATCAACTCTCTTCATTTTCAAAGATTTGCTTAACACAAACTAATACTTGATAATCTAAAAAATAGGTTTTAGATGAATCCCATTATTGTTTTGTTAAAGGAACAACATAAACCATTGCCACTTTAAATAAAACCTAACAATTGTATGTGTTGGAGCTTATCAAATCCTTGTATGCATCAACACCATTACCTTTGAACAATAAGACTTTCAAGTAATACATGATAATTATATTGACTTGTAAAGAAAGTTCTCCACCCTTCAAAATAATTATAATAAAACAAAATACAAATAATTTTACAAGTTCTTAAGTCCAAATTAATAGTCTACAATATAATTATATATTATATATTTATATCATTAATTCTAAATAATGTTAAACTAAAAATAAGGAAATAACTTGTTGAAATAAAAATTATATCTATAACTTTTTTTATTTTACATGGAATACCTCTGTAATCCTTAGGTTGTAGCATAAATACAAAGTGATGGGACCCCAACTATTGGGAATCCTCCAAATTAATAGTCTACAATATAATTATATAATATATATTTATATCATTAGTTCTAAATAATTCTAAAGTGAATGCAAGGGAATTGTAGACACCAAAACAGCACCAATCCTATTATGTGACTGCAAACACTGATCGCTTTGACAAACACAGCCCCCAGGGCAGCCCTCAGAGGTTAAACAGTGGTCTTAACCACTTTCATAGCAATTTTGTAAGGTCAAGAAGCAATTTGGCACACTTGGACACTTTGCCCAGTATTCGTCTCACCCAGGGACGAATTCAAAATAGAATCCGTCCCACCCCAGAATGAATTCTGAATCCGTCCCTGGGTGGGACGAATTCTAAGCTTAACGGGCAAAAAGGCAAATGGTGCCAAGTGGCAGCCCGTAACAGCCGCTAAGGACTCCCGCCTTGCACGCGTGTGTAGGTGGACAGAGGGGCCGTTAGAAGACCGTTACAAAAGGCATTTATCAAAGCTCAAGTCAATGGAGGACTCCCCTCCCTCATGGGAAGACAAGATTGCCACATGGCGCCTATGGCCAACACATGGCATTTGTGCTTCCCTCCCAAAAGAGACCCCTTGGGTCTATAAAAGGTGGGACTTTTCTCACCCAAAATATACAGGTTGAAGGAGTTTTCAAGCAACGAAGTGCTGCCGAATTGAAGACCCACTTGCATCCCTCTTGGTTCACCTTCCCACATCCACCAATCTCTTTTGCAAGGGAGGTTGTTGGGTGGCCTTTGGAAGCTCGAACCTTACCCAAATCCAACGCATGGACACCTGAACCAACCAATTCGCCGACCCCCCAATCCTAAGAGGTTTTGGGCCCATCCCCGGTGGATTGGCTCCAAAATCAAGTGCCAACGGTGGGAGGCCCACTTGGGCACCCCCGCACCTCCCAAGTCCTATTTTTAGTTTTTGAGCATTTTAGATCATTTTTTAGATTGCATTTTGTGTTATTAGGTTTGATTAATCCATAGCTGCAATTTTGTAACTTTTGGTCAGATTTTAGTATGTTTTGTGTTGCTTTGTCGTTTCGCTAACTTGCAGGTGTCAAGGTCAAATTCCCGAGGGTGGAGGCCAAATTGGGAAAATCCGACCATCTGGGTCATCCCAAAATGGCCCCAATTACATAACCCCCTATTTGCAGGTGTTTTGCAGGTCTCGGGATCCGACATTGGAGCAGCAGTAGGTCGGTTTCTTCAACACAAAAGAATTCGTCCCACCCAGGGACGAATTACAGTCAGAATTCGTCCTGCCCAGGGACGAATTCCAGCTTGAAGGTAGATTGGCCAGCCGCCTCAGTGGCAGTGGCCTTCTGGTAACTTTTCTTACCTTCTCTCAAGTTTTGAAGCCATTTGGACTCACTGTAATCACTGTTTCATGCAAATATTTACATGCATATTTCGTTAGTTTTAGAGAGCAAACGCTTTTCATTTGCAACAGGTGCTACTGACATCTTGGTTGTTTCTTTGTTCGTAGGAGAAGCAGCAGAGGTGAAGAACTCATCGACATCAGCGGCGGCATCATCTTGGCCCGCCCATTGCAATCGTGGGCACGCGGAAAGAGGAATCATTCAATGATTGTAATCAAACTCTATTTGCGCTCCTAGCCCCTGAAAAGGGAGGAGACATCATTGTAACAGAGATCAAGGGATATTAATGAAAGGGCTGTGTTTTCTCTATTTGATTGTGTCTCTTCCAATGTGTTTCTTTTCCATTTCATGCAATTTACATTTCTAGGACTTAAGCGTACTTAATTTTGAATGCAATCGCACTTGGTGTTTCCTTTGCCCGGAATCTCGTGCTTTCAGTGGCGATCACGGTGGGACCCTGTTCCCTGGTTTTTGAAATCATAGAAAACTGATCAAAGTTTTGTGTTTGTGCTTGATAGGTACATTTTTTTTGTTGCAGACTGCTATTCGTCTCTGACAGGGACGAATTCTTTTCTGCAATTCGTCTGACCCTGAGACGAATTCAAATTCATCTCTGGGAGGGACGAATTCTGTTCTGCAATTCGTCTCCCAGAGGGACGAATTCCTGCCTCATGGATTTTCAGAGCAGAAATTCAGAGACAACAGGAGCAGGCAGAGAAGAGGTAGGGATTTTTATGATCTCTGTTATATATTTTCTATTTCTGTTTCTGTTTCTTTAATTGTTTTCATTTAATCCTGCATTGCATTAGGAAAAGTCATGTATGCTAGTTTCATTTTTGTTGAATAAAACGAATCCCACACACATCACGAAACAATTTTAAACCAAGGAGCTGGTCGTAAGACCCCAGCCCTTGATCAAGACCATTGGTGGATTTCATCACCACCTTGGCTTGATTTGCATCCATTTCCCGATTGTCAACTGTTGTTAGGTGTAAATCCTGACGAAGACAGACCGAGCGTAGCTAGGGTGATTCCCATGCATGCGAGGATAAGTTTTCTATGGTAGGTGCCATTAATAGGACAATCCCCTTCCGTACCGCCTACGTACCACGTACCTTCTGCTCTCACGTACCTATAGTCTCCCTCTCGTAAGGGCGGGTATATAGAGAGGTTGGTATATCGTCCTGGTCGGTATATTGAAGGGGCGACCTTTTTGGAGTTATAAGAGCCTACATGATGCATTTAAACGTTCTACAAAACCTACAAAAACAAAACAAAACATCAAAATGCACTAAACCAGTTTAGGACACACCAAGAATCCTTAAAAGAGATAATCATGATTTTGTGAATGTGTGTGTTTAATTCTGCTTAGTGTAGACAAAAAAAAAAAAATCATAAAAACGAGATAAAAACTTATTTAGATAGCATAGAAGCACCGCAATGGTGTACACCCGCAGTCAAGCCCAATCAAGGGCAAAAGCTCCGGAAGGTACACAAAAAGCAGGCACAAGTCGCCTTCACTTCAGTCCTGAGGATTTGGTCATACCGCCTTATAGGTCAAACCTACAAAAGAATCCAATTCAGAATCCTCGTGGGGTATGCCTATTCAAAGCAGCTCCCTTTCGGGAAGATGCCTTACATGTAGACCTTGACATAAATAGAGAATCACCTCTTGAAGTTAGGCATGAGTGGCCACCGCGCGATGAAGCGCTAAACAAGCACACCGTCCATTTGGAGGGGCAACGTGGATATGGCATCCCTTCTTTACCTATCATCAGAATAGAGAGACCAAATCCGAAGCGCAGGGCTCCTTACATAGGGCGACCTAACTCCGCCCACCCCATTTACACCCGTGAAAGGGAGTATGAGGAAAACCATCGCATTCCTCGAGGGCAACAAACAATGCGGGAACCTTGCATTTCCGCACCAACAGGATATCATGATCACCCCTTGAGGCCAGAACCTCGAGCACATACCGCCTACCTCGACAGAGGGAAGCGACCCCTTGAGATTTTAGAGCATCAAAACCGAGGTAAACCCATAGGAGGAACATTTGAACCTTCCGAACAAAATAGGGTAGATCAAATTGACCCGGCTGTCGCCAGATATACCACCCGTCAAGCCCAAATCATGCGGCTTAAACAAAGTCAACAAGAGATAGAGTATCAATACCGCTTGGATAAAGAACGCATGCAACGCGAAGCGGATGAGTTACGCTATGAAATACCTGAGAGGGGGCCAACCCCTCACATCCAAAGAGCTGAACAACATGAGAGGTGTAATCCGTTGGTGCAGGACAGGTCTCCACGACCTCGTTAAGCTCTACCTCCAAGACCCCATAGATTCGAGAGGGAGGCAACTCCCCGAAACAATGATGGGTACCTTCAGGAAGAGCTTGATCAGGGTCATAGGTTTCGCCCTGAGACTCCTCAAGAATTTTATGAGGAGTATGAACCGTAAGAGGAATATATTGAAACTCCCCATCAAGGCAGGAAGGATGCCATTCGGCCACCCCTCCATAGGCCTCCAGTTTACCGTAACTTGCAACAAGAGCGAACAAGAGAGGAAGAAATAAAATCTTCCGATGCATACCAAGCGCTATTGGAGCGTTTGGAGTCTGTGGAGACAAAAGCTACTGGGCATCAAAAACCCACATTACGTCTACTCCGCAATAATCCGGTGCATCCCTCAATGCCTACACCTCTTTACCCCGAACACTTCAAGTTGCCTCAATTGGCAGTTTTTAAAGGTGAAGAGGACGCACAGGAACACGTTACACGATTTCTAAGCCAATGCTTCGGCATCCAAGATAATGACGCATTATTGCTTAGAACATTCATAACCACATTCGTAGGCCCCGCCTCGGATTGGTTCACACAACTGCCCAAACACAACATAAGCAGCTTAGATCAGCCTAGTAGATGCGTTTCTTGAACGTTTCGCCTTCAACACAAGGAAGAAGGCATCACTTAGTGATCTTGCTAGCCTTAAACAATTTGAGGAGGAAACAATGGCAGCATACGGGAACCGATGGAGAGCTTTGCTTTCTAAGTTACCCTACCGTCCTCCCATGTCGGACCTCACGCAAATGTTCGCAAAAAGTTGCTTAAAATCAATCTCTGGTCTATTGTTGCTGCGACAATACGACAGCTTAGAAGAAGCTTTGGCGCAAGCCGTAGTCATAGAAGAGATTAAGATAGGCGAAGGCGCAATTGCCAAGCCTAAGAAGAAAGAGTGGAATAAAACCACTAAAACTGGGACAACGCAACCACAACATGCCGCAATCAACCAAGTTGCGATAAATGTCCCCACGCTCGTGCAAGAAACGCAGCCTCAAAAGGCTAACTACTGTGCAAGTGCCTCCCGCTTACGAAAGAGATAACGAGAGACAGGAGCAAGATCGTCAGCTGCCGCCCTAGGCGACAATTCACCCCGTATGCGGAGTCTAGGGACTCCTTATTTGACCGCTTGTCGACGGCAAATTTAGTTACTCCGCCGTAAATCTAAATTTTTGACCCTAACATTCCCAAGCCTAGGGGGTATAGGGAGGAATTGTATTGCAGATTCCATAGGCGCAGAGGACATGACCTAAATGGGTGCCGGAAATTCAAAGAACTAGTCCAGGATTTGATCGACAACCGAACATTGGTCGTGGACAACCCCATCGCACCAAACAACCAACAAATGGGGGTATTCAAGGACCCCCTGCCTGCCCACGAGGCACAGTACAAAACCGCTCCAGATTAACGAGGTGCGACAAGATCTTCCCGCGCAAGGATTTGTGGGAATGATTAGCATTGTAACAAGGAACAGAAAATACCCAACAGTTGCCCCCGAGGTACTTACGAGGGAAGTTCCGTCGACATCGCAGCCTCAACAACGCCCAACGCAGCTACCTCCGCCTAGACCTCGAGGTCACGATACGAACCAAACTCACGCAGAGTTTGCGGACCACGTCGGCTAGGTCTGTCCATCTACGAGCTTATTCAACAATCAGCTCCCCATAGAGAAGCTCTTATGGACATTTTAAAAGCCATTGAAGTACAACCCCACGAAGCAAATTCTTTCAACGCCTTCGTGGGACATGTGAAACAATGTACGGAGCCCGTCATCACATTCAGAGAAGACGAGGTCAAAACGATATCAAATGACATGCCGGATCCACCCCCGCACGTTATCGCGCGGGTCAACGGGATCCCGTACAAGAGAGTGCCGATAGATACCGGCTCGTCCAAAGAACATTATAACCACCGCAGCGTTGAAACATTTAAAACCGCCACCTCTCACATCACCGCTTCCACGTACACACCGCGAGCTTTTAACGATGCAATTTGCTCGACAATCGGCACGGTTGTTCTCGCCTATACAGTAGGACAAAAGTCAATACCCACACCGTGCCATGTGCCGGAAGGCGAAATGGCTTATAATATACTCGCTAGGGCGGCCTTGGATCGTGGGACATGAAGTGTGTCCCCTCGATCGCACACCATTGCTTGAAGTATGCCTATGAAGGGCAAATACATGTAGTCCCAATGGACTTAGAGCCCTTCAAGTATTGCAATGCGGTACAATTCATACCTCAATCGACCCTCCCATCAACGCATTTGGATTTTCAACTAAATCCATCTAAACAGGGTCCGATACCGCAGGTACCACCGGTGGCCAACAAGGCAAAATCCCAGCCAGGTGAGACTTCATCACCTACTCCTTCATCATCAACGCCACCTATCGTGGCCCAACAGAAGGACAAGGGAAAGCAAATCATGGAAGAGGTTAAGCCTCTAGAAGAGGGGTTGCCCACGATTTCAACGATATCAACAGAGGAAGCGCCCAACGCAACGGAAACCAAGATTCCTGAACCACCAAACATGGAATGGACTCAGGAAGGACTACCGTTTCCTCCTACCCAATCATCAACAATCACTGTTGAAATGGCCAGTACAGGCCCGGGGGAATACTTAGTGCAAAATGTTGTGGCAACCCCCACACTCGGAGTCAAGACAAGACATGGGAAGACCTCGCCTTCCCATTGGAACAATCGTCCCTCTAGGCTACCCACCGAACCAAACGAATTTTGTGTATGGGGGCCTTGATCATGGTTCTGAACCATGCGAACAAAAGGAAACAGATGAAGAGCCTTTTGTCGAAAACATCAATTATCTGTCGAACCCAGAATTTGCCCTAAAATATCTCGAACAATGCAATTGGCATGGGTATGGGCTAGGCAGATATGAGCAAGGGATGCGAATCCTTTGCCAACCAAGATATCATATGCCATATGACAAGTCAGGGGTAGGGTTCAACCATCCCCTACCATTAGACATCTTGGTTGAAAATATGCAAGGCCTAGAAATAGGCAACAAGGGGGGATTGGCACAAGACCCGTACGCCAATCCAAACACAGAATACACATTAGGGGATTATCTCCCATGGTCTACAAACACCCCTGGAAATAACAATAATCCCTCTCCTTTGCTAGAGAGAGGTGAAAGTTCAGAGAGCAATCCTCAAAGAGAACAACAACGGCTTCCAGACATTTTTCTGAAACTGTTCCCCTTAGAGGTTCCAGATGAAATAACACAATCCTCAAAAGAATCAGGTCCCTCCACTAAGAGTGGAACAACCGCAATGGGACCAGATTAATTCACCGGAACAGGAAGAGTCCTCAATGTCGCAAGCAACGGATGCTCGAAGAGGATGAACAATTTTGGATCTATGAAAGCGATTCGTAAGACGAAACCGAAATGGACTATCTCGTACATGCGCGACGACATCACCGCGCTCTAACTCATGAAGATCTAATGGGACAAATGGGTATACGGTTAGGACATGAATGGCACGTAGACCCAACGAGGTGGGACCAAGTGTTAGGCCTATGGCTCCAAATTCAAGATGAGCATCGTCCACCTCGAGATCCCATCATGACAGCAAGCACCGAGGGAAGACCCCGCCTTCCTTTTCGCACATAGAGATGAATTTGCACCTAGAGAGGATCCATTCGTGCCTGTTCCCATAGAGCCGCATCCATAGTATAGGGAACATCTAAAAGAATCAAGTCATCACACCCGTGGTTCTGGAGACCAAATTCATTCCATCCACATGATCTCCATTGATTTGACCACACCCATCCGCAATCCGACCGATCCATCACGGTCATTGCATCTAAACATGGATGCCATTGATTGGGATCGCGTCAATTCACCATTGTCACCATCGTAGTACTGGCCTTTCGGTGAAATGCTTCATTTTACCCCAAGGACAACTCAAGATATTTTTCAAGCTAAAGAGGGACCCGAGGTCCCAAACGCAGATCTTAACTCAACTGATGATATCCATTTAATCCCAACTCCACATCAGTTGGAGGACGGATCTCACATGTCAGTCGAAGAGACGACTGACGTAGACATCGGCACAGATCCAATGAATCCACGGATTCTCAAGCTGGGGGTAAGCCTTTCCCCCGAGGAGCAAGCCGAATATATTGCCCTTCTCAAAGAGAAGAAGGAAGTTTTTGCATGGTCGTACAAAGATATGCCAGGACTAGACCCGCAGCTAGTCATGCACAACTTAACGCTTGATCCGAAAATCAAGCCTGTAAAGCAAAAACTAAGAAAGATGCACCCAACAAGTGGCCTTGATGGTCAAAGACGAATTGCAAAAGCCGTTGGATGCACAATTTGTCATCTCGCGTGGATTATCCGCCATGGTTGTCCAACATGGTTCCCGTCAAGAAGCCCGACGGGAGGATTCGCATATGCACCGACTTTCGAGACCTAAACAAAGCGAGTCCTAAGGATGATTTCCCCTTGCCAAGCATCGACGCATTGGTAGACGCTAAAGCAGGTCACGAAATGCTCTCCCTAATGGACGGTTTCTCAGGATACAATCAAATTCGTATCAATCCTGAAGACCAACTCAAAACGGCATTCACAACGCCTTGGGGGACATTTTGTTATAAGGTCATGCCTTTTGGCCTTAAAAACGCTGGCGCTACATACCAACGTGCTATGACTTATATCTTCCACGATTACATGCACAAAACTTTGGAAGATTACATGGATGATTTGTTAGCCAAGTCTCTCTTGCGCTCAGATCATCTCGGTGACTTAAGCAAGATTCTCGATCGCCTCATAGAGCATAAGGTCGATTGAATCCCAAGAAGTGCGTGTTCGGCGTCACATCTGGAAAACTCTTGGGTTTTATAGTCTCCAAGAGAGGCATCGAAGTGGACCCAAACAAAGTCAAGGCAATCCTTGAAATGGCTCCCCCAACAACTATCAAGCAACTTAGAAGTCTGCAAGGAAAGGTCGCGTCGATTAAACGCTTCATAGCGCAATTATCTGACAAATGCCGACCAATGAACAAATTATTGCACAAGGGGGTCACATTTCATTGGGATGACGAGTGCCACTCAGCCTTTGACGAAATCAAACAATACTTGGCTTCGCCGCCGTATTGGCACCGCCTAGACCAGGTGTGCCGTTCTACTTATACATCTCAGCCATCGAGGTGGCACTCGGGCGCAATGCTAGCCCGTAAGAATGAACTTCACAAAGAACAGAGCTACTTACTATCTTAGCCGCACCTCGGTCGGGCTACTTAACTTAACTATGCATACGTTGAAAAACTCGCTTGGCAGTGGTGTTTGCTACCAAAAGGCTACGCCACTACATGCCGAGCAACACTACGTATGTTGTGTCTAAGGAGAATCCATTGCGATACATGATGAGTCGTACTTATCATAGTAGTCGCACGGCGAAATGGATCATGTTGTTGACGGAATTTGACATTGAGTTTATTGGGCAAAAATCTATAAAAGGACAAGTCATAGCCGATCAACTAGCAGAGGCTCCTCTTGAAGACGATCAGCCTCTAGTCATAGAACTACCCGATGATGAGGTCTTCCATGTCTCATAATCGCCAGATTCTGAAGAGCCTGAGTCTCAGGCCGACATAACCTTATTTTTTGATGGTTCTAAATGCGAGCAAGGTGGTGGCGCAGGATTGTATTCTTCACACCGCAGGGCGCTCCAATGCCCCCGTCATTTAAATTAAACTTCCAATGGCACCAACAACAATGCAGTAATATGAAGCCTTGCTCCTAGGTCTTCAGACAACGAATCGCCATGAACATCAAAAGACCGAACATCTTTGGTGATTCGCTGTTAATAGTCAATCAATTCAAAGGGGTATATCAATGCAAATGCCCAGCCCTAAAGGCCTATAAAGCCCTCGTGGATAAATTCCTGGCAAAACTTGAGTGGTATGACATCGAGGCACTCCCTCGATCATCGAATCATTTTGCGGACACAATGGCCTCCTTAGGGTCACTAATCCCGCAAGACCTTTCCGGTGATATAACAACCATTCAGGTCAAAACCTTATCGCAACCCGCGATGGAGCGCGCAAGCTCAGACTTGACGCCAGGAATCCACATGATCCAGATCGAACCATCTTCGGATAAGTTCTTTCGAATCCGAGACTATTTGAAACATGCCAACTGGGGGTCTTTGTTCTCCCCCACTCCCATTAATAGCAACACAACGCTATTCTTACAAGTTCTATCCCAATCAGCATTTGTTAGGGAAGAACTCCAAAAGGGATTGGTTGTTCAAACTGTCGAGGTATCCGATCAACAGGATTGGTATTTACCCATAAGAGACTACCTCAAGTTAGGTAATCTACCCTTTGGATTGACGCAAGCCGCAAAACGAACATTCAAACAGAAAGCGGCAAAATATGTCTTGATAGGAGACATTTTGTATCGTCGCAGCTACGACGGAATTCTTCTTCGTTGCTTGGACCAAGCAAGAGTCCACTTGGGCAGTCACCCAAGCGCATGACGGTACATGTGGCGGCCACTTCAGTGGTATGGCCATTGCAAAGCGCATTCTTCGCATGGGCTATTATTGGCCATCTTTAGAGCGAGATTGCTGCGCGTATGTCAAGAGGTGCGTAAAATGTCAACATCATGCCAATTTAATGCACGCACCTTCCCATGCCCTACAGTACAGTCCAGCTGCTTGGCCATTTTCGTAGTGGGGCCTCGATCTAATCGGAAAGATCTCCCCGCATCGTCAGGCCGTCACACGTTTATCATAACGGCCACAGAATATTTTACCAAATGGGTGGAAGCAATTCCGTTAACCTCTACGACGAGACTCCCGCATTGCGGAGTTCATTTTGCATTACATCATATGTCGTTTTGGTATTCCATCCAAAATAATCTCGGATAATGGGCCATCATTCAAGAACAAAGACGTGCGTGCTTTAACCACAAAGTACAAAATTCAGCACAGATTTTCAACACCCTATTATCCGCAAGCAAATGGGCAAGCAGAGGCGTCAAACAAAATGCTAGTCGCCATCCTTAAAAAGACCGTCGCAGACAGTCATAAGGATTGGCACATACAAATCCCACTTGCCCTTTGGGCTTATCGCACTAGCATTCGGACGCCCACCGGGGCAACTCCGTTTTCACTAGTGTATGGCTCGTGAGGCGTAATGCCTCTCGAGTTGGAAATTCCTTCCCTCCGCATATCAATGCAGGAATTCATCGATGATGACACCGCACGGCAGGCCCGGTTAGACCAACTTACGTTGCTTGACGAAAGACGCGTTAATGCTCTCGAGCACTTACGTATCTATCAAGAGCGGCTTAAGAGAGCTTACAACATGAAAGTTCACCTAAGAGACTTTCGGGTTGGTGATCTGGTTCTGAAGGAAAACCAACAAAACTCTAATTTGCCGTCCCATATGAGAGACAAATTCATGGCAAATTGGCTAGGTCCTTATGTCATTGATAGCAAAATAGGACCAGGAACGTACAGGCTAGCTTCTCTTGACGGTATCAAGGAAACATAACCCTTGAATATCAGTCATTTGCGACCATTTCATATCTAAGAAAGCCATATACCAAAAAAAAAAAAAAAACAAACAAAAAGCTCCAAGGATTATCGCAACTCTTGGTCAACCAAAAAGCTCCAAGGATTATCACAAATTCTTGGTCAACCAAAGCTCCAAGGATTATCGCAATCTCTTGGTCACCCAAAAGCTCCAAGGATTATCGCAATCTCTTGGTCAATCCAAAAAGCTCCAAGGATTATCGCAATCTCTTGGTCAACCCAAAAAGCTCCAAGGATTATCGCAATCTCTTGGTCAATCCAAAAAGCTCCAAGGATTATCGCAATCTCTTGGTCAATCCTAAAAAGCTCCAAGGATTATCGCAATCTCTTGGTCAACCTAAAAGCTCCAAGGATTATCGCAACTCTTGGTCAATCCAAAAAGCTCCAAGGATTATCGCAACTCTTGGTCAATCCAAAAAGCTCCAAGGATTATCGCAACTCTTGGTCAACCAAAAGCTCCAAGGATTATCGCAACTTTGGTCAAATAATACCAACGATTATCGCAATCGTTTGGTCAAAAAAAAATCAAGAAATTCAACAAAAACAAAACAACAAAAATCATCAAAAACAACAAAGATTTGCATCTCAATTCTAGGCATACTCGAATTCATCAAAAACAACAAAAACACCATGCATAACTTTTACCACACTACAGTCAGTGGTCTGGGAATGTACCAAGAGTTTCAATGATTCAGTCATCATTTTCCTCTTTAGCCATGTAGTGTACCAAGTCGAACATATTTTACGAAGGTAGAGTCATACTTGAAATACACCTTGTTACGTAACATCCCAACACAAATCAAAACACTAAAATTCCCAAAATTGTGTGAACGAAAGACGAAACCTGCAAAATAATCTTGGTCACCACAAGCGAAATGGTTATCTTGCTCATCCCCCCATGCGAATGACCCCTAGAATGCTGAGAGTTGGCAAAAGGACAAGCATCCTCCCTACCCAATTCCCTAAGAATCCCTAAAGTTCTCAACAGTTGCAAAACACAAAAATTTGCAAAATGTCAAAACTCCAAATTTGACAAACTATAGTGCACACATCAAAAGGCACAAACAACAAGTGATTTTCATCACTCCATATCCCCAATCCCTTGCTCAAAAAAAAAAAAAAACAAATCAAAATAAACAAGTGATCTTATCACTACAAAAGAGCAAGTATCCCAATACAATTGAAGAAAAGAAGGGAGTTGACCTTGAATCCCTGGAACTCTCAAAGATTCTATAGGTCATAAGGCAAGCTTCAGTACCAATTTGGTTGATAGCCTATCGGTAATGTAAGTAAACCTCCCGCATGACGATATATCTCGTCACATTAACTTGCGTACGTATCAATGTTTGCATGTGGATGAGCTAGCTTATGGCATCCTGGATTACACCGCAGATTAATCTTAGTACATACAACAAAGGAATTCGTGGAGCTAATTAGGTGATCCTCAAGCACAGTTCGGTTGAAAGCCCATTCTGCACTGGCGGTATCCTAACAAATACCACTAAATGAACTCAATTGCACACACAGGGATGTTAAATAACTCGGTCAAAAATAGGTCCGATTCATACCTTGTTCAAAAGTCTTGTAAGATAAAGTACAATCATGGATAGTGAGATAAAACTGTCTGAATCTCATAAAATCATACATTCATCCCAAAACCATCTGCGCTACTTATCATCCTTATGATACCATCATAAAATACAAAAACAAAAAAACCATGTAAATAAAGAGCTTCTTAAATAGCCTACAAGTGCAATCACCACAAATATCATTCATCCATTTCAATTTGCATATCACATAGACATCAAAAACATATACATTTATCATAACATCTGCATTCATCAAAATAAATAAACATGCATAACAAAAATCACATCATCACATGTACAAATCCAAAAATAAAATAGGTATATATATATATATATATATCATCAAAAAGATGCCCGCAGGCTACAAAACCGGTCCTCAGACCCCGCAAGCATATCCAAAAACCCAACCTAAGGCGTCGACCACCATGATCACGCAGGATCGGTGCGACGGGAACTACCCCCCGTGGTGTGGGTCCGACGGGACCCTGCAGGGCGGCTACGGCTAGCCCCCGCATCATGCCTACTACCACCCCCTCATCTAACCGCCCCGCGACGAGATGATGCCGATCGCTCACCAAACTATCCCTCGTCCGTCGAGAAGATCTACCGATCGAAGGCTCGGGAGCCGCCCGCCAAGGCGGATGACCTCCTCTCCAAGTCTATCCGGTACGGACACCACTCTGCCTCTCGCCGATGATAGATAGACAATGCATCATCGCGCTGCGCCAAAACTCTATCCCGCTCTGCCAACTGAGCCCGTAGAAGATCCCTCTCCAGATCCCGCATCCGTAGCAGCTCTGTAAGTCATGCAACCTCATCGCCTACATCCGACCCCACCTCCTCTGGATCTGTCGGACGCATAGGACTCACGGGGACAGTAGCCTGCTCAGGCTCCAAATGCTCCTCCACATCCTGCATGTCCGGCTGCTCCGGAACACCCAAGTCCACATCCTCATCTCCCACATCCACCATGTCCGCATCATCCAACGGCCCCCCCAATCACCCCCGCCGCCTCAGGATCCTCCACTGCCGCCTCCGCGCCTCCCAGTGGACCCTCTCCTCTCCAACGCCGCAATACCCACCACGAGTCATACTCAGTGGTAGTACCGACGTCATCCACATCCAGGACCTCAATCACCGCATCCGACTCCTCGCCCAATGGCACGAGGACCGGTGGCTCCAGATCCCTCTCATCTCCCCGACGCCGATAGCCTACGGGTTCACCAGGCAACCCCTGGCGCACCCCAAACTGTCGTGTAACCCGACGGTACGAAAAGAACTCATGCTCCGTCCCGTGCCGCCCAGTCAACCATCGCTCCCTCCGTACCCGTCGGAGCCACTCTCCAGCCTCAGAGCCAGCCGGATAGTCCCGATAGGGACGCCAAAACACCTCCCCCGGAGTGAGCCAAGAAAAGGCATCAATGTAGTGCTCAACGACACCTGCCCATCGCCGACTCTGCCCCTGCTCCGTAGACCGTCGCCACAAAGCCGCATAACCAATCTCCTCATCCTCCATCACCGCCCGAGTCATCCACTGGTAACCCGGTAGGCCTCTCAACAGCCTATGTGCCGCCAACCCCAAGGACCGCAACAAAAACTGCAATCGACACCCTTCCGCCGTCGACAACGGACCCCGCATACGCCTCCCCGTAAAGCCGTGCCAACAAAGTCTGTCCCCATCTCATAATCAACGGTGCCTCTATCGGGCACTCGCCAACTCGCCACACCAAATCCAAGCAGGTTCCACGGGAACCTCACGCCCGACGAATCGTGGAGAAGAATGTTAGAAATGAGGCCCATCAAGAATGCGTGCCTCACTCCTAACACCCCCTCTCCTTCCACCAGCCTAACCAAAATCCCGCCACCCGGCAATCCACCTCGATCGTCTCCACCGGGTCCGCTACACCCAGCCTCCCCCCATGCCCAAAACATCTCGTAAGTATAGCAAATCGCCGATCAAACGGAGATGTCCTAATAGGCAGACCATCTATCGGAATCCGAAGCAACCGATAGACGTCCTCAAGAGTCACACTCATCTCCCCGTCGGGAGATGAAAAGTATTGGTCCACGGATCCCAAAGCTTGATCATGGCCGTCAGATAGGCCTGATCCGAAACCACAGGCTCCAGTCGAGCCACCTGCTTGAGCCCAAGGGCATCAAGCCATTCCCAGTCATCATCGGTCAATGCCAACCGCGCCTCAGTAAAGGCAACGGGTACACGGTACCGGCTCCTAACAACCTGCAAGCAAAAAAAAAAAAATAATAAATAAATAAATATAATAGATCAAATTTTCAGTTCTAGGGTTTCTAACCTTAACTGTTAAACAAAAACATCACAAAAAATCTTAAAGTTTTGAAAAGCGTCAACACAAAAACAATGCATTAAATTAAAGCAAAATAAACCCTAGGGTCACTTACAGGTCTCGCCTCGCTCCGCCGCTCGAACCAGTTTGTGCACTCATGATGGCAGAGAGAATTCCAGCAGCGCTTCGCTTCGCACTACCTCCTCCTCCCGCAGCTCCAAAATCGCAAGAAAAAAATGACACAAATGAGCCCAAAATCAAGTTTTGGCCATTAAATAGGCTTTGCACTGGAATTCATCCTTGACTCGGGACGAGCACTCGATCAGCGCTCGTCCCACCCAGGGACGAATTCCAGAATTCATCCCACCCAGGGACGAATTGCAAAGACAAAAAAAATCAACAAAAATGACTAAAAATGCACTAAAAAATAAAATTGCCCGACAGGATTGCTAATGCACCTAACATGATAGGGCATATAAAATCGATGTTGGAGTCACAAATTGTCACTATCATACTCCCTAAGAAGGCTACCATAGCCGGACCGCTCCACGGGAAGACGGATTTTAGACAATTTCATCCCCAAATGTTATCACAAAAAGGGCAAAGCACCAAAAATAAATACAAAATTCAACAAAAACACAAAAAAACATTGCTGGACATAAGTGCTCTTGCACTTAACCTCTAGGCAAATAAAATCGATGTCGAGGTCCAAATTATCGCTCTCCTACTTCCCCAAGAAGGCTACCATAGCCGGACCACTCCACGGGAAGTTAGGTTTTCGATGATTTCACCTCATTACGACATCACCAAAAGGGTTAACACCCACCAAAAATAGGTCCAAATGTTGGAAAAATTGCACACGCTTAACGGTAAACCCTCTAAAGGCACCCCTGCACAAGTCATCTTGGGTCAAGCGACTCGCCGCTTCTCTCACGAAGGTCATTCCCTCATCGATTCGTCGCTTGAGGGGGTAGTCACACTTAGTCACCAACCAACAATCACACACCCAATTAAGGAAAACGACATGCATTCAAAGAATCATTGACAAAGACAATCACGCTCCTGCTTGGGGAAGTAAACAAGCAACAATCAAATCAATCAAACACTTGGCATTTCGTGAATCATGAACACAAGGTTCCCCTTGAGGATAAAAATGCCCTTCACTTGTTCATGACTGATCAATGTCTAAGTTCAAGTCACACCTCACCAAAACAGGTTAATACTTGAAATCAAATTCCTTAGCTCGTCGAAGCAAGGATTCAAGAATGCATGCCCTTTCCATACTTGGGGCATCAAAAGTTGGTTAGGTTACCAAGAAACCCTAATCATTAGTGCTTTGGTTATCTATTTTTGCTCAAGGACCGCGTCACCCGCAGCCGCTTCCCAAAAAGGGGCATCTCGTAGACACCAAAACAGCACCAATCCGATTATGTGACCGCAAACACCGATCGCTTTGACAAACACAGCTCCCTGTGGCAGCCCTCGTAGGTTAAACAAGTGGTCTTAACCACTTTCATAGCAATTTTGTAAGGTCAAGAAGCAATTTGGCACACTTGGACACTTTGCCCAGTATTCGTCTCACCCAGGGACGAATTCAAAATAGAATCCGTCCCACCCCAGACGATTTCTCGAATCCGTCCCCGGGTGGGACGAATTCTAAGCTTAACGGGCAAAAAGGCAAATGGTGCCAAGTGGCAGCCCGTAACAGCTCGCTAAGGACTCCCGCCTTGCACGCGTGTGTAGGTGGACAGAGGGGCCGTTAGAAGACCGTCACAAAAGGCATTTATCAAAGCTCAAGTCAATGGAGGACTCCCTCCCTCATGGGAAGACAAGACTCGCCACATGGCGCCTATGGCCAACACATGGCATTTGTGCTTCCCTCCCAAAAGAGACCCCATGGGTCTATAAAAGGTGGGACTTTTCTCACCCAAAATATACAGGTTGAAGGAGTTTTCAAGCAACGAAGTGCCGCCGAGTTGAAGACCCACTTGCATCCCTTTTGGTTCACCTTCCCACATCCACCAATCTCTTTTGCAAGGGAGGTTGTTGGGTGGCCTTTGGAAGCTCGAACCTTACCCAAATCCAACGCATGGACACCCGAACCAACCAATTCGCCGACCCCCCAATCCTAAGAGGTTTTGGGCCCATCCCCGGTGGATTGGCTCCAAAATCAAGTGCCAACGGTGGGAGGCCCACTTGGGCACCCCCGCACCTCCCAAGTCCTATTTTTAGTTTTTGAGCATTTTAGATTATTTTTTAGATTGCATTTTGTGTTATTAGGTTTGATTAATCCATAGCTGCAATTTTGTAACTTTTGGTCAGATTTTAGTATGTTTTGTGTTGCTTTGTCGTTTCGCTAACTTGCAGGTGTCGAGGTCAAATTCCTGAGGGTGGAGGCCAAATTGGGAAAATCCGACCATCTGGGTCGTCCCAAAATGGCCCCAATTACATAACCCCCTGTTTGCAGGCATTTTGCAGGTCTCGGGATCCGACATTGGAGCAGAAGCAGGTCGGTTTCTTCAACACGAAGAATTCGTCCCACCCAGGGACGAATTGCACTCGAATTCGTCCCGCCTGTGGACGAATTCCAGTTGAAGGTAGATTGGCCAGCCGCCTCGGGCAGTGTGGCCTTCTCGGTAACTTTTCTTATCTTCTCGTCAAGTTTTGAAGCCATTTGGACTCACCGTAATCACCGTTTCAGTGCAAATATTTACATGCATATTTCGTTAGTTTTAGAGAGCAAACGCTTTTCATTTGCAGCAGGTGCTACCGACATCTTGGTTGTTTCTTTGTTCGCAGGAGAAGCAACAGAGGTGAAGAACTCATCGACATCACCGGCGGCATCATCTTGGCCCGCCCATTGCAATCGTGGGCACGCGGAAAGAGGAATCATTCAAGTGATTGTAATCAAACTCTATTTGCGCTCCTAGCCCCCGAAAAGGGAGGAGACGTCATTGTAACATAGATCAAGGGATATTAATGAAAGGGCTGTGTTTTCTCTATTTGATTGTGTCTCTTCCAATGTGTTTCTTTTCCATTTCATGCAATTTACATTTCTAGGACTTAAGCGTACTTGATTTTGAATGCAATCGCACTTGGTGTTTCCTTTGCCCGGAATCTCGTGCTTTCAGGAATACCTTGTTGGAATAAAATATATATATATATATATATATATATATAACTTTCTTTTTGGACACATGGAAAATATTTATAATCCTTAGATTGTTGCATAAATACGAAGTAAGAAGGACCCCAACTATTGGAAATCCTCCAAATTAATAGTTTGCAATATAATCATATAATATATATTTATATCATTAATTCTAAATAATGCTAAATTGAACACAAGGGAATAACTTGTTGGAATAGCAATTATATATGTAAAAAAAAAAAAATTGGCACATAGAGAACCTTTATACTCCTTAGGTTGTTGCATAAATACCAAGTAAGAGGGACCCCAACTATTGGAAATCCTCCAAATTAATAATATACAATATAATGATATATTTTTATCATTAATGCTAAATAATGCAATACAAGGGAATAACTTGTGGGAATAAAATATATATATATATATATATATATATATATATATATATAAACTGTCTTTTTGGGCACATAGAGAACCTCTATAATCCTTAGGCAGTCGAATAAATAAGATGTGAGTGGGACCCCAACTATTAGGAATCAATTCCAACAAATTAGAACAACCTTTTGGCAAGCACTTAGTCACTACCAACTGGCCTATGTTCTCTATAATCCTTAGGTTGTTGGGTAAAGAAGACGAAGTGAACAAGATCCAGACCCACTAGGTTCCTACCAACTAGCCTATTATTTCGGGGTTTGTAATGGCTTATGTTTTCTACAATCCTTAGCTTATTGGGTAAAGGAGACAATCCTTAGCTTGTTGGATAAAGGAGATGAAGTGAACAAGATCTAGACCCACTTGGTTACTACCAACTGACCTATAATTGAGGGGTTTGTACTTGGGTTTGAATAATAAGAACTCAAAGATATACCAGTTAACTATCTTAACATGGATAAATTGTTAGGATAAAGAACAGGTTCTTACTAAAATTCCACTTACCTAATATCAAAACTTAAACTTGAATCTCTTAAATAAAAACAAAAAAAACATACAACTAATATATCCCTTCTAAAACTATAATAAACATTATTTATTTTCTACTAGAGTATTCAACCATGAAGTTCTATTACTCATAAGTATACTATGTTTTACAAGCTTAGCAAGTTTAGAAAATACACTTTCTTCGTGTAATAATCTACATGGCAACTAATTAAAATTTTGTTTCGGGAATAAATATTTTTCTCATGGAATCAAGTAAGAAGTGCTAAAGAATGTATTCTTGTACCCAACATACTTTGAAACAAACTAATTAGCTACATCGCAGCAACTAAATAAAATTTGTTTAGGAATCAATATCTGTTTCAAGGAATAAGTATCCCTAAAGAATGTATTCTTGTACCCAACATACTTTGAAAGAAACTATAAAAATGGCAAGAATGGTCAAAGCATTGGCCTGCTACATAAGATGAAGCATTTCTGCCCGTTGCTACATTATAACATTTCAAACAGTCCAATATTATATCAATGGAAGTTGAATCAACATTAACAATATCAGACAACCATCCATGCATTCATAATATCTGATAACCATCCATGATTAGGGATTGAAATTGCATTCTGGTGGAACCGTAGGAAACCTCCCAGATTTATCGTTGCAGTAATCATAAAGCATGTAATATTTGCGAACCCAACGAAGTTGTTTCCCATTCAGTTTCTGAAATTCAGGCTGATCCCACCATTTTTCAGCACAGGTTTTAGACGCTTCACACCCCTCCAGTTGAAACCCTTGATACGATGAAACATAGGGAGCTTTATCCCAATCTATTTTCCCTCTTCCTCCATCGGTGGTCTAGTTTTCCCCGTTCCAAAGGCTGGAGATGATATTCATGGGCTGATTCTTTAGATATGGGACACCCTTTCCTTCGTTGTTCTTAAACACCCAGATCGGTATAGAGTCCACAAAAATCTGTGAGCACATCGTATAAACAGACATATATATAATATTTGCGAAAATAGTAGAAAATAAGAGTGAATCACATTATAGTTATTCTTCGTTTAGAGCACATACACAATTTGCTTGTGGTTCCAAAGTATTGAGTAGTTATGGAAGTCTACTGACGGATCAATCCAGAGTCGAATCCTTTGCTCACGATTTCCAACCCCATTCGCAAAAATTTTGGTTTGCAAAATGTAAGGCTTTCCTGGATAGTTTCCCAAAAATTCGTAGTCGATTTCGTCATGGGAAGTTGTGTTTGAGGACATCTGATGCAAGTATTTATTTACATGATGTTAACCTAGGTTGACAATGACTAAACTTTGCATATAATTTTAGGTTAAGAATTACTCTGTATGGAAGCCTGTTTGATTTGTATACTTATATAATATGCGGTGACTGTTCTTGGGGAGTTGCCAGACACCAGTTTAATTTTTTTTGACTGAAAGCCTGAACCTGAAATCATTAATTATATTATTAAAAACAAGAAAAGGCTCAATGCAATAATCAGGATGAGTGCTACTGGTTGACATTTTGGGAATACAATGAAGAATTTTGATTTTGATTTTCTTTTGTCGAAGTCCGGGAGGGAGCGAATTGCGAACTGCGAAGGGCGAAGTAGGGAGGGCCCGAAGTTGGATTGCGCAGCCGAAGTCGGGGTGCACTTCCAACTATTGCAAAGTCGGGTTGCGCACGTACCGAAGTGCGAAGTCGGGAAGTCTGAAGTCTGAAGTGCAAAGTCCGAAGTAGGAAGTTGGGAAGACAGCTCCAGACTTAGCCAAATTTTTGGGAAGCGACTGGTCAACGGTGCGTAGTTAGGTTGCGCTGGTCAAAGGCAGCGAAGTCCGACTTCACTGCGAAGTTGGGAAGACAGCTCCAGACTTAGCCAAAAATTTGCTGTACGGAGGCTTACGCAGCTACGACGTTGGATTCCCTGGCTTGGGAAGAACTATACGGGAGGAGAAAAACACTGAATCTAAATGCAATATTTCAAATCTGAACTCCAACTTATAAAACCTGAAAGAAATTGCTCTGAGGCGATTTGTACAGAGAACAACAGTAGAGATAACTGCAAACCCTACAGGTGCCTTAAAACAACAGCGAACTTTATTCATATAAGACTAGGGTTACAAAAGTCCTCAACTGAGGAAAACTAACATCTGCAGACTAAAGCTGCAGGATAAACTAAGACAGAAAACAAATGTTGAGTCTGCTGCTCGAATATTAAACAGGTGAGCCACACTACTCACTAAAATTATCTCATCTCCTACTCTACTGTTTCTCCAACTTTCCTCCAGCTTTCTTTCCATGCTTCTTCCATATTTTGTCTAAAAAACCCGAACTGCCTTATATAGCTGTAAGGAGAGGAAGATAGGGTTTGTCCTCTGACAAGTTCTGACAGACCCTCAACTAGGGTTTCTGACCAATCACCGAACTGGCACTAACTTCTGCGGCAATCGGATCTATCAGACGTCACATCTATCAGAGGGTAGGTGCAACATCATGTCAAGCTTTTGTCGGGATCTCTGACTGCACGAGTGCAGTCCAGATTAGGCATGAAATCTGGGTTAATATTTCTAACACCCTCCTTTAAGCCTAATTTCACAAGCGCTTTGACTCCAAGCTGCTCTCATAATCTGTTGAAGTCTTCCTCCTTCAAAGGCTTCATGAAAAAATTTGCCAACTACTCCCTGGATCTGCAAAACTACAGTTGAATTTCTCTAGACTTCACCAACTCTCTGATGAAGTGATAACGAATATCGATGTGCTTCATTCGGCCATGGAACACGGGATCCTTTAATAGTGCAATGGCCAAATTGTTATCACAAAAAATTATTGTCGCACCTTTTGGAGGATAGTTCAGTTCACTCAAAAATCTTTGCAGCCAAACTGTCTGGCATGCGGATGACATGGCAACGACATATTCTACTTCATGTATGGACAACGCAATGATGGGTTGCTTCTTGGATGCCCATGAGACTGCCCTTGATCCGAGATGGAAAACATACCCAAATGTGCTCTTCTGATCATCGGTGCTGCCAGCCCAGTCATTGTCTGTGAAGCCCACCAGTTCTAATTGGTCCTGTTTGGCATAAAATAGGCCATTATTATGCATCCCATTGACATAGCGTAAGATCCTCTTGCTTGCTTTCCAATGCGTGTCCTTCGAAGTCTCCATAAAATTACTGATCAGACTGACTCCGAACATCAGATCTGGCTGAGTTGCAGTCAAATACATCAGACTGCCAACCAGCCTCTTGAACAGGGTTAGATCTACATTCCTTCCTGAATCCAGTTTGCTTAGCTTCAAACCTGTGGCTATAGGTGTGATGGCAGGTTTGTTGTCCTCCATCTTGAACCACTTCAGGACATCCTTCGCATACTTGCCCTGAGAAATGAAGATGCCATCTGTTGATTGGTCAACTTCAATGCCAAGAAAATACTTCATCAGCCCTAAGTCCGTCATCTCGAACTCCTTCATGGCTATTCTAAACTGGTCAAACAGGACATTGCTATTGCCAATATAAATCAAATCGTCCACATACATACAGATGATTATGAGCTCACCTACATTATTTGTCTTCATGTACAGGGTGTGCTCATATGGGCATTTTACAAACCCATTTTGCTGAACATAACTGTCAATCTGGCTGTACCAAGCCTGAGGTGCCTGCTTCAAATCATATAGGGCCTTTTTTAGCTTCAATACTTTGCCCTCCTGGCCTTCAATTTCATAACCTAGTGGTTGGTCTATGTAGACCTCTTCCTCCAACACTCTGTTGAGGAATGCTGACTTGACATCCATCTGGTACATCTTCCAACCCTGTTGGGCTACCAATGCCAAGATCATCTTGACTGTGTCAAGTTGGGATACAGGTGCATATAATTCATGGTAATCGATGCCTGACTTCTGCTTGTAACCCTTCACCACCAGTCTGGCCTTATGCTTTTCAATGTCTCCTTGGGTGTTGAACTTTGTCTTATACATGCCATGTATCATTCTTTTCAATGGCTTCAATCTCCTTGTCCATCGCCTGCACCCACTTCTGATTCTAACTTGCATCTTCGAACTGTACTGGATCAACTTCAGTAAATAATGCAAAGTCAGAGTTCTCTTCATCTACGTGGGTTTGGGTTGCCTCGTAGATTTCTTGCAAGCTCCTTGTCTTCATTGGCGTCACCAGGTTCTGGATTCTACTTGCACATGGAGGCGACCGAGATGGAGTGGTTGTGCTACTGCTGGTACCACTGCTGTTGTTGGAAGTTGTAGGTGGCTACACACTTATTCCAAGTCAACAGACTCTACCACTACTAGCTCTAACTGGCCAGTCTCCGACTTCTAGTTCTAGGCTTCATCTTCAAGAAACTTCACATTACGGTTGATGATGAGCTTCTTTGTCACAGGGTTGTACAACCTATAAGCCTTCTCCTGCTTACTGTACCCTATGAAAATGCATTTCTTAGCTCTATCATCCAACTTTTGTCACGTCTCTTCTAGAATATGAGAATATGCAATGCACCCGAACACATGCAAGTGATCCACACTTGGCTTCACATCGCTCCAGGCCTCCTAAGGGATTTTTTCCTTCATGCTTTTGGTGGAACATATGTTCAATAGGTAGACTGCACATGTTTTAGCCTCTACCCAAAATTCGTGCGATAATCCCTTTGCCTTCATCATGCTTTGTGCCATCTCCATGATGGTTCGGTTCTTCCTCTCAGCTACGTTGTTCTGCTGTGGCGTGTATCTGGCAGTGAACTGCCTTTGAATTCCATGCTGCTTGCAGTAGTTATGGAATTCGTTGGAGATGTATTCACCTCCACCATCCGTCCTGAGAGTCTTGATCTGATATCCACTCTGTTTCTCCACCAGAGCCTTGAACTCCTTGAATCTGGCAAATGCTTTTGACTTCAGCTTGATGGCATAGATCCAAGTCTTTCGGCTGAAGTCATCTATGAATGTTAAGAATTATTTGTTGTCGAAAAACGTGTTGGTCTGCATCAGACTACAAATGTCTGAGTGTACTAGCTCCAATGGTTGTGATGCTCTCCAATACTGACCATAAGGGAACAAATCCCTATGTTGTTTGCCGATTAAGCAGCCCTCACAAACTTGATTTTGCTACTCTATCAGGGGTAAACCCTTCACCATTTGCTTCTTGTGTAGTTGATTCATGCCACTGAAGTTTAGGTGACCAAATCTGAGATGCCATAGTTAGGTAGCATCTTTCACAACTGCACTTAGAGACATCAATGATTAATTTTAAATCTATAGTAAAAACATTTTATTCTTCATCATGGACACTGTAGCAATCTGCCCATGTGACTTGTCTTTGATGGTGCAAGCTCCATCTTTGAATTGGACCATATGTCCCTTCTACACAAGCTATTCAATGCTCAGTAGGTTATGATTCAGGCTAGGCACATAGTATACATCACAGATCTGCTTTTGTTCATCGTGCCTGGTGTGTATGAGGATCTTTCCTTTCCCCATTACGAGAACCTTGCTGTTTTTCCCCATCTTCACCTCAGACTTGACTGTTTCATCCAATTTGGATAACATCTCCTTGTTCCCCATCATGTGGTTGCTACACCCACTGTCTAAGTACTAGATATTCTTCTAGCACTCCTCCTCAATGTTGCAAGTCAACAACACATTTCCTCCTACCGCATTTTTGGTTTCATTCATGTAATGGGCTTGCTGCTGGTTCTCCTTAGCCATCCATTTTTTGCACTGTGAGATATAATGGCCGAAATTCTTGCAAAAATAGCACTAGACCTTTGACATGTCCTTTTGACCAGATCCAGCTTGCTAATTTTTTGAACTACCTCTTCCACCTTGCTGATGGAAATTACAGTTGGTCTTTCCTTCGCTAGGGTTTGACCATCCTCCTTGCTTGTTGCCTTTCCCACATCTACCTTTGACTCTTCCTCTGTGAGAACTAGAGGCACCATGGTGGGAATCTTGTCTGTCGTTGTCTCGAAATGAGACATGAGACCTGAATGCTTGCTCCAGAGAGGTTTGAGATGAACGGCTCAGCCTCTATTCATGTGTCAACAATGAACCCATGAGCTCATCTGTCGAGAGGGTTGTCAGATCCCTCAATTCTTTGATTGCTATCACAACTAAGTCAAACTTGGCAGGCAAACTTTTGAGAATTTTCTCCATGATTCTCTTGCTCTACATAATTTCTTCATTCAACCGCATCTGGTTGATAATGTCCGTCTTCTAGGTGAAGAAATCACTCATGGACTCGGACTCACTCATCTATAGATTTTCAAACTCCCTCCTGAGCATCTGTAGCTTCACCAACTTTACTTTATTGGTACCCTGGTACGAGCTGGCCGTAATCTCCCAGGCCTGCTTTGCCTTGGTGGTCGATGCGATCCATGGGAAGATGGACTCCTCGACCACTTGCATGATGTAGAAGAGGGCCTTCTGGTCCTTCTTCGTGTTCTCTTTCAATAGATCATTTTCTGCTTGAGAGAAGGCATGCCAGTGCTACTGCATCTATCGATTCTGGGTAGCCATTCTCAACTAACTCCCACAACTCCTAAGATCCAAACAGGATCTTCATCTGGATGCTCCAGTAATCATAATTTTTCCCATTGAAGCGTAGGATCTGCAACTACAGGTTGTTGCTACTGGAAGCCATTTTGCTTCGATATTTGCATCAAGGGATTGTCAAGCAAGGTGCAGCGATAGTATTGTCATTGTTGTCAACATAGTCAGATAGATCGGTTGATGCAGTGGATAGGAGTTCAGAGGTTATTCAGAGTATGTACAGTGATGTTAAATGCTTATGAGGATGTTTTTGATGTTTGGGTGAAGTTGTTACAGGTTTTCCAAGAAGACCGAAGTGGCCCATATGCTAAAGATCAAAGAAAAAGAAGAGAAAAAGCAAAGAGAAAAAAGTGTCGCGATATCGCGACATGTTGCATTTTCATGGCCAAAAGAGAAGCGAAAAAGCAAGGAGAAAAAAGTGTCACGATATCGCGACATGTTGCATTTTCACGGCCAAAAGAGAAGCAAAAAAGCAAGGAGGAAAAAGTGTCGCGATATCGCGACATGTTGCATTTTCACGGCCAAAGCAAAGAGAAAATGCAAGGAGAAAAAAGTGTCGCGATATCGCGACATGTTGCATTTTCATGGTCCAAAGCAAAGAGAAAATGCAAGGAGAAAAAGTGTCGCGATATCGCGACATGTTGTATTTTCACGGGCCAAAGCAAAGAGAAAATGCAAGGAGAAAAAGTGTCGTGATATCGCGACATGTTGCATTTTCGCGGTCCAAAGCAAAGAGAAAGAGCAAGGAGAAAAAAGTGTCACGATATCGCGACATGTATTTTCGCGGTCCAAAGCAAAGAGAAAGAGCAAGAAGAAAAAAGTGTCACGATATCGCGACATGTCGCATTTTCGCGACTCAAAAAGGGAAGGCAGGCAGAGAAGAAAAAGTGTCACGATATCGCGACATGTCGCATTTTCATGACTCAAAAAGGGCGACAGAGCGAGAGAAAGAAAAGTGTCATGATATCGCGACATGTCGCATTTTCATGACTCAAAAAGGGTAGACCAACAGAGAAACAAAAGTGTCACGATATCGTGACATGTCGCATTTTCGTGACTCAAAAGGGTAGGCAGGCAGAGAAACAAAAGTGTCACGATATCGTGACATGTCGCATTTTTGAACTCGAAAAGGCCAGGCAGGTAGAGAAACAAAAGTGTCATGATATCACGACATGTCACATTTTGGACTGACATAAGGAATCTTTAATGATTTGAAGTCATTTAAGATGAATGTACACATGGAAAGAAGTGGATGCATGCCCATGTGGAGAAAATGAAAATGAAGAAGGAGAAAATGAACAGTCATGGAAAGAAGCGGATGCATGCCCATGTGGAGAAAATGAACAGTCATGAAGGAGAAAACGAATAGTCATGGAAGGAGAAAATGAACAGTCATCAAAATAGAAATGAAAAGCCTTTTCGGAAACCAAAACACATGCATGCACAAAGGAGAAAATGAATAGTCATCGAAGGAGAAAACGAACAGTCATGATCAAGAAACAGTCATGGTAGGAGAATATGGTGTCAATTATTTGCATGTGACGTGTTTGACGAAATGCCTTCTCAATATAAACAAAAGGAGTTACATAAAGAAGTAGTTACAATTGACAAGTGGCGTATGAGAATATGAAAGAAGGAGTTACAACTGGAGTTACAAAGAGAAAGGATGGTTATAAAAGGAGTGTTGCTTGGAGAATTTTAAGTAGTGGGATTTTATCTTGCGAGCGAGAAGGGTGTGTGTTTTGTGAATTGTGGGCGATGTTGGGTAAGCAATAGACCAGTCAGGGTCTTGTAAAAGTGAAGGCATTTTTATGTCAATCTTCTAGCTTCAAAATTGAAGTCCAAGTTGGTGCTTGGCATCAGGGGTTGGTGCTCCTTCCAGTTGGTGCTGGTAAATTAGGGGTTGGTGCTCCTTTCTGTTGGTGCAGATAAATCATGGGTTGGTGCTCCTTTCTGTTGGTGTAGATAAATCAGGGGTTGGTGCTCCTTCCAGTGGGTGTTGGTAAATTGATTGTAAAGTTGGTGCTTTGCAAAGGCTAGATTTGGATGGGAGTCCAAACAGTCATTTTGAGGAGTAGCCAAATCGGTGAACCTCGGTACATCTTGTGTTGTGTGATGTTCTCTTGTTATACTTGCTTTATTTGGTTTTAAGTTTTCATTGTTTTGGCTTTAAGAGTTGAAGATTTAAGTTTAAAAGAGCTACACTGATTCACCCCCCTCTCAGTGTCATTGTGAGACTAACAATTGGTATCAGAGCCAGTTTCCCTTGTCAGGCTAAATCAGCTAGGGTTGATCTTGGATTAGTATGCAATGGGTAAGAAGAATAGATCCTCCTCCAATAAGGCATCTCAGTCAGTTTCAGTTCCTGTGGAAGAGAAAATTGAACTAGAAAAGATAGGAGTGAATTCTGAAGTATGTGATGAAAACCTTGAGGTTGAAGTAGATCTAGAAGGTGAGTTGATCGCTGCACTTGAAGAGTTGGATATAGAAAGGAAAAAGAACAAAAGACTGTCCAAGAAGTTGGAAGAATATGGGGATAATATTGAAGATCTCTTCTTACAAATTCATAAAGCCAAGAAAATAGAAGAAGCCTTGAAGTCACACCTGGATGATAAAGTCGATGTATGTAGCAAACGTGAAGAGGAATCTAACAAAGTTATTAGTGATCTAAAGCTGCAAGTAGAAGAGTCCAAAAGGATTGAAGAAACTCTCAAGTCACAGATCAATGAGAAAGAGATTGTTTGCTGCAAACAAGAAGAAGAGATTATTTTATTGAGGAAACAACTAGAAGAGGCCAATACAAATCTCAAATTTGAGAAGAGCACAGAGTTGCTAGATAAAATGATAAGGCAACAAAGAAGCTCCATGGGTAAGCTTGGTCTTGGATGTGAAGCTGAACAACCTTCATCTTCTAAATCTGCAGAGAAGAAGAAGTCCACTGTTGAAGGATCAAAGCAAGAAAAGCTTGAAGCTGAATCTTCAAAAGGAAGAAAATCTCAAAGGAGATCTACAGCAAAGCAACCACAACAAAAGAGGTTCTATCACTCTCACTTTATTCATAATAATGCTTTTAATGGCTATTGTTTTAGATGCAACCATTATGGTCACAAGGCAATTTATTGTGGATTGAATAATAGATCAAAGAGTTATGCTGGTAGAAATACATCTGTTTTTTCGATTGAACACCATGTGCAATGTTTTAAATGTAATGGTCATGGGCACATAGCAAGGTTTTGTCCAAGAACTTTTGTATCTAATCTAAGGCAAGACAATAGATTTCATCAGACACAAAGAATGCAACACAGACAGGGAAGAAATCATGTGCATCAAAGAAAGGAAAATAATCATCCATCAAGGATGCACAAGAGACAACCACCCAGTAGAAATGTTTTTTCACCTTTGATGGATTATGCAGTAGAATGTTATAACTGTCATAATTTTGGGCACATTGCAAGAAATTGTCGAAGTACATTTGCATCAAATCAATTTCAGGGAAGAAAATTTCAACCAAATGGAATGAGACAAAATAGAAAATTTCTCGAAAAACATGCACAAGCTACTGAAAAAGAAAAGTCAAAACAAGAGCCCAAAAGCGTAATCAAACCAGAGTGGAGAAAGAAAGAAGAAAGGAAATCGTGTCTCCTTGGACTGAAGGAGACTACTCCTCTATTGCACTAAGCAACTCCAGGTAGCACATCCTCAGGGGGAGCAATCTTAAAGTTTTATTTTAATGCTCCTATGTATTTGTTTGGTTATCTGAGGATGAAAGGCAAGTAGTCAGGGGAGTTGTCGTATAGTTGTCAAAGTGTGTTTCGGTTCATGTAGTTGTTTGTGGAGGTACCGTGAAGGGTGGTGATTAAATTGAGAGTTGTCACCATTTGTAGTATTGCTATATGTCAGTGTTGTACTTTTGATGGTTCTTACTGCCATTGTTCAAAGTTATGGTATCCGAAAGGTAAGGACTTCACCCTTATTGCGTATTCAGATGCAGATTGGGCAGGATGTGTAGGTGACAGAAAGAGTACCAGTGGAGGTGCATTCTATCTTGGAGACAGGTTGGTCGCGTGGCACAGTAAGAAACAAGAGTCAGTCTCCTTATCCACAGCAGAGGCAGAATATATTGCAGCGACAACATGTTGTACGTAGGTATTATGGATGAAACAAACCTTGAAAGATCTTGGTATTAACTTTAGTGAGCCAATTTCAGTTAAGTGTGATAACACCAGTGCCATTAACATCTCAAAGAATCTGGTTATGCATTCTCGCACAAAACATATTGCTATCCGGTATCACTTTTTGAAGGAGAAAGTTGCGAAAGGTGAGGTTAAGTTGGATTTTGTTCCAACAACAGAGCAAGTAGCGGATATCTTCACAAAACCGTTGCCCAAGGAAGTCTTTGAGTACCTTCGCAATAAATTGGGAGTGGTCACGCTTCCCAAGAATTGACTAGCTATCGGGACCACATTCTCAAGGGGAGCATTTGTGTATTTGTTTATCTTTTTGCTCATGTTTGTGATTTTTGCTAAGTGTAATAATTTTTTCCTGAGAATGTTGTGCATGGACTTAGGGGGAGTTTGCAGCAGCCCTTTGGTATTGTTGTCAAAGGGGGAGAAGAGTTACAGGAAATTGCACAAGAGTTACAGGAAATTGCACGTGTGTTGCCAACAATTCCAAAGGGGGAGATTGTTGAGCAAGGTGCAACGACGGTATTGTCATTATTGTCAACACAGTCAGATAGATCGGTTGATGCAGTGGACAGGAGTTCAGAGGTTATTCAGAGTATGTACAGTGATGTTAAATGCTTATGAGGATGTTTTTGATGTTTGGGTGAAGTTGTTACAAGTTTTCCAAGAAGACCGAAGTGGCCCATATGCTAAAGATCAAAGAAAAAGCAAAACACCGCAAAGAGAAAAAAGTGTCGCGATATCGCGACATGTTGCATTTTCACGGCCAAAAGAGAAGCGAAAAAGCAAAGAGAAAAAAGTGTCGCGATATCGCGACATGTTGCATTTTCACGGCCTAAAGAGAAGCGAAAAAGCAAGGAGGAAAAAGTGTCGCGATATCGCGACATGTTGCATTTTCGCGGCCGAAAATGCAAGGAGGAAAAAGTGTCGCGATATCGCGACATGTTGCATTTTCGCGGCCAAAGCAAAGAGAAAATGCAAGGAGAAAAAGTGTCGCGATATCGCGACATGTTGCATTTTCGCGGTCCAAAGCAAAGAGAAAATGCAAGGAGAAAAAAGTGTCGCGATATCGCGACATGTTGCATTTTCGCGGTCCAAAGCAAAGAGAAAATGCAAGGAGGAAAAAGTGTCGCGATATCGCGACATGTTGTATTTTCGCGGGCCAAAGCAAAGAGAAAGAGCAAGGAGAAAAAAGTGTCGCGATATCGCGACATGTTGCATTTTCACGGGCCAAAGCAAAGAGAAAGAGCAAGGAGAAAAAAGTGTCACGATATCGCGACATGTATTTTTGGACCAAAGCAAGAGAAAGAGCAAGAAGGAAAAAGTGTCGCGATATCGCGACATGTCGCATTTTCGTGATCCAAAGCAAAGAGAAAGAGCAAGGAGAAAAAAAGTGTCGTGATATCGCGACATGTCGCATTTTCGTGACTCAAAAAGAGCAAGCAGGTAGAGAAACAAAAAGTGTCACGATATCGCGACATGTCACATTTTCGCGACTCAAAAAGGAGCAGAGCGAGAGAAAGAAAAAGTGTCACGATATCGCGACATGTCGCATTTTCGTGACTCAAAAAGGGAGGCAAGCAGAGAAACAAAAGTGTCACGATATCGCGACATGTCGCATTTTTGACTCAAAAAGGAGAAGCAGGCAGAGAAACAAAAGTGTCGCGATATCGCGACATGTCGCATGGTCGACTCAAAAGGGACGTGGAGCCATAGAGAAATCAATAATGATTTGAAATCATTTAAGATGGGCAAAAAAAGGAGCATGCATGCCAGTGGAGAAAATGAACAATCATGGAAGGAGAAAATGAACAGTCATGGAAAGAAGCAGATGCATGCCCATGTGGAGAAAATGAACAGTCATGAAGGAGAAAACGAAAAGTCATGGAAAGAAGCGGAGATGAATGTGGAGAAAATGAAGAAGAAGGAGAAAACGAAAAGCATGCAAAGAAAACGAGAGGAGAAAACGAACACATCATGAAGGAGAAAACGAGCAGTCATGCAAGGAGAAAACGAAATAGTCAAAAGAAAGAAAGGAAATCAAAACAAGTCATCGAAGGAGAAAACGAACAGTCATGACCGAGAAAATGAACAGTCATGGTAGGAGAATATGGTGTCAATTATTTGCATGTGACGTGTTTGACGAAATGCCTTCTCTATATAAACAAAAGGAGTTACATAAAGAAGGAGTTACAATTGACAAGTGGCGTATGAGAATATGAAAGGAGTTACAACTGGAGTTACAAAGAGAAAGGATGGTTATAAAAGGAGTGTTGCTTGGAGAATTTTAAGAAGTGCGATTTTAGGCGAGCGAGAAGGGTGTGTGTTTTGTGAATTGTGGGCGATGTTGGGTAAGCAATAGACCAGTCAGGGTCTTGTAAAAGTGAAGGCATTTTTATGTCAATCTTCTAGCTTCAAAATTGAAGTCCAAGTTGGTGCTTGGCATCGGTTGGTGCTCCTTCCAGGTTGGTGGTAAATCAGGGGTTGGTGCTCCTTTGTTGGTGTAATCGGGGTTGGTGCTCCTTTGTTGGTGCAGATAAATCGGGGGTTGGTGCTCCTTCCAGTGGGTGCTGGTAAATTGATTGTAAAGTTGGTGCTTTGCAAAGGCTGGATTTGGATGGGAGTCCAAACAGTCATTTTGAGGAGTAGCCAAATCGGTGAACCTCGATACATCTTGTGTTGTGTGATGTTCTCTTGTTATACTTGCTTTATTTGGTTTTAAGTTTTCATTGTTTCGGCTTTAAGAGTTGAAGATTTAAGTTTAAAAGAGCTACACTGATTCACCCCCCCTCTCAGTGTCATTGTGAGACTAACATAGTGGCTCTGATACCAATTTGAAGAATTTTGATTTTGATTTTCTTTTTTCGAAGTCTGGGAGGGAGCGAAGTGCAAACTACGAAGGGTGAAGTAGGGAGGGCCTGAAGTCAGACTGCGCAGTCGAAGTCGGGGTGTGCTTCCAACTATTGCAAAGTCGAGAAGTGCGAAGTTCAAAGTGCGAAGTCGGGAAGACAGCTCTAGACTTAGCCAAATTTTTGGGGAGTGGCTGGTCAACGATGCGAAGTCGGGTTGCGTTGGTCAAAGGCAGCGAAGTCCGACTTCGCTATGAAGTTGGGAAGATAGCTCCAGACTTAGCCAAGGAATTTGCTATTTGGAGGCTTGCGCGGCTACGGCGTTGGCTTCCTTGGCTTGGGAAGAACTATACGGGAGGATAAAAACACCGAATCTGAATGCAATATTTCAGATCTGAACTCCAACTTATAAAACCCGAAAGAAATCGCTCTAAGGCAATTTGTGCAGAGAACAACAGCAGAGATAAATGCAAACCCTATAGGTGCCTTAAAACAACAGCGAACTTTATTCATATAAGACTAGGGTTATAAAAGTCCTCAACTGAGGAAAACTAACATCTACAGACTAAAGCTATAGGATAAACTGAGACAAAAAACAAATGTCGAGTCTGCTGCTCGGACATTAAACAAGTGAGCCACACTGCTCACTGAAATTGTCTTGTCTCCTACTCTATTGTTTCTCCAACTTTCCTCCCGCTCTCTTTCCACACTTCTTCCACATTTTGTCTGAAAAACCCGAACTGCCTTATATAGCCATGGGGAGAGGAAGGTAGGGTTTGTCCTTTGACAGGTTCTGACAGACCCTCAACTAGGGTTTCTTACCAATCATCGAACTGGCATTAAATCGTCGAACTAGCATTAACTTCTATGGTGATCGGATCTGTCAGACGTCACATTTCTCAGAGGGTAGGTGCAACAACATGTCAAGCTTTTACCGGGATCCCTGACTGCGCGAGCGCAGTCTGGATTAGGCGTGAAATCTGGGTTAATATTTCTAACATACAATACCTGAGGCTCGATCCAAACTTAGCTCGACTATCTCGCCATTGTTTGATAATTTAGCGTGATATTTTCCCCATATAATATCGAAGTTGTCAGTGAAATCGCTAGATGATACTCCTGCTGAGAAAAAATACATGAGAAACAAGATTGAGTAGATGTTGATTGATGGACATTTTTTAAAACCAAAGAGACTGATATAGGTCTGGCAAGGTTAATAGGCCTTGGTCGTTCCAGAGTACTTGGCATACAGTGAACATACTCTAAACGGCCTAGAAGTTTCTGTCCACAATATTATATCCGATGCTTTGCTCACAAGAGCCGACAACATAGAACGTGCTAGTTAGGTAGACAATTTTTTAAGTGGGAAACCATCATACTATCCTCTTTATTTAAATAATTTATATAAAAAACAACTGACTGTAAAAAAAATTAATTAATCATGTAAAAGCATTTAAATAAAAAATTCAAAATTTTAATAAAATTAAATAACCTCATTACCCTATTATAATTGACATCCTGCTTAAAAAAAAAATTCAATTAAAGAAATACAAATTTAGGCATGGTTCTTGGCTGATTCTGAAACCCTAAACTAGAGACTAAAATAAGACTGCACTATAGTTCACTGCATTACGTGCTTCGTTTTCTGTTGTGCCTTGAATTCCGTGTATTCATCATGTCAGGATTTGGTTTAACTGTCCACAGTTGTCATTGAATTTAGTATGTCGTGTAACAGACTGATGTGAGAAGTTTTCGACTCAACCATTGGTTTCATAACACATAAGGTAACTTACAAGTTGGATCGGTCCAAGCTAAATTAGTTTATCAGATAAGAGATAGTTGTTTCTTCAAATTTTTCCTTGTACAACTTGATTTTACCTAATAGGGTTTCTGTTATCTTTTGCGTAGGAATTTCGATAACCTTTGAATGACACTCAATCTAAAATTTTGCAAGGGAGGAAATGGAAACAACTTCCTGTTGTGATGTTTTCATCCATGGATGTAATCGTTGACATCAATGAATGGGGAGAGGCGAAGGACAAAGCAGATAAGAGTTAGTAATGTGGGTTATCACCCTCTTCTACATTAATCTCCCTCTCAACAATACATTTAAAGATAGCAACTCATGTGAACAAATGCATTGAATAGTTTCGCTTGAAAATAATTACGATTCTAATTAATTTTTTCCTGCATTATGGTAAATTAAAGTTTGACGGCCACTATGTTGAAAAAGCAATATGATTTAGGAGGAGTTGGTGCGAAGTTTCCGTCGAGTAGTGTATATTTTGTTTGCTTTCATTTTCCTTTTAACATCGGATTAGACTCCAAAAAAATCTATTTTCAAGCTTTTAATTGTTTTCAAGTGTTATTGGTAAAATGTTGGACATTTATCTAAAGGAGGGGTTCAAAGCTTAAGCATGTTTAATTTGGATAAAGGTAGTAGTTGTACATGAGTCCGCTGAGTTTTCATAGCTTGATGAGGCCGGGTCTCCTCACTCCAGGTTGTGTTGACCAAGGCAAGATAGGGATTATAATGAAGTCTCCCTCACTCTGGGTTATGTTGATAGAGGCAAGATAGGGGTTATAATAGGGTCTCCTTCCGCTTTGTGTTGACCCGTGCAAGATAGACGTTATAATGAGGTCTTCCTCACTTCGGGTTGTGTTGACAGAGGCAAGATAGGGGTTATAGTAGGGTCTTTTTGGGCGTTATGTTGAGGCAAGATAGGGGTTATAGTAGGGTCTCCTTCCGCTTTGTGTTGACCAAGACAAGATAGGGGTTATAATGGGGCTTCTCTCCCCATTGTGTTGACCCAGGCAAGATTGGTGTTATAATGATAGCACCATGATTTAACGCACGTAAAGACAATACCACTTAACCCTATTCAAAAAAGAAAGATAATTTTTTTTTTTGATGAGGAACTTTTTATATACAACCGCAACATGTGAGAGGAGAGATTTGAACCTAGACCTCTTGATAACTGGAGAGTTTTAACTAAAAAATATATAAATAACTAAAACGTTAATTACAGTTAAACTTTGACTGATTTTAAGTTATTAGATTAGCTAGAGTACTAGACATATCGGCTTGTATACACATTAAAGGTTAAATCAAATTTTCTGTGCAAAGAAATGTTTGTTCCACATTATAGAAAAATAATTAAATCTTTCTTGCTTTCTCGTTAGTTGTTTACACTTTATTAAATATACTTTTTCAACATTTAAATCAAAGATGTAAATTACAACCTTTAAAATTTTTTAATATAAATGTCCTTCGTTAAATTGATTTTTATTTTCCAGCCATAAATGGAAAGTAATTCAACTTTTCATTTAAAAACTTAATTTATTTTTAATCAAAACCTAATTAAATAAAAAAGTATAATATGAGTTAGAGGGTATAAAATGCTATCTTAATAAGTTTCATATGAAACATGATTATATATAAAATTTGATTTTTTAAATTTTTGTTCAACAATTTAGATGAGTAAAATGTTAAGAAAAATTGATGCTGATAAAAATTTTTATTTAAATGTCTTTAATTTAAGATGTATTTTAAATTTTTGTTGAATTTATTTATATAGGTAAAAGTATAACCTTTTTCTTATTTGTATTTATAGTATTTTTTCTTACATAGCTTTTAATAATTATTATATTCTTATGTTTGGAATTGCAATTTAGTTTTCAATTTAATTATGAGAATTAAATTGGTCAAAGGACTTGTAAACTTATTAGACTCTTTGTAAGTGGGACAACATACTTAGATGTTTGCACTTTTTTTTTTTAATAATATTTTTTAGATGTTCACACTTACTAAATTCTTTGTAAGGGTAACAATAAAATTAGATGTTCAAGTCCTTTGATTTTATTTAATTGGAACACCTTGTCCTACTTATATTAAGTTGTTACATGTGGGTGATAAATTGTGACCCTCTTGTTTTAATAAGTATCATTTTCTTTTTATTTTATATATATAATTTTATTTGATTTTTTAAACTCTTATCTAAGAATTTAGATGAAGTAAAATGTTAAGGAAAAAAATGATATCAATAAATAGAACTTACTTAGATATCTTTAATTTAAGATGCATTTTAAATTTTTGTTGAATTTATGTATATAGGTAAAAGTATATCATTTTTCTTATTTGCATTTATAGAAATTTTTCTTACACATTCTTTTAATAATTGTTATATTCTTATGTTTAGAATTACACTTAATTTTTAATTTAATTATGAGAATTAAATTGTTCACCTGCCTTGTAACACTTATTAAACTCTTTGTAACTGAGACAACATATTTAGGTGTTCACACTTACTAAGTTTTTTTTTTAGGTGGAACAACAAACTTAGATGTTCAAATCCTTTGATTTATTTAAGTGGGACTCCTTATCCTACTTATATTAAGTTGTGACAAGTGAAGGAATTGTGGTCCTCATGTTTTAATAAGTATCATTTTCTTTTGTTTAGAATTTTAATTTAATGCTAGTTTAATTGCAATAATTAATTTTTTTATGAGACCTAGCACTTGTTAATTTTTTTTTATTGAACATCATTTACAAATATTAGCGCTTACAAATATTAGCGCTCGTTTGAGCAAACACAAGAGAAATTGACCTCACAACCAAATGTCATTCAGCTTGTTAAACACTTTTTAAGATGGAGTAGCAAGTTTATATGTGCAATCCCTAGGTATTTTTTATTTTTTAATTCTATTAATATTACTTTATGGCTTACCCCAAAGGGATGGGTGGATTGGTAAGTGCAGGTGCGGTTAGGCACTTACCAAGAAGAGACCTAGGTTCAAACCTTGAGGTAAGCCAACTCTTTGCAAAGGTAGTAATCTGCTCTGAATCCTTTAAGTGCGTACCAAGCCGACGATTATGATACAAGACAGTATGAACTTCAAGCAACCGGTGGTCCCCATCTCGCACCGGTTCAACAAAAATGAGATGGATAGGTTTGTTGGAAGGATTCCTTGTGGTTTGAACCATGCGCTTGTTAGTTACTAAAAATAGTGGTTGCCAACACTCCTATGTAATAAAAAAATTAATTTATGGTTTGAGTGTGGAAGACGATGGAACACTTGTTTTGTAATTAAATATTTGATGCTTTTTATTTTGAATTTTTTAACGAAAAGATGTGTGTTGTTCCTATTTAACACAACACTTACGTTATGCATTTTTTACATGTTTAATAATAATTATTGTAATGATACTTTTAAGAATGCATTTAATACCAAAAAAAATACAAATAATAACATAATAAATAAATTTAAAAACAATTGGATTAATAAATGTATAAATAATTAAAATATAATGGATAAAGTTTTTAGATTAACGTTTTAATTTTGGATATGAAGGTATAAAGGTGTAGGGGTATGTGTGATAAGAGGATAAAAACATATAAAATATGTTAGATGCATGTTAATACTATATATATATATATATATATATATATATATATATATATATATATATATATATAACATATATTTGACATATTATTAAGATGTTGCATACATACCATATAAGATACACATTTAACATACACATCTATAATGTCAGCTAATAAAAACCTTAAATAGTAAAATCTCAATTTATTATATACACTAAATTTTAAAATAAATATTAAGGTTCAAATTTTAGTGATTTTCAAAATATCAAAACGATTATATATAATATTATATATATTAAATCTTAATGAATAATAAGCGATCCTATGATTTGATGTAATTTCTTAAAATGAAAGTAACTTATTTCAATATTATAAGAAAGTTAAAAAATAATTATATACTTTAAAAATACAGTGGGCATTTATTAAAAAAATAAATAAAAATATTAATATTTGTATATATGAAAGTTTGTGCGGTATCTGTGTTACAGTGTACAAACACTGTGTATGAGAGTCATTTGTTTGTCAGTAGTTCTTTAAGAAGAAGCTGTGGGGCTCTTCTCTATTAAAGTTACATTGAGATTCAAAATTGTTGGAAGCCCTAGTGAAAACCACTTGTTAATCATTGAATCACCTTCTACCTGCAGTTAACGTTACACTCTTCGTCTCCATGTTTTGTTTGTTTTTTTTTTTTTTTAGCTTTTTGCTAAAAGTCGAAGAAATAATTGTTTCTGCAGATCCAGGAAGGTGAAAGGCCAAATGGTTCGTTCAACTATAAAAAGAGAGGCAAAATGAATAATGGGGGCAAGGTAAAGGGTTTTGTGGGTTGTGAAACTTGGACTTGGGAGAAACTCTTTTCATTAATATATTTCTGATTTTCTCCCTCATTTGTGGCTGTAATTTTATTTGTAAGATGGCCAGCAGCTCCGGAGATAATTCTGGTGGGGAGAGGCCAGAGGGGCCAGGATCTGCATCCCACACTGCTACTGCCACTTCTATTGGTACTGCCTCGTCACCTTCGTCTTGGATTTATGCGAGATTTATCACTGAGTATCCCAAGGAAGTGATGTGTGCTTTGAACATGCAGATCACTAACCCTATGGCTTTGGCCTCCCCTTGGACAAGATCACGAAGGCTTTACCACCGCTGTCCTGGCCAAACGTCTCTATTTTATTGGGGGTGGAACATCAAATGGAACTGCTTCCCATGATGTCTTTGTGGGTGATGTGGCGTGGAAGAAGAATACAATCGAATGGAGTAAAGTAGAACCCATGCTTTTCCCATATACTATCCCTTTTATTTTAATAATTTATAAAATAAAAAAAACTGAATGTAAAAAATTAATTCATAATGTAAAAGGCATTTAAATAAAAATCCAAAATTTTAATAAAATTAAATAACCTCATAATACCCAATTATAATTGACATACTATTGACATCCTACTTCAAAAGAAATTCAATTAGGCATGGTTCTTGGCTGATTCTGAAGCCCTAAACTAGAGACCAAAATAAGACTGCACTATAGTTCACTGCCTTACGTGCTTCGATTTCTATTGTGCCTTGAATACAGTGTAATCATCATGTCACGATTTAGTTTAACCGTCCACTATACCCTTTTGGCTCTTTGGTTCTTTTGCAACTCAACATTTATCGGAGGATCGATTCCAAATGTGGGTCTTGGCGTTAAAATTCGATTTCAAAAAGAGAGGTCTATGTTCAATTAAAATTCGTGATTTACACACGTAATTAAAATAATTTCATTTCCAAACAATTACAAACGATTAGTAGAACAAGCCAATTTATTTTTTTCATGCATTATCGTAAATTAAAGTTTGACGGCCACTATGTTGAAAAACCAATATGATTTAGGAGGAGTTGTGCAAAGTTTCCATCGAGTTAGTGTATATTTGGTTTGCTTTCATGGGTTAGTGTATATTTGGATTGCTTTCATTTTCCACGTTGCCACGGTAATTGGTCCCTTTTAACATCGGATTTGAGTCCAAAAATAAAAACCTGTGCACTCTTAGATGTTTTGGGTGTTGGTATCATCATGGATATTTTGTTCCTCCATTATGGTAAATTACGGCCACTATGTTGAAAAGCCAATGTGATTTAGGAGTTAGTGCGAAGTTTCCATCGACCTAGTGTATATTTGGTTTGCTTTCACTTTGCACGTTGCCATGGTAAATGGTCCCTTTTAACATAGGATTTGAGTCCCAAAAAAAATTTGTGCACTCTTAAATATTTTGGGTGTTGGTATCATTATCGGCATTTGTATTATCATCGTGGTTTTAGTATATAATAAGCATATCTCAAGGTTAAACATAAATCTCTTCTTTAATTAAATAATTATCAATTCAATTTCTTAATAACTTATTATTATTTTTTATTTTTTAATGTAAACTATAATTATATTATAATTACTTTTATAAACTCTTACTTATTTATATATAAACTATTATTCGAGTTATACAACTCTGGAGTGATTCGTTAGAAGGTCAATATAATTCTTACTTAAACCAAAAATGACAATCTACGCATGTAAATAATATGCTGATAGGCGTCCTACAATGACAGCCAGAAAGGTCAACCAGGCCGTATATTCTCCATCCTTCTATAGATTTTAAATTTTTTAATCTCAAATACAATTATTGGAATTTGGATGTGTGAAGAGCTGATCCTCTTGCTTTCTAACTAATTAATGTGATGATGCAATTTTAGTGGCTTATTTCATTATTGAAATTAATTCCACATTAATATCATTTGTTTGTACAAAAACTATTAATTTTTTTGGTTAATCCAATCATTACGAAGATTGTAATTTTTAATCTTTATTAAATATATTTTTACAACATTTAAATCAATAAAAAATACAACCTTTAAAGTTTTTTTAATTTAAATGTTCTTTATCAAATAAATTTTAAATTTTTTTAATTTAAATGTTCTTTATCAAATAAATTTTACTTTTACACCCTTCTATTTTAAATGGAATAAAGTAATTCAACTTTTCATTTAAATTTTTTTATTTTTTTTTATTTATTATCTATAATCATACACTCCTACCTCTTATCCATCCCTTCACACAAACAAATAATAACTATATTTAATCTAAATAATTATTTTAATATTTCTTAAGGACATTTTTATTTATAATTATTTTAATCTATCAAAAAACTAATAAATATAATATACCATAATAAACTAAATAAATGCATTTCAAGTTTGAAAATATCATTCATATATATATATAACATGAGCTCGAGGGTATCCAAAAATATGATATTAATAAATTTCATGTGAAACATCTTTAATTAATTATATATATATATATATATATATATATATATATATATATATATATATATATATATATATATATATATATATATTAATTTTATTTGTGGAACATGAGTAAAATGGTAAAAAAAATATTGATATCAATAAATAGAATGGACTTAGATGTAAGATGCATTTTAGATTTTTAAAATTTTAAATTTTTGTTGAATCTATTTATATAGTTAAAAGTATAACCACTGTTTTTAATAATTATTATATTTTTATGTTTAGAATTGTACTTTAGTTTTCAATCTAATTATGAGAATTAATTTGTTTACAAATTTGTAACATTTATTAATTTTTTCGTAAGTGGGATAATATACTTAGATGTTCACACTTACTAAATTCTTTGTAAGTGGAACAACAAACTTAGGTGTTCAAATTCTTTGATTTATTTAAGTGGTATTCCTTATCTTACTTATATTAAGTTGTGACATGTGAATGATAGATTGTGGTCTTCTTATTTTTAATAAATTTTCTTTTATTTAAAATTTTACTTTAATGCCTAGTTTAATTGCAATAATTAAGTATTTTATAAGACATCATTTGTTAAAATTTCTTAAAATGAAGTAGCAAGTTTAGATGCTCAATCCCCATGTATTTTTTTATTTCTTATCTTTACTAATATTAAGTTATGGATTGTGCGTGGAAGATGGTGGACCACTTGTTTTGTAATTGGATCTATTTAATGCTTTTTATTTTCAAAGATATATTTGATTAGAATATGTGTGTTGTTCCTCTTTAACACAACACTTGAGTTAAGCATTTTTATATGTTGAAAAATAATTAATATAATAATATTTTTAAGAAAGTATTTAATATATGCAGTATAAATAATTAGTTTGAAAAACAAAATATAAATAATAACATAATAAATAATTTCAAATTTTCTAAATTAATATATTTTTACCAAATTTCTTAGGTGTAGATCAATTGGTTTTACTAAACCTCGTAAGGAGGTAGACGTCCAAGGTTCAAGTCTCAGGTTTCATTGGACTGAATTTTTATCCCTTTCATGATGCTTTTAGTAGAGTAAAAGGTTTTAAATGATTGTGGTATGGTGGTTATAGGGGCAGACTGTACAAATAACTATGTGCTAGCTTTTAAGGTGGACAGTGTATAATACCGTGGTAGCCATAAAAGACGGGCAGCCTATTCGAATTTGTGGTCGTTACTGATTCCACCATGTAAATTCAAAATATATATGGCAACGTGGAAAATGATAGATGCAAAAATATATAATTAAGGATATGTGGAACTGGGTTATGAAAATACTTCAAAAAAATTTAATGTTTGGCCAGCTCAGTTTCTTTCCTTAGCAGGAATAATTCAAGTTACGAATAAAATTATGGTAGCCTCTCATATTTATTACTCCTCTTATTAGATGGCCCCCAAGGTAGCCTCTAATAAATTAACTCAGACCATTCACAAATTTTTATGGACTAAATAGGATGGAGAGGTTGGTATGACACCCATCTCTTGGAAACTTTGTACTCAACCTAAGACTTTAGGAGGTCTAGGCATCATTTATCCTCTTACCCAAAGCAAAATTTTGGCTGTAAAATGGGTTGCGAGAGCCATTATTGGTGATGAAAATTAGAAACACTTGTTTCGATATAGAATCTCTCTAGCTACTCACAAAGGTAAATGGAAAGAAACCCCTTAGGAGGATAAGGTTCTTAATGCACCTTATTTTATAGTTAAATGTTCTATTCTAGTTACCCAAAATTGGAAATCTTGGTAATCAGTTTCTCATTTATTGGCTTGGAAGTCTGACTCCTTGAGACATGGTCTGAGCATCGGTCTTAATAGTATTTGGTGGAATAAACTTATTTTCCATAATGATAAACCTTTAGCTTTATGCAATGCTATTCATGGGCTAGTTTTTTTGAAGAAGGAATTAATAGAATTAGAGATATTTGGGATCCGGTAGCTGCTCAATTCTTACCTAGAATCAGATCTACAATAATTGCTCCCTTCCCTCTAGGTTCAAATATTCTTATGGTTTAATTGTGGCTTCCATCCCTTGTGAGGTCCTTATGAAGTTGGGAACAACTGCCCATAATATTTGGAATGACTGGAGATGGCTTAATGGTCATAAAATCTCTTCCATTACTTCTAGTTGGTTATACAAAAAAAAATTGTATCAAGCTTCTTTAGACTCTAAGCTCAATTTCAAGTGGCAAGTAAATTTTACCAATACCCAATGGCAGTTTCTTGCTACTCAAATTTCAAAAGCTCTTGTTGAATCAAAAACACAACTTCTTGGTTGGCGTATTTTGCACCAAAAAACTGTCAACGGCTGAAATTTTGGTTGTGATTTTACACATTCCCCCTCAATATAATTTTTGTAATGCTTTAGAAACTCTTATTCACTTGTTTTGGTTTTATGGCATGGCTAAACAATTTTGGGATATCTTCTACTCTTTTCTTTTTCACTCTTTTGCTAGATATTGGAAGCTTTCTTTGCTTTTTTTTTCTCAACTGGATCAATGCCCCCAAACTCTGGGATGTTTGTAGACTCATCCTTCTCAAGCATAGTTGGAAGTATAGATGCAAAAAGGTGTTTACTAGATCTGCTCTTCCATGGGATATAGTTTTGGCAGACTTGACCTTTGATCTTTTTCTACATGTGGGACACATTCATTCCCAAGTATATGGTCCTTCCAACATGCCTCAAGATGTTATTGATAGACTTCATCAACTTTCTCATATGATTCAAGATCTTTAGAAAGTCCAACAGGAAGCTAAGAAGAAGACAATTAACAATGATAAGCAAGTTCAGGGTTTGATTACTTCTTTTTCTTCTCTGAAGACTACAGAAGATAGCATGAAAGACATGCCTAGAATTTTTTCATATAACAAACTCTCCCACAGATGAATGTTGATATATGGTGTATTGCAGCAAGATATAGCTATAGGATTTTTGTTGATATTAGATTCTATTCTTATGTATATTCAGTCATGGATGCTTTAATCTTGATCCACCTCATTTTGTTTTTTAGCTAGTGGACAGTATTAAGACCAAAATATTGAAATGTTCCAGTTAATGATATAATATAATCTAGCTTTTTTTCAAATATATATATATATACCAAGGTTGTATAGTGTGAGGGTGAGTAGATATAAGTGGTTGGATAATTAGTTTATAAAATAATTAAAAATATAACAGATAATTTTTTAGATTAACCTTTTAAGTTTGGATACGAAGGTATAAGGGTGTAGGGTATGTGTGGTAAGAGGATAAAAATATATAAAGTATGTTAGATGCATGTTAGTAGTACTTATGAATTGTGAAAATATATGCATATCTTATTAATATACCCAACATATATCTGACATATCATTAGGATGTTGCACACATATGATATAGGATATACATGTATAGTGAGAGCTAATAATAGTAGAAGCTCAATTCATTAAATCCATTGAATTCTAAAACAAGTACTAAGGTTCAAATTGTACCTAATATATATGTCATTTTCAAGATATCAAAAATATTATATATATCAAATCCTTATATTATGGTGAACACTCTTACAATAGAATAAATCATCCTATTATGATTCGATGTAATTTATTTAAATACATATAATATGAAAGTAGTGTGTTTCAATATCATATATCAAGTTCAAAAAATAATTATATACTTTAAAAATAAGTAAGAATTCATAACAAAATAAACAATTATAAGCAAAAAAAAAATTAATATTTGTATATATAAAAGTTTGGCCATAATTTTATGGTCTTTGGCCAACCAAGTTTTGTGCAAATTTTCTAAGAATACATTTACTACTTATGTCTAGTCATTTGTTCAATGATAATATATTTAACTAAATTGTAAATTAGTATTAAATATCGTTTACAATTTAGTGATATTTTTGGCATTGTTAATCTTTTTATGCGGAAGAAATCAATCCACCTTATACAATCTACCTAAATATATAAAAAGAATTTGATTGCATATTTGAATATTTAGATATATTTTATTAAGATATCAATGACATGTTTTAACTATGAAAATTTTATCACAAACTAGTAACAAGTTGTATCCCTAATAAGTTTTATATAAGTAATAACAAATTTATTGGTGTTTCTTTTCAATTTTAGCAAAAAAAAAAAAAATAATCATTAAATAAATAACAATTCTTATCCTTAGCAAAATTTTTTACTAATCCTATTGAGTATTGGTGTTTCTTTTCAATTTTAGCAAAAAAAAAACATTAAATAAATAACAATTCTTATCCTTAGCAATTTTTTTTACTAATCCTATTGAGTACATCTATCAAATTTTATTTCTGTACTTAGATGTAATGGGAAACAAATTTCCATATTTTTAACTAAGAATTTGTTATTTATCACATAATATTCATAATTTTAATTAATAAAATTGATAAGAATCTCATAAATTCATTTGAAAATATGTTTTTTACATTTTTTTTTTTAGATTTGGGTATTGTGAGAAACCCAATATCCCTATAACCGGGGTTGAGTAGTCTTCTCCCAACCATGACCCCTCCTAAATTTGAAAGCTATACTTATCAATAGAAAATTTAACATAAATCCATCACACACCCACCCCCTCACACACTCACCCACGTCGCGGTTTAAATATGTTTGTTACATATTTTATTTTAATATTTTCAAACCCATCCTCTCCATTCTTCGTGAAAACTAGAGTATGCATCTTCTACTATAATATAATCTATTCATATATGTTGTAATACAAAATATAAAAAAATAAACCCATTTAGCATGCCTATAGGGTATATTTACTTACACTTTATCCAAGAATTGATATATTTCAAGGACTCGTTATTAGTTTAACTTCTTACGTTAAATGTATATTTATAATTATTAAATACTATATCATAGTATATGATTTTATTTCATCTATTATACCTTCTTTTTAGTTTAAATTTTTATGTTAAATGTATATTTATAATTATTAAATAATATATCATAGTATATGATTTTATTTCAGGTATTATACCTTCTTTTTCTATCATCTATTTTTCTCCTAAACTAATCAATAAGATTACCCTTGTCACTTGAAACTCTATGGTTTAAACTAAAAATACCTTATAAGCTTTAAGAAAAATAATAACTAGATATTCAATTATGTTCTTAATTTTTAGGTATGTACTACTAAATATTTTTACAAATGTTTATAGAATTATGTAATTCCATGATACATCCTTTATTCAATCACATTTTCTAAATAGGTCATTCAACTATAACTTTCACCTTTTTTATGTCTATACTTAAGTCATTACCAAAATTGCATGACTAAAAAAACTTTGTTTCTTGTATTAATCCAATTATGTTTAAACTAATGATCGACCCATAAGGAGTTAGGACCTTTTGAGTGGTATTTTCACCCGATTGTGAAAACACACTCTCCAATAGGATTTGGGCTCCAAATCCCCTCTTGCAAAGAAATTAAACAAGTAACTTCTCCAAGGTCTCCGCTATGTTAGCATTTTGTACACATAATGTTCAATTTGAATGCTTGGAATACCTTAGTGATTGCAAGTAACTGTTAACAAGGGGCACTGTGGTTTATTTTATTCGTTGAAGATTTCGTGAATGATTGTTCAATTTCGGTAGATTTTCAAGTATTTTATTCTAATGACTGTAAATTAAACTAAGGGTAATCTTTTGAAATTGAAGAATTAAGAAAATGAAAATAAAATGCAAAGGAACTAAAATCAAAATACATTCAGAGTGTTACGATTCCTATTTGACAAAACCGAAGATATGAGGTTTTTTGCATACAACCTAACCTATTGAACCTACAAACATGCATAATCCAGATAAGCTAAGTGCTGGTTTTGGGGTTTTAACTGTGATTTTCAGATTTAGACATTCGCATGAAGCGACCAAGAAAACTTGTATTAAACTTCACCTATAAGCCTAAAAATCTGAAAAGGGGAAAATGAACATTAAATCTAGCATGCAGAAAATAACTCCTTCTTTCTTGCCAATGAGATGCAACTCTCTGTAATTTTTGTATTAAAAATATGTCAGTTTACATCAACAGAAACTTCCAGTTTATCAAAACCAGAACAAGTGGAGGAAAACGCTCCAAAAGCAGGTCCAGAATAGCCTATCACCTTCAGCTCTGCAACACTGTTCATAGCGGTTTCTGACCCTTGTACCAATCTGTGCTTCTACTTTTATACTTTCTGGATGCTCTCTGCTTCACTCTGTGACGCTTCGTTTCATTTCCCAGATTGCATCGTTTCGTCTTCCCCGCCTCTTCATTGTCTTTGACTTTCTGCTCGGATGTCTAAACGTTTGATCTTCTCTGTGAAATGTAACGCTTTTGTAGCCCTTACACCTTTATGCCACGTGTTCCGTGCTTCTCTGCATGTTCTGTAATGGCCCCCTGTGAATCGTGACCAAAAATAGCATGTCGCGATATCGCGACATTTTCTATGTATGTAGCTTTGCTCCTCTACTTTCACCGTGAAAATGAGACATGTCACGATATCGTGACATTTTTTCCAACAACCTTGTCCGCCTTCATGCACAGTGAAAATAAGACATGTCATGAAATCATGACATTTTTCTGCAACCTTGTCTGCCTTCATGCACAGCAAAAATAAGACATGTCACGAAATCGTGACATTTTTTTCTGCTTATGCAAAAATAAGACATGTCATGAAATCGTGACATTTTTTTTCGGTGCAACTTGTCATGAAATCATGACGTTTTTGTTTTGGGCTATCTCGCTGCAACTTGTCGTGAAATCATGATGCTTTTCTGTTTCAGGCTATCTCACTGCAACTTATCGCAAAATCATGACGCTTTTTTGTTTTGGGCTATCTTGCCGCAACTTGTCGTGAAATCACAACGTTCTTCTCTTTCGGGCTGTGAGGATGCAACCTGTCGTGAAATCGTGATGCCTTTTCATTTTGCTGTGTTTTCCTATACCTGGCCACGAAAACGTGACATGTCGCAAAATCACAACACTTTTTCCTTCCGTACCATCTCGCTGCTTGGAGCCGTGAAAACGTGATCTGTCGTAAAATCGTGATGCTTTTCTCGTTCCACTACACTTTGCTTGTCTGAGCCGTGAAAACGTGACCTATCGTGATATTGCGACAACTTTCCTTTTCTGAGCAACAACGCATCACGATATCGCGACACTTTTCATTTTCTGAGCCGATGAGCAACATGTCGTGATATCGTGACAACTTTTATTTCTGGCTGCGACGGAGCGACATGTCGCGATATCGTGACAACTTTTCATTTCTAGCCGTGACGGAGCAACATGTCGCGATATCGCGACACTTCTTTTTTTGTTATATTTTGCTCTTCCTTTGATTTTTTTAGCATCTGGGCCACTGTAGTCTTCTTTGAAAGCATGCAAAAAAGGTGGGTCCCCAATTTTGGGGTGTGTTGTGGATCAGCCACAACAAATGGCGACTCTGTTGTCAAATGCTCCTGAGCATTTTGGTGAGAACCCAACTTGGAAGTATACAAACTCAGAAACAGGCATTAGCACATAAGAAATATAAACAAATGCCCATAGATCAGAAATACATGAAACATCAGAATCATTAAGTATCAGCTCGGTGTGTGCAATGTGTTTCATTCCCTATCATTTGAACTTGATCAACATTCCATTATCAGTTTCACTTATGATTTGTATGCAAGGCTATGAATGATTTGTGCAGGATTTGATGTATGATGAAGATGCTAGAGATATAACAACCTGCTTTACAAAGGCTCAAACCTTCTAACATCATGAACAAACATATTAAATATGTCAAACCCTCTTAGGACCAAATATATGTCTACTGAATTAATTTACTAGATCCCAAAGTTGGTTATGTGTCACTACCATCTTGAACCCATGTGCAAGTGTAAGTGAAATCAGAACTTTGGGGAATAGGATTCCCAACCTAAGCGAGATGGGAATTTAACCCTATCCTTACTATTCTGATTTGGAGTTCATTACCTCATCTTGAACAAAATGATTTAACCTGTTATGGATGAAATGGTCAGGCTAGTCTATCCATATGAGCAATCAGTGGTCTTGCTTTTAGACAAGACATGTTGCCACGCATGAGCATACTTAACCCCATAATCCATGACTTGACTTCATTCATTCTCTCCTTTTTTTTTATTTCTTGGACCTTTGGGATGACTACCCATCCTTGCTAGGGACATGTAGTACGATCCCTCCAATCCAATATTAAGATGAAATGGAAAATATTAATTAATTTTATTTCTTGGACCTTTGGGATGACTACCCATCCTTTGCAGAGGACATGTAGTACGATCCTTCCAATCCAATATTGATATGAAAATAGGAAATATTAATTAATTTTATTTCTTGGACCTTTGGGATGACTACCCATCCTTTGCAGAGGACATGTAGTACGATCCTTCCAATCCAAGCTTTATGATGAAATGAGAAAAATGGAAGCTTTGGGGAATCGGATTCTCAACCTAAGCGAGATGAGAATTATGCCCTATCCTTACTACTCCATGAAGGTCAAATCAGAGCTTTGGGGAATTGGATCCTCAACCTAAGTTCGATGAGGATTTAATCCTATCCTTACTACTCTGGTTTTAGACTTTAAGCTTGATGGAAGTGGTAAAAACCACTGTTTTAAGGATTATGTTGCATGATAGGACAGACATGAAATATTCTTTTCACCTCACCTTTTCATCCAAGTATGGTTTTGACCATTTTGCTCAAGATTCTCTTTAATATGCATAGAATGTGCTTGGTTCAAGATAGTTCGGGCATCAGTTCCCAACCTTAGGATCCTTTTAATATATGTTATGTAATAATCCTAAGAGGATTCGACACCTTCTCAATGATTGCACATGAAATGAAAATGTAACTAAGATGACATGTATATGCAATGTGGAATGTGGCATGAGATATGAATGCACTGCTTCTTTTGAACTGTGGAGGGAATATATCATCTATTTTACCATAATGTGTAAAACTGACAACTTCATGCATCACAAGATTCAAACGATATTATTTAAGATGTTTGTGTTACTTGTGGAGCTTTCTACAACACAATTCCAATGTTTCATATTCTCCTAGTCTTAGGCATAAGTTGACATCTCAATTTTTCTTTTTTCTTTTTTTTTTTTTTTGTATATAAACAAACCAAACATGTCAAATGAAATCAAAACACACAACTTAAATCCTAACTAGACTAGCAATCCTAAAACAAACAAAACAAAATTTGAAAATCCATACCAAAACCGAAAAGTATAATATCAATCTCTTATGACTTAAGGGCTAAAATAATGCTTTAAAACATGCCCATTAACTGGTAACATCAGATCCTTCCCTTCTAAAGTTCTCAACTTGAAGGTATTTTTCCCTAGAATTTTTGAAATCTGATAAGGGCCTAACCAAAGACAATCAAATTTTTGATGATTCCCCTTTTCTTCATGTCTTTTATCCCACAATAAGACTAAATCTGAAATTCTGAAGGACTTGATTTTAGCTCTTCTGTCAAACCATATTTTAACAACCTCTTGGTGTTTATTCATGTGAATCATGGCTTCCTCCCTTTTTTCATCGAGGTGCAGTAAATGACTTAGTCTGGCTTCAGTGTGGTTATCTGTTCCCAAGTATTCTTGCATGAAATGTAGGGTTTGCAGCTTCAAGTTTGCAGGAAATATCGGGTCTTGTCCATAGACCAAATGATAGGGGGTATTCCCTATTGATTCTTTTACTCTGGTCCTATCTGCCCAAAGAGCAAACTTTAACTGGCTGTGCCAATCTCGAGGGTTCTTTTCCAGTAATTTCTTAATGATATTCAACAAATTTTTGTTTGAGGATTCGGCCAAACCATTTCCTTGAGGGTAATAATTAGATGCAAATTTTAAACTCACTTTATTGTCATATGCCCAATCTGCAAATTGTGTGGAAACAAAAGCTTTACCATTATCACTAACGATAGAATCGGGCATTCCGAATCTTGTTATGATGTGATCCTCAAGGAATTTTATTACAACGTCTGTAGTGGCATGTTTTGTAGGAACTGCTTATGTCCACCTTGTACAATAATATGTAGTTGTTAGTATGAATTTATGGGAATCAGAAGAATTTGGGTTAATAACCCCAATGAAATCTAATCCCCATTGTGCAAATGGTCTCATCTCAACTACAGGTTGTAATGGCATGGCTGCATTTCTTTCTCTGTTGGCAGCTACTTGACAAATGTGGCAAGATCGTACATGAGCGTGTGCATCTTTAAAAATGTGAGGCCAATAGTATCCTGCTCTCAGGATTTGATGCGTTGTAGCATTTGCCGCACCATGGCCAGTTCCATATTTCCCATGAAATTCTTGCAGAACCTTGGCAACTTCTCCTTTATTCAGGCATCTCAAGTAGATCCCCTCATGATTTTTCTTGTACAAAACACCAGATCTAATCAGATAATTAACAGATTTAAGTCTTAAAGCCCTTCTTTGAGTGGAATTCAAATTGGATGGGCACTTACCGTTTAATAGAAAATGCACAATGTCAACATACCAGTCATCTTTAGAAATGTATACTGCATTTGAATATTGGCATGTCGTTTGTGGATTATTCTCAGCAATCGTCTTCACAAGTCCCTGTCCTCGAACTAGTTTCATGGGTTGGATTTCAAGATCAAATTCTTGGATAGTAGAAATCCATTTACCTCTTTTCTCACCTAGCTCGTTCTGTAAAAACATGGTTTTGATAGCGAGGTTAGGCACAATGGCAAAAACTTCTGCTTGTGCACAATGTAATGTCGAAATTTTTTTACCGTTTTAAAGAGTGCGTACATCTGCTTATCGAGGATAGAATACCTCAATTGAGCATCTTTTAAAGGAGCACTTAAAAATGCTATGGGATTTTCTGCACTATCCTCACCTTTACGGGTCAAGACACTCGCAAAAGAGTGTTCCGATGCGAAAGCATAAATGTAGAAAGGTTTAGCATAGTTTGGACTTATGAGGGCAGGGGCTCTGGAAATGGCATCCTTAATGTTCTGAAAGGCCACCCTCCTTTCCTCGTTCCATTTGACATCTACATCCTTCTTGAGCATCTCGTTCAACGGTTTGGCTATCTCAGCGAAGCTTGAAATAAACTTCCTCACAAAATTAATTTGCCCGAAGAAAGATCTCAACTCCTTTTTACTACCCGGGAGAGGTAAGTTTTGGATAGCCTCTATCCTTTCTGGGTCAATGGATATGCCTTCTTTTGAAATGATGTGACCGAGTAATCTTCCTTCTGTTACTCCAAAGATGCATTTTTTGGGATTTAAAGAAATTCCATGCTCTCTGCATCTTTGAAGAACCTTTTTCAAATCCTTGACATGGTCTTCTCTTTTCTTTGAAAATATTGGAATATCATCCACATACACAATGATACACTTGCCTATAAGCCCTTTGAATGCATAGTCCATGGCGCGTTGAAATGTTGCACCAGCATTTAATAGTCCAAACGACATTCTTCTGAAGGCAAATGTCCCCCATTTGGTTGTGAAGGTTGTTTTCATCCTGTCATTGGGATGAATAAGAATTTGATTATATCCAGAATATCCATCAAGAAAAGACATCATTTCAGATCCATTCACTGTTTGTAAAATTTCATCAATGGATGGCAATGGATAGTTATCCTTTTGAGAGGCCTTGTTAAGATTTCGAAAATCTATACATAGCCTAATCTCTCCGCTCTTCTTTCTTACTTGGAACGAGGTTAGCAACCCAGGTTGAGTGCCTAACAGGAAAAATAATCTTTGCTTCCAATAATCTCTTGACCTCCTTTTCTATCAAGGGCTCCAATAGCGGGTTAACAACTCGTTGTCTTTTCTTGAAAGGCTTGGAGTCCGGCTTTAGAGGGATGGTATGTGTAATGACATTTTGGTTGTATGTTTTCAATTCGTTATAATTCCAAGCAATGCAATCCACGTAGTGTTTTAGTGCATGTATTATATTTTCTCTTTCTTCAGTTGTACATGCCTTTGCGATATACACTTCCCGTGGATTGTCTGCACTCCCTAGATTAATCAGATCACATGCATCTTTGGGGAGTGGAACCTTTCTTTCTTTTCTAGCCTTGTATCCCGTATCGAACATTTTCTCCAATGAAACTATGTCTTTTGGTATTTTGTTGGATCGATACGTAGTTTTACTTTCGTTTTCTGCTTCTTCTTCTTGCCATCTTTGCTCCTCATCAATCACCTGGTTTTCAAAAACACCTGAGTTCGTGACAAATTTGAATATGTGTCTGTCATTTTCAAAAACTTGGAAATTCTCGACATTATCAGGTATCGATGGACAAGGAACCAATTCAATGGAGAACTTTTTACACCTTTTTATATCAACTGGATTTAACATACCTGCGGCGACTGCAAGAGAGTCTGCTATGCGATTTCCTTTTCTAGAAATAAGGGCTATATTGAAAGCGTCGAATTCCTCAATGAGGTCTCTTACCCTAGTTCTATAAAGGCTCAGTCTCTTGTCGCGGCATGTATATTGTCCTTTAATCTGCTTGACTACCAGTTGAGAATCTCCCAATACTTTCAAGCATTTAACCCCTTTGCTCAACGCCAGTTGTAAACCAAAAATCAGTGCTTCATACTCTGCCACGTTATTCGTGCAAGGAAACTGTAACCTATAGGCAGCAAGTAAAGGTTTACCTCCTGGACGAGTGAGCTCGACTCCGGCTCCTGCTCCCTGTCTGGATTTGGATCCATCAAACCTAAGCAACCATATGGAATCATTTTCCTCAAGAGAACTATCGTGAAATGTTTCCCCTTTAGGCTCTTCAGTAGCCTCCTCAACATCAAATGCATAAACCCCCAAATCTGGCTCAGAAAACTGAACTTCATTTGGCTTATTATATTCTATTACGATTTCTTTAAGCCTCGGTTCATTTTCTACTCTGATTTGATTTGCAATTCCTTTCCAGGGTAACCACATATGTGAGCAATCGGTTGAAAAATAGCCGTTCAAAGTTTTCATCCAATCCCTTGCAAGTAGCATTCCATATCTACTTGGGATATTAACAACCAAAATGTCGACCACTTGTTGGACCCTGGGTTCAGAATTTAGTTGAATTTTGACATCATATAGGGTCCCTATCACATTTACCTCAGATCGGTCCAATTGCAAAACCTTGCATTTGGATGAAACAGGTTGTAGGCCTAGCATTTGACATATCTCTGAAGGCATGAGATTGCTCGTGGCACCCGTGTCTACCAAACAATTATGCAAATTCTTACCAGCAATTCTCAGAGTCAATAAAAATGGCGGGACATCCCGTCTCTCCTTTCGTAAAATCAGCTGAGACTCAACTTCCTTTCCCTTCCACACTTGACTAGGTGAGTCCAGAGCCTTTATCAATGCTTCTTTTTGGCCAGGCAACTTGGCCGCCTCTAAAAATGAAAGGCTCGACTTAGATTTCCTTAAATCCTCCACTATGTCATAGTTTGCTTTTTCAAGTTTGACTGTCTTCTGCGTGTCATTAGACGTTTCTTTCCTAAGTGGAGGAGGAGGATTATTATCTGCCTTAGTATCCGGAGGAAGGATAGAGTTATTTGGTGGTGTTGATGATGTTTTAGGGGCTTTAGATTTACTTCTCAAATGATATCCGTGATTCCCCTTTCTAAACTCTCGAAAAGCTTGCACCTCCTGTTCCAAAATTTCATCTTCTTCTTCCTCACTCTCACTTTCTTGGCGGTATAAAGTTTCCACCACCATAATGTTATCATCTTGATGTTGGGGTGGACCCTCATTTGGCACAAGTTCCAGGTCATCTACTTGGGCTTGGAGACAATGAGTGTATCTAGCGATTTCAGGACAATTCCTCTCATTGTGCTCTTTTGTATTGTGCAACCTGCACCCCTTTTCCCATGCAAAATCGAAAAGATTCAAAAGGGAACTGGATTGACTGGGTCCTGCAGAAGTATCTAGTTGATTGGCAATAGGGGCAGGTATGCCCCCATTGTTTGGCTTCGTGTTCCAATGTCTCCCTCTATTGTTAAAATTTTGACTTGGGTGAGGGGCATGGGACTCATACTTCTATTTTTGAACCATGTCATTACTCAGCTTGTGAACTATCTTCTTGAGCTCTTCAACATCCGAATAAATCTCTTTCGGTGGAGCTACATCATTGTTAGTTCCCTTTGGGTTCGCATAATTCGTGGGATCTTGATTTAACATTTGAATCAGATTTTGAGGAATTTGATTCATATATGGATTTACACTTTGGATCGGAGTTGGATTTGGGAAAGGAACTATAGCTTGAGAATTAACTTGGTTGGTTCCTTGCATAGTCGATTGACTATTTTGCAAAAATGCGAGAACGGGTGGAATGGATGTGATCGGTTGGATCGGAATGGGTGCATAGGCAGGTGTTGGTGGATATGGTTGTTGATATGGGAAAGCATTCATGTTTGGCATTTGCGGTGCCATGATCTGATTTGCCATGGGAGCTTGACCATATGGAGCATATTGTCCCATCATAGGCATCTGGGGAAACCCATAGCCCTGTGGTGTCATTTGTTGCTCGATGGTCATAGCTTCATTGTAAGCTAAGGCAAGCATGGTGACTTGAGGATTTCGCCTTGCAAACATTGTTGTCATCGGATCCAATGCCCCAAAATAGATTTGTAAAGCCACTGCGGGGTCTATGGCAAAATGTCGAACTGCTCTATTATAACATTTTTGGAATCTCTGATTAAAGGTTCTGATTGGTTCACCCTGGCCCCTTTTGCATGTAATAAATTGATTGTAGATGGTTGCGGGATCCAAAGGTGACCTAAACTGATTGACAAAGGCATTCTCCATTTGTGTCCATGAAGTGATTGAACCAGTAGGTAGGCAAATATACCATTCATAGGCCATTGGGTCTAGGCTCATGGGAAAAAGTCTGCAAGCCACATCTTCATGCTGGACTTGCAACCTTATCAAAACATCCCTATAGGCCTGGATATGCTCCTCTGCGGTCCTTGGGCCATCTGGTTTATATTTGGGCAAGAATATTTCTATGTTCTTAGGGATTTCATGGATATCCCCTGCAATATTCAAAGGAATATTATTAGCTCCGTACCAAGGAGCTGCTGGAGGTTGGGCCATTTGACTTAGAATTGATGAGGACAACCCTACAAGAGCGGTGGAAATGGTACTAACGATAGGTATGCTAGTGGCAATTGATACCACCGGTGTAGGTCCGCTCGATGCTCCTGAAGCAAAAAGATCTTTTGTGACTGGTAGGTTTACAGACTTGCTTGGTTTTATTCTTGGGAGTACCAGTGAGTGTAAGGTCATGGAATATGGTTTCCCCAGTTGTTTGGGACCTAGTCGCGATACGACGCGGTGGGTCCAGCCTGCCTGACGAAACTCTCGATATCTCCAAGAAAACCTGCAACACAAAAAGAATGCTGCAGTTTAGCCTTTAATGAGATTTAAGAAATCTAACCAAAAAACACATTACTTCTGTATGAAAATCAAAATAAAGTAAACCAATTCAGCCCTCCTTCTAGCGCCAATCTGTTGAGTGGTATTTTCACCCGATTGTGAAAACACACTCTCCAATAGGATTTGAGCTCCAAATCCCCTCTTGCAAAGAAATTAAACAAGTAACTTCTCCAAGGTCTCCGCTATGTTAGCATTTTGTACACATACTGTTCAATTTGAATGCTTGGAATACCTTAGTGATTGCAAGTAACTGTTAACAAGGGGCACTGTGGTTTATTTTATTCTGAGATTGAATGATTGTTCATGAACTCAATGTGAACTTCAATTTCGGTAGATTTTCAAGTATTTTATTCTAATAACTGTAAATTAAACTAAGGGTAAACTTTTGAAGAAATGAAAATAAAATGCAAAGGAACTAAAATCAAAATACATTCAGAGTGTTACGATTCCTATTTGACAAAACCGAAGATATGAGGTTTTCTGCATACAACCTAACCTATTGAACCTGCAAACATGCATAATCCAGATAAGCTAAGTGCTGGTTTCTGGGGTTTTTAACTGTGATTTTCAGATTTAGACATTCGTATGAAGCGACCAAGAAAACTTGTATTAAACTTCACCTATAAGCCTAAAAATCTGAAAAGGGGAAAATGAACATTAAATCTAGCATGCAGAAAATAACTCCTTCTTTCTTGCCAATGAGATGCAACTCTCTGTAATTTTTGTATTAAAAATATGTCAGTTACATCAACAGAAACTTCCAGTTTATCAAAACCAGAACAAGTGGAGGAAAACGCTCCAAAAGCAGGTCTAGAATAGCCTATCACCTTCAGCTCTGCAACACTGTTTGCAGCGGTTTTCGACCCTTGTACCAATCTGTGCTTCTGCTTTTAAACTTTCTGGCAATGTTCTCTGCTTCACTCTGTGACGCTTCGTTTCATTTCCCAGATTGCATCGTTTCATCTTCCCCGCCTCTTCGTTGTCTTTGACTTTCTGCTCGATGTCGAAACGTTTGATCTTCTCTGGTGAACTGTAACGCTTCTGTAGCCCTTACACCTTTATGCCACGTGTTCCATGCTTCTCTGCATGTTCCGTAATGGCCCGTTGTGAATCATGACAAAAAATAGTATGTCACGATATCACGACATTTTCTATGTATGCAGCTTTGCTCCTCTACTCGCATCGCAAAAATGAGACATGTCACGAAATCGCGACGTTTTTCGGCCAACAACCTTGTCCACCTTCATGCACAATGAAAATGAGACATGTCATGAAATCGTGACATTTTTATGCCCGCAACCTTGTCTGCCTTCATGCACAGTGAAAATAAGACATGTCATGAAATCGCGACATTTTTTGCCCGCAACCTTGTCTGCCTTCATGCACAGTGAAAATAAGACATGTCATGAAATCGTGACATTTTTTGTCAACGGGCCGTGCAAATGCAACCTGTCGTGAAATCGTGACGTTTTTCTGTTTCGGGCTATCTCGCTACAACTTGTCATGAAATCACGACGTTTTTCTGTTTCGGGCTATCTCGCTGCAACTTGTCACGAAATCGCGATGCTTTTCTCTTTCGGGCTATCTCGCTGCAACTTGTCGCGAAATCGTGACGTTCTTCTCTTTCGGGCTGTGAGGATGCAACCTGTCATGAAATCATGATGCCTTTTCATTTTTTCGTGTTTTCCTATACCTGGCCACGAAAACTTGACATGTCGCAAAATCATGACACTTTTTCCTTCTGTACCATCTCGCTGCTTGGAGCCGTGAAAATGCGACCTATCATGAAATCACGATGCTTTTCTCGTTCCACTACACTTTGCTTATCTGAGCCACGAAAACGTGACCTGTCGCGATATCGCGACAACTTTCCTTTTCTGAGCAGCAACGCGTCGTGATATCACAACACTTTTCATTTTTTGAGCAGTGATAGAGCAACACGTCACAAAATTGTGACGACTTTCCATTTCTAGCCGTGACGGAGCGACATGTCATGATATCGCGACAACTTTCCATTTCTAGCCGCGACGGAGCGACATGTCGCGAAATCGCGACACTTTTTTTTCTTGCTGTATTTTTCTCTTCCTTTGATTTTTTTAACATCTGGGCCACTGCAGTCTTCTTTGAAAGCATGCAAAAAAGGTGGGTCCCCAATTTTGGGGTGTGTTGTGGATCAACCACAACAGGACCTAAAATTTTAATCAGATGTATTTTAAACTACGTAGAACATATAGTAAATGTTTTAGGTCGATTGGACACATAATAAAAAAGTTGTATGTGTTCCAAAATGACAATCTGGTGCTTTTGATAGCAGAATACCAAAAACAATATTGGAGACCAAAAGACATGCTCTGTAGTTGAAAGGCCAGGAGTTATTGGAACGATTATTTATGTCATTATTTTCATCTCTTCATGGTTAATGAGGGATTGGATAGAATGTACGTTGAGGTGTGTTTATGGTGAACTATTGTAGACTGTTGGGTGAAATTGTTGCATAGTATTGGTTGTTTTCATTACAGTAACAAAGCTTGGTAGCCCTTCGGAGGTTGTAATGTATTTTCTATTCACCAATAAAGCAGTGAAATCTCTTGGATAGTGGATGTTTCTCCATATTGGTATTTTACCACTATGAAAATTTGTGTCAAATTTGTGTGAATGTATTGTTGTTTACACTTGAATTTCAATAGGTAATAGTAATTGCATTGAGATTTAATATATTTTTCAATCCTTAAATATGTAATTGTAAGAATAGTCATACTTTGGCCACCATTATGAATCACGTGGTATTAGAGAAATTTCTTTTGTAAGGCTTGTGCATGTAAGTTAGAAGGTCTCAAAATTTGGAGTTAGTTCCTTGTAACCCAAAAATTGGGAGAAGGTAGAGAAATACTTCTATGGCTAAATAATAGTGAGCATGAATGTTTGATGAGGAATATGAATGCAAATTCCTCAAGATGGAAAACACTCTCACACAACTCACCAAAATGATGGAGATGATGCAATCCCAACTGAATTAGTCTAGAAATGAGGAACAAATGATTCCTATGGGAGATGATGAAGGTGCTTTGACTTCTAATAAGGTATCTTTGGTATTTGATCAACTTAATTTGTATGATTGGTTGAAGTATTTGGAGTTATACTTTAGTACCAAGAATTATATGGAGCCCCAAAAAGTGTGTTGTGTCATAATGAAGCTTGAAGGACATGCTCTCATATGGTGGGAGGCATATGTTGTTGGTTTAGATCATAATAGGTAACCACTTGTCTAAACATAGGCCAAATTTTTGTTACACTCAGATCTCAATTCTATCTGGTTGGATACCAAGAAAGGATGGAGGAGAGGTGGAAATTTTGGATGTAGAAATAAGGACAAGATGTTCAAGAATACACCACTAAATTTAGGAAGTAAGTGGTATTATTAAACATAAATTTGCAAGACCCGTCGATTATAAATCTGTAAGTACAAGGGTGGATTGCACTACCATCTTAAAATAGAGTTGGTACTTTTTTATATCACAAGCATAGATGAGGTATGTGTCAAGGAAATGTACTTGGATATGAAGAACAAGAAGCCAAAAAAAACACAATAGACCTCTAATCAACCTAGTGGTAGTGCAACAAAACCATAAAAATAAAGCAAAATTTAAACCAAGAAGGCTTCTAGAACAGTGCAAAAATGTGAAAAACATTGTGACCACTACAGAAAAATATTGGAAATTACCCCTAGAATAGAATCCCAAATGGCTGAATAAAGGTAAAAGGAAATTAGCCAATGTGTGTCAGCAATACGAGGACTGTAATAGCATTGTAGAGGCTAGAGAAAAGTTGGCTTGTATAGCCAAGCAAGGGAAAAAGAAACTAAAAACTTTGGAGGCTCATGGATAAGCCCATGTTCAAGCTATAAAGAAGGAGATAGTTTTAAAAACCATAAAAGAAGAATTATTTTGGGTGTGTATCCAAATAAATATGACCAAGTTAGTTGCATTGTATAATTCTAGATCGCAAAGAAATATGACCTCAAAAAAATTAGTATAGTAGTTGGGATTCAAGGTAAAACCTCATCCTCAACCTTATCCATTCGGGTGGCTACAAAAATTAAGAACACAAGCTTATACTAAGGGGGGTGAACAGTATAAGATCAACTTTTACTTTTCTTTCCCAAAAAATATTATCCAATATTATAAATGCAAATATCAATAGCATTAATCAAATCAATGCACAAATCATCACACACAAGAGAGACACAAATTTAACATGGTTCACCCAATTTGGGCTACTCCACGGAGAAAATATTTCTTCTAAATTTTCTCAACAAATATCTTGAGAATCAATTCCCTATTACAATGTTTATAACCCTCTATCCAAAGGAGACATTAATCCCCTATGCTCTGATTTATGGATCTCTCTCCATAGGAGAACTCTTTCCCCTTTTCTCTGGTTCATGGAACTTGATCCAAGAGAACTCTATCTCCTCAACTATTTTGTGGATCTCTCTCCACAAAAGAACTCTATCTCCCCAACTGGTTCACAAATCACACTTCACAAGAGAACTCTTTCCCCTTGCTCTAGTTTATGGATCTCTGTCTACTAGAGAACTCTTTCCCCTTAGTCTAGTTCGTGGATCACTCTCCATAGGAGAACTCTTTCCCCTTACTCTGGTTCATGGATCTCTCTCCATAGGAGAACTCTATCCCCTCTGCTCTGTCTAGTGGTCTTCTAGAAGACTTCTACCTCTACTAATCTCACTTGTAGATATCTCTCCACAGGAGACCTCTGTACCCACTACACTGGTTGATGGATCTCTCTCCACTAGATATTTTTGTCCTCTTTACTCTATCACCTCCAAATACTGCTCTCAACTTTATCTCAATTCTGCACCAAAATCTATCTCAAATCTAGCACAAATATGATCTTAATTCTATCTCAAATCAGCCCCAAGCCTTAACACAAATCTTGAAAAAATTATAAATCAAACCTACTATCAACTTTTCTTAGATCTGCCCCAAGCCTTGTCACAAATCTTGAACAAATCACCAATCAAACCTGCTATCAACTCTGCTTAACTATGTACTCAAGCCTTCTCAAAAACTTGCTCAAATCTACCCTTAAGCCTTCTCAAATACTTGCATAAATATATCCTCAAGACTTCTCAAAGACTTGAACAAATCTATCCTCAAGCTACTCACAAAACCTGCTCAAATATTTCCATAAATTGCATACAAACACAACTTAAATTTTTTTCAAAAATCTTTCTTCACACAAACAAATTCTACTTAGAATTTTTTTAACCTCTAGAACATATAGAGAATAATATGCTCTATTAAAAACTCAATGTGTTCTACTCAATTATTAAGTCTGTCGCTTTCACATGTCTCACATTTATTACTATTTTAAAGATAGATCTAGTCTAGCACATGACACCTATCTTCCTGAAGTACACACTTGCTTTCATAATTATAAATTCTAATGTTTCTACATTCACTTTTAATATCACTCAAAACCAATGCTCAAAAACTTCACACATACATTCAACCAATAGAGCACAATTTTCTCACAAATCCCAAACAAATATTTTCACACTTCTTCCAACAAAGAGCACAATGGAGGTCTCAAACCCTAACAATATTTATCTCAAATGTTCTCAAAACATTCAACAATGAAGCACACAATTCTCACTCAAACATTTCCAACAATGCTTATCAAACAATCCTTTTCACTCCACCTTATGTTTCAAAACATTCAACAAACACTTTAAATAAAGGATGATATGCCCATACCTCTTTGCTTGCTCTTATGGAGATATGTCTTCAGAAATATTTCTCAACCACAATATCTTCTGCAACTATAAAAGTTAGCACAAAACCTTTTCACATATAGGGAAACCTCTCTCAACAAGTGTGCACAATTAAATTCCAAACCAACTCTCTTGGTTTCTCAACTAGAGTATTAAATCATAAAACCAAACCCTTCATAATTCAAGCAAAATACAAACAATTAAAATAACTCATACACCTTTTAACTCCCTCTTAATTTCAAATCACATTCATAAAAATTCTACCACAGATCCTTATTACTCCACTATATCTCATATCATTTTTCACCAAAATATAAAGCAAAGAATAATAAAAAAATTCTTGATACGGAAAAGAGTAGGAGGGAAAAAAGTAGAGAGGGTAGGGTCTTGATCCCTTCCCTGCTCCCCCTCCCCGGCTCATCCCAGGTCATCCCTCCCTGGGATTGTTTGTTGTAGATGATCTCCTTGAGGGAGATCCTTCTCCTCTTTCTACACCTCTCCCAGTCGGTCAAGGTTCCCTTGTTTGAGTTTTTGGCCTGGTGCTTCCCAGGGTTCCTTGCTATTTTTGGGATCCCTTCCATTTTTTTCCCTCAGGCTTCCCCCTGGGGTTTTTTGTAGGTTTTTGGCATGGATTTGGTTCCCTACGGTTCTCTGGGTGGTGGGGGTGATTGGTTGGGTTTTTGATGGCTTCTTGGGGTTTCCTTTGAGGTCCTTATTGCTTTGGGGGTGGTCTGGAAGGGCCTATTTCCCCCTTGTGCTAGTGAATCCTCTCTGGGATCCTGTGGCTACTGTTGGTCCCATCCCTGTGTGGAGGGCCCTCTTTAATTTCCTTCTTGGAGGCTTCTTCGTGTTATTTCTGCTCCTTGGTGGACACTCTGGGCATTTATTTGGCCTTGGTGGGGGTTTTTCTCTACCTGGGCTATTCCCAACCTCAGTCCTAGTTCCCTAAAGTTTCTCCTATGCAAGGATGGGATTCTTGGCCCCTGTTGTTGGGGTTCTCTGGGTTCTGCTGCATTTTTCAAATCATGGGGGGATCTGATCTATGCATGCAGACCCTAGATCCCCTAGGCTAGGCTCCCAGGGATCCCATATTTGTGGTTGTTACCTCTTCCTGCCTAGGATCCCTAGTCCCTGTATCCCTAGTCCCTTAACCTGTTGTATTTTCCTGTTGGTTGTCTTGGGGGCGGGATTCTCTTGGTGGTGCTTTTTGGCTGCTTCTCGATGGGCGGGATCTCCTCTTTGCTAGTTTTTAGCTACTTCCTACTGGGCGGGATTCCCCCTTTTTTTTGGGCAGGATGGTTTCCCGCTGGGCGGGATGGTTTCCTGCGGGGCGAGATTCTCCAGAACCATTGGGTTTCCCGCTGAGCGGGTTTTTCTCATTTGTTGCTGGTTTTCTTGGGAGGCGGGATTCACTTGGTAGAGGTTTTTGCTGCTTCCCGCTGGGCGGGATCTAAACTGGGATGGATTTTAGCTGCTTCCCGTTGGGCGAGATTCACTCTTTGGTGGTTTTTCGACTGCTTCCCGCTAGGCGGGATTTATATTATAATGGTTTTTTGCTGCTTCCTGCTGGGCAGGATTTACACGATGGCGGTTTTCAACTGCTCCCCACTGGGCGGGATCTTCAAACTTACCTTCCTTTGAAATTGGTGGTTTCCCGTTGGGCGGGATTGTTCAAATTTACCTGTTCCCACTGGGTGGGATTTCTGTTTGTTTTTCATTTTTAGGGTATTGGTGCCTTGGGCCCAGAATTTTGTTGTAATGGCTTATTCTCGACATGTTATTTCCAACTCTTATGTAATCAGGTTTTGGGATCCTAGTTAAAACCCACTGTAAATACAATAGCTACTTATCAAAAAATAATAATAATAAAAAAAAAATTCTTCTAATACCTCCTTAATTCTATAGCATTCAAATTAATCAAACACACCACATGTGCCTAATTTTCAAATTTAGGTGAATAACAAATTTAATAGCGCTTACTAGAAATACTATCGCGGGATATTTGAACACAGTGTTTGCTACCTCCTGGCACGCTAACACCCTTTGGGCTATTGTTAGGCTAAATGCCCACACAAGGAAAAAATGCCATGATGTGCTCCTTATTGTCCGCTTAACCTTCTTGTCTCAAAAATGATGAACAAAATTTTGTTGTCCAGATTCGAACATAGGACCTATCGTTTGCCAACACTTTTACCCTGCCAAGCCTTCCACTAGGCCAACCACTTGGTTGGTGATACATTTTCATGATCATATTCCTATATCCATCCAAAGTATTCTTTATTTTTTTAACAAAAAACTGTCTTCCTCACTCACGATTGCGCATCCAAAATTCACATTAATCCTTTATTGCTCGCATCCAATAATGTACTTAGGCCACCAAACCTTGTCATATAAATATGAATTATCTCCATTTCTAAGACGTCGACGAAGCTTTAAGAATTTAAAAATTCTTCCTTTTAAAATGGTGCCAAACCCACTTAGGGTTATAAAATATTATAAATATTTTATAATTGAACCTTAGGCTTAACTTTATAACTTTAATATTATAATAATAAATATTATAATATTAAATTTCTTTTGGGCCTAGACATTTTCTTCCTTCGGGATATTTTGACAACCTTTTGGCCAACCATGTGGAGCTTTGTACCAAATCTCTTGGGCTTAAAATATAAATATTTTAACCCTATTTTTATCAATTCCCTTGCATTGAGATGAACTAACACTTGATATCAATGACCTTTTTTTATCAATTCCCTTGCACTGATATGAACTAACACTTGACATCAATGATAACATAATTACTCAAAATTTCCAACAATAAATATGTAGAACTATAGGTAACTAAGCAATGCATATTTAGATATTACATTGATGAGAAGTTTAAAGATGAGGAAGTTTGTGATATTGTACCTCTGGATATATGCCAAGTTGTCTTTGGTAGCCCATATTTATGGAAAAGAGATTATGTTTTTTATAGAAGGATGAACCAGTGGTTTTTGGTGAAATATGGTAAGGGATTTAGAATTCATGCCTACAAAGAGAAAAAAAATTAGCTAGTTACTGCTCAACAATCAAAGTGTATGGTGAATGCTAGCAAGAGGTATGTGCTTCTCATGGTGAGACGTGTGTATGAATACTTACATATTGATGGACCTAAAATGGAGGTGATTGATTATGCTCTTAGGCGAAGGGGAGAGTTGAAGAAGTTGTTCCAATAATTCCAATATATTATGCACGTACCTCGGGGTATACCACCAAAGAGAGATGTGGAACATGAGATTCAGCTATAACCATATTTATTAGTACCAAACATTGGGTTGTATAGGCAGTCAATATTGTAATATGATGAGGTGAAGAGATAAGTCCAAGAATTTTTGGAACAAGGGCTTGTGATACCTAGTACATCACCGACAGGTTCTCCCATTGTGTTAGTTCCAAAGAAATATGGGACATAGAGGATGTGTATTGACTATTGGGCACTCAATAAAACCACCATTAAAAGTAAACATCCACTTCATCACATTGGTGATTTACTTGATCAGTTGAAGCATGCCCAACATTTCACCAAACTATATTTAAAATTTGGTTATCACCAAATCCGAATGGAGGTAAATATTTGGAAGAAAATATTCAAGACTAAGAAAGGTCTTTTTGAGTGGCTAGTTATGCCATTCATTTTAACTAATTCTCCTACAACATTCATGAGAATGATGAATGATGTACTACATCCATTTTTGGATAAATATGCACTTATCTTCTTGGATGATATACTTGTGTATAGTGCATCTTGAGAGGAGCATATGCAATACTTTAGAAATATTTTAGTAGTTTTGTAGCAGTCACTATTGAAATTAAACATCAAGAAATGTGAGTTTGGAAAACTTCTTTGATTTATTTGGACCATGTGATTGGTGGAGGAGAGATTAATTGATCCAGTGAAATTTGTAGCCATCCAAAAGTGGTCCTAGCCAAAAACTCAAATTGAATTAAGAAACTTTGTTGGAGCAATTCAATATTTGAGGAAGTTCATTAAATATTTCTCACATGTGGTTGCACCACTGTAAAAAATATTACAAAAAAATAATAATATTGTGTGGGGTAAATAAGAAGAACAAGCATTTTAGAAGTTGAAGGTTAAGGTTTGCAATGCACCAATTCTTTCCATTCCATATATGAGATTACCTTTTAAAGTAGATACTGATGTTTCTGGCCATACTATGGGAGCAATTTTACTCCAAGGAGGTAAGTCAATATGTTATCATTCTAAGTTATTTGTTGGAGTTGTTCTTAATTATTCTACATATGATAGAGAATTATATGATTTGGTCCAAGCAGTTAATAAATGAAGGTATTATTTTATGGGTAAAGAATCAACAATTCATAATAATCATGAACCCTAAAAATATTTGCAAACATAGAGTAAATTACAGCAGTCAAAATATTTTAAATGGATGGATTTCTTGCTAATAAATTGGCTAATCTATTATCTAGACCTCTCATGAAACTTGCTTCAATTTTTATGGAGTTAGAGCCTTTTGCCTTGGATACTTATAAATATGAATATGAGGAGGGTGAGGAATTTAAATATGTATATCTTAGTCTTGGAGCAGAAAATAATACCTCGATGGAAGACTATCACTTGGAGGATGGCTTGTTGTTCAAGGTTGGTAAGCTTTGTATTCCAGTTGGTAGTAAATTGCAGTTGATTAGAGAAGCTCATACTTCTTTTATTGCTGGTCACTTTGGGGTGCATAAAATAGTAGCAAAATTATAGCGGTATGTGCACTGGCTAAATATACAAAATAGTGTTGCTAGATACATTCGTGGGTGTGCCATTTGTAATAAAAGTAAGCCAAGTAATTGGAAATTGGGATTGTACACTCCTCTACCAGTTCCTAACCAATCTTGGGAGAGAATTTCAATGGATTTTGTGGATGGACTGCCTACAACTCTCAAGAGGAATGATTATTTGTATATTATAGTTGATAGATTTAGTAAAATTATTGTTATGATTCAATTTAAGAAGACAATAACAACTAAAGGAGTAGTTGATTAGTTCTTTCAACAAGATTTTGTGAATTTTGGTCTACTCAAAAGCATTATTAGTGACCGTGATACCTGGTTTGTTAGAAAGTTTTGAATTTCACTTTGGGGAATGTTGGATAAAAATTTGAAAAGACCCACCATATTTCATCCCCAAATTGATGGTTAAACAAAATTTATCAATAGTATCATTTTTTATTTATGTAGATAATTTAAATAGCAAATACCAAAGACTTTGGATGGAAATCTATCTTATGTGCAATATTGCTATAATAGGGTTATCCATTAATCAACTTAGTTATCACCATTTGAGGCATGCTATGGTTTTCTACCACATTCACCTTTTAATGGAGTATTTTCAAGTGGTTTAGATGCAATAGGGAGTAATGAGTTGGAAGGTAGAAAGACTTTAAGATTCATCCAAAAAATTCAGCTTATCCATGAATAAATTGAGGAGAAGTTGAAGAAGACTCAACAATAGTTTAAAGAGCACCACGATAAACATAGAGTTGCACATCAGTTTCAGATTGGAGATATGGTGTGGTTGAATTTGGGTAATAAAAGGCTTCAAGGAGCTGGTAAGAAGCTAAAACCCATATGTTATGGACCATTCAATATTGTGGACAAATAAGGGGATAATACATTCAAACTTGACTTGCCTAGTTATATGCAAATATATTTTTTTGTTAACATATAGAATTTGAAAGTGTTTGAGACTTAATTTTTGGATGCCAAAGAAGATAATCCAATTCTACCATGTTGGGATGACCTAACTTCATCAGCCTTTGAGGAGGCTATAGAGGATGTGGTGCTTGAAAAGAAAGTTCACACTTCAAGAAGGGGTGACCAAGATTTTTGGTTAGTTTATGGAATAGGAATTGAACAAGGAAATATGGTTACCTTTGGATAGGGTGAAGTATTTATATCCTCACCTGATGACTTAAAGCTTTTGAGGGACCAAAATCTCCCCAAGTTGGGAGGCTTGATCTGAAATTATTTTTTGGATAAGTAGAGTTGTAATTATCGTGTTGAGTAAGTAAACATATTAGTGGAGTTATTTTGACATCATAACTTCAATTTTAGGTGTTTTTAGTACCATCAAACCTTGTAAAATTACGTAAATTCATACTTTTTGTAAAACTAGACTCCACACTTTTGATAGATGGAAACTGTGTAAATATCAACCTTAGTAGTCATATTCATGGATATGTTGGGAGTGTCTCATAAGGATTTAGGATCTCAAATTTTAACCATATATATTTTGAACTATTGATAACATATGGTAAAAATTTTAGATCGATTTAACACGTAATACAAAAGTGTTACATGTTCCAAAATGGCAATTCAGTGCATTTGATAGCAGAATACCAAAAAAATAGTTGGATACCAAAATATACGCTTGGTATTTGAAAGGCCAGGAGTTATTGGAATGGTTATTTATGTCATTTTTGGCATCTCTTCATGGTTAATTAGGGATTGGGGAGACTGTGCATTGAGTTGTGTTTATGGTGAACTATTGCAGACTATTAGGTGAAATTATTGTATAGTATTGGTTATTTTTGTTACAGTAGCAATGCTTGGTAGCCCTTCGGAGGTTGAAATATATTTTTTGTTCATTAATAAAGTAGTTAGATCTCTTGGATAGTGGATGTTTCCCCGCATTGGAGTTTTACCACTATAAATTTTTGTGTCAAATCTATGTGAATGTTTTATTGTTTACAATCGAATTTCAATAGTTAATAGTAATTGCATAGAGATTTAATATATTTTTCAATACTTAAATTTGTAATTGTAACAATAGTCATAATTTGTCTACCATTACGGATCAACCATCAACCTTTTAGATAATGTATCAAGAAGAAGGGGAATTCTAATTATGTTCTTATGCATGAGTGTGTTGTGTATCAGTCAAACTATGGAAGGCTAGGGAAAATCTTTTATATAGTTAGCAATAGAAAATTCTATTTATTTAGTAACTTTTAAACAATTTAAGAATATAATAGGAAAAATGATAAAATGTATTCTCTTGATGATCAAGATTTAAAGTAAAATTTCCATTGCTATAATCATCTTAATCTTACAATATGTGCAACAAAAATAGATGGATCATATTATAGTAATATATGATGACTTATTCAATTTATCAATTAGAGTATCAGTTTACTGCAATGTAAAACATTGAATTCACTTCTTTCTAACTCTCCTTTACCTAATATACCTATGTATGCTAAATTTATCCTTCGAAATAATGTAATTAGGAGGTAAATTTAGAAATTTATGTAAAATGGACACATAAGATTAATTACTTCATCATGTGGTAGTCCAATTTTCATGGCTTCAAAAGAAAAAAAGGACAGAGACTCGACATTGATCATAAGATTTTGAAAACTATGAAAACCCTACTATCAAATCCCTTAGATCCACAATGCAAAGTTATTGAATAATATTAATTTCAAATATATCTATCATCAAGTATGCATCAAGCCCATTGATGTATAAAATACTATATTCAATTCAAGTAGGTTTTCTTTAAATGGTTGGTCATGACTTTTTTCTTGTCTAATGCACATATAATATTCATGACAATGATGGATGACATCTTGTGCCCCTACATGAACCTATTTTTTATAGTCTACTTAGATGACATATCAAATATACTAAGATGTTACAAGATCATATGTATCATGTTTAGCAAATACTCTATATACTTTAAAAACACAAATAAAATGCTAGTATGAAAAACATTCATTTAGAATAAAAATGATTCAATATATTTATTAAATTGTTGATCAAGGAGAAGCCTATATTTATCATAATAAAATTTAGATAACTAGATATTTACCAACCCCAAAAACTCTTATAAAAAAAATTTAGCTTTCTAGGTCCTGCAAATTTCTATCAAATATTTGTATTAGGATTTTGACACATTGTTTGGTCACTATACCAAGCAATCAAAGGAGGTGCCAAATCCATGTTCTATTTGGAATATACACAATATAAATCATATAAGAATCTAAAAGAACAATCATATTCAACTCTTACACTTTACATAATCTTTAGATATATTATTAATAATATAAAAAGGAAGTGCCAGTTTGGTACTAGACTATCTAAGTCAATCACTAGTTATCACATTCTCCACCATTATTGATTCCTATAGGAATGAGACTTATATTTGGTCCACCTTATATGAATATTATACTAAATTTATTAATATATAGATATATTCATGTGGAAAAGTATAATCCTAAATTTTATTTGCAAGATAGTAACAAGTGGGTATTTAAGAAGAATTTTAATGTAGAAGGTAAAGTTGAGATGTACAAAGATCATCTATTGGTGATATATTGTTAATTAGAAATGGTATGGAAATCACTAAGAATCATCTCAATTTGATACAAAGGAGCTTGGTCCTACAAATTTTATCTTGGGCATGTAGATTAAGAGGGATTGATAAAATAAGAGACTTTGGTTAAGTCAATGAAAATATATTAAGACAATATTAAATTGATTTAATATACAACATCGTAAACTAGTCAAGACTCCCATTCCTTGGGTGCAAAGCTATCTATAGAATAGTTTCCAAAGACTCAATAAGAGGAATATAAAATATCTCATGTTCCTTATGTAAGTATTATTAGGATTTTGATGTATTCCATGGTATGTATCAGACCAGGCCTTGCTCATACAGTGGGAATTCTAAGCAGATATATGTCAATACCAGGAAAATAATTTTTGCACTATTGTAAAATGAGTTTTCAAATACTTGAATGGCGTAATAGATTATGCAATTTTCTATAAAGGAAGATATGAAGTAAATAAATTATTGAATGTGTAAGGTTTCGTTAATGAAGATTGGGTTGAAGATCTTGATCATCAAATATCCACAAGTGGTTATGTATTTCACTTGTTTGTTAGAGTGGTCATCTGGATGAGCAAGATGCAAGTTATAGTGGTATTTTAGACTACAAATGTTGAGTACTAGTAGTCACTCATCCAAGCAAGGAATCAATATGGTTACAAATTTTGTGTGCTAGTGTTGGGTTTTTACAATGAATAGTATGGAATAAATTGTGATAGTCAAAGTATAATTTATCTTGCAAAAAACCATGTTTATCATTCTAAGATAAAGCATATTGTATTATAGTGTCATTTTATTAGAAACATGATTGAAGAAAAAAAGGTGCCACTAGAAAAAATTGAAACTTTGAAACATGTTGTAGATTTCATAAACTAAGCTTGTGAGTACTAAGAAATTTTCTTAGTGTAGGGAGAAAATGGGATAGTTGTCCCAAGTAGCTAAATTTATGCTTTGTATAGGCCCCAATACAAAGTAATCAACATATGGGACATTGTTGGATGTATTGTATCCTTTTGTAGAGAAAACAATTGTAGACCTCTGTACAATGTGTGGGGTTCTTATTTTTGGGCAGTCTCTTTACTTATCCAGTATGAATGGTTTTAGCCTATGTTTTTTGTATTCTAATATCACTTGATGCTTTAGGGTTTCCTATTATATATTATAACTATGTTAAAAGTGCATAATAATATAAATAAAAAAGTGTGGCTTGAGTTTTTGCTCATTTTCTTGATCAAGTATTTTTAAATATTTACTATAAATGCATATTATTTTCTATTCTACTTTAAGAATTTTTTGCATTAATATTTTTGAAAGTAAGGTTACCAATCTAAATTAAATGATGTTTAAATTGTTTTCTTTATAAGAAAAATAAAAGCTTATCCAATAAAAAAAATTAAAAACTTTTAAGAATAATAAAGAAATATTATCGTATAGGACTTATCGGTTGTAATTAGTGCTAAGTATCCCCTAATCACCATGTCCAGATTTGCATCGCATTATTAACTTTTTTTATTAATAAAACTTCTTAATGAATAAATTTTAATTCCAGACTTGAGACGGCGATTGCCATCATGACACGCGTTTTTGGGAATCACAAATAAAAACAAGCGATGGAGTTCAACTTAATTTTCAAGCTTAGACGGTGATCACCAGCAAAGGGATTAGGGTTCTCGTGGGTCACTAATTTCTTGAGCAAAGCTCAAAATCACATGGCTCAGTGAGTGACTGCGGGAATCGCTCTCCAAAGGAGCGATTCTTAGAGTTGCACGCTCACTCGAGCGAGGACGAGAATCACTTCATTCGACATGCAAAAATAGAGGATAATAAGACAAGAATAAAAACAAGTTTGAAAGCCTTTAATAAATTGATCAAATGTAAATTTTCCAGAATTCGCTTAAACAATGAGCGATAATGGGAGTTGCATTGCCTAAGGAGCGATAGCGAGAATGATTTAATTGTCTGAAGATCACTCACTTTTCATATGAGCCCACAAGTCACTCACCAACCAAAATGATTATTGGAATCACTAAAGTGGAGAGCAATAATGGTCCTCACTCACCCAAAACTAACGATTCAAGGAATCACACAAAAGGGAAAACGATTGTTGCTCTTCAAGTATCGCTGATGACAAAGAAAAGACTCAAATTTGTTGATTAGATGGTGCAAAGTGGAGATATTTAAAAAGGTTTAAAACTTACAGGTTTCTCATAATTCCTTATCACTAAAACATACATATATGTATATTAAACAAGGAAAGAACCAACATTACAAACTATCCTCTACTGAGGAATAATAATCATCTGCATAAGATGCAGGATAAATATAAAATGAAGAACCCAAATCTGTTGTTTAGTTATGTCGGAGTTCAACAACTACTCTACTTCTACTCAATATTGACACTCCTTCTGCTACAATCAAAATGGAAAAGGCATCTGTATCTATAGCTAGAGATAGAAGACAAAGGCGGGAAACCTCTCACCAACCTGCACACAAGAAATAACTACGATGTCAAATCATCTTGGAAGACGAGAATTTTATTTATCACAGTTTTAGTCATGCGATTCTTGGAATCACTCCTTTCCTGAGTGATTCACAGGATCACTGCAAGAAGCGAATGATTTCAATAATCGCTTGTCTTCGGAGTGACCTGCATCAAGGGTGAGAAATTAGGTTTAATTTTTCTAACACCCTCCTTTAAACCTGATTTCACAAGCACTTTGATGCCCAACTGCTCACGCAATCTATTGAAGTCCTCCTCCTTCAAAGGCTTTGTGAAAATATCAGCTACCTGCTCCTTGGATCTGCAAAATAGTAGTTGAACTTCGCCCAACTTCACCAGCTCTCTGATGAAGTGATACCGGATGTCAATGTGCTTCGTCCACCCATGAAACACTGGATCCTTCGATAGTGCTATGGCGGAATTGTTGTCACAAAATATGGTTGTCGCACCTTTCGGTGGATGGTTCAGTTCACCCAAAACCCTCCGTAGCCATACTGCCTGGCATGCGGCTGACGTGGCGGTGACATATTCAGCTTCAGCAGTGGACAATGCAATGATCGGTTGCTTCTTGGATGACCATGACACTGCTCCCGATCCGAGATGGAAAGCATACCCGAAAGTGCTCTTTCGATCATCAGTGTTGCCAGCCCAGTCGCTATCTATGTAGCCCACCAGTTCCAGCTGGTCTCGTCTGGCATAGAATATGCCATGGTTCCACATCCCATTGACATAGCGCAAGATCCTCTTGCCTGCTTGCCAGTGTGTGTCCTTCGAAGTCTCCATAAATTTGCTGATCAAGCTGACTCCAAACATCAGATCTGGCCGAGTTGTAGTCAAATACATGAGACTGCCAACTAGCCTCTTGAACAGAGTTGGATCAACATTCTTGTTGGAATCCAACTTGCTCAGCTTCAGACCTGTGGCAATAGGTGTGATGGCAGGTTTGTTGTCCTCCATCTTGAACCGCTTCAGGACATCCTTCGCATACTTGCCCTAAGAAATGAAGATGCCATCTGCTGATTGGTCAACTTCGATGCCGAGAAAATACTTCATCAGCCCTAAGTCCGTCATCTCGAACTCCTTCTTCATGGTTGTTCGAAACTGGTCAAATAGTATATCATTGTTGCCAGTGTAAATCAGATCATCCACATACAGGCAGATGATTATCATCTCCCCTACTTCATTTATCTTCAGGTATAGGGTGTGCTCATATGGGCATTTGACGAACCCATTCTCCTAAAAATAGCCATCAATCCGGCTATACCATGCCCTGGGTGCCTGCTTCAACCCATACAGGGCCTTCTTCAGTTTTAGGACCTTGCCCTCTTGTCCTTCAATCTCATAACCTGGTGGCTGGTCTATGTAGACCTCCTCCTCCAACACACCATTGAGGAAGGCTGACTTGACATCCATCTGGTAAACACTCCAGCCCTTCTGAGCTGCTAGTGCCAGGATCATCCTGACTATGTCAAGTCGGGCTACAGGTGCATACACCTCATGGTAGTCAATCCCTGACTTCTTCTTGTAGCCTTTCACCACCAATCTGGCCTTATGCCTATCAACTTCTCCTTGGGCATTGAACTTCGTTTTGTAAACCCATTTGACCCCAATGGTCTTCTTCCCTGCTGGAAGATCTACCAGCTGCCATGTCTCGTTCTTCTCAATGGCTTCTATCTCCTCATCCATCGCCTTCACCCACTTCTGATTCTGACTTACCTCTTCAAACTAAATTGGATCACACTCAGTAAAGAAGGCAAAGTCAGAATGTTCCTCATCTTCATGATTTCGGGTTACCTCGTAGATGTCTTGCAAGCTCCTCATCTTCGTGGGTGTCCTCAAGTTTGGAATCCTACTTGCAAGTGGAGGCGACCGAGATGGTGAGGTTGTGCTGCTACTGGCACCACCGCTGCTGCTTGAGGCTACAGGTGGTTGCATACTGTTCTCCTCCAAGTCCATAGACTCAATAACTGCTGGCTCTGGTTGGCCAGTCTTCGATTTCTAGTTCCAGGCTTCATCTTCGAGGAACTTCACATCTCGGTTGATGACGAGCTTCTTCGTCATAGGATTATACAACCGATATGCCTTCGCCTGCTCACTATATCTTGTGAAGATACACTTCTCCGCCTTGTCATCCAGCTTCTGCCTCTTCTCTTCTGGAACATGTGCATATGCTATGCACCCAAAAACTCATAAATGAGCCACACTCGGCTTCTGATTGCTCCAGGCCTCTTCAGGAATCTTGTCCTTCACGCTCTTGGTGGGACATCTATTCAGTAGATAGATTGCATAAGTTACAACTTCTACCCAGAACTCATGTGGTAAACCCTTCACCTTCAGCATACTCCGTGCCATCTCCATAATGGTTCTGTTCTTCCTCTCAGCTACACCGTTCTGTTGTGGTGTGTATCTGGTAGTAAGTTGCTTCTGAATTCCATGTTGCCTTGCAAAAATTTTGGAATTCATTGGAGATGTATTCACCTCCACCATCTGTCCTGAGGGTTTTCACCTGGTAGCCACTCTGTTTCTCCACCAAAGCCTTGAACTCCTTGAATTTGCTAAAAGCCTTCATTTTTTCTTGATGGGATAAATCCATGTCTTTCGGTTGAAGTCATCAATGAAGGTCAGGAAGTATTTGTTATCGAAAAATGTGTTGGTCTACATCGGACCACAGATGTCTGAGTGCACCAGCTCCAATGGCTGTGAGGCTCTCCAAGACTGCCCTAAAGGGAATGAATCCCTGTGTTGTTTTCCGACTAAGCAACCCTCACAAATCTGATTCGGTTGCTCAATAAGGGGTAAACCCTTCACCATATGCTTCTTGTGCAACAAGTTCAGGCCACTGAAACTCAGGTGACCGAATCTGAGATGCCACAACTAGGTAGCATCCTTCACAACTACACTCAGAGACATTAGAGACTCATTCTGAATCTACAGTGGAAACATCTTGTTCTTCGTCATGGACACTATTGCAATCTATCCATGCTCTCTATCTCTGATGGTGCAGACTCCATCCTTGAATTGAATAGTGTGCCCCTTCTACACAAGTTGTCCAACACTCAACAAGTTGTGCTTCAGACCAGGCACATAGTAGACATCATAGATCTACTTCCTTTCATCGTGCCTAGTGCGGATGAGGATTTTGCCTTTCCCTTTGATAGGAACCTTGTTGTTGTTCCCCATATTCACCTCAGACTAGACTATTTCATCCAGTTGTGAGAACATCTCCTTGTTCCCCATCATATGGTTGTTGCACCCACTATCGAGATACCAGATATTCTTCTGGCTCTCCTCCTCAATACTGCATGTCAACAACATGTTCCCACATGCATCTCTAGACCCCGTATTTCTGGCTTCATCTGTGTAGTGGGCTTGTTGTTGGTTCTCCTTGGCCATCCTTTTTCTGCACTCGGAGATGTAATGGCCAAACTTCTTGCAGTAGTAACATTGGACCTTTGATTTGTCCTTCTTCTGACCGGATCCACCTTGCTGATTTTTCCCACTACCTCTTCCTCCTTGCTGATGGAAGTTGTAGTTGGTCTCTCCATCATTAGGGTTTGACCTTCCTCCTTGCTTGTTGCCTTTCCCATGCCTACCTCTGCCTCTTCCTCCTTGAGAACTAGAGGCTCCATGGTGGGAATCTTGTCTGCCACTATCTCGGAATGAGACCTACGCCTTGAACGCCTGCTCTAGAGAGGACTGAGATGAGTGGCTCAACCTCTGCTCATGTGTCTGCAAGGAACCCATGAGCTCATCCACCGAGAGGGTTGTCAAATCCCTCGATTCTTCGATTGCTATCACAACCGAGTCAAACTTAGTAGGTAGGCTTCTAAGAATCTTCTCCATGATTCTCTGGCTCTACATGATCTCTCCATTCAACCGCATCTGGTTGATGATGTCCGTTGTTCGGGTGAAGAAGTCGCCCATGGACTCCGACTCGTTCATCTGCAGGTTCTCGAACTCCCTCCTTAGCATCTGCAGCTTCACCAACTTCACCTTGTTGGTGCCCTGATACGAACTGGCTAGGATTTCCCAGGCTTGCTTTGCCTTGGTTGTTGCTGCAATCCATGGGAAAATGGTCTCCTCGACCGCTTGCATGATGTAGAACAGGGCCTTCTGGTCCTTCTTCGTATTTTCCTTCAACAGGTCCTTGTCTGCTTGGGAGAGCGTGGCCAGTGTTGTTGCATCTGCCGGTTTTGGATAGCCATTCTCGACCAAGTCCCAAAGCTCCTACGACCCGAACAGGATCTTCATCTGGATGCTCTAGTAGTCGTAGTTCTTGTCATTGAACCATGGGATCTACAACTACAGGGAGTGGTTTTTGGAAGCCATGCTTCAATCTTCTACATCATGGCATTGAGGCTCTGATACCAATTTGAAAAATTTTAATTCCAGACTTGAGATGGCAATCGCCAATAGGACGTGTGATTCTGGGAATCACAAATAAAAACGAGCGATGGAGGTCAACTTAATTTCAATATTGGATGGTGATTGCTAGCAAGGGGATTAGGGTTGTCACGGGTCGCTAATTTCTTGAGCGATGCTCAAAATCGTGTGGCTCAGTGAGCGACTGTGGGAATTGCTATCCAAAGGAGCAATTCTTAGAGTCGCATGCTCACTCGAGCGAGGACGAGAATCACTTCGATCGACGTGCAAAAAGAGAGGAGAATAATACAAGAATAAAAACAAGTTCGAAAACCTTTAATAAATTGATCAAATGTAAAGTTGTCGAAAGTCGCTTAAACAATGAGCGATAATGGGAGTCGCATTGCTTAAGGAGCGATAGCGGGAATGATTTAATTATCTTAAGATCTCTCACTTTTCATATGAGCCCACGAGTCACTCACCAATCACAGTGATTCTGGGAATCGCTAGTGGAGAGCGATAATGGTCCTCACTCACCCAAAACTAACGATTCAAGAAATCACACAAAAGGGAAAATGACTGGTTGCTCTTCGAGTATCACTGATGACAAAGAAAAGACTCAAATTCATTGATTAGATGGTGCGAAGTGGAGAGATTTAAAAGGGTTTAAAACTTGCAGGTTTCCCACAATTCCTTATCGCTAAAACATATAGATGTGTATATTAATCAAGGAAAGAACCAACATTACAAACTATCCTCTACTGAGGAATAATAATCTTCTGCATAAAATGTAGGATAAACACAAAATGAAGAACCCGAATCTGTTGTTCAGTTCTGTCGGAGTTCAACAACTGCTCTACTTTTGCTCTATATTGACGCTCCTCCTTCTGCTACAATCAAAATGGTAAAAGCATCTATATTTATAGCTGGAAACATAAGACAAAGGGATGAAACCTCTCACCAACCCACATGCGGGAAATAACTGTGATGTCAAATCAGCTCGAAAGGCGGGAAGTTTCTTTATCGTGGTTTTAGTCATGCGATTCCTGAAATCGCTCCTTTCCTAAGCGATTCCCAAGATCGTTGCAAGAAGCGAACGATTCCAAGAATCGCTCTGCGTGAGGGGTGAAATCAAGTTTATTTTTTCTAACACTTACAAACCCTACAATATATCATTAAAATTTCTTCAAAATATCTTATATATTACAATTGTCTATGAACCTAACGATAACATTCGTAAGGAATAATTTACTGTAGCTTACATGCAATGTGGTCTGGTTTTAGTCACTATCATCCTCGGAGATGAAGACGGCCATGAGATGCAAGCTACTTGCCTACTCATTAAAGGATATATTGCTCACGTACTTAACGGAGTGAACTGGACAAACCTAATAAGAAATATTAATGGATTCTGACATGGAAAACTGCCTATCGAATATAGACGTTCTTTGGATGTCATCCAGTTTAATAATTATTGTTTTAATGGTCTCTAGTGAGCAAAGCATCGGATATAAATACTATAGGCAGATAAAAGTAGATCTGTCAGAGTTTGTTTACTGTATGCCAGGTAGTCTGGAGGGAGCAAGGCCTATTACCCTCGCCAGCAATGAAGACCTATATGACACTTTTTGGTTTTAAAAGACGTTCAACAACCAAAATCTATTCAATCGACGTCCTCACGTACTTTTTCTTGGCAGGATAATTCTCAAGCAACTTTAGTGACAACATCGATGTTACACAGGTAAAAGACAAAAGGTTAGATTGTAAATTAAAGGCCAAACAACTTAGCTAAGTTTGGATCAAGCCTAGTCTCATTCTCATTCTTTATTGTAGAAGTGTTTCTTTTGATTGAGGATTGGTGATTTTAAATTTCATTTGATTGAGGATAAGAAATATTGTTTTATTTTTTTTCATTAATTCTAGAAGAATTAACAAAACGTCTCTAGCATTTTTTTGAAGAGCAAAAAGTTTTGATTGAGATTCAAGCCAGCATTTTTTTTGTGACTTTTCCCTGCCTTTGTAGTCTGAGACATTGGTCCTTCCTTCTGCAAACAGTGCAGCCCATTAGAGTGTTCTTTTTTCTGACCAATATTTTTGGCACATGAATTATAGCTGACATCACCTAAACTGTGCTTTGCATAACTTTGTTGGTCCTTTGTGACTGTTGTAACAACAAATTCATGTTTAAATTTGATCGGTTCCAAGTGCTGATCAGAAATCTCATGTTGTATCACAGGCGGTGTCCCTTCAATAGAATTCACAAAACTACAATTAGGACCAAAATTCATTTCATTTGATTGTTGATTTTCACTAGTTTGCAAAATTACAACAAATTCTTGGATCTTGTGGTTTTGATTGTTCCTCCACAACCAATTTGGAACTGTCAGTATTGTCTGCCTTATCATGTCTAGGTCCATTGTTAGCCAATAGATAGGAATTCTCATTGACATACAGAGATGATTGATTTTGTGGAGTCATTGTATCATCGAGGCGTCAAACACTAAGATCATTAACATTTTCCATTTTAAGTGTTGAAGTGGGCTCTCGATTCGGATTATCTTCAATAACCCTTTCACTTTCTTCTATTTGTGGGGTATTATTAAAATTCATGTCCTCCACTTTGTGCTCTTTAGACAACATACTTGCAGAAAGACTATGGTTCACAAGAGAACCAAACTTTTGATGTGCTTGATTTCCATCTAAGTTCGAGTGTAGCTCCATTTGCAGAGTTGATTGTTGCTCAACACTGAAATCAGTTGTCTCCACTGTTCTGCCTGAGTGTTTTGGTTGATGTGGTGCACCACCTTCATCCTATTGAATGACATTAATACAAGAGAATCAAACTTTTGATGTTCTTGATTTTCATCTAAGCTGAAGTGTAGCTCCATTTGCAGAGTTGATTGCTGCTCAACACTGAAATCAATTGTCTCCACTGTTCTGCCTGAGTGTTTTGGTTGATGTGGTGCACCACCTTCATCCTTTTCTATGCCATTAGTACAAGCAAACGATAGTTTAGGTTCCTACAATACAGATACAACCAGGGTAAATGTATAGTTTATTGCATATTATCCAAACTCTCACGGTATCGTTATAAAGTTTTACTTCTTTCGCGAGGAAAGTTTCATCACAATGGATGGGACAAATTTAGTGACAGTGGACAATTCCTAAATGGATTACGCTATTTGTCTACCCAAGGAAACTGACTAGTAAGCTTACTATAGATATATCGGTTTAACTATTGAAAAATGGTTGGTTGAAATTATCATATACTTTAATAATCTTATTACCAAGAAAACGCACAAACATACACCCACAAGATATAAAAATTTGATGAATTTTTTCCTCATTTTAGTCCATGCTCTACAAAATTTAAAAGTGTTAGATAAGCATTTCATGTTAAAGTATAATATTTCAATCAAATTAAATATAATAAAAATATTATTAATTTTTTTATCAATTAATCTAGTATTTATTGATTAAAATTAAGTATAGTTTTATCTAATTTAATTATATTAATTATTTTTATTTTTGTTTTGGAAAATTATTAGTGAAATTTAATTATAGTTTGATTATGGTTTCATAATTTTATGAATAGATAACCTTTTAAAATAAATTTAAAACTATAATATAAAAATAAATAAATAAATTAAAAGGAAAATAAAATTTTAAACTGTAATCTAAAAATCAATAAAAAAAAAATTTAACTGTTACCAGGTAAAAAAAAAAAAATTTTGAAATTTGAGGTCTGCTTGTGATGTTTTCCTCCATGGAAAAAATCGTTGACTCGTTGACATTAATGAATGGCGAGAGACGAAGGACGAAAAGAGATTGGTTGGGCATCGTATAGGTTATCGATTAATGGAGACAGGAGAGGGATAATGCATGGCGTGAATCAGAGTATAACGGCGGGAAGTTCCGTGTGTGAGGCGTAAAGATCATATCTGTTATTCCTTGCAAAAATGTTCCTCTATTTTCTGCCATGGTGCAAAACGAATCTGAAAGGTAAGTCACCCACTGCAACACTAATTTCCCTGTCAAGAATATATTTCAAGATAGCAACCCATGCGAACAAATGCATTATGGTAAATTCTGCTGATGATGAAGTTGACAGCGTTATCTTTGTAGCCTGCTCCACAAAGTTTGACAGCCGCAATGTTGATAAAACGAATATGATTTAGGAGGAGTTGGTGAAGTTTCCATCGAGTTGTTTAGCGTAATATTTGGTTTGTTTTCATTTTCCACGTTGAGACCAACCAAGATGAAGATGTTTTTTTAAGCTATCAGGGTAATTGTTCCTAGATATAAAATTATTAGATTAGCTACTGAACATCTGGGCTTGCATACACATTAATCGATTGAATTGAACAGAGATTAAACCACTTTTTTTCATAGAGTGTAAGAGAAATGCTTGCATACACATTAATCGAATTGCACAAGGATTAAACCACTTTTTTCCTTAGTGTAAGAGAAATGTTTAAACCAATTTTGCATTTTTATCATTAATGTAAGGTTTGCTGACTAAATTTATTTGTGTATTTTTTATTTTTTTTTAATTTAGCTTCGTTCCTATACATAGACTTTTTATCTTTTCTAAACGAGATTGGGAAAACCTTTTGAATTAAAGAGGCGATGTCCCACTTTTTAAGGGCAGCAGCGGCCCTCTCTATTTCAAAACAGCGCGCTGGGAAACTTCCAAAAAAAAGTTGCAGTCTTTAGCTCTTCGCTCAATCGAGGTCGAGTGCCCTTTTAAAATAACTGCTACTCACTGGTTAGGGCAGGCCGTCCATCCCGTCCCCTCTCCCTCATTTTCCGAAGAATCTCTTGTATCTAAGCCGTTTTGTCTGATTTTTTTGGTTTAAGAAACCATGTCCTTTTGGTTTAAGAAATCAAGATCATAAATTTTTACATCGTCAAAATTATTATCATTTGTGATTTGAATCAAAACCATGTATTGAAGATTCCCCTACCCTCATACTGTGTATTTTTTATTGAAATGGAGTGGCCTTTGATAGGAAAGCTTAGCAATTCAAATTAAGACGTGGACTCACTTTTCCATGCCCATTTCTAGGCATTTTCTTGTACTTCTTCGTTACCGAAGATATTAAAATGAATAAGACAACCACTTATGAATGATAAATGATTTAGAATTAAAAATTCAGTTTATTATTAATATATAGTAAAATAGTTTACATGTTAATTGGAATTCAATAAATTATTGAAATAAAATTAATCAAATATATGAATAATGTTGTTTAAAAAATTAGTGTTGTTTTTCTTTTTAATGTTTAATTGTAATTATTTTCATAATTACTATTTTTAAGTTTTTAAAATTTTTTTTTTTTTAATAAAGTGTGTTTTTAAAGATTTTACTATTTTTTAGTTATTATATTTATTTTAAAAAATAATAATAATTTACAAATGTAGCTATGTATCATATTTTCCATCCTTTTATAGGATTCTAAAAATTTTAGCTCAAACACATTTACTTACATAAATGCAAAAAAAAATCATTAATTATAATTCTTTCAAATGTATTTTACAACTTTAGGATTAAGAATCACAACTACAACTTTAAAGTCTTTTAAATAAAAAATTTAAAAATATATTTTATAAAATAAAATTTAATTTTATAAAAATATTTTTTAAAATTAAATTTTATTTTGTTCTATCTTAAAGTAAGAAAGTAATTTTACTTTTCATTTAAAATATATTAAAATTTTATATTTATAAATTTTAATACATATAATTTAATTTAACATGTTAAATAAATACATTTCAATTATAAAAAAACCCTACTTTTATTTAAAATACAATAAAAATTTATACTTATAAAAAATTAACAAATATAATATATTATAATAAGTTAAATAAATACATTTCAAGTATAAAAAACCTAAAATAATTCACCAAGAAGAAATATAAGCAATCATTCATGTGTAACATAAATTTAAGGAACATTATTTAATTTGCATGTATATTATTTAAGTATATTATTTAAGTTTATTTTTTAAACCCTTGCCAACAATTTAGATGGAGTAAAATCTTAAGAAAAATTATATTAGTAAACGGTACTTAGATGTTTTAAACTTTAATATGACATTTTTTATGATTTTTTTTTCGTTATTAATAAGTTAATTATTGATAGTCCAAAATAATGTAGTGGTTTTTGGTTAGTTGTTTTAATTCATGAAGGGTTAGGTCTCATTTATTTTGTTTAACTTACTAGGCTAGGGTTTATAGTGACACTATTCAACCATGTTACCAATTCTTTTATGTATTAAAAAATATTAAATATTTAACTTATTTTTATATTAAATTTTTAGGTTGTCTACCAAGCTCAATTTCCTCAGCCTTCATCCTGTGGATATGTGGTGCAGTTGGTGAATGTTGTGTGTTGTTAAAGGACAACATGGACTCTATTTTCCTTACACCTAACCTTGTGGATACTTCAATAATAATATCTTATGTCAAGTGGTATACTCGTATGGATAACTACGGTTTGTCGTAGAACTAGGTTATACGGGTTCTATTTTCCTTGCATCCCACTTGTGGATACTTAAATAATAATTTCTTATAAATAATTTCAAGTGGTATACTTAGATGGAACAGCTACGGCTAGCCATAGAACTAAGTTCTTGGAGTTTTTATTTCACCTAACAGAGTTGGTGAATATTCTAAGTGCTGGTAAAGACCAACCTAGGCTTCATTCCCTTATCCTTGCCTCTACCATGTAGATACGTGATGTATTTGGTGAATATCATATGTACGATAAAGGCAGACATAGGTTCCATTTCCCATATGTACCATCTTGAAGATACTGAAATAGCAATACCTTGTGAATGATACCAAGTGATATATTTAGATGGCAATACCTTGTGAATGATACCAAGTGATATATTTAGATGGGATAGCTACGATTGGTCATAGAGCTAGGTTCTTGGGGGGTTTTATTTCATATTTAAAAAATATTATCCTAAGGGATAGTGCAGGCTCTTCTTTGAAAGGTCAAAGTTCAAACTATAACATAGGCGAGTGTGTGAAGGGATGGATGAGTGTTAGAGTGTAAGGGAGTGGGTGAATGTTAGCATCGATGGATGAGTGTTGGTGTGGGAGAGTGTGTGGTTGTGTATTTTACCCCTATTGATAAGCTTATATCTCGGTCTTATGAGGGTTCATAGTTGAGATGGGAATACCCAACTCCAAGCATCAGGTTTCTCGCACTACCCTAATAAAAAAGGTTAATTTTTCTTATTTTTTAATTTTGTTATTTTTTGTTATACATATTTTTAGTACTTGTTATATTCTTTTGTTTGAAATTGTTTTCTATTCAATTAATTATGAGAATTAAGTTGTTGATAAGACTTCTTACATTTATTAAAAATTTTATAAATGCCACACTAGATTTAGATGTTCAAATCCCTTGATCTATTTAAATAGGACTACATATACTACTAATTGTAAGTTGTGGCATGTGATGAAGGATAATGAACTTTTTGTTTTAATATTTGTCATATTCTTATATTTATAATTTAATTTTAATTTTTAATTAAAATACAATACATAAATAATTTAAGAGACCTATCACTTGTTAAACTCTTTTTAAATGGAGGAACAAGTTTAGATGTGCAAGCCTTAGCCTTAGGTATTATTTATTTCTTACTCTACTACTAATATTAAGTTATGGTTTATCTGTAAAGGATGGTGGACCTATTCCTTTTTAATTGAATATATTTGATGCCTTTTATTTTCATAGGTTGCTTTTAAATAAAAAATTATTTATATTGTGTTCCTCTTTAATACAATATTTGAGTTATACATATATAAACATTGGAAAATAATTCATGTAATAATACTTTTAAGAATAATTTTAATATATATTATAAATAATTAATTTGAATCAAAAATACAAATAATAGTATAATAAATATTTTTTCAAATCTATATATTTTTACTAAAGTTATATGGGTGTGAGGGTGAGTAGGTATATTGCATAATTAATTTAAATTAAAAATAATTAAAAATATAATGGATAGTTTTTCTAGATTAACTTTTTAATTATGGATATTTAGGTATAAGGGTGCATGGGTATGTGTGGTAAGAGGATGAAAGCATATAAAGTATGGTGCATGCGTATGTGTAGTAAGAGGATGAAAGCATATAAGGCATGTTAGATGCATGTTAATGGTACTTATTTATTATTATTATTATTATTATTATTATTATTATTATTATTATTATATCTTATTAATATAATCAATTTATATTTGGCATACATTAGGATATTCTACACATATTGCAGAGGATACACACATCTATAGTGCAAGCTAGTATAAATCTTAAATGATAGTAGGAGCTTAATTGATTAAATACATTGAATTTCAAGGCAAGTACTAGTGTTCAAATTTTACCTATATATCATAGAGGATACACATTTATAGTGCAAGTTAGTATAAACCTTAAATCATAGTAGAAGCTTAAATGATTACATACATTGAATTTCAAGGCAAATACTAATGTTTTTTTCTAGGGAAGATAGGACAGAAAAGCCCAACATGTCTTTCGGGAAGCTAACAAAGTTGCTGATAAGCTGGTCAATTTGGGTTTCATTGGTGACGGGCTTTTCAAATGGGAACACGGTGTCCCGAGCGAAGTAGAGGAGCTTATTCAACAATAATTCCAAGAATGATAGTAAAATTTACAAATAGGGAAGGCACTGTAATTTCGAATACTATGAGTATTCCCATATCTTTTTTGAAATGGACTCACAATAAAAATTATTTGAGCTATCATCTTGGTGGATGATACTTGGAAATACCACAAAGACTAATGGGTACAGTCACATGTCAGATAACATGGCTCCTAGTCGTCTTAGTAATTTGAGATTGGTTGATAATCATAGGGCAGGAGAGAAATGACAATATAAGACTTCGAACCAAAGCCACGTGGACCACAAGATAGCCATCGCCATAAATATAGCCAGCAAGTTCACTTATCCAAGGTTGATTTGCCAAGACGGGATGTGGTCCCAAAGCATGTCATATACTGAAGAAAGCAATTATCAAAGAATTATTAAGAGTAACTATCAATACAGAGCTTGTGGGAGTTTTTTTCAGTACTCTGCTATGTGTGTCTGCAACTTTTTATTTCTCCACTGTTTCAAGGAAGGGATCCGTGTCCATTTATTTTTTTGTAATTATGATGCAGGTGTGTTTTCTCGGGGTATACCCAAAATGTTGTATGGGAAGTTTATTTTTTATAACAGGCTATGTACCTTACCGGATGTAATGGCTTTTGCGGCATGTAGATTTTACATATAAAGGATCCTTAGTAAGGACATGTTCATCAACAGCCCTGGGCTGATTTTTGTAAAAGGATTTGGGTCAACCTGTAAAACCCGATATTAATACTATAGTATCTTATCTACCAAAAAAAAAATTACCCCACAATATATGTGTGATTGTCAAGATGTTGAAAAGATTATATATTAGTATATAAAATTTTATATGTCAAATCCTTATATTATGATGGACACTCTTACAATAGAATAAGTCATCCTAATATGATTTAGTGTAATGCAAGAATAAAATGATTTCTTGAAATTGATATAATATGAAAGTAGCTTGTTTCAATCTCATATAACAAGTCCAAAAAATAATCATATATATATATATATATATATATATATATATATATATATATATATATATATATATATATATATATATATATATATATATATATAAATGAAGTGATAATTTTATTTTCATTTATCAAAAAAAGAAAAAAAATTATAAGCAAAATGGTATAGACACCAAAACAACACCAATCCGATTATGTGACTGCAAACACTGATCGCTTTGACACACACAGCCCCAAGGGCAGCCCCCAGAGGTTAAACAGTGGTCCTAACCACTCTCACAGTAGTTTTGGAAGGTCAAAGATCAATTTGGCACCTTCAGGCACTTTGCTCAATATCCGTTCCACCCTGGAATGAATTCAAACTGGGATTCGCCCCACCCAGGGACGAATTCTGGATTCGCTCCAGGGTGGGGCGAATTGCAGGTTTGACGGGCAAAAAGTCAAATCTTGACAAATGGCAGCTCAGATCCGCCACTCAACGCTTCCTTCATCGCATGGGAGTATGGGTGAGCATTTTCGAGCGTTAGAGGCATTTACAAGGTCAGTCATGAAGTCCCTATTCAGGGAGGAATCTCCTTCCCCCTGGGAAGGCATGATTGCCAAGTGGCGCCTCTGCATGCCCATTTCAAGAGACCTCCAGGTCTATAAATTGGTGAGTTTCCTCACCCCAAAATATGGAGAGAAGGAGCATTTTAGAGCAACGAAGTGCTGTCATTTTATTGTCATACCTCACACCTTTTGGATTTGCGCCTTTCACATCCTTGATCTCCTTTAGAGGGGAGGTCATTGGGTGACTATTGGGAGGACGAATCTTGAGCCCAAAACCCGAAATTTGGCCACAATATCCCACCAAATTTTCTGAAAATACCACACAAGAGGTTTTGGACCCATCCCAAGTGGATTGGTGCCAAAATCAGGCCTCAAACGATGGGCGGCCTGCCCCATGGGCGCCCCCTCCCACACTGCCACAATCCTAATCGCCCCCTTTCGGAGCGATGGGAATTCCATGGTAGATTTGCTTTCTTTCATTTTTGCATTCAATTCTATGATGCTTAGATAGGTTGTCATTTGAATTTCGTCTCGTTTTGAACAATTTTGATCATATTTCTATCTTTGCTCGCTTCTACTAACCTACGGGTAGCATCATCAAATTCCCATTGATGGAGGCCAAATTGGGAAAATATGACCATCTGGGTCTTCCCAAAATGCCCCCAATTAGCTAACCCCAAGTTTGCAGGTCTTTTGGAGCTTCCTAGGTAGGACATTTGGGACAGTACCTTTTCGGCATTTTGTTGTAGGTGAATTCGTCCCGCCCCAGAGCGAATTCAAATCGGTGAGGAATTTCTTGACTGTTATTTTTGCAGGGCCTTCCTGGTGGTGTCTTGATGCCCCTGTCAAATTTTTAGAGCATTTGGACCTATTTTAGTCATAGTTTAATTCATTTTTCTCATTCACTTATCGTAGGCTTGGGGATTGCATGCTTTGTTTTATCCGTAGGTGCTACTGACCATTTCTTGTTCCTTTGAACGTAGGGTTTGGACATCGGAGGAGCAGCGAGGAGTCAAGACTCATCAATGCAAGTGGCGGCGATGTTTGGTCCACCCATTTTACATGTGGGCACGCGGAAGAAGGAAAGGCACCCATGGATGTAACAAGAACGCATGCTTAAACGCTCCTAGCCCTTGGAAGGGGAGGATGCGCATTGTAACCGAGTTGTGAAACATATCAATAAAAAGGGCTGTCTTCTTTATTCACATTTGTTTCATTTCGATTCGCTCATGCTTTTCCCTCTTTTCATGCACTTTCAAATTCCTAGGATTTAGCGCTAAGTTCGGTTCTGTTTGCATCGCATATTCGCTTTCCTTTTTGCTTCCGTATCCTCGTGCTTTCAGTGGCGATCATGGTGGGACCTTGTCCTCTATTTTTAAGATCAGATATCTGATCCAAACTTGGTTGTTTTTGCTTGCAGGTACCACGTTTTCATACGCTGACTGTTGTTCGTTCCATCAGAGGGCGAATACAGAGCTGTAATTCGTCTCACCCAGGGACGAATGGGAATTCGCCCCACCCTATGATGAATACAGTCCTGTAATTCATTCCCCCTGGGATGAATTCCAGTCTATGAAGTTTTGGGCAGAAACTCAGAACCGACAGATTCGGGCAGAGAAGAGGTAAGAGTCCTGAACTTTTCCTGTCATTTTTTGTTATTATTTTTCTATTTTTCTGGTTTCTTTTTGCGTGCTTAGGAAAAGTTTTGCTGCATGTTTATTTTGTTCCATGCAAAATAAAAAGAACCCCACACACCACGTGGAAAATTAAACACCAAGGAGCTGGTCGTAAAACCCCAGCCCTTGATCAAGACCAACGGTGGATTTCATCACCACCTTGGCTTGAATTTTGCATTCATAAACCCCGATCGCTACTGTTGCTAGACGTAAATCCTGACGAAAGCTGACCGAGTGTAGCTGGGGTGATTCCCAGCGCACGAGGATAAGTCTTCTATGGTAGGTGTCATAAACAAGGTGATTCCCCTTCCGTACCGCCTATGTTCCACGTACCATCTGCTCTCACGTACCTATAGTTTCCCTCACGTAAGGGCGGGTATATAGAGAGGTTGGTATATCGGCCTGGCAATGGTATATCGAAGGGGCGACCAATTTTGGGAGTCATAAGAGCCCTCATTTTGCATTTAAACGTTCTTTACAAAAACCTTCAAAAACAAAAAAAAAACAAAACACACTAAACCAGGTTTAGGACACACTTTCAATCTTTAAACGAGATAATCACCATTTGTGTATGTGTGTGCTCTTTTCTATTTAGTGTAGCATAAAAAAATCATAAAAAGAGATAAAAATCTATTTAGCTTGTAGAAGAACAACACCATGGTGTACACCCGTAGCCAAGCCCAATCAAGGGCAGAAGCTACGAAAAGTGTACAAGGGGGCACAAGTCGCCTCCGCTATAGCCCTAAGGACTTGGTCATACCGCCTTGGTGGCCTGACCCACAAGAGAGTCCGCATCATTCCATGTCAAGATGGAACTATAGGGACACCCCTTTGGGGGACACGCCCGTTCATCATAGCCCCTTTCAGGAAGAATCCTTACACGTGGCACTCAACATAGACAAGAAAGCTCCCTTAGAAGCTCGATATGAGTGGCCACCATGCGATGAAGCGCTAGAGCGGCATAGTGTCCATGAGGAGAGGCCACATGACTATGGCATCCCTCCTTTGCCCCCCATCACTGTTAGAACCAATAGACAAACCCTAGAGCATAGGGCTCTTCAAGCAGGGCGAGCTAACTCCGCCCACCCCTTTCACACATACGAAAGGGAGCACGAGGAAGACCATTACATTCCTCGAGAGCAATGTACAACATGGGAGCCATGCGCTTCCGCACCCGCTATGTACCATGGTCACCCACTGAGGCCAGAGCCTCGGGTAAATGCCACCAACCTCGATAGAGGGAAGCGACCCATTGAGATCTCGGATCATCACGACCGAGGTAAATGCATAGGAGAGGCATCCAGGCCTCCTAGGCTCAAGATGGTAGAACAAATTGACCTGGCAGTCACCAGACATGCCACCCACCAAGCCTAGATCACGTGGCTTGAGCAAGATCAGCAGTAGCTAGAGCATCTATACCGCCTTAGCAAGGAGCGCATTCAGTGCCAAATAGATGAGCTGCTTCATAACCCAGCTGAGAGGGTTCCAACCCCTCGCACCCAAAGAGCGAAACCATATGAGAGGCATAATCCCTTGGTGCGAGATAGGTCTCCGTGACCTTATCAAGTTTTGCCTCCGAGACCCCCTAGACCTGAGAGGGAGGCCACTCCCTAGAACAATGATGGGTACCCTCCGCGGGGACCCACCCAGGGTCATAGGTCTCACCCAGAGACTCCTCAGGAAGCTTACGAGGAGTATGAACAAGAAGCAGAGCGGGCCGAAATGCCCTACCAAGGCGGAGGGGTTGCTATCCGGCCACCCCCCATAGGCCTCAAGTCTCCCACAACCCACAATGGGAGCAAACTAAAGAGGAAGAGATTAAATCTTTCGATGCATACAAAGCGTTGCTAGAGCATTTGGAGTCTATGGAAACCAAAGCTTCTGGGCCCCAAAAGCCCATGTTACGCCAACTCCGTAGTCATCCTGTGCATCCATCGGTGCTCGCACCCCCTTACCCCGAACACTTTAAGCTGCCTCGGTTGGCAATCTTTAAGGGTGAGGAGGATGCCCAAGAGCATGTGACCAGATTCCTGAGCCAATGTTTTGGCATTCAGGACAATGATGCATTGTTGCTAAGGACATTTATAACCACATTCGTGGGCCCTACCTCGGATTGGTTCACTCAGTTGTCGAAGCACAACATCAGTAACTTGGATCAGTTAGTGGATGCGTTCCTCGAATGCTTCACCTTCAACACCAAGAAGAAGGCATCACTAAGTGACTTGGCCAGCCTCAGGCAGTATGAGGAAGAGACCATGGCGGCCTACGGGAATCGATGGAGGACTCTGCTTTCCAAGCTACCCTACCTCCCTCCTATGTCCGACCTTACACAAATGTTCTCACGAAGTTGTTTGAGATCGATCTCTGTGCTATTGCAGCTGCAGCAATATGCCACCTTAGAGGAAGCTCTAGCGCAAGCTAGAATCATCGAAGAGATCAAGATACAGGATGGCGAGATTGCCAAACCTAAGAAGAAAGAATGGAACAAGAACACAAAAATAGGGACTACGCAACAAAAACCCACTGCGGTTAATCAAGTTGCTATAAATGTCCCTAAGCCTGCACAAGAAATACAGCCTCAAAAGGCTAACTATCAGGCAGTGCCTCCTAATAATTATGAAAGAGAAAACCAGAAGCAGGAGCAAAATCAGCAGCGTCACCCTAGGCGACAGTACACACCTTATACGGAGTCTAGGGACTCCCTATTTGACCGCTTGTCAGCGGCGAACTTGATCAACCTTCCAGAGATTCAAACCATAGATCCTAATGCTCCCAAGCCTAAGGGATACCGGGAGGACTTGTATTGTAGGTTCCACAGGCGGAAGGGACATGACCTGAATGCATGTTGGAAGTTCAAAGGATTGATACAAGACCTGATTGACAATAAGACATTGGCAGTGGACAACCCCGTAGCGCCAAACAACCAACAGATGGGAGTTTTCAAAGACCCCTTGCCTGCCCATGAGGCACAGGCAAAACCCCTTCAATTCAATGAGGTGCAATAGAATTGCCCCATGCAAGGGTATGTAGGAATGATAAGCATAGTGACTAGGAACAAGAGATACCCAGGAGTTGCCCCCGAGGCAGCCACAAGAGAGGTTCCATCGACGTCACAACCTCAATAGCACCCTATGCAACTACCTCCGCCTAGACCCACGGCCATGATTCGGACCAAACTCACGTAGAGTTTGAGGACCACGTCGGCTAGGCTCTCCATATACGAGCTTATACAACAATCAACACCCCATCGGGAGGCTCTAATGGAGATATTGAAAGCCATCGAGTTGCAGCCCCACAAAGCGAATTCCTTCAACAATTTTGTGGGACATGTCAAATGATGCATGGAGCCAGTCATCACCTTTCGAGAGGATGAAGTTAAATCAGTGTCTGATGACATGGCAGATCCACCCCTGCACGTTATCACATGGGTCAACGGGATCCCGTATAAGAGGGTGTTGATAGACACTGGCTCGTCCAGTAACATCATTACCACAACAGCATTGAAACATCTAAAGTTGCCAGCCTCTCACATCATGGCTTCCACCTATACACTATGAGCATTCAATGATGCGATATGCTCGATAGTTGGCACAATTGTCCTACCCATTCAAGTAGGACAAAAGATGATACCTACATTGTGCCATATTTTGGAAGGCGAGATGGCTTATAACATCTTGCTAGGGCGGCCATGGATCAGGGACATGAAGTGTGTCCCTTCGATAGCTCATCAGTGTTTGAAGTATACATTTGAAGGGGAAGTACATGTAGTCCCGACGGACTTAGAACCCTTCAAATATTGCAATGCGGTGCAGTTGATGCCGCAATCGACCCTCCCATCGATGCACTTGGATTTTTAGTTAAATCCATCTAGACAGGGTCCGATGTCGCAAGCACCACTGGTGATAAATCCATCAAAACCCTAGCCAGGTACATCTTCATCGTCCGGTCCTTCACCAACAATGCCACCTATCATGGCTAAATAGAAGGACAAAGGGAAGCAAACCCTGGAAGAGGCTCAACCCCTAGAAGAGGCGCTGCCAATAGTATCAACCATCTCTACCGAAGAGATGCCTAGCACAATGGAAGTTGAGGCTCCTAGTTCACCCAACATGGAGTGGACTCAGGAAGAGCTTCCGTTCCCTCCCTCTCAATCACCAACAATTATTGTTGAAATGGCCAGTACGGGCCTAGGGGAGTATCTAGTGCGGAATGTTGTAGCAACGACCATGCTAGAGTCCATGCAAGACATGGGGAGACCTCGCCTCCCCATCGGTACAATTGTTCCTTTAGGCTACCCACCAAACCAGACAAATTTTGTGTATGGGGGCCTTGATCATGGTACTGAGCCATGCATGCAAGAGGACGAAGATGAAGAGCCTTTTGCAGAAGATGTCAACTATCTGTCTAACCCAGACTTCGCTCTGAGATATCTTGGCCAATGCAATTGGCATGGATACGGGCTAGGCAGGTATGAGCAAGGAGTGCGTGTCCTTTGCCAGCCAAGATACCAAATGCCTTATGACAAGTCGGGAGTAGGGTTCAACCACCCCCTGCCCTTGGACATCTTGGTGGAAAACATGCAAGGCCTAGGGATAGGCAACAAGGGTGGATTGGCATCAGATCCTTATGCCAACCCAAACACAACGTATACATTGGGAGATTACCTCCCATGGTCAACAACCACCCTTGTTAACCTCAATAACCCTTCTCCTTTGCTAGAGAGAGGCGAAAGTTCGGGGACTCACTTTCAAGGAAGGTATAAATAGTGTCAAGAGGGATCTTCGGAGGATGAATCAGAATATGAACCAGCATCATATGATCCCTTCGAATCCGATAGTGATCACTCACAAGTGATCCCCATGAATGACTGTCAAGAGAGCCTCTTGACAATGTTCCCTCTAGAGGCTCCAAGCGAGCCAGTGCCACGTCAAGAGAATCAGGTCCCCCCACGGAGAGTGGAACAACCACAATGGGGCCAGATTAATTTTCTCGAGCAGGATGAGCCTGTAATGCCTCAAATAGTTGTCGAAGCCAACGAGGGCTTTTGGATCTCCGATAGTGATTACGAAGATGAAACAGAAATGACATATCTTAATCACATGCGACAGAGGCCGCAACCATACCCCTTGGAGATTAATGACATATTTGAATAGATGGGCATAGTGCTAGGGCACGAGTGGTACGTAGACCCAGCGGGGTGGGATCAAGTGTTGGATCCGCCGCTCCAGGTATACGAAGAGCACCTTCCACTCCGAGACCCTAGGGTGATATCAGTGTCGAGGGCAGACCCTGTCCTCCTATCAGCACATAGGGCCGATCCATTCATGCCAATACCTCTAGAGCTAGATCCGAAGCACAGAGAACATCCAGAATGTTCGAGTCATCACACCCACGGTAATGGAGACCAAAATCATTTCATCAACATGATCTCCATTGACTTAACCACCCCCATCCACAATCCGGCCGATCCAACATGGTCCTTGCATCTAGACATAGATGCCATTGACTGGGATCACGTCAATTCACCTCCATCCCCATCAGAGTATCGGCCTTTCGGTAAAATGCTTCATTTTACCCCAGGGACAACTCAGGATATCTTTCATGCCGAAGAGGAACCCGAGGTTCCCAACGCAGATTTAAACTCAGCAAATGATATCCATTTGATCCCAACTCCACATCAGTTGGAGGACGGATCCCACATGTCGGTCGAGGAGATGACTGACGTAGACATCGGCTTGGATCCAATGAATCCATAGATCATCAAGCTGGGGGTAAGCTTATCCCTTGAAGAGCAAGCCGACTACATTGCCCTTCTCAAAGAGAAGAAGGAGGTTTTTGCATGGTCATACAGAGACATGTCGGGGCTAGATCCATAGCTAGTCATGCATAATCTAACGCTTGATCCGACAATCAAGCCAGTTAAGCAAAAACTATGTAAGATGCACCCAATAGTGGCCTTGATGGTCAAAGATGAATTGCAAAAGTTGTTGGATGCATAGTTTGTCATCTGCATGGATTATCCGCCATGGTTGTCCAACATGGTGCCCATCAAAAATCTCGATGGGAGGATTCGCATATGCACTAATTTTTGAGATCTAAACAAAGTGAGTCCTAAGGATGATTTCCCCTTGCCAAGCATCGACGCATTGGTAGACGCTACAGCAGGTCATGAAATGCTATCCCTCATGGATGGTTTCTCGGGATACAATCAGATTCGTATCAATCTCGAGGACCAACTAAAAATGGCGTTCACAATGCCTTGGGGGACATTTTGTTATAAGGTCATGCCCTTTGGCCTTAAAAATGTTGGCGCCACCTACCAACGTGCCATGACGTACATCTTCCATGATTACATGCATAAAACTTTGGAAGATTACATGGATGATTTGTTGGCCAAGTCTCTTTTGCGCCCAGATCATCTCGATGACTTAAGCAAGATCCTCGATCACCTCATGGAACATAAAGTCAGACTGAATCCCAAGAAGTGCGTATTTGGCGTCACATCTGGAAAACTCTTGGGTTTCATAGTCTCAAAGCGAGGCATCGAAGTGGACCCAAACAAAGTCAAGGCAATCCTTGAAATGGTTCCCCCAACTACCATTAAGCAGCTCAAAAGTCTACAGGGAAAGGTCACGTCAATTAAGCGCTTCATAGCGCAGCTATCTGACAAGTGCCGACCCATGAACAAATTATTGCACAAGGGGGTAGCATTTCACTGGGATGACGAGTGCCGATCAACCTTTGACGACATCAAACGATACTTGGCTTCACCACCAGTATTGGCACCACCTAGACCAGGAGTGCCATTCTACTTATACATCTCAGCTACTGAGGTGGCACTGGGCGCCATGCTAGCCCAGAAGAATGAACTTCACAAAGAACAGGCTACTTACTATCTTAGCCGCACCCTGGTCAGTTATGAACTTAACTATGCATACGTCGAGAAACTCTGCTTGGCAGTGGTGTTTGCTACCAAAAAGCTATGCCACTACATGTTGAGCAACACTACGTATGTTGTGTCTAAGGAGAATCCATTGCGGTACATGATGAGTCATACTTATCATAGTAGTCACACGGCGAAATGGATCATGTTGTTGATAAAATTTGACATAGAGTTTATTGGATAGAAATCCATCAAAGGATAGGTCATAGCCGATCAACTAGCAGAGGCTCCTCTCGAAGACGATCAGCCTCCGGTCATAGAACTACCCGATGATGGGGTCTTCCATGTCTCAGAATCACCAGATTCTGATGAGCCTGAGTCACAGGCCGACATAACCCTATTTTTTGATGGTTCTAAATGTGAGCAAGGTGGTGGCATGGGAATAGTATTCTTCACACCGCAAGGGGCTCCAATGCCTCTGTCATTTAAATTAAACTTCCCATGCACCAACAATAATGCAGAGTATGAAGCCTTGCTCATAGGTCTTCAGACAACAATCACCATGAACATCAAATGACTGAACATCTTTGGTGATTCACTGTTAATTGTCAACCAATTCAAAGGGGTATTCCAATGCAAATGCCCAGTTCTGCAGGCCTACAAAGCCCTTGTGGACAAATTCTTGGCAAAGCTTGAGTGGTACGACATCGAGGCACTCCCTCGATCATCGAATCATTTTGCGGACACTATGGCCTCCTTGGGGTCACTAATCCCGCAAGACCTTTCTGGTGATATGACAACCATTCAAGTCAAAACACTATCACAATCCATGATGGACCGTGCAAGCTCTAACTTGACGCTAGGAATCCACATGATCCAGATTGAACCATCCTCGGATAAGTTCTCTCGAATCCATGATCATCTGAAACATGCCAACTAGGGGTCCTTGTTCTCCCCTACTCCCATTAATAGCAACACAACGCTATTCTTACAAGTTCTCTCCCGCTCAGCGTTTGCTAGGGATGAACTTCAAGAGGGATTGGTTGTTCATACCATCGAGGCTTCCGATCAGCAGGATTGGTATTCACCCGTAAGGGACTACCTCAAGTTAGGTAATCTCCCACTTGGATTGACGCATGCCGCAAAATGAGCATTCAAGCAGAAAGCGGCTAAGTATGTCTTGTTAGGAGACATTTTGTACCATCGTAGCTATGAAGGAATCCTCCTTCGTTGCTTGGACCAGCAAGAGTCCACTTGGGCGATCGCCCAAGCGCACGATGGTACGTGTGGTGGCCACTTCAGTGGTATGGCCATCGCAAAGTGCATTCTTCGCATGGGCTATTATTGGCCATCTTTAGAGCGAGATTGTTGCGCATATGTCAGGAAGTGCGTGAAGTGTCAACATCATGCTAATTTGATACATGTACCTTCCCAGGCCTTGCAGATGATCCAGTCGGCTTGGCCATTTTCATAGTGGGGCTTAGATCTAATCGAAAAGATCTCCCCTGCATCGTCAGGTCATCACACGTTTATCATAATGGCCACAGAGTATTTCACCAAGTGGGTGGAAGCAGTTCCGCTTACCTCTACGACAGGACCCCGCATTGTGGAGTTCATTTTGCATAACATCATATGTCATTTTGGTATTCCATCCAAAATAATCTCGGATAATGGGACGTCATTCAAGAACAAAGACGTGCGTGCTTTGACCACAAAGTACAAAATTCAGCACAGTTTTTTGACACCCTATTATCCGTAGGCAAATGGGCAAGCAGAGGCATCAAACAAAATGCTAGTTGCCATCCTCAAAAAGATCGTCATAGATAGTCATAAGGATTGGCACATCCAAATCCCACTTGCCCTATGGGCTTATCGCACTAGCATTCGGACGCCCATTGGGGCAACTCCATTTTTGCTCGTGTATGGCTCCGAGGCAGTCATGCCTCTCGAGTTGGAAATTCCTTCCCTGCGCATATCAATGCAAGAGTTCATCGATGATGACACTACGTGGCAAGCCCAGTTAGACCAGCTTACGTTGCTTGATGAATGATGCGTTAATGCTCTCGAGCATTTACGTATCTATCAAGAGCGACTTAAGAAAGCTTACAACATGAAAGTTCACCTGAGGGATTTTCAGGTTGGTGACTTGGTCTTAAAAGAGAACCAATAGAACTCTAGTTTGTCGTCCCATCTAAGGGACAAGTTCATGGAAAATTGGTTAGGTCCATATGTAATTGATAGCAAAATAGGACCCGAGACATACCGGCTAGCCTCTCTTGATGGAATCAAGGAACTAGAACCCTTGAACATCAGTCATTTGCGACCATTCCATATCTAAGAGAGTCGTATCCCAAAAAAATGCTCCAAGGATTCCTACAATCGCTTGGTCAATCCCAAAATGCTCCAAGGATTCCTACAATCGCTTGGTCAATCCCAAAATGCTCCAAGGATTCCTACAATCGCTTGGTCAATCCCAAAATGCCCCAAAGGTACCCATTATCGCTTGGTCAAAAATAAGAAAATTCAAAAATAGTAAAATCATCAAAAATAACAAAAATTTGCATCTCATTTCCAGGCATGCTCAAACTCATCACACCAATAGAGAGCTCTTCTCGCATCTCATCTTCATATTCACAAAAATCAATCCATCAAAAACACAAAAATATGTAGCTGCATTAAGCATCACATCCATACATTGCATATTTGTGGTCATACAGGTCAAAGGCACCATAGACTGTAATTACTCCGCCAATCCATCTTGTTCCACATTTCTCCATTCTATAAGCAGTCCATCAAAAATAAATGCCATTCACTTCTTTTTACCATACCCGAGTCAGTGGTCTTCTAATGTATCAAGAGTTTTCGCCCTTCAGTCGTCATTTGCTTTCTAGCCACGTACTGTACCAAGTTAGACAGATTTTACGAAGGTAGAGTTCTACTTGGATCACACCTTGTTACGTAGCATCCCAACACAAATTAAAACACATAAAAATTCCCAAGTTGTGTGAATGAAAGATGAAACCTGCACAGCAATCCAGGTCACCATAAGCGAAACGGTTATCTTGCTCATCCCCCTGTGCGAATGACCCCAAGAATGCTGAGAGTTGGCAAAAGGACAAGCATCTTCCCTACCCAATTCCCCAAGAATCCCAAGTTCTCAAAAGTTGCAAACATCAAAATTTTGCAAAAAGTCAAAACTCCAAAAATTTGACATCACCACCAGAGTGCATACATCAAAAGGCACATACAATAGTGATTCTCATCACTCGAAATTCAAATCCCTTGCTCAAAAGAAAAATATATAAAAATAAACAGTGATTTTTATCACTACAAAAGAGCAAGTATCCCAATACAATTGAAGAAAAGAAGGGAGTCAAACTTGAATCCCTGGAACTCTCAGCATTCCGACAGGTCATGAGGCAAACCTCAGTACCGGTTTGGTGGATAGCCTATCGGTCACTGGTGGTAAACCTCCCGCATGACGATATATCTGTCACATTAACTCGTGTACGGATCAATGTTTGCATGTGGATGAGCTAGCTTATGGTATCCTAGATAGCACCGTAGATTAATCTGACTAAATACAACAAAGGAGTTAGTGGAGCTAATTAGGTGATCCTCAGTACAAGTTTGGTTGACAGCCTATCTGGCACTGGCGGTATCCTGACAAATACCACATAAATGAACTCAATTGCACACACAGGGATGTGAAATAACTTGGTCAAAGACAAGTCCGATTCATACCTTGTCCAAAAGTCTTGTAAGATAAAGTACAGTCATGGCTAGTTAGTTAAAACCGTCTGAGTCTCAGAAAACCTTAGCTACATTCTAAACCAACTGCGCTATCTTTCATCCTCGCATTGCCATCAACAATCGCCAAAAACACAAAGGTCTAAACAGTCTATGGTGCTCTCGCCAAACAACACAAATTCAATTCATCCATTACATTTGCATATCCTAAAATTTAGAAACATTTGCATTTATCATAACATATGCATCCATCAAAATAAATTAACATGCATACATCCATACTCATCACTCATCATGCATAAAATCAAATCATCACTCACATAAACAAAATAAAGTCATCTGTATATATCATCAAAAATGCTCGTAGGCTACAATGAACCGGTCCTGTGACCCCGCAACAAAATCCAAAAGCTCAAAAACCCCCAAGCCTAGGGCATCGACCACCATGATCACGTAGGATCGGTGCGACGGGAACTACCCCCATGGTGTGGGTCCTATGAGACCCCTCAGGGTGGCTACTGCTAGCCCCCGCATCATGCCTACTCCCCCCTCATCCAGTCACCTACGTCGAGAGGATGTTGATTGCTCAGTCTCACTCCCTCTCGAGCGGCGTGATGATCCACCTCCTAAACGTAGGGACCCACCCACCAAGGTGGCTAATCTCTACCTCCAGCTCCAACCACTATCGCACCGAGTCCATCTCCTACTAGTGATACGTCGCCAAGTTCTCCTCGCACTTTGCCAAAGCCCTATCCCTCTCTGCCAGCTGCATCCATAGGAGATCCCTCTCCCGTGCAGCATCAGTACCCCCATCCTATCGATGGTAGGCAGCCAATGCATTCTCTCACTCTGCCAGCTGCATGCGTAGGAGATCCCTCTCTTGTAGTGCATCCCCCAGCTCCTCATCGCACCACTGCAATAGCCCCTCCAACCATGCAATCTCAACGCGTAGCCTAGACTTCATGTCCTCCACATCCCCTGAGGCATAGGCATCTCTAGAATAGCAGCCTACTCTAGCTCCCACTACTCCGTGATGTCCTGCATCTTCGGCTGATCCGAAACCCCCAAATCCACATCCTCATCCTCCACCTCCACCATGTCTGCATCCTCCCGAGGAGCTCCCCAATCATCTCCTGGTGCCTCGACACCCTCCCCACCCACTATCTCCTCCTGCCTCCCAGTGGCCCCTCTCCTCGCCATCACCGTAGTACCCACCATTGGTCATACTCTATGGTAGTCCCGACGTCATCCACGTCCGGGACGTCGATCACTACATCTGAATCCTCGCCTAGTGGCATGATGACCGGTCGATCCAGAGTCCTCTCGTCCCCCTATGTCGATAGACCACGGGCTCACCAGGAAACCCCTGGTGCACCCCAAACTATCATGTCACCCGATTGTAAGGGAAGAACTCATGCTCGGTCCCATGCCACCCAATCAGCCACCGCTCCCTGCGTACCCATCGGAGCCACTCTCCAGCCTCTACCCAGGCTGGACAGTCCCGATAAGGGCGCCAGAACACCTCCCCTAGAGTAAGCCGAGCGAGGGCATCGACATAGTGCCCTATGACACCTGCCCATCATCGACTCTGTCCCTGCTCCTCAGACCACCACCATAGAACCACATAGCCTATATCCTTATCCTCCATCTCCATCCGAGTCATCCATGGTAACCCTATTGGCCTCTCCACCGCTATGTGTTGCCAAGCCTAGCTTTGCAATAGATAGCTGCAGCTAATCCCCTTTCACCTTCGGTAGCGGACCTCGTACAGCTCACCATAGAGCTATGCCAGTAGCGTCTGTCCCCACCTCATGATCAGCGGTGCCTCCGTCGGGCACTCTACCAATCGCTAAACCACATCCAATAGGTTCCATGGGAACCTCACACTTGACGAGTCAGGTAGCAACATGTTGGAAATGAGGCCCATGAGTACTGCGTGCCTCACTCCCAACACCCCTCTCTCCAGCCACCATCGGACCAGAATCCCACCAATCTGGCAGTCACCCTCTGCCCTCTCCACTGGGCTCTCCACACCCAGCTCCTCCCCATGCCCGAAGCATCGTATCAGTATAGCTGTCCGTTGATCACGCGGTGACGTTCTGATCGGCAGTCCATCTATCGAAATCCGTAGAAGCCGATAGACATCCTCCAAGGTCACTGTCATCTCCCCTATTGGGAGATGGAAGGTGTTGGTCCTGGGATCCCACAGGTTGATCAGGGCCATCAGATAGGCCCGATCCCCGACCACAGGCTCCAGTCGAGCCACCTGCTTGAGCCCAAGGGCATCAAGCCACTCCCAGTCAACCACAGTTAGCGCCCCTCGTGCTTCAGCAAAAGCAGTAGGTACACGATACCGGCTCTTCACAACCTGCAAAAGAAAACAACACAAAAACATTAAAATCATGAAAAACTGTACAACAATAACATGAATATACAGCACTGCCTACCAATGTATAGCTCAAAAACAAAACAAAAATTCAAAAAAATTAATTTGTCAGCCCTAGGGTTTTTAAACTCTAAGTTAAAAAAAAAAAAAAAAAAAAAAAAAAAAATAATTGTCATTCTTAGGGTTTCTAATCTAAGTAAATTAAAAACAAAACAAAATTAAAAAAATAATTTGTTACCTAGGGTTTTTCTAAGTAATTAACAAAAAAATAATTTTATAGGTTTTTAATAATTAAAAAAAATTTTTCTAGGGTTTTAATTAAAAATAAAAATAAAAATTTTCACCTAGGTTTTAACTATGTTTTTCATTCAGTTTTAAGCTAAGTCTTGGTTTGTGTTCAAGCTCAGTTTTAGGGTTTCAATTTTAATTTTTGGAAAACATCATAACAAAGAAAATTAAACAAATAACTTGTAGTTTTAAAACATATAACAAAAGCAATAACGCTAAGGAGCACTTACTGGTCTCGCTTCGGCTCTGTCGCTCGATCCGGTTTGTGCACTCATGATGTCGGGAGAAATTTGGTAGCGCTTCGCTTCGTAGAATTAACCTCCTCCTCCCTAGAGCTCCAAATCGTAAGAAAATTCGAATGCAAATGAGCCCAAACCCTAGTTTTGGCCTTTAAATAGGCTTTTTGAGCTTATATTCGTTCCTCCCTAGGATGAGCACTCTGGTTAGCACTCGTCCCACCCTAGGATGAATACTAGCCTGGTATTCGTCCCTCCCTGGAATGAATTCAAGACAAAAATTTCAAAAACAACAAAAATTGAACAAAAATGCACCAAAATAGCTAATAAACTTGCCCGATGAGAGTGCTTTGGCACTTGACATTTCGGGCATGCAAAATAGATGTTGGGGTTACAAATTGTCACTATCCTACTCCCTAAGAAGGCTACCATAGCCGGACCGCTCCACGGGAGGATGGATTTTTGACAATTTTAGCTCCAAAAGCGTCACCAAAAGGGTTAACACCCACCAAAAATAGGTCTAAATGTCAAAAAATTGCACACGCTTAATGCTAAAACATCTAAGGGCACCCTTGCACAAGTCATCTTGGGTCAAGCGACTCGTCGCTTTTCTCATGAAGGTCATTCCCTCATCGATTCGTCGCTTGAGGGGGTAGTCACACTTAGTCACCAATCAACAAGTACACACCCAATTAAGGAAAACGACATGCATTCAAAGAATCATTGACAAAGACAATTACGCTCCTGCTTGGGGCAGTAAACAAGCAATAATCACAACCTGATCAAATCACTTGGCATTTCGTGAATCATGAACTCAAGGTTCTCACAGACAAAAGGTTGCGCCCTTTGCCTATTCATGACCGATCAATGTCCAAGATCAAGTAACACCTCACCGAAAAATGTTAAATACTTGAATTGAGTTCCTTCACTCGTCGAAGCAAGGATTCAAGAATGCATGCCCTTTCCATACTTGGGGCATCAAAATTTGGTTAGGTTACTGAGAAACCCTAATCATTAGTGCTTTGGTTATCTATTTTTGCTCGACGCTGCGCCATGCACAGCGCATCCCAAAAAGGGGCATCTGTAGACACCAAAATAGCACCAATCCGATTATGTGACTGCAAACACTGATCGCTTTGACACACACAGCCCCAAGGGCAGCCCCTAGAGGTTAAACAGTGGTCCTAACCACTCTCACAACAGTTTTGGAAGGTCAGAGATCAATTTGGCACCTTCAGGCACTTTGCTCAATATCCGTTCCACCCTGGAACGAATTCAAACTAGGATTCGCCCCACCCAGGGACGAATTCTAGATTCGCTCCAGGGTGGGGCGAATTGCAGGTTTGACGGGAAAAAAGTCAAATCTTGACAAATGGCAGCTCAGATCCGCCACTCAATGCTTCCTTCATCGCATGGGAGTATGGGTGAGCGTTTTCGAGCGTTAGAGGCATTTACAAGGTCAGTCATGAAGTCCCTATTCAGGGAGGAATCTCCTTCCCCCTGGGAAGGCATGATTGCCAAGTGGCGCCTCTGCATGCCCATTTCAAGAGACCTCCAGGTCTATAAATTGGTGAGTTTCCTCACCCCAAAATATGGAGAGAAGGAGCATTTTAGAGCAACGAAGTGCTGTCATTTTATTGTCATACCTCACACCTTTTGGATTTGCGCCTTTCACATCCTTGATCTCCTTTAGAGGGGAGGTCATTGGGTGACTATTGGGAGGATGAATCTTGAGCCCAAAACCTAACATTTGGCCACAATATCCCACCAAATTTTTCGACAATACCACACAAGAGGTTTTGGACCCATCCCAAGTGGATTGGTGCCAAAATCAGGCCTCAAACGACGGGCGGCCTGCCCCATGGGCGCCCCCTCCCACACTGCCACAATCCTAATCACCCCCTTTCGGAGCGATGGGAATTCCATGGCAGATTTGCTTTCTTTCATTTTTGCATTCAATTCTATGATGCTTAGATAGGTTGTCATTTGAATTTCGTCTCGTTTTGAACAATTTTGATCATATTTCTAGCTTTGCTCGCTTCTACTAACCTACAGGTAGCATCATCAAATTCCTATTGATGGAGGCTAAATTGGGAAAATCTGACCATCTGGGTCTTCCCAAAATGCCCCCAATTAGCTAACCCCAAGTTTGTAGGTCTTTTGGAGCTTCCTAGGTAGGACATTTGGGACAGTACCTTTTCGGCATTTTGTTGTAGGTGAATTCGTCCCTCCCCGGAGCGAATTCAAATCGGTGAGGAATTTCCTGACTGTTCTTTTTGTAGGGCCTTCCTGGTGGTGTCTTGATGCCCCTGTCAAATTTTTAGAGCATTTGGACCTGTTTTAGTCATAGTTTAATTCATTTTTCTCATTCACTTATCGTAGGCTTGGGGATTGCATGCTTTGTTTTATCCGCAGGTGCTACCGACCATTTCTTGTTCCTTTGAACGTAGGGTTTGGACATCGGAGGAGCAGCGAGGAGTCAAGACTCATCAACGCAAGCGGCGGCGACGTTTGGTCCGCCCATTTTACATGTGGGCACGCGGAAGAAGGAAAGGCACCCATGGATGTAACAAGAACGCATGCTTAAACGCTCCTAGCCCTTGGAAGGGGAGGATGCGCATTGTAACCGAGTTGTGAAACATATCAATAAAAAGGGCTGTCTTCTTTATTCACATTTGTTTCATTTTGATTCGCTCATGCTTTTCCCTCTTTTCATGCACTTTCAAGTTCCTAGGATTTAGCACTAAGTCTGGTTCCGTTTGCATCGCATATTCGCTTTCCTTTTTGCTTCCGTATCCTCGTGCTTTCAAATGGTAATATTAGTAAGTATAAAAATTTGGTTTTATTGTTTTGGCTCTCACCAACCAAGTTGTATGTAAATTTTCTAGGAATATATTTACTATATATGTCTAATCATATGTTTGATGGTGATATATTGAACTAAATTGTAATTTTTTTTGGTACTATTAAGATATAAAGCGGGTTTGATAGGAATCCCAAAACCTATACAATAAAAATACCACTTGGGATAGCAACAACATAACTAAACACCCCATCAAACTAACAGGGGTAAAACAAAAACAAAAAATTGTAAAACACCCAAGATCCAAGAACAAGCATCGAGGGGAAAACTATGATGGTTCTACCCCATCATGCCCACCTCTTGAGAAATAGTAGCATCCAAACATGAAATATCCTCAGAGAAATCTAACGCACTCTTCAGCGAGCTCAAAATATTCCTTTTATTGATGTCAATAAGTTTCATATTGTGAAAGATAGAGCTTTTCTTTTTGGGGATGTCCTCCGGAGCAAAAACATCAGTGATAGATTTATCCCTATAACTATCTATCGATAGGACATCAAAATCAGGAGAGGGATCGTGAGGGGAGGAGCCATCATCCTCACGCTTTTTATTTTGTAAAATTTTAAACTTACGGGTACCACTACCCTTCGACATGCTATTCGGTGTGAGGTCCATGTCCACAAATCCAAAGTCAACCACCATAGGAGATTATTCAATCTTGAGTGAAGGACCAAGCGTAGGAACATGAGAACCGTCACCTGAATCCTTACCGCGAACACCTCTAGAAAAAACTTGAATCTTCCTCGACATCTTCTTAGGGACTAAACCAAAATTGAACGAATAAATATCATCACTAATATCATAATCCTCCTAAGCCACTTTAGAACCACCAGCAGCAGGGAAGGGCAAATCCACGAACAATTTAAGAATCTCCTCAGCAGACACTCCATGCTCCAAAGCTGCATGTTCGAACACAAGCAAAGCAAGGCCTTGATGAAGGGAAGCCTGGACCCAACCACCTTGCACATCCACAAATGACTTTCTCATAGACTAGAACAAAAATAGAGGAATATTCATGCGAACATGTCTACGTAAATGATTAAGGAACATAGCATGGAAACTTCTAATAATCTCATAAGTGGAATCTAAAGTAAAGTAATCCATAATAACTCTCATCACTCTATTCGAGGGAGGATACAGGAACTAAATTGTAATTTAGTATTGAAAGCACGAGGATACGGAAGCAAAATGGCATACCGGGTGCGATGCAAACAAAAGCAAAACGTAACGCTAAGTCCTACGAACGAAAATGCATGAAAAGGGGAAAACAAGTGAAGTGAAACGAGATGTAAAGCAAAATTAAGGTGTAGCTCTTTATTTTATTAATTTGCTTGAGATCAGGTTACAACACGTCTCCTCCCTTTTCAGGGGCTAGGAGCGTTAAACATGGTTTTGTCACACCATGGATGGTACGCTTTCTTCTGCGTGCCCACATGTGAAATGGGCGGTCCAAACGTCGTCGTCGCTTGCATGAATGCATCTATGCTTCCTTGCTGCCCCTCTAATGTCGAGATACTACATTCAAAAAAATAGCAAATTATTAAAAGCACCTGCGGATGGAGGGAAACATGCGATCCCCAAGGCCTCCGGTTAATGCATGCATGAAATAATTAAAACAATAATCAAAACATATCAGAATGAGCTAAAATTTGGATAGAGGCATGAAAAAATTACCAATAACACACTACAAAAGGAACAATCGAGAAATCTGCCATAGATTTCTAATCGCTCCGGGGTGGGACGATTAGGACTGTCACAAAATGTCAGAAAGTGACCTCCTAAATGTCCCATCTAGGGGCCTCCAAAACACCTGCAAAGTTGGGGTTAGACAAAATGGTGCATTTTGAGATGACCCAGAAGGTCGGATTTTGAAAATTCTGCCTCGATCGCCCTGTATCTGATGATGCTTCATGTATGTTAATGAAAGCGAAAAACACTGAAAACACAACCAATATTCATGAGAATGACATGAAATTTGAATGGCAGCCTATATGAGTGACCTAAAATGAAATGCAAATAAAATAGTAAAGAAATATTCTATAGATTTCTAATTGCTCCGGGGTGGGGCGATTAGGACTGCAGCAGTGCGGGGGGCACCCAAGGGCAGGACGCCCGTCGTTTGGGACTTGGTTTCGGCACCAATCCACTTGGGAGGGGTCCAAAACCTCCTAGGGGATTATGTAAACAAATTGGATGGGGTTTTATGGCAAAATTTTTAGGTTTTGGGTCCGGATTGCGCTTCCAATGATCACCCAATAACCTCCCTTCCAAAAGAGGTCAAGGATGTAAGAAGCACAAGTGATGGGTGAGGATGTAATTCGGTAGCACTCCGTTGCTCCAAATGCTCCTGATCTATCCTTTTTGGGGGTGATAAGACTCACCATTTTATAGACCTGAGGGTCTCTTGTAAATGAGCATGCAGAGGCACCACTTGGCCATCATGCCTTCCCAGGGGAGAGAAGATTCCTCCCTGATTAAGGGCTCCATGACTGCCTCTTTGAGCTCAAAAATGCTCACTCGCACTCCATGCATTGAAGGTGGAGTTAAGTGGTGGATTTGAGCTTCCATTTGTCAAGGTTTGACCTTTTTCCCATCAAACCTACTATTCGCCCCACCCTGGAGTGAATACTGCTAATCATCCTAGGGTGGGACGAACACTAGTTTGTAATCGTCCCAGGGTGGAACGAGTAGGGAGCAAAGTGCCTAAAAGGTGCCAAATTGACCTCTGACCTTCAAAAACTATTGTGGGAGTGGTTAGGACCACTATTTAACCTCTGGGGGCTGCCCTAGAGGCTATGTGTGTCAATTCGATCAGTGCTTGTCGTCACATAATCGGATTGGTGTTGTTTTGGTGTCTACAGATGCCCCTTTTTGGGATGCGTTGTGCGTGGCGCAGTACTGAGCAAAAATAGATAACCAAAGCACTAATGATTAGGTTTTCTTGGTAGCCTAACCAAATTTTGATGCCCCAAGTATGGAAAAGGCACGCATTCTTGAATCCTTGCTTCTGACAAGCTAAGGAGCTTAATTCAAGTGTTAAACTTTTTCGTTGAGGTGTTACTTGATCTTGGACATTGTTCAGTCATGAATAGGCAAAGGGTGCAACATTTTGTCTGTGGGAACCTTGAGTTCATGATTATAGAATTCTAGGTGTTTGATTAGGTTGTGATTATTTCTTGTTTACTGCCCCAAGCAGGAGCATGATTGTCTTTGTCAATGATTCTTTGAATGCATTCAATTTCCTTGATTGGGTGTGTGTTTGTTGATTGGTGACTAAGTGTGACTACCCCCTCAAGCGACGAATCGATGAGGGAATGACTGACATGAGAAAAGCAATGATTCACTTGACCCTAGATGACTTTTGTAAGGGTTCCTACAGTTGTTTCCTGTTGAATGCTTATGCAGTTTCCCAACAATTTGACCTATTTTTGGTGGGTTTTAACCCTTTTTGTGACGCATTTTGGAGCTGAAATTGTCAAAAATTTGTCCTCCCGAGGAGCGGTCCGGCTATGGTATCCTTCTTAGGGAGTAGGATATTGATAATGTGTGGCCCCGACATTGATTTTGCATGCCAAGAATTTCAAGCACAAAGGCACCTTTGTTCGGCAAGTTTATTGTTATTTTTGGGTAGGTTTGGACCCTTTTTGTGATGCTATTTGGGGATGAAATTCTCAAAAATCCATCCTCCCGTGGAGCGGTCCGGCTATGGTAGCCTTCTTAGGGAGTAGGATAGTGAGGATTTGTGACCCCAAAATCATTTTTGCATGCCAAGAATTTTAGGCGCAAAAGCGCCTTTGTTCGGCAAGTTTATTGTTGTTTTTGGTGTATTTTGGATGCAATTTTTGCTGTTTTTTATTTTCTTGCTCTGCAATCATCCCAGGGTGGATGAATACCAGTTTTGTAATTGTCCCAAGGTGGTACAAGTTCTAACTAGAGTGCTCATCCTAGGGTGGAACGATTACAGGCCTAAAATCCTATATAAGGGCCAAAACTAGGTTTTGGGCTCATTTGCACTTTGTTTTTCTGGCGATTTGGAGCTGTGAGGAGGAAGTGGTCGAGTTCGCGTAGCGGAGTGCTGTCGAATTTTCGTGGACACAATGAGTTCACGGACCAGATCATCCAGTGGCAGAGCCAAGGCGAGACTCATGAGTGCTCCTTCTATTTATTTTGCTTCTTTTATTTTATTGTTAAAAACCGTATTTTATTTTGTGTTTGTATTCTATTTTTGCATTTAAAATAAGATTAAACCCTAGTTTAAATTTTTGTTTGGTTTTTTGTATGATGCGTTTTAAACTTAAGATTAAACCCTAGTTTAAAGTTTTATTGTTTTTTTGTATTTTGTGTTTAAACTAAGATTAGACCCTAGTTTAAATTTTTATTGTTATTTTATTTTTTGTTTAAACGAAGATTAAGAAACCCTAGTTAAAGAATTGTGTTTTTATTTTGTTTTTGTTTTTTTATCAGTTTTAACTTAAGGTTAAAAACCCTAGGTAACTGTAAATTTGTTGTTATTTTATTTTTTTTGTTTTTCAGTTTTAAACTAAGGTTAAAAACCCTAGGTAACTGTAAATTTGTTGTTATTTTGTTTTTTTGTTTTTTATCAGTTTTAACTTAAGGTTAAAAACCCTAGGTAACTGTAAATTTATTTTTTTTGTTTGTTTGTTTTTTTTTTTTAACTAAGGTTAAAAACCCTAGGTTAAGAACTGTGTTTTTTTTTTTTTTATCAGTTTTAAATTAAGGGTAAAAAATCCCTAGGTTAATGAAAAAAAAATTATTGTGATTTTGTTTGTTGTTTTTTTTTTTTTTTTGTTTATCAGTTTTAAACTAAGGTTAAAAAACCCTAGGTTAAGAACTGTGTTTTTGTTTTTTTATCAGTTTTAACTTAAGGTTAAAAAAAACCCTAGGTTAATGAAAAAAAAAATTATTGTGATTTTGTTTGTTTTTTTTTTTTGTTTTTGTTTATCAGTTTAAACTAAGGTTAAAAACCCTAGGTAACTGTAAATTTGTTTTTTTGAACTATTTTTTTTTTTTTATTAAACTAAGATTAAGAAACCCTAGGTTAAAAATTTGTGTATTTGGTTTTTTTTTTGTTTTGTTTAGCTGTACATTTGTTAAATGTTTTTGTTGTACATTTGTTAAATGTTTGTGCTATACAGTTTGTTTTGTTTTTTTTTTGTCATGTTTTTAATGTTTTTGTGTTGTTTTTGGATTTTCAGGTGGTGAAGAGCCCATACCATCAGCCGACAGTATTTTTGGATGCATGGGAGGCGCTGACTATGGCAGACTGGGAGTGGCTTGATGCCCTTAGGCTCAAGTAGGTGACTCGATTAGAGCCTGTGGTGGGGGATCGGGCATATTTGACTGCCTTGATCAACTTGTGGGATCCCCACACCAACACCTTTCATATCCCAACAAGGGAGATGACAGTGACTCTTGAGGACGTCTATCGGATTCTACGAATTTTGATAGATGGATTGCCCATTCGGACTACTCCTCGTGATCAACAAACGATGATGCTGACACGGTGCTTTGGGCATGGGGTGGAGATGGGGGTGGATAGTCTAGTGGAGAGGGCAGAGGGGGACTGCCTAATTGGTAGGATTTTGGTGCGGTGGTGGCTAGAGAAGGGCGTGTTGGGTGTGAGGCATGCACTGCTCATGAACCTCATATCCAACATGCTGCTGCCCGACTCATCTAGTGTGAGGTTTCCTTGGAACCTGCTGGAGGTAGTTTTTAGACTAGTTGAGTGTCCGACATCAGAGCCACTGATTATGAGGTGGGGTTAGACACTACTGGCACAGCTTTATGATGAGTTTTATGAGGTCCGCTGCCAGAGGCGAAAGGGGATTGGGTGCAGCTACCTGTTGCAGTGTTGGGGGTGGCAACACATAGCTGTGGAGCGATCCCAGGGATTGCCTTGGACCACCCGAGAAGAGATGGTGGATAGGGATATTGGGTATGCTACTCTATGGCAGAGGTCAAAGGAGTAGGGGCAGATTCGATGATGGGCAGGTGTCGTGGGGCACTATGTTGATGCCTTCTCATGCCTTGCTCTAGGGGAGGTGTTCTAGTAGCCATATCGAGATTGTCCAGCCTGGCCTGAGGCTGAGAAGCAGCTCTGGTGGACGCACAGGGGGAGATGGTTGATCGGCAGCATGGGACTGAGCAGGAGTACTTCTCGTACATCCGGGTGACTCAATAGTTTGGGGTGCACCAAGGATTGCCTAGTGAACCTTTGATCTATCGACATCGAGGAGATGAGAGGACTCTAGTCTGGCTGATCATTGAGCCGCTGGGTGAGGAGTCAGATATAGTGATTGACATCCCTGATGTGGACAACGTCAGGATGACTGCTGAGTACAACTAGTGGTGGAAGATGCGGTGATGACTGAGGGGCCTCTAGGAGGTCTGGATGCAGCAGTAGTATATGGTGAGGATGCAGAGGCATCAAGGGAGGGTTGGGGCACTCTGTGCGATAATTCGAATATGGTGGAGGTTGACGACTTGACTAGGGATGACCTAGGGGTTCCAAAGCAGTCGAATATATAGGACGTTTCAAAGCAGTGGGTGCCAAAGCAGCCCGCTGTCCTGGAGATTCCCATGCCTCAGGCAGTCTCGGGGGACATGGCGGCTATGTATCATGCTAAGATAGTGTGATTGGAGGATCTACTATGGATATGAGATGAGGAGCATGGGGAGGTTCTGTAGGAGAGGTATCTCTTGCGAGCTCAATTTGCGGAGTGAGAGAACACATTGGCTACGTACCATCGACGAGATGGGGACACAAATGCTTCGCGGGAGAGGGATCTCTTACGGACTCAGTTGGCACAATGTGATGATACATTGGTTGCGTACCGTCGATGGGAGGTGGATTGGGTCCGACACTGGTTGGATTTGGAGGCAGAGATTATCTGCCTCGATGGGCAATTACCTGAGCTCATTGGAGGTGGATCTTCACGTCGAACGAGAGACAGTGATACTGAGCAGTCTGCTTTCTCTCGTCATAGGTGGGTGGGTGAGGGCAGCGCTAGTGGGCATGATACGGGGGCTGGGAGTAGCTGTCGTAAGAGGTCCCATAGGACCCACATCACTAGGGATAGTTCCAGTCACACAGATCCTACATTATCATGGTGGCCGATGCCCTAGGCTTGGGGGTTTTTGAGTTTTTGATTTTTTTTGTGAGGTCATAGGACCATTTTATTGTAGCCTGAGGGCATTTTTGATGATATATACATGACTTTCTTTGTGTTTATACACTTGTTATGGTTATGCACATTTATTTATGTTGATGTATGCATGTTTATTTATTTTGATGTATGCATAGGTTATTATGGATGTGATGTTTCTAATTATATGATGTATGCATATGGAATGGATGAAATGATTTGTTGATAACTTGGCGGTGGTACCATAGACTGTATAGGATTTTCTGGCTTTACTGCACTATGTGATTGTTTTATGGGATGACTTTGCATGTGTAATTTTTTGTTTTGTATTTTTTGATGGTGATGTAATAATGGAATGTGCTACAGTTGTGCTAAAATGTAGTTAAGGTTTTTCTGAGACTCAGATGTTTTAACTAACTAGCCAAGACTGTACATTTATCTTACAAGACTTTTGACCAAGGTACGAATCAGACTTGAGTTTGACCAAGTTAGTTCACATCCCTGTGTGTGCGATTGAATTCGTTTATGTGGTGTTTGTTAGGATACCGCTAGTGCCAGATAGGCTTTCAACCAAACTTGTACTGAGGATCACCTAATTAGCTCCACTAATTCCTTTGTTGTATTTAGTAAGATTAATCTATGGTGCTATCTAGGATACCATAAGCTAGCTCATCCACATGCAAACATTGATCTGCACACAATTTCTTTCGAATCATTTGAGGTTTTGACCAAAGGGATCATGGGTACCTTTGGGGCGTTTTGGGTGACCAAGCGGTTGTGAGAACCCTTGGGTCTTTTGGTTTGACCAAAGGGATTATGGGCACCTTTGGGGTATTTTTGGGGTTGACCAAGCGATTATGGGAATCCTTGGAGCTTTTTGGTTTGACCAAAGGGATTATGGGCACCTTTGGGGCATTTTTGGGGTTGACCAAGCGATTATGGGAATCCTTGGAGCTTTTTGGTTTTGACCAAAGGGATTATGGGCACCTTTGGGGTATTTTTGGGGTTGACCAAGCGATTATGGGAATCCTTGGAGCTTTTTGGTTTGACCAAAGGGATTATGGGCACCTTTGGGGCATTTTTGGGGTTGACCAAGCGATTATGGGAATCCTTGGTGCTTTTTGTTTTTGACCAAAGGGATTATGGGCACCTTTGGGGTATTTTTGGGGTTGACCAAGCGATTATGGGAATCCTTGGAGCTTTTTGGTTTGACCAAAGGGATTATGGGAACCTTTGGGGCATTTTTAGGGTTGACCAAGCGATTATGGGAATCCTTGGTGCTTTTTGGTTTTGACCAAAGGGATTATGGGCACCTTTGGGGCATTTTTGGGGTTGACCAAGCGATTATGGGAATCCTTGGAGCTTTTTGGTTTTGACCAAAGGTATTATGGGCACCTTTGGGGCATTTTTTGGGGTTGACCAAGTGATTATGAGAATCCTTGGAGCTTTTTGGTTTTGACCAAAGGGATTATGGGCACCTTTGGGGCATTTTTGGGGTTGACCAAGCGATTATGGGAATCCTTGGAGCTTTTTGGTTTGACCAAAGGGATTATGGGCACCTTTGGGGTGTTTTTGGGGTTGACCAAGCGATTATGGGAATCCTTGGAGCTTTTTGGTTTGACCAAAGGGATTATGGGCACCTTTGGGGCATTTTTGGGGTTGACCAAGTGATTATGGGAATCCTTGGAGATTTTTGTTTTGGGCTATGGCTCTTTTAAATATGGAATGGCCTCAAATGACTGATGTTCAAGGGTTCTAGTTTCTTGATTCTGTCACGAGAGGCTAGCCGGTATGTCCCAGGTCCTATTTTACTATCAATTACATAAGGACCTAACTATTTTACTGTGAACTTGTCCCTTAGATGGGGCGGCAAGTTAGAGTTTTTTTTGTTCTATTTTAAGACCAGGTCACCAACCTGAAAGTCCCTTAGGTGAGCTTTCATGTTGTATGCTTTCTTAAGTCACTCTTGATATATACGTAAGTGCTCGAGAGCATTGATGCATCGTTCATTGATAAATGTAGGTTGGTCTAATCGGGCCTGCCATGCAATATCATCATCGATAAACTCTTGCATTGATATGCATAGGGAAGGTATTTCCAACTCAAGAGGCATGACTACCTCGGAGCCATACACCAGTGAAAATGGAGTTGCCCTAGTGGGCGTACGAATGCTAGTGCGATAAGCCCAAATAGCAAGTGGTATTTGAATGTGCCAATCCTTATTACTATCTACGACTATATTTTTTAGGATGGTAACTAGCATTTTGTTTGACGCCTCTTCTTGCCCATTTTCCTACGGATAATAAGGTGTCAAAAAACTATGCTGAATTTTGTATTTTTTTGTCAAAGCACGCACATCTTTATTTTTAAATGACATCCCATTATCCGAGATGATCTTGGATGGAATACCAAAATGACATATGATGTTATGTAAAATAAACTCCACAATGTGGGTTCCAGTCGTAGAGGTAAGCGAAGTTGCTTCCACCCACTTGGTGAAGTACTCTGTGGCCATTATGATAAACGTGTGATGGTCTGACGACGCAGGGGAGATATTTTTGATTAGATCTAATCCCCACTATGAAAATGGCCAAGCTGATTGGATTAGTTGCAAGGCCTGAGAAGGTACGTGTGTCAAATTAGCATGGTGTTGACATTTCATGCACTTCCTTACATAAGCGCAACAATCTCGCTCTAAATATGGCCAATAATAGCCCATGCAAAGAATGTGTTTTGCGATGGCCATATCGCTGAAATGGCCACTGCATGTACCATCGTGCGCTTGGGTAATCACCCAAGCGGACTCCTACTGGTCCAAGCAATGGAGGATGATCCCTTCATAGCTTTGACGGTACAAAATGTCTTCTAGCAAGACATGTTTTACCACTTTCTATTTGAATGATCTTTTCATGGCATGCATCAATCCAAATGGGAGGTTACCTAGCTTGAGGTAGTCTCTTATGGGTGTGTACCAATCCTGTTGATCAAAAACCTTGATGGTATGAACTGCCAATCCCTCTTGAATTTCATTCCTAGCAAAAGCTGAGAGGGAATGAACCTGTAAGAATAGCGTTGTGTTGCTATTAAGAGGGGTTGGGAAGAACAAGGACCCCCAGTTGGCGTGATTCATACTATCACGGATTCGAGAGAACTTATCCTGAAATGGTTCAATCTATATCAAGTGGATTCATGGTGTTAGGGTAGAGCTTGCACGCTCCATCACGGATTGTGACAGTGTTTTGACTTGAATGGATGTCATTTCATCGAAAGGGTCTTGTAGGATTAGTGACCCCAAGGAGGCCATAGTGTCCGCAAAATGATTTGATGATCGAGGGAGTGCCTCGATGTTGTACCATTCAAGCTTTGCCAAGAATTTGTCCACAAGGGCTTTATAGGCCTGTAGAACTGGGCATTTACATTGCAATACCCCTTTTACTTGGTTGACAATTAACAGTGAATCACCAAAGATGTTCAAGCATTTGATGTTCATGGTGATTGTTGTCTGAAAACCTATGAGCAAGGATTCATATTCGGCATTATTGTTGGTGCATGGGAAATCTAGTTTAAATGACAGAGGCATTGGAGCCCCTTGTGGTGTGAAGAATACAATTCTCGTGCCACCCCCTTTCTCACATTTAGAACCATCAAAAAATAGGGTTATGTCGGCCTGTGACTCAGGCACATCAGAATCTGGTGATTCTGAGACATGGAAGACCCCATCATTAGGTATCTCTATGTTCAGAGGTTGATCGTCTTCGATAGGAGCCTCTTCCAGTTGATCAGTGATGACTTGAACTTTGATGGACTTATATCCAATGAATTCAATGTCAAACTCCGTCAACAACATGATCCATTTTGCCATGCGGCTACTATAATAAGTATGACTCATCATGTACCTCAATGGATTCTCCTTAGACACAACATACATCATATTGCTCAGCATGTAATGGCATAGCTTTTTGGTAGCAAATACCACCACCAAGCATAGCTTCTCGACGTATGCATAGTTAAGTTCATAACTGACTAGGGTGCAGCTATGATAGTAAGTAGCCTGTTCTTTATGTAGTTCATTTTTTTGGGCTAGCATGGCACCCAGTGCCACCTCAGTAGTTGAGATGTACAAATAGAATGACACTCTTGGTCTAGGTGGTGCCAATACCGGCGATGAAGCCAAGTATCATTTAATGTTGTCAAAGGCTGACTGGAACTCATCATCCCAGTGAAATGCTACCCCCTTGTGTAATAATTTATTCATGGGTCGACACTTATCAGATAGCTGCGCTATGAAGCGCTTGATTGACGCAACCTTTCCCTGCAGGCTTCTGAGCTAGTTGATGGTAGTTGGGGGAAGCATTTCAAGGATTACCTTGACTTTATGTGGATCCACCTTGATGCCTCATTTTGAGACTATGAAACCCAAGATTTTTCTAGATGTGATGCCAAATATGCACTTCTTGGGGTTTAGTCTAACTTTGTGTTTGATAAGGCGATCGAGGATCTTGCTTAAGTCATTGAGATGATCTAGCCACAAACGAGATTTGGCCAAAAAATCATCCATATAATCTTCCAAATTTCTATGCATGTGATCATGGAAGATGTATGTCATAGCGCGTTGGTAGGTGGTACCAGCATTTTTAAGGCCAAAGGGCATGACCCTATAACAAAATGTCCCCCAAGGCATTGTGAATGTCGTTTTGAGTTGATCGTCAGGATTTATACGAATCTAGTTGTATCTCGAGAAACCATCCATGAGGGAAAGCATTTCATGGCCTGATGTGGTGTCTACCAATGCGTCGATGCTAGGCAAATGGAAATCATCCTTGGGACTCGCTTTGTTTAGATCTCAAAAATTGATGCATATGCGAATCCTCCCGTCAGGCTTCTTGACGGGTACCATGTTGGACAACCATGGTGGGTAATCCATGCAGATGACAAATTGTGCATCCAACATCTTTTTTAACTCATCTTTGACCATTAAGGCTACTTTTGGGTGCATATTACGTAGTTTTTTCTTGACTGGATTGACTGTCGGATCAAGAGTTATATTATGCGTGACTAGATGCGGGTCTAGTCCTCGCATGTCTTTGTAGGACCATGCAAAAACTTCCTTCTTCTCTTTAATAAGGGTAATGTAGTCGGTTGCTCTTAGGGGGATAGACTTACCCCTAGCTTGATGATATGTGGATTGATTGGATCAAAGCTGATGTCTATGTCAGTCGTATCCTCAACTGACGTGGGACCTGTCCTCCAATTGGTGTGGAGTTGGGATCAAGTGGATGTCATTTGCTGAATTTAGATCTACGTTTGGAACATTGGGTTCCTCTTCAGTGTGGAAGATATCCTAAGTTTGTCCTTGGGTGAAATGAAGCATCTCACCACAAGGCCAGTAATCTGATAGGGATGGTGGAGAGTTAGCGCGATCCCAGCCTATGGCATCTAGGTCTAGATACAATGGTTGTGTTGGATCAGCTGGATTGTGGATGGGGGTGGCTAAGTCAATGGATATCACGTTGATGAAATTATTTTGGTCTCCATTATCGTGGGTGTGGTGACTCAGACTTCCTTGGTGATCTTTATGCTCCGGATCTAGATCTAGGGGTATTGGCACAAATGGATCAGCCCTATGTGTAGATAGAAGGACAAGGTCTGCCCTTGGCACTGATGGCTCTATAGGGTCTCTGTGTAGAAAGTACTCTTTGTATGCCCAAAGTGGTGGATGCAGCACTTGGTCCAGTTGTGCAGGGTTTATGTACCACCTATGCCTTGGCCCCATGTTTAGTTTTTGAAACATATCATCAATTTCCATGGGGTATTGTTGCTGTCGCATATTATTGAGATATGCCATCTCAGTTTCATCTTCATAATCACTATCAGAGATCCATAGGCCTTCATTAGCTCTGACAACTATTTACAACATGTGAGGCTCATCTTGCTCAAGCAAATTGATCTGGTCCCATTGGGGTTGTTCTGCTCTCTACGAGAGGTCTTGATTCTCTTGAGGTGGCATCTGCTCGATTGGAGCATTCAGGGGGAACATCTTCATGAAGTTCTCCTGATAGTCATCTATGGGCGTCACTTGCGAGTGATTGCTATCAGATTTGAAAGGGTCCCATGGTGCTACCTCATACTCTGACTCGTCTTCTAAATATCTTTCTTGAACTTTTCTATATCCCTCATGGAGGCAAGTTCTTGAACTTTCCCCTTTCTCGATCAAAGGCTAGGAATTTTTGAGGCCCACAAGGTTGGTTGTTAACAATGGGAGATAATCCCCCAATGTGTATGTTGTGTTAGGATTGGCATATGGACCTTGTGCCAACCCATCCTTGTTGCCTGGCCCTAGGCCTTGCATGTTCTCTACCAATATTTCAATGGGTAGAGGGTGGTTGAACCCTACTCCTGATTTGTCATATGGCATTTGATATCTTGGTTGGAAAAGAACGTGCACTCCTTGTTCATTTCTACCTAACCCATATCTATGCTAATTACATTTGCCAAGATATCTCAAAGAGAATTTTGGGTTGGACAAATAGTTGACATCCTCAGCAAAGGGCTCTTCATCTTCTTCCTCTTGCAGGTAAGGTTCAATGCCATTATCAAGGCATCCATATACAAATTTGTCTGGTTTGGCGGGTAGCCTAGAGGAACAATAGTGTCGATGGGGAGGCGAGGTCTCTCCATGTCCTGCATGGACTCAAGTGTGGGTGTTGCTATAATGTTCCACACTAGGTATTCCCATAGGCCCGTATTGGCTATATCAATGGTGATCATTGGTGGTTGAGGGTGAGGGAATGGGAGTTCTTCCTGAGTCCACTCCATGTCGGGTGAACTAGGCATCTCGACTTCCATTCAGCTAGGCATCTCCTCGATAGAGATTGTGGATACTGATGGCAGTGCCTCTTCTAGGGGTTTCTTCCCATTGTCCTTCGGTGTGTCCACCATAGGTGGCATCATTGGTGAAGGACCAGATGATGAAGATGGACCCATCTGGGGATTTGAGGGACTTAACAGCAGGGATGCATGTGAAATCAGACCCTATTTAGATGGATTCAATTGAAAATCAAAATGTGTCGATGGAAGGGTCGATTATGGCATCAGCTACACCGTATTGCAATACTTGAAGGGCTCTAAGTCTGCCAGGACTACATGCACTTGCCCTTCGTATGTTTACTGGGCTATCGAAGGGACACACTTCATGTCCCTGATCCAAGGCCGGCCTAGTAAAATATTGTAGGCCATCTCACCTTCTAGAATGTGGCACAACGTAGGAATAGTCTTTTGTCCCACTTGGATGGGTAGGACAATTGTGCCAACCATCAAGCATAGCGTATCATTTAATGCTCGAAGAGTATAGGTGGAGGTCATGATGTGAGATGTTGGCAACTTGAGGTGTTTCAAAGCCGCTGTTGTAATTATATTGCTGGACGAGCTAGTGTCCACCAACAACCTCTTATATGGAGTCCCGATGACCCATGCAATGATGTCACCACCGATTTCCATAAGCCACCATGGTCTCTTCCTCATACTTCCTAAGGCTAGCTAGGTCACTTAATGATACCTTCTTCTTAGTATTGAAGGTGAAACGTTCTAGGAACGCGTCCACTAGTTGATCTAGGTTACTGATTCTATGCTTCAGAAACTAGGTAAACAAGTCCGAGGTAGGGCCTGTGAATGTGGTTATAAATGTTCTTAGAAGCAAAGCATCATTGTCCTAAATGCCAAACCATTGGCTTAGGAATATTGTCACGTGCTCTTGGGCATCCTCTTCCCCTCTAAAGATTACCAATTGAGGCATTTTAAAGTTTTTAGGGTATGGGGGTGCAGGCACTGAAGGATGCACAGGGTGACTACGGAGCTGGCGTAAAGTGGGCTTTTGGGGCCCAAAAGTCTTGGTCTCCATAGACTCTAAGTGCTCTAGCAGCACTTTGTATGCATCGGAATATTTGATCTCTTCCTCCTTGGTTTGTTCCCGTTGCAAATTGCGAGGAACTTGAGGCCTATGGAGGGGTAGCCGGATAGCACCCCCCCTACCTTGGTAGGGCATTTCAGCCTACTCTTCTTCTTGCTTGAATTCCTCATAGGCTTCTTGAGGAGTTCCTGGGTGTGACCTATAAACATGGGTGGGTGCCCACGGAGGGTGCCCATCATTGGCTCTAGGGGTGGTCTCCCGCTCAGGTCTAGGAGGTCTTGGAGGCAAAATTTGATAAGGTCGTGGAGACCTGTCTTGCACCAAGGGGTTGTGCCTATCATACAACTCTTTCCTATGCATGTGAGGGGTTGGGACCCTCTCAGGCACAGTTTTCCAGAGCAACTCATCTATCTGACGTCGAATGCACTCTTTGCTAAGGCGATACAGGTGCTCTAACTATTGCTAGTCTTGCTCAATCTGCGTGATTTGTGCTTGGCAAGCGGCGTGTTTTGCAAATGCCAAGTTGATTTATTTCATCATCTTGAGTCTAGGAGGCCTAGATGCCTCTCTTACACATCTATCTTGGTCATGATGATCCGAGATCTCTATAGGTCACTTCCCTCTATCGAGGTTAGCAGCATTTACCCGAGGCTCTGGCCTCAGTAGGTGATCCCGATAAATAGCAGGTGCGGAAGCGCATTGTTCCCATGTTGTGTATTTCTCTTGAGGAATGTAGTGGTCTTCCTCATGCTCCCTTTCGTATATGTGAAAGGGGCGAGCAGAGTTGGCTCACCCTGTCTGAAGAGCCTTGTCACTCTGGATTTGACCTATTGTCTCTAAAAATAATAAGGGGTAAATGAGGGATGATGTAATCATGTGGCCCCTCCTTATGGACCCTATGTTGTTCTAGCACTTCATCACATGGTGGCCACTCATAACGAGAATCCAAGGGAGCCTTCCCGCCTAGGTTGAGTGTTACGTATAAGGACTCCTCCTAAAAGGTTCTATGTTGAATGGGTGTACCCCTCGAAGGGGTGCCTCAATAGTCCCATTCTAAAATGGTATGATGTGGACTATTTTGTGGGTCAGGCCACCAAGGTGGTATGACCAAGTCCTTGGGGCTATAGCAGAGGTGACTTGTGCCCCCTTGTATACTTTTCGCTACCTATGCCCGTGATTAGACTTGGCTACGGGTGTACACCATGGTGGTGTCTTTCTACCAGATATGTAGGTTTTTATCTCTTTTATGATTTTTTATGCTACACTAAACAAATAGGAGCGACACAAACAAAGAAGTGATTATCTTGTTTATAGATTAAAGGTGTGCCCTAGATCTGGTTTAGTGTGTTTTGATTTTTGTTTGAAAACCTTGTAAAGAAAATTTTGTTGTATATGCAATATGAGGGCTCTTATGTCTCCCAAAATGGTCGCCCCTTCAATATACCACTTCCAGGCCGTTATACCAAACCTCTCAATATACCCGCCCTTACGTGAGGGAAACTATTGGTACGCGAGAGCAGAACAATACGTGGAACATAGGCGGTATGGAAGGGGAATCGCTCTATTTTTGACACCTACCATAGAAGACTTATCCTCATGCACTAGGAATCACCCCAACTACACTTGGTCAGCTTTCATCAGGATTTACGTCTAGCAACAGTAGCGATCAGGGTTATGTATGCAAAATTCAAGCCAAGGTGGTGATGAAATCCACCGTTGGTCTTGATCAAGTGTTGGGGTTTTATGACCAACGCCTTGATGTTTATATTATCTCATGGTGTGTGGGGTTCTTTTTACTTGTGCAAATAAAGAAAAACATGCAGTAAAAAATTTTTATGCAAGCAAAGAAACTAAAAATTACAAAGACAGAAAACAAAAAATGATAGAGGATGCTTAGAAAACCTACCTCTTCTCTGCCCAAACCGGATGCCTCTGAGTTTCTGCTTGAAAAATGCATAGAGAGCTAATAATCCTAGGGTGGGATGAATAATAGATCTGTATTCATCACAGGGTGGGACGAATGCCCATTCGTCCCTAGGTGACACGAATTCTAGCTCTGTATTCGTCACAGGGTGGAACGAGCAGCAGTTCAACGCTTGAAAGATTGACACCTGCAAGCAAAAACACACAAATTTTGATCAAAAATTTAATCCCAAAATTAGGGGACAGTGTCCCACCATGATCGCCACTGAAAACACGAGGATACGGAAGCAAAATGGCGTACCGGGTGCGATGCAAACAAAAGCAAAACATAACGCTAAGTCCTACGAACGAAAATGCATGAAAAGGGGAAAACAAACGAAGTGAAATGAGATGTAAAGCAAATGTAAAGTGCAGCCCTTTATTTTATTAATTTTCTTGAGATCAGGTTACAATATGTCTCCTCCCTTTTCAGGGGCTAGGAGCGTTAAACATGGTTTTGTCACACCACGGATGGTACGCTTTCTTCCGCGTGCCCACATGTAAAATGGGTGGGCCAAACATCATCGCCGCTTGCATGAATGCATCTGTGCTTCCTTGCTACCCCTCTGGTGTTGAGATCCTATGTTCAAAAAAATATCAAATGATTAAAAGCACCTGCGGATGGAGGGAAACATGCGATCCCCAAGGCCTCCGGTTAATGCATGCATGAAATAATTAAAACTATAATCAAAACATATCAGAATGAGCTAAAATTTGGATAGAGGTATGAAAACATTACCAATAACACACTACAAAAGGAACAATCGAGAAATTTACCACATATTTCTAATCGCTCTGGGGTGGGATGATTAGGACTGTCACGAAATGTCAGAAAGTGACCTCCTAAATTTCCCATCTAGGGGCCTCCAAAACACCTATAAAGTTGGGGTTAGGAAAAATGGTGCATTTTGAGACAACCCAGAAGGTCATATTTTGTAAATTCTTCCTCAATGTCCTTGTATCATATGATGCTCCCTGTATGTTAATGAAAGCGAAAAACACTGAAAACATAGCCAATATTCATCAAAATTACATGAAATTTGAATGGCATCCTATATGAGTGACCTAAAATGAAATGCAAATGAAATAGTAAAGAAATATACTATATATTTCTAATCGCTCTGGGGTGGGGCGATTAGGACTACAATAGTGCGGGGGGCGCTCGGGGGCAGGACGCCCACCATTTGGGGCTTGGTTTTGGCACCAATCCACTTGGGATGGGTCCAAAACCTCCTATGGGGTTGTGTCAACAAATTGGGTGGGGTATTGTGGCCAAATGTTCGGTTTTTGGGTTCGGATTACGCTTCCAATGATCACCCAATAACCTCCCTTCCAAAAGATAGATCAAGGATGTAAGAAGCACAAGCGATGGGTGAGGATGTAATTCGACAGCACTCCATTGCTCCAAATGCTCCTACTCTATCCTTTTTTGGGGTGAGAAGACTCACCATTTTATAGACCTGAGGGTCTCTTGTGAATGAGCATGCAGAGGCACCACTTGGCCATCATGCCTTCCCAGGGGAGAGAAGATTCCTCCCTGATTAAGGGCTCCATGATTGCCTCTATGACTACCTCTTTGAGCTCAAAAATGCTCACTCGCACTCCCATGCATTGAATGTGGAGTTGAGTGGTGGATCTAAGCTGCCATTTGTCAAGGTTTGACCTTTTGCCCATCAAACCTGCTATTCACCCCACCCTGGAGCGAATGCTACTAATCGTCCCGGGGTGGGATGAATACCAGTTTGTAATCATCCCAGGGTGGAACGAGTAGGGATTAGAGTGCCTGAAAGGTGCCAAATTGACCTCTGACCTTCCAAAACTGTTGTGGGAGTGGTTAGGACCATTGTTTAACCTCTAGGGGCTGCCCTAGGGGCTATGTGTGCCAATTCGATCAGTGTTTGTAGCCACATAATCAGATTGGTGTTGTTTTGGTGTCTACAAGTATTAAATTATTTTATAATTTAGTGATATTTTTTTGTATCATTACTCTTTTTTAGGAAGAAAGTCATCCACCTTATATAATGTATTCCAACATCAAAGAAATAATCGATTACCTATTTGAATATTTAGATTTATTCAATTAAGATATCAACAATGTATTTTTACTATGAGAAGTTTGTCACAAGTTAATAACAAGTTTCATTCCATTGATATCCTAATAAGTCCTATATAAAAAATAATACTTCTTCTTCTATATAAGCAATAAAATAATTATTTATGTTTCTTTTAAATTTTGGCCAAATATTTTGTTTATTTTTTTTTTTTTGTGGAAAACATCCCAAAAGGGATGCCACTTTCGGGTAAGACCCAAGGAGGCAGGGGTATCCATTCCACCAAAAATGCCCAGGACTCGGACCTGGCCTACCACCTTTGACATACTCAAGGAGCAAACAAACACACAAAACCAATTTAAAAATAAGTAAATAACAACAAAAATAATAAAATAAAATAAAAAACATGCTCCTTGAGTGTGTCAAAAACAAAAGCACAACCAAACACGCACAATAAGATAAAAGAAACCACAACACAAACCACATAGAAAAACACAAGAACCACATAACAAAACACAAACAAGACAAAAACAACATAACACTACAAAGACATAACCCAAAAAAAACATGAAAAATAAACACAACCAAAACCTAAAAAATTAAAAAATAAAATAAAAATAAAAATAAAAAACAACCAACAACAGACAATAAACAAAAACAAAAAACATAGAAAACACTCACACATAAAAACACGAAATAACACAAACAAAGAGAAACCCAAGAACAAGAACGAAAAAAACACAAGAACAATAACAAAAAACATAAAATAAAAAAAAAAACAAAACAACAAAAACACAAGAACAACAAAAAACAACACAAAGAACACAAAAACAAAACAAAATAAAAAAACCCACCCACCTTAAAAAACTAAACAAAAAAAACAAAAAATAAAAAAAAAATAAAAAATGAACAAAACAATGACCTATCTAGACCAGAAGACTATTAAGGCAAGAATCAACAGAGGAAACAAAATAAAGAATAGAATGAGCTAGGGAACTAAAAAAAACTGAATGAACCAAAGAGAAGCAAAAAAAAAACAAGAAGAAACTAGGTACCTTCGAAACTGGAGCCATCCAAAGAAATGATAGAAAGAAGAGCTTCCCTAATTTGAGAAGCCCACCATATAGGAGGGTGGCCATAACAAGTAAGATCACCTTTGTCCAAAGCCCAATTAGCTAAAGCATCAACACTCTTGTTTTGATCTCTGACCACATGATTGTAATCAACTTTCAAAAATCCCATCTGGATTAACTGAATCTTCTCAATAATTCTTTTTATTCTCCAATCCACCTTATGATTCTTAGAAGGATTCTTCAAGAGATTAATCATAAGTTGAGAATCAAACTCAACTAACACCTTTTCCCATCCAACCTTAGTAGCCTCCTGAAGGCCTCTAAGGATACCATACCCCTCAGCAAGGTTATTGGAAAGAATACCCAAATTCTCAACAAAATTAAAAACTAGGGATCCATCTGAAAGTCTACCAATTCCTCCCACACTGGCTTTTCCAGGGTTCCCTCTAGAGGCTCCATCAGTATTGACTTTTCCAAAATCCTTAGGAGGAGGTTGCCAATTTCTATTCCTATCCATATTACTAATACTCACATTCCCTTTAAGTTGGTTGCCCTTAGAAGGTTTAATATTCAATCTTTGCATCACTTGATCCCATCTTTGGTGGGAGTTTTGGGGGTGATTAAGGAGATGATGGACTGATTCAACTAAGTTGGCTATGGTCTTTTGCCAAATATAGTGAATATCCTTCCTATCTTGATTAAAAATTTGGTTGTTCCTTTCATTCCAAATATTCCAAAGAAGAATGGTAGAACCCATCCAAACTAAATGCCTAATAAAATGATCAACACCCTCTTGATTAGGCCAATCCCTCCAAAGTTGTTCAAAAGTAAAAAAATTGGACCACTATAAGCCAAGTAAAGTGGCCATTCTCCTCCATAGCTCAGAGGCTAAAGTACACTCAATAAAAATATGGTTGATATTTTCTACATTCTCTTCACACATTTCACATCTAAAAGGGCCATGAAAACCACGCTTCATAAGTTGCTCACCAGTAAGCACCCTACGATGCAATAAAATCCAATTAAAGAACCTCACCTTAGGCCAGAGCTTTTGAGCCCACAATCGAGAAAATATGTCAGAAGAATGGTTGGGATTATTATGGCATAAGGTCAAATAACCTTGAGCAACTGAATACTCACCCTTAGTAGTGTTGTTCCATCCAAAACAATATTTTTCATGGGACCAAGAGAGGGATCTCATATGAAGGATGCCTTGGATATCTTGTCTTTGCCTTTCTAGGATTTGAATAGGCCAGTCCTCAATAGGGATCCAATATCTACCAACCTTTGAATTACCAATATGGTACCGACAATAATTAGCCACCTTTATCCAATTAGCTCGATGAAGCTCCTCCATCCAAGGCCTCCAATCGAGAAACTAAGTTATCAAAGGCTTGTGACCATCCCAAGAATCTATCCAAAAATTTGCATGTTGACCATTATGAATGATCCAAAATAATTTTTTCTTTATCAAATCCTCACCAGTCTTAAGAACTGCTAAAATGGGAGAACCTTTGGTAGGAAGTTGATAGCGAACAAGGTCTTCAAGACTTTTGTTCTCAGCATATTTAGCATGAAGATTATTGGCCCAAAGAGCATTGGGGTTATGCAACATCCTCCAATATAATTTAGAAGCTAAAGCTTTGTTGTTATTAATTGAAGACCGTAATCCTAACCCCCCTTCACTCTTAGGAAGACATAAAGTATCCCATTTCACCAAGGCCCATTTTCTTTTCTCCTTAGTACCACTCCAAAGGAAACGATGACTGATTTGATCCAATTCTCGAAGAACAACCTTTGGGATATTCAAAACGGAAGAAACATAAATAGGAATAGCTTGAAGGACTGATTTTACCAAGGTGATTCTACCCCCAGAAGAAAGCCACTTGTTGGTCCACTTTCCAATTTTCTTCTTGACTTTGTCCAACAACCAATTCCAATCTTTATTTTTCTGCCTTTGAATATTTATGGGAATACCTAAATAAGTGATTGGAAGAGAGGTCTTATTATATCTTAATTTATCCAAGACCATGGATTCTTGTCTAGCAGAGCAGTGAAAGAAAATAACTTTAGATTTGTCTTCATTGATCAATTGCCCAGTAGCCTTAGAAAAACAGCTAATGATTTGCTTAATATTAGAAGCTTCCTTAATTGTAGCTTTACCTAAAAGAGTAGAGTCATCCACAAATTGAATATGAGAGATAGGTCTAGCTCCATGAGCAATGGTAACTCCCTCAAGGGTTTTGTTTTCCCTCTTTTTGGTTATAGTCCTACCCAAGCATTCAGCAAGAATGATGAATAAATAAGGGGATAGCGGGTCACCTTGCCTAATACCTCTGGAAGCTGGGAAAGACTGAGAAGGCCTGCCATTGATAAGAACTAAGTAGGAAACTAAAGAGATACATCCCATAATCCAATCCATCCAATCCTTAGAGAAACCAAATTGCCTCAAAACTTTGATAAGGAAGTGCCAATCCACTCTGTCATAAGCTTTGGATAAGTCTAACCGAATGAACATGGAAGGAGAATTTTGCATATCCATGGAATGGATGGCTTCCTGAGCAAGAACTATCTCATCTACTATTTGACGTCCTTCCACATAACCCCCTTGCTCTGGGGAAATAATCTTATGCAAAAGAGGCTTCAACCTTTCTGCCATGATTTTAGTAATGATTTTGAGAAGAAAATTACATAAAGCAATAGGTCTAAAAGTTGAGATATGATCAACCTCTTGAGCTTTTGGAACAAGAGTAATATAATTTTTATTGATAACCTTCAAAATTTCTTTGGCTTTCCTGGCTTCTTCCACCACCTCTAATAAATCAACATGAAGGATATCCCAGAACTCTTGGTAGAACTCAATAGGAAAACCATCAGGACTTGGGGTTTTCCCTTTTTGCATTTTAAAAACTACTTGTTGAAGCTCATTGATAGTAATAGGAGCGAGTCAAAATAGAGTTCTCCTCATAAGTGATAAGAGAAGGGATTGCTTGAAGAACATTATATTGTGAAGCTGAGTCAAGGGGAGTAGCAGAAAAAATATTGGAAAAGTAATCAACAACAATAGAGTTCATGCCATCCCAAGTATAAACAACATCTCCAGAATCTGATTTTAAGGAAGAAATAAAGTTGTGAGATCTTCGAGCTAGAAGAGATTTATGGAAGAAATTTGTGTTTCGATCTCCTTCTTTGAGCCATTGAATTCTAGATTTTTGCTTCCATAAGATTTCTTCTCTTTTTTCCCATTCCTCTAACTGAGTTGTGAGATTAATTTCATATGCACTTCTCTTCTCTGTGAGGCCATCTAAATGGATTTTCTTATTCAAATTTTCAATATGAGCAATAACTTCATGTTTTTTTATGAACATCCCCAAACTCTTTCCAGTTCCAAGTCTTGATTTTGGATTTAATGTATTGCAGTATTTTGGAAAAATAGAACATCTTAGTCCCATGCCTAGGTTTGCCTTCCTTCCACCATTGTTGCACATGAGGTCTGAATGAAATGTCTCTAATCCACATTAATTGAGAACAAAAAGGAGAGAAACTCACATTGGTTTTCCACATTTACACCATGACTGGCCAATGATCCGAACCAGCATTATTAAGATATCAACAATGTATTTTCACTATAAGAAGTTTATCACAAGTTAATAACAAGTTGCATCCCATTGATAACCTAATAAGTCCTATATAAGCAATAAAAAAATTATTAATGTTTCTTTTAAATTTTGGCCAAATATTTTGTTTATTAAATAATAGTTCTTATCCTTAGAAAATAATTCTACTAATCCTCTTGGGTACATATCTTAAATTTTAACTTTTTTTTACTCAAATGTAATACCTTTAAATAATAATTTATTGTTTATCACATAATATTCATAATATTAATTTCTAAAAATGATAAGAATATCATAAATTTATTTGAAAATGGGTTTGTTACATATTTCATTTTAATATTTCCAAACCCATTCATTTATTCTTTATGAAAACTAGGGTATGATTCTTCTACAATAATGTAGTCTAATCATTTATGTTATCCTATAAAATAAAAATTTTAAAAAGCCAATCTTATATATTATTTTATAAAATTTTATAAAATAAAAATCCTTATATGATAATGGACACTCTTACAATAGTATAAGTCATCCTAATATGATTTAGTGTAATGCAAAAATAAAATAATTTCTTGAAATAAATATAATATGAAAGTATCTTGTTTCAATCTCATATAACAAGTCCAAAAAATAATCATATATATAAATGAAGTGAGAATTTTATTTTCATTTATAAAAAAAAAAAAAAATTATAAGCAAAATGGTAATATTAGTGTGTATGAAAATTTGGTTGTATTGCTTTGGATCTCACCAACCAAGTTGTATGCAAATTTTCTAGGAATATATTTACTACTTATGTCTAATCATATGTTCGATGGTGATATATTGAACTAAATTATAATTTAATATTAAATTTATTTTTTCGCGACCAGTTGTCGTGGCGCGGCGGTTGTTAGGTTTGGTGTCGCGATTTCGTGACTTGTCGCGTTTTCGCGCCCTTTGTTCTTCTGGTCTCTTTGCTCTTGGTTGGGATGCCCTTTCTCCCTCTTGTAACTGTAATTTGTTTTAATGCAAGATTTTTTCAATTTTTCAAAAAAAAATATTAAATTTATTTTGTAATTTAGTGATATTTTTTTTGTATCATTACTCTTTTTTAGGGAGATAACAATCCACCTTATATAATCTATCCCAACATCAAAGAAATAATCGGTTACCTATTTGAATATTTAGATTTATTCAATTAAGATATCAACAATGTATTTTCACTATGAGAAGTTTATCACAAGTTAATAACAAGTTGCATCCCATTGATAACCTAATAAGTCCTATATAAGCAATAAAAAAATTATTAATGTTTCTTTTAAATTTTGGCCAAATATTTTGTTTACTAAATAATAGTTCTTATCCTTAGAAAAAAATTCTACTAATCCTCTTGGGTACATCTCTTAAATTTTAACTTTTTTTACTCAAATGTAATAGGATTACACACTTGCATACCTTGAAATAATGCTTTATTATTTATCACATAATATTAATTTCTAAAAAATGATAAGAATCTCATAAATTTATTTGTGTTGATAATTTTGCCACACTAAATTTTGATTGTAAAATTCAAAGAATATAAGATGAATGATGCAGTTGTTTTGATTTTACTATTTTAATGTAACGTTTTTTATTTCCCTCATTTGAGTGATTTTTGCTAAATAAAGAAGGTTGATTTTGTCCCTGAAAATTAATGCAAATCGTGGGAAAAATATAAAGGGAAAAATGTGTGGCAAAGAACATTTTAGAATCAAAGGAGCGGGAAAAGTGCTAGTGAATATAAAGAGGAAGACGTTTTCGCCCCAAGGAAGGGGCAAAATTAATTTTTGCCCCTCTTTTGGGTGAAAATACCATGTTAAGAAGATTATGCCCAAGTGGTAGCAAAAAGCAATGATAAATGCTCAGCTCGGAGTGAAGGACGAATTCTACCAATAGAAGAAGAGATAAGTTAAGTACTTTCACCTAAAATTTATGCATTTTAAGTGATTTCGCACTTTGTTGGGGCAAATTACTATTTGAATTAATTTCAGGGTGAAAATGATGGATGGGAAACTAGTCAAAGTCAAAGTTGCCCCTAGGGGGCGAAAATCATTTTTGCCCTTCTTCAGGGTGAATTTCTAATTGAAGATGTTTAGGAGCAAAAATCAAGCTAAACGTGTCTTGTGAAGTCAAAGTCAAATTTGCCCCTGAGGAGGGGCAAAAATCCCTTTCGCCCTTCTTTTGGGTGAAATCCAAGTTGAGGATATTTTTCAGGATGCAAATGATGAAGTGACGTCATCCGGGTGAAGGTTGCTCCAGTCAAAGTCAAAGTGAATTTAAATAAAGCACTTTCCAATGTAATTTCATCTCATTTTGGGTTGAAACATTGATTTCACCCAAGTTGGAGCAAAAGTCCTAAAATAGCATCTTTACGCTCCAATCAAAGTCAAAGTTACCCTAGGTAGGGGGCAAAAATATTTAGATTTAATAATCGGTTACCTATTTGAATATTTAGATTTATTCAATTAAGATATCAACAATGTATTTTCACTATGAGAAGTTTATCACAAGTTAATAACAAGTTGCATCCCATTGATAACCTTAGAAGTCCTATATAAGCAATAAAAAAATTATTAATGTTTCTTTTAAATTTTGGCCAAATATTTTGTTTACTAAATAATAGTTCTTATCCTTAGAAACAAATTCTACTAATCCTCTTGGGTACATCTCTTAAATTTTAACTTTTTTTACTCAAATGTAATAGGATTACACACTTGCATACCTTGAAATAATACTTTATTGTTTATCACATAGTATTAATTTCTAAAAAATGATAAGAATCTCATAAATTTATTTGTGTTGATAATTTTGCCACACTAAATTTTGATTGTAAAATTCAAAGAATATAAGATGAATGATGCAGTTGTTTTGATTTTACTGTTTTAATGTAACGTTTTTTGTTTCCCTCATTTGAGTGATTTTTGCTAAATAAAGAAGGTTGATTTCGTCCCTAAAAATTAATGCAAATCATGGGAAAAATATAAAGGGAAAAATGTGTGGCAAAGAACATTTCAGAATCAAAGGAGCAGGAAAAGTGCTAGTGAAGATAAAGAGGAAGACGTTTTTGCCCCAGGGAAGGGGCAAAAATCATTTTTGCCCCTCTTTTGGGTGAAAATACCATGTTAAGAATATTATGCCTAAGTGGTAGCAAAAAGTAATGATAAATGCTCAGTTCGGAGTGAAGGACAAATTCTACCAATAGAAGAAGAGATAAGTTAAGTACTTTCACCCAAAAGTTACGCATTTTAAGTGATTTCACCCTTTGTTGGGGCAAATTACTATTTGAATTAATTTTGGGGTGAAAATGATGGATGGGAAACTGGTCAAAGTCAAAGTTTCCCCTAGGGGGCAAAAATCATTTTCGCCCTTCTTCAGGGTGAATTTCTAATTGAATATGTTTAGGAGCAAAATCAAGCTAAACATGTCTTGTGAAGTCAAAGTCAAATTCACCCCTAAGGAGGGGCAAAAATCCCTTTCGCCCTTCTTTTGGGTGAAATCCAAGTTGAGGATGTTTTTCGGGGTGCAAATGATGAAGTGATGTCATCCGGGTGAAGGTTGCTCCAGTCAAAGTCAAAGCAAATTTAAAGAAAGTGCTTGCCAATGTATTTTGCCTCATTTTGGGTAGAAACATTGATTTCACCCAAGTTGGGGCAAAAGTCCTGAAATAACATATTTATGCTCCAATCAAAGTCAAAGTTGCCCCAGGTAGGGGACAAAAATAATTTTCACCCCTCTTGAGGGCGAAATCAATCATTTTCGCCCAGTTTCTTGCAAAAGTTATTTTCATTCCATTTTTTGAAAAAATTCTCTATTTTTCAGGTAAAATTAATCAGGTGAAGAGCGAAAGCATGTTGATGGGAGAAAACACCAAATTTCCTAGGTGAAATCAATTCTTGCCCCTTCCTTTCAATGAAGTTTCGAAGGTACCACTATTGCTGATATTTTTTGAGAAAAATTGAAGACTGGTGGAATTTAATTCTTGGGGCAATGAAATTGATATTTCCAAAATTCTTGCTAAAGAGATGCCAAGGTTAAATGCTACGTCCCAAATTTTGATGTGATCCTATTCATTTTCGAGGTGCCCTCCACTAATTTCGCTCCTTTTCAAAACAAAGTTAATTTGTGTTGGGTCTCCCCTGACAAAGATAAGATTTTGAGGCGTAACATGGAATGGTGTCCAAAATTTAATATTCAAGCTCATGTTTGTCACACAATATTGCTTAGTTTTGATTCATTGACACCTGGAACATTTTTCCTATCATCCATTTTTGCTAATTTCCTAGGTGCACTCCATGAAAACTGGATCGTTGCTTCCTGAAAATTGTTCTGATTCGAGCATTTTCGTTACTAAGGAGAGAATTGCTCTTGCTGGTCTTTGACTAGCTAGCATTTTGATTTTTTTTTTATTTAATTTCAGAGATGAAATCCTCTATAAATACTAAGCATTTTGATGTAATGAAAGAGGATAGAAATTTTTCCAGAAAAACTCTTTGAGTTCTCTACATCAGTCGAAATATCGTTGGCTTCTATTTCCTAGAGTAATGTTGTGTGTTATCACTTTTTGCCTAGCATTTTTGTTTTCATTTCCATTATTATATAAATTTAAATTTAAGTCCTTATAAAGAGGTGAATACTAAAATGATTATTAGAAATTATATTTACAGTATGTGAATGGTTCTAATGCTTTACTTTCTACTACATTCTAAATGAAACTTGATCAGATTTTTAGCTGCTAGTTTATCCCCACTTTACGTTTCTGACTCATATCCATATTTCTCATTCCTTTCTGTCATTTCTCATCTCTTTCCTATTACCCTAAGCTTTATATCAAATTAGATTAGTACCGGAACCAACCCTCTCTAGATATTGGCCCAAAGGACATCTCTCTCCTTTAGCCTTTCAATGTTGGTTGGGTCTATGATGCACAAGCATTTTGTACTTAGGTATATTCATGACCAACAATTTTTAGCATGTCCAGTGGGACTCTATAAAGTTCCACTTTGAGTAGTATTAAGGTTTGATGTTCGTATTTTTACTATCTGACTAGAACATCTGGCAACTCAGTGAAAGCTTTTCTTCATGGTCACAATATTGAAGGCCAAAAATTTTGAAGACCCTATTAAGTTTTATGAGCTTGACACCCAAGTACTAGAAGAACATCCTAGATTAATTACTCTGACTATTCCATCAGTTACAATATCTTCATAGGTAGGTAGTGTGTTTTTGTTCCTTCAAGTCCAGCTAGCACAACCACCAGCTTTCCTTCTCCCCAAGCAAACAATCCAGTCCAAATGGCTCAAAATTTTCCACCCCAACCACCAATATAGTTCCCATCCTAGAATCACTTCGAAGCTTTGAATCTGCAAGCTCAAAACCTAGTTTTGTAATCCAAGGTTATGTATAGTGGCGAATATTCATAAATTGGATGATTATTAGGATTTTTTAAATTGAATATTAGCGAATATGAGGACCTTCACCGTTGGCCCATTCGCCTAAAATTTTTGTGGCCAATTTTTTCTTAGTGTCAATTTGCCATAATATATATCCAAACATAGGCATATTTGTACTCGTTGGAAATCTCTTTTCAAGCCTAATCTAATGGTGGTATTTTTATGAAGTTATAAGATGATTTAATAGGTCAAAAGTTACCCCAAATATGACCTTACTTTTTAGAGCTTCAAATACCCTCAAATTTTGGTGTGAAGATGATTGATTTGATTTGCTTAGGATTCACCTTGATTTTGATTAGGATTCGTCAATTTTACAAGTACATTTTGGGTCTAACCTCTTATGCATAACCCTACTACAAGCAGTGTTGAAGGCTTTGCCTACCTATGATGGTACAGGTAACATGGCTTACAAGCATGTCCAAGATGTGGCTTCTCTCGTGGCCATTCATGGTATCATGTATGAGAATGTCATGGTAAAATTTCTTATGCTCTATATCAAAGGTAAGTTGCTTTACTGGTACCGATATTTATAATCTGCCACTATTACCACATGGGACCAGTGGGCTGAATTGTTGATCAAAGGTTTCAATGAACAAGTGGATTTGTTCTCTCTGTTGCATCAATTTACCACCATTCAGAGGTATCCACAAGAGGAAATCATGGACTTCAATGTTAGGTTCATCTAAACTTGGTAGAGAGTTCTTGATGGTCTTCGATCGACTCCTGAGTAAGATATATTTTACTACCTTCAAGCTTTTAACTTTGACATCAGTATGGCCATCTGACAGTCCAAAGTTAACATATTTTCTGATTTGTATTCTACTATATAAAATGTTGAGATAGATCTTATTGATATCAGTAAGCTTTCGCTAAAAATGGTAATGCCTATTTTCTCGATCTTTCAGTATTTGTATGCCAATACATCTTCTTGGCCCTTACCTATGTCCCCCATGTATCCAATCCCTTCATGGATTTTGAGTTCATCTCAAACCTCGATGATATTTTTTGTCCCACAACTACCTGCTCCAACCATTCTATAATTACTCGCTCTGATTCCATTCCCATCACTACCATATCCACCTGTACCTCTTCCATTACTAGCTCCTTAAACACCCTCAAATCTCGATCCCCAAGAGAAGTTTCTTAAGGATATGTAGTAAATGAATTCAACCATAAGAGCGATGAACAATGAGATAACGATAAATAAGAAGAAATGGGCTGAACAATATTTCCAAACTAAGATATTTCAACCTTTATCGATCACCAGGGAGCAAGTAGTTTCAACTAGCAAGGTGCCTAAAAGAAATTTGATTGTATTGGAAAATGAAGAAGTTGGCTCATTAGATAAAGCATGTTGATGCTTTACCTGCAATGATCCACATGGTGAGGAACTTGCATGGTTCATTTGAACTACGTGCAAATGTTGGCAAATAGTTTTTCTGGTTGTCAAATAAACATGATTACAGAAGTTGATCATAATTTCATGGCCCCTTCTAAAGAACAATTTTTATTTCTCACGAGAGTTGTAAAAAAACCCATCACGATGGACCCAGTTTAAATGGAGCCCCTGAAGGTACCTACTAATCCGAAGGTGCAGACTGAGAAAAAACAAGCACAAGCAAAAGCATATATCCCAAAACCCAATCCAGATGCACCTGTCCTATTAAAATATATTTTCTCTCTGTGAGCGAAAGAGATATTTCAAGAAAAAGCTTCTACTTTGGAGGAAAAATCTGAAATAGAAGAGCAGGCTAGAGAAAATCTCAAATACGTATCCTTGACCAAATGTTAGAGGGTAGAAGCTACACAATAGTATTGGAGCAAATATAAGGCTACCAATGAAGGAAAATATTCCAGTGCATCTTCATACAACATTATTGAAGAGCTGAAGAGGATTCCAGCCAAGGTGAGTCTTTATGATGCATTGCAATTACCTGGACAAGTGGACTTATTGCAAGAATCACTAAAATTTATGGAGAATAAGGGGAAGAATCCAACTCAAATGATGTTAGCTCAAACACTGATGAATTTTACCACTGGAAATAATAGACCACCCTGTTTCTACTTGTCTCTTAGGATGGAAGGCTAGATTGGGCACCATTACATGATCGATTCTGGCGTTGCGATGACTGTCATAACAAAGGTAGTTTGTGATGTTATGGATATGGAATATACAATAATCCTTGGTTTTTTACAATTATATGGAACCCCTGTGAGGATAGTTGGGGTCATCAAAGACATCCCCATTGTGTTGCATAAAATACCTCATATCATTGTGATCCAAGAGGTGGTTGTGGTTGATCTAAAATCATATTTCAGCATGTGCATCTTATGGGAGTTCACTACCAAGTTGGGAGGCTATCTCTGGACTATTCTCATCTGGAGGTTCCTATCAAAGGAAGGAGAATCTAGACCTATAATGAGAAGTCTTCTACTTATCACATAGAGAAGATTGAAGAAGAAGATAAACCCATGAATTATGTCAACTTGATGACCGAAGAATTCAAAGAATTGGATTTGATGGAAGAATTTTTGGATGAGTTTTGAATAGAAGATGAGTTTTTAATGATCAGTTTTAATGCCATGATGGATACTAAAATTGGTTGTTACACCATTACTAAACCTATAAAATCTAAAGCGAAGGTGTTTAATGATCAAGATATTACTTCGAATTAATTATGGAAGTTATACTTTGATGGCACAAGGTGTAAGAATGGTGTAGGATCTGGAATTTTTCTCATTTCTCCTTCTAGAATACAAAAGACATACTCTTACTGGTTGACCTAGAGTTGTACAAATAATGTTGTCAAGTATGAAGTACTCTACTTAGGTTTGAAGAAATCATAGAAACTTAGGATCAAACAACTGCAATTTTTTGGAGATTCTGATTTGATCGTCAACCAGGTAACCAGTAAGTTTGTTTCCAAGAAGCACTACCTAAAGGTGTACCACAATAAAGTATGGGATTTATTTGAGTCTTTCACAACATTGAATGTTCAAACAATTTCACAAGAATAGAACAAACATGCAGATATCTTGGCATCCCTTGGTATTGATTTTTCTCCAGTCGAGCATGTGATGACAAAACCCAATACTATGAGGTTAGTTTACAGACCTTCATTCCTTGACAAAAATATCTACTAGCAAGTGTTTGAAAGTGACAAGCAGATTGTAAATTTCTTGATAAGAGAAGCTAGTACTATGGAGTAAAGAACACTTGATGAGGAATAAGTTGAGGGGTTGATCTAGTTGTGGAATAATCATATTCTAAAATGATTGATTACACTTGAGAGTCTCTTTGATAAAAATGACAGAGCCAAAAAGCATAAGATCAAAGTGGATGAGAAGGAGCACACTATCTATAGTTGGAACTCAAGAATTTGATCAAAGTTGGCACCGATTGCACTCCAAATGATCTTGAGCATATCAATGAGTTGTGCCACAAGTATCCATACATTATCACTTGGAACTACCAGGATTTGAAGGGCAACAAAAAATATGTGACTCAGCATACCATTGAGTTGTAGGAAGGAGTAAAACCCTTCAGGAAAAAGTAGAGGCTAGTCAATCCTAATATTGAAGCCCTGATGAAAGAAAAATTGTTAAATATGTTGGAAGCCAAGATCATTTACCTGATTAAGCATTCGACCTAGGTAGCAAATCAGATCCCTATGCAAAATAAGAATGGAGATATTTTCCTATATGTGGATTTCTAAAATTTTAATCATACGTCTATGAAGGATCATTATCTTTTACCTCATATTGATCAGATTCTTCATGTAGTTGTTGGTGCTCAAATATTTTCTTTGTTGGATGGATTCTCTAGCTATAACCAAATATAGGTCAAGGATGAAGACCAATATAAAATGGCGTTCACCATAAAATGGGGAACTTTTGCTCATTAGTGGATGTTTTTTGGTATCTCAAACGTTGGTGTAACTTTTTAGAGAGCAATGGATATAGATTTCGATGAGTTTTTAAATTGTGTTTGAAAGCATGAGATTTCGAAAGTAAAAGGAAAACTATAGCTATGCAATATAAGACAAAATGTAACGCTTTAATCCTATGCACGAAACAAAGAAAGGAGATAAATTGGAAATGAAAGAAAAGATGTAGGAAAGCACAACCCTCTTTATTCAAATTTCTTATCCTCGGTTACATAGACGTCTCCTCCCTTTTTAGGGGCTAGGAGCATTGTTTTTTCCCTTCCTCGCATGCCCACATGCAAAATGGACAGAAAATGGTGCCCCCCTGGTGGTTGATAAACCTCGCTTCTTAGTAGCATCTACTGTTTTTTTTTTGTCCTCTTGCAATCAAAGAAACAAACAAGGCGTTAGTAGCACCTGCTGCAAACATGAAACATTTATGCTTTGAAATCAATGAAGGATGTATGCCTAAGATTGTTAAAAACAGTGAATAAGAATGAACATAATCGACCTGCAAACCTGACAGAGGTCAGAAGACATTACCAGAGGGCCACTGCCATTGAAACAGTCGGCCAATCTGCCTTCACCTGGAATTCGTCCCTGGGTAGGACGAATTCTGCTGTTATTCGTCCCTGGGTGAGACGAATTCTACTGTGTTAGAACGCCGAGTTGCTGCCGCTCCAATGTCGAACCTCGGGACCTCCAAAACACCTACAAACAGAGGGGTTATGTAATTGGGGCCATTTTGGGATGACCCAGATGGTCGGATTCTCCCAATTTGGCCTCTATCCTCGGGAATTCGATGTCGCTACCTGCAAGTTAGAGGGACCACAAAGCGACAAAAAGCATGGTGAAATCTAATCAAAACATCATGGAAATGGAGCTATGAGTTAATTAAACAGAATAACATAAAATGCAACATGAACTAATAATCTAGAATGCTTTTAGAACAAAACTTAGAAAATGCGGGGGTGCCCAAGTGGGCCTCCCACCGTTGGCACTTGATTTCGGCGCCAATCCACTAGGGATGGGCCCAAAACCTCTTAGGATTGGGGTGTCGGCAAATTGGTGGTTTAAGGTGGTCAAATGTTGGATTTGGGTTGGATCCACGCTTCCAAAAGCCACCCAATAACCTCCCTTGCGAAAGAGATTAGTGGATGTGAGAAGGTGAATCAAAAAGATGCAAATGTGGGTGTTCAATTGGACAGCACTTCGTTGCTTGAAATCGCCTCCAATCTGTCCTCTTTTGGGTGGGAAAGTCCACCATTTTATAGACCCATGGGGTCTCTTTGGAGGGGCATGCAGGGATGCCATGTGGCGGCCATGCCTTCCCAAGAGGGAGGAGACTCCTCCCTGACTTGGGCTTCCATGACTGCCCTTGTGACAGTCCATCAACTGCCAACCTACCCACCTACACGCGCATGCATGGCAGGAGGCAATAATTGACTGTCCTTGGCTGCCACTTGGCGGCATTTTTCTTTTTGCCCGTTAAACCTGGAATTCGTCCTGACCAGAGACGATTTCAGAATTCGTCCCTGGGTGAGACGAATCCCGGTTAGTATTCGTCCCTGGGTGAGACGAATACTTGGACAAAGTGCCTAAATGTGCCAAATTGCTTCTTGACCTTACAAAATTGCTATGAAAGTGGTTAGGACCACTGTTTGACCTCTGAGGGCTGCCTTGGGGGCTGTGTTTGTCAAAGCGATCAGTGTTTGCAGTCACATAATCGGATTGGTGCTGTTTTGGTGTCTACAGATGCCCCTTTTTGGGATGCGTTGTGCATGGCACAGCATCGAGCAAAAATAGATAGCCAAAGCACTAATGATTAGGGTTTCTTGGTAACCTAATCAACTTTTGATGCCCCAAGCATGGAAAGGGCATGCATTCTTGAATCCTTGCTTCTGACGAGCTAAGGAATTTGATTTCAAGTATTAACCTATTTTGGTGAGGTGTGACTTGAGCTTGGACATTGATCAGTCATGATTAGGCAAAGGGCGCAACCTTTTGTCCACAGGGGAACCTTGTGTTCATGATTCACGAATGCCAAGTGTTTGATCAATTTGATTGTTGCTTGTTTATTGCCCCAAGCAGGAGCGTAATTGTCTTTGTCAATGATTCTTTGAATGCATGTCGTTTTCCTTAATTGGGTGTGTGCTTGTTGATTGGTGACTAAGTGTGACTACCCCCTCAAGCGACGAATCGATGAGGGAATGACCTTCGTGAGAAAAGCGACGAGTCGCTTGACCCAAGATGACTTGTGCAAGGGTTCCTTTAGATGGTTTATCGTTAAGCATGTGCAATTTTTCCAACATTTGGACCTATTTTTGGTGGGTGTTAACCCTTTTTGCGACGTTGTTTGGAGCTGAAATTGGCAAAAATCCGTCTTCCCATGGAGCGGTCCGGCTAAAGTAGCCTTCTTAGGGAGTAGGATAATGACAATTTGTGACCCCAACGTCTATTTTGTATGCCCGGGATGTCAAGTGCAACAGCACTCTTATCGGGCAAATTTATTGTTGGTTTTTAGTGCATTTTTGTTCATTTTTTGATGTTTTTGAAGTTTTTGGCCTGAATTCGTCCCAGGGTGGGACGAATTCCAGCTGTAGAATTCGTCCCTGGGTGGGACGAGCGCTAACCAGAGCGCTCATCCCAGTCAAGGATGAATTCCAGCTCAAAGGCCTATTTAAGGGCCAAAACTTGAATTTGGGCTCATTTGTGTCAAATTTTTCTTGCGATTTTGGAGCTCTGGGAGGAGGAGGTAAATTCTGCGAAGCGAAGCGCTGCTGAAATTCTCTCTGCCATCATGAGTGCACAAACTGGTTCGAGCGGCGGAGCCGAAGCGAAACCTGTAAGTGCCTCCTAGAGTTTATTTTTGTTTTTAAAGCTGTAAGTTTGTTGTTTTTCTGTACAGTTTTTTTTTTTATGATTTTAATTAATTTTTTTGTTGAATTTTTTTTTCTTTTGCAGGTTGTTAGGAGCCGGTACCGTGTACCTGCTACTTTTATTGAGGTGCGGGGGCACTGTATGATGATGACTGGGAATGGCTTGATGCCCTTGGGCTCAAGCAGGTGGCTCGACTGGAGCCTGTGGTCCCGGATCAGGCTTATCTGACGGCCCTGATCAAACTTTGGGATCCGTGGACCAACACCTTCCATATTTCGACCGGGGAGATGACTGTGACTCTAGAGGATGTCTATCGGCTTCTTCGGATTTCGATAGATGGACTGCCTATCAGGACATCACCGCGTGATCAGCGGACTGCTGTGCTGACGAGATGCTTCGGGCATGGGGAGCGGCTGGGTGTAGAAAACCCAGTGGAGACAGCCGAGGTGGACTGCCAGGCTGGCGGGATTTTGGTTGGATGGTGGCAGGAGAGGGGGGTGTTAGGAGTGAGGCACGCATTCTTGATGGGCCTCATTTCTAACATGCTACTACCTGACTCGTCAGGTGCGAGGTTCCCGTGGAACCTGCTGGATTTGGTGTGGCAGTTGGTAGAGTGCCCGATAGAGGCACCGCTGATTTTGAGATGGGGACAGACACTATTGGCACAGCTTTATGGGGAGCTGTACGGGGTCCGCTATCGGTAGCGGAAGGGGGTCAGCTACAGTTATCTACTGCAGTGCTGGGGTTGGCAGCACATAGCAGTTGAGAGGCCGACCGGGTTACCATGGATGACTCGGGCGGCGATGGAGGATGAGGAGATAGGCTATGCAGCTCTGTGGCGGTGGTCTATGGAGCAGGGGCAGAGTCGGTGATGGGCAGGTGCCGTAGAGCACTATACTGATGCCTTCTCTCGGCTCACTCTAGGGGAGGTGGTTTGGCACCCTTATCGGGACTGTCTAGCCTGGCCGGAGGCTGGAGAGTGGCTCCGACGGGTACGCAGGGAGCGGTGGTTGATTGGGCGGCACGGGACCGAGCATGAGTTATTCTCATATAGCCGGGTTACACGATAGTTTGGGGTGCGCCAGGGGTTTCCTGGTGAGCCCGTGGTCTATCGGCATCGGGGAGATGAGAGGGCTCTAGATCGACCGGTCACCGTGCCATTGGGCGAGGAGTCAGATGCGGTGATTGACGTCCCGGACGTAGATGACGTCGGGACTACCACTGAGTATGACTCGTGGTGGGTGTTGCGGTGATGGAGAGGAGAGGGGCCACTAGGAGGTGCGGAGGCGGCAGTGGATGGTGCTGAGGCAGTAGGGGATGATTGGGGAGTTCCAGTGGATGACGCGGACATGGTTGAGGTGGGGGATGAGGATGTAGATTTGGGAGCTCCGGATCAGCCGGACATGCAGGACATGGAGGAGCAGTGGGAGCCAGAGCAGGCTGCTATTCTGGAGAGTCCTGTACGTCAGGCAGATATAGAGGAGATGGAGTCTGAGGTACGCGCTGAAAATGCATGACTGACAGAGCTACTGCGGATACGGGATCTGGAGCTGGGGGACGCGCTACGGGAGAGGGATCTCCTGCGGGCCCAGCTAGCAGAGCGGGATAGGGTTCTGGCACAGCGCGACGATGCAGTATCTTACTATCATCGATGAGAGGCAGAGTGGTTTCGACACCGGCTAGACTTGGAGAGGGAGGTCATCCGCCTTGGCGGGCGGCTACCTGAGCCCTCGGGAAGTGGATCTTCGTGCCGGACGAGGGATAGTGTGACTGAGCAGTCAGCATCATCTCGTCGCAAGCGATTGGATGAGGGAGGCGGTAGCAGGCGTGATGCGGGGGCTAGTAGTAGCCGCCCTACGAGGTCCCATAGGACCCACACCATGGGGGGTAGTTCCCGTCGCACCGATCCTGCGTGATCATGGTGGTCGACGCCTTAGGTTGGGTTTTGTTATATGATTGCGGGGTCTGAGGACCAGTTTTGTAGCCTGCGGGCATTTTTTTTTTTTTATATATATATATAGATGATATATATATATACCGGTTTTATTTTGGTTGTGTACATGTGATGATTTGATCTTTATGCATGATAGCTAATGACTATGGATGTATGCATGTTTATTTATTTTGATGAATGCATATGTTATGATGAATGCAAATGTTTTTTATTTTTATGTGATATGCAGAATGGATGAATGGAATTTTGTGATGGTTGGTTATGACACCATAGACTGTTTAAGATGCTGTTTATTTCGTTTTTAGGCGATTGCTATGGTAACTGACTTTGTATGTATACATGTGGTTTTTCTCTTTTTGTATTTTTTGATGGTATTGTAAGGATGAAAAGTAGCGCAGTTGGTTTAGAAATGTAGCTAAGGTTTTCTGAGACTCAGATGGTTTTAACTCACTAGCCACGATTGTACTTTATCTTACAAGACTTTTGAACAAGGTATGAATCGGACTTGTTTTTGACCAAGTTATTTCACATCCCTGTGTGTGCAATTGAGTTCATTTATGTGGTATTTGTCAGGATACCGCCGAGTGCAGATGGGCTTTCAACCGAACTTGTACTGAGGATCACCTAATTAGCTCCACTAACTCCTTTGTTGTATTTAGTTAGATTAATCTGCGGTGTTATCCAGGATACCATAAGCTAGCTCATCCTTATGCAAACATTGGTCTGCACACACGCAAAGCGAATGTGACAGACATATCGTCATGCGGGTAGGATACCACCATTGCCAGATAGGCTATCAACCAAACCTGTAATGAGGATCACCTAGATGGTTTTCGAATGCTGAGAATTCCAGGGATTCAAGTTCGGGATATTTGTTGGCTGAATGATTTAGAAAGTTGCTCGTCTATATAGTGATGAAAATCACTGTTTATTTTCTATTAATTCTTTTTGAGCACGGATTTTGAATAGTGGTGATAACCACTGTTATTTGATTTTGTATTTTGAGTATTGTGAGTTTGGGCTTTGATCCTTGTGGCCTTGGGGACGACTATGCATCCTTTGCAGGGACGTATAGTACGAATCCTTACGACGTTGGGAACCAAGGGGGTGATGGAGATTATGGAGTGAGGGCATTGATCTTTTAGGCCTTGGGGATGACTACCCATCCTGGTTAGGGGCGGATAGTACGAATCCTTACAACTTGGAGACCAAAGGTGAATGGAAAGTGTTAGGATGATGATTTGTTGGAATTTTGTTTGTGAATGGTGTTGATCCTTTTAGGTCTTGGGGATGACTACCCATCCTTGGCAGGGACGTGTAGTACAAATCCTTACAACTTTGGGAACCAACTATGATTGGGATTTGGTAGTGGTGAAAACCACTTGTATATGGAGGTGAATGGATAGGAAAGAGCTTGTCCTTTTGTCAATTCTCAGCATTCTAGAACCATTCGCACGGGGGGATGAGCAAGATAACCGTTTCGCTTATGGTGACCTGGATTATTGTGCAGGTTTCATCTTTCGTTCACACAACTTGGGAATTTTTATGTGTTTTAATTTGTGTTGGGATGTTACGTAACAAGGTGTATTTCAAGTGTAACTCTACCTTCGTAAAATCTGTTTGACTTGATACATTACATGGCTAAAGAGCAAAATGATGACTGAATCACGAAAACTCTTGATACATTAAAAGACCACTGACTCTAGTGTGGTAAAAAGCAATGCATGGTGTTTTTGTTGTTTTTGTAAAATGGAACAGTGGGGAACAAGATGGACTAGCAGAGCAATTATAGCCTATGGTGCCTTTGACCTGTACGACCACAAATATGCAATGTATGGATGCAATGCTTGATGCAACTACATATTTTTGTATTTTTGATGGATTGATTTTTGTGAATATGAAGATGAGGTGCGAGAAGAACTCTCTATTGATGAATTTGAGTATGCCTAGAAATGAGATGCAAATTTTTGTTGTTTTTGATGATTTTTGTTGTTTTTGAATTTTCTTGATTTTTGACCAAGCGATTGTGGAAATCCTTGGAGCATTTTTGGGATTTTGACCAAGCGATTTTAGGAATCCTTGGAGCATTTTGGGATTGACCAAGCGATTTTTAGGAATCCTTGGAGCATTTTGGGATTGACCAAGCGATTTTTAGGAATCCTTGGAGCATTTTGGGATTGACCAAGCGATTTTTAGGAATCCTTGGAGCATTTTGGGATTGACCAAGCGATTTTGAGGAATCCTTGGAGCATTTTTGGGATATGGCTCTCTTAGATATGAAATGGTCGCAAATGACTGATATTCAAGGGTTCTATTTCCTTGATACCATCAAGAGAAGCTAGCCGGTATGTCCCGGGTCCTATTTTGCTATCAATGACATATGGACCTAACCAATTTGCCGCAAACTTGTCCCTTAGGTGGGATGGCAAACTAGAATTCTGTTGGTTTTCCTTCAAAACCAAATCACCAACCCGAAAGTCCCTCAGGTGAACTTTCATGTTGTAAGCTTTCTTAAGTCGCTCTTGATAAATACGTAAATGCTCGAGAGCATTAACGCGTCGTTCATCAAGCAACGTAAGCTGGTCTAACCGGGCCTGCCACGCAGAGTCATCATCGATGAACTCCTGCATTGATATGCGCAGGGAAGGAATCTCCAACTCTAGAGGCATGACTGCCTCGGAGCCATACACAAGAGAAAATGGAGTGGCCCCAGTGGGTGTCCGAATGCTAGTGCGATAGGCCCATAGGGCAAGTGGGATTTGAATGTGCCAATCCTTATGACTGTCTGCGATGGTCTTTTTAAGGATGGCAACTAGCATTTTGTTTGATGCCTCTGCTTGCCCATTCGCCTGCGGATAATAGGGTGTCGAAAAGTTGTGCTGAATCTTGTACTTTGTGGTCAAAGCACGCACGTCTTTGTTCTTGAAAGGCGTCCCATTATCCGAGACTATTTTGGATGGAATACCAAAATGACATATGATGTTATGCAAAATGAACTCCACAATGCGGGGTCCTGTCGTAGAGGTAAGCGAAATTGCTTCCACCCACTTGGTAAAATACTCTGTGGCCGTTATGATAAACGTGTGACGGCCTAACGACATAGGGGAGATCTTTCCAATTAGATCGAAGCCCCACTGCGAGAACGGCCAAGCAGACTGGACTGTCTGCAAGGCCTGAGAAGGTACGTGCATCAAATTGGCATGATGTTGACACTTCACGCACTTCTTGACATAGGTGCAACAATCTCGCTCTAAAGATGGCCAATAATAGCCCATGCGAAGAATGCACTTTGCAATGGCCATACCACTAAAGTGGCCACCACATGTACCATCGTGCGCTTGGGCGACTGCCCAAGTGGACTCTTGTTGGTCCAAGCAACGAAGGAGGATTCCTTCATAGCTGCGATGATACAAAATGTCTCCTATCAAGACATACTTAGCCGCTTTCTGCTTGAGTGCTCGTTTTGCGGCATGAGTCAATCCAAGTGGGAGATTACCTAACTTGAGGTAGTCTCTGATGGGTAAATACCAATCCTGTTGATCAGAAACCTCGACAGTATGAACAGCCAATCCCTCTTGAAGTTCATCCCTAGCAAACGCTGAATGGGATAGAACCTGTAAGAATAGCATTGTGTTGCTATTAATGGGAGTAGGGGAGAACAAGGACCCCCAGTTGGCACGTTTTAGATGATTTTGGATTCGAAAGAACCTATCCGAGGATGGTTCAATCTGGATCATGTGGATTCCTGGCATCAAGTCTGAGCTTGCATGCTCCATCGCGGATTGCGATAAGGTTTTGACTTGAATGGTTGTCATATCACCGAAAAGGTCTTGCGGAATTAGTGACCCCAAGGAGGCCATTGTGTCCGCAAAATGATTCGATGATCGAGGGAGTGCCTCGATGTCATACCACTCAAGTTTTGCCAGGAATTTGTCCACGAGGGCTTTATAAGCCTGCAGGACTGGGCATTTGCATTGATATACCCCTTTGACTTGATTGACTATTAACAGTGAATCACCAAAGATATTTAGTCTTTTGATGTTCATGGCGATTGTTGTCTGAAGACCTAGGAGCAAGGCTTCATACTCTGCATTATTGTTGGTGCACGGGAAGTTTAATTTAAATGACAGGGGCATTGGAGCACCCTGCGGTGTGAAGAATACAATTCCCGTGCCACCACCTTGCTCACATTTAGAACCATCGAAGAATAGGGTTATGTCGGCTTGTGACTCGGGCTCATCGAAATCTGGCGATTCCGAGACATGGAAGACCCCATCATCGGGTAGTTCTATGACCGGAGGCTGATCGTCTTCAAGAGGAGCCTCTGCTAGTTGATCGGCTATGACTTGTCCTTTGATAGATTTTTGTCCAATAAACTCTATGTCAAATTCCGTCAACAACATGATCCATTTCGCCGTGCGACTACTATGATAAGTACGACTCATCATGTATCGCAATGGATTCTCCTTAGACACAACATACGTAGTGTTGCTCAGCATGTAGTGGCATAGCTTTTTGGTAGCAAACACCACCGCCAAGCAGAGTTTCTCAACGTATGCATAGTTAAGTTCATAACCGACCGGGGTGCGGCTAAGATAGTAAGTAGCCTTGTTCCTTGTGAAGTTCATTCTTCCGGGCTAACATGGCGCCCGATGCCACCTCGCTAGGCTGAGATGTATAAGTAGAACGACACTCCTGGTCTAGGTGGTGCCAATACTGGCGGCGAAGCCAAGTATTGTTTGATCTCGTCAAAGGTCGATCGGCACTCGTCATCCCAATGAAATGTAACCCCCTTGTGCAATAATTTGTTCATGGGTCGGCACTTGTCAGATAATTGTGCTATAAAGCGTTTAATCGACGCGACCTTTCCTTGCAGACTTCTGAGCTGCTTGATTGTAGTTGGGGGAACCATTTCAAGGATTGCCTTGACTTTCTTTGGGTCCACCTCGATTCCTCGCTTTGAGACTATGAAACCCAAGAGTTTTCCAGATGTGACGCCAAAGACGCACTTCTTGGGGTTTAGTCTAACTTTATGCTCCATGAGGCGATCGAGGATCTTGCTTAAGTCATCGATATGATTTGAGCGCAAAAGAGACTTGGCTAACAAATCATCCATGTAATCTTCCAAAGTTTTGTGCATGTAATCGTGGAAGATATATGTCATGGCACGTTGGTAGGTGGCGCCAGCATTTTTAAGGCCAAAAGGCATGACCTTATAACAAAATGTCCCCCAAGGCGTTGTGAACGCCGTTTTTAGTTGGTCTTCAGGATTGATACGAATTTGATTGTATCCTGAGAAACCATCCATTAGGGAGAGCATTTCGTGACCTGTTGTAGCGTCTACCAACGCGTCGATGCTTGGCAAGGGGAAATCATCCTTAGGACTCGCTTTGTTTAGATCTCAAAAATTGGTGCATATGCGAATCCTCCCGTCGGGCTTCTTGACGGGAACCATGTTGGACAACCATGGCGGATAATCCACGCAGATGACAAACTATGCATCCAACAACTTTTGCAATTCGTCTTTGACCATCAAGGCCACTGTTGGGTGCATCTTACGTAGTTTTTGCTTTACGAGCTTGATTGTCGGATCAAGGTGTAAATTATGCGTGACTAATCCCCCTTGTTGGCTATTTCTAGGCCTTGCATATTTTCTACCAAGATGTCTAAGGGTGGGTGGAACCTACTCCTGACTTATCATATGGCATCTGATATCTTGGTTGGCAAAGGACCCGCATCCCTTGCTCATATCTACCTAGCCCGTATCCATGCCAATTGCATTGGTCGAGATATTTTAGGGCAAAGTCTGGGTTTGACAGATAGTTGATATTTTCAACAAAAGGCTCTTCGTCTGCTTCCTTTTGCTTGCATGGTTCAAGACCATGATCAAGGCCCCCATACACAAAATTTGTCTGGTTTGGTGGGTGACCTAGAGGAACCACTGTTCCTATGGGAAGGCAAGGTCTCCCCATGTCCTATACTGATTCTAATGCGGGCATTGCCACAACATTCTGCACTAAATACTCCCCCAGGCCTGTACTGGCCATTTCAACAATGATTGTTGATGCTTGGGAGGGAGGGAACGGGAGTCCTTCCTGAGTCCATTCCATGTTTGGTGTTTTAGGAGTCTCAGCTTCCGTTGTGCTAGGTATTTCCTCTGTTGATACCATTGAAATTGTTGGCAACCCCTCTTCTAGGGGCTGAGCCTCTTCCATGATCTGTTTTCCCTTGTCCTTCTATTTAGCCATGACAGGTGGCATTGGTAGTGAAGGAGCAGATGATGAAGATTCACCTGGCTAGGATTTTGTTGTTTTGGTCACCAGTGGTGCCTGCGGTGTTGGACCCTGTTTGGATGGATTTAGCTGGAAATCCAAATGCGTTGAAGGGAGGGTCGATTGAGGCATTAGTTGCACCGCATTGCAATACTTGAAGGGTTCTAAGTCCATCGGGACTACATGTATTTCTCCTTCAAAAGCATACTTTAAGCATTGGTGAGCGATCGAAGGGACACACTTCATGTCCCTGATCCAAGGCCGCCCTAGCGGTATATTGTAAGCCATCTCGCCTTCCAACACATGGCACAATGTTGGTATTGTCTTTTGTCCTACCTGGACGGGCAGAACAACTGTGTCGACTGTCGAGCATATTGCATCATTGAAAGCTCGCAGTGTGTATGTGGAGGCTATGATATGAGAGGTTGGCAACTTCAAATGTTTTAGCGCTGCAGTGGTAATGATGTTACTGGACGAGCCAGTATCTACCAACACTCTCTTGTATGGGATCCCGTTGACCCGCGCGATAACGTGCAGGGGTGGATCTGCCATGTCATTCGATATTGCTTTGACTTCATCCTCTCTGAAGGTAATGACCGGCTCCGTACATCGTTTCACATGTCCCACGAAGTTGTTGAAAGAATTTGCTTCGTGAGGTTGTAATTCGATGGCTTTTAAAATTTCCATAAGAGCTTCTCTATGAGGTGTTGACTGTTGAATAAGCTCGTAGATGGAAAGCCTAGCCGATGTGGTCCGCAAACTCTGCGTGAGTTTGGTCCGTATCGTGACCTCGGGTCTAGGCGGAGGCAACTACGTTGGGCATTGTGGAGGTTGCGACGTCGTTGGAACTTCCCTCGTAGCTACCTCGGGGGCAACTACTGGGTACTTTTTGTTCCTTGTCACTATGCTGATCATTCCCACAAATCCTTGCATGGGAAGATTCTGTCGCACCTCGTTAATCTGGAGAGGTTTTTCCTGTGCCTCGTGGGCAGGCAAAGGGTCCTTGAATACCCCCATTTGTTGATTATTTGGCGCTATGGGGTTGTCCACGGCCAATGTTCTATTGTCGATCAGATCTTGGATTAACCCTTTGAATTTCCAGCATCCATTTAAGTCATGTCCCCTTCGCCTATGGAATCTACAATATAATTCCTCTCTGTATCCCTTAGGCTTGGGAGCATTAGGGTCTATAGTTTGGATCTCTGGAAGGGTGACTAAATTTGCCGCTGACAAGCGATCAAATAAGGAGTCCCTAGACTCCGTGTAAGGGGTGAATTGTCGCCTAGGGCGACGCTGCTGATTCTGCTCCTATTTCTTATTATCTTTTTCATAACTAGGAGGCACTGCCTGGTAATTAGCCTTTTGGGGCTGCATTTCTTGCACAGGCTTGGGAACATTTATCGCAACTTGGTTAACCGTAGCGGGTTGTGATTGCGTATTCCCAGTCTTAGTGGTTTTATTCCACTCTTTCTTTTTAGGCTTGGCGATTGCGCCTTCGCCTATCTTAATCTCTTCTATAACTCTGGCTTGCGCCAAAGCTTCTTCTAGACTGTCGTATTGTTGCAGCAGCAATAGCCCAGAGATTGATTTTAAGCAACTCCGTGCAAACATCTGTGTGAGATCAGACATAGGGGGACGGTAGGGTAGCTTAGAAAGCAAAGCCCTCCATCGATTCCCGTATGCTACCATTGTTTCTTCCTCATATTGCCTGAGGCTGGCCAGATCACTAAGTGATGCCTTCTTCCTTGTGTTGAAGGCAAAGCGTTCAAGAAACGCATCTACTAATTGATCTAGGTTGTTTATGCTGTGTTTGGGTAATTGTGTGAACCAATCCGAGGCAGGGCCTACGAATGTGGTTATGAATGTCCTAAGCAACAATGCATCATTATCTTGGATGCCGAAGCATTGACTTAGGAACCTTGTGACATGTTCTTGTGCGTCCTCTTCACCTTTAAAGACTGCCAATTGAGGCAACTTGAAGTGTTCGGGGTAAAGAGGTGTAGGCACTGAGGGATGCACTGGATGACTGCGGAGTTGACGTAATGTGGGTTTTTGATGCCCAGAAGCTTTTGTCTCCACAGACTCCAAACGCTCTAATAGCGCTTTGTATGCATCGAAAGATTTTATTTCTTCCTCTTTTGTTTGCTCCCGTTGTGAGTTATGGGAGACTGGAGGCCTATGGGGGGGTGGCCGAGTGGCAGCCCTCCCGCCTTGATGGGGCATTTCGGCCCATTCTATTTCTGGTTCATACTCCTCATAAAATTCTTGAGGAGTCTCTGGGCGAGGCCTATGACCCTGATCGAGTCCCCGTTGAGGGTACCCATCATTGTTTCGGGGAGTGGCCTCCCTCTCGGGTCTATAAGGTCTCGGAGGCAAAGCTTGACGAGGTCGTGGAGACCTGTCCTGCACCAAAGGATTATGCCTCTCATATTGTTCGGCTCTTTGGGTGCGAGGGGTTGGCACCCTCTCAGGTAGTTTATAGCGTAACTCATCCACTTCGCGCTGCATGCGCTCTTTATTCAAGCGGCATAAGTACTCTAACTCCTGATGACCTTGCTCAAGCTGCGAGATTCGGGCTTGGCGAGCGGCATGTCTGGCGACTATCGGGTCAACTTGGTCTGCCCTCTTTTGCTCAGGAGGCTTGAATGTTTTTCCTATGTGTTTGCCTTGATCTTGATGATCTAAAATTTCAATGGGTTGCTTCCCTCTGTCGAGGTAGGCGACATTTACTTGAGGCTCTGGCCTCGATGTGTGATCATGATACCTAGCAGGTGCGGAAACGCAAGGTTCCCACGTTGTTTGTTGTCCTCGAGGAATGCGATGGCTTTCCTCGTACTCCCTTTCATGGGTTTGAAAGGGGCGGGCGGAGTTGGCTCGCCCTGTGTAAAGAGCCCTACGCTCTGGATTTTGTCTTTCTGTTCGAATGTGAGGCAAGGAAGAGGTAGCGTATTCACGTTGTCTCTCCTCATGGACACTATGCCTCTCTAGTGCTTCATCGTGCTGTGGCCACTCAGATCTAGCCTCAAGAGGCGGTTGTCTACTTACATTGAGATCTACATGTAAAGCATCTTCCCGAAAGGGGCTGTGTTGAATGGGCATACCCCAATGAGGAGGGTCCCAATAGTTCCTTTTTGATGTGGCCTGATGTGGACTTTCTTGTAGGCCAGACCGCCAAGGCGGTATGGCCAAGTCCTCAGGGCTAAAGCGAAGGCGACCAGCGCCCTCTCTTTGTGCACCTTCCGCAGCGTCCGCCCTTGATTGGGCTTGGCTACGGGTGTACACCATTGTGGTGCTTCTCTACTATCTAAGCAGATTTTATCTCGTTTATGATGATTTGTCTTTTTGTTTACACTAAGCAGAAATGAACACACACATACACAAAATCGTGATTATCTCTTTTAAGGATTAATAGTGTGTCCTAAACTGGTTTAGTGCATTTTGATGTTTTGTTTTGTTTTTGCAAGTTTTGAAGAACGTTTAAATGCATAATGTTGGCTCATATGACTCCCATAAATGGTCGCCCCTTCAATATACCATTGTCGGACCGATATACCAACCTCTCTATATACCCGCCCTTACGAGAGGGAAACTATAGGTACGTGAGAGCAGATGGTACATGGAACATAGGCGGTACGAAAGGGGAGATTGTCCTGTTAATGACACCTACCATAGAAGACTTATCCTCGCGTGCATGGGAATCACCCCAGTGACACTCGATCAGCTTTCGTCAGGATTTACGCCTAACAACAGTGACAATCGGGGAAATGGATGCAAAGCTAAGCCAAGGTGGTGATGAACCCACCGTTGGACTTGCTCAAGGGCTGGGGTCTTACGACCAGCTCCTTGGTTAAAAATATGCCACGTGATGTGTGTGTGGTTTATTTTACTTAGAAAAATGAAACATGCAATCAACCACTATTTTCTTTAAGCATGCAAGAATTGACAGAAAAATTGAAAGCAAAAAATCAAAAAAATGACAAAGACAGTTTAGAACTTTACCTCTTTTCTATCGGGACTTGCCGTTTCTGATCTTCTGTTCTGAAAATTCACAGGCAGGAATTCGTCCCTCTGTGAGACGAATTACAGAACAGAATTCGTCCCTGCCAGAGACGAATTTAAAATTCGTCTCAGGGTCAGACGAATTACAGTCAGGTATTCGTCGCAGTCAGAGATGAATAACAGTCTGCTTTAAAAACTTGTACCTGTCAAGCACAAAAACACAAAAAGGATCAGTTATTTGATCTCAAAACCAGGGGATAGAGTCCCACCGTGATCGCCACTGAAAGCATGAGATTTCGGAAGTAAAAGGAAAACTATAGCTATGCAATATAAGACAAAATGTAACGCTTTAATCCTATGCGCGAAACAAAGAAAGGAGATAAATTGGAAATGAAAGAAAATATGTAGGAAAGCACAGCCCTCTTTATTCAAATTTCTTATCCTCGGTTACATAGACGTCTCCTCCCTTTTTAGGGGCTAGGAGCGTTAAATTGATCTTTGTTACAATTTGTGACTCAGTCTTCCTCCTTCCGCATGCCCACATGCAAAATGGATGGGCCAAAGTGTTGCCGCCGCTGATGTTTGATAAATCCTCGCTTCTTATTGCTCCTCCTGCAATCAAAGAAACAAGCAAGGCGTTAGTAGCATCTGCTGGAAACATGAAACATTTATGCTTTGAAATCAATGAAGGATGTATGCCTAAGATTGTTAAAAACAGTGAATAAGAATAAACATAATCGACCTGCAAACCTGACAGAGGTCAGAAGACATTACCAGAGGGCCACTGCCATTGAAATAGTCGGCCAATCTGCCTTCACCTGGAATTCGTCCCTGGGTAGGACGAATTCTGCTGTTATTCGTCCCTGGGTGAGACGAATTCTACTGTGTTAGAATGCCGAGTTGTTGCCGCTCCAATGTCGAACCTTGGGACCTCCAAAACACCTAAAAATAGAGGGGTTATGTAATTGGGGCCATTTTGGGATGACCCAGATGGTCGGATTCTCCCAATTTGGCCTCTATCCTCGGGAATTCGATGTCGCTACCTGCAAGTTAGAGGGACAACAAAGCGACAAAAAGCATGGTGAAATCTAATCAAAACATCATGGAAATGGAGCTATGAGTTAATTAAATAGAATAACATAAAATGCAACATGAACAAATAATCTAGAATGCTTTAGAAGAAAACTTAGAAAATGCGGGGGTGCCCAAGTGGGCCTCCCACCGTTGGCACTTGATTTCGGCGCCAATCCACTAGGGATGGGCCCAAAACCTCTTAGGATTGGGGTGTCGGCAAATTGGTGGTTTAAGGTAGTCAAATGTTGGATTTGGGTTGGATCCACGCTTCCAAAAGCCACCCAATAACCTCCCTTGCGAAAGAGATTAGTGGATGTGAGAAGGTGAATCAAAAAGATGCAAATGGGTGTTCAATTGGACAGCACTTCGTTGCTTGAAATCGCCTCCAATCTGTCCTCTTTTGGGTGGGAAATTCCACCATTTTATAGACCCATGGGGTCTCTTTGGAGGGGCATGCAGGGATGCCATGTGGCGGCCATGCCTTCCCAAGAGGGAGGAGACTCCTCCCTGACTTGGGCTTCCATGATCGCCCTTGTGACAGTCCATCAACTGCCAACCTACCCACCTACACGCGCATGCATGGCGGGAGGCAATAATTGACTGTCCTTGGCTGCCACTTGGCGGCATTTTTCTTTTTGCCCGTTAAACCTGGAATTCGTCCTGACCAGAGATGATTTCAGAATTCATCCCTGGGTGAGACGAATCCCAATTAGTATTCGTCCCTGGGTGAGACGAATATTGGACAAAGTGCCTAAATGTGCCAAATTGCTTCTTGACCTTACAAAATTGCTATGAAAGTGGTTAGGACCACTGTTTGACCTCTGAGGGCTGCCCTGGGGGCTGTGTTTGTCAAAGCGATCAGTGTTTGCAGTCACATAATCGGATTGGTGCTATTTTGGTGTCTACAGTGTTATTATGATTTATTTATATGACATGACTATCTTCTCTCACAACAAGGAGGAGCATAGCCTATATTTAAGGCAAGTGTTCAAGAAGTGTCGGGAGTTCAAAATATCCATCAACTCAAAGAATTCCATCTTTGTGGTAAGAAGGAAATCTCCTCAGCCACGTTATTTTAGAGAAAGGTTTAGCTATTTATCCAGATAGAGCTAAAGCCCTTCTGAAGCTTTCGTTGCCAACCAACAAGAAGGATTTACACTAATTTTTTGGGTAGATCAAATTTATTTGAAATTTTGTTGTAAATTTTGCCCAAGTGGTAAAGTCGATGACTGAGCTTTTAAAGCAGAATGTTGAGTTCAAATGGACTAAGCTGAGGAAGCAAGCATTCAAAGAAATCAAATAAATAATTTCTCAGGCTTCGGTCCTGGTAAACCCTAATTATTCAAAATATTTTATCATGTATGTCGTTGGTGAACAGGAGAGTTACACAATGGTGCTTACGCCAAAGGGAGATGATGGAGATGAGTGGAAAATTGCTTTCTTAAGCCAATTCATCCAACCATATGAATAAAAATATAATTTCATTGAAAAACAATTGTATGTAGTGATAAATCCTTGAAGAATTTTTAGTATTTTATTTCTCAGAGAAAAATAATAGTTTATATTGTTCACCTAGATGTCCCAAGTTTCATCATTCAATGAGAGCTTGGAGACAAGAGAGTGGGTTGGATCTCTAAAATCTAGGAATATGATGTTGAAATTTGACCAACCAAGCTAGTTCGAGGCTGAGCATTATGTCAGGAGCTTACAAAAAGTGTTACCTCTGAATCCATGGTTCACCAACTTGAAGATTCAGTAAGTGGGATTATTTTTCTAATCGCTCTACAGGTGATCGTGATTGGATAGAGGGCCTTGTAGAATATTTCCATTCAGGAAGGTGTCCTCCACACCTCAATGCTTCATAGAGAAGGATATTTAGACTTCAGGCCCTTAGGTATGTGATGCTTCCAAGTAGATTATTCCATAGAAACATTGATGGAGTACTCCTCAAGTGCATTTGAGAATCAGAGAAATAAATAATCCTGGAGGAGTTCCACTTTGATTTATCAAGAGGCCATTATGCAAGGAGGTTAATGGCATTGAAGATCATTAAAACAAGTTATTTTTGGCCCACTCTCATTGCATATGCTTTCAAATTCAGTCAGAGTTGTGACAAGTGCCAAAGATATATCAGCAGAAGCAGGAATGCATCGTTTTCCCTTCATCTGATTTAAGTAGAAGCACTATTTCAGCAATGGGACTTAGACTTTATTAGGGTCATTGATCCCAATTCCTCTGTTGGACACAAATATATCTTAACTGCAACCGATTATTTCACTTGATGATCAGAAGAAATTCTGACCAAGAAGGCAGATCATGCAATAGTTATCTCTTTTCTTGAAAGTTTAATCACCCATTTTGGTATACCGAACGCGATCATAACAGATAATGTAACTCCCTTTATCGGTGCAAAAATTAGTGAATTTATGAGTAAGTATGGGATTTATTTGAAAATATCATCTAATTACTATTTGTAGGGGAATGGCTTGGCCGAATCTACAGACAAAAATTTGCTTATAATTCTAAAGAGAACCTTGGGAGATAATAAGTGCGGTTGGAACTTACTCCTGAACCAAACATTATGGGTAAATCACATCTCAGTGAAAATTCATCAAGATGTCCCCCTAATATTTGGTATACTACAAATAAGTAGTCTTGCCTCTTCATATTGAATTGTCGGTCCTTCAATCATGGCACTTGTTGGATGGTGAAGATGATGAATCTGACCCCATGAGCATGAGGTTGGCTCAATTTTTGTAGCTAGAGGAAGAAAGGGATAAATCATACAATGTCTTCATGGAATATGCCTGGATGACACTAAAATGGTTTGGCAAGAAAAAATTTGAAGTAGGTGATCTAGTGTTGAAATGGAACGAAAATAAGGCTAAGCCTGGCAAGCATCACAAGTTTGAAGCAATATGGGAGGGCACATTCCAAATTTTAGGCGTGAATCAGGTCAAATGGTTATACTTACAGGACATGGATAGTCATGTGTTGCCAATACCAGTAAATGATCTTCATTTGAAGGCCTACCATCAGTGATAAATTTTTGATCAGGTATGTATATGTACATAATTTTTCAATGTTATTTTATTCTTATTCAAGTATTTTTAAAATTTAAAAAAAAAATAGTTTTTTTGGGGAGATTAATTTTACCCCAAAGCAGGTGTTATCGCCCCAAAGCAGGTGTTATCGCCCCAAAGCAAGTGTTTTCACCCCGAAAGCACTTCACCACCAACAAAAAAAATATTTTTGCCTCGAAAACGTTTTAAAAATATGTCTTAATTCGAGGTGAAGACATTAAATGCAAGTTATTTTCTCTAGATAAGTTAGTAGAAAGTTTACTTTTTCATTAAAAAGGGCCCCTATTTTTAATTGCCAAAAAAGGAGATATAAAAAAATAATAAAATAATAAAAAAAGGGGGAGAAAATAAAAAAGAGAAAAGCAAAGAGAAAAAAAATTAAAAGAAAAAACATATATTTTCACCCAAAAAATATTTTCGCCATGCATATTTTAATTTCGGATAATTTCGAGGTGAAATTCCAAGAAAAGATAAAAAAACAAATAAATATTTTTTTAAGAACTCCATTTGACAGCGATAAGCGCGGCAAGAATGGGGTGAAATTAATTGTGCCTTGCTTTTTCAAGCAAAACACTCATAGTTAAGCTTTTTTTTAGCAATCAGCTTTTCTAGGGTGAAATTTAAGATAAATTATTTTAAAAGGGCTACAAAGCATGTAATTTCACCAAGCAGGAAGAGAAGAGCATTTTTGGAGTGCAATTGTCTTGGTATTTTCACCCAAGGATGTTTTCGACGAAGCAAGTGCGCCCAATTGACATTTTTTGTTGATCCACACTAATTTCAAAGTAAGTTCTAGTTAATTGCATGAAATCAAATTAATTTCGATGGAAAAAATTAGAAAAGGTGTTTTCGGTGTTACCATGCAATGAATTTAATGATGTTCACCCCTGAAAAGTACCCATCACTCACACGTGGAATTTATCATTCCCGAAGTTAGTCGTTAATATCCAGATTGCACTCTTCAAGTTAAAAACCAGCTAGACACAGAGTTCAAGGAAGAATTACAACACAAGGGCATTAATGGCAGTTAAGTTTTCATGAAAAAATGTGTTGTGGTGAGAGAAACAAGGAAGCACGTTCACCCAAATTCATCAAAAGCACCACCTGCATTCAATTGGATAGTTGGGAGAGAAAGTTTTAAATACGGCAAACTAGAATCTTGCAATTGAAGAAAAGGTCAAGATTATTTTTCTGAAGCATTATTGGATTATCCTTCAATTATCCTGAATTGTTGCTTTGTTGCAGGATTATCATATTTTTGCAGTAAATTTGATTGTATGAAGATGGGAAAGAAATTTGCGCAGTCAAAAAAAGCTGCAGAGCCAAAGTAAGCACAAGGAGACAAAAAGCTAAAAAAATCCAAGCGAAATGAAAATACAGAGCTTGACCCATATTATGATGTACTGGCTCAAATTGGATAATGTGTTATTTCAAACAAGGGTATGGAAAATTATGCCAAGATGTGGAGGCTGATGTCGGGAAAGGCTTGATGCCAAAAAGCTCGTTAACTATTGCCTATCATGTGTAGCTTTCCTGGTACCTATGTATACCTATTCATACTTACCCCAAGCTGGTAATAGTGATTTCAAAATTTTACCGTCCTGCCATGAGGGTCGTTTGAAATATGAAGGGAGACAAACTATTCACCATTTCAACTAGCATAGTCAGAGAAGCATTTACATGTGGGGTGAAGCCTTCTCTAGATATTATGTTTAAAAAATTGAATCTCAAGGAGCAAGAAGAGAGGTACCAGTCGACTATGACATTGCACCAGTTCATGGAGAATCAACTGATAAAGGTACCCCAGTTTGGAGAATTGCCAACCTTGTCAAAGCCTCTAATAAAATTCAAAAGTCTAAACATGTTTTCCATGTTGGCCTGGGTGTTCGATCTTCCTACCGATTCCACGATGTATAAATGGCAAGCGGTGCTGGTACAATGTATTTCACAAGTGGAATTTTATGCTCCAACAACAATGCAAGCAAGTACAAACCTGATTTTCTTTTATTGGGTGGATTACATGGCTCAAGCAATGCATACCCAATTGGAGAAGATACAAAGCAAAGGAGCAATATCATTCAGGAACACTTCATTTTTGTCTTGGTATTTCTTCTTCCACATGCACTGGCATTTTTCTTTCATAGCATTCAATAAGGTTGATGAGGCAGACAAGAAGTTGCCAATTTATTTGTGGACTCTAATCTTGTCCAAGAAGGATTTATTTTACAATTTCAATCATATGTTTTTGGGCCCTACCCTTGAACTTATTTTTGTCACATGTGAGAGTGTCAAGGGCAATGAGGAAGGATATTGTTGTGAAGGAGAAAGGAGATATTTTCTTATTGATGCAATGCATCATGGTATAAATTTTTGGCTTCATTGGCAAGTTGTTTCTCCTTCTATACTTTACTATAGAGCACATTTTTGCGATGGAAGTTGTCCACCAAACTAACTTCATCAATGATGTATATGTGGCAGGACGAGGAAAGAAGACTACATGCACCATGCCATTTCACTTTAGCAATATTTAAGTAGACCAGGTTGGCAAAAATAAGTTGATTAATGAGTCTCTCTACAACATGGGTATGGTAGAGTTACCTCATCAATGGAAGTATGACCCTTTGGATCAGTTCACGACATTGATTAAAGCCAAAAGTTTTTATTGCTACCCCTGGACAAATATTGAGCAATAGAGAAATAATCCAAAAGGGTATGATCTTGAATGGCACATTGAGAAAATGATGATGTTCCCACCATGGCATGATTTTTATGATATGGAGGCTGAATATAACCCTGTAGTTCACAAGCACCATATTCCTCCTTCGGGTTTGTTTCACAAAATTAAGGAACAGTTGGCCACTTGGTCTAAGGAGAAAATTACCAATTGGTGGGTTATGAGGGCCCACCAAGGGAAAACCGAGTTAGCTTATGGCCTGGTAATGGATGAGGTATTTTTGGATGTATATGATGAATACTATGACAGTTATCAGTCGATCTCTTTCACTAAAATTGTACCTCAGAGCTTTCAAAGATTTGACAACAAAGAGATCATGGTTGGATAGGAGCAACAAGTGGTTGAGGAAGTGCCACTTGTGGAAGAAGAGAAATAGATATCATCAAAAGTGCAACCCCATTAGAAGAATAAGAAGAGCAAGCATGAGGTGCTTCCTTTTTAAAAAATATCCAAGAAGCCAAGAATAGGCACAGTTTCTTCATTAAGTGCAAACCTTCCTCCTGTAGCCGAAGCCACATAGGCTGACATTTTAGGAAATACTCCTTTAGCTTGGCTAGCATATCGAAGTTATAGATCTGGAGAAGGAGACAGAGGAGGAACAAGACAAAGTAGAACCAATGTCATAGTTGCCCTCATAATCGGCTCAAAAGGTGTCAAAGCCTGAAGGTACATTTTTCTATCCTATTTCCTTTCTCTTGAGCATTCAATGATTGTTGCACCCCATTCCATAGTCCTCACTTTTGTCTCACCTCCATTCAGTATACCCTCCACTTCCATTTCACTTTCCATTTTCCAGTCCCAAATTACCGATGCTCCCTCTTCTTCTAGTCCTGCTTCTACCGTTTCTCTTTATTTCAATTCTTTTGCATCTGAGCCCAATCCATTTTCACTCTCTTAATCCTCCATTACAATAATTTCTACCATGACTATAAGTACACAAGCTCCTCGAGGAAGTATAATTGTAGCCGAACCCTTCACTTCTATTCCCTCAACCACTTTAGTTCCACCAATCATTCTTGTTTCCACTGCCCTTCCCAATACAAAACCTCAGCAGGTTCATTTTCCCCCTACTCCATTTATTGAGTTGTAGGTGCTATCGTATCCAGAGATGGATATTGTGCCAGAACATCCTGTTGCAGCAAAAATAAGTTGAGCCCACCAAATTTCATTGTAGAGGTTGAAAATTTGTAAGAGAAAAGAAGCTCAAACTCCAAAAAAAAACGTTGAATAAGGTCATTTTTGACCCTACAGCTATGGAGTCCCACATGGTAAAAATTATCCCCCAGGTTCAAAAGCCTCAAGGATAAATGGCCCCAAGTGATTACACATATGAAGTCATTACAAAGGACCTGACAAAGATTGATACTGCGAAGAATATGGGGAATATACAAGTGGATATGATCTCTCTTTACCTGCATGGTGAGCATTACAAGAAAAGTTTTTTTGAGGTTGAGACGAAGATTGTTGAGTTAAATGAAGCTCTAGCCAAAAATATGGCACAACTGGAAACAATGAAATCAGAGGTAAAGCATTGGCAGCAAAAAGTGGTAAAGTTGGAGAATGCAACCAAGGGATACCAAACAGCTTGGACAAGAGCAAAGAAGCAAGTGCAAGCATTGATCTCTTAGCTTGAAGCTTTATAGAAACAGCTGGTCAAAAATGCCACACAATCAGTGGGCTTCTCCAAGAAGAAAATCAAAGAAGCTCACCACCATTTAACTAAATATTGTGTGACAATGGTGGTAGACGTGCTCAAGGTTCTGTTGTACATTCATGAGGCCTAGATAATAATTTTCATTGGCAATTAAACCTCTTAGTATGTTGAGGAGCAGTTGGAACCCAAGTTAGATATGGTACTGAATATTCAGGAATTAGCTCAGTCTGACTTCCAAGTTAAGACACTGAGTGGGATGGATCGAGATTGGACCAGTGCCAGGATTATGTTGCGTAGCTTCTTTTCTAATTTGGATCTGGTTAGAGAGGGTCAAAATCTAGCTACTATGTTTGAACAAGAGCATTGCATTTCACTAGTCTATTTTGAGGCTCTAGCCGATGTTGGGTTTTCGAGCTTCACAGATTATCATGGGAAGATTTTTTTCAAAGAAATAATTGGAGGTAGCCTGGTGAAATTTCATTGAAGATACTTTAAAGATTGATAGTTGGGAGGAGCCAATCATGGAGGAACAAGTACTTCCTGTAGACACCAAAACAACACCAATCTAATTATGTGATGACAAGAACTGATTGAATTGACATACACAGCCCCTAGGGCAACCCCTAGAGGTTAAACAGTGGTCCTAACCACTCCCACAGTAGTTTTGGAATGTCAGAGGTCAATTTGGCACCTTTCAGGCACCCTGCTCCTTATTTGTTCCACCCTAGGATGATTACAAACTGGTACTCGTCCCACCCTGGGATGATTACAAACTGGTATTCGTCCCACCCTGGGACGATTAGCAGTATTCACTCCAAGGTGGGGCAAATAGCAGGTTTGACGAGAAAAAGGTCAAACCTTGACAAATTGCAGCTCAGATACACCACTCAACTCCACCTTCAATGCATGGGAGTGCGAGTGAGAATTTTTGAGCTCAAAGAGGCAGTCATAGAGGAAGTCATGGAGCCCTTAATCAGGGAGGAATCTTCTTCCCCTTGGAAAGGCATGATGGCCAAGTGGTGCCTCTACATGCTCATTCACAAGAGACCCTTAGGTCTATTAAATGGTGAGTCTTCTCACCCCAAAATAAAATAGGGCAGGAGCATTTGGAGCAATGGAGTGTTGCCGAATTACATCCTCACCCATCGTTTGTGCTTCTTACATCCTTGATCTCTCTTTTGGAAGGGAGGTTATTGGATGATTATTGGAAGTGCAATCCGGACCCAAAACCCAAACATTTGGCCACAACACCCCACCTAATTTGCCAACACAACTCCATAATATGTTTTGGATCGATCCCAAGTGGATTGGTGCCGAAACCGAGCCCCAAACGGCGGGCGTCCTGCCCTTGGGCACCCCCCGCACTACTGCAGTCCTAATCGCCCCACCCCGAAGTGATTAGAAATATATGGTATATTTCCCTACTGTTTCTTTTGCATTTTATTTTAGGTCATCCATATATGTTGTCATTCAAGTTTCATGTGATTCTGATAAGTTTTGGCTATGATTTTATTATTTCTCGCTTTCACTAACCTACAGGGAGCATCGTTGAATACAGGGTGACCAAGGTAGAATCTACAAAATCTGACCATCTGGGTCATCCCAAAATGCCCTTTTTTGTCTAACCCCAACTTTGCAAGTTTTTTAGAGGCCCCTAGATGCGACATTTAGGATGTCACCTACTAACATTTTATGATAGTCATAATCGTCTCACCCCGGAGCGATTAGAAATCTGTGGCAAATTTCTCGACTGTTCCTTTTGCAGTGTGTTCCTGGTAATGTTTTCTTGATTCTATCAAATTTTTTAGCTTATTCTGATATTTTTTAGTTATCGTTTAATTATTTTATGCATGCATCAACCGTAGGTCTTGGGGATCGCATGTTTCCCTCCATCCGCAGGTGCTACTAATCGTTTACTGTTTCTCTGAACATAGGATCCCAACACCAGAGGGGTAGAAAGGAACTATAGGAACATTCATGAAAGTGGCGGTGATGTTTGGTCCACCCATTTTCAATGTGAGCACACGGAAGATCCCCAAAGGAGAATATATCATTTGTGGTGTAACAAAATTATGTCCGACGCTCCCACCCTCCTAAAAAGGGAGGAGATGCATTGTAACCCGATCTCAAGAAAATTAATAAAATAAAGGGCTGCACTTTTACATTTGTTTTAAATCTCATTTTAGTTCACTTGTTTTCCCTCTTTTCATGCATGCTTGTTCGTAGGACTTAGCGTTACATTTCCCTTTTGTTTGCTTTCGTATCCTCGTGCTTTCAGTGGCGATCACGATAGATCCAAACAAATTCGAGGCAATCCTTGAGATGCTTCCTCCAACCACCATAAAGCAGCTTAGAAGTCTGTAGGGAAAGGTCATGTCAATCAAGCGCTTCATAGCACAACTATCTAACAAGTGCCGACCCATGAATAAATTATTGCACAAGGGGGTAGCATTTCACTGGGATGATGAGTGCCAATCTGCCTTCGACAACATTAAACAATACTTGGCTTCGCCACAAGTATTGGCACCAGCTAGACTAGGAGTTTCATTATACTTATACATCTCAGCTACTGAGGTGGCACTAGGCACCATGCTAGCCCAAAAAAATGAACTACACAAAGAAGAGGCTACTTACTACCTTAGCCGCACCCTGGTCAGTTATGAACTTAACTATGCATACGTTGAGAATTTATGCTTGGTAGTGGTGTTTGCTACCAAAAAGCTCCGCTATTACATGCTGAGAAACATGACGTATGTTGTGTCTAAGGAGAATCCATTGTGGTACATGATGAGTCGTACTTATCACAGTAGCCGCACGGCAAAATGGATCATGTTGTTGACAGAGTTTGACATCAAATTCATTGGACAAAAATCCATCAAAGTTCAAGTCATCACCGATCAACTAGCAAAGGCTCCTCTCGAAGATGATCAGCCTCTGACCATAGAACTACCCGATGATGGGGTCTTCCATGTCTCAGAATTACCAAATTTTGATGATCCTGAGTCATAGGCCAACATAACCCTATTTTTTGATGGTTCTAAATGTGAGCAAGGGGGTGGCGCGAGAATTGTATTCTTTACACCGCAAGGGGCTCCAATACCTCTATCATTTAAACTTGATTTCTCATGCACCAATAACAACATAGAATATGAAGCCTTGCTCATAGGTCTTCAGACAGCCATCACCATGAACATCAAACGCCTAAACATCTTTGGTGATTCGTTGTTAATCGTTAACCAAGTGAAAGGGGTATTCCAATGTAAAATCAGCAGCGTCGCCCTAGGCAACAATTCACACCTTTTACAGAGTCTAAATACTCCTTATTTGACTGTTTGTTAGCAAAAAATTTGATAAACCTGCCAGAGAGTTGATGTGTAGACCCCAACGTGCCAAAACCCAAATGTTATAGGGAAGACTTGTACTGTAGGTTTCACCGACATAAGGGACATGATATTTATGCATGTTGAAAATTTAAAAGCTTAGTGCAAGACCTAATAAACAGCAAGACGCTAGTGGTGGATAATCTCGTGGCACCAAACAACCAATAGATGGAGGTTTTCAAAGACCCCCTACCTACCCATGATGCACAGGCAAAGACTCTATAGGTCAATGAGGTGACACAAAATTGCCCCATGTAGGGGTATGTAGGGATGATAAGCATTGTGACTAGGAACAAGAGGTACCCAAGCACAACTGCCCCCGCTGCAGCTATAGGAGAGGTTCCATCAATGTCACAACCTCAAATGTACCCTACACAACCTCCTTCGCCTAGACCAGTTGTCATGATTCGAACCAAACTTACCCAAAGTTTGAGGACCACATTGGCTAGGCTCTCCATCTATGAGCTCATACAACAATCACCGCCCCATCGGGAGGCTCTAATGGAGATACTTAAAGCCATCGAGTTGGAGCCCCATGAAGCAAATTCTTTCAACAACTTTGTGGGGCATGTCAAATGATGCATCGAGCCAATCATCACCTTTAGAGAGGATGAGCTGAAATCAGTGACTGGTGACATGGCGGATCCACCCCTACACATTATTGCGTGGGTCAACAAGATTCTGTATAAGAGGGTGTTGGTAGACACTAGCTCGTCCAGTAATATAATTACAACAATGGCATTGAAATACCAAAAGTTTCCTGCGTCTCACATCGTGGCCTTGACCTATACTCTACGAGCATTCAATGATGCGATATGCTCAACGGTTGGCACAATTGTCCTGCCCATACAGGTGGGACAAAAGACTATTCCTATTTTGTGCCACATCTTGGAAGGTGAGATGGCCTATAATATATTGCTGGGTCGGCCTTGGATCAGAGACATGAAGTGTGTCCCTTTGATAGCCCACCAATGCCTAAAGTACACATTTGAAGGGCAAGTGCATGTAGTCTTGACAGACTTAGAACCCTTCAAGTATTGCAACGCATTACAGCTGATGCCGCAATCGACCCTTCCATCAACACATTTGGATTTTCAATTGAATCCATCTAAAAAGGGTCCAATTTTGCATACATCCCCGTTGTTAAGTCCATAAAACCCTCAGTCGGACCCATCTTCATCATCTGGTCATTCACCAAAGATGCCACCTATGGTGGCCATATCGAAGGACAATGGGAAGAAACCCCTAGAAGATGCACCGCCATCAGTCTCAACCATCTCTACCAAGGAGATGCCTAGTCGAATGGAAGTCGAGATGCCTAGTTCACCTGACATGGAGTGGACTTAGGAAGAACTCCCATTCCCTCCCCCTCAATCGCCAACAATAATTGTTGAGATGGCCAATACGGGCATGGGGGAGTATCTGGTATGGAACATTGTAGCAACACCCATAATTGAGTCCATTCAGGACATGGGGAGACCTCGCCTCCCCATCGATACTATTGTTCCTCTAGGCTACCCACCAAATAAGACAAACTTTGTATATGGGGGCCTTGATAATGGCATTGAACCTTACATGCAAGAATAAGAAGATGAAGAGCCCTTTGCTGAGGACGTTGACTATTTGTCCAACCCAGACTTTGCTTTGAGATATCTTGGCCAATGCAATTGGCATAGATATGGGTTAGGCCGATATGAGCAAGGAGTGCGCGTTCTTTTCCAACCGAGATATTAGATGCCATACGACAATTCAGGAGTACGGTTCAACCACCCCTGCCCCTGGACATATTGGTAGAGAACATGCAAGGCCTAGGGATAGGCAACAAGGATGGGTTGGCATTAGATCCATATGCCAATCCTAACACAACATATCCATTGGGGGATTACCTCCCATTGTTGACAACACACCTTGTTGACCTTGATAACCCCGTCCCTTTAATCGAGAAAGGAGAAAGTTTGAGAACTCACCTACAAGAGGGATATAGACAAGGTCAGGAAGGATCTTAGGAAGATAAGTCGTAGTATGAGGTAGCACCATGGGACCATTTCGAATCGTATAGCAATCACTCACAAGTGACCCCCATGGTTGACTACCAAGAAAGCTTCTTGGCAATGTTCCCTTTGGATGCTCCAATCGAACAAGTGCCACCTCAAGAAAATCAGGTCCCCCCACAGAGAGCATAACAACCCCAATGGGACTAGATCAATTTGCTCAAGTAGGACGAGCCTCACATGTAGTAAACAAAGCCAACGAAGTCCTATGGATCTCCAATAGCGATTATGAAGATGAGACTGAGATGGCGTATCTCAATCATATGCGACAGTAACAATACCCCATGGATATTGACGACATGTTTGAACAACTAAACATGGGGCCAAGGCATATGTGGCACCTAAACCCAGCACATTTGGACCAAGTGTTGCATCCGCCACTTTGGGCATACAAAGAGCACCTTCCGCCCAGAGACCCTATAGAGTTATCAATGCCAAGGGCAGACCCTATCCTTCTATCTACACATAGGGCCAATCCATCTGTACCAATACCCCCAGAGCCAGATTCGGAGCACAAAAATAATTAAGGATGTCCGAGTCACCACCCCCACGGTAATGGAGACCAAAATCATTTCATCAACATGATCTCCATTGACTTAACTGCCCCCATCCGCAACCCAGTCGATCCAGCACGATCATTGTATCTAGACCTAGATGCCATAGACTGGGATCGCGTTAATTCACCACCATCCCCATCAGAGTATTGGCCTTATGATGAGATGCTTCATTTCACCCCATGACCAACTCAGGATATCTTCCATGCTGAAGAGGGACCCAAAGTTCCTAATGTAGATCTGAATTCAACGAATGATATCCACTTGATCCCAACTCCACACCAGTTGGAGGACGGGTCCCACATGTCAGTCGAGGAGACGACTGACGTAGACATCGGCTATGATCCAATGAATCCACAGATCATCAAGTCGAGGGTAAGTCTATCCCCCGAAGAGCAAGCCGACTACATTGCCCTTCTCAAAGAGAAGAAGAGGTTTTTGCATGGTCCTACAAAGACATGTCGGGGCTAGACCTATAGCTAGTCATGCATAATCTAACGCTTGATCCAAAAGTCAAGCCAGTTAAGCAAAAACTATGTAAGATGCACCCAACAGTGGCCTTAATGGTCAAATATGAATTACAAAAGTTGTTGGATGCACAGTTTGTCATCTGCATGGATTACCCACCATGGTTGTCCAACATGGTGCCCATCAAGAAGCCCGACGGGAGGATTCGCATATGCACCGATTTTTGAGATCTAAACAAAGCAAGTCCTAAGGATGATTTTCCCTTGCCTAGCATCGTCGCATTGGTAGACGCTACAACAGGCCACGAAATTCTTTTCGTCATGGATGGTTTCTTGGGATACAACCAGATTCGTATCAATCTCAAGGACCAACTAAAAATAGTGTTCACAATGCCTTGGGGGACATTTTGTTATAAGGTCATGCCCTTTGGCCTTAAAAATGTTGGTGCCACCTACCAACGTGCCATGACATACATCTTCCACGATCACATGCATAAAAATTTGGAAGATTACATGGATGATTTGTTGGCCAAATCTCTTTTGCGCCCAAATCATCTCGATGACTTAAGCAAGATCCTCGATCGCCTCATTGTTGGTGATGAGTGTCGTTGAGTCTCATCATTTAATCTCAATGATTTATCAATCCGGGGTGGTGTCCAAGGCTGTCTACGATAGAAGGCTAGGGCAGAGTACAATTCAGGCATTCAAATTTCAAGCATTTATTGGTGAAGCAGATTTTGGTTTAGCCTTTTGGTGTCACACTAAACCTAGTCTGAAGAATGGAAACTAAAATAAATTACAGGAATTGAAAACTAAATCTAAGTTGCAAGAATTGAAATCTAACTACAATTGCATGAATTGAAATTGCTAAATTGAAATCTAATCTACTTTTGCAGAATTGAAATCTAATTACTCTTGCAGAATTGAAATTGCTAAATTGAAATCTAATCTACTTTTGTAGAATTGAAATCTAATTACTCTTGCAGAATTGAAATGATGCTTGTAAATAAAACTTATTCTAAAAACACCTGTCAATGCCCTGCCACAGAAGGTCGTCAAGCTTCTGCTACAGGAATTGACAACAAAATGAAATATGCTGAAAAATGGAAAGTTGCTAAAATAGAAAGCAGGGAAAACATGGAAAGCAAAGGAAAAATGCTTAATATAATTTGTCAGCTGACATACACACAAATGCTATACACAAACATAATAGGAAACATAAATCACACAACACAAAATAAAAACAAGAAAATGAAATCTGGCAAGCAATCTATTAATTCTGCTATAGCAAAATTACAGATTAAAACCTGCCATAAAATCCCTCCTTCTAGATCTGAAAGTGGGCCCATACTTCCTGATCTAGAAGGAGGTGAAAAGCACTCCTTAACTAATTAACACTCAGAACATAAAATGATAAAATACTGCACTTTTATTGATGACAAAACATGCTGAAAACTGTTACAGAAAATTACTGTACAGTCCTAATTGCTGCTACTGAAAACTCTCCTCTATTCTAATTCCTAACTGGCTCAACCAAGGAGGGAGCTGTGTTATTTATATAAATATTTACAATATATCCCATGCTCAAATCAGCCTATGTGCTATTTTACAGTCATTTGCCAATAATTTTGGATCTAAAATAAATGCAAATCTAGACAGTTTGTGTTGCAGCAGTAGTCATTGGCCCTTAGAAAGCATCTTCAGTGGTGGGAGTACATGGGAGGAGTCTAGAAATATCTCACACATATTTCTCCACTTCATAATATTCCATTTCTATCTTGCAAACAACTTCCTATTATGCTGCAGTTATTTCTGTGTTAATCCTAGAAGAGGATCAAAGTTGATATTTTCCATAAATGGTGGCTTTGGATGGCAAGGACGGCAAAATCATATGGGAGATATTTTCCCTTACCTTTTCCAACCTTTATTTCCCTTTTTCCAGCTTCAAAAATCGGTCAATAAGTCAAAAAGCACATTCTGTTTTCATTCCGAAGATAAGTGGCTTCATTCCGAAGACAATGCAATTCTCATTCCGAAGATCGCTCATTTCGAAGATACTGCAATTCTCATTCCGAAGATACTGCAATTCTAATTCTGAAGATACTACAATTCTCATTCCGAAGATCCGCTCATTCCGAAGATAATGCATTCCTCATTCTGAAGATCCGCTCATTTCGAAGACACTGTGTTTTCTCATTTCGAAGATATCTGTTCATTCCGAAGATACTTCGGAATGAACAAATGTGTGCTTTTCAAGTGATTTCTTCTGCATCTCTCAGGTGGGTTATCTCCTAGGATCAGATTCCAATGGTCTTCATCTCTTTCCATATGTGAATTCCATGCCTTGTTGTTTATTTGTAGCTTGCTAGAATTTACATGGTAAATTACTGCATTTTCCAGTTCTACTGCACAGTTGTAAAATATTGGCATTTCTTGCAAATTCAAACAAATTAGAACATGGAAAAATTATTCAAGTATCAACATGAAGGAGTACATCAAGTTGCTACTGAATTTATACACTTCATTCACCAAGTAACCATGCTGAAATAGTGCAACAGATCTTGCACAATTGTCCCTGCTCTGTTATACCCTGTTGTTGCCTATTTAGATCATGTGGGAATGCTTCTAAATAGGTCAGATGTCTTCTGTAGTCCTTCTGAACTCATTCCATCCATATCCTCATGCTTTGCTTGACAACTTCAAGGTGTTCCTATAAAGTGACAGCTTGCTGATTTTTATATGGCTGTTTTTCTTAGATTTTTAGATTTATGACAGTCCTAAACTTTTGGCTTAAATGTGGATTTGAAACAAGTTGAAGGGCAGGAAAACATTCAAAAACCATTGAGAAGTTAATGGATATCAGCATACCACATTTGGTTAATTGAAATGCATGTTCTTACTTGCTACTTAATCACGCAAAATCAGTCATAAAATGCTGAAAATAGTCAAAAATAGAGATATAGTATTCCTAACATAAAATCATGCAAACACTTAACAAATAGTATATTCTAGTCAACTATTTGGCAATTAACTTATCATATGGTAGTCAAACATTGTGCAATAATGAGTCAAACATTGTGCAATAATGAGGCATTCTTGGGCCTCATCATCCCCCCAACTTGAACTGATGCATGCCCTCATGCATCTTAGTAGGCCATAGTAATATGCAGGTTTTATTCTTGTGAACAACATCCTTTGCTACCTGCTAACCGAGAAATTCCTCCTTGCTTGCACTATATCAAGTATTTTGCAATTAAGCACATGTATGACTCTTTTTCTATTTTTCTACAAGTTTTAGTGTTGCAAGGTACCTCTTAAAGGCTTGATAACATATGATTCATCTTGCAATAGTCTTATTGTGGAACCGTATTTGGCAGATGCACTACTACTGATGGAATTTTCTATTCTTAACAACATTTCAGCCTGAATGCTTATTTTTGTTGTTTGCACCTTTTGAACAAAATTGAATTTTTTTTTTTTATTTGAAATGCTTGAGGGATGTACTTACTTGTGGTAGAGCCTTATAAACCTCAATATTTGATGTACCCTACTCTTTTTGCTATTCTGTAGCATTTTCAGCAATTCTAGTATAGTTTCTGCTCATTCCGAAGATATCCTGCTCATTTCGAAGATACTGCATTTCTCATTCCGAAGATCTTCAAAAAATGCAGAAATGACCTCCTATGCAAAAGTTAGCTACAGATTCTATTGTGGGTCCATCTCTAGAGTGTATAAGCCTTCCATAACATCAAAAATCCCTTCTTCATCCTTTTGTTTAGATGCTATTCTTTGTTTTGTATGTTGTTGTTTTATTCCAGTAGTACTAAAATACAACCTTCAGGTGCATTTTTTTGATTATCCTCCTTCAATTTATCAGACAATTGTGAGATATAAACTTGCAGTTCTCCTTCTAAAATTTGCCCTACAAATTGAAATAGAATTGCTGCCATGTCTGTCCCAAAATCAGGTTTTTGCATAGTTTTGGAATTTCTATGCAATTAATGGCATAAGGGGGTGTTTCTTGACATCTTGAACATGTTCCTTTTTTCAACTTGTCACTATTGTATGAATAGTTTATGCCAAATACCGACTATCATACACTAAATGCTAAATGTTTACTATGAATTATATGCAAGAAACACATACCTTACTGTCCTGAAAATTGGTCATGCACCTTACAAGCTGCTTTTGATGATTGTTAGCAGGTTATCTGAAAACATAAACAAACATAACACATGTGTAGTGTGAGATTTGTACAATGGTGGAACAATGATGGGTAGATCAACAAGGCAATGCATGCCGAAAAATCGGTTTTCATGCAAGCCAACTCAGTAGCGCCTCCAGGAAGGTTTTCACTACTGAATTATTCATTTTTTTATATATTTTTTTTTCATCATTTTTTTCAATTTTTTTTTCTTTTTTTTTCATCTCTTTTTTTTTCATTTTTTTCATCAGAAGAGGCTGCCATTTCTGGTTTTCAACCAACTTCTATCCTCTTTTTTTTTTTTTTCAAGTGCTTCAATCAGAGAGAACATCTCTCACTCTTATTTGGATAAGACTAATCCTTATTCTGCAAAAACATGTCAATTGTTGTATGAAAACACCATCTCTTTCTGTTGAAACCTGCAACATTGATGCAACCTTCCTTACTAGATGAGCAGTAAGAATCTTCTTACATCATCATTGCCTCCTTATTGCTGGAAATGAAGTATTGGCTCCATTGTTCCTCTTTCTTGCTGAAATTGATGCTTGTCCTCATGTATCCCCATTTTGTGGGACATGCCTTTGCTGCAATTTTTTTCTTTCTTTCTCTCTTTTTTTCCTTTTTTTTTTTTTTCAATTTTTCTTGTCTTGCTTGTACCCAAGAAGGAAGTTCACAAACAAGACTATTCTTCTTCTTTTTTTTTGCTTTTCTTGTATATTTTTTTTTCTTTTTGTCAGACTTTTTATCATCACTCTGAATCTGATATTGAAGAGAAATTCTCTTCCATTATGTGTACATCCAATGGAATCTCCTTCAAGAACTCCTCCTTAGTTAATGGTGCATGGTATACCCGAAGGCAATGTCCATTCACCACTAACATCCTCCATGAATTACCAATGGGAGAAAGAAGCACTGCTCCATATCTGAAAACTTCTTCAATCAAGTGTTGTCCATGCCTCCTAGTCTACAAAATCTTGTCAATCTATTCTTGAAACAATTAAATACCAATTCCCAAAAGATGTTAAGTGCTTACATCAAGATAAAATCTTGATATACCCTGTAATTCTATGTAAAGGGATTGAAATATTGTTTCAAAATAGCAACAATTTTGCTTTTTGTTTATAAGTTAGCCAACTTAATAATGTGCAAGAATTTTCTTGGCTGCACTTCAATTTGTTTCATTCCTAGGAGGACATAATTTACCCCTAATGGAAGTAAATTTTCTATGTGCGCTTTTTCTATTTTTTCTCCTTTATCCAAGGCTAATTTCTATGTGTTTGGACTAAAGGTTTTATGTATATCTCCATTGATTTTTATCTCTTCAATCTCAGGTAAGTTCTTGTTTGAGCACAGTTGGATGTTGCTGTAGTCAATAACATTTCCTGCAGGTTTTTTTTTTTATACCAGATTCAGCTACATAGACAGGGGTTGCCTATCCTGTATTATTTAGACTGATCATAGGTTGGGCTTAAAAAAATATTTTTGGTTTGCACAATAAGACAAGAAGTGTACAACTTTAGCAGATCAACTACTTGTCAGGTAGGATCACCTCTAATGAGATCAACTATTGTCTGTGTAGGCTAAGAATTGCTAGGTTGCGGTTTAGCACGGTAAAATCCTAACAATATTTAAGTAATAATGGAAAACTCTAGGATCATCATTAAGTTGTAAACTCCTATTTTTATTGTGCAAAAGTTTTTGTGATTTTTTTTTTTAATAGATTCAGCTTACATAGACAGGGGTTGCCTGTCCAGGTTGGGCTGAAGGTGGTGGTTGCTTGTTTTCTAAATGGACTGAAATGCAACTATCAATAATTATTATTTATACCAGCTATTACATTCAGATTTAACGTTGAACTTCATAACTTAGCACAATAATAATTATTTGACTGCTTTTACCCTCTAACAACACCATGTTCCCCGACAACGATGCCAAAATGATGAGTGTCGTTGAGTCTCATCATTTAATCTCAATGATTTATCAATCCGGGGTGGTGTCCAAGGTTGTCTACGATAGAAGGCTAGGGTAGAGTATAATTCAGGCATTCAGATTTCAAGCATTTATTGGTGAAGCAGATTTTGGTTTAGCCTTTTGGTGTCACACTAAACCTAGTCTGAAGAATGGAAACTAAAATAAATTACAAGAATTGAAAACTAAATCTAAGTTGCAAGAATTGAAATCTAACTACAATTGCATGAATTGAAATTGCTAAATTGAAATCTAATCTACTTTTGCAGAATTGAAATCTAATTACTCTTGCAGAATTGAAATTGCTAAATTGAAATCTAATCTACTTTTGCAAAATTGAAATCTAATTACTCTTGTAGAATTGAAATGATGCTTGTAAATAAAACTTATTCTAAAAACACCTGTCAATGCCCTGCCACAGAAGGTCGTCAAGCTTCTGCTACAGGAATTGACAGCAAAATGAAATATGCTAAAAAATGGAAAGTTGCTAAAATAGAAAGCAGGGAAAACATGGAAAGCAAAGGAAAAATGCTTAATATAATTTGTCAGCTGACATACACACAAATTCTATACACAAACATAATAGGAAACATAAATCACATAATACAAAATAAAAACAAGAAAATGAAATCTGGCAAGCAATCTATTAATTCTACTGCAGCAAAATTATAGATTAAAACCTGCCATAAAATCCCTCCTTCTAGATCTGAAAGTGGGCCCATACTTCCTGATCTAGAAGGAGGTGAAAAGCACTCCTTAACTAATTAACACTCAACACATAAAATGATAAAATACTGCACTTTTATTGATGACAAAACATGCTGAAAATTGCTACAGAAAATTACTGTACAGTCCTAATTACTGCAATTAAAAACTCTCCTCTATTGTAATATCCTACAGTCCTAAACTTTTGGCTTAAATGTGTATTTGAAACAAGTTGAAGGGCAAGAAAACATTCAAAAACCATTGAGAATTTAATGGATATCAGCATACCACATTTGGTTAATTGAAATGCATGTTCTTACTTGCTACTTAATCACGCAAAATTAGTCATAAAATGCTGAAAATAGTCAAAAACACGAGATATAGTATTCCTAACATACAATCATGCAAACACTTAACAAATAGTATATTCTATTCAAATATTTGGCAATTAACTTATCATATGGTAGTCAAACATTGTGCAATAATGAGTCAAACATTGTGCAATAATGAGGCATTCTTGGGCCTCATCACTCATCGAACACAAAGTTAGACTAAACCCCAAGAAGTGCGTATTTGGCGTCACATCTGGAAAACTCTTGGGTTTCATAGTCTCAAAATGAGGCATCAAGGTGGATCCACATAAATTCAAGGCAATCCTTGAAATGCTCCCCCCAACTACCATCAAGCAGCTCAAAAGCCTCTAGAGAAAGGTCACGTCAATCAAGCGCTTCATAGCGTAGCTATCTGACAAGTGTTGACCCATGAATAAATTATTGCACAAGGGGGTAGCATTTCACTAGGATGATGAGTGCCAGTCTGTCTTTGATGACATTAAACAATACTTGGCTTCACCGCAGTATTGGCACCACCTAGACCAGGAGTGTCATTCTATTTATACATCTCAGCTATTGAGGTGGCACTGGGCGCCATGCTAGCCCAGAAAAATGAACTACATAAAGAATAGGCTACTTACTACCTTAGCCACACCCTGGTCAGTTATGAACTTAACTATGCATACGTTGAGAAGCTATGCTTGGCAGTGGTGTTTGCTACCAAAAAGCTATGCCATTACATGCTGAGCAACATGACGTATGTTGTGTCTAAGGAGAATCCATTGTGGTACATGATGAGTCATACTTATCATAGTAGCCACATGACAAAATGGATCATGTTGTTGATGGAGTTTGACATCGAATTCATTGGACAGAAGTCCATCAAAGGTCAAGTCATCATCGATCAACTAGCAGAGGCTCCTCTCGAAGATGATCAGCCTCTGACCATAGAGCTACCCGATGATGGGGTCTTCCATGTCTCAGAATCGCCAGATTCGATGAGCCTGAGTCACAAGCCGACATAACCCTATTTTTTGATGGTTCTAAATGTGAGCAAGGGGGTGGCACGGGAATCGTATTCTTCACACCGCAAGGGGCTCCAATGCCTCTATCATTTAAACTTGATTTCTCATGCACCAATAACAATGCAGAATATGAAGCCTTGCTCATAGGTCTTCAGACAACCATCACCATGAACATCAAATGCTTGAACATCTTTGGTGATTCACTGTTAATCGTCAACCAAGTGAAAGGGGTATTCCAATGTAAATGCCCAGTTCTGCAGGCCTACAAAGCCCTTGTGGATAAATTCTTGGCAAATCTTGAATGGTACGACATCGAGGCACTCCCTCGATCATCGAATCATTTTGCGGACACTATGGCCTCCTTGGGGTCACTAATCCCGCAAGACCCTTTCGGTGAGATGACAACCATTCAAGTCAAAACACTATCGCAATCCATGATGGAGCGTGCAAGCTCTAACTTAATGCCAGGAATCCACCTGATCCAGATTGAACCATCTCAGGATAGGTTCTCTCGAATCCATGATTGTCTGAATCAAGCCAACTGGGGGTCCTTGTTCTCCCCTATTCCCCTCAATAGCAACACAATGCTATTCTTACAGGTTCTTTCCCGCTCAGCTTTTGCTAGGGATGAACTTCAAGAGGGATTGGTTGTTCATACCGTCGAGGCTTCTGATCAGCAGGATTGGTACACACCCATAAGGGACTACCTCAAGTTAGGTAACCTCCCACTTGGATTGACGCATGCCACAAAAATATCATTCAAATAGAAAGTGGCAAAACATGTCTTGCTAGGAGACATTTTGTACCATCGAAGCTACGAAGGAATCCTCCTCCATTGCTTGGACCAGCAGGAGTCCTCTTGGGTGATCACCCAAGCGCACGATGGTACATGCGGTGGCCACTTCAGCGGTATGGCCATCACAAAGCGCATTCTTTGCATGGGCTATTATTGGCCATATTTAGAGCGAGATTGTTGCACGTATGTAAGGAAGTGCATGAAGTGTCAACACCATGCTAACTTGACACACGTACCTTCTCAGGCCTTGCAGTCGATCCAATCGGCTTGGCCATTCTCATAGTGGGGCTTAGATCTAATCGAAAAGATCTCCCCTACGTCATCAGGTCATCACACGTTCATCATAACGGCCACAGAGTACTTCACCAAGTGGGTGGAAGCAATTTCGCTTACCTCTATGATTGGAACCCGCATTGCAGAGTTTATTTTACATAACATCATATGTCATTTTGGTATTCCATCCAAGATCATCTCGGATAATGGGACGTCGTTCAAGAACAAAGATGTGCGTGCTTTGACCACAAAGTACAAAATTCAGCATAGTTTTTTGACACCCTATTATCCGTAGGCAAATGGGCAAGCAGAGGCATCAAACAAAATGCTAGTTGCCATCCTCAAAAAGATAGTCATAGATAGTCATAAGGATTGGCACATTCAAATACCACTTGCTCTTTGGGCTTATCGCACTAGCATTCGGACGCCCACTGGGGCAACTCCATTTTTGCTGGTGTATGGCTCCGAGGCAGTCATGCCTCTCGAGTTGGAAATTCCTTCCCTGTGCATATCAATGCAAGAGTTCATCGATGATGACACTGCGTGGCAAGCCCGGTTAGACCAGCTTACGTTGCTTGATGAACGACGCGTCAATGCTCTCGAGCATTTGCGTATCTACCAAGAGCGACTTAAGAAAGCATACAACATGAAAGTTCACCTGAGGGACTTTCAGGTTGGTGACCTGGTCTTAAAAGAGAACCAACAAAACTCTAACTTGCCGCCCCATCTAAGGGACAAGTTCATGGCAAACTGGTTAGGTCCTTATGTAATTGATAGTAAAATAGGACCTGGGACATACCGGCTAGCCTCTCTTGATGGAATCAAGGAACTAGAACCCTTGAACATCAGTCATTTGAGGCCATTCCATATTTAAGAGAGCCATAGCCCAACCAAAAAGCTCCAAGGATTCCCATAATCGCTTGGTCAACCCCAAAATGCCCCAAAGGTGCCCACAAACCCTTTGGTCAAACCAAAAGCTCCAAGGATTCCCATAATCGCTTGGTCAACCCAAAAAGCCCCCCCCCAAAGGTGCCCATAAACCCTTTGGTCAAACCAAAAGCTCCAAGGATTCCCACAATCGCTTGGTCAACCCCAAAAATGCCCCAAAGGTGTCCATAAACCCTTTGGTCAAACCAAAAAGCTCCAAGGATTCCCATAATCGCTTGGTCAACCCCAAAATTCCCCAAAGGTGTCCATAAACCCTTTGGTCAAACCAAAAGCTCCAAGGATTCCCATAATCGCTTGGTCAATCCCAAAAATGCCCCAAAGGTGTCCATAATCCCTTTGGTCAAACCAAAAGCTCCAAGGATTCCCATAATCACTTGGTCAACCCAAAATGCCCCAAAGGTATCTATAAACCCTTTGGTCACACCAAAAGCTCCAAGGATTCCCATAATCGCTTGGTCAACCTAAAATGCCCCAAAGGTGTCCATAAACCCTTTGGTCAAACCAAAAGCTCCAAGGGTTCCCACAATCGCTTGGTCAAAAACAAATATTCAAAAATAAACAAAAACAAAAGATAATCAAAAATAACAAAAAAACTGCATCTCACTTCCATGCATACTCTTACAAATCAAAACACAAAAAATATAGCTGCATTAGGCATCGCATACATACATTGCACATTTGTTGATCATACAAGTCAAAGGCACCATAGACTGTAATTACTCGGCAATTCCATCATTTTCCACATTTTTCCACTCTATAAATAGTCCATCAAAAATAAACGCCAGTCACATTTTTCACAATATCATAGTCAGTTGTCTTCTAATGTATCTAGGGTTTTCGCCATTCAACTATCTTTAGATTTCTAGCCAAAAACTGTACAAAGTCAAACAGATTTTACAAAGGTAGAGTTCTACTTGGATCACACCTTGTTACGTAGCATCCCAACACAAGCTAAAACACATTAAAAAAATTCCCAAGTTGTGTAAACGAAAGATGAAACCTGCAAAGCAATCCAGGATACCATATAGTGAAAAGGTTATCTTGCTCATCCCCCTATGCGAATGACCCCAAGAATGCTGAGAGTTGGCAAAAGGACAAGCATCTTCCCTACCCAATTCCCCCAAATCCCCAAAGTCTCAAAGGGTTGCAAACATCACAAATTGCAAAAATTCAAAATTCAAACTCCAAAGTTTGATATCCACACCCTTAAAGTGCATACATCAAAAAGCACAAGAAATAGTGATTCTCATCACTCAATATCTAAATCCCTTGCTCAAAAGAAAAAACAAAAATAAACAGTGATTTTTATCACTATATAAGAGCAAGTATCCCAATACAATTGAAGAAAATAAGGGAGTCAAACTTGAATCCCTGGAACTCTCAGCATTCGAAAGGTCATGAGGTGATCCTCAATACCGGTTTGGTGGATAGCCTATCGGTCACTGGTGGCAAACCTCCCGCATGATGATATATCTGTCACATTAAATTGTGTGCAGATCAATGTTTGCATGTGGATGAGCTAGCTTATGGTATCCTAGATGGCACTGCAGATTAATCTTACTAAATACGACAAAGGAGTTAGTGGAGCTAATTAGGTGATCCTCAGTACAGGTTTGGTTGATAGCCTATATGGCACTAGCGGTATCCTGACAAATACCACATGAACGAACTCAATTGCACACACAGGGATGCGAAATAACTTGGTCAAACTCAAGTCCGATTCATACCTTATTCAAAAGTCTTGTAAGATAAAAGTACAGTCTTGGCTAGTTAGTTAAAACATCTGAGTCTCAAAAAACCTTAACTACATTCTAAACCAACTGTGATACATTCCATTATTACACCACCATCAAAAATATATACAAAACAAAAGAAAAATATATACATACAAAGTCATTTCATAACGCAATCGCCTAGTACAAAAAAGCCATTAAGTCCTGTACAGTCTATGGTGCCACCACCAAATATCAACAACTCAATTCATCCATTCCATATGCATACATCATATAATTAGAAACATCGCATTCACAATAACATATGCATACATCAATGTAAATACATGTGCATAAAATCAAACCATAACAAGTGTATAAACACAAAGAAAGTCATGTATATATATCATCAAAAAGGCCCTCAGGCTACAATAAAATGGTCCTCGAACCTCACCAAAAAAAGCAAAAACTCAAAAACCCCCAAGCCTAGGGCATCGGCCACCATGATCACGCAGGATCGGTGCGACGAGAACTACCCCTAGTGGTGTGGGTCCTATGGGACCTCTCAGGGCGGCTGCTGCTAGCCCCCACATCATGCCCACTAGCACCCCCCTCATCCAGCCGCCTACGATGAGAGGATGTTGACTGCTCAGTATCATTGTCTCTCATTCGATGCGAAGATCCACCTCCAGGGAGCTCAGGTAACCACCCATCGAGGTGGATAATCTTTGCCTCCAACTCCATCCGGTGCCGAACCAAATCCATCTCCCATCGATGGTACGCAGCCAATGCATCATCACGCTGTGCCAACTGAGTTCGTAGGAGATCCCTCTCCCGTGAAGCATCTGTGTCCCCATCCCATCGGTGGTACGTAGCCAATGCATTCTCCCGCTCCACCAACTGAGTCCATAGGAGATCCCTCTCCTGTAGAGCATCCTCGAGCTCCTCATCCCATCTCCAAAGTAGATCCTCCAATCGTGCTATCTCAGCGTGATGCCTCACCTCCATACCCTCTGGGACTGCTTGAGGCATAGGCATATCCGGGATGGCAGGCTGCTCCGGCTCCCACTGCTCTGGGATGTCCTACGTATCCAGCTACTCTGAAATCCCAAAATCATCCCCCCAAAGCTATCAACCTCCACCATGTCCGCATCCTCGAGCGGAGCCCCCCAACCCTCTCTCGATGCCTCTGCACCCTCTCCCAATGCCTCTACACCCTCTCCACCTGCTGCTATCGCCTCTGGACCTCCTAGAGGCCCCTCGCCCCGCCATCGCCACATCGTCCACCACTGGTCATACTCTGTAGTCACCCCGACATTGTCCACGTCAGGGACATCGATCGCTGCATCCGACTCCTCACCCAGTGGCTCGATGATCGGCCAGGCCAGAGTCCTCTCGTCACCTCGATGTCGATAAATCAAGGGCTCACCAGGAAATCCCTGGTGCACCCCAAACTATCGCATCACCCGGATGTACGGGAAGTACTCCTGCTCGGTCCCATGCCGCCCGATCAGCCATCTCCCCCTACGCACCCATCGGAGCCACTCTCCTACCTCAGGCCAGGCTGGACAGTCCCGGTATGGATGCTAGAACACCTCCCCTGGAGCAAGACCCTGAGAAGGCATCAGCATAGTGCCCTACGACACCTGCCCACCATCGACTCTACCCCTGCTCCTCGGACCTCCACCACAGAGCCGCATACCCTATCTCCCTGTCCACCATCTCTGCCCGAGTAGTCCATGACAAACCCTGTGGCCTCTCCATAGCTATGTGTTGCCATCCCCAACACTGCAATAGGTAGCTACATCCAATCCCCTTCCACCTCCGATAGCGGACCTCGTACAACTCATCATAGAGCTATGCCAGTAGTGTCTGACCCCACCTCATAATCAATGGCTCTGAGGTCGGACACTCAACCAGTCTAAAAACAACCTCCAGTAGGTTCCACGGGAACCTCACACCCGAGGAGTCGAGAAGCAGCATGTTGGAGATGAGGGTCATCAGTAGTGCATGCCTCACCCCCAACACGCCCTTCTCCAGCCACCATCATACCAAAATACCGCCAATCAGGCAATCCCCCTCTACCCTCTCCATCGGACTATCCACCCCCATCTCCACCCCATGCCCGAAGCACCGTGTCAGCACCGTCGTCCATTGATCACGTGGAGTAGTCCGAATAGGAAGCCCGTCTATCGAAATCCATAGAATCCGATAGACATCCTCAAGAGTCACCATCATCTCCCCTATTGGGAGATGAAAGGTATTGGTGCGAGGATCCCATAAGTTGATCAAGGCAGTCAGATATGCCCGATCCCCCACCACAGGCTCTAACCGAGTCACATGCTTGAGCCCAAGGGCATCAAGCCAATCCCAGTCCACCGTAGTCAGCACCTCCCGTGCCTTCGAAAACACCGTCGGCACACGGTACCGGCTCTTCACCACCTGAAAATAAAAAACAACACAAAAACATTAAAAACATGAAACAAAAAAATTGTACAACAAAAACATTTAATAAGTGTACAGCTAAAACATTTGATAAATGTACAACAAAAACATTAACAACATGTACAGTACACACATTCAAAAAATCAAATAAACAATGCAATGCAAAAAAAAAAAAAAATTCAAAATAAACATTTGTCAGTTACCTAGGGTTTTTAACTTTAGTTACAACTGATAAATAAAAAAACAAAAAAAAACATATTTGTTAGAATTACCTAGGGTTTTTAACTTTAGTTCAAATTGATAAATAAAATACAAAAAAAAAATCAAAAAAAAAATTTGTCAGTTACCTAGGGTTTTTAACTTTAGTTCAAACTGATAAATAAAAAAGTTACTGGTTTTTAGTTTAATACAAAAACAAAATAAAACAGTTTAACCTAGGGTTTTCATCCTAGTCTAAACAAACAAAATACAAAAACAAAATAAAATAGTTTAACCTAGGGTTTTCATCCTAGTCTAAACAACAAAATACAAAAACAAAATAAAACAGTTTAACCTAGGGTTTGAACCTTAAGTTTAAACAATAAAAATAAAAAACACAAACAAATAGTTTTTAGTTACCTAGGGTTTAACCTTAGTCTAAACTGATAAAAAAAAAAAACAACATAAAAATAATTTTTTTAAGCTAAGTTTTCGATCTTAGTTTAAACTAGGGTTTTCTTTTTAGTTTACAACAAAAACAAAATAAACATGGTTTCAACTAGGGTTTCGATCTTAGTTTTAACAAAGCAAAACAAATTCCAACAAACACCAAAATATATAACTAGGGTTTTCATTTTTAAATCAAAAAACAAAATACAAAAGAAAAGAATTGTGGTTTTAAACTGTAAAACAAAACAAGCAAAATAAAGAGAAGGGGCACTTACCGGTCTCGCTTCGGCTCCGCCACTTGATGATCCGGTCCATGAACTCATGGTGTCCGAGAAATTCGACAGCGCTCCGCTACGCGAACTCGACCTCCTCCTCCTCACAGCTCCAAATCGCCAGAAAAACAAAGTGCAAATGAGCCCAAAACCTAGTTTTGGCCCTTAAATAGGCTTTTAGGCCTGTAATCGTTCCACCCTGGGATGAGCGCTCTAGTTAGCACTCGTCCCACCCTGGGACGATTACAAAACTGGTATTCGTCCCACCCTGGGACGATTACAGAGCAAGAAAATCAAAAACAACAAAAACTGCACCCAAATGCACAAAAAATAGCAATAAAATTGCCAAATAAGAGTGCTTTTGCACTTGACATTCTTGGCATGCAAAACAGATGTCGGGGTCACAAATCCTCACTATCCTACTCCCTAAGAAGGCTACCATAGCCGGACCGCTCCACGGGAGGACGGATTTTCGAGAATTTCATCCCCAAACCGTCACAAAAACCACCCACCCATATCCCTTTCTCCCCCGCCCCTTTAGTGCCTTGGTTCTTGTCTTCAAAATGGGTGTCAAAATAGCGAGGTCACAAATCCTCACTATCCTACTCCCTAAGAAGGCTACCATAGCCGGACCACTCCATGGGAGGACGAATTTTTGAGAATTTCATCCCCAAACGACATCACAAAAAGGGTTAAAACCCACCAAAAATAGGTCAAATTGTTGGGAAACTGCATAAGCATTCAACGGAAAACAACTGAAGGCACCCTTACAAAAGTCATCTTGGGTCAAGCGACTCGTCGCTTTTCTCATGTCGGTCATTCCCTCATCGATTCGTCGCTTGAGGGGGTAGTCACACTTAGTCACCAATCAACAAATACACACCCAATCAAGGAAATGGCATGCATTCAAAGAATCATTGACAAAGACAATCACGCTCCTGCTTGGGGCAGCAAACAAGCAATAATCACAAGCTGATCAAACACTTGGCATTCTAGAATCATGAACTCAAGGTTCCCATAGACAAAAGGTTGCGCCCTTTGCCTATTCATGACTGAACAATGTCCAAGATCAAGTAACACCTCACCAAAAAAGGTTAACACTTGAATTAAGCTCCTTAGCTCGTCAGAAGCAAGGATTCAAGAATGCATGCCCTTTCCATACTTGGGGCATCAAAATTTGGTTAGGTTATTGAGAAACCCTAATCATTAGTGCTTTGGTTATCTATTTTTGCTCAACACTGCGCCACGCACAATGCATCCCAAAAAGGGGCATCTGTAGACACCAAAACAACACCAATCCGATTATGTGACGACAAACACTGATCGAATTGACATACACAGCCCCTAGGGCAGCCCCTAGAGGTTAAACAATGGTCCTAACCACTCCCACAGTAGTTTTGGAAGGTCAGAGGTCAATTTGGCACCTTTCAGGCACCCTGCTCCTTATTCGTTCCACCTTGGGATGATTACAAACTGGTATTCGTCCCACCCTGGGACGATTAGCAATATTCGCTCCAGGGTGGGGCGAATAGCAGGTTTGATGGGAAAAAGGTCAAACCTTGACAAATGGTAGCTCAGATCCACCACTTAACTCCTCCTTCAATGCATGGAGTGTGAGTGAGCATTTTTGAGCTCAAAGAGGCAATCATAGAGGCAGTCATGGAGCCCTTAATCAGGGAGGAATCTTCTTCCCCCTGGCAAGGCATGATGGCCAAGTGGCGCCTCTGCATGCTCATTCACAAGAGACCCTCAGGTCTATAAAATGGTGAGTCTTCTCACCCCAAAAAAAAAAGATAGCAGGAGCATTTGGAGCAACGGAGTGCTGCCGAATTACATCCTCACCCATCGTTTGTGCTTCTTACATCCTTGATCTCTCTTTTGGAAGGGAGGTTATTGGGTGATTATTGGAAGCACAATCCGGACCCAAAACCCAAACATTTGGCCACAATACCCCACCTAATTTTTTGACACAACCCCATAAGAGGTTTTGGACCCATCCCAAGTGGATTGGTGCCGAAACCGAGCCCCAAACGGTGGGCGTCCTGCCCTCGGGTGCCCCCCGCACTGCTGCAGTCCTAATCGCCCCACCCCGGAGTGATTAGAAATCTGTGGTAGATTTCCCTACTATTTCTTTTGCATTTGATTCTAGGTCATCCATATATGTTGTCATTTAAATTTCATGTGATTTTGATAAGTTTTGGCTGTGATTTTATTATTTCTCGCTTTCACTAACATACAGGGAGCATCATCGAATACAGGGTGATCGAGGCAGAATCTACAAAATCCGACCATCTGGGTCATCCCAAAATGCCCCATTTTGTCTAACCCCAACTTTGTAGGTGTTTTGGAGGCCCCTGGATGGGACATTTAGGAGGTCACCTACTGACATTTTATGACAGTCCTAATCGTCCCACCCCGGAGCGATTAGAAATCTGTGGCAGATTTCTCGACTGTTCCTTTTGCAGTGTGTTCCTGGTAATGTTTTCTTGCTTCTATCAAATTTTTAGCTCATTCTGATATGTTTTAGTTATCGTTTTAATTATTTTATGCATGCATCAACCGTAGGCCTTGGGGATCGCATGTTTCCCTCCATCCGCAGGTGCTACTAACCGTTTACTATTTCTCTGAATGTAGGATCTTGACACCGGAGGGGCAGCAAGGAACTATAGATGCACTCACGCAAGCGGCGGCGATGTTTGGTCCGCCCATTTTCAATGTGGGCACGCGGAAGATCCCCAAAGGGGAATATCTCATTTGTGGTGTAACAAAATTATGTCCGACGCTCCCAGCCCCTGAAAAGGGAGGAGACGCATTGTAACCCGATCTCGAGCAAATTAATAAAATAAAGGGCTGCACTTTTACATTTGCTTTAAATCTCATTTCAATTCATTTGTTTTCCCTCTTTTCATGCATTCTCGTTCGTAGGACTTAGCGTTACATTTCCCTTTTGTTTGCTTCCGTATCCTCGTGCTTTCACCGCCATACATGCAGAGGCTTACCCGCATCAAATCATCTCTGTTGGAACTTAGCCATAGAGTTAATTGCATCATCTTGGACCACATAGAGACATTGTGCTTTGTCATTGATTCACTTCAGTATCCTTCGAAGCTCGATGAAGAGTCTTGGGCTGAAGCAGTTGCAATATATGAGACTACCAATACAAGTCTCACCAAGCAAGAGGTACAGACACAGGTGGAAGTAGAGAAGAAAGAAGTTACAAAGAGCAGGAGAAATAGGCACAAGAGGAAATATAGGAGGCTATCGAACCAAATGTACCATCTAATGCAGCCAATGGCGATGACAACTTATCCCAATGGATGAAGGCCTAGGGTTGATTGCATCTAGATGAGATGAATATCCCAAGAGCCACAAAAAGTGATGGTAATTTTACCACACTAAATTTTTATTAGAAAATTCAAAGAATATAATATGAATGATGTAGTCGTTTTGATTTTATTGTTTTAATGTAACGTTTTTTGTTTCTCTCCTTTGAGCGATTTCGTTAAATAAAGAAGGTTGATTTTGTCCCTAGAAATTAATGCAAATCGTGGGAAAAATATAAAGGGGAAAATTTGTGGCAAAGAACATTTTAGAATCATAGCAGTAAAAGCACCAGTGAAGATAAAGGGGAAGACGTTTTCACCCCAGGAAAGGGGTAAAAATAATTTTTGCCCCTATTTTGGGTGAAAATACCATGTTAAGAAGATTTTTCCCAAGTGGTAGCAAAAGTAATGATAAACGCTCATTTTGTAGTGAAGGACAAATTATGTCGACAAAAGACTAGATAAGTTAAGTACTTTCACGTAAAAATTATGCATTTTAAGTGAATTCACCCTTTGTTGGGGAAAATTACTATTTGAATTAATTTTGGGGCAAAACAATGGATGGGAAACTAGTCAAATTCAAAGTCGCCCTTAGGGGGCGAAAATCATTTTCACCCTTCTTCAGGGCGAATTTCTAATTGAAGATATTTTGGAGCAAAAATCAAGCTAAACGTGTGCCTTGTGAAGTCAAATTCAAATTCGCCCCTAAGGAGCAAAAATCCCTTTCGCTCTTCTTTTGGGTGAAATCGAAGTTGAGGATATTTCTTTGGGTGCAAATGATGAAGTGACATCATCCGGGTGAAGGTTGCTCCAGTGAAAGTCAAAGCGAATTTAAAGAAAGCACCTGCCAATGTAATTTCACCCCATTTTGGGCAGAAACATTGATTTTGCCCATGTTGGAGTGAAAATCCCAAAATAGCATCTTTATGCTCTAGTCAAAGTCAAAGTCACCCCAAGTAGGGGGCAAAAATCATTTTTACCCCTCTTTAGGGCAAAATCAATCATTTTCACCCATTTTCTTGCAAAAGTTGTTTTCATTCCATTTTTGGAAAAATTTTCTATTGTTTGGGTGAAATTAATCAGGTGAAGAATGAAAGCATATTGATGCGCTAAAACATCAAATTGCCTAGGTGAAATCAATTATTTCCCCTTGCTTTTAGTGAAGTTTTGAATGCACCATTGTTGCTGATATTTTTCCAGAAAAATTGAAGACTGATGGAATTTAATTCTTGGAGCAATGAAATTGATATTTCTAGAATTCCTATTGAAGAGATGCCAAGATTAAATTCTACGTCCAAGATTTTGCTGCAATCCTATTCATTTTTTATGTGCCCTCCACTGATTTCCTTTTTTTTCAAAACAAAGTTAATTTACGTTGGGTCCCCCTTGGCGAAGATAAGAATCCAAGGCGTAAAGTGATGGAATGGTGTCCAAAATTTAATATCCAAGCTCTTGTTTGCAGCGCGATATTTCTAAGTTGTGATGCACCGACGCCTGGAATGTTTTTCTATCATCCATTTGTACTTATCTCCTAGGCGCACTCCATGAAAATCGAATCATTGTTTCCTGAAGATTGTTCTAATTTGAGCTTTGTCATTATCGAGGAGAGAATTTTTCTTGTTGGTCTTTGACTAGCTAGCATTTGTTTTTATTTGCATTTAATTTCAAAGGCGAAATCCTCTATAAATACTAAGCATTTTGATGTAATGAAAGAGGATAGATATTCTACCAAAAAACTCTTTGAGTTCTCTGCATCAATCGAAATATCATTGGCTTTTGTTTCCTAGAGCAGTGTTGTGTGTTATCACTTTTTGCCTAGCATTTCTGTTATGTTCATTTCCATTATTAGATAAGTTTAAATTCTACATCTAAATTTAAGTCCTGATAAAGAGGTGAATACTGAAATGTTTATTGGAAGTTATATTTACAGTCTGTGAATGGTTCTGATGCTTTACTTTCTATTGCATGCTAATTAAAACTTGATCTAAATTTTAGCTGCTAGTTTATCCCCACTTTACGTTTCTAGCTCATATGCATATTTCCCATTCCTTTCTATCAATTCTCATATCTTTCCTATTACCCTAAGCTTTAAACTGAATTAGATTAGTACAAGAACTAGCTCTATCTGTATATTGGCCCAAAGGACATCTCTCTCCTTCGGCATTTCAATGTTGGTCGGGTCTAGGGTGCACAAGCATTTTGTACTTGGGCAGATTTGAGATCAACAATTTGAAAATGGGTTTGTTACACATTTCATTTAATCTTTCCAAATCCATCCATTAATTCTTGATGAAAACTAGGGTATGATGTCTTCTACTGAAATGTAGTCTAATCATTTATGTTATCCTATAAAATAAAATTTTAAAAAATCCAAATAGCATGCCTATGGGGCAACTTTACTCACTCTTTATTTAAGAACTGATATATTTAAAGGACTCGATATTATTTTAACTCCTTATATATATATAATATTAAACACTATCATATTATACAACTTTATTTTATGTATTATACCTTCTTTTTGTATCATCTTATTTTCTCTAAAATAAGCAATAAGACTACTTTGTGACTTGTAACTCCATCAATTATTATAGCTAATGCATAGTTTTGACTAAAACTACCTTCTAAGAGCTAATAAAAATAATAAGTACATATCCACTTACGGTCTTCTTAAATTTTAGGCATATACTATTAAAAATTTATAAATATTTATAAAATTTTATAAATCCATGACAGATCCTTTGTTCCATTACATTTCTTGAATAGACAAATTAACTATAGCTTTCACCTTTCACATAAGGAATAACATAACTAAATTACACATCAAACTAGGCAATATTTCTAGTTGTCAATGCTTTTCACATTTATTTCTATATAACAATAGATAATAAATAAGCATACACATGCATACAAAATCTAAAAGATATGGTGACCTATCCCTAAAAGGTCCATAATCCATAGTGGTATCCCATTGCATGCCTCTATCTGTAGCCACCAAAATTAACCCAATCAATCCAAATTAATGTATTTAGGATGGGATAAATGTATAATCATGGGATTATCTACAAATTTTACCCTCCATCTAATTATCATCATTGAGAAGCATGGGTATGCCATGACTATAGAAAATAAGTGTTCACATAATAGTAATAATAATAATAATATCTAATAAAAATGTAGATATAAACCTCATCAACTTGGATAGACCTAGCTATCGATCTATGGTTCACATATTAGAGGTAAAGTATTAGATTTAACAATGCATTTAGGAATTAACATAATTAGCATATTACTTAGCAAAATAAAAGTATTTATCACACAATAAGAACACAAGTATGGTAGGTGCCCTTAGACACTAACAAATAAATAATTTTCTCTAACCAATTAGAAAGTGGCTGGACATAAGAGGAAATAAAAAACTAAATTACAAATTACCCTAGTTCAATGTTAAACAACTAATATTAAGGATAATAATATAATACTACAATAAAATCACCTAGAAGAGATGTTGATGGGTCTATAAGGCAATATACAAATTATTACAATACAAGTTCAGCCATGGCATCAAGTGAAAATTAATACCACATATTTCAACATCCCCCCTATGATGAATAGGGGATACAAAGAGAGACTCTTATCATTTATTCCCTTTAAGTGGAACCATCCTACTCTAAGGTGCTCTTGTAAATACACAAAAGTCTCCTCTAACATAACGATGATCAAAATATTTGTAGTCTACTTTCTTGAAGGTACATGGATTGGATCAACTATCTCAAGAGTATGAAGCAAACAAAATAGTACATCCATACCTCAATATAATTTATCCATTGATGAAAGACATTTTTTTAAGAATCTTGATGGAACTCTTATTGTCACAATAGAAAGATATAGGAAACTACAATAAAAGGTATAATTACTCAAGAATCATTAGCATTTGTTGATGGTGTTTGGAATCCTCATCAAAAGTATAGTACTTACCTTTTGTATAAAATTAATATATGGTGGACTATCAATGACAACATTAAGATACCTGCCTAAAACCTAGATAAGATACCAAAATAGTGGTAAAAACACTAGTGGTCAAGACCACCTACTCAATGTATATTAGAGTAGAATATCAAAATAGAAGGTATTCAATGAAGTAATATATTTTCATTTGGTAGGTGCCTCTAATATCCTATAGGATCTACTTAGTCATTATCCAATGACTCTCACAAGGTGCCCACATCTACATGGAGCAATTACCAATAATAAAAGCAATATTTAATCTAGTGTGGGAAGCAGAGAAGACCTTTAATAGGAGACTAATTTAAAGTGTCATCCACCAAAATAGTAGTACATTTGCTTGAAGATTCAATCCTAAAGGAAATAGATTTTAGTAAGGATTACAGTCCTCTATCTTTAATCATTATAGAAGATCCAAGGCATAATTATACTATGAGATAATGATCCTAGAATATGACTTATGAATCTAAATCTCTAAAAAGTAGTAAAGAACCAAATTTAGTATCTCAAATGTGTCATGAAGTCTATGATGAGAAGGTTATCAACATGCAATACAATAACCAGAATTGATTCATAATTATGCTTGTTTTCTCGCACTACTAAAAGCCACAATGTGAATATCTTAAATCATTCTTGCACTACTAAAATCCATAACTAAGGAAGAAATAATGATTCCTCTCATACTAATCAAGATACACATGCTTAATCACATACAAGGGCTTCTAAGTGGTTGGTGCATTTAGATCTCCTCTTAGAGTTCATCATGAAGGAAATCATTTTTTACATCCATATATCAACTTCTCATCAATAGGAAGTTTAGATAAAATTTTCACCCACATCCATATCCAAATAGGGATATGAATTTTATCTATAAAAAAAATTGCATTTTCTATAAAGGATCATCGAACAGTTTGGAACTAAGCTCGAATCAAATATTATAGGGATAAGAATACATTTTTTGCTAAGTGTGGAATCATTATTAGATATTTTTAATGTTGATGTCAACATCAGTTGTAAAAATATCTAGTATTTAGCAGCCAAGCATCAAATAGACCCGAGCCACAATTTTGACTAAGATGTCCACACAAATTGAAGTGTTGATGTCAGTAGATGAACAATTTAAAACTGATGTTCGGTATGCAGCAGCCCGGGTAGACAATGACATTGATGTCAGCAAGGGACTTGATATAAAGAATATTCAGTCCCTTGGAGTAAGAAATCGGTTAATTATAAGGATCTGATATCTAGCACAATAATGGAGCCTATCAGGTATATTGATTCTCAATGTCGGACATTTTTTAATGCATACATCAGTAGGTACATTAAAAACCTAGCCCAACAACATGATTAAAGCAAAATTGGCTAAGAGATTATACTTGACGTCTAGCAAAATGCTTCATCAAACTTAGAGATCAAAGAGTTGTGAAATAATGTTGAACACTGATGTCAACAAGGGAAGCTAAAATTTTTGGTAGAAATGAATTAAGAGCTCGATGCTCAATAAAATAAGAGGAAAAGAGTTGAAAGTGACATCAAGTGAAAGCATGTACCAAACTACCAAGACGTGCTCTTGATAGGTGAATATACTATTAGAGATCCCCAACAAACTTAGAAGCTTCTCCGATGAACACTTGTGTTGTTATAGCTAGAAAGATAGTGGGGAAGCTAAAAGCACAATGAACATGTCAAAAACTCTTGTGCACTAGATGAAGACACATCAGCCACCACTCCCTCAAATCAAGCAAAAATGAGCCACCTCAACATCATGATGCCAAATCAATGGCAATAAAAATGAGCTAGATATATGAGCACACACACTACAATAGCCTATCAGACCTACAATCCACTTTTTGAATTATATTGATAAATAACCAATTGTAATTGTAAATATATATATTAGAATGCAAGACATTCTAATGGTCGACTCTTTGGCATTTACAATTGGCATAATTGTATTGATTGAGGATAAACTAGAACAAAGTGTGTTATGATATGCTTAAAATAAATATTCTAGCTCTACATGTTTTGAAACTATCAAACATATTAATCTATCCTAGGACATTGAAATCCATAAAAGAACTACTTACAAATGAATATTTTCATATCAAAAGAAAAAAATGATTAAAAAAAGTAATATAAGATGATATAGAATTCTAAAATTAACGATTTATTCAAATATTTATATAACAATATAACACAATACATAAAGAATAGTTAGAACTCAATATAGTGTTGAAAAGAAAATTACCCATGATTGATCTTGACCATTGTACTTCTTCCTTATTCTTAATATCTAATTCCTACCTATTAAGTGACAAACAAAGTCAAAATAAAATTCCTTCAATTTCAAAGAGTTGTTCACAATTAACTAAAATTTAATAACCTAATAAATTGGTTTCTAGATGGATCACATTATTCTCTTATTAAAGAATCAACATTAACCATTGTCATTTTAAATAAAACATGACAATTATACATTAATGTCATTTTAAATAAAACATGACAATTGTACATTTAGGAGTTTAGCTAATCCTCAAATGCATCAACACCGTTCCCTTACATCAATAAGACTTTCAAGTAAAACAAAATTTCTAGGATGATAATTATTTGTTAAAGTAAAATATACAACACAATTATTTTGAATTATAAATAAAGCCCTCCACCATTCAAAAATTTTATAATAAAACAAAATTAAAATATGGCAACTGTACATTTAGGAGCTTAGCTAATCCTCCAATGCAAACAAAAATTCTAGGATGATAATTATTTGTTAAATTAAAATATACAACACAATTATTGAATTGTAAAGAAAGCCCTCCACCATTCAATATAGATATAATAAAACATGACAATTGTACATTTAGGAGCTTAGCTAATTCTCAAATGCATCAACACCATTGCCTTTGACTAATAAGACTTTCAAGTAAAACAAAAGTTCTAGGATGATATTTATTGGTTAAAGTAAAGTATACAACACAATTATTTTGAATTGTAAAGAAAGTCGCCGACCGTTCAAATAGCTACAATAAAACAAAAATACAATTAACTTTACAAGTGTTAAAGTTCAAATCGATAGTCTATAATATATTCATATAATATGTATTTATATCATAATTCTTTTGTCCTTTAAAAATATATTTATCAAATTTAATTTTTATTATATAATTTCATGTTCGATGGAAGCAAATCAAACTTTTTATTTCGTTTTAACAAGAAACATTAGAGATGTTAAGTTACTTTATTGTGTTAATGAAAACGATTAATGCTTTTTTTTTGCAAATAATATTCTCCTTGATGTTTTGATGTTCTAAAATATTTAGATTTTTTTCATTCCTAAGTGCATATGTATATGTTGAACTAAACACAAGGGGAAAACTTGTTGTAATTAACTACATGGCAACTAATTAAAATTTGTTTTAGGAATCAATATTTGTTTCAAGGAATCAAGTAAGAAGTAATATTTGTTTAACGGAAATAGGTAAGAAGTCCTAGAGAATGTATTCTTGTACCCAACATATTTTCAAACAAATTATAAAATAGCAAGATTAGTCAATTCATTGGCCTACCATAAGATGAAGCATTTCTGCTCATTGCAACATTATTAAATTCCAAACAATCCCCATATTAAATCAATGGAAGTTGAATCAACATTCACAATATGTAATAATTATCCATGATTAGGAATTGAAATTGCATTTTGATGAAATTGTAGGAAACCTCCCAGATTTATCGTTGCAGTAGTCATAAAACATGTAATGTTTGCGAACCCAACAAATTTTTTGAATTTGTTTCCCGCTCAATTTTTTAAATTAATGTAGAACAAAGTGTGTTATGATATGCTTAAAATAAATCTTCAAGGTTACCTTTAGCAAATCTATCTTTTTGAGACTCAGCAAAGCATCATATATGTTGGCTCTTAAGGGTCTTCTTTAGCTCTTCAACAATGTTGTATCAAAATGCTTTTGATAGGTTTTATTCCTTCCAAAAAGGCTCCTCAAACCTCTTTTGATATTATTGTATGGCCTCTTGCCGTTGTTTCCTCTTTACTGATGGGAACCATAGCTTCCCCAAGGCTTGCTCTTTGGTCTCCTCCTAATCAACTTTAGGTACTTCTAGCCTTGGTTGCTCTTTAGGCTACTCCCTAGGTTGTTCTTTAGATTGTTCTTTAGGTTGTTCCTTATGCAGTTGTATTGAAGCCTTCAGATTATAAATCTTTTAGGGATTTTCCAAGAGAGGTCTCTTCCCAAATCTAGTCAACTTGTAACATGTTTTGAGGCTTGCATGTTCTTCAGTCAAAGGGTTTTGATCTGAATCCAATAGAATATTTACCAACCCTTTTGACTATCTTTTAGTCTTATGAGCTACAATGAACTAGCGTTGGTGTTGATAGACTATATAGGTGTCAGTATTTTGCAGATCATTGTAGGCTAGGCACCAATAATCCTCCTAGGTTGTAGATGTATCTCTCTTAGCTTCCAATAATAGTAATTTATCTTTTGCCAACACTATTAGTTGAAGCTCCTTGGTCCCTTGTAATATAAGGGAATCTTCTCTACCAATATCCATAAAATCATTTTTCAACATTCTATCACTCCATTGTAATGGTCTCGTTTGCTAGATTCTTGATAATTGCTTTTAGCTCCTACATTTTTGTAGATTGTTTTGGTTTCAAAGTAGACAGAGACTGCATTGTGATAACCAAAGTGAAGGGTTGAGGGTATGCCTTAGGTGTATGTGGTAGTGCAAGAACTGAAGGTGTCAAAATCAGGACTTGTTGCTTTGTCGAGGAATCTTCAAAAATTATGGCATCACAACCTTTGAAGGAAGCTTGCCAACTAAGATGAGTGTGTTTTCTACTACAATTGACTTAGAAGATTTTTTAAAATCTCATCTCATTGGATTTTTAAATTTGTAAGCTTAGATCTGGAGCAAAAGCCCAAAGGTAGTAAATATAAGCTTGAGCTTGAGAAGGTCTCAACTCCTAAGGAATTTTCCTTCAGGTTTTGTTGAACTAGATGTTGAAATTTATGATATTTTATTGTGGATGCCTCTATATAGAAGTTTATTGTATCAAGAGTGACAAGGAATCCCCCAGATCATTTAATTCTAGGATAAAGGGTTCAACTAGCTCAACTCATGTGCTTATGATACCTTCTTCTAAAGAATGATACCATGCTAGTACCTTTCCTCTAAAAGATAAGGCTAATAGCCTGGTCATCACTTCTTCATGGATTATGTTATGTATTGTGGATAGGGTAGTTATATCTTGGCAGTTCTTGTAGGTCATTTTCTCACTACCATCATAGGAGGGTAAGGCTTTTGATGCAGCTTGTAGGATATCATATAGATCTAGGATATTAAATACTTCGATATTGTTCCAACCATGGTAGATTCACCTGGCCATGGTTCTAGGCGAGGATCTAGTAGGTGGTTATGGAGATATAACTTGCAGAGGTGTTGGGCTTTGGATAAAGGAGATCCAGATAGGTGAGTGATTTACCCTTTTCTATATTTTCTAAAAGTTGATAATTCAACAAACTGTTGGGGTTCTTTCATCTTCTTAGCTTTTGATCTTGTAAGCTTACAATTCTAAGGCTTTATCTTCTATCGAGGTTGTCAATTTTCTCTTGGATTCTTGAAAGTGGAGTCGCCATGTGAATAGCTTGCTTATATGCTAATGAGACCAAGACCTTCATCGTAATATCAATCCATCTGAAAATGCAGGCATACCAAAAGCTCTTAAGCACATAGTGGATTTGAAATGCTAACTTCTAATTGGGCAATTGTTGTGCTTCATACCACCGATGATTGTTTGTAAGGTAAGTCAAATTAGTTTAATCTCATCATGCCAAAACTCTTGATTGCTCAATATGCCTAGGTACAAAATGTGGGCCTTGGACCAAGGTCAAGATTCGATGACTCAAAATTGCTTCTAAATCAACCTCCAAAGAATGCCAATTCCTTTTCTAAATCCTATTGTGTGTAAGAAAAAAGAGAAACATGGGATAGAGTTAAGAGAGAAGGGTTAGAGAGAAAGATTGAATGTGATCGAGGCTTCAACTAACAGCATTGCTTTCAATTGAATGAACCTTGGATACTCAATACAAGAACAACCTAACAGATACTCAATCAAAGATCTGAAGAAATGCATTAAGCACAAGTATTACAACATTCAACATTTTGAGCACTCCAATCAAAGAATTCCAAACAATATCGAGCCTAACAGATAATGCCTCGATTACTGAGTATACCAAACAACTTTGATCCTAATAAAAAGACCTCGATTAAAGCATATACAAAAATATTGAAAGTGTAAATTATCTAAAAAATAAACAATTCTTCATACTTCAATTGAGGTAAGTCAAATAGATCTTGATTGCATTAGAATAGCATAAATATATAGCCTATGATAGACAAACACTGAAACATCCAACCCTTTACAATGAGGGGTATCCCCTTATTTATAGTTTTCATTAACGTAAGATAAAGCTAATTACTATGTACAATCATGACCAAAAATGAATCTTACATACAAAGAATGAGCTGGAACCACTCAACATGTTCAGCATGTATCCTATCAATCCTCGAGTGGTTATAATTTTTAGAATCCTCAGTAATGCTTCATCGAGGTGGTTGTTGCTTTCCTAATCTAACAACTGCCACATGGCCTACTTGCCCTTTTCCAAAGCGTTGAGTGTCTTTTATGTTGAGTTCCTCAGGTTTGGAATGTTATTGCTATCTTTGTTGCCTTTCGAGCTATTTTTCTCGCTTAACATGAGCATGTCGAACATTTTGAATGTTGATATCATCTTTCTTATTTAAATGCTTTGTCCAAGATGTTGCTTCCTTCGACTTGCCTTCTGGATTGCTTTTATGCTTGGTGTAGGCCTTTTAACCATGTTGAAACCTTTTGGAGGTTAAGCTAATGTCAACAAGCTTTTACACTATGCTAGAGATATTGAAGTATTTTGCTAACGTCAACATAAAAAGGTTTTGACTTGCTAATTCAAGCTCTAAAGGATAAGTGCAGCAAAAGGCTTAAACCCAAAAATACTCCTTAAGTTACAAAAGAAAGAATCTTAAAGTATTATGAGTCTGGAAGGCTCTTTAAGCTTTAGAAGCAAAGAATTTGACAAATCCACCATGTATGTTTGGACTAGTGAACATAGCCAAAGAAATTTGCAAAAACATTGACTACATGTCCCCTTCCCCTTCTCAACACAATCCACACAACATGTGACTTGGCTTTATCCCAAACTAAAATAGGAAATCATAGCATGATAACCTGAAAAAATAATAAGATTTCAATGTAAGGAAATCAAAAAGCTATTGAAAAAATAATAACAAAAGCGAGGTAGATATTATTATCATTTATACATGCAAAGCTATTGGTTAGCAAAATAGAGAACAAGATAACTTGAAATTATTTGTGACACAATGTTGTTGAAGGGTCACTTCCTTTCCCCCTTTAAAAATGGTATATTGGCATTATTTAGCTAAGGTCAAGTGAAATAGTCCAAGGCATCATAGTGCAATAATAAATGGGACAATAAAATGACAGCTCAAATCCTCGCATAGTTAGGTACATTATCACAAAAAACTGCATCCCTTTAAAAATAACCTACTGACATCTTTAGATAAAGTTTAACTAAAATGGTCCATGGCACTATTGTGCGAAGTAAATGGGATGTAATTATATAAACACAACTAGAGTTCATATCCTTGTATGGTGACTATCATGAAAAACATGTGATAATATTCTTTGTTGTAATATTGTTCATATTTATTTTGGAGTAAGGATTTGCCAATTATTTACAACTTTAGCTAAGGATTTGAAATTCAAGATGATAGGGATATGAAACTCAAGATGATAATGTGGTTTGTTGTAATATCACAATATTTTTCATTATGCATAAGAAATTTATTTTGTGATACAAGAATTTGCCAATGATTAATGGATTTAGTTAGAGCTTTGATATTTAAGGTGTTTTGGTAAAGATGGATCTTGCCATGTCAACATAGTTTCTTCAATTAAAATCATTGACTGGTCCCTATTCAATCAACGGTTGGATGGGTATTTCGTGCTTGTTAAATTCCATAGATGTCTTACATAGGATAAGGATATTACAATGTACTTGAAAACACAAAAACAAACAAAATTGGAATGCATTGTTCCATTTTTACTTTATTATTAGATGATTGCAAAAAGACCCAACAAAAGCAGGGAGGGAGGTAGTTAAAATTCCATTTTGAAACAGACTATCCTTACAAAATATGGACTTTAAAACTACAATTAGCATCCTTCAAAGTTTCTGAATCACCAATCTCTTGTGCCTATAATGTGTCTAAACTACCTCATTATGATGGAAAATATGATGCACGGTCCCAAAAGACTATCATGGTAAGCAACTAGTACTGTCAATAAAACAGTAAAGACTTCAATCTAAGGATGATTCTAGCAAAGAATCAAACTAAATAGTAACCTTGGAACTAGACTAAAATCAGATGAAAAATTAAGAGGACAAGATCATTACAAGTGATGGTTTAAAGAAGAGTTAACAAACCACATTTGACAAAAGAAAAACTAAAATACCTCACTTTAGATTGATTAGCATTTCATGTCAAGACGAGTACAACAGAACGCATATTCCCCTAGTAGAATAAGCCTAATGATTCAACACAATATGTTAGTTGTAATAATACTTTAAGACAATATAACAAATATTATAATTCTTTTAGCTGCAAGCTTACTGCAGTGGTAAGGGCTTTGGCCTCTCTTTGAGAGGTCCAAGGATCAAACCCCACTCAATATGAGGGGATCAAGACCCCTCATAAAAACTTGTGTAAATTCATTGAAAAAGAAATATTATAATTGTTTGAAGGGTTACAAATATTCAATTATTCTAACAATATTTATTGTTTTATACTAAAAAAAATCTTCTTTTCATAACTCCACATTGATACTCTTATGTTCACAGTATGCAAACTTGAATAGATCCTAAAAAATTTAGTCTCCATCTCAATTATTAATTTTTAATTATCTGGATTTCCCTTTACCAAGACTTGTAAACCACTATTTTTTAATTAATAAAATGCAAAACCAGTGTTATTTGAATTCCACAAAAAGTATTAGGAACAAAAGAACAAAATATGCAAAATAAATTGGCAATAGAGTATCAAGATTCTACCGATCAAGAGGTATAATACAAAACCTATGCAATTCTATTAAATTATCACACAACATAGACATAATAAAAAATACTACTATGAAAAAGATCAAATGGTTTTGTATTTCCTAAATGTCTATAATCAATAAACATACAAAAAAAGTTGGAAAACAATTGAATTAATTTCTTCATGTAATTATTTTTAAATGTCATTCATAGATTCCAAAGAGCAGTTTTATTCAAGAGTCAACATTGGACACTACACATACATTTTCCCTTTAGTTTGCACAGCCAATTCAAATCTTAAATGCAAAAATAAACTAAGTGCAACATTGTTAGCTGCATCAAAATTTGACAAATATATGAGCAGATCGAAACTATTTGTGAGGTGGAAAGATCTCTGCTAATGCAACTATGGTCTAAATTATCTCATCTATAACACAAATATTTTCATCTATTTGTAAAGGAGAGAGCAAAATCAAATTATAGAGTTCAAGTTGTGAAGCTTGTAAAGTTATCAACCAACTAAATGAATCTCTTGATTCTCGCCCGTGCAAAAACTGCAACAAGAGCCCCACCCAAATGTGCTGCTCCTGAAACATGTGTGTCACCCTGCAAATAAAACATGCAGAAATCACTAGACCCTTATGAATCGGAAGCATTTTAAAACTAAAACTCGAGGCAACTACTTGAATACAAAACTCGACATGCTTGAAACTCTCTTTTCAAAGGATCTAAGGACTTGCACAACTAGAACAAATACAAAACCAAAAGACAACTATATCTTGCTTAGTTGATCACTCAGGTGTTCAGAAAAAAATGCCCTTCTTATATATATATATATGTATGTGTACGTGTGTTGGGGGGGTGGAATCTTTGCTGAAAGAAATGCAAGGAAAAGCAATGCCCTTCCTATATATATATATATATATATATGTATGTGTATGTGTGTTGGGGGAGGGGGGTGGAATATTTGCTGCAAGAAATGCAAGGAAAAGCATACATCTTCCTTTACTTTTTTGTAATGGTATGTTCCTGGTTTCTACAGGCCTTCCTAAGTATTAATGAGAGGACACAAGTAGCAGATTGAACAAAAAAAATCATTAGAGCAGTGATTTGAGACAAAAGAAACATCATTTGGTACTCAAATGACTTCAAAGATTAATTTGATTTCTTTTCTCTTAAATTAAGAGAGGAAAAAATATTCCCTTGGGTTAGTAGAAAACACCAAATCCCTTTCTAAATACCTTAGCAGTCAACAAATGAAATGTCCATGTGCATTGAAACAAGCCAAGCATTAGTTGTTGAAAGACTAAGTATGACTTATGGTTTACTTTGACTAAAAGAAGCTTAAAACCTGGATGCTAACATTGTTGAACAAAACCATTCTTGGACATTTATGTTGCACAGAAAACACAAAAGCTTGCTCTTCTAAAAGGGCATCAGCTAAAAAATACTGCATAGCATAACAAGGCAAGAAACCAAGGTAACCATTAAAGGAAAAGTAAGTAAAAATAGGTAGAGTGCTAGGGAAAGCCCCATTTAATGGATCATTGCAAGTAAATTGATTCAAGAAGCATGTTTGAAGAGTTGCTACAAACCTATGGCACGTACGCAGGTTGCCTGCGATCGGTTTCATTTGAAAAATAAGATGCAAGGCAGTCTTTCATAAACATATATCACCATTCAACTTAGAAGTATTGGATACTTTTAGAAGGGACTTGGCTTTGCATGTTAAGAATTAATTATCTCCCAAATGCTGTCCGCTATTTGCCTCATGGGACAAAGACTCAGATGTTAGCGTTTCAAGTCTTCATGGGGTGACGCTTTTGATATAACTCTTATGCCTCTTGGTGGTATAAGATGTATATATTACAAAAGACAAAACAATGAAAAAGAAAACCATGGGGAAAAGTACAAGGAAATTCTAGTCTTCTATGCTAGGAAGGAAGAAGAAAAAAAGGGTATTATTATCAAGGACACAATCAAACTTAATCAGAGATTTTATGATCTCAGTTGCTGCCTAGCAATATCAGTTTCCATGCTACACTCTATTTCATCTAAGCTGAAAAATTATTTGCATTAAATCCAATTGCTGCTGAAGAGAAAAAGTAACTTCTCCATCGATCTCAAGTTTTGCAGCAGCATGATCCTCATAAATAAAATAAATTTGAATCCAGAGAAACAAGAATAAGCAGGGTGAAAGTCAATCAAGGATTTCTATAGTCCATCACCAACACTTATAACTGTCTTAACAGCAGGTCATCACACAGACAGCCCTCAATCAGAATGTTCCAAGATCGTCCCATATTGTGTTACTGCAACAGAAATCTAGCCTAAGAAATAAATCTACCAAAAAGCAGGCCTCACTATCTGAGTTGTTCACTCAAATACAGTACAAAAGCGAAGGATCCTAAATATGTATTCAGTAATACGAACAAATTAGGTAGGTATTTTTACATTTCTGTATATAGGACGTCCCAATAGACAAGTTAATGTACTACCTCTGCATCAGCACCATTTATCTAGAGATAAACTTGCTGGATCATCTTCAGAAATATTCTACATAGCCCTTTCTCATGTTTATGCAACTGGAGCTGATGTTAGAAAATATAGCAAAATTATGTGCAAGCAGAAAACACAATAACACAAGAAAAAAACAGTAACACAGATTTTACGTGGAAAACCTGCAATGTGCAGGAAAAACCACGGGGCAATGGCAACTTGATCTTTTATTGATTTTGGCAGAATTACATTCAATCATTATTTACATGCAAGGGGTCATTCCCCTTTTATAGAAAAAACAAAAACTGTTCGTTTCCTCTTCCAAAGGAAGAGTCCAAAAACTGTTTGTTTCCTCTTCCAAAGGAAGAGTCCAAAAAACTGTTCGTTTCCTCTTCCAAAGGAAGAGTCCAAAAGACTGTTTGTTTCCTCTCCCAAAGGAAGACTACAGAATACTGTTTGTTTCCTCTTTATAAGCTGCACCACCATGCACCTCTCTGCTGAAGAACATTGGAGATCTGGATATTGACTTCACCTCCTAACATTCTCCCACTTGAAGTCGATATACAGGAATTCTTTGCCTATGTTTTTCCATCCAAGTGCCAATTGCCCAATGCTGCCCTTATCACATTTTCAGCAAGCCCAGAGAAGTTCTACACCACTCAAACTTCTCTGTCTTGACCGACTTAGTAAGCATATCTGCAGGATTCACTTCAGTGTCGATTTTCTGCAACAGGATCCTACCTTCTTCCACCACATTTCTTATAAAGTGGTACTTGACATCAATGTGTTTCGTGCGATCATGGAATGTTGGGTTCTTCACTAGCTGAATAGCACTTTGGCTATCACAATGCAACATAATTTTCCCCTGCATTACCTTGAAGTCACCCAACAGTCGCTCTAGCCAAATTGCCTCTTTGTTGGCATGAGTCGTTGCAATATATTCTGCTTCAGTGGTTGATAAAGCCACCACAGACCGCAACTTAGAAGCCCAACTCACAACTCCACCAGCAAGAGTGAAAGTATATCCTGTAGTGGACTTTCTCCCATCTCTATCTCCACCATAATCAAAATCCACAAAACCTTTAACTTGCAAACTATCCGATCCGTAGTAAATAGCAGCATCTGAAGTGCCTCTTAAATATCTAAATATCCACTTCACAACATTCCAATGCTCCTTACCAGGATTTGCCATGTACCGGCTAACTACTCCCACTGCTTGGGCAATATCTGGTCTGGTGCTCACCATGGCATACATGAGGCTTCCTACTGCTGATGAATACGGTACACGAGACATGCTTGTCTTCTCTGCTTCTGTTCTAGGACACTGGTTGGAAGACAATTTTAAGTTTGAAAGAAGTGGGGTACTAACTAGTTTTGCATTCTGCATATTGAAGCGTTGCAGAATATTTTCTATATATGACTTTTGACTTAACCGGATCTTTCTTCCTTTTCTGTCCTTGTGTATCTTCATCCCTAAAATTTGGTTTGTTGCTCCTAAATCCTTCATTTCAAATGTCCTAGCCAACTGAGCCTTAAGATCAATGATTTTCTTCATGCTGGGCCTGCAACCAACATATCATCAACATACAACAACAAAATAATAAAACTGCCATCATCAAACCTCTTATAGTATCCACAATGGTCAGCTTCACTCCTGCTGAAACCTTGGCTCTTCATGAAGGTGTCAAATTTCTGTACCACATCCTTGGCGCCTGTTTCAACCCGTACAGAGATTTCTTCAATCTGCAAACCAAATGCTCTTTGCCTCTTTCCTCATAGCCCTCAGGCTGATCCATATAAATCTCCTCCTCGAGATCACCATGCAAGAAAGCAGTCTTTACATCAAGCTGCTCCAGTTCTAAATCTTGTGCAGCTACAAGTGCAAGTAGAACTCTAATAGTAGTCATCTTCACAACTAGAGAGAAAATTTCATTAAAGTCAATACCTGACTTTTGCACATAGCCTTTTGCCACCAAGCGAGCTTTATAGCGTTCCAACAACCCATCGCTGTTCTTCTTCACTTTGTACACCCACTTGTTTCCAACAGTCTTTCTTCCAAGTGGGAGATCCACAAGTTCCCACGTTTTATTCTTGCGAAGTGCCTCGATTTCCTCCTCCATGGATTTCCTCCACTTTTCTGCATTCTCGGACTCTCTAGCTTCCTGAAATGAACTAGGCTCACCATCATCAGTTAACAAAGCAAAAGAGGACTGATAAACATGAGAATACCTTTCCGGATACTTTTGTGGACGTGTAGATCTTCTAACCCAATGATCTGTTGATTGTGGCTCTTGGTCTTGTGACTATTGTGGCTGCTCTACTTGTTGTTCTACTTGTTGTTCTGCATGCTGGTCAAAAAATTCAGCATGATGATCAAAAATTTCAGCATGCTGATTTTCATTTTCATCTTCGTTCATGTCTACTTCAATCGGTACAACATTAGGTGTTTGTTGTACCTCCTTCCTTTGCATGGATTTTTCATCAAAAATAACATCTCGGCTAATAATTACCTTGTGGGCAGTAGGATCCCACAGTCTATACCCCTTTATTGCATCTCCATAGCCGAGAAAAACACATTTGCTTGACTTCGGGTCAAGTTTGGACCTTTTTTCTTTAGGCACATGGGCAAATGCATCACAGCCAAAGGTACGCAAATGAGAGTAATCAAATGGCTTACCACACCAAACCTCCTCTGGAATTTGTCCATCCAACGCAGCTATAGGTGACCTGTTAATGAGGTAAACAACTGTATTAACAGCCTCTGCCCAGAACCTTTTATCCAACATGGATGCGCTGAGCATGCTTCTTGCACATTCCATGATTGTGCGATTCATTCGCTCAGCCACACCATTTTGTTGTGGAGTATATGGTACAATCTTCTGGTGCTTAATTCCTTCCTGCGTACAAAATTTATCAAATTCCTTGGAGCAATATTCACCCCCATTATCCGACCTAAGACATAAAACAGGCTTGCCCAAACTTTTCTCTACTCGAGTTTTGAACTCTTTAAATTTCTGCAAAGCTTCCGACTTCTTCTTCAGAAAATAAACCCACACTCTCCTAGAATAATCATCTATAAATGTCAGAAAATAGATGGCACCATTTAAGGACCGAGTGGGGACTGGTCCAAATATATCCGAATGTATAAGTTGCAGAAAATCAGAACTCTTACCAGGGCTTGTAGTAAACCAAACCCTATTTTGTTTACCAAAAATACGAGTGCTCACACAAGTCTAAATTGCAAGACTTAATCCCAGAAAGCATACCTCTGTCATGCAGAATTTTCAGACCTTTTTCACTCATATGGCCTAGGCGTTGATGCCATAGCATTACTGCATCCTGAACTGAAGTTGCTACTGCTGCATGGTTCGTCACCGTATCACCGCATAAACGATATAGGGTCCCATAAGATTCTCCCTTTGCTACTACAATAGCACCTCTGGTAATTTTGCAATAGTTGTTACCGAAAGTGACAGAATACCCTAGCTTATCCATCATCTTGATTGAGAGCAAATTCTTCCGCAAATCTGGCACATGTCACACATCACATAACATCCTTTCTCTACCATCATCCAGCTTGATCCTTATGTCCCCTCTTCCCACAATTTCTAAAGGGTGATCATCACCCAAGTAGACCTTCCCACCACTATATGGCTGATATTTGTCAAACCGGTCTCGTGAGGAGACATGTGGAAAGATGCACCCGAGTCCAAAACCCCGGTATATAAAATAGATCTGCTATTGCTGATACGAAAGCCTCACATGTTGTCGTTTCTCCAGAATTTATGTACTGGCTTCAGCTGAAGGCTGAAATTGGTTTTCACCATTTTTTTCCTTTTTAACTGCCAACAATCCTTCTTTGAGTGCCCTGGCTTCCCGCAATGCCAACACTTCCCTTTCAACTTTTGTCCTTTAGACTTAGATCTGGACTATGATCTACTTTGTTGACTCTTCTCGAAAGATTGACCTCTCACAGCTAGGGCTTCATTGGTTGAGGGTTCCAAAGACGTTTTCCGCCTCAACTCTTCTGCCAACAAAGCGGCTACCACATCATCAAAAGTTAGAGCTCCTAATGATGAATCGATGATCATCACCAAATGATCCCAAGTCTCTGGGAGGGAACAAAGTAGGGTGATAGCTTTGTCCTCATCCTCCATCTTCACATTAATTGAAACCAGTTTACTGATAAGGGTATTAAACTCATTCAAGTGATCTGCCACAGATGAGCCCTCCTTCATCCTTAGGCTGTAAAGCTATTTTTTAGAAAAACCTTATTTGTTGTAGATTTCATCTCATACAACTTTTCAAGCTTCTTCCAAAGGGCTTCCGCGGTTTTTTCTTCAACAACATTGAACAAGACGGAGTCCGCTAGGCATAGACGGATTGTAGAAACCGCCTTCCTATCCAGCGTTGCCCACTCCTCATCTTTGATGTTGCTTGGTTTACTCGCGACCCCTTTCAAGGCTAGGGCTTGGTCATTTTGAACCAACAAATCCTCCACCTTCATCTTCCATAGGGCGAAGTTCCTGCCATCAAACTTTTCAATCTCAAACTTGGTTACACTTCCAGTCATTGTTGCAGCTCCCACTCGCACAAAACCCTAGGCTCTGATACCAGATGTTAGAAAATATAGCAAAATTATGTGCAAGCAGAAAAACACAATAACACAAGAAAAAACAGTAACACAGATTTTACGTGGAAAACCTGCAATGTGCAGGAAAAACCACGGGGCAATGGCAGCTTGATCTTTTATTGATTTTGGCAGAATTACATTCAATCATTATTTACATGCAAGGGGTCATTCCCCTTTTATAGAAAAAACAAAAACAGTTCGTTTCCTCTTCCAAAGGAAGAGTCCAAAAACTGTTTGTTTCCTCTTCCAAAGGAAGAGTCCAAAAAACTGTTCGTTTCCTCTTCCAAAGGAAGAGTCCAAAAGACTGTTTGTTTCCTCTCCCAAAGGAAGACTACAGAATACTGTTTGTTTCCTCTTTATAAGCTGCACCACCATGCACCTCTCTGCTGAAGAACATTGGAGATCTGGATATTGACTTCACCTCCTAACAGCTAATACATCAATTGCCATCTCACAAAAATGCCTTTTGAGATTGTTGGGCTTCTCTTGTTCATGTCTAGGGATTCGTTGATTTTAAATCAACAAAACAAATTGTTGTTGATAAATATCTAACTCCCTTATATCAAATCTCATTTTTTCTTAAAGGCCTGCTTCTCACACAAAGTATGTTAATTCCCATGTTGCTTCTTCTATGACCATTCTAAAAGATATTATCTAATTTCTATTTTTCTGAGTCTTTTGAGCATGATCTTTATTGTGTCATGTCAGTTCTACTTTATTTGTTGCATATCCAAACAACTTTATCAGATCCAGATTGTTTTCCTTTTAATGACCAACATAAAAGACAGGATGTATTTATAGAGAAGCAATTATCTATAAACAACCTTTTTTATCTTCAGTAATTATGAATTTGTCTGTAGTACCTTGGTGATAACTTATCCTTCCTATAGACAGAGAGCTATTTGGAGCACCCTTAGTTTAATGTTCTGACAAACCTCCAACATACTTAAAGACTCTGATGATTGTCTTTAAATAGTTCTCCCCTATCTGGCTTACCCATAGATAAAAATCTTAGGCTCTGATGGAGGTCTTTATATAATTCTTCCCTTTCTTGTGCCACTTCTGTGGTTTTCCTACACTCCTTCAATTTTTCCAGTCAGAACACCCCTAGGCTTGATATTCTCACTTTTATTCAGATACACCATATGAAAGATGGAACCCATTAAACAAATACAGGTTCCTCAATTTATTCAGAATAAGATACACTATGGAAGAATATGTAACATACGTGCAATAGCAAGAATACCAATCTACAAAGATATGAAGATCAACATAAGGTGCTATTTTTTATTGTAATTAGATTTCATTACAGGGCTCATCATTAACCCTTAGTTAAAAAGACACTATATTGATATATGCCGACATATTAAGATAAAATTGGACTCAGATGACTCTACCATTTGGGACTGATCTCCACTCCACCCCATACAAAGTCCTAGTAACATCACCGTTGTGTGGAGTACACACCATAGTCACTTGGAGATGGGTGCTGGTGCAGGTACGGGAGATAGTAAGGGGGGTAGAGACATCAATTTTAAGATAATGGATACACAGGTACTTGGAAATACCAAATTTAATAAATAAATAAATATTAGAATATTTTAAATTTTAAAACTAGAATATAACAAATACACAGCCAATAAATAAAATTTAAAAACAATCAAAATGTGTAAAAATTTGAATAATCTACTTAAGTCGAAATCAACCTCATATTTTGTAAGTCCTCAAAAAAGGTTATTCGAGAGTCATAAACACTAGTATTGACATCTTAATAAATAACCAAGAAATCTTCAAGTACATGTTAAGCTAGAATGTTTATTTCATAAGTTTAGGGCCTCTCAAAGAGTCGTAAAATAAACTTTCTTGAGCAGCTACATCATCTTTAGGGCCTTTGGTTACTACAAATACTGTTGTTTAGGGGTTTTCACACAGCCATTGAATGTTTTGACATTATTTGGGATAAAATGTAAAAACCTCATTGTTTTTTTCAAAGGAAAAAGGAAACATCACATGTCAAATGCATTCGATTTTATCTAACTTACTTCTAAAGCTTGATCCCTCACGTTGGCACTTTAGAATTTCGAATGGACAAAGCATGCGGTTTTTTAAGAGGAAAAGGGTGAAAGACGTCCAGAAGTTTCAGGAGGCATCTCTGGATATTGGTTAAGTCTCTGAAAAATGTACTGGTATCTAAGACGAGTATCGGTACCCAATGATAGTACGGTAGGGTGAGATGATTCTCTAGGTGACTAAGGCGCACATTTGACTGGAGATCCATACAGTACATTAGGTTCAAATAATTACAGTAATCAAACATGGTGTTGGTACCAAAACAAGCAATGAGTCACTTAGAGTCAATTTTGTGATTCTTCAGTATTAGATACAGCAATTTCAGTTCTTGTAAGCACCTAAGATGGTAGCCAGCCTACTTAGCTCAGGAACTTCATCAATTTGCCCTCCACCAAGACCGGTACAAAAAGCTGATCCAAACTCCTCTTGGCAAAATTAGTTTCTTGTATTTAAAACTTCATCTTTCTCCCTACAGATATAACATGCCCCAAACCCAAAGTACTAGCCTCATATTTTTGTCTGCAATTGGGTAGAATGTTGGCATCTATTCATTTTGTACTGATAACAGTTTGTTTCATATTGGTATTTATAGGATCCTAATCAATTAGTTCTGCTCTTTGGATGCATGATTATTATGAACTTAATGTTGATACCTGGTTTTAAAAAGTTCATCCTAAAATAAAATTATGCATTTCAAATGTCTGCTAACATGCTGAATCCCATTGTTCCACATACCATTGGGTGTTAAAGTACCTTAAAAAATACCCATCCTTCCCTTGGCTTTGTATTCTTCATGAGTTTGTTCTCCTTGGTGGTGGTGTTAATTTATCAGTCCAAGATGGAAATCCCATAAAGCAACCTGGAATTGAAACCTACCAAACAAATCAACCTAGTATACAAGATTTGTCTTATATTTTGTATCTAATTATAGTGCCTGCCAACTTATACTTTCATCATAGAACTGTCATTTAATAGCTTCATGAAATTATGTATCTTTTGATGGCTGTCAACCAATGCCTAGCAAATCATCTCCGCTTTCAATCTAGCGTGTTGTGCCACATTCTCATTAATTCTACCACCTCATACACTTAATTTTTAAAAACATGTAATTTCCTTTTATGGTTAATGCTATTGTTAAGCCCTTGCTATTTTATATTATAGATTATTAGATAATAGAGGGACCAGGTTCATTTTTTTATAAACCCCATTCTATTGTGATACCTTCCATTCTTCCTCACGACCATTAACTTCAGTGATAAAATTGGTTATGATTCATTAAACGATCAATCTATTTATACTTTTTGGATAAAATTTCATCAATGTTCTGCACAGGTTCCTTTTGATTTATAGGCTTACCTTTAAGAATTTTAACTTCAGCAAACAAAGCTTGTTCCTGGTCACCTAATCATATTAACTCTTCTTCTGCTAAATGTTCTTGAACAATTTTTAGCTGGTACTGCAACCCAGAGATTTTGCCTTCCAAATCCTTGATCTTAAGATATTGACTAATTTCTAAATTCCATTAAGTCGAACCTTGCAGTACAATTTGACATTGGAATTTAAACAAATTCATCTCCTTTTCATTTCTGTATCATGGGTTACATGTCATTTTGATCCAAAATGGATCGCTGAGGTCAATTAGAAGAACAAGATGACCCAAGCATAAGTGAACTCCTTGATAACACTTGGGCAAAACAATTGTTGGAGAGGCAAAAGCTTGGGTTTTAGCCACCAACGGGTGGGCAATGTTGGGAATAGCTTGCAAAAGTTCATGAGATATTTTGGTTAAATGGTGTATCATGGTTCTCAGGCCGGATGGACATGAATCCTCAAGTGCAAAGGCAGAAAGGAGCTTAAATGTGAAACCCACCCTCATGCAGGGACGAAAGTCAGATCACTATCAATTGAAGGTTGAAACATGTACCAACAGCCACCAATAGTTCTCATTTGCAACCAATTTTGAGGTACCAAGGCCCACAAAGGGATACACTTGTTCAATTCATTATATTTCATAAATTTGTGAGAATTTAGGGATTTTAGGCAATTTTGCACCCTTGTTGGGAACTTTCAAGGGTTGTTTGACAAGTTACAAGGCCCCTGCAGGACACAAAAATTATCCTAAGACACCAATTAACAAGATTACCTTGCAAAGAACCTCTAAGTGCCAGCATGGTATCCCCTGTACTCCAGTGTTTTATGTAATCCAAACCAGCAAGACACAGAATAACAGTGATAAAACATGCAATAGAAGTAAATGTGCAGCAATTAAAATAACTCATAACAGCAGCAAAGATATTTTATTATTCTCTAGATTAGTACATCGACAAACCAGCCTTGTCACAGCAACAGCATGCATAAGAAATTATCCCAAACAGCATAACCATGAACTATCACAAACATGTATGAAAATACAACCACTCAACAATGATGCCATATGAGACTGGCAAGGAGTGACTCTTTATAAAAAAAGAGGATCGCGAAGCAATTGCAACCAACCAACCTATGTTCCATAAAATTCCAGGATGGGGACAATAGGACAGTTTTTCGAAAAAAAAAGTCATCTCTCCACAATGGCCCCCAAATCCTAGGACAACTCCTTGTGAAACAAAGAAACCAACCACAATGACTTCCAATATGTAACTACATACATGAAATTTGAAAATACCCCATAACTTCATGTGATGTACATTATTACAAAATAAGGGGTGTTATATACACAGATGCAACAGCCCTATAGCATGTATGACAAAATGACACATACAAGAAAAATTTCTCGTAGTGTAACTAATTGCAGTGGTGCTTGAGCTTGTGCCATGTTGTTTTGTTGCCTACATCTGCCCCCTCTAAATTAGTCAATGTCCCTGCCAATAGCATCATTGGAAATCCTGGCTGGGCACTGTCGAAATGAAATTTAACATACACAAAATTTCATTTCTACTTAAATAATTCTACAGATCTGTAGCCATTAGCAATAACAAATGGTAAATAAACATGAGCAGATTTGTATTAACAATGGCATATATGGTTACATCATACAGTCTGCAAACCCTATGCAGAATACTCTTCATGACTGCATACAAGAGCCGATTGCATCCTACCATATGCACATATGCACCAGCCTTTTCTCAAACATACCTATGCGCTTGAATGAATGTGGAGAGGGTCTTATTCATACAACTAGAAATTAGTTGCACCCTTCCAACTACCTCACACCTCATCATTTCCCTAAATTACATTTCCCACTACAGGACAAACAAACTTATGCCTTATGACTTTGCCAACATACATAAGATTGCATTACGTATAATATTACATCGCCACTTTACAACATTATTAAATATATGTACACACATTTCGTCATACACTTTGTGTACAACTACAAAAATAACATTGAATACCAAAAATTATTCACTAAATGCAGACATGTCAATTTGCCTACCTACAGGTACCAGAAGACTATGTCAAGAACAGGTAGCTACATGGGCTGACTAGTGGAGGCAGCATGCAACAGTTGGATCTCTTGTCAACCATCCTTGTATTTTTGTTGCATATGCTTGCCATATCTGTTGTAGGTGACCTAATTCCTCTCAGCTTTTTCCAACTTCATCTACTCTTGGCCCATCTGTTGAGACATGGTCCTCACCTATTTCCTTGTCGCATCCTATTGGTCATCCATCTTCCAAGGCTAAGAGTCAAGAGCTGAAATGCATTGTTCTCTCTTCTAGAGGTGGACTCCGATGACAAATTATGTTGTACCTGCTCCCACTGCCGACAAACCATTTCTGTTGCTCCTTTTGAGTTGTATCCTTGACTCCTTTGCACCTGGACCATCATGCCTCCATGAATTCATGAACACATGAACCATGTCGGTGATGCAATGGTGTCATGTTAATAAAATGTCTCATAGAGTTTGTTATAGATGTGTTATCACACCACTATTTTCTCACATGTGTGTATGTGATGCCATATATATCTGTGATAAATATCATGTAATATGTTATGGAGCATGTCGGAACTTTAAGGTTTGATGTGGATGAGGAATTAGGTGATAACTAGGAAGTTGCCAACCAATCACCTACTTGTTTTGTGATAACTATATGCACATAATCCACCTTGGTCCGGGTATGATGATGACATTGGATGATGTCAATTGTTTGTATTCGTTACTTGTGGCTTGTGTTGTACACTCAATAAAACTAGATGTATCCCGTATAGTTGGAATACGAAGGACGCATGCAGCATATTTATATGTATTTGTAAGTTCTTCATATTATGCTTCTTTATTTATATATAACATAATTATATTATAGTATATTGAACTATAATTCTTTGTACGGGAAAGCCACATTTTGCCGTTGTTGCCTATATGAAGTTTGGTTGAAGTTGGTGACATGGATTTGCAATGAGCAACTTGCTTGGGAACATGAACAATAACAATAATGGGAAAATGAAAGCATGGTCAATGAGTAGAGTGGTCCAAGTGTTCCCTTGTCCCCTACGGAGGATAAAGGATAAGAGGCTAAAATGGGAAATGATGCAGACTAGTTTGTTGATGTTGATGAAGGCCCAGGTGACAACAAAAGAAATTTAACTAGGCAAGAAAGGTTGATAAAGATTGAATTGAGTGGTGCATCAACATACATGATTGAAGCAGGTTTCCCAATGATGTGCGACATGGTAATCCAACATCGAAACAATTGCAGGTTGACATGTCTAATGGTGACAATGATAGGAATCTAACATTGAAGCAACTACAGATTGGCTTGTTTGATGGTAAGCAAGATGAGTATCTGATATTGTAGCAATTGTAGGTTGATGTATGCAATGGTGCACACAACAAGAATCCAATGTCAATGCAACTACAAAATAGCATGTCAAATGGTGCATATAACAAAAGTCCTATATTAGCAGAATTGAATGTTGAAACATCCAACAATGCACAAGACGAGAGTCCAACACTGGAGCAATTGCATGTTGCTGCATCCAACGATGCACATGACAAGAATCCACATTAGAGCAGCTATAGTGTGATGCATCCAACAATGTGTGTGACAACACAAGCAGCCATTGCTTATGCCAAATAAATTGACCAACACGACGATCAATATCAACATGATGGATAAATGTTACGCATTTCAAGGTGGTAAGACAAAAGATGTAGCCAAACATTGGAAAATCCTCATCACAAATTGGAAGGCCAATGGGTAGATGAATAAAGCAGATTGTAGGAGGTTATTCCTTGTGACTCTAAGTAGAATCGCATTGAAGTGGTACATGGAATTGCCATAGGGCAAGTAACAAACTTGGGAAAAGTTGCAAGAAGCCTTTATAAGGACATGTAGTTGATCCGTAATTTATGCTGAGGTCATTGTAGAAATCCATAGAATCGAGCAAAGTAGTCCAACTCCATTCAATCCTACAACCAAGGGTTGAACGGGTTGGTCGATTGACTAGAGACTAAGAGGTAAAACACATTGATGAAAAGACCACTTGAAAGGAACAGAAGAATTTTTCAAGGTTCCAAAGATTGTTTTTCCAAGTATGGAGTAGAGTTCTCAGTATGGTTCGGGAAAAATGTCAGTCCTTTGGAAAACAAGCAGTTTAAAAGAGCAAGAAGAGGAAAACCTTGCTACAGTGTGACTCTCCCACATCCAACCAGTTTTATTTAATTTAGTATTTTTTAAGTTTGAAAAGTTTGCAGTAGAGTTCTGAGTACAGTTCAGGAAACATCTCAGTCCATTGGAAGGCAAACAGTGATTAAAGAGGAAGAAGATGAAAATCTTGCTAGACTGGGACTCTCCCACATCCTACTTCAAATTGTTAAAGTTAAAATTTTTAAATTTAAAAAATAATAAATAAACAAATAATCATTTCAACTGAACTAATGAAAATTCCTTCGCTGAACTAAAAGGAAAGCTATTTAAAAAAACCCTACAAAGTTTTAAAGCTTTAAAACTAACGAAGACAATCAAAATAAAAAGTACCTGCTATCATCAGAGACGAGGGTAACATAGTCTAGGGTAACATAGTCTAGGCAGGCAAATTGAATAAGTGCATTGGAAGTCAAGTACACGCACATTAAGAGTTTTGATATATTTGATGTTATAAAGTCATGATGTAATATTGTATGTGACAATGTGTAATGTTAAGTGAAGTATTAGTTATGTACGGATAAGTCATTAGTCATAAAGTGAGTCATGAAATGAAAATATAAGTTAAATACACGTCAACTGTAATTTAAGAAAATGATGAGGTGTAGGGTAGTTAGTAAGTTGAAGGATGCAACTACCTCCTTAGTTGTATAATTAAGACCCTTCCCTCATTCATTGTGTTGTTGGCATGTAAGGAAAGGTTGGCATGGTATTGAGGTGTTTTATCAAGTCGTTTGAATGATGTTGCAGGCCGTCTGAACTGCTGTGCCGGGCAGTCTGAATGTTGTTGTAAGCCGTCTGAACTATTGTGCCAGGCAGCCTGAGATGCTGTGCCAAGCCGTCTAAACTGTTGTGTCAGGCAGTCTGATATATGTTGTGTGTGCAGTGTATGCATTGTAATTGTAAGTTATTCACATTGTATATTTTGTTCATTTAAGTGGTAATAGAATTGTGTTGCAGTATGTTGTATTCCATCTCTACACATAGTACATTTGGTGAGGCTCAGTGCCACAGGCTTATTTTATGTCGTTGAGGTTCCACAAGATCTCAACCTCATAACTTTACGCATCCAGACTCCTGCGGCTCCATTTCTACCCAAAGCTCCAAGGCTTCTTGTTCATGTTAAGGTATTTGCAGTTGCAGGAGCTGCTCCACTATTTTCATTCTCTCTTCACCCACTGGATCCGCTCTATGCTCCACAAAGCAAGAAGGCAGGAATTCAAGCATGTTCAACCACGGGGAAAAGTACAAGGAAATTCTAGTCTTCTATGCTAGGAAGGAAGAAGAAAAAAAGGGTATTATTATCAAGGACACAATCAAACTTAATCAGAGAGTTTATAATATCAGTTGCTGCCTAGCAATATCAGTTTCCATGCTAGACTCTATTCCATCTAAGCTGAAAAATTATTTGCATTAAATCCAATTGCTGCTGAAGAGAAAATCTAACTTCTCCATCAATCTTGAGTTTTGCAGCAGCATGATCCTTATAAATAAAATAAATTTGAATCCAGAGAAACAAGAATAAGCAGGGTGAAAGTCAATCAAGGATTTCTATAGTCCATCACCAACACTTATAACTGTCTTAACAGTAGGTCATATTAGAATGCTCGAAGACCGTCCCATATTGTGTTACTGCAACAGAAATATAGCCTCAGAAATAGATCTACCAAAAAGCAGACCTAATTATCTGAGTTGTTCACTCAAGTACAATACAAAAGCGAAGGATCCTAAATATGTATTCGGTAATCATAAAACGAACAAATTAGGTAGGTATTTTTATATTTCTGTATATAGGGCATCCCAATAGACAAGTTAATGTACTACCTCTGCATCAGCACCATTTATCTAGAGATGAACTTGTTGGATCATCTTCAGCAATATTCTGCATAGCCTTTCTCACGTTTATGCAACTGGAGCTGATACATTAATTGCCATCCCACAAAAATGCCTTTTGAGATTGTTGGGCTTCTCTTGTTCATGTCTAGGGACTCGTTGATTTTAAATCAACAAAACAAATTGTTGTTGATAAATATCTAACTCTCTTATATCAAATCTCATTTTCCCTTAAAGGCTGCTTCTCACACAAAGTATGTTAATTCCCATGTTGCTTCTTCTATGACCATTCTACAAGATATTATCTAATTTCTATTTTTCTGAGTCTTAACTCTTTTAAGCATGATCTTTACTGTGTCATGTCAGTTCTACTTTACTTGTTGCATATCCAATATCCAAACAACTTTATCAGATCCAGGTTGTTTTCCTTTTAATGACCAACATAAAAGACAGGATGTATTTATAGAGAAGCAATTGCCTTTTCTATAGATAGAGAGCTATTTGGAGCACCCTTAGTTTACTGTTCTGACAAACCTCCAACAAACTTAAAGACTCTGATGGTTATCTTCAAATAGTGATCTCCTATTTGGCTTACCCATAGATAAACATCTTAGGCTCTGATGGAGGTCTTTATATAATTCTTCCCTTTGCCACTTATGTGGTTTTCCTACACTCCTTCAATTTTTTCAGTCAGACCACCCTGGGCTTGATATTCTCACTTCTATTGAGATACACCGTATGAAAGATGGAACCGCTTAAACAAATACAGGTTCCTCAATTTATTCAGAATAAGAAACACTATGGAAGAATATGTAACATACGTGCAATAGACAGAATACCGATCTACAAAGATATGAAGATCAACATAAGGTGCTATTTTTTATTGTAATTAGATTTCGTTACAGGCTCATCATTAACCCTTAGTTAAAAGGACACTGTATTGATATACAAAGATAAATTAAGATAGAATTGGACTCAGATGACTCTACCGTTCGGGACTGATATCCACTCCACCCCATACAAATTCCTGCTGACATCACTGCTGTGTTGAGTACACACCATAGTCACTTGGAGACGGGTCACTGTTGCGTTAAGTACACCCCATAGTCACTTGGAGATGAGTGCTGGTACGGGAGATGGTAAGGGGGTAGAGACATCAATTTTAAAATAATGGATACACAGGTACTTAAAATTATCAAATTTAATAAATAAATATTAGAATATTTAAAATTTTAAAACTAGAATATAACAAATACACAACCAATAAATAAAATTTAAAAATAATCAAAATGTGTAAAAATTTGAATAATCTACATAAGTAGAAATCAAAGTCCTCAGAATAGGTTATTTGAGAGTCATAAACACTCTTATTGACCTCTTAATAAATAACCAAGAAATATTCAAGTACATGTTTATTTCGTAAGTTTTGGATCTTTCAAAAATCATAAAATAAACTTTCTTGAGCAGCTACATCATCTTTAGGACCTTTGGTTACTACAAATACTGTTATTTAGGGTTTTTCAAACTGATATTATTTGGGATCAAATGTAAAAACCCTCGTTGTCCTTTTCAAAGGAAAAAGGAAACATCACATGTCAAATACATTCGATTTTATCTTACTTACTTCTAAAGCTTGATCCCTCACCTTAGCACTTTAGAATTTCGAATGGATAATGCATGCGGTTTTTTAAGAGGAAAAGGGTAAAAGACATTCAAAAGTTTTAGGAGGCACCTTTGGATATTGGAGAAGTCTCTGAAATATGTACCATTTGAGATAAGGATCTCTCTCCTTGTATGTGTTAGTTTTTTTTTTTTTTTAATTTACATGATGGAATCGGTAGCCGCCACGAATTTGGGCAGGCTGTTCGGCTTTTATGGCCACCACAGTATTCTGTGATGTCTGCCCTAGAAGCTGCCACATAGTTCCTCACGTAGTTCGCCCATATAACCACCATACCACAATCATTTTAAACCTTTTACACCGTTGAAAGCATCAGGAAAGGGACAAGCGTTCAGTTCGACGAGGATCAAAAATTGAACCTTGAACCTCCACCTCCTTTACGGGATTTGGTCGAACCAATTGGTATACACCTCAAACCTATATGTGCTAGTTTTTAGTGTTGTATTTTGTAAAAAAAATAGCAATCCCCTTAGTTAGATTTTGGGTTGTTATATTTGGTATCAGAACTCTAGGCACGAGGGACTAGATCTTCTTGTTATGTTAAGGATTGGGGTATCCTCCTATATAGATCTTGTTTACTTCTTAAGACAAGCTGGGAAAACATAGCTTAAGTCAAAGAAGAATAGGGGGATTAACCCCCTAGAAGTAGTTGTTATGCTACAACACCTTACAATTAGTAAGTGTGTACTTTGGCATAATATTACTCAAATAGATTTAGAGTAACACCTCTCATAGGATGAGGGTGTTTTTAACAAAAAGACTTTGTATTTAGTAGCGCAGTAAGGTGATGTTGTAACCTAATCTACTATTTTGGATTTTTAGGATAAATAGCACCAAGAAGAGAGAGGTCTAATCCTTCAAGTAGTCAAATCCAACAAAGTAATATTGAGGAAGGACCCCAAAATGAAAAATCGAGCAATCCCAGTAATGAGGTAGAGAACCTCACTACATTGGTCACTACCATGCAGGATCAAATGGAACAATTTATGGAAACTTTTGGAAACCAAGATTCACAGGTAAAAAGCTCAGAAGCTGGTCAAGCCAATGAGTTGACCACATAAAAACTAGAGGCCAAAAATTTGTTAGAAAAAAATTTGGCTAAAGACTTAAAAAATATTTGTACCTCCAAATTTGGTGAAGGAGAAGCAGATGAATTCGAAGTGTGGCTTAGAGAATTAGTGATCTATTTTACAATGAAGAACTACTCCCTAGAAACTCGAATAGTTTGGGTAACAATTTACCTAGAAGGAGCTACATTACATTGGTGGAAGACCTACTCAATAGAGAAGATGATCGAAGCTATCAATCTAAATTGGAAAGACTTTATCATAATATTTAAAAAGAGGTTTCTCACTGAACCTTTTTATACATTAAAGTTTGAAGAATTTACCAACCTTCGACAAGGGACTAGAATTGTAGAAGTTTACAACAAAAAGCTGGTGAAGTTGCTCAAATATCTACTGCATATGATGAACATATGAGGATTCATAAATTCATCCTCATATTAGAATCTAAAATAAGGTATGATGTAAATATGCATGAACCAAAGTCCCTACAAAGGGCCTATGATCTAGAAAAAAAAGTCTCACCATCAGTTTAATTATACCACTCTATCTGAAAGAGATCAGTAGGCATTGAGAAAAGAAATAGTGATGGTTTAATAAAGCGGGAGGGGGAACAAAATTAGAAGGGTAAAATTACCCAAAATCTAAAAGGAAAAATGATGAAAATAGGGAAGGTTCAAAAATAACTTCCAAAGGAAGGGTGACAGTAATATAAGCAACAAGAAACCCCAACCACAAAAATAGCTAGGTTCAATTCCAACAGTCAAGGCAGGGAATTAGAAATAGATAACTCATCTAGGGCCTAAAAATGGTTGCTACAATTGCGGAGGACCACATTATACTAGTAACTATGCTTACCAACCAAGACCAAGCACATCAAGTGCTAAGGGAAAGAAACTGGCTCATAAAATCTATGCAGCCACAAGGAACCAAAAACTAGGATAGGCCACACTGTTGCTTTTGATGGGTAAGATTTTCAATAGAGAAGTGGATGTTTTAATTGATGGTGCAGATTTAGATAGTTTTATTTCTTCTATACTAACCAAGGATATACCGAAAAAACTAGTACAAGCCACACTGTTGCTCTTGAAGAGTAAGATTTTCAATAGATAAGTAGATGTTTTAATTGATAGTGGAGCTTCAGATAGTTTTATTTCTTCTATACTAGCCAAGGATATACCGAAAAAACCAAGATATTTGGCTCAAGGGTGGAAGGTCGAGTATGGTTCTAGGCAAACCTACTCAATGGATCGATATTTCTCAATGGCAAAAATTACCTTAGAAAAGGTATCAATCGAAGGATGTTTGTATGTAGCACCACTACATGCCTTTGATGTTATCTTAGGGATGGATTGGTTATAGGCTCATAAAGCCTTAATCAAATTATAGGATATATGGATAGAGATTTTAGAAAAGGGTAAAGGTAGGATAAATATCCATAACGAGCAAATATTATTCAAACCCCAATTGCTATTTGTTAAACAGCTAAAAAAGGCCCTAAGAAAAGGAGGGATGGTTTATGTGGTAAAGCTCAATGAAGTCAGGGAGGAACAAAAGAAGGAAGTATTTGAAAAGCATCCTATTATACAATAATTTAAAGAAGTATTTCCTGAAGACCTACCCGAACTTTCTTCTGTGCACGAGTTTGACTTCACTATTAATTTAATGCCAAGAGTAGAACCTATCCATAGAGCTCCTTACAAAAGTAACCCTATAGAAATACAAGAATTAAAAGGTATAATGGAAACAAAGTTGATAAAACCTAGTGTCACCTTGGGGTGCACTAGTGCTCTTCATCAATAAGAAATATGGTTCGCTGCGATTATGTATTGATTATAGGATGCTCAACAAAACAACCATCAAAATTAGGTATTCTTTACCTAGAATAAAGGACTTGTTCAATCAGTTGAAAGATGCTATAATCTTTAAGAAGATTGACTTGAAATTAGGATATCATCAACTAAGAATACATGAGGAGGACACTTGTAATACTGCTTTCAAAACCATATACAAGCACTATGACTTTATAGTCCTACCCTTCGGGTTAACTAATACCCCAGCCATGTTCATGAATTTAATAAACATATTCAGGAGGCATCTAGATTATTTTGTCCTCGTAGTTTTAGATGTCATCTTAATCTATTCCAAAGATAAGAAAGAACATGATAGGCACCTTAGAATCGTGTTGGAATTGTTAAATAAAAATTAACTCTACAAAAACCTAGCAAAGAGCGACTTTTGTCTCAGAGGTAAAATATTTGGGACATATAATATCTATTGAGGATATCGTGGTAGATCTAGAAAATATTAAGAGAATTTTGGATTGGCCACCACCTACCAATGTGACTAAAGTAATAAGCTTAATGGGTATGATGGGCTATTATAGATGGTATATAAAGGATTACTCCAAGATAGCCATTTTGATAACAAACCTCCAAAATAAGGGAAAGGAGTTTAAATGGACTGAGAATTGTGAGGCTTCTTTTGCAACACTTAAGAAAAATCTCACCACAGTGCCAATACTCAAGATTCCAGATCCATAGGAAATATTTGTAATAAATACAGATGCATCGCTAGAAGAGCTAGGAGGATTATTGTCACATGATGATGTTGTTATAGTATATACATCAAGGAAATTAAAGAAGCATGAAGTTAACTATGCTACGCATAATATAGAGCTAGCAGCAGTTGTTCATGCTCTAAAAAGCTAATATCATTACCTAGTAGGGAGACCTTTTGAACTAAGAACCAACCATCAAAGCTTGAGACACATATTTACCCAACCTATGCTCAATTTAAGATAGAGAAGATGGGTTGAGTTCTGAGCAGAGTATAACTTTAAGATTAAATATATCAAAGGGAAAGAGATTACAGTGGTCGATGCCTTAAGCAGAAGAAGGCACATAGTAGCCCTGACCTAAAACCACATAGATTTACTAGACCATATCAAGAGAATACAATCTCAAGATGAGTATTGGAATAAAATTTAGGTCAAAATAAGTAGAAACCCAGATAAAAAAAGGACTTTTGCACTAAATATGGTCTTTTGTAGTATAAATATAGAGTCGTTATGCCAAAAATGGGTAACTTGAGAAGACTAATCATGCAAGAGACACATAGAACCCCATATTCTACCCATCTAGGAGGGGATAAAATGAGAGAAAATATGAAAAATGTCTTCTTATGAACGAGAATGAAGAAGGACATCACTAATTTTGTTGTTTGGTGCCTAGAATGCCATAAGGTGAAGGCTAAACGTAGATATCCTACACGACGATTATATCCACATGTTATACCTATGCAAAAGTGGTAGGTTATATCCATGGACTTCATAGTAGGTTTACCCAAGACAAGGTAACAACATGATGCAATCCTTGTAATAGTCAAGAGATTGAATAAGGTTGCACATTTCATACCTAGAAACATCACGAATGATGCTCAAGTTGTGGCCAACATATTTTCCAAGGAGGAATTCAGACTCCATGGATTCCCTAAAATGATAATTTTAGATAGAGATTCTAGATTTAATTTTGAATTTTTGAAAGCCTTACATCGAGTTGTAGGCACAAAATTGAATATAAGTTTTGCTTATCATCTTGAGATTGATGGTCAAACTAAAATGATAAACCAAGTACTAGAAGACATGTTTTGCATGTATTGCATGGATCAAAAGTCTAGATGGGAAGACTATCTACATCTTGTAGAGTTTACCTACAACAATGGGCATCACTCTTCTTTGGGTATGACCCCGTTTGATGCCTTGTATGAAAAGAGGTGTAGGATACCATTGTCATGGGATAATTTAGAGGACCGAGTTGTAATCAAACCGAACATGGTCAAGGAAATGAAAGTTCAACTTAAGACAATCAGGTAAAGGCTCCAGGAAGTTGTTGACCATCAAAAAAGTTATGTTGATCTGAAGAGGACTCCAAGAGAATACTCTAAGGGAGAAAGAGTGTTTTTAAGGGTCAAGCCAATAAAAAGTGCAATCAAATCCATGAAGTTGAATCCTTAGTTTGGGGGACTCTTCGAGATCACTAAGAAGATTAGCCTGAGTGCATACCGGCTTGCTTTACCACCTAACCTGTCAAATATCCATGATACCTTCCACATATCCCTACTTAGAAAATATGTAGTTGATGTTGATCATGTTTACAATGTTTCTAAACTATAGATGGCAAACCCAAAGGCTATTGAAGTAATATCGGTAAAGATCCTAGAATTTCATTCTAAATCCTCGAGGAAATAGATTCTAGAGCAATGTAAGGTCTAGTGGGATCATTATTCAAAAAGAAGTGCCACTTGAGAGAAAGTGGATGAGATGAAGAGCCATTTTATCTTTTTGTTTGAAAATATGTAATAACTTTTTATTTGAAAATATGTAATAACTTTTTGTTTGAAAATTTATAATAACTTTTTGTTATAAGAAACCCACGGGATTGGATTTAACCTAAGGGGGGTAGTATATCATACCCCACCTTTGGCAAAACTTGGGCCTCATATACTATCCACAGATGAATGACCAATGGATGCTTAGTTTAAATGTTTTGAATAATTATTGCATTAATTTATCTTGAAGAATGTGATATTGCTAATGTATTGGTAAATGTGTAGAACTAGGTACCTCAGTGGATATAAGAGGTAGAAATGCCCACCAACAATGGGGTACTTGAAAAGGGAAGTGATGACAAGACAACTCAAGGTAACATGGATGGCTACCCTCATATAGGCATGTATTATTGCTTTCGGAGTAACCATCAACAGGCCAACCATCTAGAGTTGAAGTTGGTAGCCTTGTAGCTATCATAAATTCTTTGGTTGAGATGGGTGATCGGGTTGATGGTAAAGCTTCCACCTTGTTTGATTATTTGGTGTGTAAATGTTGTTTAAAGAACTTCATAAAAAAAGGGTTAATGGACATAGAGAGTACATTATCCCAAATCCATTTGAATGTACGATACTTATAAGTTGATAGTATATAAATAATAATAATAATTTTATTTTATTTTATTTAAATAATAAATGAGATTTATTTAAAATATTGAAAAATATATTATATTAAATAATAATTGAGTTTATTTTATATATATATATATATAGTTTAGTTTAAAATAAAGTATATTTTAAATAATAAATAAATCTATTTAGAATAGATTATTTTAAATAATGTTTGAATTTATTTAAAATAATTAAAAAGTCACTCTTTATTAAAAAAAAAAAAAAAAAAATGAAAAGCTTTCCTCTTTTTAAATTTAAAATGTGCATGTTTTATATTTAAATGGGGGGTTCTAATTAAAATGAAAAAGGGGTACATGGCCCTTTTTATTTATAAAAAGAAATGAAAGAGAGTTATAAAAAAATGATGGTAATTTTAATATTTTAAAATTTGTAAAAATCTTTCATGTGTTGTAGGTGAGTTGGAGAGGGTAGGGCAATCCTCCAAGGGAGGTCCCTGGTTCGAATCTCCACCCTACCAAACACACATCGGGTACCCAAAATCCAGTTGATAATGTTGGTGCGGTCAGGGTCGGGTGCGACTCTTAGGTGATTTTGATGGTGTAGAAACCCTTGATCGTGGTTTCTCAGACCAAGGCGGCCTTGTGTGAGGGTTTTCTCTAAATTCGAAAAAAAAAATTATAAAAAACTCTTCTACCACCACCTTGGATAAGGGGGGCATTAATAGGTGCAAGATTTTGGGAACATGGTAGCTAGATCTCCATGTTAAAAAGCCCCCAAAACAAAAATGAGAGTTCTTTTTGCTGGAAGGAGAAAACTGCTAAGAGGAGAACAGAAGACTTTGCAACGAAAGGTTACTGGCTTGGATTTTCAGGTTGGATTCAGTTATTTCTATCTCCCTTACAATTTTAATGGTGTTTGCATTTTTCCAAGTTATCTAGTTGTAGTCTTAACAAGGAAAAATGTATTGTTAAATATGTTTAAATTTGCTTTACATTGGAAAACCTAAAAGGAGAAAATTTAATTCTATTTATTTAAAATGAGGATTCATTGAATTAGGCACAATGGCCTAATTCAGGAACCCCTCGTCCCTTTCATGTTGAAGGGGATGTTTACTTTTTTAATTAATTAAATTTAAGTTTTAAATATATAAATATATTATATAGGGCCTCCCTAAGTTTTAGGGAGACCAATGGTTTCTGTTGCATAAAGGCAAAGGGAAGGCATCGCCTTCCCCCTACGCACGTAGTGCAAAGTATGCAGCACGGATAGGGGGAAGGTAATAACCTTCCCCTACCCATGGTGAGGGAACACCTTACAATGGTGGATGCCACTATGAGGGTGTTGCCCTCACAATAGAGTGTTCGTTGTGAGGACAACGTCCCTCACAGCGAACGATCACTGTGAGGGGGTGCTCTCACGTTGCCTGTCCTATGAGGACCGGTCCTATGAGGACTGCGTCCTTACAGGAGGGGCCTGTGCCTCAATTAATTTAATCTTTTCTTCACTAGATATATATATATAAAAGAGGCTTATTTAATATTTAAAAAAATGTTCTTTAAGGGAAATTTTAAGAAGCAAATGAAAAAAAAGAAGGAAATTAGAAAAATGAAACCTATTCTTTTTTAGAGTTAAAAAGTTTTTTAAAAAGGAAGTCATTATTATTTTTAAGTAATAATGGTTTAATTAATTTTTTTTGAGAAGGGCTTATTCTTTTAGATGATTGAATTGAATTATTTATTTAAAAAGGAAGTCATTATTATTTTTAATTAATAATGGTTTAATTAATTTTTTTTTGAGAAGGGCTTATTCTTTTAGATGATTGAATTGAATTATTTATAAGTTTAGATTCTTTTATGTTTAGCTAAATGAAATCTTTACTCAAAGGAAATTTCTTTTAAGAGAATTTATATAAAGAGAATCTTATATTCCTTGCCTATGGTTGAATAAAATGTATTAAAAGGAAAGATTTTACATTTTTTGTTATTATGGATGCATTAAAATCTTTGGAAAAGAAAAGAATTTGAGGAATATGGGAATTGGTTTATTAGAGAAGGAAATGAATTTAGTTTTCTCATTGTTTGATAATGATTTTTTTACAATTTTTGGTAAATTAAGTATTTAATTAATTGAATTTTATGGGACCTTAATTAGTTAGAGAAAGGGGTAATTTAAGTACTTAAATAATTAGGGTTTATGGGGTATTGGTTAATTAAGGAAAGCAAATGAGCCTAATTGATAATCAAATCTAAGGGAGGACTTTTATGTTCAAGAATGAACCTTGAATTGATAAAAGGAATACATGATGAAATGAAAGATAATCTCCCTAGGTGTTGAGTGTATAAGTTGTAAACATGTATTGGTGATTGTATAGTTTCAATTTGGTATTTTTAATATACTAGATTAAATGATCATCTAGTAGATGCATGATTCACAGTTTCATGAGCTATTCTAATCCCTTACTACCATCAATTGAGTGGTGGGCACGCTAAAGGACCAGGAGAACATTAGAATCCAAGACAGATACTTATTTATGAACGAAACACTTTCTAGAGTAATATTTGTATAGCTAGTTGAAATATTCTATTCTTAAAGGCATGGAATTTTTTTATCATGCTCAAACTATCTAATGATTTATGGGAAAATAAAAATGTATCTCCTAATTATAATTTATGATGCACCTTATTGATTAGATATGTTAGCCATTTATTTATGCATGATTTAGTTAGATTTATTTATTTTATATTCTTCTTATAATTTATTCCATGTTTGATTTTAATTGATAGACTTAGTGTTTATTCTTTTATGTAGATGGTTTAAATATTCTTAGAGTAGTTAAGTAAATTCTTCAGATATTAGAATGCTATGTGTAGAGAACCTAAGAAATTATGGGGTTTCTTAGGACTATTGTTGGGTGTTTATATTTTTAGGAAACTAAACTGGTTCGACTTATACAACCTAATAGTTTTAAATGAGAAAAAATAGCTATGATAGGATTGGGCTACCATATCATAAGGATAAGATGAGTAGCCTATTTGTAGTACACATTATGTACCCACACATATAAATTTATGTAGGGTATAGAGATGAACACACCCTTCAATTGATCGAAGAAGACAAGCTAACCCTAACTGAGTTGTGATTGATAGCTTATCATAATACATGTAGTATACCTACATAGAATAATTTGTGTATGGCATGGAGATGGGTGTATCTTGATTAGATACTAGATAGATAGTTGGTGATAAGAAGAATGATAGACAACTTGAACTTAGAGCTAATTTAGATAACTTGTAGTTGAACATACCATTTGAGATAAGGATCCCTCTCTGCATGTGCTATTTTTTAGTTTTGTGTTTTGTAAAAAGAAATAGCAACCCCCTTAGTTAGATTTTGGGTTGTTACACCTATAATAGATAGAGAAGAATTCCATCTTCTAGCATAAGAGTAAGCATAAAATAAGAAGGTTATATGAAGGATTGATATATCTATCTAAATGTAAGCTTTCATCTAGTGGAGGTTAATTTAAGTTGTAAGATATTGAAGTTTTAGATCATAGAGAAATTAACCTTAACAGAGGATTCAGGTCTTGAAGACAGACCTTGACATAGATAAAATATTTCAAGTCTGGAAGATAGACCTTGACATAAAGAAATTTTAGGTCTTTTAGGTTTTCTACATATCTACGAGTATTCAATCTAAGAGGATAGTGAAGTCATATACAAGCTATAAGCTATAAGATAACCAAAATCCATATACATTCACTTTATTGTGATAACATATCAGGTCTGATACAAAAGAAACAAAGGTATAGAAGAATAAATTCTAAGGTGTAAACACAGGATAGTTAGCAAGCATACAACATAGTATAAAAGGAAAGCACAATATTGTAATACAAAGCGTGGCATAGTGCTATAGCACACAACATGATGCAGTAACATAGTTGAGATTCTAGCATAGCACCTTGCATATCATTGAAGAGCAATGACTAAGCATGAAGCCAAATGAAGCATGATGTAGTTCAAACTAAGGCTGAGGAATGCTTCAAAAATAGAGATATCCATCACTTAGAGGAAGTCCAAGTGCTCATAGTGCAACCAGTTGGAAAACAAGAGCCAAGTAATTGCTAAAAGTGGAAATACAATGTAACATAGAGGAAAGAGTATAGTTAATCTCTAAGCAATACCAAGAGCACAACAAGTAATGAGTAGGCAACACCATCGAGTAACGTGTATGTAGAATCAAGGGTTTCAACACCAATAAGTAACGGATAGGAAATACAAAAATTTGTGTCAGTGAGTAACGATAGGTAGCACCAAAGGTTTTACACATGCATGTAATAGATCATTAAAAGTCTTCAACACTAGAGGAAGGAGAAAGGAATAGTGACATAGTAACATCCACCAGATATTTGGAAGAAATATTCTTGAATAGCATTTGAAATGATATGTTAGAAACTCTAATATTTATCTCTACCCACCTGAAGTTGAATGCCATAAAATGAAGTGACTTGGTGGCATGTAGCACTCAACCAAGTAGATTAAATCAACTCACATGAGGTGGAACAATATCACAAGCATCCACAACATACATTCCATCCACAACTTTGGAGAGGAGAAAGGCATGCAATATTTTTCTAAGGTATTTCAAAGTGATTAGGGTTTTTCAATTTCAATCCATAGGAGTGATAAGGTTTGATTTAATTTATTAAAATATTTATTAAAGTTTAACATTAGGAGCAATAAGGATAGGCATTTATTAAAGTTAAATGTCTTTACTAAGGTTTAATTAGGAGTGATAAGGTAGAAGTATTTTTATAAGGAATAATTAATTGTTAGATTTGTTTAATGGAGGGATAAGTAGGATAATAGTCTAATTACTTATAAGTTTGGAGTTATAAGGATTCTTTAATAGTTTTTTGATTTGGTAGATAAATTTAAGATTTATTTGATTTAATATTTTTTGAAATAGAAGGTCATTGAATTTTTGCAAATTAGTTATTTGGGAGTCAAAAGGTATTCAAATTCAAACTTAGGAAAATAAAATTTACAAAATTCATTATTTCTTAGTTTTTAAAAATTTGAGGAGACATAAGGATTACTACTTCATAGGATTTATATTTAGAAACTTTAAAATATTTAAACCTAGAAAGTTACAAGTTAAAGGATACAAAAATGGATAAGATATCAAGAGGAATTTTTCAACGTAGAAGATATTATCAAAATATATATTCTTCAAAAGGAAAAGTTCAAGAACAAGGTACATCTAATGAGCAACATCATATTCCTCAAAACTCTTGTCAACAATGCAAAATAGTTTTAAGTAAATCCAATCAAGTGATTCAAATAGAAAAATATCTTTGGTATATAGACTTAGGTGCTAGTCATCATATGATTGGTAATTCACAATGGTTTAATTGTTTGAAAGTCAAAGATAATTTTTATTTGAAGATTGTTGATGATAAGAGGTACCTAGTTCATGGAAGTGCTAGTGTAACACCAAGTGCATAATTTTAGATTTTGTACTGAAAGATGTTATGTATGTTCCAGGGTTGTCAACCAATCTTATTTTAGTTACTAAATTGGTTGAAAGTAGAAGATCAATTGAGTTCAAATATATAAATGAGAACAATAAATGTATTATCAAAAATAAAAATATAACAAAGGCCATGGGATCAATTAAGAATGGGATATATGCTTTAGATTCAATTGGTTTTTCTCAAGAGCTTGTATTATTTCAAGATAACATTGTTGAATGTTCTAAAATGCAAAGCATAGAAAATAGGATTCAAGATTACTTCTATCAACGGAAGCATTGGGTGAATCCAAAGTTCAAGATGATGAAATAGATATGACAATAGAATATCGTATGCATGAAGACTATGATTGAAGAATAAAGTATTCAATAACCAAATAATGTAATATAGGGTATGTTGGAGTATATTACATTATTTGGTACATGCTAATGTACCCCTATGGTACCTTCATGGTACATCTTGTAAATATTATATTAGGATTGAGTCTTAGTTTAGAGTGTGAGTAATATTTTATGTAATGTTGTAATGTGTAGGAAATGCACAAATGTTATGTAAGTGTGTATGTGCAGGAAATGCACAAGTGTCATGTGAGTAAGTGTGCAAGTGTAATGTAAGTTTATGTGCACAAGTATCTTATATGTAAGAGTGCACAAGTGTCTTTATATTAGAGTGTGCTAAGTGAAGAGTCATGTCTAGGTGTGCATAAAATATAGATTCCTGTGTATGGAAGTGTCAAGTAGAGAAGCCAAGAGTCATGAGACTTGGCATATGGAAAGGAATAGTCAAGTAGAAAAAGAGTCATTTTACTATATATATATATATATATTACTCCATGGAGGAACATTAGTATGTGACATTCATATCAAGTACATATTCATTATCAAGTGTTTGTATGAGAAAGTGGAATAATAAATATTACATATATTTTGAGTAGTTACTATTGTAAGTTGTGCTACATACTTTGTTCGTGTATGATTCAGGGTATTTACGTTCATATTGTTTTTATTAGTGAATTTTATTTGATATATTAGAAGCCTTGATATACATATTAATTTGCTCATATTGTTCTACTTATATCAAAATATTGATCTTACAATATTGTGCATGTCTTATATTTAATCCTATAAATTTTATATAATATTAAGGTGTAAATAGGACTTCACTCATCAAGTGGTATTATTAAACCCTCTAGGCTCACTAAAGGTTTGCCTAGATCCACTAGATATTATTTACCTATCATTATAGGTTGTCTAGTTTTTAGGTTTTATTTACAACCCTTAAAGAGTTGTAGGTTTAGCCTTTTTGGAAAGACTTATTTAAAGTGTAACTCACTAATTCACAAGCAAAGCTTGCTCATTTTATCCCTTAGTAGTTTATCTTGGAAACCATGATCTAACTATGCTGTTAGATATTCTAACTATCATGATGTAAAGTAGCTGATAAAATAATCAGTTTTATCAAGACATGAACAACTTGAAGTTGCAACATCAAAATAGAATAATTTTTTTTTAATTTACATGGTGGAATCGGTAGCCACCATGAATCCGGGAAGCCCATCCGAATTTTATGGCCACCATAATATTCTGAATTGTCCACCCCGGAAGCCACCACATGTTCTTCACGTAGTCCACCCCTATAACCACCATGCTACAATCATTTTAAACCTTTTACGCTGCTGAAAGCGCCAGAAAAGGGACAAGCGTTCAATCCAAGGAGGCCCAATATTTGAACCTTGGACCTCCACCCCCTTATGAGGTTTGGTTGAACCAATTGGTCTACACCTCGGACCTATAAAAATAGAATAATTAAGATAACAAATCTTGGCTATATCAATCTTAACTTGTAATTATATTGCATTTAGTAAAAAAAAGTACTACAATAAATTGTAAAGTTACAATAGCAATTGCAACTAGTTATAACAATCCTTACTTGCCCTCATATAATTTTAATCTTTCTCATACAATTCATAGATATTCTTCTACAACATGTATTATGTATTTATCTTTAATGCAACATTGTAAAATAATACCACAAATAGATTGTAATTAATCACAATATAACTTATTTTCCTACAACAATCATTCATTGGTAACCTATCTTCATTGCAAATTCATTCTCATAATTATAGAAAGAAGAAGGTTGGACCCCATACTCATCAACACCAAAAAAATTCCATACAAGTCCATAATATAAAATGTCTCTGTCACATCAGCAACCATTTAAATATGGAACAATAAATTATACAAACATACTTTCATTCAAATAGAAAAGAAAGAAAACTTCAATCTCTCTTATCCTTCATTCCCAAAAGATTAATTTCATTACTCACATATTCCTTCTAAAACAAATATAGTTTTTAAAATTTAATACAATATTTTCTTCAACAACAAGAAATATGGAAGATTAATAGCTTATACTTGCACTCTTCACATAAAACTATCTATATTTCCCACACATTCAACCAAACATAGCAGATCCTGAGATAGTACTTGGAAAAGGGTAATACATAATTTCAACAGTAACTAATATTCTCATCATCTAACACAGTTATAATAACATCAAATTCTGAACTCAAGCTTTCCTTTTTATAATATATCAAGATACATCAGTCAATAATTACAACATACAATTTTACATAGTACTTCAATACAAGTTTATTAATGCAATGAGTATCACATAGTATCTCTAAAAGTCCTCATGTATAAGAAGTAGATACTATCATAGATTTACAGTATACATATATTGTAGCCCCATTATCAAATATCTAAAAAAGAGATTTATTTGAATGGTTTGTAGAAGTTGAACATTGATTTCTAAAATTGAAGGAAGGGTTATTTGTGGCTCCTATATTATCAACTCCTAAGTTTTTCAAATAATTTCTCATTGAATGTGATGCTTTTGGAGTGGGTCTTGCAATTGTGATCATACAAGATGATTACCTAATTACATATAAAAGTTAGAGTCTTAAACCACATAAGCAAATCAAGTCTATTTATGATAAGGAAGTACTTCTAATTGTGTGTGATTTAGAAAAATAGAGATAATATCTAATTGGTAGCAAGGTTTTAGTTTAGACTAACCATGATATTCTTAAATTTCTACTCCAACATAAAATATTATTGACTAAACAACAAAAATGAGTAGCTAAGATTCCATAATTTGATTTTAAAATCCTATATACGAAAGGAAAATATCACCAAGTTGTTGAAGCCTTATCTAGAAAGGATGAAGAAGCAATCACATATGTAGTTTCAATAATCGTTCTAGAATGGATTAAATATGTGTAGACTAAATATATCAAAATTAAAAATTATTGGAAAATCATTATGAATATAGATGAGCATCCATGATTTACATGGAAAAATGATATCTTAGAGATGAAGAATCGTATATATCTACCTCAAAATTCAAGTTTCATACTAAAATTTCTAGCCAATAGATATGATTCCCCAAGTTCAAGATATGTTGGTTTCTTAAACATATTATAATGATTGACAATCATTCTTTTGTAGAGATATGCAAAAGGAAATTTGAATGTATATGGACGAGTGCACTACATGTCAAATATATAAAATTAAACATGTTGCATATCGAAGACGTTTGCAACCATTACACATACCATAATAAAAATGGGAAGAAATATTCATTGATTTTATTATTGGATTTCCTATCTCTAATAGATATAATAGAATTTTTATGGTGGTTTATTGTGTCATAAACTTTGCTCATTTCATTCCAATGAAGCATACTTGCTCTACATCTCAAGTGGAAGAAAAATTTATCACCTATGTTTATAAGCTTCATCAGTTTCCAAAGGTAATCATAATTTATCATGGTCCATTATTTACAAGTAATTTTTGAAAGGGAATATGCCAACAAATAGGGATATTGCAAATAATGTGTTCAACATATCATTCTTAAATTAATGGACAAACATAGATCATAAATAAGTGCTTAGAAAGTAATTTACATTATTTTGTATCAAATAAACCCCAAAATGGGCTAAATGATTATCTCTTGCTCAATAGTTGTATAACACAACTTACCATACATCATCCAAATTAACTTTCTTCACTATCGTATATTTTTACAAACCCCCACAATCTAAAGACTTTGCGCTTAATAAAATAAGGGTGTGAGTTGTACATGATTATCAAGTAGAATCCAATGCAATTGTACATGCCACAAGAAACACATATGAAGGTTCTTTGATAAGTCCCAAATTAAACTATAACAAACTTGAATATATTTGATAAGTCATCAAAAAAACACAAGCAAATCAAATTGAGAGTTTCAATTATTCTTTAAGTCAATACCATTTAATAATTTTATTTTGATGAGTTGTAAGATAAATACAAGAATTTTATTTTTACATGTAACATGATAAAGATGAGCAAATAAGTGTTTTTTACATTTTTATTATCACCAATTTATGTTATTTTTTATATATAATTGAATAACATATGGTTTAATTATTTATTTAATTTTTTGATATAATTGCTTTTAAAGAATATTGTTTAGTCATTTATTGAATTTATTACTTTAAATTTTTTAAATAGTTTTTCATTTTGAAGTTTTGTGAATAAATATGAAATATTTTTATTAAGAGAAGATTAAAGCCAAAAATATTCATCAAGGTGATTGAAAATTGATTTTATTGTGAAGATAATTATGGGTAGAATATAAAGCTACCTATTTAGGAAATCAAGTACCAAATATGCATGCAATGTTTGTATGCTTGCCAAAAATTTAAATTGAGTCTTCTTTTCAAGTTCTATTTAAAAATTTATATAAATATCTAATATTTATTTAAAATATTTTTCAATAAATTATATTTCACAATTTCTTTTTATGTAATATTTTTAATTATAAGTCATCAAATAACATGATCTCAAGTGATTAAATATGTCAACTTTCAAAGAATATAATTAGGTTTAAATATTGTAAGATAGTATATACAAAGTTGTCAAAATATTATCATAATATAGTCACAATGGAATATAGAAATATTTTTAAATATACAATTTTTTAAAGTTTTTAATATTCTTTTTCTTCTTCAATACCATGATAATATTATTGTTTATATTTCTTATTATTTTAAACTAGGTCTTCTAGTATGTTAAAAATTTAGTCTTACCTCTTGCATGGATAACTTTACTAATTTTACTTAATTATCAACCTTAATAGTTTGTATCTTGATCCAAGAATATAACCTTTTTACAACATTACTTTATACTCAAAAATACCTAAAAATCTTATTTTCTAATCCTAACTACATTGTTAGGGGTATAACTTTGTGCTCAAGACTTCGTTTTGATCCATTCAAGAAGCATTGAAAAGATTAGAGAGAGAAAAAAATCCACATGCAAATATATCATAGATAAGTTTTCAACATATATGTGGAAAAATGCTCTAGAAGCCCTTAACAATGCAAAATAAAAGAATACCTTAAAATAATTATTTTCTTTTTTCATAGCCAAAATGCATATATAGCTATGTTGACGCATCATTAGATAATAAAACACAAAAAAACAAGTTATATTATGTATTTTTTACTTAATATACACTTTGTAACTCATGGAAGATGAATCACCATATTTCTATATGGTTAACCTTCTAACTCACAAAAGGTGAACCACTACATTTCCATATGGGTGACATTTCCATATTCAATATTGTAGGTCTCAACACATCAATTATTGTATAAATAAATATGCATCCTTGACTATAAAATAAATGAGTAATAAATGTAATGTTATAGCCTCACATATATTCTTAGATATTGCTTGCATTGTACTCTTGTTTTCTAAGTAATAGAATCACTATGTTTCTTTGAGAGGTTCAAGGTTCAAACCCCACTTAGTATGAGAGGATCAGGATCCCTCATAAAAACCTGTGTAAACTCATTGAAAAAATAGAATCATTATTTTATTTTTCTTGTATACTCTTGTCTTCTAGTTTGTTTATACTCTATTATTTTTCATTTGCTCTCTTTCAAGATCACTCTTAACTTGAAATTCTAAATTTTAGATTAGTGGTTTATCTTTTGAGTATATATCTATAAACATGAGATCAAGATATCAAAATTTAGGGGTATCAAATGCAATATCCCTCTGATTACTACCCTTGTTAATCTAAATGATCTCAAGTGAGAACCAAAATGGACAACATTGAGATAGTCAATCCTTTCAATTATATGTTTAATGAAATCTTTATGAAATGAAGGAATAATACGATGGACCAACTGGCTCGAATTATTCAGTGAATCCCAACTATAAGTTCTATAACCTCCTCTCACAACCTCTCACTATCCTAGCACCATATAGTGTTCCCACATTTTTAAGGTGTATGTAAATTTTGTTATTTCTACTTTTAAATAAAAATTTAATCTTGATGCCCTATAAACTTGGTTAGATAAATTATATTCAAATTTCTCTATAAATAGACTTGTCAATAATGAGAAAATAACTTTTACACTTTTGAAAGCTTCAATACCTCCTCAAAATTGGTGGGAAGCATATTACAAAAGTGTTACAAAAGATAATAAAGATGAAGTAGCATTCACATTGGATAATTTTGTGAAGGCCATAAAGGAAGATTATTATCCTATGGAAGACTATGAAGACCAATACATGTGATGACAACAATTACATTAAGGTAAAGATCAACTTGTTCAAGATTATAATGATGCTTTCCACTCTATGGTAGCTTATCACAGAACCAAAAAATTTACCATAAATTACACATACCACAACAAAATTATATTTTTAAACTATTTTAGTGCTTATCAACCATCTAAATAAGGCATCTATCAATTATTACCTTTAAAACTTTATCCTTAAACTTGTAGCTTTTCTAAAATTATTATTTCTTGTATAATCCTTTTCAATACCTTGTTCACTTCATTCTATCAATTTGTTTTGAAAATAAATGTGCCTATATTGTAGCCTTAGTTTTATCTAATTTTAGATCTTCTTGATTCATCATATCCCTATTAGTATTTTTGACATTTTAGAAATTATCTTGGCTCTCATGAGGCTCATTAGAGATTAATCATATGAATGGATTTCAATTTCTAAATTGTGGTTTTCTCATCATATATCTAAGAACCTATTATTTTAAAGGTATCCATTACATTTAATTCATCCTTTGGATCATCTCTCTTTGTAGATTTGAATAATATTTGCTTCCTCTCGTTGAGTGCTATCAACTTTTTTCAGCATATTATACTTTCCATTTAGATTATCCTTTAATTCTAATATGTATTAGTAGGCTTCATTATTCATATGCACTTTGGTTAAGTCCAATATATTGGATATTAAACTTTATAATGGATTCTTATACCTAGCTAAAATTTGCTCTTTGTTGTATTAACTTTGAATTCTAATCTACAACTTTAAAATGTTTTTTTATAACCATAGATTAAATGCTAATTTTACCTTAATTATAAATATTTAAATAATATTTTATTATATAGAGATGAAAAAATCTAACCCTTAAATATTTCAATATATTAATTCAAATATTTGATATTATCTTTATATAATGTTCTTTGAAATTTATAAATTACCTCATCATAGAGTAGCACAAGATTACAAATCTAATGCTATAAATTTAATAATCCAAAATTCCTCTTCTTCCCTTAATTTCAAAGTATCTCTTAATTTTTAATTTATTAAATAAATACATGTTTCTATGAAATTTTCTCATAATCATACATTTTGTAGTTAGCCATTGTCTTTTTTTTTTACAATAATTTCAATGAATTTTTAAAAGATCTACAACTTTATATTGTTTCAGTTGATTCTATCATTTTTCTTAGACTCCTTGAGATCCAATTGAGCTTCTACTTCCTATACATTATGATTAATTCTTAACCAATACTTTTTTTTATTTAATACTTCTCAATCTATTATGCTATAATATCTTGAAATTAAAGTAGAACAAAGTGTATTATGATATGCTTATAATAAACCTTCTAGCTCTATATGTTTTGAACCTATCAAATATATTAATCTATCATAGGACATTAAAATGTAGAACTACTTACAAACGAATTTATTCATATCAAAAGTAAATGATGATTAAAAAATTAATATAAGATAATATAGAATTTTTAAATTAACAATATAGTCAAATATTAATATAACAATATAATACAATGCATAAATAATAGTTAGAACTCAATATAGTATTAAAAATAAAATTACCCAAGATTCATCTTGATCATTGTTTTTTTCTTACTCTTAATATCTAATTCCTACCTATTAAGTGGTAAACAAAGGTAAAATAACTCCCTCCAGTTTCAAAGAGTTGTTCAAAACTAACTAGAACTTAATAACCTTATAAATTAGGTTTTAGATAAATCACATTATTCTCTCACTAAACAATCAACATTAACTATTTTTATTCTAAACAAAACGTGACAACTATACATTAATATCATTTTAAATAAAATATGACAATTATACTTTTAGGAGCTTAGCTAATTCTCAAATGCATCAACACCATTGCCTTCAGCCAATAAGACTTTCAAGTAGAACAAAAGTTCTAGGATGATAATTATTTGTTAAAGCCCTCGAGGGCTAGGTGGATTGGTAAGTGTTTGTCTGGCCAGGAATTTACCAAGAAGACACCCAGGTTTAAACCTCGGGGGCAGCCTATTTGCAAAGGTAGTAATCTGATCTGAATCCTCTGAGTGCGCGCCAGATCGACGATGATGGTACGAATCCCGAGCAACCGGTGGTCCCCTTCATGTCGGGTCAACAATAACGAAGCGAAATAGGTTTGGTGGAAGCAGCCCTGTGGTTTAAACCCTGCACTTATTAGTTACTAAAAATAGTGTGGTTGTAACCAACTCTCCTATGTAACAAAAAAAAATTATTATTATTTATTAAAGTAAAATATACAACACAATAATTTTGAATTGTAAAGAAAACTCTCCACCCTTCAAAATAGTTATAATAAAACAAAAATATAATTAACTTTACAAGTGCTAAAGTTCAAATTGATAGTCTCTAATATATTCGTATAAAATTTCTCACACTAACTATAATATAATATAAATATAAATATATATATATATCATAATTCTTTTTGTCCTTTAAAATAATTAACCAAATTCAAAAATTATTATTTAATTTCATGTTCGATGGAAGCAAATTAAATTTTGTTTTGTTATAACACGAAAGTGTGTTAATAAAAACGATTCCTGCTTTTTGTTTGAACATAATATTCTCATTGACGTTTTGATGTTCCAAAACATTTAGATCTTTTTCATTCCTTAGTGCATATGTATATGTTGAACTGAACACAAGGGGAAAAGTAGGGGAAAACTACTTGTAATTAACTACATGGCAACTAATTAAAATTTGTTTTGGAAATCAATATTTGTATCAAGGAATCAAATAAGAAGTAATATTTGTTTCAGTAATAAATATTTGTTTATCAAAATTAGGTAAGAAGTCATATGTACTCTTGTACCCAACATATTTTTAAATAAATTATAAAAATGGCAAGATTGGTCAACGCATAGGCCTACCATAAGATGAAGCATTTTTTCCCGTTGCCACATTATTAAATTTCAAATAGTCCTCATATTAAATCAATGGAAGTTGAATCAACATTCACAATATATAATTTTGATAACTTTCTTTCTGATCTCCTTCCCAATAGCAGTTCGGTTTTATGGCAAAGCTTAGTCAAATTTAGGGAGCTTTTATGTAATAACAGTAGGTGGATTATTTGCAATAGTGAGTCAGTGGATTTTTGGAGCGACGCTTGGTTTAGGAAAAGTTCATTTTCGGTTGATTAGAGGCTCAAAGGTTTGATGTTGATAACTAGAGAATTGGGTAGAGTAAAGGTGGTAGATTTCATTTAAGGTAGAAAAATCTGGTTCCAAATTCCCCCTTCAGTCGGGGATGGGTCTGTTTAGCAACTTGGAGTGTTATTGTTGATGAGCTTCGATTTCAAGCAGGAGGAGACTAAAGATAAACTGGTCTGGGCTAGGGATAGTGATATCGAAAACACTCTTAAAAGATGACACGAAATGGCACACATAAAAACTTACAATTGCATTAATAAAAAACATATTTATTGACATGTCTACCTTTACAATTCAACATTTAATACGCACAATCCGTATGAATATTAAATGCAATATCATACTAATTCTTATCATTCCTCCCCACTAAGGAAGCATTGGTCCCCAATGCATACAAGTGTGGAAGAGAAATATGGGTAGCTGAAGAGTGTCGGGTACAACCGAAGATCCAAAATGGTAAAGTTAAATAGGTCTTCATAAAACCAAAATCTGGCATTGAATCTGTGTCTGGATCGAAAAACACTCTCCAATGACTGTAAACACCGCTATACCGTTGGACAGCTGAAATGGGTCCCAAAAATTGATAGAATAAAGCAGCAACTAAAATATCGGAGATGCAACAAAATATGCCTCGAACCACGTGCTAAACGGAAAATTTAATTGTTGCGGTCTTTAAGACAAGCGGACATGCATTGAATTGGCTGAGCCATGCATTAATGGTTATGGAAAATATTAAATTAAATTAAAAAATATTTAATTTAATTTAATTAATTTGTGGTTAATTGTGGGTTGCTTGCATTAAATTATTGGTGGACTAGGACAACGGTCAAGTAGACAGTATTCGGATTGCATTAAATATTGGTGACCGGGATGACGTTCAAGATGAGCAGGAATGATATTAAATTATATTAAATATAATATAATATAATTTATGGTTGAAAATTGAATGTGGGTTTTAATGGAGTGGTGTAAGGGTGGAGAAAAATTAAATTATATTAAAAAATAATATAATTTAATTTATGGCCGTTGGAGGATGGAAGCGGGAAAATTAAAAATGGGTATTTAAAAATTAATTTATGGAATGGTGGAGGCCATGGCGGATCATGGGTATGCAGAATCGAGTGACGGAAATAAAAATGGTACAAGAGAAGGTGAAAATGCTAGGTGTGGCGGCTTCGGTAGAGAACTCACAACGGTAAGATGGAGATTGTTAGAAACATGTGATCTGCAGTGGTGACGCACATAAGTCGGTAAATCGACTATGAAGAGAATGATGTTGATGGTAGCGAATGCAGATGGTGAACATGAAGCGGTAAAGCAGCGAATGGAAATCATGGCCAAAATATTACAGTGATTGTTATAATGAAGTGCAACAACCAAGGATGATGGTGTAAAAACCATAGGCAATGGATCAACGTTCGAAAGAAGGAGATCGAAACTCCTAGGCTGCAAAGATGTAAGAATCACAGGAACCATGGCAGACGGTAAAATGTCTTCAATCTCAAAATCAGAAGCTTCAATGGAGCTCATATTTACATCAAGAGCTTCAATAGAAATTTGATCTGCATCAGGAGCAACCAAAGCCACATCGTCTAAGGGAAAGACGCTGGGTTTTTCACCCAAATACCCTGGTTTGAATCCAGGTGTGGCTGTAAATTCTTCAAGTTTTGGATTAGGGATGGAATCCAGATCTTCTTCTATGATTTCTTCTTTAGTAGCGACAATCATTTCTTGAAGCTGCTAAAAATTGACTTTCATTATGACACGGAATTATTGACATTTAATGATGAAGTCATCAAGCGAGATGGTCAATATTATGAATGATGGTCATGAGCTAAAGGTCAGAGTTAGAGGGACCCAAATATCTAAGTTTCAGAGTCAGAGGGACCCCAGCTCAGAGTTTTCACAAATGAAAGTGCACGAAGGTGTCTGCGGAAAAGGAAGACTATTCCTCCAAAGCCAAGATCCGCTAGTGGTTTTCTCATTCCTCTTTTGAACCAGACTGGCCTAGAGAAAGAGGATACTCACCTATCCAACGCTTTCTTTGATACCAATTATATGGGAAACACTCTTAAAAAATGACATGAAATGGCATAAATGAAAACTTACAATTGCATTAATCAAAAATATATTTATAGGCATGTCTGCCTTTACAATTCAACATTTAATATGCACAATCTGTGTGAGTATTAAATGCAATATCATACCAATATCTATCAGATAGTGAAGGCTCCTATTTGGTTAAATAGACGTATGATATGTTGGGCTCGAAGGATGATTTCCCATTCCTAGTGGGAGAGATCTAGATGAAGAACTTAATTCCAAAAGTTAATATTTTATTTTGGTTGGCTATGCAAATAAAATTTTATCCATAAAAAATTTGCATAATATTGGTTTCAATATTATCAATAGATGCTTTCTGGGTGAAGCGGACTGGGAGTCTATGTATCATTTGCTTCTTAGATGCCCGATCCTCCAAGAGGTCTGCTCTATAATTTTTTGTAAGCTTGGAATGCAATGGGTGATGCCAAATTCTTTGGTGGATTTTATTCAGCAGTGGACATCTCCATTTTTTTCCCCCCATCTCAAGTGCTTGTGGAAATTCTTGCTTCCCCACATTATCTGGAGGGCATGGAAATAATGAAATGTGAGGGTGTTTAAAAATCTTAAAAGAAATATTAACAGGGTGAGTTCTAGGATAATTTGGAATGTCGTGGAGAATATTTCTCTAGTTTATAAGGATCTTGGAAATAATAGGTATATCTATCAATCAAATTAGTTACGACTTGAGGAGTTGGGCTTTTCTTCGATTACTTTGGGCCCAGATACTTCTAATATAAGAAGGTTGATGAAGTGGTCCCCCCTCCTTATGGTTGGCTCAAATTAAATTTTGATGGTGCCTCTAAAGGTAATCATGGTTTAGCCGGAGTGGGTGGTGTGATTAGAAACAGTAAGGGAGAGTTGGTGGTGGTGTATACTGAGAATCTATTATCCCAGACCTCTCAAATTGCAGAGGCCAGAGCTGATTTCCAAGGAGTTTTATTGCTAAAGGGCCTAGGGATCCCGAATGTTGTCATCGAAGGTGACTCATTGAACGTGATTAATATGCTCAACGGTTCGGTTCAACCCAGTTGGAAGGTGGTAAATCTTATGGAAGAGGTAAAATCAAATATCCTTTGTTTAAGCCAAGTTTCAATTTCTCACGTGTTGAGGGAGGGCAATTCTATTGCAGATTTTATGGCAAATATTGGGACTTCTCGCCCAGGATTTTCGATCTGGCATAGGGATTTCCTAGAGGAACTTCTGCAGCGTACCAATGTAGAAAAACTTTAATAATTTTTAGGTCAATAAATTTTTGAAAATCCTTAGTAATACCTTTAGTTTGTGTATGAGGATCGTGGAGTTGGGGAAATTTTTAGGTTTCCCAATGTCTTTGATTTGCATACCGTGTCAGGTGAGGGTGGTCCTGGCTTTCATTAATGCTTCATATTCAAATTCTTTTTGTGAGAAGGTCAATCAATTTTTAAAAATCTTGAGTAATGCTTTTAGTGTGCATACGAGGATTGTTGAGTTGTGGGAATTTTTGGGTTTCCAAAGGTCTTTGTTCTGCAGACCGTGTCAAATTGAGGTCATTTCTTTCATTAATGCACCAAGTTCAAATTATTTTTGTATCTCTCAAATCTTCGGTGGGAGGTTGGTTGCTCATTGTAATTATCTTGTTCTGCGGTTCCTTGATGGTATGATGAGAAACTAGCTTTTGAAAATGCTGAGTAACGTCTTTAGCTTGCATTTTAGGACCGTTGATTTATGGGTATTTTTTGGTTTCCAAAAGTCCTTGATTTGCAGATTGTGTCAGGTGAGGGAGGTCCTGTCTTTCGATAATGCATTAAATTCAATTTATATTTGTGTCTCTCAAAGCTTCATTGGGAGGGTGGTTGCACCTCGTAAGACTCTTTCTCTTAGCCCATGATTCCTCGATGATATGATGTGTTGACCCTTCACCCTAATGTTATCCCTTGCGAGTGTTAGGAGGTGAAGTCAATATCCAGATCTCCAATGTTCTTCAGCATAGAGGTGCATGGTGGTGCAACTTATAAAGAGGAAACAAACAATATTCTATAGTCTTCCTTTGGGAGAGGAAACAAACAGTTTTTTGGACTCTTCCTTTGGAAGAGGAAACAAATAGTTTTTTGGACTCTTCCTTTAGAAGAGGAAATGAACAATTTTTGGACTCTTCCTTTGGAAGAGGAAACAAATAGTTTTTGTTTTTCTATAAAAGGGTAATGACCCCTTGTATGTAAACGATTGATTGTGTAGTTCTACCAAAATCAATAAAAGATCAAGCTGCCATTACCCCGTGGTTTTTCCTGCACATTGCAAGTTTTCCACATAAAATTTGTGTTACTATTTTTTCCTGTGTTATTGTGTTTTTATGCTTGCACAAAATTTTGCTATTTTTCTAACATCTGGTATTAGAGCCTAGGGTTTTGTGTGAGTGGGAGCTGCAACAATGACTAGAAGTGTAACCAAGTTTGAGATTGAAAATTTTGATGGCAGGAACTTCGCCCTATGCAAGATGAAAGTGGAGGATTTGTTGGTTCAAAATTACCAATCCCTAGCCTTGAAAGGGATCGTGAGTAAACCAAGCAGCATGAAAGATGAGGAGTGGGCAATGTTGGATATGAAGGTGGTTTCTACAATTCGTCTATGCCTATCAGACTTCGTATTGTTCAATGTTGTTGAAGAAAATACTATGAAAGCCCTTTGGAAGAAGCTTGAAAAGTTGTATGAGATGAAATCTGCAATAAATAAGGTTTTTTTGAAAAAACAGCTTTACAACCTAAGGATGAAGGAGGGTTCATATGTGGCAGATCACTTGAATGAGTTTAATACCCTTATCAGTAAACTGGTTTCAATTAATGTGAATATGGAGGATGAGGACAGAGCTATCACCATACTTTGTTCCCTCCTAGAGACTTAGGATCATTTGGTGATGACCATCAACAATTCATCATCAAGAGCTCTAACTTTTGATGATGTGGTAGTCGCTTTATTGGCAGAAGAGTTGAGGCAAAAAATGTCTTTGGAACCCTCAACCAATGAATCGCTAGTTGTGAGATATCGATCTTTTGAGAGGAGTCAATAAAGTAGATCACAGTCCAGATCTAAGTCTAAAGGACGCAAGCTGAAAGGGAATTGTTGATATTGCTAGAAGACAGGGCACTCAAAGAAGGACTGTTGGCAATTAAAAAGGAAAAAAATGATGAAAAGCAATTTTAGCCTTCATCTGAGGCCAGTACAGTAAATTCTGGAGAGACAACAACATGTGAGGCTTTTTGTATCAGCAACAATAGATTTGTTTTATATACCTAGGTTGTTTTATATACCTAGGTTTTAGACTCGGGTGCATCTTTCCACATGTTTCCTCACAGAGACTGGTTTGACAAATATCAGCCATATAGTGGTGGGAAGGTCTACTTGGGTGATGATCACCCTTTAGAAATTATGGGAAGATGGGACATAAGGATCAAGTTGGACGATGGTAGAGAAAGGATGTTATGTGATGTGCGACATGTGCCAAATTTGCGGAAGAATTTTCTCTCAATCAAGATGATGGATAAGCTAGGGTATTCTGTCACTTTTGGTAACAACTATTACAAAATTACTAGAGGTGCTATTGTAGTAGCAAAGGGAGAATCTTATGGGACCCTATATCGTTTATGCTATGATACGGTGACAAACCATGCAACAACAACAACTTCAGTTCAGGATGCAGTAATACTATGGCATCAACACCTAGGCCATATGAGTGAAAAAGGTCTAAAAATTTTGCATGACAGAGGTATGCTTTCTGGGATTAAGTCTTGCAATTTAGACTTGTGTGAGCACTGTATTTTTGGTAAAAAAAAGAGGGCTTGGTTTACTACAAGCCCTGGTAAGAGTTTTGATTTTCTGTAACTTATACATTCGGATATATTTGGACCAGTCCCCACTCAGTCCTTAAATGGTGCCATCTATTTTCTGACATTTATAGATGATTATTCTAGGAGAGTGTGGGTTTATTTTTTGAAGAAGAAGTTGGAAGCTTTGCAAAAATTTAAAGAGTTCAAAACTCGAGTAGAGAAAAGTTTGGGCAAGCCTATTTTATGTCTTAGGTCAGATAATGGGGGTGAATATTGCTCCAAGGAATTTGATAAATTTTGTACGCAGGAAGGAATTAAGCACCATAATACTGTACCATATACTCCACAAAAAAATGGTGTGGTTGATTGGATGAATCACACAATCATAGAACGTGCAAGAAGCATGCTCAACGCATCCATGTTGGATAAAATGTTCTGGGCAAAGGATGTTAATACAACTGTTTACCTCATTAACAGGTCACCTACAACTGTGTTGGATGGACAAATTCCGGAGGAGGTTTGGTGTGGTAAGCCATTTGATTACTCTCATTTGCGTACCTTTGGTTGTGATGCATTTGCCCATGTGCCTAAATAAAAAAGGTCCAAACTTGACCCGAAGTCAAGCAAATGTGTTTTTCTTGGCTATGGAGATGCAGTAAAGGGGTATAGACTGTGGGATCCTACTGCCCACAAGGTAATTATTAGCCGAGATGTTATTTTTGATGAAAAATCCATGCAAAGGAAGGAGGTACAACAAACACTTAATGTTGTACCAGTTGAAGTAGATATGAACGAAGATGAAAATGAAAATTAGCATGCTAAAATTTTTTATGCAGAACAACAAGTAGAGCAAAGAACAACAAGTCACAACACCAAGAGCCACAATCAATAGATCATTGGGTTAGAAGATCTACACGTCTACAGAAGTGTCTGGAAATGTACTCTCATGTTTACCAGTCCTCTTTTGCTTTGTTAACTGATGATGGTGAGCCTAGTTCATTTCAGGAAGCTAGAGAGTCTGAGAATGCAAAAAAGTGAAGGAAATCCATGGAAGAGGAAATCGAGGCACTTCACAAGAATAAAACGTAGGAACTTGTGGATCTCCCACCTGGAAAAAATATTGTTGGAAACAAGTGGGTGTACAAAGTGAATAAGAACAGTGATGGGCTGTTGGAACGTTATAAAGTTTGCTTGGTGGCAAAAGGCTATGTACAGAATTCAGGTATTGACTTTAATGAAAATTTCTCTTCAATTGTGAAGATGACAACTATTAGAGTTCTACTTGCACTTATAGTTGCACAGGAATTAGAACTGGAGCAGCTTGATGTAAAGACTGCTTTCTTGCATGGTGATCTTGAGGCTATGAAGAAAGAGGTAAAGAGCATATGGTTTGTAGACTGAAGAAATCTCTGTACGGGTTGAAACAAGCGCCAAGGATGTGGTACAGGAAATTTGACACCTTCATGAAGAGCCAAGGTTTCAACAGGAGTGAAGCTGACCATTGTGGATACTATAAGAGGTTTGATGATGGCAATTTTATTATTTTGTTGTTGTATGTTGATGATATGTTGGTTGCAGGTCCCAACATGAAGAAAATCATTGATCTTAAGGCTCGGTTGGCTAGGACATTTGAAATGAAGGATTTAGGAGTAGCAAACCAAATTTTAGGGATGAAGATACATAGGGACAGAAAAGGAAGAAATATTTGGTTAAGTCAAAAGTCATATATAGAAAAGATTTTGTAGCGCTTCAATATGCAGAATGCAAAACCAGTTAGTACCCCACTTCTTTCATACTTAAAATTGTCTTCCAACCAGTGTCCTAGAACAAAAGCAGAGAAGACAAGCATGTCTCGTGTACTATATTCATCAGTAGTAGGAAGCCTCATGTATGCCATGGTGAGCTCCAGACCGGATATTTCCCAAGCAGTGGGATTAGTTAGCCGGTATATGGCAAATCCTGGTAAGGAGCATTGGAATGTGGTGAAGTGGATATTTAGATATTTAAGAGGCACTTCAGATGTTGCTATTTACTATGGATTGGATAGTTTGCAAGTTAAATATTTTGTGGATTTTGATTATGGTAGAGATAGATATGGGAGAAAGTCCACTATAGGATATACTTTCACTTTTATTGGTGGAGCTGTGAGTTGGGATTCTAATTTGCAGTCTGTGGTAGCTTTATCAACCACTAAAGCAAAATATATTGCAGTGACTCATGCCAGCAAAGAGGTAATTTCGCTAGAGCGACTTTTGGGTGGCTTCAAGGTAATGCAAGGGAAAATTACGTTGCATTGTGATAGCTAGAGTGCTATTCAACTAGTTAAGAACCCAACATTCCATGATCGCACAAAACACATTGATGTCAAGTACCACTTTATAAGAAATATGGTGGAAGAAGGTAGGATCATGTTGCATAAAATTGACACTGAAGTGAATCCTGCAAATATGCTTACTAAGTTGGTCAAGACAAAGAAGTTTGAGTGGTGCATAACTTCTTTGGGCTTGCCGAAAATGTGATAAGGGCAACATTGGGCAATTGGCACTTGGATGGAAAAACATAGGCAAAGAATTCATGTATATCAACTTCAAGTGGGAGAATTTTAGGAGGTGAAGTCAATATCTAGATCTCCAATGTTCTTCAGCAGAGAGGTGCATGGTGGTGCAGCTTATAAAGAGGAAACAAATAGTATTCTGTAGTATTCCTTTGGGAGAGGAAACAAACAATTTTTTGGACTCTTCCTTTGGAAGAGGAAACAAACAGTTTTTTGGACTCTTCCTTCGGAAGAGGAAACGAACAGTTTTTGGACTCTTCCTTTGGAAGAGAAAACTTCTATAAAAGGGGAATGACCCCTTGTATGTAAATGATTGATTGTATGTAATTATGCCAAAATCAATAAAATATCAAGCTGCCATTACCCCGTGGTTTTTCCTACACATTGCAAGTTTTCCACGTAAAATATGTCTTTTTTTTCCTGTGTTATTGTGTTTTTTTGCTTGCACATAATTTTGCTATTTTTCTAGCAACGAGGTAGTGGATGGTGATTTCTTCCTTCTTGGTAGCATCTTTGTTCTAAAAACCTTAGGGTGAGGTGTTGTTTGGTGTTTTATTTTTTATGGAGTCCAGTTTGATGCAGTTGATGTGGTATTTAGTCCTCTTCTTTCACGGGTTGGATCAGGAAGTGAAAAATCTACAAGGTTTACAATTTTTATTGCTAGGAAGCCATTGTCAATATGGAAATTCAAAGAATGGTAGTAGTCATTTGGGTGTTGATTTTGAGAATGCTTGGGTATCATTTGTTGCTTTTTTCTGAGATTTGGTGTTGTAGTCTGGGTATGAAAGGATTTGGAGTGTTCATATTTATTTTAGACCCTGTTTCTATGGTTTTTTAGAGAGGATTTGTCTGATATTTTCTCTAAGTATTGTGGAAGGGCTCTCTAAGTTGTGGAGTGAAGATTCAGTGAGTGGATTTCCAATGAATAAAATGAAGTTGTCTAGCCCTAAATCTTGCCATGCGAAGATCCATGTGGAATCGGTCTCCTTATATGTTGATAAAGAGGTGAGATTAATTTTGTTGAATGGAGGTCTTCTGAATTGTATTCAAAAGTTTCATGGTCATAATCTGATCCTATCAAAATTAATGGCTTCTACATGGAATTATGGTTGGGTGATATTTGGCAATTGGTCCTTTGAAGTATCGACAAATTGGATTAGCAAGACCATGAGTTTTCCGTTATATGGAGCTTACCATGATAGAGACACACATTATTTGTTGAAGGAGATAAGTTTTTTGGATGTCGACGATTTTATCCCAAGAATACAGAATGGGTTTAGTGCTAAGGCCCTTTCCCCTCCCTAGGATAGGGTGACCTGAGTAATAATGGACTATTTTACTCTATATTTAACGTATGAAGTGATATAGAGCTTCCACGCTATGTTTTTGAACCATATTCGGAGATAGCTCTAGATGAACATCCTGATGTTTTATTTCAGTCTTTGAAGAATTCCATGATGGACATTCAAGGAGGTAGAGGCCAGGTTCCTCTCCACCAAGATCACGTGCTTCTGGTCTTTAAACAATTTACAGAGGAGTGTGGCCTGGTTACTGAGAAAATTCTAAAATCGATTGTTAATCAACTGGTTCCCAAGCCCTATTTTCTTAAGGAAGAGTCGGGTGGGTCGAGCGACGGAAGTGAGGATCTGTATTCCATTTCTCTAAGTTTTGAGGCTGATAAAATTTTAAGGAAGATTTAGGTTTTGATGAGAGGGGTGAAAGGGAAAATGTCCCACATCAAAGGTCTAAGTAATGATTTTTCAGAGCTTTCTCCCAAAGAGAATCAAGTAAGTCCCGGGAAGGATGGTGATCCATCTTTAAGTGGTGTTGGAGGTAGTGGTACTAGGAAATCCAAACGGCTTTTGGGTAAGAAGCGGTTCAAGGAAGATTTTATTCCTGTTTTCCTACCTTTTGATTCTGAGCTTCTGCTAATATATTTTCAAAAATATAAACTAGTGAAGGAACTGTATACCCTAGATGGGGATATTGAAATAAATAACTCTATAATCCATAACCTAAAAATGATGGAGATCAAACAACGTGTGATTTGGGGCTCATTGAAGATTACGATTGATTACTCGGAGGAGGTATCCAGGATGGTGGGATATGTTGTCCAGGACGTTGTTCGTTGGTTTAGAACTATCTCAATTTTATCCGTTGTATTTCCTAGTTCTTTATCTCTCGATGCTTGTTTACGTTTCTACATATTCTATGTTTTTTTCATTGTCTTTGGGACATCCCGCTGTTGGGGGTGGTTTCTAGCTGATTTTGTAGTATTTTGGTGGTTTTCCATTAATCTTGGAATTTCTGTGAAAGGTTATAGGTGTTAGCATAAACTATAGTTAATATAGTTTATTACATTATTTTATTTGGATAGGTGCTTATAATATCATGAAGCGCATAATGTAGGTAGTTGTGGTGGTTGGGTAGTTCCACAACCATATGAACTACCTCGTGATGTTATTTATACCTCTTCAATATGCAATACTAAGTTGATTGGTTGCTGCACTAATATGGTATCAGAGCACAAGATACGTAACTGGGTAATGTAAAATTTTAATTCAAAGTTGAAACTTTTTCTCCATACATATTCTCTGATCCGTTGGCGATATACTGTGGCAAGAGGTGTTCATTTCAAGGACAATCGAAAGAATTTGATTGTTTTTTTTATGCATGCGTTTACAGATCGAAGCAAAGTAAACTGTTGTATACAGGTGTAGATGTCGCCAGGTAAAGTTGTGTCAAAGGCAGCGTAGACTCCACTATTGAATACATCGTAGACTTTGATGGTTTGAAGATCAGTCCAACCGTCACATGGCACAACGAAAGTATGGGATAATAAATGGTTTATTTTTTTTAAATATTTTTTGCTCAATGAAGGTGATAAAATAAAGATAGTGTAATAATTATTTCTATCTGAATGAGTAGCCAGACTGACATGCAGGCTAGCCACTAATACTCTTTACCAGCAGTCGAGGGTTCGACTCCCGCCTAGTCCCATAAAATATTTAAAATATATATATATATATATATATATATATATTTGGCCCTTGGTGTAAGTAAAAGGTATGGTGTGCCTTATAATACTCGTCTGTACCCGTAGACGAGTTGGTATGAGGAGTCTTTGATAAAGCTATTGGTGGGCGACGAGGGTTCCAATTACGCACCCAATAATATTTTGCGCAAGGTGATTTTAAAAAAGGTAGTCTTTTGATATTACCTTAGGTTTTTTTTTTTGAAAAAATTAATTCATTTGCAATTATAACCTCAAGCATTTTTCTATGGAGTGATAAGAAAACCACTTTGCAAACCTTGTTTATTTTGCAACAAAATGGGGCGAATAACAACATTATTTTCTTCTTGCAAAATTCTAAAACAAAAGGGAGGAAAATTTGTGGATTTGAATATCATTTATTTGCAAATAAAACCTCAATTTTTTTGCAAAAATTAGTGTTATACAGATGCATTTTCGGTGGAAACTGACATCTTAAACAAAATTGGTATTGTAAATAGGTGCATTTTCGGTGGAAACCGACACCTACGTTTAAAATTTGTGGGCACTTGTGATTGTTTTTGCATTTAAATTTCTTATTTTTTTGCATTTCAATCATAAGGTAAAATATACAAAGAAAAGAAAAGACCCTAAATTGTACACCTATTTGTGCAATTTATTGTGCTACAGTGTTCAGTATATGTGATACCTTTGGCCCACACTTACAGGTAATGTTGTCATGTTTTGGGCTAATGTATCTACCACCTAACATAGCTGCAACAACGACGTCTAATATTTTTCTCTATAAATCATCGGGGAGAAATAAGGAAAGCCAATTTTGATATTCACTTCATTTTATACCCTAATTCTTTCTTATTGTTTGGCTTAAACTCCTCCAACTCATCATCCTTTTTCGGAAGGGTTTTGAGGCAGGTGTCATCAATTTGATTGAATTCTCTTTTAGTACTGCTTATGTGCCATGGATCGATCTTGGTTCACATACCTTAAAGTCTCCCTCACGTACGATCGTATATATAGAGTGGACCAGCTTATTCCACGTATCAACAGGTATATCAAAATAGCGGGTATATCAAACAGATCAGGTCTATCGGTCTAGTGGTATATAGAAAGAGGGACCATTTGGTGTTATAAGGAACCTTCACAATGGCCATTGTTCACAAATATCTGTTAGATTCACAGTTGCTCAAAGGTTCTAATTTTACACCATGGAAAACAAAGATGAGAGCTATCCTTCAAGTTGAAGGTTTGTGGGATGTAGTGACTGGCACTACAAGACATCCTACAACACCAAGTCCAGATCAAGAGGTATTTGATAAGAAGGATAGAAGGTGTATCATGTTTATTTTTCTTGCTACGAAATATAAGGTACAACCTCATATTTGTGATATAAAAATTGGTAAAGAAGCATGGGATGCTTTGATTACCATTTATGAAGGGAAGAATCAGTCCACTATTCTTAACCTTCAATATCAACTCACTCAGTATGAAATCTGGTGATATAGTTGAACTATTCCTATACAGAGTGGTAAAATTGAAATCCAAATTGAATGCTATGGGAGAAGCAGTGGCATATACTCTCTTGACTTTAGTTATTTTGAAAGTGTTGCCAGAATCCTACAAGGTGTTGATCACATCTCTACAAGTGTTTGGTAGACAAGTTACTTTTGTGGAGTTGGTAAATTTACTTCAAACTAAGGAGGCAAATAAACTTCAAAGAGATGAAGTACCAGATAATGCACTTTACTCCAAACAAGGGGAAAGAAATAAGGTAACTTTCAGAAGGGAGGATCTTCATCCAAAGGAAAAGGGAAACAATCTCAATATAAAGAATAGAAATATTACAAAATTTGTGATATGAATAACCATGACACCAATAGGTGTTTATTTAAGAATAAACAACCCAATGACCAAGATCACAAGGAAAAGTAAAAAGGGTAATACAAACCATAGAAGAAGAATAAGCAATCCAAGGGACATGTTTCTTATGAGGAATCAGACTCAAACTCTAAGAGAGTACACAAGGTGCTCATGACCCACACATCTTCTTAGTAGAAGGATCCTATGTGGTACATTAATTTTGGTACCAGCAAACACATGACTAGTGATAGATCGTGGTTTGAGATATTTGAGATAAAGGAAAGCAAGCCAGTGATAATCGTTGATGATAAGACCTACTGAGTCCAGGATAAAGGAGATGTTTTCGTCACTCTTCCAGATGGCAAATGTCAGATTGAGAAGGTTCTCTATGTTATTGGATTGACGAACAATTTTTTGTTCATCCCTCTGATCTTAGACAAAATTATAGATATTGTTTTCAATGTTGAGGATGGCAAAAAGAGATGCTTCATCACCAGAAAGGAAAAGCATGTAGAAATAGGTTCATACAAGCATGGCTTATTTATCTTAGATGCCATTTCTATGCCTCATGTTGTCATGGAAACAAACACAAATGAGACCACTTCTCTTTGGTACAAGAGATATGGGCATATGAGTTTAGGATATTTGCTCGAGTTGAGCAAATATGAGATGGTGAAAGGCCTTCCCAACCTTTCATCCATATTGCCAGTTTTCTCATATTGCTTATCAGGGAAGCAACACCTGGTACCATTTGAGGTCATCTCTTCATGAGCTAAGACACCTTTAGAGTTAGTACACATCGATTTGTGCGGTCTTATGCCCAACAGTTATGGTGGAAAGAGGTATTTTTAATTATTTTTTTATGATTACTTATGGAAGATGTGGGTTTTATTTTTACAATTGAAATCTGAGGCACTTTTGTACTTTCAGTAATTCAAGAAGAGTGTTGAGGAGTCAGGATTTTCAATCAAGATCCTCCACTCAGATCGAGAGGGGAATATACCTCCAAAGAATTTTCATCATTTTTGAATGCACATGGGATTAAGATACAGCTGACAACAGCCTATACTCCATAGTAAAATAGAATTGTTGAGAGAAGGAACCGTTCCATCATGGAAATGGTTCATTCTATGCTTAAGGGGGCACATCTTGAGCAATAGTATTGGGTAGAAGTAGTGAATACAGCTAAAGGTCGAAGAGAAAATATTTAATCAACCATAGGCATTACATATTATTAATAATGTTGGAGTATAAATAATATTTGCAATAGGCTAAAGATAGCCTAATAGCATATAAAGAATATCTCCCTAAGTTGTTGCCAACCAAATGAGATATGTCACTAACAAATTAACACATAATATACAAACCTTAATATATTCCAACAATGAATATCTTCAAGGTAAAACAAATAAGGTAATAACCTAACTTACTAAGGTAAAAATGAATTTACCCTAATAATCTACCTAGGATAATTTACATATAACCAAATGAGGTAATAATCATAGTTACTATAGCATAGTAACTCTAACATCCCCCCTTATTACATTATTTGGATAATGTATATAACTACCCCAATACAGTGATGGAAAAAAATAAAAGATGCTGATATGTTGGTTTTTGCTCTAGCTCGGGCTCTAAGTGTACCTCTAGATGAGTACCTCTAGGACTATCTTTGGATCTACCTATGAATCTGCCACTTGGTCTATCACTGGATCTACCACTGGGTCTACCATAGGATTTACCTTTCTTATAGAAGCCATACAACATTTCTTTCATCTTGGTTGAGCTGCTCTAGCTCGTGGCTCTAGCTGCTCTTGCTTAGGTCCACCTCTAGGTCTGTCACCTTTGGGTCTAAGAAAAATAAGTACTTCCAAAGTACTTAAGCAAAAGTGGGTCATCCCTCACTTTGCTTTAACAACGAATGTCCTTATTGTAATCTTTTCATCCTATCAGATTGTATGGGTAACTAGCCACTACAATCGCTAGGTGTACTAGAGTAGATCACTACATACGAGGTTCACTCTTATTTACAATATAATTTTGCAAAAGTTTTGATAAGGTACCTAAGATGTCGATCACTGCCGAAAATGCACCCTTATAAGTTTCCCCCTTTTTGTAAAACATGTTGTAATGGAACTTTTACAAGAAGTTTGACTAAGGTGTCGATCTCTGCCGAAAGTGCACCCTTATAAGTCGTCCTCCATTTTTAGCAAAATATTGTGTGAGGTAGAAAATAAATTTTTATCCCCCCTAAGTAATAAGGCTTTTTATCATAAAACATGTTGTAATTTTTTATGAAGCTTTTTAAGGCTTTTACAAAGATTGCCTCCTAGGCAAATTTCAAAAATTTCACCAGAACAATTCCCCATTTATTACAAGTACTTCAAACAAAAAGTTTTGCTATTTATGAAGCCTAAAAATAGGTACAATCCCCCCTTTATTGCAAGTACTTCAAACAAAAATTTGCTATTTATGAAGCCTAAAAAGAGGTTTGATTTTGATGACTTCTACTTTTTTTATTGTCTTTACAAGTTTTATCTCCCTTTTGTCAAAATCTACTTTGAAGGAAGAAAGTAATTATCCCCCCTTAGTGCAAACAATTGCTACTTTGAAGGATCCTTTATATCACAAAAACTTATTCTTTCTTTCGATATACCCTAAAAGAGTACCGAAAGGGAATTCACTCTAATTGATATTTAATGGCACCTGCCTAAAAACCCTTTTGAAAAATGATGATTAGTTTGAGGATTTTAATCCAAACAAGAGGAGTGAATTTTGGGTTTGTATGGAGTAAATATTAAAAAAAATGGCTTTACCTGTGCAATAAATTGCACAATTGGATGTAAAATTTGGGGTTTTAATCTTGCTTGATTTTAACTTAAGATGTAATTGCAAAAACAAGAATTTGAATGCAATAATCCATCAAAAGTACCCACAAATTTTTAACACTTAGGTGTTGGATTCTACCGAAAATGCACCTAATTTAACAATACCAATTTAACAAAAGGTGTCAAATGCTATCGAAAATGCACCTTATTACAGTAATTTTTGCAACAAATTTTTGATTTGTGTTGTGCAAAAATTTTGATATTCAATTTCTCCCCTTGTCTTACAATTTTGCAGAGAATGTGGCAAAAAAAATTACCTTTCTTTTTGTGTGGTAAAATAAACAAGTTTCAATGCTTCAACCCTTTGATTTTTAGAATTTCCTTTTGTGTTACAATTTTTCCAAAGAAGAATCCAATGTTTGGTTTGTCCCCCCTCTTTTTTGTAAAATAAACAAGGTTATGAAAATTTAGATCTTCAATGTGATGAGATCATTCTCCAATTTGCAAAAATAGGAATGTGTAATATTGTGTATTATATCCCAAGGTTTGAGAAAACAAAATGCACAACTTGCTTTTGATTTTGCAAAAAGAGGTTTTGATTTTTTAGTGCTCCCTTTTCTCTATAAATTTAACAAGGTAGCACACCTTTCAAGCCAAGTCAACACATGATAAGCTTTTGAAAGGTTATCCAAAACCAGTCGATACACGACTTGGTTTTAGTGGACCAAGGTCTATTCTTCATGAAAAAAGCTATTACACTCAAAACTAGTGTGTTAGAAAACAAATTGAGAAAGTTTTTAAATAACTCCTAATTTGTAAGAAAAATGTGCTATTTATTTGTATTACATCTCAAAATTTTGAGAAAACAAAAACACAATTTTGAGGTTTTGCAAAAAATGTGTTATTTATTTGTATTACATCCCCTCTTGGAGAAAACAAAAACACTTTTTTTATTATCAATTTTCGAGATCAATATCCCACATTGCCCCTGCGGGTAAGCTTTTGCTGCTTAAAATGAAAATTGTCCCCTTTTCGTTTGATTGCCTACGGGTAATCACACCACATTATTTTACCATGAGAAGGAATGAACAAAAACTCGACACATCAGTGCCCCTTTGACCAATCGCATAGTGACATGTCCACGTCACGCATCCAGTCACATACCACGTGTACACCAGGTATTCTACCTCAGTATTCATACCCTCCATGCAGGATAAATCATATAATACCATGTCAGATGCCTCGATAAGCATACCCACCAGGTCAGTACCAGTCAGATTATGCCACGTTAGCTATTGAGTTATCCACCACATCAACCACCTTGATAAGCATACCCACCAGGTCAACACCAGTCAGATCATTTGCATCAATTTTCATGCTTGCCAAATTAGCCTTATCTCAGAGTCTACATTGGCAATCCCATAAGTGATGATGTCAAATTCCTCAGATCGTGTGCACTATCAGATGTGAAATTATGTGCTCCTGTCAGATATGAAATTTTGTGTGAATCAAGGTGTTGGAGTTCAGGGTTGGGTTTGCACCTGCCAGTTTGGAGACGTCGGCACAAGGGTTAATTATAGTACCTGTTGAAGGGATCCGAGCCTTTAAGACTGTAAGTCCCGCCCTGTAGGCTGATAAGCATTGTCTGATCGGGCTCCAAATAACGAGGGTTACCTCAAAGTTTGCATAACTGGTACCTTAAGGAATTCAATGCCTTCCAATCAAAAGGGTCAAACCTTCAGTCTGACAAACAATTGAATGAGTCAACCATGTGAGATTTTGTGTCCAACAATTTGCCTCAGGATCTGTGCTAGGTTATAGCAAAATGATACCTTGGGATCCATGTCATGTTTTAGCAAAACATCTCGGGAAATGGGTGTTGTCTAGGGGGGTCCCGTGTCTCAGGATTTGAGCCCCATGGTCCAGTCCTCTAGAGCGATAATGTTGTCCGCCTTGTCCAGATCCGAGGTTGCCGAGAAATGCAATTAGCTCTGATACCAATGAAGGTCGAAGAGCAAATATTTAATCAACCATAGGCATTACATATTATTAATAATGTTGGAGTATAAATAACATTTGTAATAGGCTAAATATAGCCTAATGGCGTGTAAACAATATCTCCCTAAGTTATCGCCAACCAAATGAGATATGTCGCTAACAAATTAACAACTAACAAATTAATGCGTAATATACTAACCTTAATATATTTCAAAAATGAATATATTTAAGGTAAAACAAATAAGGTAATAACCTAACTTACTAAGGTAAAAATGAATTTACCTTAATAATCTACCTAGGATAATTTACATATATTCAAATGAAGTAATAATCATAGTTATTGTAGCATAGTAACTCTAACAACAACAACGTATCTCCTGAACATAGCACCAATAAAATCTCTATAGGACATGACTCCACAAGAAGCATGGAGTGATAGGAAACCCTCCATTTCTCATCTAAGGGTTTTTTAGTGTAAGGCTTTCATGCACATTCCAAAATAGAAGAGAAATAAGTTAGATGAGAAAACCTTGCAATGTATTTTTCTTGGTTATGATGAGCATTCAAAGGGATATCGGTTGATCTATCCTCAGACCAAGAAAACACACATCAGTAAAGATATGGTATTTGATGAAGCTTTCACATCAGATAACATATCTACAACTGTATACCTGGACGAAGAGGAGCCTAAGAAATAGACTCCAACCCCACAAAACAAGGTTCCAAAATGGTATACTAGCACATTGAGAGATTCAAAGTTGAATTCACTTCCATATCTAACTCTAGATCGATATTGTACTTGTAGCATGACTCAGTAGATGAGAGCATAGGCATCAACTTCAGAGGTTGATGAGCTTTACCAATAGTTTGATGAACTATCTGTAGATGTAGAGGAAGATAGAGAAGAAGATATAGATGATGAAAGGGTTTATATGTCTGCATTGGATGAGAATGAACCCACAACAGTTCAAGATGCACTTAGTGAGCCTCAGTGGAAGGTTGCCATGGATGTTGAACATACATCTCTCATAAAAAATAACACATGGAAGCTAGTTAATCTGCCTCCAGGAAAGAAGCCTATTGGCTACAAATGGATGTTCAAAGTGAAGTATAAGGCAGATGGAACTATTGATAAGCATAAGGCTCATTTTGTTGCAAAGGGCTATGCTCATAAAGAAGGCACAAATTATGAAGATACTTTTGCACACATTGCAAAAATGACTACCATTCGAGTACTTTGTACCATGGTAGCTCAGTTTGGGTGGAAGATACATCAGATGGATGTCAAAAGTGCTTTCTTGAATGGTGACTTGCAAGAAGAAGTGTATATGACCTAACCAGATGGATTTGTGGTTGAAGTCCAAGAGAAGAAATTTTGCAAGTTGGTTAAATCCTTGTATGGGCTAAAATAAGCTCCACGAGCTTGGTACATCAAAATGAACAATCACCTATTGCAGCATGGATTCAAAAGAAGTCCTTCAGATGCTAATATCTATATCAATAACAATGGTTTTGACATAGTGATTTTAGTATTCTATGTGGATGATTTGATCATCACTGGCAATTCAGAGAAAATCATAGATACAGTGAAAGATGACTTAAAATAATTATTTGAGATGACAAATCTAGGACATTTTCATTGTTTTCTTGGTTTAGAAGTGGCTCAGAAAAAGAATCATATCAGAGTGACACAAAAGATGTATGTCGAGACATTGATTAAAAAATCACATGACTGATTGTAAGCCAAAAGCAACTCCAATGGAACCAGGGCTTTAAGTTATCGTGATATGATAAATCTCCATAGGTAGATGGTACTCTCTATCACCATCTGATTGGGAGTCTCATATATCTAACAAACACCAAGCCAGATCTTAGTTTTGTTGTGGGTTATCTTTCAAGGTTCAAGCAGGAACCTAAGGTGAGTCATTGGAAAGCAGTAAAAAGAGTTCTTCATAATGTCCATGGTAGTATAAAATATGGTCTGGAGTACAAGAAGAATGACAATTTTTTCTTACAGGGATACATGGACTCAAACTATGTCGGATCCATTGATGATCGAAAATCAACTTTTGGATATATTTTTCATCTTGGATCTAGACCTGTCTCTTGGTACAGTAAGAAGCAACAAGTGGTTGATTTATCTTCTACAAAGGTTGAATATCGCGCAGCACATGGAGCAGTCTGTGAGGTGATATGGTTAAGTCGCATTCTTACAAACATGGATCTTCCAAAGAATCTTCCGCTTCACTTGTTTTACGATAATCAAGGCGTTTTGAATCTTGTCAATAATCTAGTTTTTCATGAACATACCAAACACATTGACACTCAATGTGATTTCATTCGAGATGAAGTTCCAAAGCACCACATACAACTCCAGTACATTTCCACTGATAAGCAGGCTGTAGATATTTTCACTAAAACACTTGCACGTGTATAATTTAAATTGTTTCCCAATGCTCTTTGTATTTCCAAATAATATAATAAAAGAGATGTTAGCATAAACTATAACTAATATAGTTTATTAACTTATTTTATTTGGATAGACGCTTATAATAGCATGAAGGGTATAATGTAGGTAGTAGTGGTGGTTGGATAGTTCCACAACCATTTGAACTACCTCGTGATGTTATTTATACCTCAATATGCAATACTAAGTTGATTGGTTGGTGCATAATAGTAGAACCCCTTTAAAAAAAAAAAAAATTCACAATATCTAATAATTATTCAAGATATCTAATATGGAATATCTAATAACTATCTATGATTATTAGGGATTGAAATTGCATTCCGACGGGATCGTAGGAAACCTCCCTGATTTATCGTTAAAGTAGTCGTAAAGCATATAATGTTTGCGAACCCAACGAAGTTTTTGAAGTTGTTTCCCTTTCAGTTTCTGAAATTCGGGCTGATCCCACCATTTGCCAGCACAGGTTTTAGACGCTTCACACCCATCCAGTTGAAACCCTTGATACGATGAAACAAAGGGAGCTTTACTCCAATCTATTTTCCCTCTTCCTCCATCGGTGGTCCAGTTTTCCCCGTTCCAAAGGCTGGAGATGATATTCATGGGCTGGTTCTTTAGATATGGAACACCCTTTCCTTCGTTGTTCTTGAACACCCGGATCGGTATAGAGTCCACAAAAAATCTGTGAGCACATTATATAAACAGACATATTAATAATCTTTAAGAAAATAGCAGAAAATAAAGTTGAATCACATTATAGTTATTCTTCTTTTAGAGCACATACACAATTTGCTTGTGGTTCCAAAGAATTGCGTGGATCAGTGTACAACGGCGGGAAGTTCCTATCTGTTATTCCTTGCAAAAATGTTCCTCTATTTTCTGCCATGGTGCAAAACGAATCTGAAAGATAAGTCCCCCACTTCAACATTAATTCCCATGTGAACAAATGCATTGAATAGTTCGCGTTAAATAATTACGATTCTTAATTTTTTTCTTTCTTCTCCTGCATTATGGTAAATTCTGCTGATGATGAAGTTGACAACATTATCTTTGTAGCCTGCTCCACAAAGTTTGACAGCCGCGATGTTGAAAAACGAATATGATTTAGGAGGAGTTGGTGCGAAGTTTCCATTGAGTTTAGCGTAATATTTGGTTTGTTTTCACTTGCCACGTGAGACCAACCTAGATGTTTTGTTAAGCTACGAGGGTAGTTGTTCCTTTTCAAATAGACTAATTTAACCAACCTAGATGTTTTGTTAAGTTACGAGGGCAGTTGTTCCTTTTAAAATAGACTAATTTAAAATTATTAGATCAGCTACTGAACATCTGGGCTTGCATACAGATTGTTTCTGAATTGCACAAAGATTAAACCACTTTTTCTTACCAAAAATGTTGAAACCAAATTTGTATTTTTATCAGGAATTTAAGGTTCATTGATTAATTTAGTTGTGTATCTTAATTGAAATGCATTAAAAAGTACAGTAGCCTTTGATAGGGAAGCTTAGCAATTCAAATTAAGATGTGGACTCACTCGTCCATGCCCATTTCTGGGCATTTTCTTGTAGTTATTCGTGACGCAAGATATTAAAGTCCTAAGACAACCACTCGATAAAAGATTTTTTTTAATTGAATAAATTATATTATATTAAAAATATAATTTAATCGTGTAAAAGTAGGAGGTAGTGGATAGACACATCTCAATATGCTTTTAAAAATTATATTGGGTAAATAATTTAAGATTAATAATTCAGTTGTAAAATAGTTTACATAAATGGTAATTGAAATTCAATAAATTACTGAAAGAAAACTAATTAAACTTACGAGTAATGTTTTTTTTTAATTTAATATTATTTTTTATATTTAATGTTTAATTGTAATTATTTTTTCTAAGTTTTTGAAATTAAATTATTTTTTATTTTTAATAATTTAATAGTGTTTTTTTTCAGCAGTTTAAAAAGTTTAAAATGATTGTGGCATAGTATTTATAGAGTGGATTGTGCGGAAGATCTGTGTGGCGGATTTTGAGGTAGGATACTGTGGCGGCCATAAAACCGGACAACTGGCGGCCATAAAACCGGACAACCTACACGGCTACCCGTTCCAATGTAAATTCGAAAAAAAATAAAATAAAATAACAATAATTTAATAAAGTATACTTATAAGGATCTTACTATTTTCAAGTAATTAACTATTATTCCTACTTAAATTTGATATACATGTAGTTATGTATTATATTCTTCACTTTTCATATATTCTAAAAATTTTAATTCAAATATATTTACTTTGCATAAAAATTATAAATAAAAAAATTATTAATCTAATCATTCTTAAAATTATAACTCTTTGAACCTAGGTGTTGTGTTGTAGGTGATTTGAAGAGGAGAGGGTAATCCTCCAAAGAGGTCTTAGGTTGGAATCTTCATCCTACAAAAAAAAGTTGGGTTGGGTATCCAAAATCCAATTGATAATGTTGGTGCGGGCAGGATTGGGAGCAACTCCCGAGTCAATTGGGTACCCAAAATCCAATTGATATTTTTGGTGCGGGCAGGGTTGGGCGCGACTCTCAGGTGATTTTGCGTGACTCCCGGATGATTTTGATGGTGTAGAACCCCTTGGTCGTGGTCTTTCAAACTAAAGCGGCCCCACAATAGTTTTTCGCTTAAGAAAAAAACTACAATTCTTTGCACTTTATTAAATGTATTTTAAAATTACCCAGGTGTTGTAGGTGAGTTGGAGAGGAGAGGGCAATCCTCCACAGGAGGTCCTAGGTTTGAATCTCCACCTACCAAAAAGCTGAATTGGGTACCCAAAATCCAATTGATAATGTTGGTGCGGGCAGGGTTGAGTGCGACTCCCGGATGACTTTGACGGTGTAGAACCCCCTATTCGTGGCCTCTCAGACCAAGACAGCCCCACAAGGAGTTTTTCGCTTAAAAAAAAAATGTATTTTAAAACTTTTGAATCAATGATGAGAACAACCTCCTTAAAAGTCTTTCAATAAAAAAATTAAAAAAAAATATTTATAAAATAAAATTTGATTTTATACCATTTTTTAGTTACAAAGAAAATCTACTTTTCATCTAAAAGACCTTATAAAAAGCTAATTCATATGATATATTATAACAAAGTAAATAAATACATTTTAAGCATGAAAAACCCAAAATAATTCACCAACAAGAAATATAAGCAATTATTCATGTGTAATATAAATTCAAAGGTATAAAAATTTATGATACTAATAAGTTTGACAAGGAACATTATTTTTTTTTTTAAAGCGAAAAACCCCTTGCGGAGTCGTCTTGGTCTAAGAGACCACGAACAGGGGGTTCTACACCGTCAAAATCACCCGGGGGTCGCACCTGACCCTGCCCGCACCAACATTATCAATTGAATTTTGGATACCCAATTTAGCTTTTTGGTAGGGTAGAGATTTGAACCTGGGACCTCCCTTGGAGGATTGCCCTCTCCTCTCCAACTCACCTACAACACCTGGGTGCAAGGAACATTATTTTATTTGTATGTATATTATTTAAGTTTATTTTTCAAATTCTTGTTTAATAATTTAGATGATGTAAAATGTTAAGAAAAATGTACTTGGGATGCAGCGCAAAGGTTTGGGGTTTGGCTCTTCTTCGAGAGGTCCAAGGTTCAAACCGCGGTGTGGCGTGGGTGAGTGTGTAAGGGGGGTGGGTGCATACTCACTTTGTGTTAAATTCTCTATTGATAAGTATAGCTCTCTACTTTACGAAGGGTCATGGTTGGGAGGATACTGCTCAGCGTTGTGTGTCATATTCTCTATTGATAAGTATAGCTCTCGGCTTTACGAAGGGTCATGGTTGGGAGGAGACTGCTCAACGTTGTGTGTCATAGAGGTTTCTCACAATAACCAAATAAAAAAAAATTAAGAAAAATAATCCTAATATATGGGACTTAGATATTTTTAATTTAATATAACATTTTTTTGTTATTAATAAATAAATTATTGATAAAGATAATGTAATGGTTAGGGTTTTGGTCAGGAAGTTCAAGGTTCAAATTATGGCATACCTAGAAGAAGGGGATAGGTTGGATGATAACAGTTTTTATTGATTAGCTACCCCGCAAGGTTCAAGGTTCCCCAAAAGGGGATAGGCTCAATGGTAATGGTGGAGTGTTGATGGAGTGTTTGTTGATTAGTTGCCCCAATTTGTGAAGGGTGATGGTCCTATTGAATTTATCTAAACATTGGGCTAGGGTTTATAGTGGAAGCATTCAATAATGTTTTTGATTCCTTTATGTGTTAAAAATAATAAATATTTAACCTTTTAAGTCAATTGCCCTTATTTCATATTAAATATTTATTCCTTTAACTAATAATTTAGTTTTTTATTTTCATTTATATAATTTTTCCTTACAAGAATTGCACTTTAGTTTCCAATCTAATTATGAGAATTAAGTTGTTGATAAGACTTCTCATATTTATTAAACTCTTTGTAAATGGGACGGTAGACTTAGATGTTCAAGTCCCTTGATATATTTAAGTGGGACTCTTTATGCTACTAATATTAAGTTGTGGCATATCGATGAAGGATAATGAGCCTCTTATTTTATTAACTATCATAGTCTTATTTTAGAATTTTATTTTAATGTCTAGTTTATTTATAATATTTAAGTGGTTTATGAGACTTATCACTTGTTAAACTCTTTTTAAATGGAATAACAAGTTTAGATGTGCAAGCCTTGTGTATTATTTATTTCTAACCTCTACTAATATTAATTTATGGTTTGTCTATGAAGGATGGTGGAACTATTCTTTTTTAATTGGATCTATTTGATGCCTTTTATTTTCATATGTTATTTTTTAATAAGATATTTATATTTTGTTCCTCTTTAGTATAATAATTGAGTTATGCATTCTTAGATGTTGGAAAAAAATTAATGTAATGATATTGAATAAGTTTAATATATATACTATAAATAATTAGTTTTAATCAAAAAATACAAATACCATATAATAAATAATGTTTTAGATCAATATATTTTTACCAAATTTATATGGGTGTGAGGGTGAGTAGGTATGTGAGGGTAAGCAGTTGCATAATTAATTCAAATTAAAATAATTAAAAATATAATGGATAACTTTTCTAGATTAACTTTCCAATTTTGAATATGCAAGTATAAGCGTGCATGGGTATGTATGGTAAGAGGGTGAAAGCATATAAGGTATACCAGATGCATGTTAATAGTACTTATGCATTGCAAAAATATATACATGTCTTATTAATATAACCAACATGTATTTGGAATATCATTAGCATATTCTACACATATCATATAAGATACACATCTATAGTGCAAGCTAGTATAAACCTTAAATCATAGTAGGAGCTTAAATGATTAAACACATTGAATTTCAAGGTAAGTACTAATGTTCAAATTTTACTGAATAATATATGTGTGATTGTCAAGATGTTGAAAAGATTATATATTAGTACATAAGATTCTATATGTCAAATCCTTATATTGCGATGGACACTCTTACAATAGAATAAGTCATCCTAGTATGATTTGGGGTAATGCAAGAATAAAATGATTTCTTGAAATAGATATAATATGAAACTAGCTTGTTTCAATCTCATATAATAAATTCCAAAAATAATCATATAGTGGAAATTTTATTTTAATTTATCAAAAAAATTATAAGCAAAATGGTAATATTAGTATGTACAAAAATTTGGTCTTATTTGTGACCCGGGTTCAATCCTCACGGCAGATGTGTATAAGAAGTATTACACAAAAAAAAAATGGTCATATTTACTACTTATGTATATTTACTACCAAGTTGCATGTAAATTTTCTAGAGATATATTTACTACTTATGTCTAGTAATATGTTTGATGGTGATATATTGAACTAAATTGTAATTTAGTATTAAATTTATTTTGTAATTTAGTGATATTTTTTGTAAAGTTACTTTTTTTGTAGGGAAGAAAGCAACCCACCTTATTCAATTTATCCCAACATTAAAGAAAGGATTGATTACCTTTGAATATTTAGATTTATTCAATTAAGATATCAACAATGTGTTTTCATTATGAGAAGCTTGTCATAGGTTTTTTTTCGGATCCATAGGGAAGTTGGTTGCATCCACACTATTTTTAGTAACTATCAAGTGTAAGGTTCAAACCATAGGGGTTGCTCCCAACAAGCCTATACCACCTAGTTATTGTTGATCCAATATGAGGGGGACCATCGGTCGCTTGGGATTTGTATTATCGTCAATCTAGTGTGCACTTAGAGGAAAAAAACTATTCGAGTAGTGTGATAAAATTAAATGGGTAGTGTGATAAACCCCTACAACCGATGCATAGGGTTGAGCAGTCTCCTCCCAACCATGACCCCTCATAAAGTTAAGAGCTACGCTTATCAATAGGGAATTAACACATGGCCAAATGTTCTATCCCAACTAGGAAAAATTTTAGGTTACAAAGAAACTTCGAGAGCCGCTCTTAGGTGGCTAGCAATGTCATCCCATCCGGATATACCACTATCTAGAGGGAATCCACAAGAGATTTTTTGTGTCCCCTTCACATCGCAAAGGTTCAAACCGTGGACCTCCTACTCTTAAATGGCTTATCACAAATTAGTAACAAGTTGCACTCCATTGACAACCTAATAAGTCTTTTCAGTAATAAAAAAGTTATTGATGTTTCTTTTAAATTTTGGCCAAATATTTTGTTTACTAAATAATAGTTCTTATCCTTAGCAAAATTTTCTACTAATCCTCTTCAGTACATCTCTTAAATTTTAACTTTTTTTTACTGAGATGTAATGGGAATACACACTTGCATATCTTTAAATAAGAATTTATTATTTATCACATAATGTTAATTACTAAAAATGATGAGAATATCATAAATTTATTTGAAAATGGGTCTGTTACATATTTTATTTTAATCTTTCCAAACCCATCCATTTATTCCTGCTGAAAACTAGGGTATGAGGTCTTCTACTATAATATAGTCTAATCATTTATGTTATCCTATAAAATAAAATTAAAAAAAAAAACCAAATAGCATGCCTATGGGGCAACTTTACTCACAGTTTATTTAAGAATTGATATATTTAAAGGACTCAATATTTGTTTAACTCCTTATGTTATATGTATATGTCTAATATATTAGACACTATATCATATTCGACAACTTTATTTTATGTATTATACCTTCTTTTTGTATGATCTAATTTTCTCTAAAATAAGCAATAAGATTACCCATCAATTATTATAGATAATTCATAGTTTTGACTAAAACTACCTTCTAAGAGTTAATAAAAATAATAAGTAGATATCCACTTAAGTTCTTAATTTTTAAGTATATACTATTAAAAAATTATAAATATTTATAAAGTTTTATAAATCCATGACAGATCTTTTTTCATTGCATTTTTTAAATAGATCATTTAACTATAGCTTTCACTTTTTTAGGTATAAAATTATCCCATTACCAAAATTGCATGGCTAAGAAAAACTACTTTTTTAGATTAATCTAATATTGTCTAAATTGATGATTGATATTTTAGAAATATACTTAATATTATAGTTCAAAAGTATAGTTCCTTTTAAGGCGCTACCAAGCATCAAGTAACATAAACCAAATTTATCCTTTGAAACTACACAATGCACATAAGAAATGACATAACTAAATTACACATCAACCTAGGCAATATTTCTAGTTGTTTCTATATAACAATAGATAATAAACATGCATACACATGCATATAAAATCTAAAAGATATGGTGACCCATCCCTAAAAAGTCCATAATCCATAGTGGTAAGTCATTGCATGTCTCCTATTTGTAGCTACCAAAATTAACCCACTCAATCCGAATTAATGTTTTTAGGATGGGATAAATGTATAATCATGGGAATATCTACAAAATTTAACCTCCATCTAATTGTCATCATTCAAAAGCATGGGTGTGCCATAATATAGAAAATAAGTGTTCACATAATAATAATATCTAATAAAATATGGATATAAACCTTATCAACTTGGATAGATCTAGCTATCGATCTATGGTTCACATATTAAAGGGGAAGTATTGGATTTAACAATGCATTTATGAATTAACATAATTGACACATTACTTAGCAAAACAAAATTATTTATCACACAATAAGAACACAAGTATGAAATGTGCCCTTAGACACCAACTAAACGTATTAACATATAAAGAATTTTCTCTAACCAATTAAAAAAATGGTTGGACATAAGAGGAAATAAATACCTAAATAAAAAATTACCCTAGCTCAATGTTAAACAACTAATCTTAATATCTCTGCTCACTTGGAATTCATTTCTTTTGTGCATATTCCTCGGGAGTGGAATAGGGTAGCGGATTTGTTAGCTAAATGGGCTTCTAAGTTTCAAGATGGTTGGGATGTTCAAAATTGGTCTCAACTTTCTTCTGATTGCTCTCAATCTCTCTCTTCTTTATTGAGAGCTGATATGTCTAAATAGCTTCTGCTTTTTCTTTGTATCATGAATGTTTTGCTGAGTTAATAAATTTTTACCCTCTTTTAAAAAAAAAAAAACTAATCTTAAGGATAATAATATAATATTACAATAAAATCACCTATAAAAGGTGTTGATGGGTCTATAAGGCAATATACAAATGGTTACAATACAATTTCAACCATGGCATCAATTGAAAATTAATACCACATATTTCAACATACCCCCTATGATGAATAGGGGACACAAAGAGAGACCCTTATCATTTATTCCCTTTAAGGGGCACTATCCTACTCCAAGGTGCTCTTGTAGCTACACAAAAGTCTCCTCTAACATAACCTTGATCAAAATATCTATAGTCTACTTTCTTGAAGGCACATGGATTGGATCAACTATCTCAAGAGTATGAAGTGAACAAAATAGTACATCCATACCTCAATATAATTTATCCATTGATAAAGGACATTTTTTTAAATCTTGATGGAACTCTTATTATCACAATAGAAAGATATAGAAAACTACAATTAAAGACCTAATTACTCAAGAATAATTAGCATTTGTTGAAGGTGTTTGGAATCGTCATCAAAAGTATAATACTTAGCTTTTGTATAAAATTAATATATGGTGGACTATCAATGACAACATCAAGATACCTGCCTAAAACCTAGATAAAATACCAAGATAATGGTAAAAACACTAGTGGTCAAGACCACCTACCCAATGCATATTAGAGTAGATCAAAATAGAAGGTATTAAATAAAGTAATAGATGTTCATTTGGTAGGTGCCTCTAATATACTATAGGATCTACTTAGTCATTATCCAACAATTCTCACAAGGTGCCCACATCTACATGGAGCAATTACCAATAATAAAAGCAATGTTTAACCTAGTGTGGGATGCAGAGAAGACCTTTAATGGGATATTGATATAAAAGTGTCATCCATCAAAAGAGTAGTACATTTTCTTGAAGATTCAATCCTAAAGGAAATAGAGTTTGGTAAGGATTACATTCCTCTATATTTAATCATTATAGAAGATCCAAGGCATACTTATACTATGAGATAATGATCCTAGAATATGACTAATCAATCTAAATCCCTAAAATGTTGTAAAGAAGACCCAAATTTACTATCTCAATGTGTTATGAAGTAACATAAACTCTTAGATCAAATATCTTGAGCCTCCCATGATGAGAAGGTTATCAACATACAACACAATAACAAAAATTGATTTCTAATTATGCTTGCTTTCTTGCACTACTAAAAGCCACAATGTGACTATCTTAAATCATTCTTGCACTACTAAAAAATATAACTAAGGAAGAAATAATTATTCCTCTCATACTAATCAAGATACACATGCTTAAACCCATACAAGGACTTCTTAAGTCAAACAACCAAAGGAGTAGGCTCATTTAGGGAAAATCGAAGTGGTTGGTGCATGTAGATCTCCTCTTAGAGTTCACCATGAAGGAAATATTTTTTCACATCCATCTATCAACTTCTCATTAATAGGAAGTGTAGGTGAATTTTTACCCACATCCATATTCGAATAGGGAGATGAGTTATGTCTATAAAAAACACTACATTTTGCTTTAAAGGATCATCGAACAGTTTGGAATTGAGGAAAGATTACAGGAACAAGAATACATTTTTTGTTAAGTGTGGAAGCACTATCAAACATTTTGAATGCTGATATCAGCATGAGTTGCAAAAATATCCGATATCTGGCAACCAAGCATCAAATAAAGCTAGGCCACAATTTTGACTAAGTAAGATGTCTAGACAGATTGAAGTGTTGATGTCAATAGATGGACTATTTTTAAATCTGAGGTTTGGTATGCAGTAACCCAGGTAGACAATGACACTAATATCAGCAAGGGAGAACAAAATATTCGGCTTGATATAAAGAACATTTAGTCCCTTCGAGCAAGAAATCGGCTAAGTATAAGGATCTGACATCTGACACAATAGTGGAGCCCATTAGGTATATTGATTCTTAGTGTCGAACATTTTTTAATACATATGTTAGCAGGTGCATTAAAAAACCTGGTCCAATAGCATGATTAAAGCAAAATTGGCTAAGGCAAAGATTAAACCTGACACCCAACAAAATGCTTCATAAAAATTAGAGATTAAAGAGTTGTCAAATAATATTGAACGTTGATGTCAACAAGGGAAGCTAAAAATATGGTAGAAATGAATTAAGAGCTCGATACTCAGTAAAATAAGAGAGAAAGAGCTGAAAGTGATATCAAGTGAAAGCATTTACGCTCAAAGTGATATCAAGTGAAAGCATGTACCAAACTACCAAGACATGCTCTTGATAGGTGAATCTGTTATCAAAGAACCCCAACAAACTTAGAATCTTCTCTGACGAACACTTGTGTTGTTATAACTAGAAAGATAGTGGGGAAGCTAAAAGCACAATGAACATGTCAAAAAATCTTGTGCATCAGATGAAGACACATCAACCACCACTCCCTCAGATCAAGCAAAAATGAGTCACCTCAGCACCATGATGTCAAATCAGTCGCAACAAAAATGAGCTAGGGACATAAGCACACGTGCTACAATGGCCTATCAGACCTACAATCCACTCTCTAAACTATAATGATAAATAACCAATTGTAATTGTAAATCTATATATACTAGAATGCAAGACATTCTAATGGTCGACTCTTTAGCGTTTACAATTTCCATAATTGTATTGATTGAGGACAAAGTAGAACAAAGTGTGTTATGATATGCTTAAAATAAACCTTCTAGCTCTACATGTTTTGAACTTGTCAATCGTATTAATCTATCCTAGGACACTAAAATGCATAAAAGAACTACTTACAAATGTATTTTCATATCAAAAGCAAATGATGATTTAAAAAAGTAATATAAGATAATATAGAATTCTAAAATTAACAATTTAATCAGATATTAATATAACAATATAACACAATACATAAATAATAGTTAGAACTCAATATAGTGTTGAAAGGAAAATTGCCTAGGATTGATCTTGACCATTGTACTTTTTCCTTATTCTTAATATCTAATTCCTACCTATTAAGTGACAAACAAAGTCAAAATTAACTTCCTCCAGTTTCAAAGAGTTGTTCAAAACAAACTAAAACTTAATAACCTAATAAATTGGTTTTTAAATGGATCACATTATTCTCTCACTAAAGAATCAACATTAACCTTTGTCATTTTAAATAAAACATGACAATTATAAATTAATGTCATTTTAAATAAAACATCACAATTGTACATTTAGAGCTTAGCTAATCCTCACATGCATCAACACCATTACCTTAGACCAATAAGACTTTCAAGTAAAACAAAAGTTCTAGGATGATAATTATTTATGAAAGTCAAATATACGACGCAATTATTTTGAATTATAAAGAAAGCCCTCCACCATTCAAAATAGTTATAATAAAACATGACAATTACACATTTAGGAGCTGAGTTAATCCTCAAATGCATCAACACTCTTGCATATGACCAATAAGACTTTCAAGTAAAACAAAAGTTCTCGGATGATAAGTAAAATATACAACACAATTATTTTAAATTGAAAGAAAGTCCTCACCGTCCAAAATGGTTATAATAAATAAAAAATTAAACTTTTCAATTGTACATTTAGGAGCTTAGCTAATCCTGAAATGCAAACAAAAGTTCGTTCTAGGATGATAATTATTTGTTAAAGTAGAATATAGAACACAATTATTTAATTGTAAAGAAAGTCGTACACAGTTAAAAATAGTTATAATAAAAGAAAAATAAAACATGACAATTGTACATTTAGAAGCTTAGCTAATCCTCAAATGCATCAACACCATTGCCTTTGACCAATAAGACTTTCCAGTAAAACAAAATTTTTAGGATGATAATTATTTGTTGAAGTAAAGTATACAACACAATTATTTTGAATTGTAAAGAAAGTCTCAACCGCTCAAAAAAGTTATTATAAAACAAAAATACAATTAAATTTACAAGTGCTAAAGTTCAAATTGATAGTCTATAATATATTCATATAATATATATCTATATCATAATTCTTTTGTCTTGTAAAAACAAATTTAACCAAATTTAAATTTTATTATATAATTTCATGTTCAATGGAAGCAATTGTTTTAACAAGAAACATTATAGATGTTATGCTGCTTTATTATGTCAATGAAAACAATTTTAGCTTTTTGTTTGCACATAATATTCTCCTTAACATTTTGATGTTCCAAAACATTTAGATCTTATTCATTCCTTAGTGCATATGTATATGCTAAACTGGACACAAGGGGAAAACTTGTTGTAATTAACTACATGGCAACTAATTAAAATTTAGGCTACTCCCTAGGTTGTTCCTTATGCGGTTGTGTTGAAGCCTTTCGGATTATCAGTCTTTCAGGGATTTTCCAAGAGAGGTTTCTTCCCGAATCTAATCAGCTTGTGACACGTTTTGAGGCTTGTATGTTCTTCAGTCAAAAGGTTTTGATCTTAATCCAATAGAATGCTTACCAACCCTTTTGACTATCTTTCAGTCTTATGAGCTACAACGAACTGGCATTGGTGTTGATAGACTATATAGGTGTCAACATTTTGCAAATCATTGTAGGCTAGACACCAATAATCCTCCTAGGTTGTAGATGTATCTCTCTTTTGGCTTCCAACAATAGTAATTTGCTTTTTGCCAACACTACTAGTTGAAGCTCCTTGGTCCCTTGTAATATAAGGGAATCTTCTCTATTGATATCCATCAAATCTTTTTTCGGTATTTGGTCACTCCATCGTAATGGTCTTGTTTGCCAGATTCTTGATAATTACTTTTAACTCCTGCATTTTTGTAGATTTTTTTTGTTTCAAAGTAGACAGATACTGCATTGTGATAGCTAGAGTGAAGGGTTGAGGGTATGCCTTGGGTGCAGGTGGTAGTACAGGAACTGAAGGTGTCGAAAGTAGGGCTTATTGCTTTGGTGAGGAATCTTCAAAAAGTATGGCATTACAACTTTTGGAGGAAGCTTGCTAACTGAGATGAGTGTGTTTTTTGTTGCAACGATGACTTAGAAGATTTGTGAAAACTCATTGGACTGTCGAATCTGCAAGCTTATAACTAGAGCAAAATCCCAAAGGTAGTAGTTATAAGCTTGAGCTTGAGAAGGTCTCAACTCTTAAGGGATTTGTAGACAGGCAAATTGATGTCTATAATTAGTGAATCAATTTTGGTATTATATGTTATTTTGTAAATATACGTAAAGTGTTTGATGATATGTGCGTATATATATTTAATAATATTATAAAGTGCAATTTAATATTGTACGTAATAATAAAGTGATGTAAGTCAATTATGTTGGTTAAATCATAAGTCATAAACTAGTTTGTCCTATAGTGGAAAATGTCATGTATTTGCAAGATTAAATGCATATGAAATGTAATTTGGGGAAAGGTAGTTGAAGTGTGTAACTACTTTTTGGGTGTATAAATAAACCCTCCCCTCATTCATTCATGTTGTTCATTCATTCAGTCAAGGCATTGGAGGTATGGAGGCATTGGAGGTATGGAGTGGTCATGCAGGTTGATGGATTGATAGAAACATTAGTACGTGTGAGAATGTTGGTGCATATGTGCGTAGGGCATGATGCAGTCCAGTCTTGTATACAACCATGAAGAGTATTCTGCATAGGGTTTGCAAGTTGCAGATTGTAATGTTGAAATTGTAATGTTGTACTGTAAATGTCATTGTTGATGTAAAACCTGCAATTTGTGTATCATTTGCTATTACTACTTTTATTTCTGTTGTTATTTCCATTGTTGTTGTGATTGCCATTGTTGTTTCAGGTATTGTGCATTATTGTTGCTATGACAACAGATCTCAGAAAATTATTTAAGTAGAAATGGAATTGTGTGTAAGCATGTTCGATTTCATTTCTACAGGATTCTCCAAGTTTTGTTGAATCAGATGTTGAAATTTGTGATATTTTATTATGGATGCCTCTATATAGATGTATATTGTGTCAAGAGTGAAAAGGAATCCCCTAGATCATTGAATTCTAGGATAAAGGGTTCAACTAATTCAACCCATGTGCTTATGATGTCTTCTTCTAAAGAGTGATACCATGTTAGTACCTTCCCTCTAAAAGATAAGGCTAATAGCCTGACCATCACATCTTCATGGATGATGTTATGTATTGTGGCTAGGGCATCTATATCTTGGTAATGCTTGTAGGTCATTTTCTCAGTACCATCATAGGAGGGTAAGGCTTTTAATGCAACTTGTGGGAGATCATACAGATCTGGGAGATTGAATACTTTGATATTGTTCCAACCAAGGTAGATTCACCTGGCCATGGTTCTAGGTAGGGATCTAGTAGGTCATTTTGGAGATATAACTTGTATAGGTGTTAGGCTTTGGATAGAGCAGCATCGAACCTAACAGTGCCTCAATAACTGAGTATACCAAATAACTCTGACCCTAACAAAAAGACCTCGATTAAAGCATATACAAAAATATTGAAAGCGTAAGTCAAATAGCTCTTGATTGCATTAGAGTAGCATAAACACACAACTTATAATAGGCAAACAATGAAAATCCAACCCTTTACAATAAGGGGTATTCCGTTATTTATAATTTTCACTAAGGTAAGATAAAGCTAACTACTATGTACAATCATGAGCAAAAATGAATCCTGCATGCGAAGGGATGAGTTGGAACCACTCAGCATGTTCAGCATGCATCCTATCAATCCTCGAGTGGTTATGATTTGTAGAATCCTCAGTAATGATTCATCAAGGTGGTTGTTGCTTTCCTACTCTGGCAACTACCACATGGCCAACCTGCCCTTTTTCAAAGCGTCGGTTGCCTTTTATGTTGAGTTCCTCCAATCTTGCATGAGCATGTCAAATATTTTGAATCCTGACATCATCTTTCTTATTGAAATGCTCTAGTCCAAGATGTTGCTTCCTTCAACTTGCCTTTCAGATTGTTTTTACGCTTGATGTAGGCCTTTATACCATGTCGAAACCTTTTGGACGTTGAGCTAACGTCAACTCTTAAAAGTTTCGGCTCACTGCCTTCCACAATGAAAATTCTCCTCTCCACAAGCTTTTGCACTATGCTAGAGATTTTTAAGTATGTTTTTCTAACGTCAGCATAAAAAAGTTTTGACTTGCTAAGTCAAGCCCTAAAGGATAAGTGTGGCAAAAGGCTTAAGCCCAAAAATACTCCTTGAGTTACAAAAGAAAGAATCTTAAAGTATTATGAGTCTGGAAGGCTCTTTAAGATTTAGAAGCAAAGAACTTGACAAGTCCAACCTATATATTTGGACTAGTGAACATAGGCAAATAAATTTGCAAAAACATTGACTACATGTCCCCTTCCCCTTCTCAACATAATCCACACATGTGACTTGACTTTATCCTCAACTAAATTAGGAAATCATAGCATGATAACTTGAAGAGATGAATAACATTCTTGACATACAAAGATTAGGAACCTATTTACTAGATTTTCATGGTTTTCTCTAAACTATTGGTGATGCATATCAATTTTCTTATTAGTTCCTTGTAGGTTTGTGCAACACTTAAAACTACTTTGTGGTTCTTATATGGTCCCTGGGCAAAGGTAATAAGATTTCAATGTAAGGAAATCAAAAAGCTATAGAAAGAATAATGACAAAAGCAAGGTAGATGTTATTGTCATTCATACATGCAAATCTATTGGTTAGAAAAATAGAGAGCAAGATGACTTGATATTATACACAATGTTGTTGAAGGGTCACTTCCTTTCCCCCTTAAAAAATGGCATATTTGGCATTATTTAGCTACAGTCAAGTGAAATAGTCAAAGGCATTATAGTGCAATAATAAATGGGATAACAAAATCACATCTCAAATCCTCACATAGTTAGGTACATTATCATGAAAAACTTCCTCCCTTTAAAAAACAACCTATTGACATCTTTAGATAAAGTTTAAGATGGTCCATGGGACTATGGTGCAATAGTAAATAGGATGTAATTATATAAACACAACTAGAGTTCAAATCCATGTATGGTGACTATCATGAAAAACATGTGATAATTTTCTTTGTTGTAAATTGTTCATATTTATTTTGGAGCAAGGATTTGCCAATTATTTACAACTTTAGCTAGGGATTTGAAACTCAAGATGATAATGTGGTTTGTTGTAATATCACAATATTGTTCGTTATACATAAGAAATTATTTTGAGGATACAAGAATTTGCCAATGATTAATGGCTTTAGTTAGGGCTTTGAAATTTAAGGTGTTATGGTAAAGATGGATCTTGCTATGTCAACATAGTTTCTTCAATTAAAATCATTGACTAGTCACTATTCAATCAACGCTTGGGTAGGTATTTCCTGCTTGTTAAATTCCATAGATGTCTTACATAGGATAAAGGATATTATAATGTACTTGAAAACACAACAATAAACGAAACTGAAATGCATTGTTCCCTCTTTACTTCATTATTAAATGATTGCAAAAAGACCCAACAAAAGCAGGGAGGAAGCTAGTTAAAAATGCATTTTGAAACAGACTACCCTTGCAAAATATGGACTTTAAAACTACAATTAGCATCCTTCAAAGCTTCTGAATAACCAATCTTCTTTTGTGCCTATAATGTGTCTAAACTGCCTCATTATGATGGAAAATATGATGCCCTGTCCCAAAAGACTATCATGGTAAGTAACTAGTACTGTCAATAAAACAGTAAAGACTCCAATCTAAGGATGATTGTAGCAAAGAATCAAACTAAATAGTAACCTTGGAACTAGACTAAAATCAGATGAAAAATTAAGAGGACAGGATCATTACAAGTGATGGTTAAAAGAAAAGTCTACAAAGCACAATTGACAAAAGAAAAACACTAAAATAACTCACTTCAGATTGATTAGCATTTCATGTCAAGGCGAATACGACAGACGGCAAATTCCCCTTGTAGAATAAGACTGATGATTCAACACAATTTTTAGCTGTAATAATACTTTAAGACACAATATAACAAATATTATATTCTTTTAGCTGCAAGCTTACTGCAGTGGTAAGGGCTTTGGCCTCTCTTTGAGAGGTCCAAAGTTCAAACCCCAATCAATATGAGGAGACTAGGACCCCTCATAAAAACCTGTGTAAACTCATCGAAAAAAATATTATAATTCTTTTAAGGGTAACAAATATTCAATTACTCTAATAATATTTGTTGTTTTATATTTAACAAAATCTTCTTTTCATTACTCCACATTAATACTCTTATGTTCAATGTGAATAGATCCTAAACAATTGAATCTCATTTTATTTATTAATTTTTAATTATTTGGATTTCCCTTTACCAAGACTTGTAAACCACTATTTTTTATTAATAAAATTCAAAACCAGTGTTATTTAGATAATTCCAGAAAAAATATTAGGAACAAAAGAATAAAATATGTAGGGACAAAATATGCAAAATAAATTGACTATCGAGTATCAAGATTCTACCAATCAAGAGGCATAATACAAAACCTATGCAATTCTATTAAATTATCACACAACATAGACATAATAAACATTACTACTATAAATAAGGATAGAATGGTTTTATATTTCCTAAATGTCTATAATCAATAAACATACAGAAAAAGTTGGAAAAAAATAGAATTAATTTCTTCTTGTAATTATTTTTAAATGTCATTCATAGATTCGAAAGAGTAGTCTTATTGAAGAGTTAACATTGGACACTACACATGCGTTTTCCCTTTAGTTTGCACAGCCAATTCAAATCTTAAATGCAAAAATAAACTAAGTGCAACATGGTTAGCTGCATCAAAATTTGACAAATATTAGAGTAGGTCGAAACCATTTGTGAGGTGGAAAGATCTCTGATAATGCAACTATGGTCTAAATTATCTCATCTATAACACACATTTTCATCTATGTGTAAAGGAGAGAGCAAAATCAGATTATAGAGTTCAAGTTGTGAAGCTTGTAAAGTTATCAACCAACTAAATGAATCTCTTGATTCTCGCCCATGCAAAAACTGCAACAAGAGCCCCACCCAAATGTGCTGCTCCTGAAACATGGGTGTCACCCTGCAAAAAAAACATGCAGAAATCACTAGACCCTTATGAATCGGAAGCATTTTAAAACTAAAACCCGAGGCAACTACTTGAATACAAAACTGGACCCTCGAAACTCTCTTTTCAAAGGCTCTAAGGACTTACACAACCAGAACAAATACATAACAAAAAGACAACTATATCTTGTTTAATTGATCACTCAGGTGTTCAGAAAAAAAGCCCTTCCTATGTATGTGTGTGGCGGGGGGGAATCTTTGCTGCAAGAAATGCAAGGAAAAGCATACATCTTCCCTTACTCTTTTGTAAGGGTATGTTCCTGACTTCTACAGGCCTTCCTAAGTATCAATGAGAGGACACAAGTAGGGGGAGGGGGAATCTTTGCTGCAAGAAATGCAAGGAAAAGCATTCGTCTTCCCTTACTCTTTTGTAATGATATGTTCCTGACTTCTACAGGCCTTCCTAAGTATCAATGAGAGGACACAAGTACCAGATTGAACAAAAAATTATTAGAGCAGTGATTTGAGACAAAAGAAACATCATTTGGTATTCAAATGACTTCAAAGATTAATTTGATTTATTTTCTGTTAAATTTAGAGAGGAAGAAATATTCCCTTGGGTTGGTAGAAAACACCAAATATGTAGATTTTTGTAAGTAATGAATTCAAGCAAACTAAGTTAACTATATTCCCTTTCTAAATACCTTAGCAGTCAACAAAGGAAATATCCATGTGCATTGAAACAAGCCAAGCATTAGTTGTTGAAAGACTATGACTTATGGTTTACTTCAACTAAAAGAAGCTTAAAACCTGGATGCTAACATTGTTTAACACAACTATTCTTGGACATTTATGTTGCACAGAAAACACAAAAGCTTGCTCTTCTAAAATGGCATCAGCTTAAAAAACCTGCATAGCATAACAAGGCAAGAAACCAAGGTAACTGTTAAAGGAAGGAAGTAAAAATAGATAGAGTGCTAGGGAAAGCCCCATTTAACAGATCATTGCAAGTAAATTGATTCAAGAAGCATGTGTGAAGAGTTGCTACAAACAACCCAGGTGTTGTAGGTGAGTTGGAGAGGAGAGGGCAATCCTCCAAAAGAGGTCCCAGGTTCAAATCTCCACCCTACCAAAAAGTTAAATTGGGTACCCAAAATCCAATTGATAATGTTGGTGTGAGCAGGGCCGGGCGCAACTCCCTGGTGACTTTGACGGTGTAGAACCCCCTGGTCGTGGTCTCTCAGACCAAGGCGGCCCCGCAAAGGGTTTTTCGCTTTAAAAAAAAAAGAGTTGCTACAAACCTATGGCATGTATGCAGGTTGCCTGCGATCGGTTTCATTTGAAAAATAAGATGCAAGGCAGTCTTTCATAAAGATATATCACCATTCAACTTAGGAGTATTGGATACTTTTCGAAGGGTCTTGGCTTTGCATGTTAAGAAAATTATCTCCCAAATGCTGTCTGCTATTTGCCTCATGGGACAAAGACTCAAATGTTAGGCTTTGAGTCTTCATGGGGTGAGGCTTTTGATATAACTCTTATGCCTCTTGGTGGTATGAGATGTATATCTTACAGAAGACAAAACCATGAAAAAGAAAATCATGGGGAAAAGTACAAGGAAATTCTAGTCTTCTATGGTAGGAAGGAAGAAGAAAAAAGGGGCATTATTAACAAGGACACAATCAAACTTAATCAGAGAGTTTATGATCTCAGTTGCTGCCTAGCAATATCAGTTTCCATGCTAGACTCTATTCCATCTAAGCTGAAAAATTATTTGCATTAAATCCAATTGCTGCTGAAGAGAAAAACTAACTTCTCCATCAATCTCGAGTTTTGCAGCAGCATGATCTTTATTAATAAAATAAATTTGAATCCAGAGAAACAAGAATAAGCAAGGTGAAAGTCAATCAAGGATTTCTATAGTCCATAACCAAAGCAAGGTGAAAGTCAATCAAGGATTTCTATAGTCCATCACCAACACATATAACTGTCTTAACAGCAGATCATATCCTCTATAACACAGGTTGCCCTCAATCAGAATGCTCCAAGACCATCCCATATTGTGTTACTGCAAGAGAAATCTAGGCTCAGAAATAGATCTACCAAAAGCAGACCTAACTATCTGAGCTGTTCACTCAAATACAGTACAAAAGCAAAGGATCCTAAATATGTATTTGGTAGATCATAAAACAGACAAATTAGGTAGGTATTTTTACATTTCTGTATATAGGGCGTCCCAATAGACAAGTTAATGTACTAACTCTGCATCAGCACTATTTATCTAGAGATAAACTTGCTGGATCATCTTCAGCAATATTCTACATAGCCCTTTCTCATGTTTATGCAACTGGAGCTGATACATCAATTGCCATCCCACAAAAATGTCATTTAAGATTGTTGGGCTTCTCTTGTTCATGTCTAGGGATTCGTTGATTTTAAATCAATAATACAAATTGTTGTTGATAAATATCTAACTCCCTTATATCAAATCTCATTTTCCCTTAAAGGCCTGCTTTCACACAAAGTATATTAATTCCCATGTTGCTTCTTCTATAGTTTTATTGGACCATTCTACAAGATAATATCTAATTTCTATTTTTCTGAGTCTTAACTCTTTATAGCATGATCTTTATTGTGTCATGTTTGTTCTACTTTACTTGTTGCATATCCAAACAACTTTATCAGATCCAGATTATTTTCCTTTTAATGACCAACATAAAAGACAGGATGTATTTATAGAGAAGCAATTATCTATAAACAAACTTTTTTATCTTCAGTAATTATGAATTTGTCTGTAGCACCTTGGTGATAACTTATCCTTCCTATAGACACAGAGTTATTTGGAGCACCCTTAGTTTAATGTTCTGACAAACCTCCAACAAACTTAAAGGCTCTGATGGTTGTCTTTAAATAGTTCTCCCCTATTTGGCTTACCCTTAGATAAACATCTTAGGCTCTGATGGAGGTCTTTATATTATTCTTGTGCCACTTCTGTGGTTTTCCTACACTTCTTCAATTTTTCCAGTTAGACAACCCTTGGCTTGATATTCTCACTTCTATTCAGATACACCATATGAATGATGGAATCCATTAAACAAATACAGGTTACTCAATTTATTCAGAATAAGATACACTATGGAAGAATATTAACATAGTGCAATAGCAAGAATACACATCTACAAAGATATGAAGTTCAACATAAGGTGCTATTTTTTATTGTAATTAGATTTCATTACAGGGCTCATCATTAACCCTTAGTTAAAAAGCACAATATCGATATACAATGATAAATTAAAATAGAATTGGACTCAGATGACTCTACCGTTCAGGACTGATCTCCACTCCACCCCATACAAAGTCCTACTGGCGTAACCATTGTGTTGAGTACACACCATAGTCACTTGGAGATGGGTGCTGGTGCAGGTACGGGAGATGGTAAGGGGGGTAGAAAAGTCAATTTTAAGATAATGGATACACAGGTACTTGGAAATACCAAATTTAATAAATAAATAAATATTAGAATATTTTAAATTTTAAAACTAGAATATAACAAATACACAGCCAATTAATTAAATTTAAAAAAAAATCAAAATGTGTAAAAATTTGAATAATCAACGTAAGTAGAAATCAACCTCATATTTTGAAAGTCCTCAAAATAGGTTATTCGAGAGTCAAACACTCTTATTGACCTCTTAATAAATAACCAGGAAATCTTCAAGTACATGTTAAGCTATAATGTTTATTTCATAAGTTTAGGGCCTCTCAAAGAGTCATAAAATAAACTTTCTTGAGCAGCTACATCATCTTTAGAGCCTTTGGTTACTACAAATTGGAAGGCTACGCCTTCTGGTTATCTATAAATGGATTAATTATTATTATTCAACAGTAAAACCAGAACAAATAAATCATGCGAAATACGGAATGCGAGGAAAGAATATAAATTAATTAAAATAGCTTGCCACTAGGAGGGCAGATCCCGCCGTAAAGGCACAGAGTGATTACGCAGTGAAAATATAAAACAACAAGATGATTTAATTTTAAATAAACTAACTAATATATATATGAAAGTCTTTACGCTTGGAATACCTAGCCGACGGCTAGGTTTGGTGTGTAACACAAATACTGTTGTTTAGGGTTTTCCAGACAGCCATTTAATGTTTCGACATTATTCGGGATCAAATGTAAAAACCCTCATTGTTCTTTTCAAAGGAAAAAGGAAACATCACATGTCAAATGCATTCGATTTTATCTAACTTACTTCTAAAGCTTGATCCCTCACGTTGGCACTTTAGAATTTCGAATGGACAATGCATGTGGTTTTTTAAGGGGAAAAGGGTGAAAGACATCCAGAAGTCTCAGGAGGCATCTTTGAATATTGGAGAAGACTCTGAAAAAAGTACTGGTATCTAAGACGAGTATTGGTACCAATGATAGTACGGGTGAGACGATTCTCTAGGTGACTAAGGTGCACATTTGACTGGAGATCCATACAGTACATTAGGTTCAAATAATTACAGTAATCAAACATGGTGTTGGTACCAAAACAAGCAATGAGTCACTTAGAGTCAATTTTGTGATTCTTCAGTATTAGATACAGCAAGTTCAGTTCTTGTAAGCACCTGAGATGGTAGCCAGCCTACTTAGCTCAGGAACTTCATCAATTTGGCCTCCACCAAGACCGGTACAAAACGCTGATCCAAACTCCTGTAGGCAAAATTAGCTTCTTGTATTTAAAACTTCACCTTTCTCACTACAGATATAACATGCCCCAAACCCAAAGTACTAGCCTCAGATTTTTTTCAGCAATTGGGTAGAATGTTGGCATCTATTCATTTTGTACTGATAACAGTTTGTTTCATATTGGCATTTATAGGATCCTAATCAATTAGTTCTGCTCTTTGGATGCATGATTATTGTGAATTTAATGTTGATACTTGGTTTTAAAAAGTTCATCCTAAAATAAAATTATGCATTTCAAATCTCTGCTAACATTCTGAATCCCATTGTTCCACATACCATTGGGTGTTAAAGTACCTTAAAAAATACTCATCCTTCCCTTGGCATTGTATTCTTCATCAGTTTGTTCTCCTTGGTGGAGGTGTTAATTTATCAGTCCAAGATGGAAATCCCAAAAAGCAACCTGGAATTGAAACCTACCAAAAAAATCAATCTAATTATAGTGCCTGCCAACTAATACTTTCACTATAGAACTGTCATTTAATGGCTTCATGAAATCATGTATCTTTTGATGGCTGTCAACTAATGCCCAGAAAATCATCTCAGCTTTCAATCTAGCGTGTTGTGCCACATTCTCATTATTTCTGCCACCTCATACACTTACTTTTCAAAAGCATGTCATTTCCTTTTATGGTTAATGCTATTGTTAAGCCCTTGCTATTTTATATTATAGTTAGAAGCTATTTTATATTATAGTTAGAAGATAATAAAGGGACCCGGTTCATTATTTTATAAACCCCACTCTATTGTGATACCTTCCATTCTTCCTCATGACCATTAACTTCAGTGATAAAATTGGTTATGATTCATTAAACGATCAATCTATTTATACTTCTTGGATAAAAGTTCATCAATGTTCTGCACAGGTTCCTTTTGATTTATAGGCTTACCTTTAAGAATTTTAACTTCAGCAAACAAAGCTTGTTCCTGGTCACCCAATCATATTAACTCTTCTTCTGCTAAATGTTTTTGAACAATTTTAGCTGGTACTGCAAACCAGAGATTTTGCCTTCCAAATCCTTGATCTTAAGATATTGACTAATTTCTAAATTCCATTAAGTCAAACCTTGCAGTACAATTTGACATTGGAATTTAAACAAAATCATCTCTTTTTCATTTCTGTATCATGGGTGACATGTCATTTCGATCCAAAATGGATCACTAAGGTCAATTAGAAGAACAAGATGACCCAAGCATAAGTGAACCCCTTGATAACACTTGGGCAAAACAATTGTTGGAGAGGCAAAAGTTTGAATTTTAGCCACCAAATGGTTGGGCAATGTTGGGAATAGCTTGCAAAAGTTCATGAGATATTTTGGTTAAATGGTGTATCATGGTCCTCGGGCCGGACGGACATCGGTCCTCGAGTGCAAAGGCAGAAGGGAGCTTGACTGCGAGACCCACCCGTCGAGCAGGGACGAAAGTCGGATCACTATCAATTGCAAGGTTGAAATATGGACCAACAGTTCTCATTTGCAACCAATTTTGAGGTACCAAGGCCCACAAAGGGATAAACTTGTTCACTTCATTATATTTCATAAATTTGTAAGAATTTAAGGATTTGAGGACATTTTGCACCCTTGTTGGGAACTTTCAAGGGTTGTTTGACAAGTTATAAGGCCCCTGGAGGCCACAAAAATTAGCCTAAGACACCAATTAGCAAGATTACCCTGCAAAGAACCTCTGAGTACCGGCATGGTATCCCCTGTACTACAGTGTTTTATGTAATCCAAACCAGCAAGACACAGAATAACAGTGATAAAACATGCAATAGAAGTAAATGTGCAGTAATTAAAATAACTCATAACAATGACATCTGCTTGTTGTGGTGCAGTGGTAAATGCCTTGGGTGCTGGTAGAGGCCGACCCAGGTTCCATTCCCCTTGTCTCCATCCTTCAGATATATGGTATAGTTAGGAATGTCCTATGTGTTGGTAGAGGTTGACAAGGCTCCATTCCTCCTATGCCCAACCTGTTGAAAGTGGCACCTTGAAAGGGGTGTTTTCCACTATAAATTAGTTTTTTATCTGCTTGTTGTGGTGCAATGGTAAATGCCCTAGGTGCTGGTAGAGGCCGACCCAGGTTCCATTCCCCTTGTCTCCATCCTACAGATATATGGTATAGTTAGGAATGTCCTATGTGCTGGTAGAGGCCGACAAGGCTCCATTCCTCCTATGCCCAACCTGTTGAAAGTGGCACCTCGAAAGGGGTGTTTTCCACTATAAATTAGTTTTCACCCAGGTGTTGTAGGTGAGTTGGAGAGGAGAGGGCAATCCTCCAAGGGAGGTCCCAAGTTCAAATCTCCACCCTACCAAAAAGCTGAATTGGGTATCTAAAATCCAATTGATAATGTTGGTGCGGTAGGGTCGGGTGCGACCCCCGGGTGACTTTGACGGTGTAGAACCCCCTGTTCGTGGTCTCTCAGACCAAGGCGGCTCCGCAAGGGGTTTTTCGCTTAAAAATAAAAAATAAAAAATAAAAAAATAACTCATAACAGCGGCATAGATATTTTATTATTCTCTAGATTAGTACATCGACAAACCAGCCTTGTCACAGCAACAACATGCATCCAAAATTATCCCAAACAGCATAACCATGAACTATCACAAACATGTATGAAAATACAACCACACTCAACAATGATGCCATATGAGACTGGCAAGGAGTGACTATTTACAAAAAAAGAGGATTGCGAAGCAAAGCAATTGCAACCAACCAACCTATGTTCCATAAAATTCCAGGACAGGAACAATAGGACAGTTTTTCAAAAAAACAAGACATATCTCCGCGATGATCCCCAAATCCTAGGACAAGTCCTTGTGAAACAAAGCAACCAACCACAATGACTTCCAATATGTAACTACATACATGAAATTTGAAAATACCCCATAACTTCATGCAATGTACATTATTACAAAATAAGGGATGTTATGTACACAGATGCAACAACCCTATAGCATGTATGCCAAAATGACACATACAAGACAAATTGCTCATACTGTAACTAATTGCAGTGGTGCTTGAGCTCGTGCCATGTTGTTTTGTCACCTACATCTACCCCCTCCTCTAAATTAGTCAATGTCCCTGCCAATAGCATCATTGGAAATCCTGGCTGGGCACTGTCGAAATGAAATTTAACATACTTACACACAATTCCATTTCTACTTAAATAATTCTACAAATCTGTAGCCATTAGCAATAACAATACACAAAAAACAACAATAACAAATGATAAATAAACATGAGTAGATTTGTATTAACAATGGCATATATGGTTACAACATTACAATCTGCAAACCCTATGCAGAATACTCTTCATGACTGCATACAAGATCCGACTGCATCCTACCATACGCACATATGCACCAGCCTTCTCTCACACGTACGTATGCCCCTAAATGAATGAGGAGAGGGTCTTATTCATCCAACTAGAAATTAGTTGCACCCTTCCAACTACCTCACACCTCATCATTTCCCTAAATTACATTTCCCACTACAGGACAAACAAACTTATGCCTTATAACTATGCCAACATACATAACATTACATTACGTATAATATTACGTTGCCACTTCACAACACTATTAAATATATCTACACACATTTCGTCAAACACTTTGCGTACAACTACAAAAATAATATTGAATACCAAAACTTATTCACTAAATGCTGACATATCAATTTGCCTGCCTACAGGCACCAGCAGACTATGTCAAGAACAGGTAGCTACATGGGCTGACTAGTGGAGGCAGCATGCAACAGTTGGATCTCTTGGCAACCATCCTTGTATTTTTGTTGCATATGCTTGCCATATCTGTTGTAGGTGACCTAATTCCTCTCAGCTTTTTCCAACTTCATCTACTCCTGGACCATCTGTTGAGACATGGTCCTCAACTATTTCCTTGTCGCATCCTATTGGTCATCCATCTCCCAAAGCTAAGAGTCAAAAGCTGAAATGTGTTGCTCTCTCTCCTGGAGGTGGACTCCAATGACAAATTATATTGTTCCCACTCCCACTGCCAACAAACCATTTCCGTTGCTCCTTTTGAGTTGTCGTATACTCGACTCCTTTGCACCTGGACCATCATGCCTGCATGAATTCATGAACACATGAACCATGTCGGTGATGCAATGGTGTCATGTAAATAAAATGTCTCATAGAGTTTGTTATAGATGTGTTATCACACCACTATTTTCTCACGTGTGTATGTGATGCCATCTATATCTGTGATAAATATCATGTAATATGTTATGAAGCATGTCGGAACTTTAAGGTTTGATGTGGATGGGGAATTAGGTGATAACTGGGAAGTTGCCAACCAACCACCTACTTGTTTTGTGATAACCATATGTACATAATCCACCTTGGTCTAGGTATGATGATGACATTAGATGATGTCGATTGTTTGTATTCGTTACTTGTGTCTTGTGTTGTACACTTGATCAAACTAGATGTATCTCGTATGGTTGGAATACGAAGGATGCATGCAGCATATTTATATGTATTTGTATGTTCTTCGCATTATGTTTCTTTATTTATATATAACATAATTATATTATAGTATGTTGAAATATAATTCTTTGTACGGGAAAGCCACATTTTGCCGTTGTTGCCTATATGAAGTTTGGTTGAAGTTGGTGACATAGATTTGCAATGAGCAACTTGCTTGGGAACATGAATAATAACAATAATGGGAAGATGAAAGCATGGTCAATGAGTAGAGTGGTCCAAGTGTTCCCTTGTCCCCTAGGGAGGATAAAAGTTAAGAGGCTAAAATGGGAAGTGATACAGACTTGTTTGTTGACGTTGATGAAGGCCCAGGTGACAACAAAAGAAATTTAATTAGGCAAGAAAGGTTGATAAAGATTGAATTGAGTGGTGCATCAACATACATGATTGAAGCAGGTTTCCCAATGATGTGCGACATGGTAATCCAACATCGAAACAATTGCAGGTTGACATGTCTAATGGTGACCAAGATAGGAATCTAACATTGAAGCAAACTATTGGCTTGTCTGATGGTAAGCAAGATGAGAATCCGATATTGTAGCAATTGTAGGTTGGTGTGTCCAATGGTGCACACAACTAGAATCCAACATCAATGCAACTACAAAATAGCATGTCAAATGGTGCATAGAACAAACGTCCAATATTTGGCAGAATTGAAAGTTGAAACATCCGACAGTGCACAAGACGAGAGTCCAACACTAGAGCAATTGCATGTTGGTGCATCCAACGATGCACATGACAAGAGTCCACATGAGAGCAGCTATAGTGTAATGCATCCAACAATGTGTGTGACAAAATTTGAACACACAAGCAGGCCATTGATTATGCGAAATAAATTGACCAACACGACGATCAATATCAATGATGGATAAATGTCACACATTTCAAGGTGGTAAGACAAAAGATGCAGCCAAACATTAGAAAATCCTCATCACAAATTGGAAGGCCAATGGGTAGATGAATAAAGCAGATTGTAGGAGGTTATTCCTTTTGACACTAAGTAGAATCGCATTGAAGTGGTACATGGAATTGTCATAGGACAAGTAACAAACTTGGGAAGAATTGCAAGAAGCCTTTATAAAGGACATCTAGTTGATCTGTAATTTATGTTGAGGTCATTGTAGAAATTCATAGAATCGAGCAAAGTGAGTCCAACTCCGTTCAATCCCCAGAGGTTGAACACGTTGGTCAATTGACTAGAGACTAAGAGGTAAAACACATTGATGAAAGGACCACTTGAAAGGAACAGAAGGATTTTTCAAGGTTCCAAAGGTTGTTTTTCCAAGTTTGGAGTAGAGTTCTAAGTACGGTTCAGAAAAAATGTCTGTCCTTTGGAAAACAAGCAGTTTAAAAGAGGGAGAAGAGGAAAACCTTGCGACAGTGTCTCTCCCACATCCAACCAGTTCTATTTAATTTAGTATTTTTTTAGTTTTTTAAGTTTGCAGTAGAGTTCTGAGTACAGTTCAGGAAACATCTCAGTCCATTAGAAGGCAAACAGTGATTAAAGAGGGAGCAGATGAAAAGCTTGCTAGACTGGGACTCTCCCACATCCTACTTCAAATTGTTAAAGTTAAAATTTTCAAATTTAAAAAATACTAAATAAACAAATAATCATTTCAATTGAACTAATGAAAATTCCTTGGCTGACCTAAAAAGAAAGCTATTTAAAAAAACCCTACAAAGTCTTAAAGTTTTAAAATTAACGAGGACAATCAAAATAAAAACTAAAAGTACCTACCATCATCAGAGACAACTGTAACATAGTCTAGGCAGGCAAATTGAATAAGTGCATTGGAAGTCAACTGTAACATAGTCTAGGCAGGCAAATTGAATAAGTGCATTGGAAGTCAAGTAAGCGCACATTAAGAGTTTTGATATATTTGATGTTATAAAGTCATGATGTAATATTGTATGTGACAATGTGTAATGTTAAGTGAAGTATTAGTTATGTACGGATAAGTCATTAGTCATAAATTGAGTCATGAAATGAAATGTAAATATAAATCAAATACACGTCAAACATAATTTAAGAAAATGATGAGGTGTCGAGTAGTTAGTAAGTTGAAGGATGCAACTACCTCCTTAGTTGTATAAATAAGACCCTTCCTCATTCATTTGTGTTGTTGGCATGGAAGGAAAGGTTGGCATGGTATTGAAGTGTTGTATCAATCCGTTTGAATGTTGTTGCAGGCTGTCTGAACTGCTGTGCCAGGCAGTCTGAATGGTGCTGTAAACCGTCTGAACTACTGTGCCAGGCAGTCTGAGATGCTGTGCCTGGCCATCCAAACTGCTGTGTCTAGTCATCCAAACTGCTGTGCCAGCCTGTCTAAACTGCTGTGCCTAGTCGTCCGAACTGCTGTGTCAGGCAGTCTGATATATGTTGTGTGTGCAGTGTATGCATTGTAATTGTAAGTTATTCACATTGTATATTTTGTTCATTTAAGTGGTAATAGAATTGTGTTGCAGTATGTTGTATTCCATTTCTACACATAGTACATTTTGTAGGGCTCAGTGCCACAGGCATATTTGATGTCTTTGAGGTTCCACAAGACCTCAACCTCATAACTTTACGCATCCAGAGTCCTGCGGCTCCATTTATACCCAAAGCTCTGAGGCTTCTTGTTCATGTTAAGGTATTTGCAGTTGCAGGAGCTCCTCCACCATTTTCATTCTCTCTTCAGCCACTGGATCCGCTCTATGCTCCACAAAGCAAGAAGGCAGGACTTCATGCATCTTCAAAGGGTGTTGATATTCTGTAACGCATGCAGAATTATGAAGGTATACGGTTGTGCTGAAGCGGAGGTGATGTCACAAGTGAGTAGGTAGTTGCAGGGTTGGAAGGACTCTCACAAAGTCCTATAGATCTTCTCACAGAGACGTTTTCTGCCATCTAGGGCCATCTGCAAACTTGCAATCACCTTCCACTGGGAAAAGGAGGCATATCATCGCCATGTTGAATACATTTAGAGTTTGATAAAGCATTCTTGTTTGGGACGAATTTATTTGCGTCTTCATCGCCAAATTTTGAACTTCATCTTTGAAGTTTGCTTAATATTGTGACACAGAGTGTAACTATAATAAATTACAAAGAAACTTATGTGCATTCTTATCACACAACTAAGAACCACATACTTCATTCTTTACTTACATGATAGCACAAAATGCATAATATTAGAAAAATGAAAGTAATGATAAAATTTGGTGGAATTAATAGAACTTTGATTTTGTTTCTATAATCACATTAACATAAAAATGCAAGTGGGCAGAGAAGTAGAAGAAAAGATTGCTAAGAAATTCCTCTAATGCATCTCACATGTGATAAAAATGGTAAAGAATTAGAATATGAAGATTAATCTTCCATCAAGAAAGATTAGTATCTAGCATCCTAAAAAGGGCTTGACTTATTCATTCTGTATTTATAATTACAAAGAAACATTAAGTATAGATGACAATAATTACACTTCATAAAGTAGCAGCTAATGCAATTTAAATTCTGTTTTAAGACATAAAATTCATAATATTACAGGACAATATCATGGCTTGTATGCAAAAGTGAATTCAGGATCCTGTACAAAACTAAAAGATACACACCTGCTTCACCCTCCAAAGATCTTGTCCAATAAAAAAGGCACCCTGCCAATATAATCAGTCAAGATTATCATAATGTTTTGGGATTACTAACATACAAAAAAAGCAGGACTGCATTTTCTTCCATGATGATTCAAAAATGGAAAAAAAAAAGTTGAATAAGTTTGAAAACCCTGGCTTACAACTTACAAGTAATATTGCTGGAACAGGAATGAAAAAATTCAGATAGTGCACTGCTTTTGGGAAAAGAAATATATCTAGCAATATGATAGCATTCACAGCTCCACTAGCACCCTGGAGGTACATGTACAAAAAGAAACTAGTATTATCATATATTTTTTTGTTAAAGCAATTAAAAGCAAGAGTGAGTGTGAAACAAAAGCTTCAATAATATCTTGCAAGACATCTTTGAGATACAAGCCAAAGCCTAGTATCCGCCACGTTCCAAGAGTTATCCTTTATAGGTCCACCTAGAGTTTACATTAACTGCATGCTATGCTAAAATATTTTGTATGAACCTTACAAAGGTATTCTCATGATTGTTAAAATTGTTAGGTGTGAAGTCCGTATGGCCACCAGACGTCTGGTCTGGCAGACGTCTGGTCTTGTTGGAAATTACCATCAGTAAAAGTTAAAAAAATAGATTTTACTTGGGGTAAAGGTAACTTACCTTTTACCTTACCTGGACGGCAGTGGACGGCAGCATTTGGGCGGCAAGAGAATTCCTTCCATCCTTCTTTTCCCCCAATTTCTCCTTTCTCCCTTTCTTTCTCGAATAGGTTAATTACCGCCTATTTAATCTATGTAACCTAAGTTTGAAGGTTAATGCAATTAGTTCTTTTTCAACCACACTCACCTTTCACATTTGGTATCAGAGCGGCGCGATTCCCGAGGCGGTGGGGCCAGCAATTCGAGGCGGCGGCACGGATCCCGAGGCAGCCGGCAGGAGCCGAGGCAGCACGGATCCCGAGGCGGCCCGTAGGAGCTGACCGGCACGTTTTTCGAGGCGTTGGTGGAACTGGACGACGCGGCCCGCAGGAGCAGCAGATCGGCGCGATTCCCGAGGCGCTGTTGACGTGGCAGCCTGAGGCACGATTTCCGAGGCGCTGTTGACGTGGCAGCCCGAGGCGTGAGATCGACGTGGCGCGACGCATGGCGACGTGTAACTGGCGCGCGGCCCGAGGCGAGGTGACGTGGCGCTGGTGCGCGGCCCGAGGAGGGTGACGTGTCGATCCGCAAAGTGTGTGATGTGGCGCTGGCACGCGGCCCGAGTGGCGACGTGGCAAAAGGAACCTGCGTGTTCGTGACTGCCCGCAGGCAGTCAAAGCACTGTGTGTGCTTTGTTTGTTTTATATAACAAATACATCGCCCTGTGGGCGATGTGGGACTAATAGTCCCAATAAAAACATTAGCTTCGCGCCGAAGCGCGAAGCCAACAGTAGCTTCGCGCTCGACGCGAAAGCTAAGGGTCGGGGAGCTCGCTTAGCTCCCGGATCAGCCCGGGTAGCGCAGCGGCTACCCTCAGACCTGACACCCGCGAGGTCGCAGGATCGACTCTCGGCGGGGTCAATAGATAATTAAAAAAAAAATTATAAGAAAAAACTAAGGAATAGTTTAAAATTAAAAAATATAATAATTTTTTTAGTTTTTTAAACTGTTCATTAGCTTTTATAAAAAAAAAAATTTTTTTTTTAGTTGATTGAAATTTCCTGAGAGGAAATAAATGTAAAGTTTTTTTTAAAAAAAAAACTTAGAAAGTTAATTTTTTTTTTTTTTACTATTTCCTAAGAGGAAATCTTTGTAAAAGAAAATTTCTGGGAAATTTTCTTAAATGATAAGATCGGAAGGTTGTTATCATGCCCTCTGCAAGTTGTTACTGAGAACAACTCCTGAAAACCTTGATAGTTTGTAAAGTCTTTTTTGCAATAAGACTATAAAAGAGAAGTTTTTTGTTTTAGTAGATAAAAATGGGATCACATAATAATCTACCAATTCCCGAATTCAGTGGGGATAATTATGAGTACTGGTCCATCAAGATGAGGACATTACTCATCGGAAAAGGACTATGGGATATTATTGAAGACGGTTACATTGCTCCAACAGATTGGACTACCTTAAGTGCAAATGATAAGAAGATCTACAAAGATGCACAGAAAAATAATTCATTTGCCTTATACCATCTTCAATCAGCATTAGATCCAAGTATCTTTCCGAGAATTGCATCTTACTTAACTGCTACAGATGCATGGAATGCCTTGAAAGAAGGATTTCAAGGAAGTGATAAAGTAAAGCAAGTCAGGCTTCAGACCTTGAAAAGAGATTTTGAAAATCTCAGAATGAAGGAAAATGAAAGAGTTGGAGACTATTGTGTTCGTGTTAAAGCAGTAGTTGATATGATGCAAACTTTAGGTGAAGACACAAAAAATGAAACAATTGTGAAGAAAGTGTTGAGAACACTTCTTCCTAAGTGGAATCACATTGCAATCATAATTGAAGAATCCAAAGATCTTTCTACTCTTACATTTGATAGTTTGATTGGATCATTAACATCACATGAAGAGCGACTTCAAGGTGCACCTTCAACAAGCTATGGAGGTGATGACAAAGCCTTCACTTCGAATGAAAGTGCAAGACGAGGACAAGGAAGAGGCCGAGGCGAGAGGACAACAACAAAGAGGCAAGGGCCAAAGCAACTCCTACAGAGGAGGTAATCAAAACAGAGGTGGAAATCAAAACAGAGGAGCCAATCAGAACCAAAGCGGCAATGCAGGCCGTGGAAATCAAGGACGAGGAAGTAACAAGACTAAAACAGCTTGTTTCAATTGTGGGAAACAAGGCCACTTCGCTCGGGACTGCTGGTCAAAGTCTTCAAAAGATCAAAGCAGTCAATATGGCTCATTCTACGGAGAAGAAGAAGGTCCACCAAATCTTTTTCTCTCTTATGGACAGTCAGATCAAAATCTAAATGATACATGGATTTTGGATACTGGTTGCTCCAACCACATGAGTGGCAAAGAAAATCTCTTTGCTACATTAGATTCAAATTACAAATCTCAAGTTAAGTTAGGGGATAATAAATCCTTGCAAGTTGAAGGCATAGGAGCTATGGAAGTTCCCACAAAAGAAGGTATTAAAAATGTGAATGACATATACTATACTCCACGACTACAACACAATTTGTTAAGTGTTGGCCAAATGATGGAGAAGCATTACAAATTAGTTTTTGGTGAAAGAAAATGTACAATCTTTGATAAAAACAATTGTAACCGGGTCATCACAGAAGTCCCTATGACAAAGAATAGGTTGTTCCCTCTAAATTTTGGTGAGCCAAGGGGAGCTCAACTTGCAAACATTGCTATTTCAAATCCAAGTGAATTGTGGCACTTGAGATATGGTCACCTCAATTCCGCTAGCTTGAAAATGTTAACATCACAAGCTATGGTGACAGGACTACCAAAAATTCCAGAACATAAAAAGGTATACGAAGCATGTGCTTTGGGAAAGCACTCCAGAACGAAGTTTCCAAGAGGCCGAGCATGGAGAGCAAGCTATCCTCTTCAGCTAGTACATTCGGACATCTGTGGTCCAATGCAAACAAAGAGCCTTGGAAACAATTCTTATTTTCTAACATTCATAGATGATTATTCTAGAATGTGTTGGCTCTATTTTCTGAAACACAACGATGAAGCATTTGATTGCTTCATAGACTTCAGAAATAATGTAGAAAAGCAAAGTGACTACTATGTCAAAAGTCTTCGCACTGATAAAGGAGGAGAGTACTCCTCCAATGAATTTCTTCATTATTGTAAGCAAAATGGGATAAAAAGGCAGTTCACCACTGCCTATACCCCACAAACGAACGGTGTGGCTGAGAGAAAGAACCGCACCCTTGTTGAAATGGCACGAACAATGCTTCAGGCAAAACATCTCACAAACAGCTATTGGGCAGATGCGGTGAGAACAAGTGCATATATTCTAAATAGAAGTCCGACTTCTAGTTTAGATGGTATCACTCCTTATGAAGGATGGTACGGTAAGAAACCAAATGTCAAACATTTCAGAGTATTTGGTTCTTTAGCTTATGCACACATTCCTGACGAGACGAGAAAGAAGCTTGATCCAAAGAGTCAAGCATGTGTTTTTGTAGGGTATTGTGATTCAACCAAAGGGTATAGATTGTACAATCCCACAACACATAAAATCATTATCTCCAGGGATGTAATTTTTGATGAAGGGGGAGAATGGGGTCATAAAAAATTTGTTGATTTTGACTCTAATTCAGAAAGTACCACATTAGTACCTCCCATAATGGTACAACCCAAGAAAAGCAGTGTAAAAAGTCCTCCTCCACAAATTCCACATCAGGAAACTTCATCAAGTACATCAAGTGGTACACCAAGTCCAAGAAGGAATTTGTTGGCACCCCCAAATTCTCCAAAACGATTTCAAAGATCTGTAAGCGCTCCAAGTCCGATGGATATTGATTCAGTTTCTCAAAGGAAAGAGACAAATAAGGGAAAGCGCATACTACAGAGTCATCCATCTTCTCAAATGTTGGATAGGAATTTCCAACAAAGATACACTAGGAGTCAAGCTAGTGAGATGGATGACATTTTGTCAAGACTTGAAAATCTTCAAATGTCAGGGGATGATGAGTCTCATGAACCAAGGGGTGATGTAGTCAATTATGCTTTGTTGGCTGCTGCACAGCTAGAACCTTCTAGCTATGAAAAAGCATGCACTGAAAATATATGGCAAGATGCCATGGAAGAGGAAATATCCTCAATTAAAAAGAATGATACTTGGGAGCTTGTGAAGCTTCCCAAGGGAAAAAAATGTGTTGGATGTAAATGGGTCTATAAGACCAAATTCAATGCTGATGGAAGCATTGAAAGGCACAAGGCGAGATTAGTAGCTAAAGGTTTTACTCAGAAATATGGAATAGATTATGAGGAAACCTTTGCTCCAGTTGCTCGACAAGAAACAATTAGAACTGTTCTTTCCTTGGCAGCCCATAAAGGATGGAAAATTCAACACATGGATGTGAAAAGTGCATTTTTAAATGGATACCTGACAGAAGAGGTGTATGTTCAACAACCTCAAGGTTTCCAAGAACCAGGAAAAGAGAACCTTGTTTATAAATTGAAAAAAGCACTTTATGGCCTCAAGCAAGCACCAAGAGCATGGTACTCACGAATTGACGGCTATTTCAGCAAATATGGTTTCACAAAAAGCAAGAGTGAACCAACACTATACTACCTGAAAAATGGAGTAGATATCCTCATAGTTTTTTTATATGTGGATGATCTAATATTCATGGGTAGTAATGATAAAATGAATATGGAGTTCAAAAACTCCATGATGAATCAGTTTGAGATGAAGGATCTCGGATTAATGAGATACTTTCTAGGAATGGAAGTACATCAATCAAAGAATGGGATCTTCATATGTCAACAGAAATATGCTCATGACATGATCAAGAAATTTGCTATGCAGCAGTGCAAATCAGCTGCAACACCAACTGGACATGGAATACAGCTAAGCAAAGAAGATGGAGCACCAAATGTTGACTTGACCAATTACAGAAGCATGGTTGGGAGTTTAATGTTTCTCACCAACACTAGGCCAGATATACAGTATGCTGTTTCTCTTGTATCACGATTTATGGCATGCCCATCCGAGCTGCATCTTCAAGCAACCAAACGAATTTTACGATATGTAAAAGGTACATTGGATTTTGGAATCCATTACCACAAGTCTAACTCTGTGAAGTTATTTGGTTATAGTGACAGCGATTGGGGCAGTAATATAGATGACAGAAAATCTACATTAGGGAACTGTTTTAGTCTAGGATCAGGACTAATAACTTGGAGTTCCAAGAAGCAATCTGTTGTAGCATTATCATCTACGAAGCTGAGTACATAGCCATTACTCATGCAAGTACTCAGATCCTCTGGTTGAGGAAAATCCTTGAAGAGATTGGCGAAAAACAAATTGGTCCAACCAAACTGAATTGTGATAATATAAGTGCCATACAGTTGGCATATAATCCGATCCACCACAAAAGGTCAAAACACTTTGATATGAAGTATCACTTCATAAGAGATATGGTGGAACAGCAGACAGTTGAGCTTCAATATTGTAGCACTTTGGATAATCTAGCAGACATCTTCACCAAAGGCATGGCTAAAGCTCAATTTATAAAGCTGAGAGACTATATAGTTAGTCCTCTCAACTTTAAGGGGGAGAATGTTGGAAATTACCATCAGTAAAAGTTAAAAAAATAGATTTTACTTGGGGTAAAGGTAACTTACCTTTTACCTTACCTGGACGGCAGTGGACGGCAGCATTTGGGCGGCAAGAGAATTCCTTCCATCCTTCTTTTCCCCCAATTTCTCCTTTCTCCCTTTCTTTCTCGAATAGGTTAATTACCGCCTATTTAATCTATGTAACCTAAGTTTGAAGGTTAATGCAATTAGTTCTTTTTCAACCACACTCACCTTTCACAGGTCTGGGCCAGACGTTTGGGCTGCCAGACGTCTAGGCCAGACGTCATGCCAAGAAGACGCCAAAGAAGCAGACGTCTAGGTAGACGTCAGTACGCGGAAGACGAACAGTCTTGGAATGCGGAAGACCAACAGTCTTGGGAGCGGAAACGAACAGTCTTTTGGAGGCTTGCGTTGGAAGATGAAACGAACAGTTTTGGAGTCTTCCTCTGCTCTATAAAAGGGATGAGATCCCTTGCATTTAGGTTGAGTTGTTGAAAACGTCCAAGGACGTGAATGTAATCTTTGCTGAAATTAATAAGAAGAGAAGTTGCCATTGCCCCGTGGTTTTTCCTGCACATTGCAGGTTTCCACGTAAAATCTCTGTGTCACTTGTGTTATTGTTTCCGTGTTCTATATTTTTGTTATTGTGCTTCCTCTTGCAGGTGTGGAATCTTGGAGTTTTTCCTAACATCTGGTATCAGAGCTAAGGTTTTGTGCGAGTGGGAGCTGCAACAATGACAAAAGGTGTAACCAAGTTCGAGATTGAGAAATTTGATGGCAGGAACTTCGCTCTATGGAAGATGAAGGTGGAGGATTTGCTGGTTCAGAATGACCAAGCGCAAGCCTTGAAAGGGGTCGCGAATAAACCGAGCGGCATGAAAGATGAGGAGTGGACAACGCTCGACAGGAAGGCGGTTTCTACAATCCGTCTCTGCCTAGCGGACTCCGTCTTGTTCAATGTAGCTGAAGAGAAGACCGCGGAAGCCCTTTGGCAAAAGCTTGAAAAGTTGTATGAAACAAAATCAGCAACTAACAAGGTTTTTCTGAAAAAGCAACTTTATAGCTTGAGGATGAAGGAAAGTTCATCCGTGGTAGATCATTTGAATGAGTTTAATACTACGATCAGTAAACTGGTTTCAATTAATGTGAAGATGGAGGATGAAGATAGAGCTATCACCCTACTTTGTTCCCTCCCGGACACTTGGGATCATATGGTGATGACCATCAGTAATTCATCATCAGGAACTCTCAATTTTGATGATGTGGTAGCCGCTTTGTTGGCAGAAGAGTTGAGGCGAAAAACGTCTCTGGAACCCTCAACCAATGAAGCCCTATCCGTGAGAGGTCGATCGTTCGAGGGGAGTAAACAAGGTAGAAAGCAGTCCCGATCTAAGTCTAAAGGACGGAAGCAGAAAGGGAAGTGTTGGCATTGTGGGAAGCCAGGACACTCCAAGAAGGACTGTTGGCAATTAAAGAATGGTGAAAAGCAAAATCAGCCATCGGCTGAAGCCGGTGCAGCAGATTCAGGAGAGACAGCAGGCAACATGTGAAGCCTTTTGTATCGATAACAACGAGATCAGTTTTATATACCGGGTTTTGGACTCGGGTGCATCCTTCCACATGTCTCCCCACGGAGGCTGGTTTGACAAATATCAGCCATCTTTGTGGTGGAAAGGTCTATTTGGGTGATGATCATCCTTTAGAAATTGTGGGAAGAGGGGATATAAGGATCAGGTTGGACGATGGTAGAGAAAGGATGCTATGTGATGTGCGACATGTGCCCGATTTGAGGAAGAATTTGCTATCAATCAAAATGATGGATAAGCTAGGGTATTATGTCACCTTCTGTAACAACTACTGCAAGATTACCAGAGGAGCTCTTGTAGTAGCAAAGGGAGAATCTTACGGGACCTTATACCGTTTATGCGGTGATACGGTGACAAACCATGCAGCAGCAGCAACTTCTGTTCAGGATGCGGTAATGCTATGGCATCAACGCCTAGGCCATATGAGTGAAAAAGGCCTGAAAATTCTGCATGACGAAGGTATGCTTTACGGGATTAAGTCTTGCAATTTAGACTTATGTGAGCACTTGTATTTTTGGTAAACGAGAAGAGGGTTCGGTTTATTGCAAGTCCTGGTAAGAGTTCTGATTTTCTGCAACTTATACATTCGGATATATTTGGATTAGTCCCCACTCAGTCCTTGAATGGCGCCATCTATTTTCTGACTTTTATAGATGATTATTCTAGGAGAGTGTGGGTGTATTTTCTGAAGAAGAAGTCGGAAGCTTTGCAGAAATTTAAAGAGTACAAAGCACGGGTAGAGAAGAGTTTGGGCAAGTCAATTTTGTGTCTCAGGTCAGATAATGGGGGTGAATATTGCTCCAAGGAATTTGATAAATTTTGTATGCAGGAAGGGATTAAGCACCAGAAGACTGTACCATACACTCCACAGCAAAATGGTGTGGCTGAGCGGATGAATCGCACAATCATGGAACGTGCAAGAAGCATGCTTAGCGCAGCCATGTTGGAGAAAAAGTTACGGGCGGAGGCTGTTAATACGAGTTGTTTATCTTATTAACGGGTCACCTACAGCTGCATTGGATGGACAGATTCCGGAGGAGGTTTGGTGTTGTAAGCCGGTTGATTACTCTCATTTGCGCACTTTTGGCTGTGACGCGTTTGCCCATGTACCCAAAGAAAAAAGGTCCAAGCTTGACCCGAAGTCAAGCAAATGTGTTTTTCTCGGCTATGGAGATATAGTGAAGGGGTATAGACTGTGGGATCCTACTGCCCACAAGGTAATTATTAGCCGGGATGTAATTGTTGATGAAAAATCCATGCAAAGGAAGGAGGTACAGCAAAATCCTAATGTTGTACCTGTTGAAGTAGAATTGAGTGAAGATGACTATGAAGATGAACATGCTGAAGTTTTTGATCAGCATGCAGAACAACAAGTAGAACAGGAAGTAGAGCAGCCACAACGGTCACAAGACCAAGAGCCAGAACCGACAGATCATTGGGTTAGAAGATCTACACGTCCACAAAAGTGTCCGGAAAGGTATTCTCATGTGTATCAGTCCTCTTTTGCTTTGTTAACTGATGATGGTGAACCTAGTTCATTTCAGGAAGCTAGAGAGTCTGAGAATGCAGCAAAGTGGAGGAAATCCATGGAGGAGGAAATCGAGGCACTTCGAAAGAATAAAACTTGGGAACTTGTGGATCTCCCACCTGGAAGAAAGATTGTTGGAAACAAGTGGGTGTACAAAGTGAAGAAGAACAACAACGGGCTGTTGGAACGCTATAAAGCTCGCTTGGTGGCAAAGGGCTATGTGCAGAAGTCAGGTGTTGACTTTAATGAAATTTTCTCTCCAGTTGTGAAGATGACTACTATTAGAGTTCTACTTGCACTTGTAGCTGCACAAGATTTGGAACTGGAGCAGCTTGATGTAAAGACTGCTTTCTTGCATGGTGATCTCGAGGAGGAGATATATATGGATCAGCTTGAGGGCTATGAAGAAAGAGGCAAAGAGCATTTGGTTTGCAGACTAAAGAAATCACTGTACGGGTTGAAACAGGCGCCAAGGATGTGGTACAGGAAATTTGACACCTTCATGAAGAGCCAAGGTTTCAGTGGGAGTGAAGCTGACCATTGTGCATACTACAAGAGGTTTGACGATGGCAGTTTTATTATTTTGCTGTTGTATGTTGATGATATGTTGGTTGCGAGGCCCCAACATGAAGAAAATCATTGATCTTAAGGCTCGGTTGGCTAGGACATTTGAAATGAAGGATTTAGGAGCAGCAAACCAAATTTTAGGGATGAAGATACACAGGGACAGAAAAGGAAGAAAGATCTGGTTAAGTCAAAAGTCATATGTGGAAAAGATTCTGCAGCGCTTCAATATGCGAGAATGCTAAACCGAGTTAGTACCCCACTTCTTCCACACTTAAAGTTGTCTTCCAACCGGTGTCCTAGAACGGAAGCGAGAGAAGACAAGCATGTCTCGTGTACCGTATTCATCAGCGGTAGGAAGCCTAATGTATGCCATGGTGAGCACCAGACCGGATATTGCCCAGGCAGTGGGAGTAGTCAGCCGGTACATGGCAAATCCTGGTAAGGAGCATTGGAATGCGGTGAAGTGGATATTCGGATATTTAAGAGCCACTTCAGATGTTGCCATTTACTTTGGATCGGCAGATTTGCAAGTTACGAGGTTTTGTAGATTTCGATTATGGTGGAGATAGAGATGGGAGAAAATCCACTACAAGATATACCTTCACCCTTGCTTGGAGGAGCGGTGAGTTGGGCTTCTAAGTTGCAGTCTGTTGTGGCCTTATCAACCACTGAAGCAAAATACATTGCAGCAACTCATGCCGGCAAAGAGGCAATTTGGCTAGAGCGATTGTTGGGTGACTTCAAGGTAATGCGAGGAGAAAATTACGTTGCATTGTGATAGCCCGAGTGCTATTCAGTTAGTGAAGAATCCAACATTCCATGATCGCACGAAACACATTGATGTCAAGTACCACTTTATCAGAAATGTGGTGGAAGAAGGTAGGATCCTGTTGCAGAAAATCGACATTGAAGTGAATCCTGCAGATATGCTTACAAAGCCGGTCAAGGTAGAGAAGTTTGAATGGTGCGAGAACTTCTCCGGGCTTGCTGAAAAAGTAACAAGGGCAGCATTGGGCAATTGGCATTGGATGAAAATCTTTTGGCAGAAGAGTTCCTGAATACTGACTTCAAGTGGGAGAATGTTAGGTGTGAAGTCCGTATGGCCACGACGCACGTGGACGTCTAGCGGACGTGCTGGCGGACGTCATGCCAAGAAGACGCCAAGAGCGAGGACGTCTAGGTAGACGTCAGTACGCGGAAGACGAACAGTCTTGGAATGCGGAAGACCAACAATCTTGGGAGCGGAAACGAACAGTCTTTTGGAGGCTTGCGTTGGAAGATGAAACGAACAGTTTTGGAGTCTTCCTCTGCTCTATAAAAGGGATGAGATCCCTTGCATTTAGGTTGAGTTGTTGAAAACGTCCAAGGACGTGAATGTAATCTTTGCTGAAATTAATAAGAAGAGAAGTTGCCATTGCCCCGTGGTTTTTCCTGCACATTGCAGGTTTCCACGTAAAATCTCTGTGTCACTTGTGTTACTGTTTCCGTGTTCTATATTTTTGTTATTGTGCTTCCTCTTGCAGGTGTGGAATCTTGGAGTTTTTCCTAACAAAAATCGTGTGTTCATCATGTATCTTTAAGAGGTTGTGAATGTTGTTAGGTGGCAATTTAATATTAAGAATAGCATGGTCAATGTTCTTGGTTTTGGCTTAGGAGACTCCACACATTGTGGTTTTCTTTGTTGACTTATTGAATATAGATCTTGGGCAAAACTTTACAGTGTCTTTGATGGGAGAAAGTATGTCACAATAACTATAAATGACTTACATTCTCCACTACTATTGGCATACAAAATTAGAAAGATAATTTGACAAATAGTAGTGGGATAAATGGCATAGAAGAAAAAAATTATTTTCTTTCTCAAGGCATTCTCTACACATCAGCCTTGAACTTCCTCTTCATGAATATATTAATGTCTAGGAATGACCAAAGTAGCCTGATAGGACTCAAAAGTACAGCAAGTCCTAATTAGGAGTACTGAAGGGACTCTAACAACCTGAAATGAAAGGAGACTTTGAATATCTCATAATCCTACTTCACCATATGTAAATTGCAGTAAATATAACTAGGAAACATATTTTATCTTCTGCAACAAAGCTATAATTGCATTTGAATAGTTCCATTTGGAGTTGAAAGAAATCCATGCTGAGACACGAATTTTTATATAGATATTCCCAACTCAAGCATATTACCTTTGATTATGGCTACAGAAATAATATAACACCACTATTACATTGATAAATTTCATCTCCAACAAAACAAATACTGGAGATATGAATGACTGAAAAGTCTGGACATATTGAGATCTTGCTCTGCTAGGGTTTCAGTCTTTGGTGAGAGCCATTTTTGTTTAGGGTTTCCTCGGCTTTCTGGGGTTCTCCATGGCCCCCAACCCTGGCAGCCTAACAATTACCGTTGGTGCCACAAAAGAGAAGGCAAATGAAAACGGCACCCATGGAGTGTCCAAGGAAATTGCTTCCGATAGAGTCATGAGGTACGTTCAATCTGCCTCTGCCCGAGTTTGATAATGCTTGTCAATGGCTGGAATCTTTTAGCCAGGTTGGGTATTTTGTGGGACACATTCCCAACGAAGCGATGTTGCAGTCTTGGGTTAGCTCGACTTGGGCTCCTCATGGAGTCAAGCTCGAGTTGATTCAGAACCTAACAAAGGGTTTTTTTCTCTTCCGATTTGCAAATGTTACTCATGCAAAGGCAGTTTATGAGCATAGGCCTTGGTCCATGAGAAGCTCCTTGGTGGTCTTCTTTCCATGGACTCGGGATTTTTCAGTTTCTAAGGAAAGAACCTCCATTGGTCCACGTCTGAGTTGAGTTCCCTGGTCTTCCCCTCTCCCTTTGTCCCTTTTTGAATCACATGGCGACAATCTTAAGACGTGTCTTATTGGTTGAAGCCGACAAGTTTTTCAATGCCCACCCACAAAAAAGGGTTTGTGTTGAGGTCGATCTGTCCAAGGACCTATAGGAGGTTATTGAGATACAGGTGGGGGACACCACTATTTTTTTTTTTGAGTAATACTTCTTATACATATCCACCATGGGGATTGAACTCGGGTCACATTACCGATAATGCAAGTGGTATCCTTGCCGGTAGACCACACTCACGGGGACATCACTATTTTGCAACAAGTGGTGTATATTAACCTGCCAAATAGATGCTTCAAAATGTCAAGCATCGTACCACAAGGTTAAGGATTGTCCGCTTATTCCTTGCAATAAGCCGAAGCCAGCCCCCATGCCAAACACTATCTCTCCTCCCTAGGCCAAACAAGATGGTTGCACCACAGTGGGAGGGCTCAAAACATCGCGTGCCCTTGTAGCCAAAGTGCAACATCCCCAACCAGCAACAAAGGAGGCTGGTTTTTCAGTCCCACAATCCTCGAAAATGGTGGAAGAGCAACCAGGTGTAGGGCCACCATGGCAAAAATGGTGGTCATTGAGGCTCCTTTGCCTTGCCAAAGCCGCACCCCAACAACTAATATGGAAATGGTGATCACTGAGGCTCCTCCGCCTCACCACAGTCGAACCCTAACAGCTAATATGGCCACCAAGGCAAAGTTTTTCTCCCCCTTCTCCTTCTACAAGATCTCGACATTCCCGTAGTCCCAAGCAAGAGAAAGAAGGGGACTGTTTACTAGAAAAACAGCTCCATCTCTCCAATTCTTGGCTGGAGAGATCCAAACATAACAGCTTCAACAACTTCGGCACATTGGAGTTGCTTGAACAAATGCAGGACGATGAAGAATCAGTGAAGACGACAGCCTTTACATTTGCTCCTAGGGGTCTCCCTTGGACTGATTGGGCTGACTTCAAACACACATAGGCGCATGGCGGTGCACGGTTTGTCAGTAGTTTTCAGATCTAGGTCTCATGCATTTGTAGGAGCTGAAATCTGCAGAGTTTTCTTGTTCTCAGCAGTTTTTCAGTTTATCGGTTTAGGGTTTAAAATTGTTTGCTTTGTTTTAATTTCCTGATTGTCCGTGTAAGCCCCACATCCCTGTTTGAGGTTCTGGAAGGTTTCTCAGGTTGACATCTTGGGGTGTGCTTCCATACCACCCACCTTTTTTTTTGTGATCAGTGTAACTAATATTCTTTTTAGTAATACAAAGCACTTATCAACCCAAAGAAAAAAAAAAGTTTGGACATAGAACAACTAAAACAAATCAGTACCAGGCCCCCAGGAGTGTATCTTGGATTGTAATATTTTTGGGGTATGCCCTGCGAACAAGATAGAGAAAATACATATTAGAAAGTAGAGAAAGTGAAGAGAAATAAACAGAAACAACAGATTTATACCATCATATAGTCTAACGTACCTATATAGCTCTGACCACAGATGTACGACAGAAGTCCATAGCCACTTAAATTATAATGTAATTTCATGAAATAATAAATATACCTTACGCCATGGTACAATAAAAGCCTCATTGACTAAAAAGCAAATTGACCCAACAACAGCCCCAGCAAGGTACAACTTTAACAAATATTCAGCTCCAAAAAGTCGTCCAATCTGCTTTACAAATATCCAAGACATTAAAAAAGTTTATCCATTCAACTGCTAAATATAGTATCAAATGTCTAGTTAAACATCTGATCCTAATGCTATTTCTGCACCAGCACACATATGGTTGGAAAAATTTTCTCGGCAAGTTGCATTCTCTCCAGCATGTGACACACAAAACAGCTCCTGTGAGCTTCTAAGATATTGATTTAAATAGAAACATAGGTAAAAGAAATTACCGAAGAACCAAAGAAATAAAGACCAATCATGTTAGACAAGAGATGCTCAAGCCGGATATGGCTAAATGCGCTGGTAATAAGTGTATGCACACGTCCATCTAAGAAATTGTCCATAGATATCTGTTCTGTGCATATTGAAACTAACATTAGAATGGCTTCTATGAAACCCACCAGACATTCCCAAATAAAAAGCAATCTCTAGCCACATACAGCTATCTTTATGCAATATTTCTTTATTTTTCTCATACAGAATTTGATCTCCAGCAACAAAGGCCAATAACTTGACAACAGGCATCAAGATCGAAATTGAAAAAGTCATGATCAACAATTTATCAGCAATGCCCAGAAAAAATTGGATCAGAAATCAATAGGAAGTTGATCAGAAAAAAAGAGCAAAAAATACATTTTTAAGACAATAAAAAGATTAAATAAATTCATTTTGAAAAAGACAATTTATTTCCCTTTTTGCAAATGAATAATTTTTCCCCTTTCTGGAAAACACTGGACATTTGAAAAAAAAAAATTCGATTACTCACAAATAAATTGGGGTGCTGGAAAATCTTGCTATTTATGGAATTCGCAATTTGAGGTAAGAAAAAATTACACTGATAGGATAAATCCTTATAAAAAATTTTGAAATTCTAATCAATTTGCCAAGTCCATTCTTCATCTAAATAAGTACATTCATATGCTAAAAGAGAAAATTTCAATCTCGAAACCACCATACACCAAAGAAAAGTTTTTGAGATCCCAAAAGAGGAAATCAAAACAATGCAGCCTGTAACAACCGCACTCCAATCCCTCAGACAGAAACTTTGGAACCTTTCTAAGATAGTGCATGCAGAAATAATAGTATAAAAACCAGGAAATAAGTCCACAAAATTAAACATGGTACGAGGGGACTGGGACGCCTCATAAAAACCCGTGTAAACTAAATTATTTTTGAGCTGCAAGCTTACTGCAGTGGTAAGGGCTTTGGCCTCTCTTTGAGAGGTCCAAGGTTCAAACCCCACTCAATATGAGGGGACCAGGACCCTTCATAAAAATCTGTGTAAACTCATTGAAAATAATTTTACTCGTTGAAAAAAAAAATCCACAAAATTCAATCATCATATCCCTACCACATTGCAAAGCATGCATTTGAGGAATTCAAAATCTAACAAACAAAAGATTTTATACTGCAAAATTCTATTCTGTACGCTAGACGTGTGTTCTGGAACTGAGCACAACATTTTTCCGCATTTTTACACACCTTAGGTCATTCCAAAGTAGAGCACAAAAACATAGCTGTGAAGCAAAACAGATACAGTACCAATCAGCCCTATTGTTGTTATGATACAAGGTAAAGTTAAAACTTTCCCTTGCTCCTCATATGCCCAAGAGACATATTGCTTGCCTGCGACCTTAATAACCAATTTTCAGTTCACTTTTACTTTATAACAGGCTGAAAGAAACATGTTATTGTTATCAACTATTTGAGAACCTTGCAAAGATTGCATGCAATATTCCTAATAGTAAATAAACTTGGAATCGTATCAGAATCGGTCTGGAGAAAGAATCGGAAAAAATCAGAAAAATATCGGCAAAAAGAGTAACTTAAGAAAACACAATTTTTCATTGAAAAAAAGTTCTTTTCATGCATATCACAATGAATTAACATTATGCAAATCAAATATTAATAATGTAAGTGAAACAAGGTAAACTACACATGAAAGTGACAAGTGATACAAGTTTAAAGCCTTAAACTACACATGAAAGTGACAAAACACATCTTAAATAAAGAAATTTTAATGCGTCCAAAATTCAAATATTCTTGTATTGCTTATAATATAAAAAAGGTGCAAATTACAAAATGTGTCATGAGTCATGACAAATACAATGTCTCAAGATCTTTGAATGCTTTCGCCCTTTGCCCTAGCAGAAGCTCTAGTCTCTCTTTGTCACTGTGTTGATGCCTCTTTTTGTGCCTTGGCTGCAAACGCCGGTCACCACCTGTGTCGGGGGTCAAGGAGCAGCACCCCTTGCGAGGTCGAGGGGGAGCACCCTTCATGCGTACCCTGTCACGATACAGGCCAGGGTCAAGGGGTAGCATCCCTGTAGAGTTTGGGACAGCACCTCGAAACCTCAAACAGCAAAACCATTAATACCTTGACTATCTGAACTGAATTTTTCAATATAAAAGCATATATTTTGTGGTTTTAAATATTACTCCTATATACAAGCATATTGAGCAATAAGTTTGGATTGATAGTTCAACATCTTTTTATGGAGAATTTCATCAGTTAATAATGTATAGCATTGTCATTGGTGGCTGTTGCTGGCTGCCATATTCCTTCAAACCACAATCCACTCGCTGTAAGGATGCCCTGGCATGTTTGGTGTGGTAGCAGGTAGGCGTAGGCAGACTCCTTTCTTCCCTTGCAACAGGTAAAATGAAAGACAATTGAAAAAAATGCACTTTTTGGTTAAATCGGCTGTGGCCGATTTTTTGGAAAAAATCGCCAAAACAGCGATTCAAGGTGATTTGACATGGCAAATAAAAAAAATCGTGAATCAGCGATTTTAATCGTGATTTTCGCTACTATTTGATCTTTCTTTTCGCACTATGATTTGATGAGTCCATAAACTAGATATTTGTGGCGTAGTAAATATGAGTTTGTATCATGTAAGTCAGGCTGTTTTTCAAGAATTGGGTCAATAACTTAGTTAAGGGTTGCTGCTTGCTTGAGCCATATGCTAAGCAAAGACAATCTCTCGATAGATCTATGCTTTGGATTGGGAAGGCTACAATGAACCACTTCTCAGCCATAACTGCCAAATATAACAATGATAAGAGAATAAAAGACTTCAAAAACCTTATGACAACTTGGTGTAAGTTGTATGCTAGGCAGAGAAATAACTTCTAAATAAACCTAGGCATAGGATTCAAAATGCTAGAACAAGAAACCATCATGGACCATTGTAATAATATTACTATACATATTAGGATTAAGTCTCGAAGACTTATAAGACAAATTGCTCAGAGTCCTAAAGGGTTTTTGTATAGCTTACCTGGAACTTATATGCATTTATAAATATTTATTTGCTTGATTTGAAAAGAAATTAAAAAAAGTAACTTTCACATAGGAATCAGTGTCGACATTCTAATGTCATTGAGATTCCTATAGTCAATCATAGAGAGGCTTAAAGAGGTCTATAGGCTTAGAACGATTGCATTTCCAAGAAGACTAATAGCTCATGACCTTGACCCACCCATATGCCTTTGAACCCATACCTAGCAATCTAATGAGCACTTCTTGTGCAACTCCCATTTTGGGTGTACTACAGCTCCCATAATGCATTATATTAGTCTATGAATCATTGTGCAACATATCATGCCTATCTGTGAGACCCAACTTCAGGATAAGACAATGATCTGAAAATTGCCTAAGGCGGGTGAAAGAGAGCTCTTGCTATTGATATTTATTGCTTATTGTTATAAGCAATAAGAGTAGTCCAAGCACAACAACAAATATCAGGATGGAAGACCTATAACTAATATGATTCAATTTAGTCCAAGCACAACAACAAATATCAGGATGGGAGACCTATAACTAATATGATTCAAACAAATGAACAATGGTCAATGTTCATAATTTCATAGTGGGACTCCATCTCGTTGGTCTTCTTTTAATCACTCCATTAAGGTAATGAGTGTAATCCACAGCTAGGATAATATAGTACAATATAAAACCTATGAACCAGATTTATTCTATAAACAACGAATATGGTGAGGGTATATTCTCACTGATTTAAATCAATAATGTTATTTCCAAACATGGTCTATATCAGGGGTGATGCTCACTAATCACCTTCATTAGTTGGAACATATGACTCTGCATCACATAATGAACAGATTTTGAAGGCCAAGGCAGAGGTATACTGGGATCATAAATTTTGACAATAAATTTAGTTGTAACAAGAACTAAATATTACAATAAAATGCTTATTTATAATGCAATGTTAGGTGTATTCTTGTACAATGTAATAATAAGTCATAATAGTATTTTAGTAAATAATGAAGTCATTATTTACTATTTAGTAGTTAGTTTAAGTTATACAACAAATGAAGCTGCCCACAAATAAATTGGTGTTACATACAAGTTCTGTAACAAGATTCAACAAATTTAATCAAGACCAACGACTTAAAAATGGCCAGACACGAAAAGACCATGTTATGCCTGAATTGTAATCCTATGCTCTACATACACTTTCTGTGGTGTACGTGCAATTTTTGTTTCAAGACCATGGAGTGTAGTCAGGGTGCAGTGTACCCCAATAACCACGACCGGGTGCAAGTCCTGAGAAAATTTGGTGCAAGAGATAACCCACGGTTGGGGCAGTTAAGCCAAAGGTTAGCCCCACCAAAGGGGAAATTTACGACTCAAAAAAAAGGAATTCAAATATCATGACTGCCCTTGAGCTGGTTAATACCTTGAAGCAGTTCAACAATAAGTGCTGCTTCCTCGTGCATTTCCCTACTCAATAAAGTGATTTGCTCTTGACAATCTTACAGTGTAGTCAAGAGAATGTTCTGTTTCTGATATGAAACAAAATTAAAAATTTATGTGCATTCCACATTCACTCCCTCCAGTAGAACATTAATCGGTTGCAACTTAACTATGGCATAGTAATATAAGTAGATGTAGATACCATTTTGCCAAAATCTGTAGAGTTAACCTTTCCAACTAATAATTCAGTAATATAAAAGTTAAAAAAGAAATTTTACATAAAGTCTGAACAATAATGAAGAATGAAAGAAAATATTTGCATTTCCTATTCGCTTAGTGCATTGAGAAAGAAACTGAGAGGATCTTATCTATTTTCAGAAGTGAAGGATGGAACAATGATGAAGAACAGTTATTAAAATTCAAATTTTATCCTTAATTAAGTTGAAAAGCAGTATAGCAAACTAATCTTATCTTATTTGAAATTCCTCTCTAGATGTTTTCCAAATGGAAATCCATCAATTGTGTTAATTGCTATCTCCAAATAAAAAAGAAATTAGCATATGTAACTCTGAGTCATAAGGCTAATAAACTAATATTTAAACCTTATTATGCAAACAATAGCAAAGCACCCTACTTTTCTAAATAATAAAATCTTCTTTACTCACAGATAAAGGTCAACCTTAAAGTTCTTCTCCATGAATCTTCGGTCAGCCTGTCTCCATAACAAGGACACAGCAACATTGACACCAACAAGACTAAGAACCATGCTCTGAGGTGACAAAAAATTGGAAGACCTGTTTATAGAAGTAGAAACATTAAAGACATTGTGTACAGACAATTCAACTACTAAAACCAAGATTATGAAAATCCAGTCTTTTTCATATAGGAATAGAAATGCCACTGATAGAGAAGCATGTACATTTAACACAACCTAGATGTCCAAAGTTGATAAATCCTAACTACCAATACATGAGATGCAGCAGAAAAGGTCATTAACATAATTTATGGTGCAAACGAGGCACTCCTAATTGAGTATGTGAACAGAAAACAAGAAGGCAAGCAATAGATTCACTATCCTTTTTATTTTTCTTAAAGGCTTTTAGCCAAAGAAATCTGTCACAAGGCTCCAAACAGATGCTAATAAAACTGAACTCAAACAGCTGAACCTCAAACTACATGGACTTAAAAATTGCAAGTTAAATAAAGAACCTTGACAATACATCCGTGGCAAATACAAAGAAACGCTTGGAAAAGGGTCTGTGGAGTTATTTGAAGACAGTAAAATAAAAAAAGTTGGGGAGTTGCTAACCCAAATCAGCAGGAGAAGGAACAGCCTTCTCAAGGATATTAAGGGTCATATGATTTGAGTAGTTGTGCTTCCATGTTTGGGGGTCCCATAGGCCATGTTTGGGTCTCGCGGACGTAATTAAAATCTTTCATTTCATTTCATATCATAGACAGATTGCATCCAAGAAAGAGAAGAAGAAAAAAGCCTCTAGTGCGTTACATTCAACACAGTTGGAGACCCAATCAAAGGCTCGCCAGAACATCCAAGAGAGGCCATCCAGAATTAAGGAAGAAAGCAAACAAGAATTTGCACAAAGACATGTTGCAACAGAATTGATATTGGATGAACCAGTCAAAACATCGAGTGATTAGCAAATGACAAACATTATCAGTGTTCTAAGCCCTGAAATGAATCTTCACCCATCTATTTCTCATGCCAACCTGGACGGTTGAAGTGAGAAGTTGCACATTGGTACTGAAAACAGTGCAGAGGAAGTGATTGGTGCAAGAGGAAATCAAATTAATGGTGTAACACTAGCAAGGGGTAAGCACAAGCTTCCACCTTCCACAGGAATCAGTGATGAGGATCTTATTTATCAATGCAAAATATACGAGACAATCTAGTAGGCCAATTGATAAGAGGACAGGAATTATTGGTTAAAGACATTTCCCTGAAACACTTAAACAAGTCAAAGTCAAGCAAACAGTTGAACAAAAACGTTTGTGCAAAATTATGTAAGGTTCTATGGATGCAATAAAATTGTTAAGTGAACCTTGCCTAGCTGTTAACATGGAACTTCTTACCAGAGTTTGCAATTAATCAAATAAACATATTAGATGGTCAATCAATAAGAGGGATTCTGTAAATTTTGGGTAGGATGCTTGGTTGAAGCCGTACCATCTTATTACTGATCCAAAATGGCAACCATTGCCTCAGGTCTGTTTGGCTTCTAGATGTTCAAAGAAAAACTTATATTGATCTGATAAACAATTCCAGCTCTTGGATTTCTATTAGCAATTTGGCTGAGGAAGAGGACCTCAAGGCTCAAACAAGCAGCAAATGAACTGCAAAAGATGCTTCATGAGTTCTATTTGCCCATTTTTCTGAGAAAGAATGAGTGGATTTCGAATCTATCAAAACTTGGTGGATACTCTATCAAGTTGACATATAAGAAATTAAAGCAATCGGAATTCCCTGATCCCAAGGATTCCCTTGGAAGAGTGTTTGGTCACTTGATGACCTCCATAAGGCCTCAATATTCCTTAAATTAATAATTTAAAACAAACTCTTATAGATGACAATTTGCAAAGAAAAGGATATCATGACCTTTTAGGTGTGCCTTACGTAAGGAGTGTTAGAAAATTATGAAATTCCGTGCAAGCAGAAAACACAATAACACAGAAAAACAGTAACACAGATTTTTACGTGGAAACCTGCAGTGTGCAGGAAAAACCACGAGGCAATGGCAGCTTCAATCTTTTATTGATTTCGGCAAACTTTTACATTCAATCAACTTTTACATGCAAGGGGTCATTCCCCTTTTATAGAAAAACAAAAAACTGTTCGTTTCCTTTCCGAAAAAGGAAGACTCCAAAAAACTGTTCACTTCCTCTTCCAAAAACTGTTCACTTCCTCTCACAACGTACGGTTGTACGGACGACAAAAAAAATCGGGTTAGGGGCTCTGTCCCCGAACTCCCGGGTAGGGGGGAACCTGGCTGGTTCCCCCCCGGCAACCCCCCTCGGCTGCCCGATGCGTGGGGATGGATCACAATAAACTGCACCACCATACACCTCATTGCTAAAGAACATTGGAGTTCTGGATATTGACTTCACCTCCTAACAAGGAGGAGCTAGAAACTTCATATCATCTACTTCAATTTTCTTTTGCTTCCACCATCTATGGATATTTTTTCAAAGGAATGAAAATCTTTTAGGTTGCTCCATCGACATTAGAAGAGTTGATGAAAACGTTGAACAAATTCTTTCAAATCTAAAGCATTAGGATTATATAGAGGATTGATTGTACATTTACTTACTGAAAGTTGCCACTATAGAGGAATAATAGAATTTTCAAAAATAAATTTCAAAACTATGCCAAAGTTTGGATTCATATGTCGTTTGTCTAATAGAACATTTACAAGCATGGTGCTCATCATGAGAAGTCTCAGGTGTGGAAAAAGACATGCTAGCTGCTTGGTTATAGGGTTTGAAGCTACATGTAACGATGATTTGCAATAATGGAGTGAATGCAAAGGATATACATCAACTCATTTTAAAATGGAAATGTTCAAAGCTGAGTTCATCAAACTTATTTTAAATGAGGCTCTGAAAGGAAAGCCTAGAAAAGATGGCGGAAGTGGTGTTTTTCGAGATAGCGAAGGCAAAATTCTCCTCAGATACTCGAAATCATATGGAACTTCAACAAAGAACTAACTAGAGCTAGGGCACTTCTTCCAAGGAACAAGATGGCTATGGGAAAAGGATGGAGACAAATTTCAATTGAGGGGTACTCATAGATTATTATTATTATTATTATTATTAATGTTGTCAAGAAAAATGGATTGGAAGATTAGATTAACAATAGCATTATTATAGCCAGGAATGAGCCTCACCTTTTCTTGTTTAATATCTTTGGGGAAGAGTATGACATGAGTGTTGCAAGCGTGAGCAAGAAGCTAGGTAGCATGGCAGAAAAATCATATTTGGAAGTCCTAAATGGAAGTAAGGATTACCTAGCTAGATACCAGTGCTCTAGCTAGGGACAAAAGGAAAAATGAATTTATGGAAGACCCTACCCAAGTAGCAGATGTTACACCAAAAGTGTTTATCAAGGATGAGATAATTGAGCATGACATAACGGTTTTTTAAATGCAAAGGGTTAATATGTAAGTTCCATGGATGCTGGCCAGATTTTTTGGAGATTTAAAATTGTATCAATTGGAAGTTGGGACAAATTACTCCATGACTTTTCTTTCAAAAGGATCTTTCCTCATCATCTTCTCGTCTTCGGAAATCAGAGATAAAATAATGGGTGGTGACCCGTGGTATAGGGTGTGAATTTTTCTATGGGGATAGAAACTATTAAAAGGCTTCCAATGTGGGTTAGGCTTTCTAGACTTCCATATCAACTTATTAATAAGGAGTATTTGAAGAACATTTGCAAAACTCTAAGGGAGTTCATCCAAGAGGGACAAAGTACCAAGGAGCGAAGGCATGTTTTATATACACAGATATGTGTTGCCATGTATATTTCAGAACCTTTGCCACAACATATTAAGGTTAAATCTGAATCAAGAGAATGGGATCAACAAGTGGATTATGAAAACGTTACATTCCAATGCCAAAAATGTTATGAGACTGGACACATGGCAAGAGATTGCGCAGTGAAAGTAATGGTAAAAGAGAGAAAATTTTGGGCATAAGACAAACTTCAAGATAAAGCAAGGAGACCATACCAAAGTGTACTTAGATCAAGGATTTTCAACTCCCAAGAAAGTGGTAAAGAAATCCCCTTTGCATTATCAAATGGCAAAGGCCATCACAGTTTGCTTAGATAAACTATTAGAAGAAACAAAGGACACAAGCAATGAGGAAGTACAATGTGCAAGTTCAAATTCAAATGGAATTAAAGGTGTGAAGGAAGATATGGAAGTAAATTTTAAAGTAGGGACAAAAGAGGCCAAGCTTAATGCAGGTAAATCATCCTCATTTTCCTCAAGTAGTGTAAAATCCTCTCCTTGAAATAAAAAAATGGAAGTAGTGTAGAGCTTATCCCTTTACACTTTATGGTTTCAAGAGCAACATAACAAAGAAATACGTCTCGAGGATATCCTTGGAAATTAAGCGTTTTCAGGGCAGCATAAGAAAGTAATTACTATGGAGGATTATCCTTACACCTTAGGGTTTCAAAGGCAACATAAAAAATAAGTGTTTGGGAGGCTATTCCTTGCACTTCAGATTCTCCAAGGCAGCATATGCCTAAGTCTCGTTATGATTGCACTTTAGGGTTTCAAGAGCAGCATAATAAAGAAAGAAATATGATAGATATCCATGAAAATTTAAGGTTTTTGAGGCAGCATAAAAAAGAAAATATTATGGATGATAATCCTTCCATTTTAGGAATTTCAGGGCAACATAAACCTATGCCTCACTATAAACAGTATGGAAAAATTGAAGAGATAGATAAAGATCAAAGTGTTGCTGGGAATGGAAAAGGAGAGGAAGACATTCAAGCAAAAACATAGGGAAAAGGAAGCTCAGAGAGATATCAGTAGAGGAAAACAAAAACAAATATCGCAAGTGTAAACAAGAAGTTAGGAATATTTTATTACATTATAAGACCATGCATATTTAGCTAGGGGATTATTTTAATATTCCTTGCATAAAATAATCTCCTCCTCAGGAGTATCGATCTTCTAGTTTGTAACCCTAAAGCATGTATTAAATAGGCTCTTGTCTTAATGAATGAATTAATGCTAATTTGCCATCATTTGTATCAGAGCAGGCTGATCTTGCCAGTATGGAGAATTTCCCTATTGCAAATTCCCCCACCCATTTCCATGAGCATATTTTGAAGGCCCCCTGATCAGCGGCCATGGTTTGCATTCGTCACGCCACCATGGATGCCCTGCTGGCAATGCAATCATGAATAACAGGCAAGCAGTCAAAGGTGGATGTTGTGCCTGTGATGAACATGAAGCATAGATAAATATGGAGTTACAGGCAAGCCGAATGGCTCTTTCACTACGTAGATGCTATAGGCGAAGAAGAAAGCACGCAAAATAAACACATAGGCAAATCTCGACTCACAATGCAATTGGATTCAGATGCCCTTCCTGCTCATATTCCAGACCGGTCCGATTTCATGAACAATCGTTTTTTTTTCTTCTACAACGCAATCAAGTATACTTCTAATAGAGACAACACTTCCAAGCTTAAAAATAATGATCAACGATGAAGCAAATTTAAATAAGTGCGGCGACAGGGTGCTCGCCCACATGGACTTGTTGAGTGGAGTTGACATGGCGCAGCCTGCGTTCTACAGCACATCAATGGAGTATAAGGGCTCCAATTTTTTAGCAAGGTGGTTTTTGAGGAACCAAAGATGATATTCATTGTGTTGAAAATAACGCCTATTGCATCGAGCTTAGGGTTTTTTTGCGCAGCGTCCATCCCAATGAAGATCAGGCCTACGTCATCCCGTTGCCATTGCCAACCTCATCTTCGAGCTGGAACAAGCGGAGGATGCCATGCTGCCCAGGGTCTGCAAAATCACAAAAACCAACATATATTGTGTATATTCGTTAGTTGACAAAGACAGAAAAAGCAAGGAAGGAGACATGGATTCTAGCATGAAACCAACACAAGGCACAAGAGAGTGTAAGGTAGCGGCCTAGAAAAAAAATCGGTGTCAAAATCTACCAAGGCCGAAATGCAGTCCTCGATCGGAAGACTTCGTAGATATTTGAAGAAGGGCAAGTATACCAAGAGAACCGGTATCGCAGCACCCATCTTTCTCGCAACAATTCTTGAGTACCTTGCAACAGAGGTCCTAGAGTTGGCCATCATTCCTCGTCATATTTTGTTTGTAGTGAGGGATAACAAGAGATCAAGGATAATTCCTCGTCACATTTTGTTGGCATTGAGAAATGATGATGAATTGGGAAGATTTTTGGCTCATGTGACCATAGTTCATTGGTGGGCCCCAAAAGGCATCAGTCGCCGAGAAGGAGAGGCACTCACACACGCCACATGACGCGTTGTCCTAACAAACAGGCCTACTCTTGGTTGCCACCCACACACTCTGCCCAAACACGCAAGAGGGGTTGTGGTAGAATGCAGCCAGTGGTTCACATGGCACGCAACATGCGTGCAAAATAAGGGGCATACCAGTCAATACCCTTTAAAAGAGCACAGCTTCCCTTTCAAAACACAAGGCATGCGACCACCTTGTTAATTATCCTATGGAAGATGAGCCTTTCAAGGCCACCAAACTCAGGTTCAAATCTCTCTACAACGACCTTTTCTTTTATAAAGTTTATTTTTTAAATAGAAGGCAACCCAATCAGCAATCAATTATCCCACACGTAGTATGGGAGGACTAATTGAAGTCCTTATAAAAACATTTATTCTTGTAATGGAATGCAAGTAAAAAGGAGCCGAGCCATATAAAAATTTTAAAACAAAGGAGTATGCTAGAGAATATTCCCTACAGAAACTTGGTTGGAAGAAGACATCCCAACCTTTCCTTTTGCTTGATGAGACATTGTTTTCTCGCAATCCGAGGCATTCATCAATTCCCAAGTATAGCCTTATATATACTCGTTGGAAAGCATAGTGGAAATAAAATTTTACACTTTTGGTAAAAGTCTACTATGACCAATGTTGCTCCAAAGTTCCTAACTTCCAGTTACTGCAATCCCTGTTCCAATCTTGAGGATTTGGGTTCCCTTTCCGATCCTCTGATTTGGATTTTTTTTAAGGCTCTCTTCAGTAAACTTTATGCGGAAGTGTCATAACCTTTCACATATTCAAACATTTGTTGTAATATGGAGTTCATTCTCGATAGTACCCGACACTCCTCAAAATAATACAAGTGAACCTCGTAAGTAGTGACTTATCTTATTACACCTGGCGGTTGCAGTGATTGGTTATCCATGCAATCCAATAGGATGAGAAGGTTACCATAAGGACACTTGTAGTTGATCCATGCAGGCTTTAAAATTCTTGTACAAAGGTGCATTATCAACAGACTCCAACACCTTTTAGTACAATGCAAATGATGAGTTCACCCTAGGTGGAGAAATATTCATAGTACAAATGAGACCATAGGGTGAACCTCGTAAGCAGTGATCTACTCTATTACACCTAGTCATTGCAGCGACTGGTTATCCGTGCAATACGATAGGATGAGAAGGTTGTCATAAGGACACTCATAGTTAAAGATGCAAAGTGACACCAATCCCACTATTACTTAAGTGTACTTCACATCCTCAAACCCAGAGGTGTAAAACCTAGTGGCTGACCTAGAGGTGACAAACCCAGAGCCAAAGCAGCTAGAGCCAAGAGCCAAGAGCCAAGAGCAAGAGCCTAGACTCCTCTAAATTAAGGGGGGGTCCTAATATTTCCTATCCCAAATAATGTAATAAGGGGGGGATGTTAGGATATTTTATTATATTATTTTATTAGATCATGCATTCTTAACTAGGAGATTATTTTAATAATTCTTGCATGTAATGATCTCCTAATCGGGAGTATCAATCTTCCAGTTTGTAAACCTAAGGCATGTATTAAATAGGTTCTTGCCTCAATGAATGAATTACTTTTTGCCATCATACCCCCCCCTAAATTAGAGGAGTCTAGGCTCTTGCTCTTGGCTCTGACTCTTGGCTCTGACTCTTGGCTCTAGCTCTGGCTGCTATAGCTACTTTAGCTACTCTTGCTCTTGGCTCTGGCTGCTCTAGCTACTCTGGCTCTTAGGTAAACACCTCTGGGTCAGCCAAGTATATCAAGTACACTTAGCTATAGGGGGATTGGCCTCACTTTGCTTCTTCAACTACGAGTGTCCTTAATGAAGTCTTCTCATCCTACCAAAATGCACGGATAACTAGTCGCTACAACCGCCAAAGTGTAATAGAGTAGATTACTGCATACGAGGTTCACTCTATTGTCTTGTGTACTATGAGTATTTCTCCCCCCTTAGGGTGAACTCATCGTATTGTGAAGGTGTCTGTTGATAATGCACCTTTGTACAAGAATTTTGTTAGCAAAAAACTTCTGATTTTACACCTGCAAGAGGAAGCACAATAACAAAAATAGAAACCACAGAAACAGTAACACAAGTGACACAGAGATTTACGTGGAAACCTGCAATGTGCAGGAAAAACCACGGGGCAATGGCAACTTCTCCTTTTGTTATTTTCAGCAAAGTTTACATTCACGTTTCTCAACGTTTTTTCAACAACTTCACAGATATGCAAGGGATCACATCCCTTTTATAGAGCAAAAGGAAGTCTCCAAACTGTTCGTTTCCTCTTCCAACGGAAGCCTCCAAAAGACTGTTCGTTTCCTCTTCCAACGGAAGCCTCCAAAAGACTGTTCGTTTCCGCTCCCAAGACTGTTCGTCTTTCGCATTCCTGTCGTCTACCAAGACGTCCACTCCTCTGACGTCTACCAGCCTAGACGTCTGGCTACCCAGACGTCTGCCAGCCTAGACGTCTGGCTACCCAGACGTCTGCCAGCCTAGACGTCAGGCCCAGACGTCTGTCAGCCCAGACGTCTGCCAACCTAGACGTCTGGCCTTCTTGAACCTGCTGCAATCCTGTTTCTTGGCTGTCTGTACTGCATAGTGACTTCACTTCCTAACATTCTCCCACTTGAAGTCAATATTCAGGAATTCTTCTGCCAAAGATCTTCATCCAGTGCCAATTGCCCAATGTTGCCCTTGTTATTTTTTCAACAAGCCCAGAGAAGTTTTGAACCATTCAAACTTCTCTACCTTGACCGGCTTTGTAAGCATATCTGCAGGATTCACTTCAGTGTCGATTTTCTGCAACAGGATCCTACCTTCTTCCACCGAGAGAAAGTGGTACCTGACATCAATGTGTTTCGTGCGATCATGGAATGTTGGATGCTTCACTAACTGAATAGCACTCTGGCTATCACAATGCAGCGTAATTTTCTCCTGCATTACCTTGAAGTCACCCAACATTCGCTCTAGCCAAATTGCCTCTTTGCTGGCATGAGTCGCTGCAATATATTCTGCTTCAGTGGTTGATAAAGCCACAACAGACTACAACTTAGAATCCCAACTCACCGCTCCAACAAGAGTGAAGGTATATCCTGTAGTGGATTTTCTCCCATCTCTATCTCCACCATAATCAGAATCCACAAACCCTGTAACTTGCAAATTTGTCGATCCAAAGTAAATGGCAACATCCGAAGTGGCTCTTAAATATCTAAATATCCACTTCATCGCATTCCAATGCTCCTTACTAGGATTTGCCATGTACCGGCTGACTACTCCCATCGCTTGGGCAATATCCGATCTGGTGCTCACCATGGCATACATGAGGCTTCCTATTGCTGATGAATACGGTACACGAGACATGCTTGTCTTCTCTGCTTCCGTTCTAGGACACTGGTTGGAAGACAACTTTAAGTGTGGAAGAAGTGGGGTACTAATTGGTTTAGCATTCTGCATATTGAAGCGCTACAGAATCTTTTCCACATATGACTTTTGACTTAACCAGATCATTCTTCCTTTTCTGTCCTCGTGTATCTTCATCCCTAAAATTTGGTTTGCTGCTCCTAAATCCTTCATTTCAAATTGTCCTAGCCAACTGAGCCTTACGATCAATGATTTTCTTCATGTTGGGGCCTGCAACCAACATATCATCAACATACAACAGCAAAATAATAAAACTGCCATCGTCAAACCTCTTATAGTATGCACAATGGTCAGCTTCACCCCTGCTGAAACCTTGGCTCTTCATGAAGGTGTCAAATTTCTTGTACCACATCCTTGGCGCAATCCGTACAGTGATTTCTTCAGTCTGCAAACCAAAATGCTCTTTGCCTCTTTCTTCATAGCCCTCAAGCTGATCCATATATATCTCTTCCTCGAGATCACCATGCAAGAAAGCAGTCTTTACATCAAGCTACTCCAGTTCCAAATCCTGTGCAACTACAAGTGCAAGTAGAACTCTAATAGTAGTCATCTTCACAACTGGAGAGAAAATTTCATTAAAGTCAACACCTGACTTCTGCACATAGCCCTTTGCCACCAAGCGAGCTTTATAGCGTTCCAACAGCCCATCGTTGTTCTTCTTTACTTTGTACACCCACTTGTTTCCAACACTCTTTCTTCCAGGTGGGAGATCCACAAGTTCCCAAGTTTTATTCTTGCGAAGTGCCTCGATTTCCTCCTCCATGGATTGCCTCCACTTTTTCTGCATTCTCCGACTCTCTAGCTTCCTGAAATGAACTAGGTTCACCATCATCAGTTAACAAAGCAAAAGAGGACTGATACACATGAGAATACCTTTTCGGACACTTTTGTGGGTGTGTAGATCTTCTAACCCAATGATCTGTCAGTCGTGGCTCTTGGTCTTGAGACCGTTGTGGCTACTCTACTTCCTGTTCAACTTGTTGTTCTGCATGCTGAACAAAAACTTCAGCATGTTCATCTCCATAGTCATCTTCACTCAATTCTACTTCAACAGGTACAACATTAGGATTTTGTTGTACCTTCTTCCTTTGCATGCATTTTTCATCAACAATTACATCCCGACTAATAATTACCTTGTGGGAAGTAGGATTCCACAGTCTATACCCCTTCACTATATCTCCATAGCCGAGAAAAACACATTTGCTTGACTGCGGGTCAAGCTTGGACCATTTTTCTTTGGGTACATGGGCAAACGCATCATAGCCAAAAGTGCGCAAATGAGAGTAATCAACTGGCTTACAACACCAAACCTCCTCCGGAATCTGTCCATCCAATGTAGTTGTAGGTGACCTGTTAATAAGATAAACAGCCGTATTAATGACCTCCGCCCGAACTTTTTCTCCAACATGGCTGCGCTAAGCATGCTTCTTGCACGTTCCATGATTGTGCAATTCATCCGCTCGACCACACCATTTCGTTGTGGAGTGTATGGTACAGTCTTCTAGTGCTTAATCCCTTCCTGCATACAAAATTTATCAAATTCCTTGGAGCAATATTCACCCCCATTATCTGACCTAAGACACAAAATTGACTTGCCCAAACTCTTCTCTACCCGTGCTTTGTACTCTTTAAATTTCTGCAAAGCTTCCAGCTTCTTCTTCAGAAAATACACCCAAACTCTCCTAGAATAATCATCTATAAAAGTCAGAAAATAGATGGCGCCATTCAAGGACTGAGTGGGGACTGGTCCAAATATATCCGAATGTATAAGTTGCAGAAAATCAGAACTCTTACCAGGACTTGCAATAAACCGAACCCTCTTCTGTTTACCAAAAATACAGTGCTCACATAAGTCTAAATTGTAAGACTTAATCCCATAAAGCATACCTCTGTCATGCAGAATTTCCAGGCATTTTTCACTCATATGGCCTAGGCGTTGATGCCATAGCATAAACGCATCCTGAACAGAAGTTGTTGCTGCTGCATGGTTTGTCACCGTATCACCGCATAAACGGTATAAGGTCCCATAAGATTCTCCCTTTGCTACTACAAGAGCTCCTTTGGTAATCTTGCAGTAGTTGTTGCTGAAAGTGACAGAATACCCTAGCTTATCCATCATTTTGATTGATAGCAAATTCTTCCTCAAATTGGGCACATGTCGCACATCACATAGCATCCTTTCTCTACCATCGTCCAGCCTGATCCTTATATCCCCTCTTCCCACAATTTCTAAAGGGTGATCATCACCCAAAAAGACCTTTCCACCACAGTATGGCTGAAATTTGTCAAACCAGTCTCTATGGGGAGACATGTGGAAAAACGCACCTGAGTCCAAAACCCAGATATATAAAACCGATCTGCTGTTACTGATACAAAAGGCTTCACATGTTGTCGTCTCTCCTGAATTTGCTGCACTGGCTTCAGCTGATGGCTGATTTTGCTTTTCACCATTCTTTAATTGCCAACAGTCCTTCTTGGAGTGTCCTGGCTTCCCACAATGCCAGCACTTCCATTTCTACTTACATCCTTTAGACTTAGATCTAGACTGCTTTCTACCTTGTTTAGTCCCTTCGAAGGATCGACCTCTCACGGATAGGGCTTCATTGGTTGAGGGTTCCAGAGACGTTTTTCGAATCAACTTTTCTGCCAACAAAGCGGCTACCACATCATCAAATTTGAGAGTTCCTGATGATGAATTACTGATGGTCATCACCATATGATCCCAAGTGTCCGGGAGGGAACAAAGTAGGGTGATAGCCCTATCTTCATCCTCCATCTTCACATTAACTGAAACCAGTTTACTGATGAGAGTATTAAACTCGTTCAAATGATCTACAACGGATGAACTTTCCTTCATCCTCAAGCTATAAAGTTGCTTTTTCAGAAAAACCTTATTTGTTGTTGATTTTGTTTCATACAACTTTTCAAGCTTTTGCCAAAGGGTTTCCGCGGTCTTCTCTTCAGCTATATTGAACAAGACAGAGTCCGCTAGGCAGAGACGGATTGTAGAAACCGCCTTCCTGTCAAGCGTTGTCCACTCCTCATCTTTCATGTTGCTCGGTTTATTCGCGACCCCTTCCAAGGCTTGAGCTTGGTCATTCTGAACCAGCAAATCCTCCACCTTCATCTTCCATAGAGCGAAGTTCCTGCCATCAAATTTCTCAATTTCGAACTTGGTTACACCTTTTGTCATTGTTGCAACTCCCACTCGCACAAAACCTTAGCTCTGATACCAGGTGTTAGAAAAAAACTTCAGATTTTACACTTGCAAGAGGAAGCACAATAACAAAAATAGAAACCACGGAAACAGTAACACAAGTGACACAGAGATTTACGTGGAAACCTGCAATGTGTAGGAAAAACCACGGGGCAATGGCAACTTCTCCTTTTATTATTTTCAGCAAAGTTTACATTCACGTTTCTCAACGTTTTTTCAACAACTTCACAGACATGTAAGGGATCACATCCCTTTTATAGAGCAGAAGGAAGTCTCCAAACTGTTCGTTTCCTCTTCCAACGGAAGCCTCCAAAAGACTGTTTGTTTCCGCTCCCAAGACTATTCGTCTTCCGCATTCCTGTCGTCTACCTAGACGTCCACTCCTCTGACGTCTACTTGGCTTGACGTCTTCTTGGCTTGGTGTCTAGCCTAGACGTCTACTTGGTTAGACGTCAGACTGGACGTCTACCAGCCTAGACCTCTGGCTGCCCAGACGTCAGGCCCAGACGTCTACCAGCCTAGACCTCTGGCTGCCCAGACGTCAGGCCCAAACATCTACCAACCTAAACGTCTGCCAGCCCAGACGTCTGCCAGCCTAGACGTCTGGCATCCCAGACGTCAGGCCCAGACGTCTGCCAACCTAGACGTCTGGCAGCCCAGACGTCTGCCAGTCTAGACGGCTGGCCTGCTTGAACCTGCTTTGCAATCTTGTTTCCTGGCTGTCTATATTGCATAGTGACTTCACTTCCTAACAATATTTAGAGCCTTCACACAAGAATTTTAGAGCACCACTAGTCATAGTAGACTTTTACAAAAGTGGAAAATTTTATTTCCACTGGATCAGCCATGAAAAACGCTTTCCAACGAGAATATATAAGCCTATACTCGGAAATGGAGGGATGCCTCGAATTGCAAGAAAACAATGTCTCGTTGGGCAAAAGGAAAGGTTGGGATGATTCTTCTCTAACCAAGTTTCTGCAAGGAAAATTCTTCAGAATATTCTGATGGTATTAAAACTTTTATATGGGCATAAATAGCCTTCCCACAATGTATGAGGAATAATTGAAAAAAATGCCTGGAGTTTGTCACTCTCCAAGTCGTCCGACACATCAAAACTCGTCGCATGTCCTCGCAGGGTGTGTATGGCAACTGCAACAACTATCCATACAACGACGGTGGGCCCTGTAGTCGGGGAACGTACAGAGTTCTCTTGTGCTGTGTCTCGTCCTCCACATCGTGGCAAGATCTCCAGGACCACATGCGTTGTGCTGGAGACATCTACTACACCCATATACTCCTTTTGGGAGTTCAAATCGACTTGGTAAGGCAAGACGAAGTTGACGGTGACCTTCATGGAAATCGATTCCTCGAACAAGAAACTGAGTCTTTCGACTTGCACCATGTATCGCAGGACCGGTTGGGGAGGTTGAACCAGATTTGCGACCTCCTCTCTATGCGCCTAGATCACTTTCTGCGAACAAATCCTTTTGACACACGACTTTCTGGATCTCTTGTTTCATCAACTCCGAAGACCTCAACTTTCTATGTCACTCTCAAAACGAAGGCTATGGAGAGGGGGAGGGGAGAATTGTCGTAGAGGTGATTCCCACCTCAAGCTTCAAGCAGGAAAGAACCTACACTAATACCATTGATGGCAAAAAGTAATTCATTCATTGAGGCAAGAGCCTATTTAATACATGCCTTAGGATTACAAACTAAAGGATCGATATTCCCAATTAGAAGATCGTTACATACAAGAATTATTAAAATAAACTCCCAGTTATGATCTAAAAAAATAATGTAATAAAATATCCTCACATAAGTGGGGCTAAGCCCACAAATAAAAATAAAAAGTGATAATGAAAATGGTATCTTGGAATATTAGGAGTACGAATGAAACCCCTAAAAAAAGAACTATTATGAAATTAATAAGTTGTTATAATCCTAAGTTTGTTTTCATACAAAAAACAAAAATTAGTGAGGAAGTAAGGATGCATTCAAAAATATTTGGAAGTTGGGGGATTGTCTAGCAGTTTTTGTTGTAGGATCTTCAGGAGGTATTGCAACGATATGGGACAAATGCAAATGGGATGGAGAATTGTTAGAAACAAAAAGTAATTAGGTTGTTGGTCTTTTCTACAAGAAAGAGGAAAATATCAAAGTTGGGATTATAAATATATATACGCTTCAACTATAGTCACTCCTCATGAAAGATGTTGGAAGGATCTCAATTTATTTATGTCAAATTCAATGATGATTCATGATTGTGATCCATTGATTCTTGGAGGGGACTTCAACACAGTACTATCTCCATCAAAAAAGAATGGTGATACTCCTAGATGCTCTAAATCAATGGAGGATTTTACTGTCAATTCAAATGGTCTTTAAGATGCTATTCCATCAAGCTCTTAATATACATGGGTGTAGTACCATATTACTACCATTACTTCGAATTCAAAGATTGGCAATGCAAGCAGAAACACAAAGCAAGATGGAAAGTGGCACTCAACAATAAAGATTGGAGTAGAAGTTTTGAATGAAGTAAAGTACATAGAAAATTTTGGTCAAAGCCAAATTTCAAAAGGGAGGTTGAAGACCAATACAAGAAAATGCAGAAAATTGACTAAGTCTAGAATCCGGCAATCTGTCAACATGTCAACAAATTTCCCATGTGCTAGCGAATCATCAACAGGGCAGCAAATCATAGACAGCCAAGCAATTCACTGTGTTACTAACAAATCAAATGCAGGTGGCAAATTCTGAAACACGGATTTCGAGACAACTAATTGACAAGGATATTTTTGTCTTTTATGGTTAAAGTGATGGAACTAAAGGTGAGTTAAGTAGGGTTAAGACTTTCGCTATGGCTCCATTGTAAGGATATTTTGGCCATTTGTGAATACTAGATAAGATAAGATAATTCTAATAATGTCCACAAAGAGCCAAAGAAGGCAAGTGTGACTCATTGAAAAGGGTTGTTACAAGTTACAATGCACCATAGTAACCAAGAAATACTACAAAAATAAGCTAAACTAGAGTAAAGAATCTAGCGTAAACTACTCTAAAATTTTTGGAAAGATTGTGCATGGCATTTACAGATCAAGTGTATCATTTGACCTCTTGATTTATGGATGAATGGTGCTCGTGGCTCTGCCCCCTACTTCCTATTAGTCCTTTCTACCATTATTACATGTTATCCAAAGACTCAATCACATTGATGTTATATGGTCACTTCAAAATGTCATCAATTGATCAACACTAATCTTGCTACGGATACGGTCATATTTCTTTCATTGCATTTGTTTTATTCCTCGCATCCCTTTTCCTTCCAAATTCACTTTGCATACATTAAATTAGTTTAGCTTAGCTAGATTAGTGGGGAGTCAGCCTGAATCCAAAGATTTGACAGGCTATGTCCTTTCTTTCCAATTGTTGAAACATGACCTCACAGGTACATACCTTTTCACGAGTTCAACACTACTTTCTAGCACATCTGGTGGGACCATGGGCATGATTTCTGCTTGAAATCAGGTCTACTCATTTGCATCTCATTTTTTGGATCTACACAAATCATTTTCAAATCTCTTCAAATTTGCAAAAGGGTTTGTTCAAAACATCAAATCTAATAAAAATCAGAAAATCTGATTCAGATCTATAACTGTTTTGCTTGGATCTAACAATTTTGCACCTAGATCACAAGTTTGCGTTTCATTTGAAATCCTTCAAAACTTGCCTAAGTTGGTGCAATGGCGACTCCGTTGATGATCAACCCTAAAAATATTTGCCTGAATCGAGTAATTTTGATACCTTCTAACCTCTGATCTATGATTTTTACGAGTTTTGCAAGCTCATTGTTGTGGCCATTGCACAAACAGCCCCCAAATTTGGGGACCCACCTTAAAATTTTGAGTTTTGGGGATTTTGTTGTCTTTGAATGATAATTTTGAGAAGTCCCTAACCTTGGGTGTGGAGTGTAATTTCTAGGGTTCTTTGTTGGTTAGGGCCTCCTTTTGTTTTCTTTCAAAATGTCTTGGGTTGATTAAGTTTAATGCTTAGTTTTAAGTATTATCTTTAATGTTTTGGTTAGGATTAGTAAGCCTAATCTCTTGGCTAATTTTAAATGTTTGCTTGGATTTAATGATTGAGATTTAAGGCTAGCTTTGGTGTTGCGAAACTAATTAGCTAGAACATTTAGATTTTGATTGAATCAACAAAACATGAAAGAAAGCAAATTATATATATATATATAAATAAAAAAGAAAAAAAATGAAACAAAATAAAAATAAAGTGAAATTATATTTCACTAAAATAAAAGTCACTATATTTTTTTTTACCTTACATAGCATGTTGTTGTTTTTTTTATATATATTTCTGTATTGATGCTTATGTAAGTTTGTATTGCAAACAATTCACCATTTGGCCAATACGAAAGCGGTCATGGTCAAACATGAATTGGACCCGTGTGTGGCGATGACGACCTGACACTTCGAGACGTAGGAGTGGTATTAACGAAGAGGCAGCGGACGTGGTATGGTAGAGCTACTTGGATGGCTTGGAAGACGATAAGGGTGACGAGGACATAGACCACGCTCGAGACAAATGTATGGGCACGCGGGTAATGTTGGCACTTGGGTAACGTGGACAAAACCGAACGAACGATGAACACCCGGATAAAGATGTCGGAGACTCCAGAAGGACCAATGAAATGTCTTGACCGTGTGGTGACGTGGCATCAACATGATGAATCGCAGCGGATGAGGACGTAGACGAGGTCTTCCTACGTTTTGCGGGCAGATATGCGAGCAGACGAATACGACCCGGGGACAGTGTTAGGATAGCACATATCACGGTAGACGCCGGCGCATGGGGACTGAGGGCTCGGCGGTAGACTAGCAGCGAAGGACATCGACTCACGGCGGACAGCTAGACGTCAACGGTTACGCCACGATGGCGGGGACAAACAAATCATCCCACATGTCGGAGTTTTTTGTGCATAGAACCGTGAGCGCATTAGTAAAGACGAAGGTTTCGTTGTAACAAATATTATGATATCACCATGTCTACTTCACGGCAGTTTTAACAGCGGCTTAAGAGCGAAGGCAGAATTCGATTTCGAGCGGAGGGTGCGAAAGGAGTTAAGAAGCTAACGTTCGATCAGAACGACAAAGAAATGAAGAAAATCATATGGGTCGATGTAGTATAGTTGATCGTTGGTTGCAAGCGAGTATGTAATCTGAAGAAGATACTGTGGAGACGCCAAGAACAACGATTGGAGGTGGTCCTTACAGTGTGGCCGTATTCAATGTGCAACCATTTCCAATTCCAGCGAATGCAGCTTGCCGAATACTAACTCGCAAAACGACGGATATTTGCACCGACTTTGTTTGGGAAGAATGGAATCACTCACCTGTTATGTGGCGCTGCAAAGATGCTAATCTAATGAACGTACACGTACAGTACTCGGAGGAATGCGATGATTACTATGGCATAAGGTCTGGCTTTCATGAGTTCGGATGAAACAACATGAACCATCAGAGGATATTAGTTGGAAGCAACGTTCACGGAACTTACGTCGGATGTGGGGAACTTACATTGGACGTGGGTCTCGTTTGCTTGAATTGGGGGTTACTGGGGAATATAACGTGTATGACACCAAGGTCCCAAGTGGCAAGCGTCCGAAGGTGATAATGAAGCAAAACCAAAGGAAATTATCCTATAGGCTTGTTTCATTGTGTGGGTAGTCTGGTGTTGTTCGTAACGTCCAAAATAGGATACCTTTTGCCAAGAATGCGAGATAGTAACAGTCGCGAGCCTCTGGTCATAAGGAACATTAAAAGCAGAGAGAAAGGGGGTTACGAAATGAACCAACAAAGGGAGACAAAAGGTTGATTGGAAGAGGTTATATAGGAGATTCGTTAACAAAGCAAAGGGCTGGAAGTTTTGGAACAGGGGAAGATGGAAGAAGATTGGAAGGCTTTCTAACTACTGCCAAATTTCTGGTTTTAGATTTGTACGCAGAAAAGGAGGTCTTTAATATAATAAAAAATTTATTGCACATCTTTCTCCACATGTTTCAGAGTTATTTTAATGGTGTTTTATGCGTTAAGTCGGTTGCATCATTTTGGTAGCTTTAATTCATGTTTTATTCCTTAGACTCTCGCCATAAGCGGATATTAGATTGTGTGGATGCAGGTCTAACCCAGTTGTGTTTTCTATTCAGAATCTAACGTTTTCTGCAGCATAGGCCGGTTTAGTTTGCAGTAGTTTCTCTTTGGTCATTTTCCATGTTCTGGTCCGTTTTCCAAATTGTTTTTATTTTATTTCTCTAACCCTGTTTTCTCATTTTTTTTTTAATTCGGAAATAAAATAAAAATATAAAAATAAATTAAAACTCCAAAAATAAACTTCAATGTTTCATTTTATGCAATTTCGATCTCATTTCGAAGCCATTTCGAAATTATAAAAATTATTCAAAGTTGTTGTTTTATAAGGGATTTTGTAATTTCGAAATTTGACATAATTCCGCATTTTAAAGGCAAATCAAATTTCAAGCTTCGTATTTCATTTTTTAAGCAATAAATTAACTTCCCTTTATGAAAATTGCAATTTCATTAAAGGGGGGTGATTTATATGGCATTTCAAAAGGCCATTATTTTTAAAGCAATAAATTAACTTCTCTTTATGAAAATTCTAATTTCATTAAAGAGGGGTAATTTATTTATCACATCAAAGGCTTCTACATTGTAAAGCTAGTCATTTCATTATTTTCTTTCACGCTTAAGGTTTAACAAAGCAACATTAAATGAATTCATTCATCATTTAAGATTCACTTTTAGAGATAGATTTTTAACTTTGTTTCATGCTCAAAGCAAGATTTAAGGAAGATAAAACTTGTTTAAAATCTACTTAACCAAAAGAAGATAAAATCTACCTAAAATACTTCAAGATAAAATGAACTTCAACTTTACATCGTGGTCATATGAGGGCCAATCACATTTTCTTTTCTTTAAAGTTTCATGAACAATCAATAGCATAGCTCAATAAAGTGATTCCAACACAGGCCCCTTGTTAACAGGTACTTGCAATCACTAAAGTATTCCTAGCACTTATTTTGACACATTTTCATAAACATTCAAGCACACATTAAGTAAAAGGAACCTTGGAGAAATTTATATTTCTTTGCAAGAGAGGGTTTTCATTCAAAATCCTGATTGTGATGGTGATTTTGCAATTGGGCAAAATTTCCACTCAACACTCATTTCTTGAGAAATTGAAGAAAAATATCAAAAAATTTCTTTAAGTGCCCATACCTATAACTCGCTTGCTAATTCGGTGATTCGTTTGCATCAAAAAGCCTAAGAAGTGCTCCATCTACCCAAAAGAAGAACTTAACAAGTCAGTAATTCGCTTGTTCGGAGTAGGTGGACGAATCATTCCAAGATTTCAACCTTCTAGAAAAATACAAGAACTTTTGCAAGTACCCAAAACGTTGATTCATCTACCACAAACCATCAACTCTCCTCATCCGACGAATTGGAAACATAATCAAGCTTCTAAATTTTTCCGAAGTACTTGAGCTAACAAATCGCTAGCACAGCCAGCAATTTGCCCACAAATCAGCGATTCATTTACATATGACATTTTCCTAATTTTGTTAATCTTACATTATCTCAATCTGATTTTCTGTTTTGCAAGTACAGTGAACATCAATTGGCCTCATTAAACACCAACATACTAAGAGATTTTAGTCTCTTATGTATACAGATCAAAATCTCATGAATCGGGTAAAGATATTGAACCAATTAGGCTAATTAGCTATCAACGAAAGGGAACTAAGGGAAAGAAACCTGCAATAGTTGTTTTGAGACAAGAGTTAGGGAAATCAATACCATCTTCTTCAAGGGGAAAACAATCAATGGCGGCTCCATTTGAAATTAACATGAATTCAAATCTTTCCCATTCGTCTCCTTCACCAATATTCCTAACACCTCTAGTGCAAGCAAATCCTTGTAATTTTATAGGAGAATCTAGTGGCCAAGCAATACCAATGACCTTACGATCTAGCCAAACCAATCCTTCTATATCCTTACTCTTCAACTGCTCATCCTTGCTCTTTAGTTGTTCCTCCTTACTTTTCAGTTGTTCATATTTTTCCTTCAGTTGTTGGTCTTGTTCTTCTGACTGGTCATCTTTGACCCTCAATTGCTCATTTATGGCATTCAGCTGTTCTTTGTAACTCTGCTTTAGATTGGCCATTTCTAACTTAGTTTCTTTTCGCATTGCTTCTACTTCCCTTTTTATCGTCTCAATTTCTTCCTCCATGGCTACCATTTCTTTTCTGGCAGCTTCCTTCTCCTTTTGCTGGTTAATTTGTTCTTCCTTGGATTGGTATAACAGCCTATCCAAAATCAGCAAGTTGGGTCTAACCCACAAACTAGCACTAGTTTAATCACAACCTGGATCAAGTCAACAAGTTGTAGGCAGGCAACTTGATAAGTCTACATTTATTGAATAAGTTTTGTTATGTTATTATTTTGTAGACGTACACAAAGTGTTTGACGAAATGTGTGTACATATATTTAATAATGTATAAAGTGGCAATGTAATATTGTACGTGATAATGAAATATTAAGTCATGTATGTCGGTAAAGTCATAAGTTAGTTTGTCATGTAGTGGGAAATGACATGTAAATGCAAATTAAATGCATACGAAATGTTAGGAGAATGATGAGGTATCAGGTAGTTGGGGGGTGCAACTAATTCTTAGTTGTATAAATAAGTCCCTCTCATCATTCATTCAATGTAGAAGGTTGATGTGTGTGGTATGATGTAGTCGGATCACGTATGCAATCATGTAATTGTGGAGTCGACCGACGTGTGTGTGACAGCTGTAATGTGAGGGCCGCAACATGTGGATGTTGTTGTTGGCTGTAGATGACTGTGGGCCTGAAGAGTATTCTGCATAGGGTTTGCAAACTGTATATGTAATGCTATTACCATACAACCATTGTTAATACAAATCTGCTCATTTATTTATCATCTACTACTGTTATTATTGTTTTTTATTTATTGTTATAATTAATGGCTGCAGATCTGTAGATTTATTTAAGTACAAATGGAATTAAGTTTCGGTATGTTAAATTTTATTTCTATACTCTGGCTTCATTGTTTGTACGAAGTGGTCCAACTTGATGACATGGAGTTGTGAGAAGCACATCACTTGGGAAGATGCACAAAGACAACAAAGGAATGCACCCAAAGAAGCAGACAAAGTAGCAGATTTGTTTGTTGATGCAAACAAAGGGCCGTCTAACAGGATGTACAAGGTAGGCACCCAGACGAGAGGCAAGGCAGACTATCGTCCAAATGCAGACGCAAAAACTGCAGACGAAGAATTTGCAGACCGAGAATCTGCAGACACAAAAACTTTAGACGAAGAATCTACAAAGGAAATGCAAACGAAGGATCTCCAATAAGAGCAACTGCAGTCTGTCATCCTAAAGAACTGCAGTCTGTCGTCTTAATGAAAATGCAGTCTATAGTTCAAAGGAAGTGTTGTCTACAATCAGAGGACGCACAGTCTGCAGTTCGAAGGAAGCATCATCTACAGTCGGAGGAAGCATAGTCTGCAGTCCGAAGGAAGCGTAGTCTGCAGTCAGAGGAAGCGCAATTTGCAATCCGAAGGAAGCACTGTCTGTAGTCAAAGGAAGCACAAGCTGCAGTCAGAGGAAGCAATTTGCAATCGAAGGAAGCATCGTCTGCAATCAAAGGAAGCACACTCTGTAGTCCGAAGTAAGCGTTGTCTGCAGTCAAAGAAAGTGCAGTCTGCAATCAAAGAAAGTGCAGTCTGCGGTTCGAAGGAAGCACTGTTTGGAGCCATAGTCAAAAGGGAGACTATCATCTAGAGCTGCAGTAAGAAGGAAGACCGTTGTCTGGAGTTGCAATCAGAGGACTGTTGTCTGAAGATGTAGTCAGGAGAAAGACTCTCGTCTCAAAAGGTGTCGCCCCAAGACCTTTCATTCAAGGCGATTACCATACATTCAGGCTACAGGGTTGTCCAAGCCAAGAACAACAGAAGTTGATGGAAAGTGTCTATGAGGAGTTGCATGCCGGCAAGGAATGTTTGGCACTAAAGCAATTGCAAGTTTTGGTGCACGATGGTGAGCGGGATGGGAGTCCAACGTTGGTGCAAATACAAGATGGCGTGTCCAACAATGCACGAGACAAGAGTCCGACACTAAGGAAACTACAGATTAGTGTGCTCACTAGTGAGCGGGACAGGAGTCCGACATTGGAGCAACTGCAAGTTGGAACTTTTCATAGTAAGAACGAGAGTACAATGGAAGAGCAATTGCAGGGTGGTGTGCCTAATGTTGTGCATAAGGGAGCAATACACAAACAACCATTGTCGAGGTTAAGTCAACCAGTGACATCGAAGGCCAATTTGGGCATATCGTGTAAATGTCCATTGTTTCATGGAGAAGCAATAGAAGACCCAGTTAGGCATTGCGGAATCTGTCGCACAGTGTGGAGAGCAATTGGGCAAAATAATTAGGCATACTAGAGGTGGTTGTTTCCTATGACATTTCATGGAGTCGCAATGGACTAGTACATGAAATTACCAAAGGACAAGTACCAAACATGGGAAGAGTTGTGTGATGCATTTGTGCAAGAATTTCAGTTGTTTGACAATGACAATGAGGTCATTGTTGAAATTTGTAGAATGAAACAAGGTGAGAACAAGTTTGTTCGTTCATACAACTGGAAGTTGAGTGGGTTGTTTAACCATTTGGAGAAAGATCCATCTGATGCATTAAAGAGGAGATGGTTCATAGACGAACTTCTTCCTACATATCAGAAGATCACGATGATTCCTCCAAGATCATTCCAAGAGGCATTGGAAGACACCTTGATTTGGGAAAGAGATGCAACATCACTAAAGTACTAACATCATTTTAATACAAATGAGAATGACTCTGAGGATGAAAGTGATTCTGATATTGAGAATGACTCAGATAATCAATGATGATTTTGGGTGAGAGAGTAGCGACTCCCAAAAGACAAATGATGAATCCGAAGATGAGTGTGACTAAGAGCATGAAAGATCATCGCTATAGGTATATGCAGCACAAAGGAAGATTGTACGAAGAAGGGATGCCACTGGTGAAGCAGTCTGTGACAACCGTTAGAGACCTCGCAAATGGAAAATTCAATATGATACTAAGGGCAGACCCATGGTACAATGTTGGCGATGCCATTTGTGGGGGCACTTTGCACGTGAATGTCAAAGGGTTGCAAGTCAAGACGAACCAATGATGCGTCTAGAGTTCAAAAAGCCAAATAAGAGTTACAACCCTTGCCAGGAAGCAGAGGTGGTGAAGCCAATTGCATTTGAGGAAGTGAACCTGCTTGAGGAGGTGATGTTGACGACCTTGACTCGAATTGAGCAAGTGAATTTGATCTCGATCGAAGAAGCAGAAATCCAACAAGTCGTTGAAACTCCGCAGGAAGAAGTTGAAGAGTGTCGTCATGAGAGTGATCGGACAACAGAGTGCAATGTGCAAGGAGGACAGACGATAGGGTACCATCAAGAAGAAGGCCAGACAACAAGGTGTCGTCAGGAGGATGATCAAACCAATGAGGCTAGGACAGTCGAAGATCGTAATCATACGACGAAGCAAATGTCGTCTGAGGTGCCATCATAAATGCTACCGTTTGAGGTGTCGTCAAGAAATGATGTCATCTTAGGCAATGTCATCTAAGCTGCCATCAAAGGAGTTGTCATCTGAGTTGTCATCAAAGGAGTTGTCGTTTGAGCTGTTGTCAGAGGAGTTGTCGTTCGAGCTACCATCATAAGAACTACCATTCGAGTTGTTGTCAAAACTCCATTTCTACAATCTAGCACCGTTGCTTGTTCGAAGTTGGGTCAAGCTTGGTAACATGGAGTTGTGACAAGCGAATCACTCAGGAATGTGCACAACGACAACAATTGAATGATTACAATGCAATCGACAAAGCATATGAAGACGCAAACTTGTTTGTTGACACTGACAAAGGGCCAACGCATGAAGCAAATATGCAAGTGGATGCAAAACCAAACGCGCAAACGGAAACACAAAGGAGACATGCAAGAGTTTGTGCGCAGACAGTTGAGTGACGACGGTTGAGAGTTGCCTGTTGACGGCGATGAATTACCTCATAGCGGCGAAGAGTTGCATACTGACAACAGAGAGTTGCATATCGGTGGTGGTGAATTACGTGATGATGACGGACAATTACTTGACAATGGCAGAGAATCACGATATGAGTTACATGACAGTGAAGTACATATGGTGCTAGAGCAATTACAAGTTGATGTGTTCAACGGTGAGTGGGATGAGAGTCTGACATCAATTGAAATGTAAGATGGAGTGTACGCTAGTGCGCGAGACGGGAGTTTGGCACTACAATTACAAGTTGGTGTGCTCGATGGTGAGTAGGACGAGAAGTCCGACATCAAAGCAATTGCATGTTGACACGTCTCATGGTGCACGGGACATGAGTCCAACACGAGAGCAATTGTTGTGGACTATGCCTGATGATGTGCATGAAGAGGGTGAGACATGCAAACAACCACTACCAATGTCAAGTCAACCTATCATAACAAAGACCAATTTTGGCATATTGTGTAAGTGTCCAATGTTTCATGGAGGGGAAACAAAAGACCCAATTAGGCATTGGAAAATCTACCTCATGATGTGGAAAGCAATTGGAGAAGGTTATTCCCTACGACATTTCGTGGAATCGCAATGGACTAGTACATGAGATTGCCAAAGGGCAAGTACCAGACTTGGGATGAGTTGCACAAAGCATTCATGAAGGAATTTCAGTTGTTCCACAATGATGATGAGGTCATTGCTGAAATTTATAAAATGGAATAGGGTGAGAGAGTTTGTTCATTTGTACAACTGGAGGTTGAGTGGGTTTTTTACCCATCTAGAGGAAGATCGATCAGATGCATTGAAGAAAAGGTGGTTTATGGAGGGACTTCTTTCTATGTACCGGAAGAAGATCAGGGTGGTCCCTTCATTGACATATCAAGAGGCCTTGGAGCGAGACTTGAACTTGGAAAGTGATGCAAAGACATCATTAAAGTGTTGGGGTCATGTGGACAAGAGTGACACTAAAGATGAAAGTGGACTCTAATGTTAAGGGTGACACAAACAATGAAAGTAATAATTTTGAGAATGAGAATAGCTCATTGTCCAAGTGTTGGAGTCGAGAAGTCAGTGAAGGAAGTGACTCTGAAGATAAGAATGATGACTCCGAGGATGAGTGGGACTCAAAGAGCGCAAGATCATTGCCACATGAATATGTAGCACAAAAGGAGATTGTACCAAGGGGGAATGCCATAGCTGATGCGGTCTATAACAACTACCAGAAAACTAGAAGACGTCGAATTGAATATGATCTTGAGGGCAGACCCATTATGCAATGTTGGTGATGCCACTTATGGGGGCATTTTGTACATGAATGTCAAAGTGTTGTGAATCAAGACGAACCAATGATGTGTGGAGAGTTCTAAGTGCCAAAGAAGAGTCACATCCCTAACCAAGAAGCAGGGGAAGTGAACCTGATGAACCTGAGTGCAATAGAGGAGGTGAACTTGATGAACCTAATTGCCATTAATGAGGTGAACTTGATTACAATTGAAAAGGCAAAAATTGATCAAATAGTTGTATTTGCGCGGGAAGAAGTTGCACAAGTGGTTGATGCAGATAGCAAAGGGAGTGATGTAGACGACAAAGTGAATAATGCAAATTTTCGAAGAGAGGTTGTTCGGCGTCTAATCGTTTTCTAGGGTCGTCTTGCCATCTAGACTTGGGTCGTCTGGACCCAAGCCTCAATTGTCAGGGGTTAGGCCGTCTAAGTTGGGACCCTGGTCATTTGGCGAGGACCATAGTAGAGAAACTTGGACTTGGCGCAAACTAGGAAGGCCAATTTTTTATTTAAACTCAAACTTGACAAAAACTCAACAAAAAAAAGGAAGAAATTGCAAATTTTCATTGGAAAAACGTTTTTTTATGCATATCACCATTAATTAACACTATACAAATCCAAAATTAATATTGTAAGTGATACAAACTTGAACTACACATGAAAGTGACAAAAATGTAATTGTTGGGTGGTTGTTAGCTTCAATCTTGGAACATCTACAAGTCCTTTTGTTGTCATTTTGTAATTATTTCCTCCTGAAGAATATGTAGTGTTTGCTAATATTTCATATTGAGTCAAAGTCCAAAAAGAGTACATAAGGTTGGTACATATCCCTTCTAATCTCCATGGTTCTCATATTGTGGCTATACTAGGGGATCCCTCCCACAGATGAATGGTTATATACGGGCTAGTGGCTACTGTTAGAAAATCCTTCAAGTCATGTTATCTCCCCTTCTGGTTTTGTGGTCGTACATAGGTGTAATGCTCAAACCAACACTAAATATGGTTGATGCTATTCTCTGGCAGAGTATGGAAGGCATTTTATCCTTCAAAGGGTATAACTACATATCACAATTATTAGTCAACTTGTCTTTCTTAGAAAAAAACCTCAAGGATATTTTGTGCTTCTTCAAATGGCCTCTTGCTCTTTTATGCATATCTTATAAATCTCCCTAGGATTGTGAGACGGCCCAAGCATTATACTGTTCCAATTTTTAATGTCTACTTCTTGACGCCTTTAAGTTGCCTCAAACATGGTGAATAAATCCCGCGTTGGTTAGGATTTTGGAAGCATTTGTTTTTTCCTAGGCTCAGTGGTTAGATCAATGTTCTAGAGAATGTATATTACAAGGAAGTGCAAAGAAATTTTGCTCTTGATTATTGAAGGTGTTACACTTTGCATGGGGTGGGGCATACTACCATGGAACTCCATAAAAGATTGATTTAAATTCCTCTTAAAGTTGTCTACCCTTTTGGTCTCAACTTCCATTATTGATATTCTTTGACCTTATCCCTATACTGTGCTGACAAATTTTTCTTTTCTTTTCGTCTCTAGTCCTTTGTAATCAAGTGGGCCACGTGGCATTAGCCTTACTTTTGGTTCTTGTTTTTCTACCTCAAATGTAACTATTGGGTAGCTGTTAGATTCTTGAAAACTAGGAAAATTTTGGGTTGAGGATGCAAATGAGTGTTTTTTTGGGTCTGATTTCACTGTCTCTTTGCTCTCTCTGCAAGTGGAAACAGCAAAAATGAGGCCAATTTGGAAAAAAAATGTTTTTTTTAGTGAAGTTTTTTTTCCAAAAAAACTCGCGAGTAAAAGTCAACGAATTTAGAAAAACTCGCCGAGCCAGGTCAAACAAAACCCAAGAGGGCCAACTCAAGCGCAAACTCAGCAAATTTTTGAAAAACTCGCCAAGTTTCATAACTATGGCAAGGACAATAGGTCCCCAGGCAGTCCTTGGGTCGTCTGTCCCAAGGGGAGGGTCGTCTAGACCCTCCCTAGGTTGTTTGGACCCTCCCTAGTCTGTCTATGGCAGTTATCTAAGCCTCAAACTGCCCCCAAGCCATCAAACAAACACCCTAAGCTGTCCAAAGATAGATCACGATTGTTTGGTAGACATGCAAGGTCGTCTACAACCCAAGTTTGGGAGGAAAACGATGTCAGGTCGTTTGGAGATCATGCAAAATCTTCCAAGGAAGAGGATGAAGTGGCACAATGTTTGAGGCAAGGAGTTTTTCTGGCATGGTATGAACCATTTAAAGGGTTTTCTGAGCGAAAGAGCATGTTCTACAGTTCTACAGACCATACGATTGCAAAGAAGCAAGATTGTACAAAGCAAGGCCATTTAAAAGAAGGTCGTCTGGAGTTAAGTTGTCTAAGGCAAGGCCGTCCAGAGTTGGGTCGTCCAAGGCAGGGCCGTCAGGAGTAGGACCAAACCGTCTAACGCAAAAAGTGGGTCATCTGGCCCAAGGCCATCTGAGTCAGAGGATGGGCCATCCAGGCCAGGAAGTTTGCCATCTAAGACCAAGGGATGTCCATTAGAGGTTAAGGTAGGACCATCAAAAGCCAAGAAGTCATCTAGAGCTAGAGAGAAGTCATTTGGAGTTGAGGGAAAGTTGTTTATAAGAGTCGATTGAAGGCTACCAAAATGCAGACATGAACAGTACTCAGACAGTGAGGTAATGCGTGAAGGGCGCTGCCCCTTGACCCTCAACAAAGGTGGCGACGAGCATTGCCCATCATGTTGGTCATGTTGATGATGTGATTGATTGCAAAACGTGGAGTGAGCAATCGGAGAACAATGTGTTGTTGGCATCAGTTTTAAGTGATGCCAGTTGCAGAATATGTCTACAATAGAAGAAAGCGGAAGGAGCGCAACAAGAAATCCTAGTATGGTGTTCAATGCTTCTATCCCTAATGTTCAACTCGTGTAGTCGAGGATGCCAACAAGTCTAGAGGAGGGGATAGATGTAGGCAAGCAAATTGACATGTCTACATAATCAATGAATAAGTGCATTGGAAGTCAAGTATGTGCACATTAAGAGTTTTGATATATTTGATGTTCGAAAGTCGTTATATAATATTGTATGTGACAATGTATAATGTTAAGTAAAGTATTAGTTATGTACGGATAAGTCCTTAGTCATAAAGTGAGTTATGAAATGACATGTAAATGTAAGTCAAATGCATGTCAAAAATAATTTAAGAAAATGATGAGGTGTCAGGTAGTTAGTAAGTTGGAGGATGCAACTATCTCCTTAGTTGTATAAATAAGACCCATCGCTCATTCATTCGTGTTGTTGGCATGGAAGGAAAGGTTGGTATGGTACATGGGTATCAAGTTGGGTATGGTAGTAAAGTGTTTTCATTCGTGTTGTTGGCATGGAAGGAAAGGTTGGTATGGTACATGGGTATCAAGTTGGGTATGGTAGTAAAGTGGTGCAGACCATTTGAATGTTGTTGCAAGTCGTATAAATGTTGTTGCAAGTCATCTAAATGATGTGCCAGGCAATATGAACTGTTGTGCCCGGCAATCTAAGTGTTGTGTCAGGTCGTCTGAACTGCAATGCCAGGCAATCTGAAATGTTGTGCCAAATAATCTGATATATGTTGTGTGCACAATGTAAGAATTGTAATTGTTAGTTATTCACATTGTATATTTTGTTCATTTGTGTGGTAATGGAATTGTGTTGCAATATGTTGTATTCCATTTCTACATGAGCTACCCAAAAATGTAAATAAAGAATTGGATGAAGACAAGCTCATCTTTGAACGAGACATGACTATTGGGATCCTAATGGAGGATGATGGTGAAAACTTGGGGGGCATATTTGAAGAAAATGAGCAAGGGAATTACCTAATATTTGAAGAGCAAAGTAAAATTCCAGCACTAACAAGCAAAAAGGCTCAAGGGTCCAAAGTTATGTTGCATAGAAACTTATATGATATCTAATACGAGTATGGTATTGGTTACGGATACGACAAATTTTCAAGACCTCCTAATATGGATACGGTTGGATACGACAATATGGAAAGAATATAGCTTTTCTATATAAAAAGAAAAAAGATATAACACAAAAATGTTTACAAACATAAGTTTTGAATAGGATATTTTCATTAACTCAGAAGATAATTGTCATCAATTTTTTAATTTTTAATTAATTTTTTTATATCGCATATTCTTCTTTTAATGTCATGTTGTGGATACAATGCTAGACATGCCTAGGCCATTCTAGGGTATATTAGATATTATAGGGGCATGCATTAGAATACATCTAGATACAATACCCGTGTAATAAGTTAAAAAGTTTAGTAACATTTTAGGTCTTGGAGTATTATGCATGTCAAACCACCCAAAATTCCAGGACCACTACATATGGGAGAAGGCACTCATGTTGTGCTATCTTCTTAGGGGTGTATATGCCCTTACCCCTTTGGATTCAAATCGCGGACCTCCTATCTGGAGTACCTAATCTCTCAACTTTAGGCCCAAATCGCGGACCTCCTATCTGGAGTACCTAATCCCTCAACTTTAGGCCCACTTAGGTTATATTAGGATACGTCTGGATACAATACACGTACATTTGGATACGTCTGGATATGATCCTCGTAAGTTTGGATACATCTGGACATGACACATTTATGTTTGGAAATGTCTAGATATAGTATCCAAGAAGTATCGCATGGATACGAGTATCCAAGCAAGAGAGTTGCCAGACAATGCATTTTGATGGGCAACGACTAAAAATAGAGTCAGTGCGTGTATACAGATCACAGATCTGCAGGGTGTGAAAATGAAAGACGCCGATAAACTGTTGTTCAACTGCACAAATAACATGGCAAAGTATGAAGCACAGTGCACTGGTCTGAGGTAATCAGAAAAATTGGGGATTAAGAATCTAAAAATCTTTAGTGATTTGAAGCTTGTAGTCAATGAGGCCAATTCAGTGTGTAATGCCAAGAACAAACATTTGAAAGCATATAAATATGAAGTATGGGATTTGCTTGCTTGACAGTTTTATAGCACATATGAAATTGCAATGGTGCCTATAGAACAAAACATAAAAGCTGATGAGTTAGCCTCTTTGGCTGTAAAATTTGACCAAGCCATGGATATGTGAGATAAGCCAAAAGAACTAGAAGTGGTTTTCAAACCAACTATCCCTGATAACTCTGTTCACCGCCAGGTATTTGATAACGATGGACAAATAATTGAATTCTTGATTAGAGAAGCCTCGCATGCTGAATGACAAAATGAATACAGGGATGATATGAAATATGGTATAATTCTGTAAAAGACCAACCAGTTGCCAAGAGTCTTAGCTACCGTAGAGAATCTATTTAATCCAGACGACAGCACCAAGAAATCAAGGTAAAGCTTTTATCTTACCAGCCCATTGAAATTGCTGAAAGTAAAACCCTGTTGATAAGACAATAATGCACAGAAGAAGAGATTTGCATGTTCAAAGAGTTGTTTGCCAGATATGGGGATGTTATTGCTTGGGGATATGAAGATCTCAAGGTTTATAAAGGAATATAATTGAACACACAAGCGACCTATATCAATTAATGTCGCGGCAGTCCAAGAAAATGATTTTTTTTTCTAAAGAGGGATTAAAAAATATATATATATTGCATTTCATTTCGAGTTCCTCGGCAGGTCTGGCCTAGAATTGGTCACTATAATTCCCGTGCAATCAATATAAACTCCCATCCATTAGAATTTGCAAAACAAAGTCCAAACCAAATACCCAAAAGAAGAATAAGAAGTGAAACAAGTTGAAAAACTCACCCAGGATAGCGTCTGAATCCGGAAAACCTGTTGTAATATGAATTAAAAGCCCTTCGGATGTATGCATTCAAGTCCTTGAAAAGCACAACTCTTTGTGCAATGAATGGCCCCCTGTTTGAAAGGGCTGAAGCCTGCTCGGCGGCTTTGCCTCTGAAGATTTGGGCAATGTGGGCATACGGTAATTTTGAGAAAATGGCAGGAGTTGTTGCTGCAGATGAATCGATGAAGAAATTACTGTGTCGGGAAAAGGAATAGGCATGACCTCCATTGCATTGAGTGCCCTTCTTCCTAAGATGACAAAGGAGCTGTCGACCTCCATTGCATTGAGTGGCCTTCCTAAGATGACAAAGGAGCTCTCGACCTCCATTAGACATTGTTTTGTGAAAGAGGCCTATAAAATTCTTTCAACGCTCTGGTGGCTGCTGCCTTTCAAATTTGAACTTTACATAGAGAGAAAAGACGAACAGGAAACATGTTTTTTAAAGTGTTTTTGATCATAAATTGCCATTGTTATCGTAATGAATTTTTAAAATGTTTAGTAAATGGTAAAATTGTGGTTAAAGTAATGGTAAAGCATTTATAACAATATCGGATAGATCAAAATATACAATATTTTAAACTATATGATTAGAAAAGAATAGAAGAATATTTAAAAAGGAAAGAAAAGCATTTAAGAGGTAATGAAAAAAAATATATATGTTCGGTGATGGAGTCTAACCCAACCCTATCAACTCACCCCAATAGATGGATAGATGGAGTAAGTCGTTAAATGAAATTACGATGGTGGGTATAAGAGAAGCAAAAATAAGGTAAAGAATATTAAGTGGGAACCATTACAATACTTTGGACTATATGGCTAGAAAGGAATAGAAGAATATTTAAAAGGAAAGGAAAACATTTTGGAGGTAATGAAAAATAAGATATGTTTAGCCATAGAGGAGTCTAAACCAACCCTATTAACTCATCCAATAGATGGAGTCGAGTCATTAAATGGAATTATGATGTTGGGCATAAGAAAAGAAAAATAAGGTAAAGAATATTAGGTGGAAACCATTACAATACTTTGGACTATATGGCTAGAAAGGAATAGAAGAATATGTATAAAGAAAGGAACACATTTTGGAGGTAATGAAAAATAAGATATGTTTAACCATAGAGGAGTCTAAACCAACTCTATCAAGTCACCCAATAGAGGGAGTCAAATCATTAAATAAAATTATGATGTTGGGTATAAGAGAAACAAAAATAAGGTAAAGAATTTAAGTGGAAACCATTACAATACTTTGGACTATATGGCTAGAAAAGAATAGAAGAATATTTAAAAAGAAAGGAAGGCATTTTGGAGGTAATGAAAAATAAGATATGTTTAGCCATAGAGGAGTCTAAACCAACCCTATCAACTCACCCAATAGAGGGAGTCAAGTCATTAAATAGAATTATGATGTTGGGTATAAGAGAAGCAAAAATAAGGTAAAGAATATTAAGTGGAAACCATCAAATGTGAGTGGGTTAAATTAAATTTTGATGGAGCATCTAAAGGAAAGATAAAAGGTGGAGGAATAATTAGAAATAATATATGAGAGATTTTGTCTCACTATGCTTTTAATTGTGGATTTAAGACAAATAACGAAGCTGAAGCTTAGGGAGCTTTAGAAGGGTTAAAAATATGTAAACAAATGAAATGGAATAGAGTATGGATGGAAAGTGATTCTCATAGTAATAAATACAATCTTGAGGAAAGCAAAGGCTTCATGGAACATATAAGAGATAATTGTGGAAATTCAAGATCTTGCAAAGAGTTTGAAGAAATCAGATTTACACATATATTAAGGGAAGGAAACAAATGTGCAAATAAACTAACCAATAGAGGGGTTTTGATTGAGGATCGTGAAGTTAACATCTCATTTCCATGGTTAGAGAAAGTAGAAAGTTTAGTTGAAGCTGAAAAAATGTTGATTGCCTATATCAATTAATGATTAAGATTTACTTTAAAGTTTATTGTTTTCCATTGGTAATATCTGTTTTATTTTGTAACAATAATGTGTGTTCATTTAGACTATTTATTATAATTTTTGTTGTTGCACTTGTGTTTTAGGAAGGAAACTAGCAATCCAAATTTGGTAAAGTAGACTATGTTAGTGCAATGTTTTGGAAATATTACTCTACTAAGATGTAAGACATAGATAGTAGAGGTAAAGTTTTGGCATTGTGAAGGCTGTTATAGGAAAATGTCAAGAAAGATGCTAAATTCTAGAATAATTATATTCATACAAAGATTTGAAAAGATTCAAAAATAAAAAAATTCAGAGATTCTATATAAAATGAATTAGGTTTCTAGTATCTCAATTGAAATGATAAATATATCTATTTATAAACTCTTAAGCTCTAAAAAAATATATAATTTATTAAAGGTGAAGGACGGAATACAACCCTTTTATCACGAAAAAAAAATTCGCAGAGTGGGTGCCTTGGCCAGGTGTGCATGGTTTGTACATTGTACGTTTTGTTAGTTTTTGTCTATGACGCTCATGGTGCCATGCTTGACAGGGGAAAGCTCAACGAAGATTGTCTTGAAGCCGTAACCTAGGTTCAATTTTCTTGGAGTCGGTAGTTTACTTGGGTGATGGGGTTACGGTGAAAGCAGAATAAATATAAGAATACATAGTTGTTGATTTAAAAAAATAAAATAAAATGTAAATATATCTATTTATAAACTCTTAAGCTCTAAAAAAATATATAATTTATTAAAGGTGAAGGACGGAATACAACCCTTTTATCACGAAAAAAAAATTCGCAGAGTGGGTGCCTTGGCCAGGTGTGCATGGTTTGTACATTGTACGTTTTGTTAGTTTTTGTCTATGACGCTCATGGTGCCATGCTTGACAGGGGAAAGCTCAACGAAGATTGTCTTGAAGCCGTAACCTAGGTTCAATTTTCTTGGAGTCGGTAGTTTACTTGGGTGATGGGGTTACGGTGAAAGCAGAATAAATATAAGAATACATAGTTGTTGATTTAAAAAAATAAAATAAAATGTTTATTTTATTTTTGACGAGGAATTTTTTATATACAACATATCCGCAATTTTTTATATACAACATATTTGCAACATGTGAGGGGAGAGATTTGAACTTGGGCTCTTGATAATTAGAGAGTTTTAACTACCCGCTTGTTCTCCAACTCCTCTACATGAACGGATTAAAATATTTATTTTTATTGATGGGGTTACGGTGAAAGCATAGAATAAATATAAGAATACATAGTTGTCAACTTAAAAAAATAAAATAAAATATTAATTTTTATTGATGGGATTAAGGTGAAAGCATAGAATAAATATAAGAATACATAGTTGTCGATTTTAAAAAATAAAATAAAATATTAATTTTAATTTATATATTTTTAATTTATGCGGGATATTTAATGGTATGTTGTTTATGTTTTATTTTCTTGACCTCACTTTAAATTATAGAGAAGAAGGCTTCATATTATTATGCCTTCGAGGAGTGTGGACTCAATTATATTACTATTATACTCCACATTACTTTAATCCTCCAAGGTAATAATCTGAGTTAAATCCTTTGAATTGGTGCCACATTGATGATGACAGTACGAATCTCAAGCGATCAATGGTTCCCTTATGTTGTCGAGTCAATAATAATGAGATGGTATAGGGTTGTTAAGAGCAGCCTCTATGGTTTGAACCCTGCACTTGGTAGTTAATAAGAACAGTGTGGATGTAACCAACTCCCTTATATATCAGTCTCTTCTACCATGAAAGTACTATCAATTCTAGGTCTGGCATGCTTGTGGATGTACTACCATGAAAGTATAAGATCATAGTCACATAAATCATCTTTATCCTCTAGTAGAAATTTGTCTCTTTAGATAAATCATCTTTGTTATCTCTTTACAATTAAAAGGAAAGTAGATTGTCCCTTACATGTTAGCTTCTATAGGGTAGTATAAAGATGATGAGTCAAATTTTAAATAATCCAAAAAATAAATAAACATTGAGGATGAAAACACGAGCAAAAATGGAAACAAGAGAAGAAGACCCTCAAAGTATAAACAAAGATAAAATAAAACCATAAGGTAGATTGATTTGGGAAGATAAAAGTAAATATTACAAATATTATCAAGAACTGAGATTAAATGCAACGCCCAGGGGCTAGGTGGATTGGTAAGTGCAAGTGTGGTTGGGCACTTACCAAGAAGAGACCTAGGTTCAAACCTTGGGGGGAAGCCAACCCTTTGCAAAGGTAGTAGTATGCTCTGAATCCTCTGAGTGCGCGCCAAACCGATGATGACAGTATGAACCCCGAGCGACCGATGGTCCCCATCTCACATCGGGTCAACAAAAACAAGATGAATAGGTTTATTGGGAGCATCCCTGTGGTTTGAACCCTGCACTAGCCAGTTACTAAAAATAGTGGAATAGTGGTTGTAACCAACTCTCCTATATAATCAAAAACTCAAGGCTACAATTCAAGCTTGTTGTGCAATTGTTCCTGAGAAGCTTTCAGCTCTTCAAAAGGAAGCTTATGAATGTCCTTTGTCATTGGATGATCTTGTTGAAGCCCTGTTCAAGATGGCTAATGATAAAGCTCCAGGATTAGATGGATTTTCTTGTGAATTTTAGGAGTACTGGGACATGGTTGGCCCAAATTTATTGTATGTTTATCAGGAAGCATTGGCTTCTAGCTCTTTAGGTTCTATAATTAATAAGGGCAATATTAAAATCATCCCTAATCAAGGGGATCTAAAAGTGCTCACCAACCGGAGGCCTATTACTTTAATCAATGTGAAATACAAAATTATTGCTAAGGCTTTGGCCTTATGCCTTAGACCTCTGTTTCCACTTATTATCCACCTTGAGCAGACTGGGTTTGTGCAGAGTAGATATATTATGGATAATGTAATTGTTGTTTAGGAGGGCATGGAATCTCAACAAAATACTATTTCCATCAAGATTGATTTTGAGAAAGCCTATGATAGGATTGAATGGAATTTCATCCTTACCATGCTTCGAGCTCTTGGTTTCGGGCCACATTTTTTGAGCTCGATTAGTATACTTTTTTCAGATGCTTCAGTTGTGCTTAATTTGAACAATTATCAGTCAGAATCAATTGGACTGTTCATATCTGTCAAACAAGGTTGTCCTTTGGCTCCTTCTCTTTTTATATCGACAGTTAAAGCTTTTGGATACCTTCTTGCTAACCAAGTGAGTCAAGGTAATATTAGGGGTATTTCTTTACCTGGAGAATATTCTCAAATTATAAATGGATATTTTGCAGATGATTCTTTTTTGACACTTCATGAGATAAACGCTCTATCAAATAGGCACTAGATTGCCTGGATATTTTTTACAAAGCATAAGGATCTAGCATTCAATGGAGGAAGACCTCATGTTATAAGCAATCCTCTTTGGACCTTTCATGCTAGCTTGAAAGCTTTCAGTGGCATTGGATCCAACCAGGGGAGATGTTTAAATTCCTTGGCATCCCATTTGCATTCTAGAGTTCCCCTGTTGTCTTGTGGAATTATGTTTTACAAAAAGTAGAGAAAAAAATTTCCTTTTGGATCACCAAAAAACTTACTCTAGCTGGTAAGTTTTAGGCGTGTTCCAAAATTGTTGCAACTACTCATGTGTATTATTTATCATGTTGGGTCCCTTCTCAAACCTACTATAAAAAGTTGGAAAAGCTTTTAAGGGATTATTTTGTGCTAACTCGTCACATACACAAGGGTTTCATAGAGTTGCTTGAGAAATTTGTTGTCTTCCCAAAAAATCAGGAGGTATGGGAGGGACTACATGATTGTCAAAGATAAGGTTTTGCTTTATCTGCTAAATGGATTCTTTGAGCCTTAAGTGGTTTTGAAGCTTGAAAAGTTCTAATTCAGCATTGTATTTCCACTGGTTTACCTCTTGGCAGGAAGGCTTGGAAAGGCATGAATTTTAAATCCCTTCCGGTGGCTCCTATCCTTGCTAAAATTCAAGGCTATTTTGTCATTCAGAGCATATGGAGGGCTTGGGAGAAAATTAAGCCCTGGTTGTGTTGTCTAGGGGATGGGCATCGAAAAGGTGCTTCTATTTCCACTTATAATGTTTGATGGTCACCTTTTATTACTTTTCAAGGTTCCCCTCTTGATTCCGTGCAATTGATTCATGCTTAGCGGTTCTTCAGGAAAGGGATTTCAATAGTGGCAGACTTTTTTTCGAGATATTTCAAGGATTGGATCCCATGGGATGATTTCAGGATATTGTTTGGTCTACGACCAGATGATAAGAATACTTATGACACTGTTTTGGATTGTATCCATTTTTCCCTTTGGCCTATGATCTGTAGACATTCTCAAAAGTCTTGGTGGTCTAACTGGGGATGGTTTAAGAAATCCTCACTTCTTACTTACAAACCTAAGTTAGGGTATGTTTGGCTTACTCCCAATGTCCCTATGGTTCAAAGACTCGATGAGCGATGGGATCTTCTTTTCACTTAGACTCATTGGAGTCTCAGATTTAAAATGGATTGGGTACGATATATTGAACCCAAATAGGCTTTCTTTACCTGGAGTTTATTATCCTATGGTCTTCCTCTTGGACAAATATTAAAATACCTTGGAATAGAGAATCATTCCTACCATTTTTATGGTGCTCCAAAGGACCCCCTTCATCTTTTTTGGCAATGCAGGAAAGCTTGAATTGCTTGGGATTGGCTTGAGTCCTTCTTTTGACCTCATATGACCATTTCATTCACTTGGTATCATGCTTTGCTTGGCAACCCACCAAATTTTTTCTTGCCATTGTTGGAAGTGTTGAACATTCTTCGCATCAGTGTGCTCTTTCATATTTGGAAAACTCGTAATAGAATTATCTTTTCTCAGCAGCATAGTTTAGACTTTTCAATTGTTGATAAGTGTACGGTTTATTCTAATTTTTAGCTCCATATTTTAATTCAAATGGAGAAAATTCATATAGAGGTGGAGCATCTTCGTGCTCTTATCCAACACTGGGGTAATACCCCATGTACGATCAATCGAGTGCCTTCTATAGAGCCTTCTTGGTCTCGCAAAGTTTCTCGATCGCACTCTCATTGGTGACTTCCCTCTCGATCTGCAGAAAGACATTGGTCTCAGTCGTCTCCTATTCAATGACCCCAAGGCAACATTAGTGCTATTACATCTCATCATGGTAGTGGATGGGCAGTTCACCAGGTGGAACCAGACCTAGTTGTTGGTTGGGGAGGTCTTATTCCCACGTGCCCAGTAACTCCAACTAATGTGATGGGTTGTGGTGTATCTGATGGCATTGATGGCTCTATTACAGGTGATAATGTCTGCACGCTTGGGGAGGATGGGTGGCTTATTTCAATTCCTTCTAATGCTGATTGGTAGCATCTTGAGGGTGATGGACATTCACCTTGTGGGAATACCCCCCATGATTGACATGATTTAATGCATACTTTTTGGTGTTGTGGTTGGTCGGATTTTACCCTGTTTTGTTGTTTTCAGTAACTGCTTCCTAACTCAACCTGAATTAGTGTGACTACCTATTGGGGTGTGCCTATCCACCTATTTTTTTGGTTTTAAAGACTTGTATTTTTAAATTAATTAAAAGTTAGGCCTTTACATTAAAAAAAAGATTAAATGCATAAATAACAATAAAAAATGATGACGAAGACAATATATTGGAATATATGAGATTAAATAAGGTCCCCTAAAACAAAAAAGTTATCAAGGAACTAACAGGCTATTTTTATCTTGAATTTGTTTTTTATTATAAGAGACAAAAATATATAGTGGAGAATGGGGGTAGGCATTCATTATTGATGGATACAATATCTTGGAATTGTCAATATATCTTCATGGAAAGAAATAGAGAGAAGTAAATTAATAAATCAAGATATCAATCTTAAATTCAAAATTCAAACAATGTGAAAGTAATTTGCTTCCAAAAATTATAGCAAAAATTTGACAAAGGAAAAGTAGTGATCATAGAGGGAAAAAAAAGGAAAAAGAGGGAACTAGAAGAAGTCTTCCAAAAAAAACCAAAATTATTCATAAAAATTATACTTGAATATAATGTGTTATTTTCTTTTTTTTGATGAAAAAAATATAATGTGTTATTTGATCTAATAACAAATGTAATGTTTTGTTATTAGATCAAATAACAAAACATTACAACAAAAATATTTACAAATGCAACTAGAGGTTATAATGGTGACAAGGAATGAGATTCAAACACACGAAGAGGCGTAGAAAATTGTAATGTGTTACCTATTCCTCTAGTATAATCAAAAAATAAAATAAAAATAAAAAATACAAATAACAAATGTAATGTTTTGTTTTACTAATGGAAGTGGCCTCATATAAAATTCTTATATAACTTATTACGTCTTCTATGGACAAGAAATAAATTGACTACACAAACATATAATTTTTTTTTTTGAAAATTTTGAAAAAACTTGTATTAAAACAAAGATCAATTACAATTTGGGAAGAGACACTTCCCAGCCGAAATCAGAGAGAACACATGCTTACAATAGTAAAAGAAGATTTGCAATGGAGCCAAATCTCTTGAACCAATAACTAGCTAACAGAGGGATCGGTTTGGTCTGTTGATGCAACTTGTCGCGATATCGCGACACTCTTTCCGTCTTCTCCTTTGGCCGCGAAAATGCAACATGTCGCGATATCGCGACACTTTTCTCCTCTGGCCGCAAAATGCAACATGTCGCGATATCGCGACACTTTTCTCCTTTGGCCGCGAAAATGCAACATGTCGCGAAATCGCGACACTTTTCTCCTTTGGCCGCGAAAATGCAACATGTCGCGATATCGCGACACTTTTTCTCACTTGGCCGCGATGTTGCAACATGTCGCGAAATCGCGACACTTTTTCTCTTTCGACCGCGACGAATCAACATGTCGCGAAATCGTGACACTTTTTCTCTTTTGGCCGCGACGAAGCAACATGTCGCGAAATCGCGACACTTTTTCCCTTTCGGCCGCGACGAAGCAACATGTCGCGAAATCGCGACATTTTTCTCCTTTGGCCGCGACGAAGCAACTTGTCGCGAAATCGCGACACTTTTTCTCCTTTGGCCGCGATGATGAAACATGTCACGAAATCACGACACTTTTCTCTCTTGGCCGCGACGATGAAACATGTCACGATATCGCGACACCTTTTCTCTCTTGGCCGCGACAAAGCAACATGTCACGATATCGCGACACTTTTTCTCCTTTGGTCGCGACGATGCAACATGTCACGATATCGTGACACTTTTTCTCCTTTGGCCGCGACGATGAAACATGTCGCGATATCGCGACACCTTTTCTCTCTTGGTCGCGACGATGCAACATGTCGCGATATCGCGACACTTTTCTCCTTTGGCCGCGATGATGCAACATGTCGCGATATCGCGACACTTTTTCTCCTTTGGCCATGACGATGCAACATGTCACGATATCGCGACACTTTTCCTCCCTTGGCCGCGACGATGCAACATGTCACGATATCGCGACACCTTTCCTCCCTTGGCCGCGACGATGCAACATGTCACGATATCGTGACACCTTTCCTCCCTTGGCCGCGACGATGCAACATGTCACGAAATCATGACACCTTTCCTCCCTTGGCCGTGACGAAGCAACATGTCACGAAATCACGACACCTTTCCTCCCTTGGCCGCGACGAAGCAACATGTCACGAAATCACGACACCTTTCCTCCCTTGGCCGCGATGAAGCAACATGTCACGAAATCGCGACACCTTTCCTCCCTTGGCCGCGACGAAGCAACATGTCACGAAATCGTGACACCTTTCCTCCCTTGGCCGCGACGAAGCAACATGTCACGAAATCACGACACCTTTCCTCCCTTGGCCGCGACGAAGCAACATGTCACAAAATCATGACAACTTTCCTCCCTTGGCCGCGACGAAGCAACATGTCACGAAATCGTGACACCTTTCCTCCCTTGGCCGTGACGAAGCAACATGTCACGAAATCATGACACCTTTCCTCCCTTGGCCGCGACGAAGCAACATGTCACGAAATCGTGACACCTTTCCTCCCTTGGCCGCGACGAAGCAACATGTCATGAAATCGTGACACCTTTCCTCCCTTGGCCGCGACGAAGCAACATGTCATGAAATCGTGACACCTTTCCTCCCTTGGCCGCGACGAAGCAACATGTCACGAAATCATGACACCTTTCCTCCCTTGGCCGCGACGAAGCAACATGTCACGAAATCGCGACACCTTTCCTCCCTTGGCCGCGACGAAGCAACATGTCGCGAAATCGCGACACCTTCCCTCCCTTAGCTTTTTCTTTGATCATTAGCTCAGGGACCTTTCAAGACCCTGCCTAATCGCCTCATCCTCAATAGCCATGTCACTGTGCAACTGAACCCCTACCTCCTTCTCAGCACCCATCTTAGCCAAGAAGTCGACCGCTTTGTTTAAATCTCTACTCACATAAACTGGAATCACATCATCTAATTCCCTCCATAATTCCTTAATTTGAGTGACAAGAATCCTCAACCTCCAAGCTTTCAAGGCAAAGTTCCTCATGCAGTCTAGAGCTCCAACCATTATTTGAGAATCTGATTCAAGAATTATCCTCCTGTGGCCCTGTTTAACTGCCCAAACAGAAGCAGATTTAATAGCTATGGCTTCTGCTTCATTGTTTGTGGCTCTTCCCAAGCCTTGCAGTTCCCAATAGAGCACCGATCCAACATGATTCCGGCAAACCACTCCAATTTCGGCACTACCCGGATTGCCTTTTGCAGCTCCATCAGTATTAATTTTAATCCAACCTTCTAGGGGTGGTTTCCAACTAGCTCTGTCCTGTCCCTCTTGCTCTTCAACTCCCTCTTCCATTGGCCCAATAACAACCCGAGTTTCCTCTTTAGCATAGACGGCCACAGTTTCGTGACTTTGCTCCGGATGACCTCGCCAAACTCCATCTAACGAGGAAAAAGTTTCTCTAAAAATTCTAGCATTTCTCTCCAACCACACTTGCCACCAAATGAAGTTTAATCCAAGCTCCCAACCAATACGAAGAGCTTTAGATTTAAATCTACCCCTCTTCCATCTTTCCCTAGATATTAGTCCGATTCAAGTCACCATTAACTTGAATTTTATAATATAAAAGCCATCTCTTCCAAATCTGACGCGTGAAAGGGCACTCAAACATCAAGTGATCAGTTGTTTCCTCGCTCTTGTAGCATAATACACATTGAGATGGACCGATGATTCCTCTACATCTGAGATTATCAAAAGTGAGAATTCCGTTGTGCATGAACTGCCAGGCAAAAAAGTTTACTTTCGGCCAGCCCTTGGAGTGCCAAATCTTTCTCCAATCCTCTACCTGATATGAATGGGGGGGAGGCTCGGGAAGGATCTTGTCATATCCGTCCTTCACCGTGTAGACACCAAGGCTCCCATAGCCCCAAGCTAATTCATCCTCCTCGTCTCTACCTGTGAGAAATCTTTCTGTCAAGATTTTAGTCATGATGGGTGCCAACTCCGGAGGGATTGAAATTGGCCACTCCTCCAACTTCTTAAACTGCTTAAACTTATACTCCCCCAACTGACTAGTGGTGAAATAACTTTCAATTTGGACCCATCCCTTGGTTTCTATGGCTGTTTTTATTGGTTGCAATTCAGGAAATTCAACAATGATAGGTGGGTATTGATCCCATGAATCTGTCCAAAATCGTGCCTTCTCCCCTCTCCCCACTTTCCAAAATAATCGATCTTTAACTACCTGAGATCCTAACTTGAGAGCCTGCCACACTAAGGATCCAGTACCATCCAAAGGGAAATGGCCCACCTCATTGGGGTTAACATGTCCCAAATATTTACTAGTTAGGATTCTATTGAATAAGGAAGTTGGTTGGGAAATCCACCTCCAAGATCTAACTTTCCAGCCAAAGCTTTATTATTTATCTTGGATCTTCTCAGTCCCAACCCTCCTTTTACCTTGGGCTGGGTTACTTTGTCCCAACCAACTAAGGCCCATTTCCTCTCTCCTTTTACTCCTTCCCATAAAAATCTTCTAGCCATCTTGTCCAACTCTTTCCATATAGTATGTGGGGCAGCCAGGATAGAGAATTTATAAATTGGCATGGCCTCGAATGACTGATCGTAGAAAAGTTAATCTACCCCCATAGCTTAACCATTTGTGAGACCAATGATTCATTCTATCCTTGATACAATCCAAAATATTCTTCCAGATATCTATTTTTAGTTTTTTAAAATGCAAAGGGACCCCCAAGTAAACCACTGGGAGAGAAGTCCTTGTGAATCCCAAGATCTCTAGAACTCTGTCCTGAAGCCTTTGATCAAGATTGAGAAAGACCACTTTGGATTTTTTATCATTGATGACTTGGTTTGAAGCCCTAAGGTAGACATTAAGAGTATCTCTGATCACTCTTGCTTCCCTGAAGCTGGCCACTCCCATCAATCTTGTATCATCCACAAACCGTAGGTGAGTCAAAACTTCCTCACCCACCTTGATACCCGTTAGCAAACCTTGTTGTCTTCTCCTCAAGAAAAGTCTACCTAATCCTTCAGCCAAAATGAGGAAAAGATAGGGAGAGCAAGGATCCCCTTGACGAAGGCCTCGAGTGGCTCCAAAAGGTTGCGAGGGAAGACCCTTGATTAACACCGAGTAAGTCGGAGTAGATACACAACTCATGACCCATTCTATCCAATCCCGAGAGAAACCAAAGGCTGCCATCATCTTTGACAAGAAACTCCACTCCACCCTATCATAAGCCTTTGACATATCTAATTTTATGAACATTCCTTTATTACCAGATGTTTGCATTGTATGGATTGCCTCCTGAGCAAGAACCACCCCATCCAAGATCTGCCTACCCTCTACAAAACCCCCTTGCTCTGAGGAGATAATGTTATGTAAAAGAGGTTTTAGCCGCTCAGCCATTACCTTTGTGATTATTTTATATATCACATTGCATAAGGCAATAGGTCTATAATCTGAAATATGTACCCCCTCCTCCCCTTTTGGAATTAAAGTAATGAAGGTATGATTTAATGCTTTAAGCATTCTTTTATTACCTCTGGACTCCTCTATAACAGCCAATACATCCTCCTCCAAGATATCCCAAAAGGCCTGAAAAAACTCAATTGGAAAGCCATCTGGTCCTGGAGTTTTTTCGGTGCTCATTCCAAAGACCACATTCTTCAGTTCCTCTCTATCAATGGGTTTAAGAAGGGTCTGATTTTCTTCTTCAGAGATAACGGAAGGTATGACATCAATAACGTCGTTTTGAGCCTCTTCATCTTGCACCATACTTTCCTTAAATAGTTTAGAAAAATAATCCATTGAATGGGAATGCATACCAGGAAGTGTATCAAAGGAGTGTCCATTCTCATCTTGAAGAGCTTCCATGTTATTCATCTGTCTCCTAGCACAGGCAGTCCGATGGAAAAATTTGGTATTTCTATCACCTTCTAATAACCAAGTGGTTCTTGCTCTCTGTTTCCAGTAGGTCTCCTCTTGGTTGTCAATGTCCTCAACTGCTTTACGCAAGGCATCATCCTCGGCTTTGAGCTGCTCTGTAATTGTTCCTTCCCTAAAGTGTTTTTGAACCTCATCCCATCCGGCCACCAAAGGAGCTCTTTGGACTCGGAAGTCTGTCTTGTTAGCTCGCCTCCATTGTTTCGATTGAGCTTTGACATAATGAAGTTGTTTGTGGAATCTAAACATTGTTGTCCCATAAGTCGGGCGACCTTCTTCCCACCACTGTGGAATTTTCTTTCGAAGTTCCTCTTTTTGTAACCAAAAATTCTCAAATTTAAAAGGTTTGTGATGCTGCCTTGTCTTAATCCCTCCCTCCAACAAAATGGGAAAGTGATCTGAAACTGGACCCTCCAAAATCTGAAATTTTGTATTCCATTTTACAAATGCCTCCTCTGAAACCAAAAAATGGTCTAGCTTTACCTTCCTGCTATGTGGCTCCCTCCTCTTGTTAGTCCAAGTATAGTTGGTTCCAGGGCATTTAATATCCACTAAGTGAAAAGCCTGGACTTGGGCAATCATAAGTCGATCCCCTGGGTCCAAAATTGGGGTTCCCCCTTCCCGATCTCTAGAAGATAATTTAGCATTAAAATCCCCAACGATAATCCAGTCTAAATCTTCCCTTGAGATCCTCATGTTATGCACAGCTTTCCATTGAAGCCTCTGACCATCAAGGTTTTGAGCCCCATAAAAATTTGTGATTAAAACATGTTCGAGTTGTGACATTATTCCTAAAATGTGATGTGAGAACACCCCTCCAAGCTATATGTTCTATTGCAGTCCATTCCAGAGAGTTCCAAAGAGTAACAATCCCCCCTGAGGCACCTTGGGCAGCCACTTCCATATGACCAGCGCCCCTCCAAATTCTGTTAACTGTTTTACACATAAGATCTAACGACATTTTTGTCTCCTGGATAAGCAAAAAATCTGTTTTACATTTTTCTAAGAGTCTTTGAACAACAGATTGATGGGTTCTACTGTTTAAACCCCTAACATTCCATGATTGTATAATCATTGGTTACCTTGAGAGCAAGTAAGAATCTATTGGCCTCACCGATCCTCCAGTGATCAGTTTGTCTCCTTGAACTGCTAGCAATTCCTTATTTGATTTTCTACCCACTCCTTGAGAGTTGCTATTTTTTGATCTCTTTTCCACCCGAGTTATCCCTAAAGTTGGCCTTTCTCTGTTCTTTTCTGCTATTCCCATGCCGACATCCTTAATTATTGGCTGCTCTTGGTTATGCACTATCAATGCCCCTGCACTCTCTGATCCTGCGGTAACTCAGTGTACTCAATTACCTGTTCTATGACGGTGGGAGATGAAAGAGGAGCTTGAGCGTGGATGTTATTATTTTCACTATTCCCATCCACTCCTTCCATGACTTGATCCTCTTGGTCCACTAGTGTCTTAAATATTTCATACCTATTGGCTGGCTTGAGTTGGGTTTGCTCTTTACCATTTTTCTTTTGCCTTCTCCTTCTTTTGGGCTGTTCAAAACCATCTCTCTGAGCTTCTTTACCCTGAGGAGTATTGGTTGGTTCTTTGTTTAGAGTTGACTTACCCTCCCTAGGAAGATTTGACATTCCTAGCGGAGCCTCCATTTTTGTGTTCAAATTATTTGGGCAAAACCGGGCCAAATGCCCGTATTTGTGGCAAACTCTGCATCTGAAGGGCAGAGCCTCATAATCTAGCTATTGAATCCAAGATAGTCCTGCCAGTTCAAGTTCCACCTCTACCGGTAGAGGCTGGCTAAGATCCATTTCCACACATATTCTTGCATAAACAACTGTGTTTCCTTCTATGGTGTCTTTGGAGACACCCAAATGTCTTCCAAGGGAGTTACCGATAATTTCCAAAACCTGCTCACTCCAAAACTCCATTGGAAGAGCATACAAACGGATCCAAACCGGGACAGCCGTGGGTTCAATTCGAGGATCGAAACCCACTCTCCAGGGTTGAACAAATAACCCTGTCGGACCATGGTTCCTCTTTTCTGATTCGAAAGCCCTATTTCTATCGGCCAGAGAAGAAAAACTAACAATAAAATACCCATTGCTAATAAACCATAAAGAGTACTCACCATGAGGCTCCCAGTTTTGCCTGACCCAGGAATGCAAGAAATTCAGGGTAGGGCGAATACCCATGAATTTACAGATCAGATCGTGATTGGCTCTGTATAAGACTGTTTCTTCGACCATCCTTGGCTCGATGACAATCTTGGGCCTTGATTCGGACTGCGAAAGGCATCCATTGACTCGTTGGGCTGTTGATCTCTTTCCAGCATCCTTAAAGAGCATTTTAAGAGCATTTCTTTGTGCTTCGTCATTATTAGATGGAGATTTATCTTTTAACAAATCTGCATAAGAGCTATTTCTCCCTGTAAGAGGATCCGGAGGAGTCCCCATTGGACCCTCCTGGGGCAGCAAACTTGCCTTCAGATCCACAGTAACCAGAAAAACACTTCGGCAACCCACCTGATGCCCTAGATTTTCCTTAGCTCCAAAAACCCTAGTTCATCGCTTCCCGCCAAAATTAGGGCCAATATTCCTTTTGGGCTTGTTTTTGGATGGTGATAAACATATAATTTTTTATATATCATATTTTTGTCAATTGTAATTCAAACTTAAATTCATTTGGAGTGAGTTTTACTATTTAAAAAAATATTATTTATATTTTTTAAAACATGTCAAGAATAAGATAATGCAATAATGTCTATAAACTCATTGTTATTATTAATATTAACTTTTAAACAAATGTTACATAGAGACAAATCCCTGTAATAGAGAAATTGCTTATCTTTAAAAGTTTGCATGTGCCTATAGTAGCTAAACTACTATTATTTCATTCCAACTATAAAAACAATTATGTAGGCAGAGGGAAATATAAATTCTATAATGATTTCTCTCACAGTAGAGTTTGTGAAATAACCCAACATAACTCAACATAAGAGAGAACCTAATACGATTTCAAATTTTGACCAAGCAACAACCAGTATGATCTATTCCAGGGGGACAATGCAACGGTTCGGGGTTTGGCTCTTCTTTGGGAGGTCCAAGGTTCAAACCGTTGCATGTGTGTGTGGTTGCGTGTTAATCCTCTATTAATAAGTTTAGCTCTTGGCCTTATGAGGGCTCATGGATGGGAGGGGATTGCTCAGCTCTAAGAGTCGGTCATAGAGGTTTCTCACACTAACCTAATCTTAAAAAAAAAAAAACTAGTTTGATTTATTCTTAGAGGTTGATTTTTCCTTAGCACAAGTATGAAACAAATTGATTTGTTCTAGGAGGGGTTGATTTGTTTCATAGCATAATTATGGAAGAGGTCGATTGGCTTATTAAGCAAGGAGCAAATCATAGTTTCGACATGAGGGTGAATCACTATCATCACATGGAGTAAATTACTCAAGGCAAGAAGTTAGAAAAGGATGCACAAACATGAGATAATGGCTTGGAAAGTGAAATTTTGTCTCAAAGTAGCATTAATGGAGAAATAGATGCAACTAAATTCATGTGAAATTAGTTTAGAGGTAATTATAATTAGTTGACCTTCAATTTTGCTAAAATATTCCTAGAATTAGAGATTTATGAGGGGTAAAGATATTTTACATCAAGTGAAACTTGGATGGAAGTTTTGTTATTAATAAAAGCTAGTATTTCATTTGTAAGAATATTTTGTTCATTTTTTGAATATTAAAGCTATACTTTGTGGTGAGAATTTGTATATCATAATGTAATTAATAGAAATATTTTTAAGAATCAATTGTGTACTTTGACCTCTCAATTTGTGAATACATAGTGCTTATGGATCTACCCTCCAAATTTTTTTTAGTCCTTTCTTTTGTTAATACAAGTTATACACAGATTCAATCATACTGATGTTATTCAATATTTTTTAAATATCACCATTGTATCAACATTAATATTGCTATAGTCACCTAGTCATATTTCCTTTGTTGCATTTCCTTTTTTATTTTTGCATCCCTTTTTCCCTCACATTTACTTTATTTGCATTAGATTAGGTTTAGTTTAACTATATTAGTGGGGAGCCAGCCTGAACTTGAGCTAAAAGGGTTAATCCCAATTCTTCCAATGTTGAACTATAATTTTATGAGTGAACTCACTATCATAGATCAATAGTTTTTGATATACCTGGTGGGATCCACATGCATAATTTCTGCTTGAAATTAGGCTTAACCCACCTATTAGATCTTAATACTTCGAATAAATTGTATTATGAAAGTGAAGAGGTATTTAAGTACAATAGATGTTTAAATATGACATAACAACCTCCAACTATCCTTATCGCATAGTGAACCTTAAAAACCATGTGTTGAGTGGTTACTCAACTTATATTCACATTATACATGATGTAATAACTCCTAACATTCCCCCCTTATTACATCAGTCTTGGAGAGAAAATTTAGAATTATTCAAATCTGACTCATCCCAGTGGTTTGGTGAATATGTCTGCTCGTTATTCTTGAGTAGGACAAAATTTGAGCTAGATGTTCTAGTGTTGAGCATGTTCACAGATGAAGTGACACTCCATGTCGATGTGCTTGGTCCTTTCATGTAAAATTATATTGCAAACAAGTTTTAGTACTCCTTGGTTGTCACAATGCATGATTGTAGATTTATCTTATGGTACTCCCATATTTGCCAACATATGTTTCAACCACAACTTCATAGACAACTCTCCTTATTGCATGGTATTCCGCTTCAGTGGAAGATCAAGCATATTTTTGTCGTTTCTTGCTTCCCCATGATATAGATGTAGTCCCTAGAAAGAATACACAACTAGAGGTAGATTTTCAATCATCAATGCAACCTGCATAATCTACATTTATATAACATGTTAAGTGGAATTGATCACTCTTCGTGAATTATAAACTATACTCAATAGTGCCTTGTATATATCTTAGAAATCTTCTTATTGCCTTCTAACATGTCATATTTGGTTATGAGAGATAATTCACTGCACAATTGATATCTTATCTCATGTAAGTTAGGTAGGTGAGACTCCCAACTAATTGTCGATAAAGCATTTCATTAGTTGGAGGAGATGAATCAAAACGTATAGTTGTAAACATAATTCCATAGGAGTTGCTAGAGGCTTACAATCTTTCATGTAATATTTCTTAAGAAGATTCTTGACATATTTGCTTTGTGAAACAAATATGTGATAATGATTCTATTATACCTCCAATTCTAGGTATTAATGTAATATCCTGAGATTAGTCGTGTCAAAAGATTACTTCAAGTCTTCTTTTGCAACTAGAATCATACTCTCATATCTTCCTTTGATGACCAAATCATCTACATTCACATTGATGAATACAATCTCCCCCCTTGCTATTTGTGATACAAAACTTAGATCATACGAATTCCTTTTAAAATCATAATTTCCAAAATGTTCATCTATCTTTATGTACCATGCCCAAGGAGCTTGTTTGAGACCATACATATATTTGACCAATTTGTATACCTTTGTTTCTTATCTAAATATGACGAATCCTTATGGTTGAGTCATAGAAAGTTCTTTTAAGTCTCCATTAAGAAAGGTACTTTTCACATCTATTTAATGATTTATGTGTCCAAATTGTGCAATTAGAGCAAAGATAAATTTAATGGATTTTATTTTTGTTGCGGAAGAAAAATTTTCTTCATAATATATACCTTCCTTTTGTGCATATTTCTTTGCTACAAGTCTTGCTTTGTACTTATCATTACCGCCATCTGATTTGTATTTGACTTTGAAAACCCATTTGCATCCAATAACCTTTTTCTTTGGTGAAAGATCAACAAAATCCCGTCTTATTTTTAATAGTGCTTGATATTTTTAATTCATGGTATTTTTCCAAGCAATAGATTGAAGGGATTCCTATACTATAGATGGCTTAATTGTACTCATTAGAGTCATGTTTTATGTTTTTTGAGTCATACTTCGTGTTCTTGGTCTTGTAGAAGAGGTGTCTAGAATTTCATCTATCCTAGATGCTTTCAATGTACTAGTATACCACTTAGGTATTATCCTCGTGTGTTGTGGTGGAGTAGATAGATCTTCTTCATCATTGATATCACTAAAAAACACTTTATTTATAAAAATTTTATCACTTTGAATCATTATTAGAGTTGAGTTAGATGAAGATTCTTATGATGATGATGAAGGTGATTTTCCTTCTTCATCAAAGACAACATCATGACATATATATATTTTATTGAATATGAAACAAATAATCTATAGGCTTCTGATTCATCACTATAGCCTAGTAAGATGCATTACTAAGATTTTTCATCCAATTTACGTATTTTTTCCTTTGCAATGTGTATGTATGTTGTACAACCAAATACTCGAAGATAAGAGGTTGATGGTTTGTGTTTGTTCCATGCTTCTTCTGGAGTGATATGTTCAAGTGATGCAATGGGGTCTCAATTGAGCAAGTATACTATTCTATGTATTTATTTTGTCCAAAAAGAGTGTTAAAGTTGTCAATCCTTCAACATACTTCATACTATTTCCACTATTGTTTTATTTTTATATTATGCAATACTATTTTGTTGTGGTGAGTAGGTTGTTGTCAGTTGTCGTTGAATAACATGTTCCTTAAAAAAAATTAAAAATTCATTTATGGTAAATACCCCCCTCAATCTAAGCAAAGAGCATGGATTTTTCTTTCTATGGAGGTCTCTATCTAGGCCTTAAATTTCTAATAGTAGAAAAATGCTTCATCTTTGCTCTTCAAACAATATACCTATATTTTTTGGTTATGATCATCAATAAAGAGTTGAAAGTACTTGGTCCTATTGTTGCATTTGCACAAAATGCCCCGGTCTGCATGGACTAGGGACCCACCTTTTTAAAAAAATTGTAAGATTTCTCTTGTTTTTATCGGCTTTGCTTACAATTTTCAGCCATCCAAAAACTCAGGTTTTCAGCTAAAAGTTTTTTTAATATAGGTGCCCAAATTTTGATTACCTTAAGTTTGTTGTGATATTTATTGCCATGGTTGTAGTTGGTAAAATTCTTTTAAATGGAAAATAACCTCTCCCATTAAATTAGGCTTAAAATAAGCTTTCCAACAAGTACCTGCATGCTTATGTTCCCATAGAATTAGTACCCTAAAATTACTTAAAATCAGGCATTATAGACTTGATTTTTCTCTCAACAACACATATGGCTTCACTTTCGAGTCTCTATATATCTTGCAATATTCAATGAAAGTTTATGAAATCATTTCCATTAAATGCTCCTCAAAAATATCTTTTCAAAAAGAATAAATCTACCTATATTATGAGGATATTTGGGGTCCCAAATGGTTTATTTTCTATAGTCTATCCAAGCTACCACGACCAAGGTCACTCCTAAGGGTATATAAAAAATAGTTGTAAGCACATATGCTACGTGAAAAGTTTCCCAATCCAAATTTTGGCCAATTAAGTGGAAGCTTAATGCTATTGGCAACTCAAAATGTTGTGCCCAAGTTGAACCCGACAACTCTAGTGGAAATCACTTTACCACCTGAAATTTGGCTAAGGTAGGAAGGTTTGGCATCTTGCCACAACACTGGACCCAAAATTTGACTAAGGATGAAACCCGATATAAAATAAATAGCTAGATATAGAACTTTTTTGGCAATGATGTCAACACTTCCCTTGTGCTAGAACCTAGTTGTAAGTAGGAAATAAAAGAAATCTAAGGAGTAGAAAACCATCGAATGTCGGATTTTTTTGGCATTGACATCAGCATGAGGAAGAAAAATGTTCAACACAACATAGAGCTAGACGTAAAATTTCACTAAGGCATGGAGTCTGACAATTGGAAATTAACATGACACCTAAAATTTCACTAAGGCATGGAGTTTGACAATTGAAAATTAGCTTGACACTCAAAATTTCAATAAGGCATGGAGTTCGGTAAGTGGAAATTAAGCTCGACAATGAAAAATTTACCTGACACCTATGTGGAAAGTTAAGTAAAAAATTACCTCAACCTAGTAAGAAAAAAACTAATTGTAAAATTGTCGAATGTTGCATGCTTGAATTTTTTTTAGCAATAATGTTAGGAATGACTTTTCAAACCCTAGACTCGTAAGAAAAAATCTAAGTGCAAAAAAATGTTGGATGTCGAATGTTGGACCTCTTTGGAAATGACGTCAAGAATGACTTTTTAAAACCCTTGCCCGATAAGAAAAAAGCTAAGTGTAAAAAATTGTCGGATGTTGAATGCTAAACATTTTAAAATTTTGACAATGATGTCAATCCCTTGACCATAAATTTTAACTTTTTGGCAATGATGTCAACATTTCCCATGGCCAGAACCTAGCCTCACACGAAAGTTTAAAAAAAATCTAAGTGGAAATTGCCTAACATGTGGAAAAACAACCCCAACAATTGAAAAATTACCTCAACCTATGAAAATTACCATGGAAATTGAAAACTACCTTGCCCGAAAGCCCTAGCCACTTGTGGATGGAAGCATAGGGAAATAAAAATAAAGCATACCCAACTGAAAGCATGGGCTACTTGTTAGGAAGCATAAGAAGACAATTAAAGCCAAAGCAGGAGCCTCAGACACTCACGAAAAAACTCGAGAAAGTGAAAATTAGGCCGTCTAGTGAAAAATTTCTCCGACTATTAGAAATCAAGTCGATCATTAAAATTTCACTTGGATTTGACCTTTCAAAATTTCCCAACCACAAAAAAATCTGAACTAGAAGCTATTGTCTTGCAGGAAATCTAGATATATTAAAAAAAAAAGAAACATGAAAAAGAAAACTAAAACAATTTTTTTAAGCATTAAAAATAAATAAAACAAAAATAAAATATATCTGCATTGCGTATAAATATATACCGTACAATATATATAGTTATATAGTTATAATAGTTTCTAACACTTGTCATTTTTTGCTTTGCTTTGCAGGATAGTTGTTGTAGTTGCTTTAAATACTGGATGTGGGATTTTAATGTTGACCAAGAGAGTACAAGTATGATATACATGGTGTAGTTAATGGACAACTCAGACTTTGCTAGAAAATTAATGATGCATTGTCAAACATCGTATTGGTGATTTAATGAAGCATGGCCATAGTATGGCTTAAAACAATCCTAAGCAACACATCATTTATTGCAAAATGTAATTCTATGTGAAAAAATTGTATAAATAGTGTCTCACTAGCCTATTACAAAGGTCAAAATCCATCTAGTAGAATAGCTTTTAACTTATTCTTTTTTGCATTTTTTCTTGGTAGTTTGATGAATTTTTTGAACCAAGTTGTTTTGAGCTCTACTTTTGTAATCCACCAAAGTGAACAAATTTGAAAAAAATGTACTTAAAAGCTATATTTTTAATACAATGCTTCTTAAATTTCTATGTTCAATCTATGCATGCTGATGGTGGTTTTACTTAGTATATTTCCGTATTTTCTCCTTTGAATATTGCACTATATTGGATCTCAAGTTGTGTGAATATTGGTCGTGTCAAGGTTGGTTTTAATTTAGAATTGTTGCTTTACTAGATTGGAGCGCGAGTTCAGGATAATATTGGCTTATTTTCTTTTATTTTCTCTTGCCCCTAAACCTTTGATATTTCTTTGGAGCTTGTTTAGATTAGAAGTAGATTCAATCTAGTATAAATATTTGAAGTTGATTTTTTGTTGGGTCAGTTTTAAATTTTATTTAAGTTGCAAGCTAATAAATCTAAATGCAATAAATGATAATTTCTAGTTTGTAATCATTTATATTTTTCTCAGCTCGTATGCATCATAATATTAATGTAGTGGAATTATTTTTAAGGCAATTAAGCATTTTTATTTTAAAGCATTGTGCCCATGAAACATATCTTTTAGAGTCATAACCAACAAAGGTCCCTTGAAGTAATAATAAATAACAACCTCTAAGTCTATCCACATGGCCAAGACCTAGCATACCCAAACCTTGAGGGAAAAAAGGGGTTCCCTTTCAAGAGGGTACAAATAATATTTCAAGTATGTTGGCTTGCTCTTGATAATGTGTCATTTGCACACTTAACAAATCCCATTATAACTTGGAGCCATGGATCTACATAGATTGGTGTGAATCAAATCAAGAGATGGATTGGTTTAGTATTTTTTAGTCTTGAAAGGAGCTTGATGTTGCTTCCTACCTAAGCAACAATGACAAATCTTTGTAGACTTCTATAAAGAAGAAAAACCTTCAACCAATTTTTGTTTTGTAATGCAATAAGATGACCATATCATCGGTGCTAAAGTGATGCAGATATTTTGGAGTTGACCACTAATGCTAAGTTGTCATGATGCATTGTGTTAAGTTCAAACATCTTTCTTTTTCCTTTCCATATACAATGACTTTGGAATTTTTAGTTTTATCATGAATTATGCAAACCTTGGATCATTGTTTCTTATCAAACTCGAGCTTTAAATTGTGATCAAGTAGTTGATTAAAAAAGAGTATATTTTTTGTGTGTTGGTACATATATAACTTTAGTGGTTTTGCATTTGTGTGATTCAAGTTGTAATTTTATATCACTTATGCCTTTTAATTCATAGGATGTATCATCCCAAAAAGAAAAATTTCCTACATGTCTTGAATACCTTAAATTTTGAAACCAATATATTCTTCTTGTCATGTGTTTGGTTGTTCCAAATTCAATATAATAGATATCATTAAACTGGGCATGTATAGCTATTACATGTTCTTTTTTATGATGATAATTATTTCTCTTTATGCCTTTGAATGGTTGCTTCCTTTTAAGAGGTACTTGTTCCTCTTTTTGTCTTGAATGTGATACCTCTTCCTTTTGAAGTAGGTTCACCAACTTCTCAAAACTTGGTATTTGCTCAATAATATTTAGTGTAGTTACAAAAACATTGTGATTAGATGGGAGTAATATCAAAATAATTGGAACTAGTATTTCATTAGATACTTGAGTTCCCAATGCTTGCAATGAATCTTTCAATTATATAATTATTCTCATGAATGATTCCAACTTTTCTCCACTCTTCATCTTTAGACAATGGAGTTGGCTTTGGAGGAATAGAATCTGATTTTGATTCTTGGCTTCAAATATTATCTTCAAATTTTCCCATGCATCCTTAGCTATGATCATATCTCAAATGTATGCTTAGACCTCATCTGCTACTCTAAACATGATAATTAGTCTTGTTTTTCTATCTGCCTTGTTAAACTTTGTTTATTATCTTTTTTTAGTAGGATGAGAAGTGCTTCCATCTACCACTTGTCATACTTCTTCAAACTCAAATTGTGTCATGAGTAGGTTTTCTAGGAAACATAGTTGTCTCCCCTCAATAATTGAAAATATGGTAACAATAACTTCGGTGCTTCACTATCCATGGTAATCTTTCATAAAATTCAAATATTCTTCTTTTATTGAGTTTTCCTCAAAAAATCTTTTCAACGAGTATATATGCTTATACTCGGATTTCAATCAATGCTTCAAAAGTTGCAAGAATGAATTGTGTCTCATTGAGTGAAGGTAGATGGAATGTTATTTCCTCTACGAAATATTCCTTTGGAATATTTTTTTTGGGGGATTTTTTTTATTATTCATAATCTAAAACAATACATTCCATAAGGATAACCAAGTGATCCAAGCCAGCACATCATATGAAATATAATAAATCCACCAAGGAAATCCATGGATCATTATGACAACAACTTTGACAGGACACGACAACCCATGACAATCAGATTCCTCCACCTTGAAATTATCTTTCTTGATCCTCATGAATTAAATGATTAAGGAGTCTGGATTTCTCCTGATCAAGATCATTCCAGCTATTAGCTTTCCAGTAAGGGAATCCTTCAGAAGCCCACTTCACCAAAAAATTAGCCACTATATTCCATTCTCTTGGGATATGGATAAAAGAAATTTCAACAAAATTCCCAACCAAGCTCAAAATTTGTTTCACTATTCTAACCATAAACCAGGAAGCATCTTGAAAAATTTTGTTGTTCATAAGAGATACCACTATCATGGAATCAGATTCACAAATAATCCTTCTCCATTCCAAAGAAAAAGTTGATTCGAATGCATGGATAATTGCCAACGCTTCCATATGATTATTCGAATGAATTCCTTGTACACAGATAAAAATAGGTGGGCCACACCCTCACTATCACAACAAATTCCTCCTATACCAACATTACCTAGGTTACCCCTAGAAGAACCATTCGTGTTTATTTTGATAACACCCATATGGGGGACTCCACTTCCTAAATCTATTGACCTTCAATGAACCAATCCCCCTCATAGGACCTCTGTTTGTAGTTGGTGATGATAAATAAATCTCCAATCTATTGATAATCTACTAGTCGAAGGAAGTAAGAGGAGAAATCAGAACACACTTGACCTCAATAGTCTCCTTAACCATCCTTTTGACTCTGAGCCATACCTGTAAGGCTCCAAGTTGAAATCCCTAAAAAATTCATTTGGTTGCGTTCCAACCAAATTTACCAAAATATGAAGGAAGGACCAATATCCCAGGCAATTTAAAGACATGAAGCAGAGGTAGGAGGTCTACCCAAGATTTTCCAAAACTCAAAAATAGAAGTAGAATGGATGATGGGCCTTTTTCATATCTACCACTACAAGTTCCAGACCTACAGGGAATATGAGCATTGGAAGAAAAGACAGGGAATGGTTTCCTCAGTCTTTCCACAAAGAAAACATAGTGAAGGACCCTAAAAACCTCTTTTCTGAATATTATCCCAAGTTGAACATTTCTTATGATATAGAAGCCAAAGAAAAAAATTATATTTGGGCCAACCAAACTTATTTCAAATCTTCTTCCACCAGGGGGACACAATATCCTCTCTTCTTTGCATAATAAGGGTTTGATAACCCAGAGCAAAAGTGTATTTCCCTTTCAAATTATGACCCCAAGCAAGAATAGCAGATTATTCAATAGAACAACATGATCTCTTAGCCAAAATAAAAGCCAGAGTGTCACGATCTTCAAGACAATCACCATCTGGCTAGCCCTATGAATACCACTAGTAGTGAGTAAAAGAACTGCCAAGAGGACTTTATCGCTTGAAGTCAGCCACCTTAGACCAGCCCGCATCAGAAAAATTATCCTAAAGAAGACGAAGGTGGGGGAAATAAGCAAGGATAGGAGTATGATTATCCCAAGAATATTTCCAAAATAAGGCATTGTTTCCCTTATTAACAATCCAAAAGAGACCCTGCTTAATAAGCATGTCACCTTTTTGATAGCATTCCAAACAATGGAACCTTTCCCCCTCAACTCCAATCTCAAAATTTCATTAGCTGGAGCACCATAAAGATATTTGAGGCTAAGAATTTTAGCCCAAATTTGATCAAGATTACTACACCACCTCCAATAAGGTTTAGCAGCCAAAGTGAGACTATTCAAATCGGTTTACCTTAAACCAAGATCCCCCATATTTTTAGGGTAACACACAATATCCCAACTAACCAGGCTCCATTTATTACAGTCCAAGTTTCCTGCCCATAAATGTTTTCTAGAAAGAGAATCAAATTATTTGAGAAAGCACTTAGGATCAGGCAAGATAGAAAACCTGTAAATAGGCAAAGCATGAAGGATAGAATTCAAAAGTGTTAATCTACCAACAAAGGATAGCCACCGAAAAGTCCAATGATTAACCCTTGATTGAAATCTATCCAAAATACTTTTCCAATAAGTCCTTCCAAGATTTTTAGAAGAAATAGGAATCCCCAGATACTCCACTGGCAAACAACCCACCTGAAAACATAGAATATTAGCAATCCTACGTTGAATCTAGCCATCCATATTGAAGAAGAAGATCTTTGATTTATCTTCATTAATAATTTGAATAGAGGGAGATAAGTAAATATCTAAAGCCTTCCTAAAATTCACTGCTTCCTCAATTTTTGCCCTCCCCATCAAAGCAGTATCATCGAAAAACTAAAGATGATACTGGGATAAAGAATTCTCTGCCCAAGACCATCCCTAGATAGCACCACGATTTTGAAAACTCTTGAGAAGTCTGCCCAAACCTTCAACCATAAGGATGAAAAGATAGGGGGATAAGGGATCTCCTTGATGAATCCCCCTAGAGTTCAAGAAGAAAGTGGATGGTAAACCATTGATTAAAACTACAAAGGAGGCTGAAGTCACACAAATCATGACCCATTCAATCCAATTATATGAGAACCCAAAAGATTGAAGGATGTTCTACAAAAAATACCAGCTAACCCTATCATAATACTTGGACATATCAAGCTTAATGAACATAGACTTTTTCTTAGAGATATCCATAGAGTGAATAGCTTCAACAAAAACCACCACACCATCTAAAATCTAATGACCCTTAACAAACCCACTTTACTCAAGAGAAATAAGAAAACCAAGAACTTTTTTTAACCGATCCACAATAATCTTGGTAATAATTTTGTAAGTAACATTGCATAGGAAAATAGGATGGAAATACCCCAATGAGCAAGCATTTTTAGATTTGGGAATATGAGCAGGAAGGTTGAATTAATAGCTTTGAGCATTTGCTTATTAACTTGGGATTCCTGAACAACTTTTAGCAGATCATAAGATAAAACTTTCTAAAATTCTTGGAAAAATTCTATATGGAAACCATCAGGTCTAGGTGTTTTACCTTTTTTTAATTTAAAAAACCACTGCTTTAAGTTACTCCATCGAGATGGGGTCCATTAGCATATTATTCATATCATTAGAGACCAACCTAGGAATACAATCCAAAATAAGCCTCATATTAAAAATATCATGAGGATCCTGCTTGGAGAAAAGAGAGGAGAAGAACCTGACTGCTTCATTAGAGATATCCTCAAAGGATGAGAGATTTACCCCTGATCAGAAGTAATTGAAACTATAGCATTACCATTAATGAGGTCTTTTTATTAGAATTGTGAAAAAATGAGGTGTTTCCATCCCCTTCCAACAACCAGTCAATCTGATTTTTTTGCTTCCAAAAAATCTCCTCACGAAGCTCCCATTCAACAAGCTAACTAGAAAAGGAAGCTTCCATTTCCAATAGATCCTTTGTCAATACTTCATCTTTAATTTGAAAAGTGATCTCCTCCAAACTATCCTGTAGTTGCTTTTTCTTCTGAAAAATATTTCCAAAAGAAAATCTATTCCATTGCCTGAGTTTGAATTTGACAAACTGGAGGCTTTTGAAAAAAGTAAACATAGTAGTGCCAAATTTGGGTTTCCCTTTGACCCACCACCTCTCCACATATTCATAAAAATCCTTCTCCCTGAGCCACATAAGTTAAAATTTGAAAGGCAAATTTCTTGGCAATGAGAATCTTGAGGATTGAAAGAGAATGGGCCAATGATCAGAGCCCTTCCAACTTAGAATCTTTGAGAACAAAGTCTAGCTATCATCAAACCAACTATCTGAAGTAAGGAACTAATCCAATCTTTCAGAAATAAAATTTGTTCCACATCTTCTATTAGTCCAAGTAAAGAGCCCATTTCGAGGCTTCACATCAACAAGATTAAGGAAAGAAATATTATCCTACATCAAAGTAGAAGAAGGGCCCAAACACTCCACACCACCATTCTTATCCTCTAGGGACATGATAGAATTAAAATTCCTAGCCAAAATCCAAGGATAATTAGGAGCAAGAGATCAAATGAATATAAGATGATTCCATAAGAGGATTTTACCTGATTAATCACTAGGGGCATACACATTAGATAGAAGAATAGAAGATCCAGATGAAAAGTAGGTAACAACCACAAAGAGACACCTACTACCCACCCACCAAGAGGGAGTTAAGCTTTGTGGATCCCACAAACATGCAACACCGCATGCCGAACCTTGGGCTCCAATATCAAGACAATGACCACCTTTCCATATCTTAGAAGCAATTCTAACCATATATTCACAAGATAATTTTATTTCCTGGATGAAAACAATATCAAGTCTATGATCTCTGATCAATTTTTGAGTAGCTTTTTTTCTAGGGCTACTACCCACACCCCTAACATTCCAAGATATCACTTTTATTTTTAGGGAATAGATAAGTGAGAATCCAATGTCTTAACAACACCAGACTCAACTAAGGATTCCCCTATCTATTTCAATTTTTCTTGATCCTTCTTTCTTCTTGATTTTACCACCTTCTCCACCCCACCTTTTTTGATAGTTTTTGGGTTAATACCTAACACAGAAGAAACTTTCTTTTTCCCTTCCTCTTTGACAATCCTGTCCTGGGAGGGTTCAAACCTAGTCTCATCCTCATTTCCCTCAATCAAGTTTTTAGCCAAAGGGGAATGATCAAGAACTTTATCAAGACAATCCAACACCTCTTTGGACTTATCTTCATTTCCTACAAAAGGGTTATTAGGCACCACCCCTTCCTTATCAAAATTTTGTATTTCAAAAGAAGGATTTAGAAAAGAACAAGTACCTGGATCTTGAATACAAACATCCATATCACCCCCGTTATAGACTTGCTCCTCAACATGCGACTCCTAAAAAGTCTCAAGCACATCAAATTTGTTACCAGAACCTCTCTTACCAACATATTTATTCTAATGAACAAAAGGCCTAGATCTTGAACAAGACTTAACAGGAATAAATCCATCAGAATCGGGCATCTCCTTAACCATAGAATCTTTTCTTTTTGCCTTTGTAGATGCATCTTGAAAGTCATATGAAGAGGATGAAGGTTGAGAATTCACTTTCTTACAGTTTCTATGAAGATGTCCATATTCATGGCATATGCGACATAGAAATGGGAGAGCTTCATAATCTAACTGTTGGACCCAAGACATGTTTTCTAGTTTAATCTCCAATGATTCAGACAACTAATTATTCAAATCTACTTCAACATAGAGCCGTGCAAAAGAAGAAAATTTCCTATTCAAATGTTGGCAAGATGGACCAACCGGTTTCCCAATAATCTCTGCATTAGAATGAAGAATATCCGACCTCCAATATTCCATAGGGAGTCATGGCAAAAGAACCCACACAGGAATCCTAGAAGACCTCTCCTCCACCGAATCAAATCCTAAATGCCAGGGCTTGATAAATAATCCATACTGATTGTGAAAGTAAGGACCCCCTCAAACACTTTACTACAATATGCCATATGGGTGAACACCATGATAAAATACCCATTAGCTGCAAGAATAATCTCCAGATCACCTCTAGGGCTCCAATTTCTCCTAACCCAGTTTTCTAAAAAAGGCATAGAAATTATGAGACCCATGAATTTGCAGATGAGCGTATGCTCAGACAAATATAAAACATCATCCGCAATAAAATCAAGACTGATAACCAAGATAGAACGATCTTTGCTTTTCTCCAAACATCCATTATTCTTCGACTTTGAAGTCAAAGAGGAATTAGAAATAGGATCAAGGGATGCATGCAACAAAAAAATCATGGCATTTGCATGATCATAAGAAGAGGCATCCTTATTAAAAACAACATCCTTAAAAGACAAAGACCGAGGGTCACCAGGACCCCTCAAATTTGCCATATCTAAAGCCAAACTATAGCACACCTTTCACTAGCCAACACGCTAGTTTTCACAAATTTTTTTAGCACCAAACTAAAACCCTAGATGTTGCTCCTCCCATCCAAAGAGAGACCCTATGATCACTCTTCCTTTAGAATATTATTCTCTTTAAAATAGTTTATTTTTTTCTTGTTTGAAAAATCTCCATGTGACATTTTATCCTTTGTCCAATGTGTTGCTTTCCTGGTGAGTTTCCTTCAACCTTTAATTTTATGATGGTAAAATTTTGAACATCTTGATTGTTGTACTCTCTGTTTATCACTAGTGAGGGTTTTCAAATTTAAAACCCTCTTTGATAACTTGCTTTGACATTTATGCTATCTACAATGCTCTTTCATGGACCTTTTCTCTGAGAGATAACTTGTTATGTGTCATCCGGGTGACCTTCGGGTGTTATTCAGGTAACTAAGTGTCTGGGCTCTGTACTTTATTTTTATCTTGAAGTATTTCCAAGGTTGAAATATATGGAAAATTAATGAGAATCACTTCCTTCTTCTTGATCAAAATGATTGTTCTAACACTCTTTTCTATTGAATTTTAAATACTTTTTTGGATGGAATTGTCAATGTTGTTTAGTTACCTTGGGTAAGAGTTTTCTATCCTCTGGTTGCTTTGCTTTTCACATCTCTTTTGATGTCTTTGTTCTTCTATGTTTCATGTCTTAATTTATTTTTATAGTATTCCTTTTCACTATAACTTTCAATTGCATTGTGTTTGTGGTCTCATTTGCAATATGCTTTGTCCACGAGTTTCTAATTTCCTTCTCAAACGGTTCTAGGGCTGTGACGATCTGATTCTACGTGAATGGTAAAGCAATGTTCATGGGAGAGAAGGTAGTATGGCTATTTAATTTCTTTCTCCTACAATGATACTCTCTTCTCTTCTCTCACTCTACATTGCTTTAGAACTCCTTGAGATCATCCTATTGGGACATGAGATTTTTTCTCGTTAAACATTCTATTTTCTTCTTTCTTTATTCACTTGTTTCTTTGCTAAATGTGAATGAGCATTATTTCCATGTGCTCTTTTAATTGCTACTTTATTTTGTTTCCCTTGATAACTATAAATTTTGTTCCTTAGTTTATTATCTTTGGTTGCAGGACTTTGGTCTGGTTCATTAACGCTTTTCATGTCTTTTTGAGATTCATTCTTCTCTATGCGACCAATATTTCTTCTTTGTGTAGTAAGAACTTACCTCATGTTCACGATCTGATGCTTAGTTTTTTTTTTTTTTCTTGTTTGTATTGGATATTTTCCTTCTACTCGTGCTTTGATGGCAATTCTAACAGTTTCTCTTTCTTTCTTCTTTATTTCTATTCCAAGTGTTGAAGCACCTTTGAAAAAATTGTGCAATATTTCAAGATTTTTCTTTTTGCACCTTAAAATGTTCTCTTGGAACATTTACAATGTTGCAAATGGCTTCAATGGTCTATATTTTTATGAGCCTTCTATATTTTTCACTCTTCTTTTCAATGTATTTCAAAAAGGCTTCAACGAGCTATATTTTTTGAGCCTTTGTGGGTTATTTTTTTAATGGGTTATATGGGATTGAAACATGCCCCACCCGTATTACATCATCACCACATAGTGGTATTACAATAAAGCTTGGATATTATCCATATATCGTTTGACAAGATTCAAACCTGGGTATCCTCTTTGAAATCTTGAGGAATCTAACCGGTTGAGCTAATGTCACTTGATGCTTTGTGGGCTATTTAAATTTCCTTCAAACTTCATTTTTAATGCCTTTAAAAAAAGGCTTCTTTGTAATTTTCAAAAGGATCTTCAAATGGATTCCTTCTTTGCAATTTTTCTAAGAAGCTTAAATGGCTTCTATATTTTTTTTAACCTTTGAAGAGCTCCAATGGCTTCTTTTCTTGCCTTACAATGGTAGTGACTTTTTTCTTTTCTTGCTTAAATTTGCCTGATTGATTATTGTAGGCTTTATGACCCTTGGTATTTAAGAAGGGGTTGTAACCCTTTGAAACTTGAAGATTTTTTTCCTTTGGCAGGGGATTTTCACCCTTAAAATTTTAAGAGTTGTAGAATTTTTTTCATGGTCACAGTCTTATATAAGGTACTTTTACCCTTGAATATTTTTATCTCAAAATTGAGTTTTTCCTCAAACAAAGTGCACCTTGGATTTCTCTGTGTCGAAGCTAGAGGAGGATTAGAAGGATAATTCTTTCTTCCTTCTACTTGCTCTAATACCACATGTTAGATCTTAATGCTTTGAATGAGTCGTATTATGAAAGTGAAGGGCTATTTGAATACAATAGATGCCCAAATATGGCCTAACAATCTACAACTACCTTTTTCCCCAAATGAACCTTATAAACCATGTGTTGAGTGTTTACTCAACTTATATTCACATTATACATGATGTAATACCTCCTAACACTATGAACACTTATTTTTTAGATATGTAAAAGGGTTTGTTTACAACACCAAATCATAAATAACCCATAAATATTTCATTGGAATTGTTTATTTTAACTTCAAATCTGATCCTTTTATAGGAATTTTATAAAATGGTAACTCCACTGTAAAGAATTCAATTATCCACTTTAGATTTAAAATTTTGCATAAATTTTTGAACATTTTTTTTATGATCCTTAGTTGGATCGATTTTTTTAATGTATTTTTGATCTATTGAAGCTTGCAAGTATTTGAGAGAGTGATTCATCCTATCTATTTAAAAATCATATCTTCATGAAAGAGCAATTTTCTCCCAAGGTTTTATAATGATTTGTCTAAAATTTGAGTATTTCAATTTTGTAGGTCAACTACAGAATTTACCAACTTTGCATCATAACAATTCTATCTCTACCATGGAGTGATTCATCCCTATTTGAAAGGTAGACAAGTTTTACACGAACCATCCAAAATTACATAAACTCCTTTAAAAAGCAATTCACTCTATAAAGGAACATTTTGCTCTATACCTTCCAAAAGAAGCTCAAAAATTAACTAAGTACCTCTTAGAGCAAAGGGTTCATTATCAAGTGCAATTCACTTTCAAGTTAGAATAGGATTTTCTAATGAATAAAAAAGGGTCTTGGAAACTTAAAAAATGCTTAAAAATTGCTTAATGTCGAAGAGTGTGATTCACTCTCAAGTGGGAATGCAATTTGCTCTTAAGGCCTCAAAGTTACCCTTCTTTGAGGTACATTGAAATTTCTCCAAATTATCAATAGAATGAATCACATAAGAGTGAAACACCTTCCTACTAGAAATGTACATTCTTGTTCTTGAAGTAGAGAATCATTCCCTTAGTATTATAAATAAAGGAGCAAATCATACCCTTGGTTTTGGAAGAGCTCATATTTTAGCAAAATTTTAGAATTTTAATGAGTAGGGTAGTTAGATTTAGATCAATAATCAAAGGTATTAATGGTAACTTTAATAAAAGATCCAGATATTGTGAAGTGGATCTTATGAGTTACGTTTTCTTTTTCTTTGAAAAATAAAACAAAAAACTGGAGTCAATGCCTTAGCTAATATGTGTAGCCATTTCACCAACCTCTGATACCACTTGTAACAAATATCAGTGCTATGTGCCCAAGCTCAACCACATGAAACAAGAAAAAAGAAGGAGAAGATTTCTGACAATGGAGGGAATGAAAAAATCACATCTCTCCCTTTGTGTTATAGAATTATATATTGAGAAAAATGAGATTAGGGTTAGGGTTCCTAAATTCATATTACATGAAATTCAAATGAACATGAAATGATATTACACATTAAAATAACCTATTCTAATGAGGTCTTATTAAAGTCTCATAACATTTAATTTGGAACCTAACTAATAAACATGAACTTTTTTGAAGTATAGATGCTAAACCTGTTTAGTAAACATTCAGTCACATAATCAATGATGATAATGGTGAGTTGAAAGAAAAACAACATGCTAAACTATAAAAATGCAATGTATGTTGAAAGTACTGGTATCATTAATCCCACATTCAATGGGAGATAAAAAATAATAAATTTTCTATAGTTTTAATAAAGAAAAAAATTTGGTTGCCTATGGTGGATGCTATCTCCTTGTTGTTGGAAGATCTTTGAGATTGATGTTTAATTTGATTGGTAGCTGGTACACTAAAGTGCAACTATAGTCACATTGATGTGACATATTTTGAAATACTTTTTCTTTGAAGTTAAAGGTGCCTTTATCCCACATTCATGGTGATACAAATTCATCTAGTGTTTATATGCTATCATTGAAAAATAAATATTATGCTTAAGAGAGTGAGATGCTTCGGCTCGTAAGTTGTGTTTTCTAGATATGATGGCATACAAACTTGAAGGTAAAAGAATTTTTTGGAGCCTCTTGATAATATTTCCTAGGTTAAATATATTTAAAATTTTGATACTTTAATTTTTATAAAATTTTGATTAAATTTATATAATTAATTAAGATTAGACCTAAATAAATTAATTGATTTTTCTTGTTGTCCTAATGTATAAGATATATATGTTTATAATCATCAAAAAGCTATTTTTTTGGCTTGATGCACTTGCTACAAAATTAATACCAAATGAAGTAAGATAGTTTATGAAGATCACTTTATTGAAGGGGATACATTGGTATATGTCTTGGAGTCTACAAAACTTCGAGATAGTTTTGATGATCATGGTGTGTGATGAGATATTGGAAGCTACCTTGTTGAAATTTTATAGTTGTGTTCATGGTCACCAAAGGATGTGGTCACAAGCAAGGAAGTAAATGTGCATGAATTCTTACTTCAATATGTTTGTGAATAAGTGCATATGACACTCTTCACTTATTTTTATTCTAATATTTTTGTTGGTAAATCCAATTTAATTTTATGTACTTGTGTGTATACTCCATGATTTGTGTAATATAGGGAGGTGAATCCCACTATGAAATGCAGTCTAGTTCAATAGATGATTTTCTTCCTCGATTGAGCAATTATTTAATAAGGGGATAATGTTGTGAATATTACATCACCTTTTAGGGTGCTAGTTATTTTCTAATGTGGTGATGATGAGTTCTATCTATACACCTTAAGTTGGTTACTTGGTTAATTGTTTCTTGATCTTAACTGACTCCATATTTACTATAAATATAATATTTTCTTGATAATACAATTATCCAACACCTTATTGGTCCAACAATATTTAGCCTCAGTGGAAGAGTGATCAATAACATGTTTCTTAATTTGCCAATAAATCAGACCATATTCTAGAAAGACTATATATCCAGAAGTGGATCTACTATCATCAATAAATATTGCATAACCTACATCCATAAAACACGTCAAGAAGAATTGATCATTCTTCTTGTAATATCGACCATACTCAATTGTATCACAAATATATCTAAGTATCTGCTTTACTGCTTTCTAATGATATGGTATTACATGAACCATAAAATATAGCTCACATCATAGCTAATATCAAGTTTGGTATATGCTATATAAATAATACTCCCAATCAACTAGCAATAGAGAGTTTCATTCACTTGTGGAGATGAATTATAGCATGATAGTTGTGACCCTAATTCCATTGGAGTGTCCATAGGTTTGTAATTTATCATCTAAAAATTCTCGATTAATGTATTGGTATACTTGATTTGTGAAATGAACACATGGTTATTAGCTTGCCATACGTCCAAGCCAATACAATAATGTATTAGCTTGAGATAGATCATGTCGAATGAATGCTTCAATACTTTTTAGATCTCTTTAATCAGTTTTACCAAAATCCCAATGATGACCAAATTGTTGACATACACAATGATGATCATGAACTCTCTTCCTTATCTCTTGAAGTATAGTTTTAAATCATATGAAACATAATAGAATCCATGTCATAACTTATGCTCACTAATATTTACATGCCAGGCTTTGGGTGCCTACTTTAGCCCATAAAAAAAATTGATGAGACTTCATACCTTGTTCTCTTGACCAAGTACGATGAACTCCTCTGACCATGTTAAACTTCTTCATTGAGTTTACCATTGATAAATACACTCTTCATATACATTTGATGGAACCTCCATCCAAACTATACAACCATTGCAAAAATTATCTGAATGGTATTGATCTTTGTTATTGGTGAAAAAGTTTTATCATAATTAATTCCTTCTTTATATGGATAATCCTTTGTAACAAGTCTTGCTTTGTATTTATCAATTCTTCTATCAAATTTGCATTCGGTATCAAATACCCACTTACAATCAATGGGTTTCTTTCCAGGTGGAAGATCAACAAGTTGCCATGTCTTTTTGGTCATTAATGTTTGATACTCAATGTTCATGGCATCCTTCCACTCCTTCGATACAAGAGATTTACAAACAATTGAAGGTTCATATGTCTACACCACAATTCTCATTAGGGTTAGGTTGATATTATCTTGAACTTTGCTATGAGTTCTTGGTCTAGAACTAGATGTATCTAGAATATGATATAAATTCATATCATGAACTATACTAAGATACCACTTGGGCCTATGAGTGGCACTTGAAGTGGATGGTCCTGGATCATCAAATTCACCAATTACATCAATAATATCTTGTTCATCATAATTAAAATTGATATATTCTCTCTTAGAGGCTTCATAATCATTATTAAACAAGAAAACAAGTACTTTATCAACAACATGTGGCTTAGAAGAAAATATACACTTGTTCTCCTCATCAAACACAACATATCTACTAATATACAACTTCTTGGTATCAGAATCCATTAGGAAATATCCTTTCAAATCAATGTTGTATCCAATAAAGATATATCACTTGGATTTATCCTCTAGTTTCATCCACTTTTGATTCAAAATATGCATGAATGAAGTGCATGCAAACATGTGGATATGTAACATAGAAGGTTTGTTTCTTATCCATGTCTCTTTGGACACGATACAATTCAATGTAGGCATGGGTGCATTGTTCAAAAAACAGACAAAATACGAATAATTTTTACCCAAAATGCTGACTCCAAATTTGCATCACTTAGCATAAATCATACTATCTCCTAAATAATACAATTTTACCTCTCTATAACTCCATTTTAAAGAGGCACATAGAAATTTTTTAGTTACTATTTGATGCCATGTTGCTTTAAGAGATCAAAAAAATTATTATTGGTGTACTCCTCCCTTATTTGAGTAGAGTTTATGAATGAGATGACTAGTAATCTTCTCCACACAAGCTTTGAACTCTTAGAAATAGTGGAAATCTTCATCCTTTATATTTAGGAAATAAACCCACATTCATTGTGTAGGATCACCAAAAAATAGTTGAAAATATCTATAACCACTAAAAATTCAAATCCCTGGGGTTGCATAGATTGATATGCGTTAGGTTGAGTGGATTAGCCACTCTACAACTGCTTGAGATAAATGGGACTCGATGCTTCTTTCCATCCAAACAACTTGTATAAAGGTCACAAGGCTTCATCAAAGATGGAACACATACCATGCCATTATGAAGGAGTGAATTCATATGATCAAAGATTAGATGTCCAAATTGCCTATGCCATAATGAGGTAGCTTCATTTGCTTTTGATATTAATGCTTGGTTGTGTCACATAACAAACACAAGCTAAAACATTTTTCTTGTGCTAGTAAAACAAGCAATGATTATTGAAACTCAAAAATTTTCTCAAATGTGATAGTTTTGCTAAACCTATTTAAAAATATTAAACACATAAATTATGATCAACCAATTAGTTCACAAAAAGCAAGGGTTTTTTAAGGTGAAGCACATAAATAACTTGAATCAAATGATAGGTATGCTCTCTAGGATGTAGTTGAACATCATTGATTTCAATAGTGTATGTCAACTTTTTGCCATGTGTTCCTTTCCCATGGTAAGATAAACAGTCGAGGCTCATGAACCATTCCTTCTATCCTATCATGTGTCTGGTAGCTTCTAAATCAAAATACCAAATTCAACTAGACATTGAAAAACATCAAGATATTGAATAGAACAAACTTAGTCTTATCCTTTTATGTTAGAATCAACATCCTCAACTACATTGCCATGTTGACATTGAGGTACGTTCCTCATTTTCCAATGAGAACTCTTCTACTTGCCTCCTGATGAATTATTAGATTAATTTTTGGATGATCCTTGTGATAATATATTATACTCACACTCTTAACGGATGTGTCTTGGTTTCTTACCAATCACACATGTGATCTTTCTTTGTCCTTAATTGATTGTTATTTTTTCCTTTTTTCTTTTGCTAGTTTTAGTGCTTGTTTGGGAGTCTACCACATTTATTTGATTGCATTGAGTTTTTATATTTTTTATGGATGGCCAAAGTACACTTATATTTAGTCTTTGTCTTTCAAATTACTTCATATTATTGAAGCAAATTAATAAGAGTCTCAAAAGTGGGGCTCTAATTTATCACATTCAAAGTTGTTACCACAACACTATTGGAACATCACATCATCATTGATGGTTTTTCCTAATACTTATAGTGAGGCTCACAAATAAGCATTATGTCATAGAAATAATTCTAAATTCTCGTTGCTCTTCATCTTCAAGCAATGCAATTGGCTATATAGGTGTATTTTTCAACTATGTTTCTTAGACTTGAACATTGTATTGAGTTTGCCCCATGCATCCTTTGTAGTTAGAACATCATGAATGAATGGCTATACCCATTCAATCATATTGAACATTATGATTAGTATGGATTTCTAATTAGTTTTATAAAATTTTCTTTGTTTGTCTGGGTTATCAACCTATCTTTACATAACACTAGATACCACTTCTCATAAGTCTTGGAACTCTAGGTAAAACTTTAACTTTTTATAGTTATTACAAATATTCACAAAATTTCAAAATAATAATTCCACCAGAACAATATCGCAAGGATATTTCCACAAAGTACATATTTACCTATACTTGAACAACAATTAATGCCTCAAACTACGAGAAAATAGGGTCTAGCTAGGCAAAATATGTAGGGTTTGAGTTCTTTTCCTCCAACTTGAATATTTGAAGAATATTTTATCAATTTTTAATAAAAATGATAAATCATCTTTTTTTCATTTGCATTTAATAACAATAAAAATAAAAGTAGTTTTTAAAGGCTTCAAAGAGCCTTCCCACGGAGCATGTGGTATTTAATTAATTAATTATTTATTTACTACAATGGTGTCTCCTTTTTAGTTTTTGATGGAATGTTCTTGCATGCAGTATATCACACATAACACTTTCTTCTTGGTAAAATATTTGTAACAAGTATTTTTTTCTTTTGTGGCAAAAGCCTTTAGCCAAAAACACTTCACTAGAAGTTAAATTTTAGAAAACCCATGTATTGAATAGATGATAAAGCTTTACTTTAGATGTAATTTTTTAATATTTAATATTAAACTTTACCTTAGATGACCCTTATTTAGATGACAACTCATGATGACTCTTCTAGACAATAAGTTATATAACGACAACAATGTGTTCAAATGACTCATTTCTCTAGATAATAGTATCTTTAGACATCAAATCTTCTCTAGGTGATAACTCTAGACAACAACCCTTCTCCAAAAAAATAAATCCAATGATAACTCTTCTCTAAATAGGCAACTCTTATCCAAATGATAAATTTAGATGATAACTCTAAATAATAGCTCTTCTTTACAAGTTAGCTCTAGATGACAACTCCAAATAAAAGCTCATATTTAGATGACAACTCTTCTATTGATAGTAGCTCTAAATGGTATAATTTATTTAGATGCTAGCTTTAGATGATAGTTCTATATGGAAACTTCAAATAACTCTTCTAGATAATAACTCTAAATGATAATATTTTCTAGATGACATGATTAGATGACCTTTTCACATGATTTTTATCTTGCTCTACTCCCTTGAATCTTTGACATGACCCATACTAGCAAGATTCAAATAGGATGATTGCCAAAAATCTCTTTGATGTAATGCTCTAGATGACTTCTTTTCTTTATATGGCATGTTCCTCCTTGCACCAGACAATAGAAGTTTTTGAAAGATAACTCTTCCAACATGAATTGAATACTTGGATGAATCTACAACTCCTCTAAGATTAAATAAATGCTTGCAATGCCTGCAAATACCCACAAGAATAAAAATAATAAATATTCTTCTCTAATTAGCAAGGTCTTCCCCTTGCTCAAAATTGTGTCTCCTGCTTTTTATATTATTTAATGGTAGCATACTATCATGAACTCTAAGAGGTGTCTCCCACTCTTTAGCAATTGGATCACCTTCACAAGTCAAAGCTCTATACTTATATCAATCTACTATAATGCCAAATGATAGAAATATAGATTATATTTGAACACTATGATCGATTTTTGCATTGATATGATACAATTATATATACATGTGTAATCAAGAATTTACAACATTATGAGTTACAACTACTTTCCAACTTTCTACAACCTTCATAACCATAATATTCACAATATTTATTCTAGCCAAAATTGAGCCTTGGAGCTCCTTTCCTTTATAATACAAAGGAATATCCAAATTTTTTGATGACAATCGTATGCAATAATATTTTGTAAGTCTAGGTAAATGTTAATAATATGATCATAGATTTCATAGTATTAACCAATTATCGAGCAAAATGTTCATAGAATCATGAAATTAAGTTTAACTATATGGCCTCATTGACTGAGGGATGACCCAAAAGAAAATTACCCCAATGAATTTAATGGGTCATTTTTTGAAACCTAAATACCTTTGATTTTCCCTTCCATTTTTGTCTTTGATAGATCTCTCTCTAACACCTTAGGAAGAAGATTAAATAGATAAGGAGATAATGGGTCACCTAGCTGAATTTATGAGATGATTCAAAATATACAACAAGGGATCCATTGATCAAAATAGAATATTTTGAAGTGTTAGAACAATATTTAATACATTTACAATAACCTTGATCAATTTTTTTTTTGAGAATATAAAAAACTCCAACAAACCCTATCATGTGCTCTATTCATAACTAATTTAACAATAACCTTGTTTTTTCATGAAATGAAGAGAATGCATAGCCTTTTTTTCAATGATTATACCATTAATAATTTTTTTCCATGACAAAAAAATCTTGCTCCTCTAAGATAACATATTTTAGAATATTTTTCAATCTATTTGGCATAATTTTTAAAATTATCTTATAGATCATATTACAAAGGCATACTAAATAAAAATATCAAAATATTTATCTTGCTTTTTATGGAAACAATGCAATAAAAGTGGCATTGATATTACTTATTAGAGCCTTTTTTATGACCTCTTTGACCATAGCCAACATATCCTCTTAAAAAATTCCTAAAAAATTTAAAAGAAATTTGTAGGAAATCCATTGGGGCCAAGTGTCTTGTTAGGTTGGAAAGAGAGAACTACCTCTTGTAGTTACTCCATAGAGATATTCCTTGTCAAGATTTCATTCTATCCCTATGTGATAATTGATATAATATTGTGAAAAATCTTAATTTTATCTTCCTTATCTTACCCAATGTGATAAATATATTTGAAATAATTAATTGCTTACTTCTTGATATCTTCTTCTTCCTTGATATTTCTTCCATCTAGAGTTGAAATAGTTTTGATTTGATGAAAAAAAAATTATTCTAGTTATTGTATGAGAAAATTGGTATTTTTATCCCCTTCCTTAAGCCATCTCTCTTGTGTTTTTGGTACCAATAAGACTCTATCAATACATTTTGATAATAAAAAAGTAATTATTTTTCTTGCAAATAATTGTCTTAATCTACTTTATTGATTTCTACTATCCCTTGTAAATTATTGAGATTGGGTTTAATTTTCTATTTTGTTTTAAATATGTTACCTGCCTAATCTCTTACCTATTTCTAACTTGACATGTTGCCTTCTTTATATATCCCATATTACAAAAGGCCAACATGGATTACATTAATGGGGTACATGACATGCCACCTCCCTCCTCAAAGCTAAAAAGTGGGAAACTACTACTAGAGTTCTTGCATTGGATACCACATGATATCTTCTGGTTGGAGCCCATGCCATTGTACAAGGTCCTTAGTGATGTTATGGGAGTGAAGATGCTAAGTCCATCTATCTAGGATGGTTGCTAGTTTGAGAACAATAAATACTTCTTCATCTAGTTTTGGAAGGATTTTCTATATCAAAGTATGATTTTCCACCATCTTCTTTAGACAAGACACATGGAAAACATAATGGATCTTGGATGACATCGATAGCTATAATTTATAATCCACCATCCCTATATGCTAAAGTACTTTAGAAGACCTATAGTACTTTGGTATTAGCTTGTGTTACCCCATGTATTTAAAAAACATGCTTGTAGGGTTGGAGGTAAAGGAAACCATGTCACCTTCAACAAACTTCCTCTTAGTATTGTGTTGATCCGCTTATTATTTCATGTATTTTTGGGCTATAGCCAAGTTCAAATACAAGGTAACTAAGATCTTTTGCTAATGAGTGAGGATTGTATCAACTAGCTTGATGTAACACCCATCCTTGGATTTTTTTTTTAGACAATAAACTATGTATTGATATGTTGATGTAATCACATATTTTTCTGTCAACATGATTTAATAATAGAATTATTGCTTTCTTTAAGCATGGGATATGGTATTGCTGATGTATATGTGGATGCAGGATCAAGTACTTTCTCCTTGGTGGGGCTATGGGTAGACCACCTACCATGAGGGATACCTAGGGAAATGATGATGATGATTTGTTCATCAACAACTCAAGGTAAACATGGAAAATTTACCTTCATGTAGATGCATATCATTTTGTTGTTGTTTCCACATTTGCACCATTGGGCCAAGATATTGCTTGCAATGAGCCTCCTCAACAAAGTTGGCAATAGCTTAGACTATCATAAAAAGGTCCACCTACTTGGGGATAAAACATTGGTGTAGAATATTATGGATGTGATGCCTTGTTTGACTAAGTTGCTTTATGGATAAAATTGTTATGTTTTGATTAAACAATTTAATTACTCTTGTTTTTACTTAGATTGGTAACTTAATTTAAGTGTTATTAATCAAGCTTTATATGGTCTCTTATATATATATTTGCATATACCATAGGTTTATTTTATTGGCAAGCATCAAATATTATATTATCATTGTGCTTGGTTTGTTGGTGTGTTATGGTTATAGCCACCTTTGGGAGATGAAGGGACATCTCCAATTTTCTCATGAGCGTAGTAAGAAACCACTCATGTAGTGTAATGGTCTTTGAGAATTTTAGGAGTCCTCCTTGCACATACATTATGCTCCTTTTTAAATCCAAGAGAGGGGGAAGTGAGAAGGAGGAATGGGTACCTGAGGAAGCGATGAAGATGTATGTGGAGGAGAGGTGCAAGTAGCGATATTAGAAGAATATTGGTGGAGGAAAACAAACCTACAACACATGTGCTTCTTTTTTGTTTGCTCTATCATGCTTTAATTTCTATGTTGTTATGAATATTTTCCTTGTATTGTTGCTCTATGCGCTTATATTTTCTAGATGTGCTTTAGTTTGTTGGTTGTTTGCTTGCGATGTGTTTCTCTAGATATTTCACATATTGTTTGTTTTTACATATTGGTTTGATAGGTTCCCTCCTATTTTATGTCAATTTTCATGAGGAAAATATTACTCTTTACGTAGGGTGGTGATGATGTCTTTTTAAAATCCAAAGTTTTGTTAGGGTGGATCTCACGTGCCACTCCTTTGAGATAAGTATTCGATTGTTTTGTCCTCTTTTTTTTTGTGTTTTGTTATTTAAGCTTTCTGTGTGTTAGTCTTGGTGGACTAAGTGTGGTTGAGTTTGTTGCATGTTGAGCTAGTTGCTTGTGGTTGGTTGTATGGTTTCCTTAAGCTTCTCCTTATCTCTTTGGGTGTTTAGATTTATAGTTTTTTGATGCATCAAGTGAAGCATGTAGCATGCATAGAGTTACACTTGTTTTGAAGCCGAGGGTTTCTTTTGGTTGTGTAGTAATCCCAGTTTTCTTTGTTGGATATTCACCACCTTGTTCACCTTCGTTTGGATGGGAACTATGTGGTTGTATCTCCTGTGCATCTTGTTTTTGTGCGGAAGTATGTTCATGTCTTAGGAAGGCATTTTTTGATCGTCTTATTTTATTAATATTTTTTATGGTGGATGGTGCTTGCATGGCTTAGTGCTTTAGCTTAAGTTTTGAGGCTCACTTTCTTCTAGGTTAAAAATAAACTTTATCTTTGGTTATTTTATTTATGCTTGGATTGGAAAGAAAAGAAACAAAAGGGTTAAGAGGTAACTCTTTAGGTTTCAATTTTGTAGATGATTATGAATGAGAAACTTGAAGCAAGGGTAATAAAGTACTTTATATGTGTTTTGTTATTGTATTTTGGTTAATATTAAAGATGCTATGAGGATCATGTTTTTATTAAAGCCTTTGATGTGAGTAAATTTTAGAGGTGTACTTGTTTTGTAAGCTTTAATATAATTGTATTAGAGTACTTTGATCTTTGTTGTTAAAAAGAGGAAATATTTATAATTATTCCTGAGATCTATGTGGATTAAGGGATCATTATAAAGAGAAGTATGGGCTTCTCTTGAATTGATTTGAATGTTGTATTTTATTGTTAGAAAAGAGAAAATATTTATAATGATTTTTGAGATCTATGTGGAATAAGGGATCATTATAAAGATAAGTATGGGCTTCTATTGTATTTTTTTGATCGATTGGAGGAAGGGGTTTTGAAAGGGATCCTGACCCTTTTACAAAGAGAATACAAGAGGAATAAGCTTGAGAAGACTAGCTTTAGGAGCTAAATAAAGAACAACAAAACCAGGGAGAAACCCTTCGCAAGACCAACAACAAATAGGACTGAAAATGAAAAAGGATTTCCCTCCAAGACAAGGGAAAGCCAACAAACTACCAAGACAAATAAAATTTGAATAAGGTTTTCTCGTTGATACTGGGTAACGTCAGCAAAATACCAAGGAAAATAAAAAAATGACTAAGGTTTTCCCACTAAGATTGGGAAAAACTAGCAAACTACCAAGACAAAATTTGAAATAGGGTTTCCCTCCAAGACTAGGGAAAGACAGCAAACTATCAATACAAACAATAAATTGAACAAGGTTTTTCCACTAGGATGAAATTTGAACAAGGTTTTTTAGCAAAATTTCAAGATAAATAAAATTGAATAAGGTTTTCATGCTAGGATAGGGAAAACCAATAAGTAGTTGAGAAGGATCCAACACCAATGAAAATGAATAGGGGACCAAGATGCCTAGTGAAGATAATCCTACTCAAAAAGAAAACCCTACAAAGAGGAGTTTTTCAAGGACCTAGAATATGGATGAGCAGTAAGAGGAGATATTCATAGGTTAGGAGATCTTTCTACAAAGGAGACAAAGAGCACAACCAAAAGGTAGGAAAGCCATGAGAAGATTCTATCCACCCTGGCACCTCAAGACTAGAAGGAGGCATCCAAAACAAGGACTGACATCAAGAGACCATATTTAGTAGTTGTTACACAAACACATGGTCCATCCCAAAGGACCAAAAGAGATTGTAGAAGAAATTTATCCATTTGAAAGTCACCTATCCTAGAGCCCATACAACCCCACTAGAAGTCCATCCAGGAAGAAATCCAAAGACATCAATATCTATAGTTGTGCGAGAAGGCACATGGTCCACCCTGAAGACCAGGAAGAAGTAGTAGGTAAGGATACCGAAGGAGGTCCTAGAAAAGGATATAAAATAGATCTTCTAAGAGATATCGATCTTGCTCAAGAAAGCCCATCCTAGAAATAAACCTGGGATCCACTCAACTACAAAAAATGAACACGTGGTCCCCTCAAGACTAGGAAAGGTGTAGAGAGTAGATAGAAGAGACGAATAGGAAAGTGAGAACCCCCTTCTAGAAGCCTAGATTAGAAGAGAAACAAATAAAACCCTCCTTGCAGACATTGATGAAGCACAAGATCCCTAGCCAAAATCTAAAAAGATTCACTAAGAGAGAATATGTAGCTCCAAATCCTCAGCCAAGACAACTAAAATCTAGCCACCATCGAAGGACACCATGGAAAAAATATTCAAGACAATCCAACCAAGCAACTGTGCTCACAACAGATGGAAAATAACATCCTGAGAGTCCCTAGGATAATCCCATGGAGGTCTTAGACAACAGTAGGGAGATCCTAGGATTATCTGCTTAGCATGAGATTCATAGGATGGGAGGAGAAGAAAGTAGAGAAATTGAAATGGGGGTCTCCCACCTAGAGTAGAAGACTATCCTAAAGAACACAAGCTTATACTGAGAGGGGGCTGAATAGTATAAGATCAATTTTTACTTTTCTTTCCCAAAAAATATTAGCCTATGTTATCAATTTGCAATATCAATAGCATTAATCAAAGCAATGCATAAATCATCACACACATGACAGACACAAATTTAATGTGGTTCACCCAATGTGGGTTACATCCACAGAGAAAATATTTCTTCTAAATTTTCCCAACAAATCTCTTGGGAATCAATTCCCTATTACAATGTTTATGGACCTCTGTCAAAAGGAGATCTTAATCCCCAATGCTCTGATTTATGGATCTCTCCATAGGAGAACTATATCCCCTTTGTTGTGGTTTGTGGATATCTCTCCACATGAGAACTCTATCCCCTTTGTTGTGGTTTGTGGATATCTCTCCATAGGATAACTCTATCCCCTTTGCTTTGGTTTGTGGATCTCTCTCCATAAGAGAACTCTATCCCCTCTACTCTAGTTTTTGGATCTCTCTCTATAGGAGAACTCTATCCCCTCTACTCTAGTTTATGGATCTCTCTCCATAGGATAACTCTATCCCCTCTACTCTAGTTTATGGATCTCTCTCTATAAGAGAACTCTATCCCCTTTGCTCTGGTTTGTGGATCTCTCTCCACATGAGAACTCTATCCCCTCTACTCTGGTTTGTGGATCTCTCTCCATAGGAGAAATCTATCCCCTCTGCTCTAGTTTGTGGATATCTCTCCATAGGAGAACTCTATCCCCTCTACTCTAGTTTGTGGATATATGTCCATAGGATAACTCTATCCCATTTGCTCTGGTCTACTCTAAAGCCTAATCTCAACTCTGTCTCAAATTTGCACCAAACCTCATCACAAGGCTAGCACAAATCTACTCTAAATCTACATTAAATTTATCTCAATGTTGTTTCAAGTCTTCACAAGACTTGCTCAAATATGTCTCAAAGCTGCTCTAATTATTCTCACAAGACTTTCTCAAATCTACCTCAAAGCTACTTCAAGTATTCTCACAAGCTTTCTCAAATCTACCTTAATGTTGCTTCAAGTTTTCTCACAAGACTTGCTCAAATCTAACTCAAAGCTACTCCAAGTCTTCTCATAATACTTGCTCAAATCTACCTCAAAGCTGCTTCAAGTCTTCTCATAAAAATTCCTAAAATCTACCTCAAATTTGCTTCAAGTCTTCTCACAAGACTTGCTCAAATATGCCTTAATGTCGCTTCAAGTCTTCTCACAAGGCTTGCTCAAATTTACCTCAAAGCTGCTCCAAGTCTTCTCACAAGACTTGCTCAAATCTACCTCAAACCTGCTCAATGAACCTCAAAATGCTTGATGAAGATGTGCCCTCAAATACCTATCTCAAAAATAATATCTTTTGCAACTTCAAAAGTATTAGCACAATACCTTTTCATATATTGAAAAAACCTTCTCAAAATGTGTGCACAATTATATTCCAAGCCAATGCTCTATAACTCTCTTAGTTTCTCAAAATAAAATATCAAATCTTGAACCAAGACCTTCAATATTAAAGCAAGTATTACAAACAATAAAAGCACATTATACACCTTTTATCTCCCACTTAAGTATTTCATCAATACACCCACAAATTGATTTACCACTAATTACATTATAACTCCACAGAATATCACTTCAAAATTAATTGCAATTTCTCTTTTATTTCATTTTAAAAACAATGGCAAAAATAAAATATTTATTTTCCCTTATAACTCCCTAAGTCTAATAGCGCACAATAATCAAGCACAACTTAGGCCCTTAATATTTCAACCTTAGTCACTAATAAAAAAATTATCTCTTACCACAATTGTCATGGGTGGGAATCGACAATGAAACCTCCTGCCTGCCAGCGTGCTAGTGTTGCTTGGGTTGCCACTAGGCCAACCTCCCACACAAGTACATAAATGCACGATATAGCATTTAAACCTTTTGGTCAAACCTTTTCAGTCAACAAAACACAAAAATACGTCACCGCTGAGTTTCGACCTCATGACCTGTTGCCTGCCCTGCGTCTTAGTGCTGCCCAATCTGCCTCTAGGCCAACCACCTAGTTGAAAATAAAACCCCATGATCCTCTATTTGTTTGACCATGAAACCTTCTTTTTTTAAATTAGTATTCATCATTTCTTTTCTCACGATTCGTGCACGCAGGAAAATCAAATACCATTGCAATCCGAATCACATCCAGAGCTTAATGTATAAATTAAATCCATATTAATATGGATTTCTCCTTCTTTTCTTGACGTTGGTACTTTATTGGTTTTATTTGAAACCTTTGAAAATATTATTGTTAAAACCCAACTTGGGTTTAAATTATAAGATAAAATATTATAATAAACTTTTTATTATTCAATTTTTGGCTTCAAAATTTTGTCCTTAATATTATAATATTAAAATATTATAATATTATTTCTTTTTAAGCCTTAGTCACTTACTTTCTGCATGGTATTTAAACTAGGGTCTTCAACCTTTTAACTAAACTCTTAGAGCTTTGTCCCAAACCTCTTTGGCTTATAATATTAAAATAAATATTATAACTTATCCTTTTTATCAATTTTCTTGCATTGGGATGAACTTTGCCTTGCATATTTAACCAACTTATAAACCTAATATTTTTGTCATGCCAAGCTATCTTTGACATCAGTGAAAACCAATGTCATCAACCTATGACATCAATCCTTTGACATAAATGATAACATTATACTCAAAATTTCCAACATATCCCACTCCCCCTAGGCTTCTCTTGTATTGATTTAAATGAGCATACTTGGTTAACCTATATACTACCACAATGATCATCATTTTTCCACCTAATAGAGGAAGTCCTTTAATGAAGTCCATGGAATATCTATCAATGGTGAAGCTGGAATGGGTAAAGGTTGAAGTAGACTTGGTGTTTAAACTATTTTCTCTTTTTGATGTTGGTATTACCATTGGCATCTACACACAACTTCACATTGGTATTCAAATCGACCAATAAAAATTGTGTTTGACCCATTTATATGTACACAAGAAGTCAATGTGTGCACCTATTGGTGAAGAATGAATCTATTTTAAAATTTGGGACCTAAGTTTTAAAGTGGATGTAATAACATTCCTTTAATTATAGTAGAGTATCCTCTCCATCCATGTGTAGTTTGGTTGATCCTTTGTTTCTAATTGAAGGTCTAAAATAATTTTGGTGAGTGTGGGTGGGGTCACCTTGTTTTTTTGACTTGAGATATTTGAGCCAATTATCTTAGAGAATGGATATTGCATATGAGTGTATTATATTTTAAAAATTGTAGGGAATTTTTCCTATAATATTGTTTCATTTAAAAGCCAAATCAAAAGCATGAAAAGTCGAATATATGAGTTGGAAGGTGTATCTCATATTCTAATAGTAGGATAGGTGCCAACCTTGTAGCTTTGGAAGAAGTGAATATATTTTGAGTTGCACCACCCGTTGTATCTAAAATAAATGGTTGATGCTAATTTATTACTTAAAATCAACAACTTAAGGGCACCAAGGACCATAGGCTATCAATTTTTGATTCAATGTTCTACACCTATTTTATGACAAGAGAAATTAGAAGAAGAAAATGTGCTCCTTTATAGCTTGGTTTGAACATGTCACAGCTAGTTGGAAGCAAAAGAAGGTGAGTGTTAGGGTACGATCAAATAAGATCCACCATTGGCCCAAGGAGATACCATATCAGCCAAGGACATGTGGAGGACATCTGCATATATAAGAAGACAATCCAACAGGCAATTAAAGATACATCCATCATTGGTTTCCAAAGTTGAATTTTGTAGCCTATCCTGTTAGAGTCGTCCATGTGGTAATTGTAGTAGTTTTATGTCACACAAGTAAGCCTACCCTATAATCCTATGCTAGTCAAGAGGGACATGTCTACTATGTTAGTAAGCAAGAGACTCTAGAGGGAAACTTGATCATACCTTAATGGTACAACCAACCTAGAGCAACAATAATGAGAGGTGGTAACAATAATTTTCCATCCAAGGGCCTCAAGACCTCTAGCATTAATGAACCTATATCTAAAAACCTTGAAGATACCAAATAATAGTCGTAAAAGAATTTTGGTAGAGCAGAGAAGAATAAGCAAGCCTTTTACATAGAATTTTGAAGGGATAAAGCCCTCATCCTGGCCTATAAATAGGCCCATAAATTCATTATAAAGGAAATGGGAGCTTCCTACTTGTACCTCATATTTGGCTTTGTGAGATCTTACTTTGACTCCTTGATTATATAAGTAGGTATTGAACCTTGAGATATTGTGTATGGAGCATTGAGCCTTTTTAAGCTACATGCCTTGCAACTATTTCAACATATAAATGGAAGCTATGACTAATTTTACTCTATCCTATTTCTTTGAGTATGCTTTCAATTTTGGATTATGCATAATGTATTATTCTAACTATTAGAATATGATGAATGTGTTTGTTTCTATCTTGTTCATGTAGTTAAAAGAGGAACCTTGATCTTGGTGTATCATTCCAATAACTTAGATTTTATTTTCTTGCAAGTTTATTTTCCTATCCTTTATATTTCCTATCTTTTACTTTCATTATAGTTCCTTTTCCTACATCCCCAAGAAAAGTAGGCCTGAGCCCGTGATGTTTAAAAGTTATTAAATATCAAACCCAACAAGGAGTCAAACTCGACTAAAAACCCCTGAGGTTATCCAATAGGGGATCCATTTACATACGATGCTTATTGTTGTGTCTCTCTATGCAAGGTGCGGGTGTCCTAGGCATGTTGGGATTCTTACCTAATAGGCAAAAATATCCAAAGATAAAAATATCCGATTCACACACCCAATGGGATGAGCTTCTACATTCACCCCACAAAGCTTAAATAAGACTCCTAATTTTGATCCTAGTGAAGGTCATAGTCAATATGCTTGTATTGAAGCATTGAGAGATTCACCTAGTGACTCTATTGAAAAGCAAGAGTCTGAAGAAGTTATCTAACAAAAATTAATATTGATATTCTAGTGGGGGTATTTGTTTCTTCAAAGCTTTTTGAAGCATTATCTTCCTACTTGGGCAACTTTTTTCTCAAGGAAATGCCCTAGAATTATATGAGCAAAAGGCTTGTAACTAGAGCGTTTGATTGATCTAATCAGTAGGAGTTGGTACCACCCCTAAATCAACAAGGAGGAACTGATGATGCAACATGGTAGTCCTGCTAAACCAACCTCCTTAGATTTTTTGGTGTGAAATGATAAAGGTCTATTGATCCTGCCTACTCCACCTAATGTATGGATTTTGATTCCTACCTCAATGTTTAAGTCCCTACCTCATTTCTAAAGAAGATATGTTGTCATCTTGGTGAAGCTTTTGCACCACTTGGTGAGCTTATGTGCAATGCAGTTAATTGAAAATCAAGGTATATCCCTAAGGCTACTAGCAGCCTATTTCAAAGAGTAATCCCATGAATGGTAAATTGAACTTAACCCTTAATAAATCAAAAGTTGGGACCAACTAGTGGACCACATAAGAAGTAGATTCAAAGAGAAGGTAGACATGGCATATCTCCTAGAGTAGCTCACAAACATCAAAAATATGCTTGAAGAAATAATGGAAGATTTCAACATCTAGTTTCATAAGACTTAGTAGAGGATCCTTGATCATATTTGACCACCCTCGAGTATGACATCTATCTACTATTTGAAAGCTTTTAATTTTGAAATTTCCATCATGGTCAAGTCTAAGGGAGGAAAATCATTATTTAAATCCTATGGGATATCCATCCAAGCTAAAAATGATCTAATACAAATAGGGGGACATACCCCTAAACCACCTCCACCATTGTTTCCCTTTGTACAACCTTTGCATCACCCCTCTATGACCATCCAACCTATCACTAGTCGGACTACTCCTATTATGAGCTCATGGTAAGCTTAGATTTCTTATTCTTATGCTACTAAAATTTATGAAATATAGAACATGATGAGGACCTTCTCTAATGATATCACTACCTTGGAAAGGAATGCCCAAAGGTTTTCCTACCAAAACTACCTAAAGCCTTTTTTACAATAGATAAATCAAAGTGTCTGACCACCTCCAAATGAATATCAAAAGTATTTATTTTCATCCAATAGAAATCTCGATTATTCATACACTTTGATTCAATAGCTAGTACCTATACTAGTCCCAGTCCAACAAATGCCTACAAACATGGTCAGGGACCTAGTCACCATCCAAAATAACTATGTTGAAGATCCTAGTGAATGGTACTATCTTACCCCCGATTGTTACCATTTTGACTTTCATGTTGAAACTAAATCTTAGGTAGTCAAAATGGTTCTGGTTGACCATAATCTTGCACCATTTTTTTAGTGAAAATCCTAGATGCTAAGTCTAAAACCTACCTCACATCCTTTAACTATGCCATTAGTTTCCAATATCATAGTTACAGAGAAGGCCTTTTTTGTTTAGGATGAAGCAAAAATATAGACTATATTAGATGAAGAAGGCCATTAAATTTCTAGAAGGTTGTAAATTTGATCAAAATACATCATGAGGGCTAAGAGAAAGACCATAAAAGAATAGAAAAATTCTGTTAGAACATAGATCCTAGATAAGGGAAACAAATAATAAAATGAGTGTCCCAATGTAAGTTCCACTAGAGAGCTAGGCCCAAGCAGTTTCAATGACTACAAGGATAGTCTCAAAGCCTCCAAAGTAGCCTAGTGCAAATCCACCTAAACCTCCTCTGATAGTATAAAGGTCTAAACCTTGGAAAACATTACACACCATTGCAAAGGCCCTTTCCATTGGATCCTTCAATGTAGTGGATCACCTGAGGAAATTGTAGACACCCAAAAGTCACATATTGTCCCTCTCCTTATCTTCATGGTCAATCAATTTGCAAAACCTTCAAAAATTGCATAAATTACATTAAAACACTATTTATTAATTAAAATTACTATTTATCATCCTTAGCCCCCTTGGGATTAGCCCCCTTGGGATATCTTAGCCCCTTCCTACGCTTAACTACAAGTCCTCATGTGACCTCCTCCATAACTCAACCAAGGATGAATTCTCCACCATGGTCAAAAAGCACTTTATGGGCAAAAAGCACTTTATGGGCAAAAAGTCAACATCTTTAGTAAAAACTTACTTTATGGCTAATTTTATGGTTAATTAAGATGCTTAATCTAAACCCTCTACCTCACCTAGTCTACTTTGACTATCCTAGACTTGCCACCTTTCACTCAGATATTTCCTCCACCTCACACTCCCTTGGGTACTAGGTGAGAAATGGAGACTTTTGCACATAAAAGGCAATTTCAAATAAGAATATATTCCCAAAAAGGTATCAATAAATATCAAATGGAGACTTTCATCCAGGTCATCATGAATTGTATATGGGTGAGGGATTCTCTCACCCAATCTCATTTATAAACCAAGATACCTCAAGGGACACCTCTTAGGTGGACACCTCACCACACACACCTCATAGGGGACACCTCATGGGACACCTCAGCCCCTCCCCTAGCCTTGGCAAAGTCTATAAGTAGAAGGTCAATTTCACCATTTTAGGGATCACCAACTTTAGCTTACATAAACTTTACTAAAATCATTCCATGCTCATAAAATCCATCACACATCCATCGTATTCACATAACAATAGGGTTTTGTCATATTCATCTTATTCCTTATGATCTAGATAGGTAATCGACAACAAAGGTGACTTCTGAAGGTTATCCAATGAACCCACAAAGGAGTAACAACACCTAGATAACTCGAAAATAAGATTTTGCAAGTTCATCCAAAAAATTTTAGGTTCACATGCCCCCATGTGAACTTCCAAGCTCAAACCAAGTTTGCACCCACCCGTGTGAACCTCTGCTACAACAAAACATAATCTACCGGACATGTAAGTATGGCTTATTTTAGGGTTTTATATCATTTTTTATAGTTTTATTAATGTTTTAAGCTATTTTAGAGTCTTTTGTCTTCATAAACATGGGGTTTTATTGAGACAAGCCCCTAAACATTCTAACAAGATTTTGTAGGTTCAATAGGTACGAAGAACACATCAAACTAGCGGTGGCTAGCGAGAAAGAAGCCCACCTGCACTGAGGAACATCAAGAAGACATATCCTGCTACCTTTGAACACATCTAAAAGGGCTTCCCTAAGGAAGACCCTATTTTAGCCCTCAGGGCAAGAATTACAAAAGAAATTTCAATTTGTAACCTCTCTTTTATTTTAATAACAAAAGTAGCAAGATTCTACAATTTAGAATGAAGGTTGTAGTGCAGTAGTCTTTTTAATGGTTTCATTAAGGCATTCCCAGTGGGAATCCCACCAAGAATTAGCTTAATAACTATCTAACACATATTATGGACTATTTTTGTATGGTAGGTAGTTGCCAACTTTGAATAATCCCACACCAAATGCCTTGAGACAGTTCAGGCCACATCACAAAATTTTGTTGGTGCACCAATGAGCTTTCAAGGTTAGAGAGTACACACTTGGGCATGTGAACTTCCCAATATGCATTAAAATTGGTCCATGAAGCATAGGTATTAGTTTTAGACACCCTAATAATTGGTAAGGTAAGTTAGGGGAGGTTAAGAGCCTCATGTTCCCGGGGATTGCATGCCCCCATACCTAGACCCCAAACCGCCTCTCACCACGGTGTATGCAAGGTGAAATCATTCCTTGTATTTTTTTGTGGCACCTAGTTAGCTTTCCAATTACCAATATTTTACTTCTTACAAGTGCATGTGTGATATATCAAGGTTTTGTACCTTCATTGATACTTTTGGGCTATTTTATGTGCAGGAAACTGTGTTAGGACCATCCAAAAGCTAAAAAATAGTCACCAGGACCACAAAACCAGTTGACCCAGTTCTCGACATGAGTTTTTCATGATCCCGTGTGAACTTACTATAGAGGAGAGGTTCACACCTCAGGGTGCGAACTTACCACACAGAAACAACCTTGAAGAGCAGAGATAAACAATGGACTCGACATACACCTGGATACATGTATTTTTCTAGTACAGTATTTATCTTCTTATTTTGAGGTTAAACTTATCATTTAGGTTGTCATATGACCATTCACATACACTTGGTTATTTTAGTTAGCCTTTTAACAATGATTTATAGATTAGATTTGCTTTCAAAAGGCATTTCCATTCCTGCATTTCATTTCCAAAAGCATTAGATAAATTTGGTTTCGTGAGGAAGTCTTTTAGTCTAGTTTCATTTCAAAGCACATTTTCATTTCTTTCATTTGTTTCCAAAGGTCCTAGCATAGATTTGATTTTGTGAGGAAGCATTTAATCTAGTTTCCCTTTCCAATGGTATTGTAGGTTAGATTTCAATTCACAAAGGCATTGTAGGTTAGATTTCAATTCACAAAGGCATCATAGGTTAGATTTCAATTTGCAAAGGCATCGTAGGTTAGATTTATTTCAAAAACATATGTAGGGTAGCTTTGCTTCTAAAACTATTTGCGTAGAACACACATCCACACACTCACATATCATTCACAGTGTAAGGATTGGACTTCATCACCAATACCCACTTGAGATGGTGATGTGATTTCATATCATTACACCAGATCACCCTCGTTAGTCACCATAGTACCCTCTAGGAGTGGTTGACCAAAATTCATCACCGAGTGATCCCCTACTCTTGAGAGATGGTTATCCAGATTTAATCACTAGAAGGTACCTTCAAGTAGGTAGTTTTAGAAAGCCCCTTTACCACAGGGTTTTTAAAAATAATTAGTGGGCGTAGCTGATCGTTATTGTGTATGCCTTAAACGTAAGGGTTAAGAAAAAACATGGGTATGCTGATAGCAACACATTGATAGTGTGACCTATCTTTGTGAGAGTATTTTGACTCATTTGAGCATCTTGAGTATCCCTCCTTTGGATACAATTTTACTGTACCAAATTCCATTTAGGTTGCCATTCGATCATTGGAAATATAGTTCTATTATGTGTAACTTTAGGTGTTTTAGGAGGTTCTATGCTATGACATACCTGATTCAAGTAGAATTCACCTATTCCTATGGTTTGTTCTTAGGACAAATATAATAATCTCATTAAAAATACATGAAAAAAAAAATTTCTTATTATTTGAGTCAGGAAAGTGGTTACAACAACACATTAAAACTACTAACAACTCACTTGCTATGTTGTCCACAATCACACAAATCCACAGAGCACATCACAGTCTATTTTTTGGTGGTTCACACTACCTTGTGCAAACTTCCAAGCGTAGGCAAGATTTGCACCCCCTATGAACCTATCTTCCAAGACATAAAATTGCACATATAGCTAATACATAGCTCACAGAAGCTCATCACAGCTCAAAATAAACTTTTAGTCCTATTTTCTCGAGGTTTTCACCCCCTCGTGTGAAATTCTAGGAATAAGAAGGTTCACACCCCCCTGTGCGAACCTATATTTTAGATAATAGAGTAGAACAAAATTTCCACACAACATAGAGAAACCCCACATAGTATAAATTCATCCTTTATCTTTGTGTTTCCAAGGTTTGCACCCCCTCGTGTGAACTTCTTCGCACTAAGAAGTTCAAATCTGGCCATGCGAACCTATGTTTTTTAGAACAACAAGTGTCAGAACCAGTCACAAAGCTTTCCAAAGCCCCAATTCTAGACCTTTTTATTGATCCTTCACTTACACACACATCATCATGCAAATTACATGTAGTCAGACATGTGAGGCTCTCTACCATGCCATTGAAGCTGCTCTTCAAACTATCATTATTGCTGGTGCCTCCTCCTCTTAGACTAAAGATCTAAATTTTGAGTCTAAGGTCAATTCCATCGTTTCACCTAATTTGTTGAATGGTTCATAGGAGTCTAAGGCAAGTCCCATATTGCAAATCATATATTCCACTCCATCCCATGCAGAGGATGAGACCTACGAGGAGAATTCTCCTCTCGATGATATCGCCTCCTCCATTCCACCATATACCTATTGCTAGCATGTCATTTACACCACACCTGGTCGACCTCTACCCACCATCATATTTGATGAGCCTACTCCACCTCCATCACCCTCGACTACTCACCCCTTTCTAGAGTATTCATATCATCTAATATTAGGGAATGACTGCAAAATTTTCATCTCTCAAATCAAACCTGATGTCATCACTACTGTCCAAATAGTAGGTATGATTACCACACCACATTCTTCCACTCCACCTCCTCCTTCTTATTCCCACATATCACATCCACAATAGGCTTCATCGAGTTCACAATCTCCATCCCAACCATCTTCATCACTTCCATATCGATTCCTAAATTCTACCACAATACTACCAAGCACCACTCCAACAACAACCACCTCCATATCAATAAATTCAACAATAAGAAGTCATCTCATTACCATCGCAACCCTCATTCACTCCATAGTTCCCTTCTAATTTTTTGATCAACTTCCTGCCATTCTCATCATATGGACCTCTGTTGGTATCTACCTCATTTTCACCTACCTCCACCACCTTCTTTCTGGTTAGCACCATCTATTCCCATTTCTTTATTTAATTTGAATTACCCTTCATTTCTCGCTAATCCACCACACTATTCAGCCCACCCTGAATCTTCCCTTTACACTCCTTTTATGCCACCTCAGCTCTCATCGATTACCACTCCATCCTTTGGCCAATTCTCATTTGTTACATATTCATCTCTTCCACCACCATTGTCGACACCACCTACCTTCCTCACTTCACCACCTACTTGGTCCTCTACCACATAGCCCAATCACAACCAAATTTCCAACATGCACAACAACAACAAGCACCCATGTTCGATCAAAATATTCCTATGTACCATGATCAACAACAACAACCTACAATGCAGTACTCATACACTTCACCACATCCATATCAGGTTCCTCTCCCACAATATCAAGCTATGTCAACACCTGATCCACAACAGTACTTACTACAATCAATGGGAAGAGTAGCAACTACAATACCCACCCCATTTGGGTTATTTGTAGGCATCATCACAACCACTTCCTCCACCTTCTTATTCACATCCATTCCCATCCCCATTGAATACTACAATGGTGCTCTCTAGTGAACTTCAAGCTATGCAAGAACAAATAAAAAATTTAGATCTATGTACAACTAGTTACGAGCCCTAAAATTCCATGTATGATGAGTTGTGCAAAGAACCTATTCATCTGCCTGCTCCTATGCATCCTTATCCTTACCGGTTTGAGATCCCTAAATTTGATAAATTCAAAGGTAAGGAAGATCCTCAAGAGCATATCAGAAACTATCACTTTGCTTGTCACCAAATCGCTGGTAGTGATCCCCTCCTTCGCACATTTCCACTTTCTCTTTGGGGACAAGCGTTACATTGGTACAATAATTTACCTCATCATAACCTTTTTAGTTTCAAGCAGTTAGCCAATATTTTCCTTACACACTTCTCAATCAATATTTGAAACTATATGACTTTGTCAGATGTGTATGGTTCACATCAGTTTGATGATGATCCCCTTACTAATTTTATTTCTTAATGGAGGGCAGTCCTTCATGATATTTCTTTTACCCTTCCACCTGCAAAGTTTGTTAAAATTTTCACCAAACGTTGCCATAAAAAAAATCTCTCAAACTTTACAAATCCATCAGATTTATACATTTGAGGAGGCTATTGCTCAAGCCAAGGTTATCAAGGACATCAAGATCCAAATAGGTAAGATCAAGCTTCATCCAAAGCAACCTTATCCATCCAAATTCTACTACAATAACAATCCATAAGTTCCACCCACTTGCAAACCATATCAAACCAATCACGTGACGCTCACTTCTCCATCCTCATCACCACAATCAACACCACCCCAACCACCACAACCTACATACCAAACCAATATACCACCACCTTCCAATCCATTCCAAGGGTATAACCCTTGCCCTCCTCATCCACCTCACAATTTAATACCTCTATCTGAACCCATGCCCACTTTATTCTACTGTTTATTCGATGGGGGCCTTATCTCCTTGCTTGCTATCAAGCTCGATGATCCTAATAATCCACTCTCTTGGGACCACAATTTGTAGGTATTTTGTTATTTTCATTTCCAAAGAGGTCACCCCCTCAATTCTTGTTGTGTATTTCACCATATTGTTCAAGATCTTATTGATCGCAACATAATTTAGATCTCTAATCCTCTTGCATCACAAAATCAAAACTTGGAGATCTATCAAAATCTATTACCTGAACATGGGGTACTAATGCTCAATCCAATCCATGATAAGCCAATCATGTCAACCGCAGACCTTCCCAACAGGGATTTATGGATATGATCAACATTTCTACCCATAATTAGTGCTACCCACCTCCTACTAAATCCCAATGTCCTTCTACTTCTCTTCCATTGCCTTCTTCAAATCCCTCAATTCCTCCACCAGATCCTACCGCCATACCACGTAATATCATCACTATTCATGGTAGTCTTTCCCATCAAATTTACACTATCCCTACAAGGTTATCTATCTATTACCTTTTACAACAATCTCAAACTCATCACGAGGCCCTCAATTCTATTCTTCATTCTCTTGATATTGAAACCCATGACACAGATGCCTTTGCCAACTTTTTTGGTAATATCCAGAGATGCTTGCAACCTTCCATCATATTCCATGACCAAGATATCACTAAAGTTGTAGGTAAAAGGGGGATCTATCCTTTCATATAAAAGCTTCCATAAATTCTATCACTTATAAACATATTTTCATCGATACAGGCTCATCCATAAGCATCATTTCTACCATTGCCCTTGGTCATATTCACCTCCCTCCTACTCATCTCACCACTACTTCTATGAACCTTAGAGCATTTGATGGCTCTATATACCCTACCGTAGGCACCATCGTCCTACCCATTCAATCCAGTGCCAAAACCATTTCCACCCTCTTCCATGTCATTGAAGGAGAGATGCAGTATAATATCCTTTTGGGACACCCATGGATTCAGGACATGCAATGCATCCCTTCCACGTTACATCATTGTATTAAATATGTTCACAATGGATTGGTTCACTGCATCCCTACCGATAATGACCCATTCAAATTCTATAACATTGTCACTCTTCCATTGGGTCCACCCCTTTCATCTATGCAATTTGCCACCACTCCTCAACGTTCCCTCAATACCACCTTTTTTCATCTTTATCTTCACATCTTACACCTAATTTGAGTGACATACCCTCTTCTTCCTCACATACTCCCCAGCCATCGGTGCTCTTGCTACCTCAAAATTTTCACACCCTCCTTCCTCTTATTATACACCATATTCTTCCCATGTGCCATTCCCTCCATTCACCTTTTCAGCTATACCACCATCAAATTCCTCTTCAACCATACCTCCTATTCTTCCCACCCCATCTCCACATTCCCATCGCTTCATTTCTCATTCATCTCGATTGTGAGTCACTTCTCCCACTCCAGTCATGTCTTCTATTCCAACATCTCATTTCACACATGCAAATCATCCCATCATAGGAACACCCAATAAATGCTATGAGTGGACACAGTGTGTTGCTCGACTTGATGATCAATTGACCAAATCCAATTATCTTGCTTCATCTACTTCACCTTCTCCTTCACCTGTATTTTCCCCATTACCATATTTACCACCCTGGGGGTCCCTACATCAACCTCAACCTCATGATCCTCCACATATCTCTATACTCATGACCACACATAGTCTTGGTGAGTATGACATACATAATGCTCGGGTTATCTCACCCATCATCCAATCCACCCACGACTTTGATCGACCCCACGATGTGACCATTACTATTGGGACCATTGTTCCTCTTGGTCCACATGATAACTGCACCAACTTCATATATGGGGGACTTGACTCATCCGTGGAGCCTCCAGTGCCTCCACCACCCCAAACCAAATTTTATAGTAATCTTGATCACATGTCAAATACTAATTTTTCCTGGCACTATCTTCATCGTTACAATTGGTATGGATTCGGACTAAGAAAGTATGAACAAGGGTGCTGCACCCTTGTCACTCCTCCTTTATGGCTACCTAAAAATAGGTCTGGAATTGGTTACCATCCTACAATAATAAACACCCTCGAGGATAATTTGCATCATCTCCATCTTGACCCCCTTGAGGTCCTTTCTGATAATGAATTTGAGCTCAATTTTTGTATCAAATATTCATCCCCACAATCTATGGTTGACATTCCATTTATTATTTTTATTCATCTCCACCACATGCAGATCCTCCTTCCTACGAGATTGAAGCTCTTACAAAACAATTTATCGATTTATCACTTGATCCATCCTTATCAATCGACAGGTCTCCATCTCCCCCATCGATTCCTGTTGGTCATAAAATCTGCCCAGGAAAGGATTTGGGTGAGTGTATGCGACCTAGAACTAGACCAACATTGAAAGGCCGAAGGGAAGAGATGCCCCTCATGCCAATCTCTAGAGAAAGGTCGGCTCCTATGCTAAACTACTTTGGTGTTTTGAGATAAGGGTGCAGGAAAGAGATAAAAAGAGTAAGGGTGCAGGAAAGAAATAAAGGGAGTAAGGGAAGAGAGATCAATGATTTAAAGTGGGAAAGAATAGGAAGCACGATCACTAATTAATAACTTGAAGCAGCAGCAAGGAACACCAAGAATAAATGAAAGAAACGCAACATTAACCTTCCTATGTGTCCTCTGGGCAAGTTCCAAGATTCTCCTTCTCCCTTTTATCGAAATTCAGGGTTTAGAGTAATGATGATTAGGACAAGCAAATATAACAGAAACCACTACCCACTAGGCAGCATAAAAAAAAATCAATATAACATTTTTCCTCCCCTATGTATCCTTCGGGCGAATTTCAGGGTTCAGTCCCCAATCGCACACCAAAATTTAGGATTCAGAGTAACAGTATGCAAATGAAAACAGACAAAAGAAATAAACATGGAAGGCAGCATACAAGAGAGAAATCGAGCCCATAGCTCTTTAGTAATAATCGTAGGACTTCAAGTTACAGCAGTGTTCTAGCAGAAAGTTCCCCTCGTTTCTTACATTACAATGCCTGGGTTTTTATAGAGGACCCGACCCTCTGAGTCATTATTACACAGAATGGCAAAGTATACTCTTGAGATCTGAGAAGTCGGCTCCTCGCGGCCCTTGTGACTGAGCTCTCAAGTCCATTACCAGAACTGGAAACTGTGACCGAGTCAACTATGGAAACATGCATTGATGAGCCATCTGAGTGTCCTTGGTTTTTGGGTGCAATGCTCGAGTGGCCACCATGCTTGTCAGGTTCTCCTTCAGGGACTGATACTTCGTTTCCAATTGCCCAAAATGAGCAGCGAGCTTATCGGGCAAGTAAAAATGCATTTATGAGGCACTTGATCGTATCAAAAAAATACCCGGCTTGGAGCGTGTGCCCCTTTTGAGTCGTGAAAAAGCAACATGTCGCGAAATCATGACATTTCTATGTCTTCAGCTTGGTTCTTCTTCTTGCTTCATGAAAATACGACATGTCACGAAATCATGACATTTCTATGTCTTTGTCCTCTTTTGTTGCTTTTGGCCATGAAAATGCAACATGTCGCGATATCGCGACACTTTTCCTCTTTTGGTCACGAGAATGCAACATGTCACGATATCGTGACACTTTTCTTCTTTTGGTCATGAGAATGCAACATGTTGCGATATCGTGACAGTCACGAGAATGCAACATGTCACGATATCGCGACGCTTTTCTTCTTTTGCTCTTTCTCCTTGCTTTGAGCCGCAAAAATGCAACATGTCACGATATTGCGACACTTTTTCTTTCTTGCTCCCTCTTGTCACTCTCAGCCGTGAAAATACATGTCGTGATATCGTGACACTTTTTCTTTCTTGCTCCCTCTTGTCGCTCTCAGCCGTGAAAATGCAACATGTCGCGATATCGCGACGCTTTTTCTTTCTTGCTCCCTCTTGTCGCTCTCAGCCGCGAAAATGCAACATGTCACGATATCGTGACACTTTTTCCTTCTTTCGACGAAGCTATATTCTTTGGCTTGTTTGGCATTGAAAGCCAAAATTGCTGCAACACTTACAAATACTTTCGAAGCAACAAAAAGAAATACTTTTGCAAAAGGAAACACTATACAAAATTTTGATTTTTGATTTTCTCTACCCCTTGTGCAATGTGACAAAAATTGTCAATAATTCCCTTCATACCTTTTTACACTTTAACACAAATACCCTATCCCCAGCCTTGTCCTCATTCTCTACTCGTGGTTTTGCTTCCTGGCCACAACCAACCACTTCTTGATTCACCACCATCATATTCAATATCTACCACATCCAACACCTCTGTTAACATGATTTCTATTGACTTATACACCCCACTTCGCTATCCAAATAATCCCAATTACATCCCACTGCCTATCACCAATTTTTTTAATTTTGACAATATTTCATCCACACCATCACCAGTTTAGTTTCTATCATCACCTCAATTATTACGGTTTGCTAATGCAGCTTTACCTATTATTACACCCCACTTACCTTGGATCAATCATACTAATTTTTATTTGGATGATGAATTCCAATTGCTTGATGTCATTGATGATCCCCACCTCATTCCCATGCCTGCTCAACTCCATGATGGCTCTCACATGCTTTTCGAAGACACCATTGATGTTGACATCGGTGATGATCTTGATCACTCCCACATTATCAAACTCCTATCTAGTATTTCTATAGACGAACATGTTCTTTTCACTACTTTCATTAAAAAGTATATAAGGGTATTCGCATGGTCCTACATGGACATGCTTGGCCTTGATCCATAATTAGTTGTGCATAACCTGGTCTTGGATGATAACACTAAACTTGTCAGGTAAAAGTTGCACTGCATGCATCCCACCATTGCCATCATGGTCAAAGAGGAATTACACAAACTGCTTGATATCTCATTCATATAGTCCATTGATTACCCTAAGTTGGTTTCAAACATGGTCTTTGTTGGCAAACCAAAGGGGGGTATTCACATTTGCACTAATTTTAGGGATCTTAACAAATCTTGTCCCAAGGACAATTTTCCGCTCCCTAATATCGACACATTAGTAAATGCCATAGTAGGGCACGAAATGCTATCACTCATGGATGGTTTTTTTGGTTTCTATCAAATTTATGTTAACTCGAATGACGAACATAAAATATATTTCATGACCCCATAGGAGAATTTTTTTTACAAAGTCATATCCTTCAGTCTCAAGCATACTGGAATAACCTATCAACATGCAATGACATACATCTTTCACGTCTTCATACACAAAACTATAGAAGATTATGTCGACGATCTCATTGCCAAATTCAAAACACATGGTCAAAATATTGAGGACCTTCACCAAATATTTGATCACCTCCCAGAGAATAACGTGTAATTAAATCCAAAAAATATGTCTTTGGTGTTACCTTAGGCAAAATCTTAGATTTTATTGTTTCTTAACGCGATATTGAGGTTGATCCTCAAAATTCAAGGCTATCATCGATATGCCTCCCCATTCAAATCTCAAATAGTTATGTAGCTTGTAGGGAAAAATCTAATCTATTCAAAAATTTATCGCCCAACTCTTTGATAAGTGTCAGTCGTTCAATCATCTCCTCCAAAAGGGGGTCCCTTTCAAATGGGACAATTAGTGTTAAATTGCATTTGATGTGATCAAATCATACCTCACATCCCCACTGATTCTATCATCACCCTATCCTGATCAACCTTTTCATCTGTACATATTTGCTACTGATTTTGCATTAGGCACACTTCTCACCTAGAAGAATGAGATGAACCATGAATAGGCCGTATACTTTATCAGTCACACATTGGTAAGTTACGAGACACGATATGCTTACATGGAAAAACTTTGTCTTACCATCATCTTTGCCACACAAAAGCTATGACATTACATGATCAGTCACACTACTTAGATAGTCACCCACAATAATCCACTCCATTACATGATGGGTAAGAGCTACCATAATCATCACATAGCCAAATAGATTATGCTTCTCATAAAATTTTATCTTGAATTCATTTGTCAAAAGCCCATAAAAGGCCAAGTCATTGCTGATCAACTAGTTGAAGCACCTTTACCAAGCGATACACTGCTACTCATATAACTTCCTGATGATTATGTGTTTCATACTATCAAAGCTGAGAAACCCATAAAACCTGAATCAACCACTAATTTGACCCTTTTTTCGATGGTTCTCATTGTGAGCATGAAGGGGGTGCAGGTATAGTCTTCTTCACACCACAAGGGAAGCCCCTCCCCTTTTATTTCAAGTTAGGCTTTCCTTTTACCAATAATAATTTTGAATATGAGGCTCTTATTCTTGGCCTGAAGCAAGCAATCTCAATGCACATCCAACACCTAGACATATTTTGTGACTCCCTTCTCATTGTGAATCAAATTAAGGGGGAATTACAATGTCGTTACCCCATCTTTCAATAGTATAAGCAAGTCACGAAACATTTACTTGCTCAATTTGAGTGGCATGACACCACTTCAACTCCAGGTTCCATGAATCATTTCTTCGACACCATGGCTTCCCTCGGTTCACTCATTTTGCAAAATCCACAATTTGACACAACTCATGTGTCCATTCAAACCCTCTTCCACTCCATCATTTCTACTTCTCTATCTTATCATAATGATGGTGTCCATATCATAGAAACAAAACCTCACAACCCACGATTTTACCAGGTCAAAGATTACATCAAGCTTGGTATCCTTCCGTCGGATTTGAATCATACTAAAAAATGGGCTCTTCAAACAATGTATAATTTGCTACACATTGTTGGGAGTTATCCTTTACAAGCATAGTCACGACGACATTCTACTGTGTTTTCTTGAACCACACGAAGCCCAACACATTATCCAAGAGTCTCATGATGGAACTTGTGGTGGCCATTTCAGTGGCATGGCTATTACCAAGCACATTTTATGGATGGGCTATTATTGGCCCACAATGGAGCATGAATACTATGAATATTTCAAAATATGGATCAAATACCAACATCACGCCAAAATTACGCATTGGCCTTCTTAGGCTCTTCAACCTATTCAATCAATATGACCCTTTTCTCAATGGGATCTGGATCTTATTGGCAAAATCACGCTCATCTCATCCAAAAATTATAAATTCATCATTACTGCCATAGAGTACTTCACGAAATGTGTTAAATCCATACCTCTTGTTCAAACAACTGGTCCAAAATTTTTAGACTTTATCACTCAACATATTATTTATCGCTTTGGAATTCTATCCAAGAACATTTTTGATAACGGTACACCATTCAAAAATAAGAATGTTCATGTATGTTGAGCAAGGTGCAGCAGGAGTATTGTCATTGTTGTCAACACAGTCAGTTAGATCTAATGATGCAGTGGACAGGCAGTTCAAAAGCCATTCAGATGTAGAGGACAGGAGTTCAAAGGTTATTCAGAGTATGGACAGTGAATTTCCAAGAAGACCATAGTGGCCCATTTGCAAAAGATCAAAGAAAAAGACAAGTAAGAAAAGTGTCGCGATATCGCGACATATACAGCAGGCAAGAAAAACTGTCACGATTTCGTGACATGTTAGAGGAGAGAGAAGAAAGCTAGAAAAACTGTCGCGATTTCGTGACATGTTAGAAGAGAGAGAAGAAGCAGGAAAAACTGTCACGATTTCATGACATGTTGGAAGTGAGAGAAGAAGCAAGAAAAATTGCGATTTCACGACATGTTGGAAGAAAGAGAAGAAGAAAGAAAAACTATCGCGATTTCGCGACATGTTGGAAGAGAAAAAGACAAGTGGAAAAACTGTCACGATTTCGTGACATGTTCGAAAAGAAAGCGCAAGCAGGAAAAACTGTCACGATTTCGTGACATGTTCGAAGAGAGAGAAGAAGAAAGAAAAACTGTCACGATTTCGCGACATGTTGGAAGAGAGAGAAGAAGTAAGAAAAACTATCACGATTTCGCGACATGTTGGCAGAGAAAAAGGCAAGTGGAAAAACTGTCACGATTTCGTGACATGTTGGAAGAAAAAGAGAAAGCAGGAAGAAGTGTCACGATTTCGCGACAAGTTCGAAGAAAGAGAACAAGTTTGAAAAGTGTCACGATTTCGCGACATGTCGCAGTTTCACGACTTATTGCAAAGAAGGTTGTACGGATGAAAAAGTGTCACGATTTCGTGACATATTGCAAGGAAGGTTGTACGGACGAAAAAGTGTCACGATTTTGTGACATATTGCAAGGAAGGTTGTACGGATGAAAAAGTGTCACGATTTCGCGACATGTTGCAGGAGAGAGAGTCCGAGAGAAAAAGTGTCACGATTTCGTGACATGTTGCAGGAGAGAGAGTCCGAAAGAAAAAGTGTCACGATTTCGCGACATGTTGTAGGAGAGAGAAAAAGGTGTCATGATTTCGTGACATGTTTCATTTTCGTGGTCCAAAGCGAAGAGAAAGAGGAGAGAGAAAAAGGTGTCACGATTTCGTGACATGTTTACTTTTTCGTGTAAAGCGAAGAGAAAGAGGAGAGAGAAAAGGTGTCGCGATTTCGCGACATATGACAAGAGAAAGAGCTAAGGAGAAAAAGTGTCACGATATCGTGACATGTCAGGTTTTCGCGACCCGAAGGCAAAGAAAAGCGCTAAGGAGAAAAAGTGTCGCGATATCGCGACATGTCGGGTTTTCATGACCCAAAGGCAAAAGAAAAAGCTAAGGAGAGAAAGTGTCGTGATATCGCGACATGTCACATTTTCGTGACTCAATGAGGAGAGAGAAGGCAAGGAGGCGAAAGTGTCACGATTTTGTGACATGCCATGTTTTCGTTGGTACAAGCCAAGAAAAGAGACAAGGAGGTGAAAGTGTCACGATTTCGTGACATGCTAGTTTTCGTGGTACAAGCCAAGAAAAGAAGTACGAGGGAAAGTGTCAGATATCGCGACATGTTATGTTTTCGTGGGGCCAAAGCTAAGAAACAGAGCAAAGAGAAAAAGTGTAGCGATATCGCTACATGTTGTATTCTCGCGGGCCAAAGCTAAGAGAAAGCGTATGAAGGTGAAAGTGTCATGATATCATGACATGTGTTTTCATGGCAACAACAAAGAAGAGTTACAGAGGTAGTTGAAGCCGATGAAGACCGATGTTAGCCGATGAAGATTAGGGTTTGCAACTGATGAAGATTAGGGTTTGCAGTCGACTAAGATTAGGGTTACAATCGACTAAGATTAGGTTTTTGATCTTGAAAATATTGTTATAAAAGGAAGGCTGTTTGATGAGTTGAGTGTGTCATCGAATAAGTGTCGAAGTGTGAAATGTGGTCGTAAGAGCGCAGAAAGCGCAGAAGCGGTGAGATGATGGCGAAGTGCACAAAGTGAGCAAAGAAGTCGAATCATGCTAAGTGTGAAATTCACAAAGGAAGCAGAGTGCGCAAAAGGGAGAAGATGATCGTGAAGCTTGACAGTGAAGCAAGATTGTGGAAGTGATTGCGTAGAGAGAGTAGAGTGCAGAGAATGCAAAGGTGAAGCAGACTAGTTAGGGTCTTGTAAAAGCAAAGGTATTTTATCATCAAACTTATAGATTCAAAATTGAAGTCCAGGTTGCAGCTTGGCATCAAGGGTTGGTGCTCCTTCCAGTAGGTGCTGGTAAATCAGGGGTTGGTGCTCCTTTCTGTTGGTACAGATAAATCAGGGGTTGGTGCTCCTTCCAGTGGGTGCTGGTAAACTGTTTGTAAAGTTGGTGCTTTGCAAAGGCTGGATTTGGATGGTAGTCCAAGCAGTCATTCTTGAGGAGTAGCCAAATTGGTGAACCTCGTTAAAATCTTGTGTTGTGTGATGTTCTCTTGCTGTACTTGTTGTATCTGTTTATAAGTTTTTAATTGTTGCTGTTTTAAAGAGCTGTAAATTCATGATTAAAGTACCACACTGATTCACCCCCCCCTCTCAATGCCATTGTAAGACTAACAATTGGTATCAAAGCCAAGTTCCCTTCAAAGGCTAAATCAGCTAGGGTTGATCTTGGATTAGTATGCAATGGGTAAGAAGAATAGATCTTCCTCCAAAAGGGCATCTCAGTCAGTTTCAGTTCCTGTAGAAGAGAAAATTGAACCAGAAGAGGTTGAAGGTTGTTTATCAAACAAAGCACCTTTGTTTGATGGAACAAATTACATGACCTAGAGAATCAGGATGCAGGCATATCTTTGTGCTTTGGGATACTACGTCTGGGATTCAGTAATCAATGAATGCACAATACCCATCACTCCTCCAACCGATGCTGTCGGTAAGAATCTGTTTGAAAATGACTCAAAAGCAAGGAATGCTATCAGGTGCGGATTAGTAGACAGTGAACTGGTAAAAATCAAGAGTTGTAAAACAGCAAAAGAAATATGGGACAAACTGAGGAGTATTTATGAAGGAGACGATGAGATCAAGGAGGTCAAGTTACAAACACATCAAGCTCAGGTCGAAGCTTTAAAGTTGAATAATGATGAAAACATAGAGGTATATATGTTGAAAGTTAATGAAGTCCTAGAGGATGATTCTAAAAGAGAAACAGAAAAAGAACAGAAATGTGATGAAGAAGAAATTGATGCAAAAATAAATTTGAAAGAGGAACTAATTGCAGCTCTGGATGAATTAAAGATAGAAAGAAAAAGGAATAAGGAAATCTCAAGAAAGCTTGAGGATGCAAATGAAATAATAACCAGTTTGAAAGTACAGGTGGAAGAATTCAAAAGGATTGAAGAAACTCTCAGGTCACAGATCAATGAGAAAGAGATTGGTTGCTTGCAAACAAGAGGAAGAGATTGTTTTATTGAAGAAACAACTAGAAGAGGCCAATACAAATCTCAAATTCGAGAAGAGCACAGAGTTGCTAGATAAAATGATAAGCCAACAAAGAAGCTCCACGGATAAGCATGGTCTTGGATATGAAGCTGAACAACCTTCATCTTCCAACTCTGCAGAGAAGAAGAAGTTCACTGTTGAAGGATCGAAGCAAGAAAAGTTTGAAGCTGAATCTTCAAAAGGAAGAAAATATCAAAGGAGATCTACAGCAAAGCAACCACAACAAAAGAGGTTCTATCACTCTCACTCTATTCATAATAATACTTTTAATGGCTATTGTTTCAGATGCAACCGGTATGGTCACAAGGCAACTTATTGTGGATTGAATAATAAATCAAAGAGTTATGATGGTAGAAATACATCTACATTTTCGAGTAAACACTATGTACAATGTTTTCAATGTAATGGTCATGGGCACATAGCAAGGTTTTGTCCAAGCACTTTTGTATCTAATCTAAGGCAAAATAGTAGATTTCATCAGACGCAAAGAACGCAACACAGACAGGGAATAAATCATGTACATAAAAGAAAGGAAAATAATCATTCATCAAGGATGCACAAGAGACAACCACACAAGAGAAATGTTCGAGTTCACAAAAAGGTGCAAAACAGGGATGCAGCTGAAAAATCCAAGCCCGAGTTCAAGAAAGTTTGGAGAAAGATAGAAGAAAGGAATTCATGTCTCCTTGGACTGAAGGAGACTACTCCGATATTGCACTAAGCAACTCCAGGTAGCACATCCTCAGGGGGAGCAATCTTGAAAGTTTCATTTTAATGCTCCTATGTATTTATTTGAGTACCTGAGGATGAAAGGCAAGTAGTCAGGGAAGTTGTTGTATAGTTGTCAAAGTGTGTTTTTCTGTTCATGTAATTTGTGGAAGTGCCATGAAGGGTGGTGATTAAATTGAGAGTTGTCATTATTGGTAGTATTGCTATATGTCATTGTTGTTCTGGTGATGATTCTTACTACCACTGTCCAAAGTTAAGGATTATAACAGTTCAGATAAGTTGGTTAGTAAAAGATTGTTGCTCTAGCCGTATATATGTATTTCGATAAAAGCAGTGGGTATTTGAACTACACATTGATATGAAGATTGTTAGATCTATTTTGACGTTGTGGTGAAAAATATTGAAGTTTGATCATTGATTCATGTTTAGCTCATCAAGATGAGCAACTTTGCTTTGTGAATCATACCTATCCGAGGTCCAGAAGTATGAGTTTGAGTAAGGTGCACTATAGTTGGCCGTGAAGTGGTTAACAAAATATTGTTTTCTGATTCGAACAGTTGACAGTAAGGTGTGACCAGTGGTGACTGCAGAAAACATAGACCAAGCTGAAAATGTAAAAAGGGATTTGGTTGGTGTTGTGGTACTGTGTTTGATGCTTGCACAGAGTTGATAGTAAAACTGCAGTGTTGGTACAGTGTTGGACAAAAGTTGGTACAAGTGTGAGTCACTTGTCAATTTTGTTGACAGATGTGAAATTAGCATTTTTGAATGGGAAGCTTGAAGAAGAGGTTTATATTGAGCAGCCAGATGGTTCCCAGCTTGGTGATGATCCCCACTTGGTCTGTAAGTTGAAGATATATGGCTTGAAACAGGCACCCCGAGCATAGTATGCATGGTAGCACGATTTCAGGCTAATCCCAAGGAGACTCATGTGACAGGAGTAAACAGGATTGATTGTGGTTTCTTTTTCGAAAGTAATTGGTTTAATGCTTCAAGGTTTTCTGGTTTGAGAGTTGTTATTAAACTTTATTTTATAAGCATTGTTGTTGAAGCCATTAGTTGTATGAAAAACCTGAGTGAGGGTTTGATAAGAACATGAGTATCATTGTTATGTGAAGAATATTTTATAAGCATTGTTGTTGAAGCCCATTGGTTGTGCAAAGAACTTGAACTTGAGTTAGAGAAAAACATTTTGAGTTGGTTGATACATGCTTCGACTAGGGTTTGTGATAAAGAGTTGTTCATTGAGGTGATTGGTTGAGTAGAGTTGTTTGAGCCTAGTCAAGTGATTGGATGCATGTAGTTGTTCAAGTTCCATACAATAAACTTTCCTTGATTTGAGTTGAGATTGAGATTTGAGAATAGAAGATATTAAGTCTCTAACAATTCTTTTTATGCTTCTATGAAGTGGATTTGATTTGAGACTGTCATTCATTGTTGAGTTCATTTTGAGTACCACTTGAGCATGATTGATTGAGCCTTTGAAGAAGGCCTTTGGGAAATATTTGAGGACAATGCTGGGATAGATTGCTAGAGAAGATTCGGACAAGTTTTTAGAGAGCTTGGTAGAGCAGATTTGGGCAAGTTCTTGGTGAGATTGCTAGAGAGATTTGGGCAAGTTCTTGGTGAGCTTGCTAAAGCAGATTTAGACAAGTTCTATGTGAGCTTGTTAAGCAGGTTCTGTGTGAGCCTATTGAGCAGGTTCTTAGTGAGCCTATTGACTGAGCTTTGGAGGTGACTGAGTACAGAGGATAGAGTCTCAATGGATAGAAATCTAGCAGCCAACACAGTTGAAGATAGACTTGAGTGAGGATTCTTCAAGTGAAGAAGAGGTCCACCGATCAGTGCAATAGAGAGAAAGAGTCTTCTATAATATCACAAGGGTACTATGGAGTATGGGTTATGATATCCGAAAGGTAAAGACTTCACCTTATATCATGCAGATTGGGCTGGATGTGTCGATGACAGAAAGAGTACCGGTGGAGGTGCATTCTATCTTGGAGACAGATTGGTCGAGTGGTTAAACTTCCCAAGAATTGGCTAGCTATAGGGATCACATTTTCGGGGGAGCATTTAAATATTTGATTATCTTTTTGCTCATGATCATGATTTTTGCTAAGTGTAATCAAGTCTGCAGTAGCCCTTTGGTATTATTGTCAAAGGGGGAGAAGAGTTACAGGAAATTGCACATGTGTTGCCAACAATTCCAAAGGGGGAGATTGTTGAGCAAGGTGCGGCAGGAGTATTGTCATTGTTGTCAACACGGTCGGTTAGATCTAATGATGCGGTGGACGAGCGGTTCAAAAGCCATTCAGATGCAGAGGACAAGAGTTCAAAGGTTATTCAGAGTATGGATAGTGAATTTCCAAGAAGACCATAGTGGCCCATTTGCAAAAGATCAAAGGAAAAGACAAGTAAGAAAAGTGTCGCGATATCGCGACATATACGAGAGGCAAGAAAAACTGTCGTGATTTCGTGACATGTTAGAGGAGAGAGAAGAAGCTAGAAAAACTGTCATGATTTCGTGACATGTTAGAAGAGAGAGAAGAAGGAAAAACTATCACGATTTCGCGACATGTTGGAAGAGAGAGAAGAAGGGAAAATTGTCGTGATTTCGTGACATGTTGGAAGAAAGAGAAGAAGCAAGGAAAAACTGTCGCGATTTCGTGACATGTTGGATGAGAAAAAGACAAGTGGAAAAACTGTCGCGATTTCGTGACATGTTGGAAGAGAAAGCGCAAGCAAGAAAAACTGTCACGATTTCGCGACATGTTCGAAGAGAAAGGCAAGAAGAAAAACTGTCGCGATTTCGTGACATGTTGGAAGAGAGAGAAGAAGAAGAAAAGCGTCGGATTTCGTGACATGTTGGAGAGAAAAAGGCAAGTGGAAAAACTGTCACGATTTCGTGACATGTTGGAAGAAAAAGAGAAAGCAGGAAGAAGTGTCACGATTTTGCGACAAGTTCGAAGAAAGAGAACAAGTTTGAAAAGTGTCACGATTTTGTGACATGTCGCAGTTTCATGACTTATTGCAAAGAAGGTTGTATGAACGAAAAAGTGTCACGATTTCGTGACATATTGCAAGGAAGGTTGTACGGATGAAAAAGTGTCACGATTTCGTGACATATTGCAAGGAAGGTTGTACGGATGAAAAAGTGTCACGATTTCGTGACATGTTGCAGAGAGAGAGTCTAAGAGAAAAAGTGTCACGATTTTGATGACATGATGCAGGAGAGAGAGTCCAAGAAAAAGTGACGATGAATGTAGGAGAGAGAAAAAGGTGTCACGATTTCGTGACATGTTTCATTTTCGTGGTCCAAAGCGAAGAGAAAGAGGAGAGAGAAAAAGGTGTCACGATTTCGCGACATGTTTCATTTTCGTGGTCCAAAGCGAAGAGAAAGAGGAGAGAGAAAAAGGTGTCACGATTTCATGACATATGACAAGAGAAAGAGCTAAGGAGAAAAAGTGTCATGATATCGCGACATGTCGGGTTTTCATGACCCGAAGGCAAAGAGAAAGCGCAAGGAGAAAAAGTGTCATGATATCGCGACATGTCGGGTTTTCATGACCCGAAGGTAAAAGAAAAAGCTAAGGAGAGAAAGTGTCACGATATCGTGACATGTCACATTTTCGTGACTCAATGAGGAGAGAGAAGGCAAGGAGGCGAAAGTGTCATGATTTTGTGACATGCTGTGTTTTCGCTGGTACAAGCCAAGAAAAGAGACAAGGAGACGAAAGTGTCATGATTTCGTTACATGCTGCGTTTTCATGGGTACAAGCCAAGAAAAGAAGTACGGCGGTGAAAGTGTCATGATATCATGACATGTTATGTTTTTGTGGCAACAACAATAGAAGAGTTACAGAGGTAGTTGAAGCCGACGAAGACCGATGTTAGCCGACGAAGATTAGGGTTTGCAACCGACGAAGATTAGGGTTTGCAATCGACTAAGATTAGGGTTATAGTCGACTAAGATTAGGTTTTTGATCTTGAAAATATTGTTATAAAAGGAAGGCTGTTTGATGAGTTGAAGGTGTGTGGGGGGGGGGGGGTGGGGGGGGGGGGGGGGGGATTTGGCGAGGGGCGGTGTGCAAGTCGATCGGAATAAGGTGTCGAAGTGTGAAATGTGGTCGTAAGAGCGTAGAAAGCACAGAAGCGGCGAGATGATGGCGAAGTGCACAAAGTGAGCAAAGAAGTCGAATCGTGCTAAGTGTGAAATTCGCAAAGGAAGCAGAGTGCACAAAAGGGAGAAGACGATCGTGAAGCTCGACAGTGAAGCAGCAGATTGTGTGAAGTGATTACGTAGAGAGAGCAAAGTGCGTAGAGAACGCAAAGGTGAAGCAGACCAGTTAGGGTCTTGTAAAAGCAAAGGTATTTTATCATCAAACTTATAGATTCAAAATTGAAGTCCAGGTTGTAGTCTGGCATTAGGGGTTGGTGCTCCTTCCAGGTAGGTGCTGGTAAATCGGGGGTTGGTGCTCCTTTCTATTGGTACAGATAAATCAGGGGTTGGTGCTCCTTCCAGTGGAAGTGCTGGTAAACTATTTGTAAAGTTGGTGCTTTGCAAAGGCTGGATTTGGATGGTAGTCCAAGCAGTCATTCTTGAGGAGTAGCCAAATTGGTGAACCTCGTTAAAATCTTGTGTTGTGTGATGTTCTCTTGCTATACTTGCTGTATCTGTTTATAAGTTTTTAATTGCTGCTATTTTAAAGAGCTATAAATTCATGATTAAAGTACCACATTGATTCACCCCCCCTCTCAGGGCCATTGTAAGACTAACAATGTATTGTACAAAAAATTCAAAGTTCAACATAGCTTCTGCACCCCATACTACCCATAGGGTAATGGACAGGTTAAAGCTACAAACAAAACCATTTGCACCATTCTTTGCAAGACCATTGTAGAATCACATCATGATTGGCACAATCAAATGCCACTTACCTTATGGGCCTATCGTACAAGCATTCATACTCCAACTGGGGAACCCCCATTTTATCTTGTGTATGGCATTGAAGCCATCATGCCCTTGGAGCTCAAAATTCCATCCTTATGGGTCTTTATGCAAGAATTCATTGATCACGTAGATTAGACCAGTTGACCCTTTTGGATGGCTACCGCATCCATGCCATTGAACATACATGTGTTTATCAAGATCGTCTCCAACGTGCCTATAATTATAAAGTACACCAATGTGAATTTTAGGTTGGAGACTTGGTCCTTAAGGAGAACCAACGTATTACCAACCAAGTGCACCATCTTCATGATAAATTTACACCTAATTGGTTGGGTCCTTATATTGTTACTCACAAATTTGGTTCTAAGGCATATCACCTTGACACATTGGAAGGTCTTGCTGACCTTGAGACCATTAACATTATTCATATGTGAGCATTTTATGCTTGAGTATTGGAATTAAGGCTCATCATTCTTTGTATGTACCATCATGGTTGCAAAAAAAAGTGTAAAACAACAAAAACAACACACACATAATCGACACTCTGCGACGTTCTATCAAATTGCATTTCATAAAATATCTGCTTTACATCATTTCTTCCTCATTTTATTCTCTTTTCTCTTTAATTAATGTTGTATGGTCATGCTTCGAGTGGCGACATACCTTTCATTATCTTCTTCTCTTTCCCTCTCCCCTTTCTTCTTGTTACTTGTCAATTTTGTATGGTCATGCTTCGAGCGGCTACATACCTTTGATTAGTTTCAATCTTCTTTCCCATTCTCTCTTTCTTCTTCTTATTTTTCATATTTTTCTCTTTCTTCTCATATCATCTTCTTTTCATCAATTTCATAACCCCATACCATCGGATATTATACTAGGGTAGCCTTATACACAATCTTTCCACCTCCATCCACCTTAACATCATATCATTCACTGCATTCATTGCTGCATATTCTAATATTTTCACATGTATATTTATTTTATCCATACATGCTTCCGTACATACTCATTGTGAATACCATACTTGGATAATTAAAAATATGTATTTGTTAGCACAACAGTGTTGGTGCCCAATTCCATTTTCATGAGATAGGATTATTGAAATGCTTTGTAAGATTTACCCATAAACAGATATTTCAATCAACCACCATCTGAAAATTGGCAATTTCTAAAATAATTCAAGGCTTCCCTTGGTTGACTTGCACTCTTTCATGGATCAAATTGCACATCTTACACATTAAGAAAATTTTGAGAATAGGATTGGCAACACTGTACGTATACTGGCTACCTAGCAAAAGTCACCTTGCTCATCCTATCATTTGCATGATCTAAATCAAACCTGAGGATCAAAAAAAGGATAAGATCAAAAGAAAAATAAAAAGGGTGCAGAAGATAAAAGCAAACGCCCAAAAAGAGCACTACAAAAGCAAAATAAAAAGCAAAGAAAAAGAGTACTATCATTCAAAAATCTTGAATCCCTGAGGTCCTCAGGTCCATATTAACAATCATAGGGTAGATCTCCATCAGAGCTATAGACGTTTGACTGGAAATGAAGTATGCCTTACAAGTGGTGACATGTCTCACATTAGTGACCTTATTTTGTACACACCACTACACGCTTGTGGATGAGCTAGCTTATAGGCTAAGTTAACAATAAGTTGAAACTATCCTCTTTCAAAATGGTCAAATGAACTTCACTTTACACACATTGATCCATGCTTGGGATATTGTTTTCCAAGCTAGCTAAGATTTTACAAGAATTTTTGCTTAGTTATTTAATGGATTTGATTGCTCAAATTGTTATGTTCGAATATTTTCAAAGAAATTTTCATATATGAAATCTTCAAAATAACGGAATGGATTACACTATCCCTTGTTTCAAAAACACACAAGTGCTTTATTCACCAATGTTCACATCCATCTGCATTGCCATGCATCACATCCCCATCACCAATTCATTCGAAGGTTCATTCCATTCCTGTTTATGTCTCATTCATTTTACATACATTTATTTCTATCATATCTAAACATTTATCAATTCACACATCTATGCTATATCAAAAAAATCACTTCATTCAAATACATATACACTAAAAAAGCATAAACTAACACACAAATAAATACAATATCATATAACATCATAGAATATCATGTATATATAAATATATCTCAAAAATTCCATTAGGCTACAATAAAGTGTGTATCCTTGTGGGTACATCACCACATGTCCATATCATGTATATACTCCTCATACAAAAATTATGGATAGCCATCTGGCCACCACATCACAACTACATCATATGTGCTGCTCTATGGGAGTCTCTCCACTCCCTTTCTCTATCATCATATGCTCTACAACACCTCACTCTTGCAATGCATTGCCCATCCCTCATGCCATTGGTACCTCTCTCCTCACCTTTGGGAACCCTCCCATTACATGTGAGGCCACTGATGCCACCATTTGATAGCTCTTCCTCACTATAGAGGGTGTACTATGCTAGATCTACCAAGACTAGCTATGTTACCTTGACTACAACTTTGAATATGTAGGTATCGCTAAACCACATATAATCAGCTCACCCTCGCACTAGGCTCTCCTCACAACCCATTTTATTTGGCTGCTATCAATCCTAGATTTTCCTATCATAAATGCTTTACCTTTGCTTGTAGACTATCTACCTCTAGTAGTAACACTATCACATCCAAGCCATAGATCTTTGAGGTCACCCATCTCTTCGTAGCCATCGTATCAAGCACCTGCTATTGTATCTCCTCTACACTCACTTTATGACTGGCCTTCTCAACCTCTTCCTCTACCCTCACATCATCCAACAACTACTATAATAGCTCAACTATCTCAATCATCTTATCTCACTCTACCCTAGCCACATCTTGCTCAACAATGAGTGCATCTCTCTCATCGGCCAACTACACCACCCACACTCTCACCTCATCTCTCTCTCTCAAGGTTATCTCTAGCCTCTCCACCACTCTATACCTCTCATCCTCCATCTCTAAGTGATCTTCCACCCAGTATAACTCCATATCGATCAAACTCTCCTCTAGATCCTCCACTAGCTCTCATAACTCCCTTGCCTTCTCCTATGCTGCTATCATCTCCTACAGACCTATCATGAATTCAAACATATGAGGTGCTCACATGGTGCCTCCACTAAATCTTGCACTCTCCTCCATACCTCTACCACCTCCATCATCGATATGTCATCCATCACCCCTACACCCTCAATCATAAATCCCCCACTCTCCTTCGATTGTCCCATAATACTACCACTCACCAATCTATCTTGAACATATCTCCATGGTCGTATGTTCTAGATAAACTGATATAGCTCCATCTCTTCCTCCTACGTAGGTTATAGTGATATTGGTACTCCTGGCGATCCTCCATGCTAGGATGAACTATATGCATCACACGATCCCCCATGCCTTAGTGATACTTATATAACCCCTCCTAGTAGTGCAGTTGTTGCCTCACCCCACCCATAAATCACATCTATCATAGGATCCCATTGCTACCTCGACCATAATATATCATACTCTGTAGTGGTCCCAATATTTTCCACCTTAGGGAAAAAAATCGGCTCATCATGTGTCAAGTCTAATGGTGGCACTACTGGCTTTGGCCGTGTATTACCTGGCACCTTGTAAATCATCATGGGTGTATCTGGTTACCACTGTCATAATCCAAACTATCACAACACCCATGAGAATGCAAAATACTCTACCTACCATAGGTACTTCCCCACCATACATCACCCCTACCTAATATGGATGAGATGCACTACATCCTCCTCCCAACTCGGTGCTCCTCGCCATGACCTCCATCTAATGTCACTCATATATAGGCCTCCCAACCATACGTGATAGTACATAAAATCACCCTCTCTCTCCCTCTTGATCTTCTTGTCCATATTAGTACTCCATATCATCGTGAAGGACACATCATGACCATCCATTGTATGTGATTCATGCGATAGCAAGGATGGTCACAATATTGTAATGTGCTCCCATGCCCACACCTACAACAACGAACTAAAATTGATACTAGATAACTTTGTCCTCACTACTCCATGCAGATCTCTATAGACATATGCTAATAATTCTAGCATCCATGCATACACTATCTTTTGCTCCACCATATCCCATATCATCCCCATCATATTATAGGGGAAGTTTGACTATGAAGTATTTGGCAAGGCATGAATCGCTATCATAAGCATCACCATAGCATGACGATTGGATAGGATCTTGTCTACCCAACACTTCACATAGTCCACCTTGCCCTTCAGCCTCACACTGACCCATCTATATCCAAAAGTCCTCTGTAGAATCCCATCCTATGCATCTCGCTATGCAGTCATCACTGTAATCCCCTCTATCAAAAATCAATAAACGTGATATACATCCTCCAACATAATTGTCATCTCCCCTATCGGGATATGGAAGGTGTTCCTATGTGGATCCCACCTCTCACACAATGTGGATATATAAGCATGATTTGCGTGAACCTCATGCATCTCCCACACTCCATACAACCCTACAACCCGCATCCATACCCCATCATTTGCACACCACACATCCTATAGCTTTCCTCTTAGCTTTCACAACTGATGTCACGTAAATATCTTCTTCACTTGCATCACATTTCAAAATCCACATGTCAATTGTTCCATCCATTTAATTTCAATAATCATATCATATAATTTCACACATCACATTTCAAATTCAGTTGTCAAATAATCCATTTAGTCCATTTCATCATCACATGTACAATTTACCATACATCAAAATAAAAATAAAAAATCAAAGTTCACACGATCTCGTGTGAACATTCCCATTCCCATGTCCTCGTGCGAACTTCAACTGAGGATAATTTTTCATACCCATTTATCCAATCACGCATGTGGTCCCAGCCATTTCATTTTCCCATGCACATACGATGTTAAAAAAATGCAAACACCCATACAAATATGCCAAACCCCACAAGAGCAAACATGCAATACAAGGTCATCAATGAAGAATCACACAGGCTAATCGAACATAGATCTGGGTACCTATTTTCCCATCTAGTACAAATACCAATAAAGTTTTCATCACACACACCATCACATAACAAAAACACTCACATTCATTCATGCACATTTCTTGAAAATACAAAGTCAATCACAAAATAAAAAGCATATTGGGATACCCATTTGGAAAATTTTCTATGTTGTACACATATTTTTACCTGCAATTCCATTCACACACTCCAATTGCACACAAACATACATTTTCATATCCATGCACACATTCCAATGCACACACAAACACATTAAATGTTCTTTTACAATTAAAGTTCCATACATTTCAAGATAAGTCAGGACCACTTACCTTCGATATTCTACCACCCGTGCTCCTGCTAGCCTTATCACTCACCATTCCTCATCTGTCATTTGAAAATTGGCTATGATTGGCTTCTAATCTCCTTTCTCACCACTCTCTCCCACCCTCGCATGATGTAAAATGAAGTCACTTGTGCCACTTTGGCCCTCTATACCTACATTTTTGCAGGTTCACACCGGCACGTGCGAACAAAAAAGTTTGCACTCCCATGTGCAAACCTTATGGTTCATACCCTAATATGCGAAATTATTTTTGCACATCAATTTCTTTATTTCTACAAATAATTCATAAATTTTGCTTAATTCTTCATTTTTCTACCTTTTCCATCACATTTCAGCAACATTTTATCATTATCAATTGTTTCATCACTGATTTTTGTCTCCTCTATCGCCAATTCATCACTTGACAGGGTATTCATCTATTCAAATTAAAAGTTGCCTTGCACATGATCAAACAACCAAAAACATCCAATCATGGATAAAACAAATGTCTAAGAAATTTTTTGCTAACGATTATCTCAAGACCAAAATTCCAACCCAAAGCAAAACAATGTTTGATAGACCTCAAAACACCTATGACTGTAGACAACTCATGAATTCCCTTCTTCATAGTGGCAGCCGTAAGACCACTCTCGAATGAAGCTCCTAAAATTTCTACCCTATGACTCTAGCAGTTTTTCAAATGTTGTCAAAAGAACTCATCAATCAATCGAAAGCAAAAATAGACAAAGGCACTTGTTCCTTCCACAATTGGAATATCTCACATTGACCACAATACAAGACAAACTTATGCCTTCCTCCCTAAAAAAAACAATCATTACAATACTTCAAAGTGTTGTATTCAATCACAAATCATCTTTCTTTTTCTTTTTTATTAATGCCTCTCTCTCACAATCATCCACATTCATCAATTCACATCATCAGTTTTTGTAAACCATAGTTTCACATAAACCAATACAAAAAGGGGTAAAATGTAGACACCCAAAAATCATACATTGTCCCTCTCCTCATCTTCATGGTCAATCAAATTGTAAAACCTTCAAAAATTGCATAAATTGCATTAAAACACTATTCATTTATTAAAATTACTAGTCACTATCCTTAGCCCCCTTAGGCTAGCTAAGCCCCTTCCTACACTTAACTACAAGTCCTCATGTGATCTCCACAACTCAACCAAGGTTAAATTCTCCACCATGGTCAAAAAGCACTTTTTGGACAAAAAGTCAACAACTTTAGTCAAAACTTGCTTTATGGCTAATTTTATGGTTAATTAGGCTAAACATGCTTAATATAAACCCTCCACCTCACCTAGTCTACTTTGACTAGCCTAGCCTTGCCACCTCTCACCTAGATATTTCCTCCACCTCACACTCCCCTAGGTAATAAATGAGAAATGGAGACTTTTGCACATAAAAGGTAATTTCAAATTAGAAGATATTTCCAAAAAGGTTTCAATAAATGCCAAATGGAGACTTTCATCCAGGTCATCATGACTTATATATGGGTGAGGTATTCTCTCACCCAATATCATTTATGATCCAAGACACCTCAGGATACCTCTTAGGTGGACAAATCACCACACACACCTCATAGGGGACATCTCATGGGACACCTCAGCCCCTCCCCTAGCCTTGGCCAAGTCTATAAGTAGAAGGCCATTTTCATCATTTTAGAGATCACCACCTTTAGATTATAGAAACTCTACTACAATCATTCTAGGATTATAGCATCCATCACACATCCATTGTATTCATATAGCCATAGGGTTTTATCATATTCATCTTATCCCTTGTGATATAGACAGGTAATCGACAATGAAGGTGACTTTCGAAGGTTATCCATCGAACCCACAAAGGAGTAATAATACCAGGACAACTCAAAATAAAGATTTTGCAAGTTTAGCCAGAAAAATTTAGGTTTCCACACCCCCATGCAAAATTCCAGGCTCAAACCAGGTTCACACTCACCCATACGAACCTCTACTACAGCAAAACAAAATCCACCAGATATGTAAGTATGGTTTATTTTAGGGTTTTATATCATTTTTATAATTTTCTTAATATTTTAAGCTAGTTTAGAGAGTCTTTTGTCTTCACAAACATGAGTTTTGATTGAGGCAGGCCCCTAAAAATTCTAACAATATTTTGTAGGCCCAATAGATATGAAGAACACATCAAACCAACGGTGGCTCATGAGCAAGAAACCCACCTGCACTGAGGAAAATCAAGAAGACATATCTTGCTACCTTTGAACACATCTAAAAGGGCTTCCCTAAGGAAGACCTTATTATAGCCCTCAAGGCAAGAATTGTAAAAGGAATTTCAATCTGTACCTCTCTTTCATTTCAATAACAAAAGCAGCAAGATTCTACAATTTTGAATGAATGTTGCAGTGCAATAGTCTTTTTAATGTTCCAGAATGAAACCATTAAAAAGACTACTACACTACAACCTTCATTCAAAATTGTAGAATCTTGTTGCTTTTGTTATTGAAATAAAATAAAGGTTACATATTGAAATCCCTTTTACAATTCTTGCCCTAAGGGCTACAATAGGATCTTCCCTAGGGAAGCCCTTTTAGATGTGTTCAAAGGTAGCATGATCTGTGTTCTTGATGTTCCTTAGTGCAGGTGGGATTCTTGCTCGTGAGCCACTACTGGTTTGATGTGTTCTTTATACTTGTTGGGCCTACAAAATATTTTATAATGTTTAGGGGCCTGGCTCAATAAAACCTCATGTTTATGAAGACAAAATACTCTCTAAACTAGCTTAAAACATTAAGAAAACTATAAAAAATGATATAAAACCCTAAACTAAGTTATAATTACATGTTTGGTGGATTCTGTTTTGTTGTTGTAGAGGTTTGCACAGGTGGGTGAGAACCTGGTTTGAGCCTAGAAGTTCGCATAGGGGTGTGTGAACCTGAATTTTTTGGTTGAACTTGCAAAATCTTATTTCTAAGCTATCCTGGTGTTATTACTCCTTTGTGGGTTAGATGGATAACCTTCAAAAGTTACCTTCATTATCGATTACCTATCTAGATCACACGAGATAAGATGAATATGACAAAAACCTATTGCTATTTGAATACGATGGATGTGTGATGGATGCTATGAGCCTGGAATGATTTTAGAAAAGTTTCTGTAAGCTAAATATGGTGATATCTAAAATGGTGAAAATGGCTTTCTACTTATAGACTTGGCCAAGGCTAGGGGAGGGGCTGAGGTGTCCCATGAGGTGTCCCTTGTGAGGTGTGTGTGGTGAGATGTCCACCTAAGAGGTGTCCTAGTTCATAAATGAGATTGGGTGAGAGAATCCCTCACCCATATACAAGTCATGATGACCTGGATGAAAGTCTCCATTTGGCATTTATTGAAACATTTTTGGAAATATATTCTAATTTGAAATTGCCTTTTATGTGCAAAAATCTCCATTTCTCATTTATTACCCAGGGGAGTGTGAGGTGGAGGAAATATCTAAGTGAGAGGTGGCAAGGCTAGGCTAGTCAAAGTATACTAGCTGAGGTGGAGGGTTTAGATTAAGCATGATTAGCTTAATTAACCATAAAATTAGCCATAAAGCAAGTTTTGACTAAAGTTATTGACTTTTTGCCCATAAAGTGCTTTTTGACCATGGTGGAGAATTCAACCTTAGTTGAGTTGTGGAGGAGGTCACATGAAGGATTTATAGTTAAGCGTAGGAAGGGGCTTAGCTAGCCCAAGGGGGCTAAGGATGATGAATAGTAATTTTAATGAATGAATAGTGTTATAATGCAATTTTCAAAGGTTTTGCAAATTGATTGACCGTGAAGATGAGGAGAGGGACAATATGTGACTTTTGGGTGTCTACAAAAATCTGTCATAGTAATACCTCTTTGAGATGTCCTCTCAATTTTAGAGTAGATGAAGCATTTTGAAGAGGCCCTTCAAAAGTAGAAAGAGTTGAGTAGACAGATTATACTCATTGTGCTACAAGTCTCCATCTTAGAGTCTAGTCAACCCAATCCTATGCTATTCTACCTAACCCTAATCTATAGAGACAAGTTGATACATAATTTCTTGGTGAACTTGGGGTCAAGAACATTGATCATGCCCAAAATAGTAAAAAATGAGCTCAACTTAGTATATAAACCTTCCAGCAATAGGGTAATTCATATAGATGGTACTATAGTACCAATATTTGAATTGGTATAAGATCTTCCTTTGGCACTCCAAGCATGCCTAGACCTAATATTGTGCTAAGATATAACGATGATTGATCTATCAACCACATTCAAAATATACCTTTTGAGGGACTTCACCATCAAGATCAAAGGATACCTTTCCCTGGTCTGGACTCACATGCTACTTTAAACTAGATATAGGACCAAATTTAATATTTTTATCAAAACCCCTCCACATGCACCACATAGAACAAGTTACCTCTATGGAAATTGAGGAGCAAGCCTACACAGTTGAAGAGGAGCCATCAAAACCAAACTACTAAATGGATGATATGCATCCATACATTCCTAATGACCACCTCGAGTAGTGGGAATCCAAGATATGGGGGTCAAATTTTGATGAGACATTTGATCTAGCTGGGATGGGATGACCCATCATCATAGGTATGATGTTTAAATTGTAAATAGCAAAAACAAAAAATAAAATAGGGGGAAATTTTTCTCCTTGTGAATTGGAAGGTATTTCCAAAGCATATAGTAGGATGCCCAATTTATGAAGCAAATCCTAGGGCAACCTCATCATTCATTCGATCAAGAGGAGACATATCTCTAGGAATACATTTGACTCAATATTAGGGATGACCTCTAGAGGGATAAGAGACTTTCACCAAAGGAGCACAGATAATATGATTAATGAAGGACAAGGATGCTCAAAGATTTTTGATGTTTCAAGGTGATATTCACCCTCAAACCAAGCATGTAGTAGATCCTCGCTCACCTAAATCAAGAATAAAAATGATAATGGGTGAAGCAATGCCCACCATCCAATCAAATCCCATATATTGTTGAGGATGCGACTACCATAGTATTATGGAGGCACATAACCCAAACTTAGCTATTAGAATATAAGCACTTAATTTACTCATAGGGAGGTGTGTCTTGATATCTACCATAAAGCAATTGCTTATAGGGCCACAATGACTAACACTTGGATAGAAAATGCTAAATTTAAAAGCATGATTGGGAGATCTGTTTGGTAGGTATATGAATTTGTTAGCTATTTATAGCATATACAATGGGAGATAGCAATCACAAGATGCAGAAATAAATAAAGTAAATCTGTGAGATGACTGAAATATGCTATAAATAGAAATGACAAAAAATATTACAATAGTAGCTATGGAGGAAATGGACACTCCATGATATAAGCTACTACTCCATGAATGAGCACTAAGATTATAGCTCACACACACACTACCCTATTGCCTATCTACCATACACTGTATTTGATATAATGACTTTGATATCTATCTTCTACATCTATGACCATTATATAGGAAGATAAGTTCCTTGGCCAAAAATCTACCTAGTTGTACAAGTGTATGACTTGCACATTACAACTTGCACATTGACACTTGTGCATTTATTACATTAAATGAAGTAACTAGATAACTTCTCCCTAAAGTAACCTAATGTCCTAAGTATGTACCAAGGAAGGTACATTTACATGACCCAAATAATGTAATATACTCTATTTCTAACACCCCCTTGTATTACAATATTTGGGTATTGAAGACTTTAGTCTTCCTTGTGGATCTTCTTCCATATGATGGCTTTGAATTTGATATTCTTCAAAATGATATTTGGATTCTTCAGTAGCTACTTTAGTATTCAGATGATGCAAAAATAGGTTGAAGTTGTAAACCCTTCTTTTAGTTGACCTTGCACTGTATTCCTCCTTCATTGGTATCCTTGCAAGTATCTTGGTTTTGTCTTCATGATGACATGTTTTATTTTAATATACCTTTTATTTCTTTTCCTTCTTCTTATTTTATGATTCTGCAATGGTGCTGATGGAGTTTTTGCTTCATGACAAGTTAGTATATCATCACAATAATAATATTCTTCTTTATTGTTATCTTGTTTCTTGTGTTGATTAAGTACAAACACAATTAGAGATAGATACACCATCAGACATTCTTCTGGTGAGAATATAACCAATCCTTGTGAATTCCACCATGTTGTGAAGAGGATATCATGAAGATAGTTGATCAATGTTGTAAATATACCTTCTTTAGCTTCTTTAAGAAATAGGGAGAACTTTTCTTTGTCACTAGAGGATAGATACTCATATCCTTCTAGAGTATCTATTAAGTTTTGAGAGTAGTATTCTACTTCATGAAATAATTCTTCATTATTGAAGGTATTTCTCAAGATATTATCCATGATAGATATGATCCCTGATAGAAGTATATAAGCTTGATTTGATAAAACCTATATTAATCCTTGATTCTTGTAGGCTTCCTTATGTCTCCCTAGTAATGAGAATGAGTACTCTTAAGGATTTTTAGGTTTTGTAGATAGCTTATTTATTGCTAATGGATTTGCAACTTGATAAACAATAGATTCTAATTTTACTAAGTCTTGTAGAATACCTTATGACTCCATAGTATGTTTTGGACAATATATAAAGTGCTTTTGTAAGTCAAAGTTCAATCTTGGTTAATTTTATAAAGTTTTGTGAATGCTAAAATCAACTTCTATTATACTTATTGCTCCTACTGAACTAAGCACTTTTTATAGATTTTAAGAGGTTTTAATATTGGATCTTTTGTCTCTATTTGATAAGATTTGAGACAAGTAAATATTATGATCTTCAACCTTTAAATGTTTTTGATAAACCTATTATAATGGCCCTATGAGATTTGATTTTAATTTTTCTAATTTCCAATAGTAGACCTTATGACTCCCAAATTTGGAAAATTAGAAAAGATAATAATATTTGCAAAGTATTAAATATTTCAACCTAAGTAGAAGGCCTTATATATCCTATGTTAGTTTACAAATAGTATTTTAATTTTTGGTAAGTTATCTCCTATGTCTTTTGCTTTCTCAACCTTAAAGTTTATCCTTAAAATTATAACCTTATATCTCCCATGTTTGAAAGAAATATTAATGAGATAGTTATCTTACCTTAGCCCCTTGAATTCACACTTGAATGGGGTTGGTTTTAACTGAAATATGACAATACTTTACATTCCCTTTTTTGTGGCACTTAACTTGACAAATCTGAATGACCAAGTGTGGTATGGCTATCAAGCTTGATCTTCAATGCTTGGAGAGTAGATTTTGACCTTATTCAATGGATATTTAAATGCTCCTATGATCTCCTTCTTCCATGTTGCACTTAGAAATGGATTGACTATGCTATTCCTTCTATCATTTGATTGTAATTTTCTCTCCACTTCACGTTGCGGCTATTGAATGTGAATTATTTCCTTTCGCTCTCTCTAAATTGCATTTAAGGGCAGTCATTGATGGACAAGTGGCACTTGCATTTCTTGAGAGTGCTGCCACTTCTTCTTGTAATGTTGATGCATCAATCGTTACTCCTTTGTAATGTATTAATCTTGCTTTGAGCGCTATCAATGTTCATATCTTGAGCGTTAGAGATATGATAGCCATTAGGGAATATTATGCCAAGTGGCACTCAACCCTTTTGCATGGGATTTTCGAAATAATTCCTCTACTAAGGAGATTATAAATCCTCGATTATCCTCCTCCTTAGCTTACTTTGATTTCTTGAACATCAAGCAACATATTTTATTTTATAGGTAATTTGTGAGCCACCTTGGATCTTTGAACGAGGATGAGGTAGCTCTCTTGCTACCCTTTGTTGATGCTATTCCAAATGTAGCATTTTCTCTTCTTATTTGTGCTTATTCCTTCGCTGTACTCCATGTTCACATTGATAGAAGTGAAGCTTGACATGTCTGAATGCTGAATGTGCTCTATCATTTTTTTTTATGTAGATAACTTCTTTTCCTTGCTATGGTTTACGTAAATGTTTATGATATATTTTATTTGGATTATGTAAATAACCTTGGTAGGCTTGCTGTCATTTACATAAAATATTCCTTTGTCTTGCAGATCTATTCTTGGAGAGAATACCCTTTCGTTGTTGGAGAATGCTCGATCCTTTGGCCATTCTTTTGTCTACCTTTTTTCATGTACCTATTATGCCTATTGTGGCACATTTAAATATACTCCTTTCCCTATGTTTGATGTATTGTGCAATACCATATAACCTTTACATGTATCTAGAACCTTTTTATTGCACCTTTTCTTGCACTCTTTTACATGTATGAGATTCTTTAATATGTAGTAGATTAATGAGTGAAAATGAGGGTTTTAAGGATGTCTCTTTTGGCTAGACTCCTTACCCTTTTCTTGGATGATTGATGGTGAATCCAAGCCTTGTAAATGATTTAGAACATAAGCTTTATTGTAGTTGTATTAACCCTAAGTGCTTTGTATTTGAGACTCACCAAGTCTCAATATGAAGCTTCTTTTTTTTTAGCTTTTATTTGCTTGTACTAACCAATTTTGATGGATTCTATTGGCCACTATGAGTTACAGGTTTTTGTGATTTAAGAGTGTCTTTAGAAACTTGATCCAAACTAGATTTTTTAGCCTATATTTCAAAGCACAAAACTATTTTCTTTTGAGAGTAATAATAGTGCAAATGAATCTAACAAATTCTACTTTTAATGCACTAATAGATTACACCTTATCGATCCAATCTACTATCAAGAAAATGCACTTAATCAATTCACTATAACAAATCAAGAATAATCTCAAATGAACCTTCAAGATTTATTCTGTAAATTTATTATAAGCAAGATATTAGGAGATAGTCTTATTTTTCTTTCCAAAGTAGATAATAGTCTAGTTGATAGATTATTGAAATTCTAAAATATAATCAACTCCTAATGTGCAAATTAACCTTAAAAATAACCTTTATTTTTGCACACTTGAAGACTATAATATAAAGCTCCTCTTCACAACTTTAATCAGGATGAAGGTGCTTTAATAAATCTGATAAGTAATCAAACTAATGAATATACTTGCACTGATAGTTGATTAACTTTTTCTAAATGCTTTTGTAGATCCTTTTCTACTTCTATAGAGGATGTAGATATTGGTGCCTAAATATCACCAAGTTGCTAACTTGAGTAGGATCTTACAACTCTTTGTAAACAGTTTTGAACAACTCATTCACAAAATTGATGATCTCAAACTTTCTTTCATGAGCCTAGGATTTGGTGACTTTGATATCCTCTTGTAATATCCTCCTTCTACTATATATTTGGATAATTTTGTATTTTCTGAAGCAATGACCTCTTGCTATAGGAGGTAATATTCAAATCTTCTGGATTTGATAAGCTTCTTCTAACTTCAAATCTTCTTGTTGAATTCTGACTTCAAGCAAAATATTCTTCTCAAGATTATGAATATCTTGAGATATTCACTGGATTCTTCTTCTACTTGAATTTGGTACTCCTTGCCAAATTATCCTCCTCTTGGGCTTGTTGTCGGATGGTGATAATTATCCCAAGTCCTTCACTATCAAGGGCTTCTCCTTGGTAGTGGATTTCTCTAGTGATTTATCCTTTGATGATTTCTTTAGCAAGGCTCTCATAGCCTTTTACTGGATGCTCATTGAGACCTTGTCAAGGTCTTTGAACTTAAAACTTCTTTTGGTCTTCCTTGAGACCTTATCTTCAACATTCTACTTTTGGAAGTGTTGGTGTTGATATATTCTCCCAGATCTTTGATTCTACTACTTCTAGATTTGAGCAAGACTCTCCTAGTCCTTCTTCTTCTTCTTCCTAGTTTGGAAGTTCTTCAATGAGATATCTTCCTGATATCTTTTGCTTCAGGTACTGGATTGATTCTAAAGAGGTTTTTCTTCATAACTTTCTTGTAGAAAGCTTTATCGACGAACTGGATCTCCTTTACTTGCAACAAAAAATATTAGTACAACAAAAAATATTAGTACTAAAATATGCTTATGAATTAGATCCTCTCTTATGGAATCTTCTTCAGGATAAAGGTATCTATGGTCTGTTTCAATATCAAGGCTTCTATGATCTGTTTCAGTATCAAGGCTTCTGTGGCCTATTCTTAAATATCAAGGTTTCTATGGCCTTTTCTTCTGTATCAAGGCTTCTATGACCTTTTCTTCTAGATAAAGCTTCTATGGCCTTTTTCTTCTAGATCAAGGATTCTATGGCATTTTATTAAGTATCAAGGCTTCTATGACATTTTATTCTTGTGAATTTATTCAATCTATCAATGGATATATCTTATCTCCAGACTCCACCATGATTCTTTTGTAGAAGTTTCTTCTAAAGTATTCTCCTATCTCCAACAACTAATATCTGCACTATGAAGACAGTCTAACCTTAAGACAACGAAGTTGAGGTCTCCTAGATTTCTATTATAGGAGGTGTACCAATCATCTGAGTATTAGTTCCCTACAATAAAAGAAAATTTTAGGTAAGTATTTCTAGATGTTTGAGCTTCACTAGTTGATTCATCAACCTAGTGGATCAAATGTTGAGTCATAGTCTTCACGAGTTTTCCTTCAACTTTGTGGAAAGACTAGCCCTATGCAATATCGGTATTTCTAAAATTGAGATCTTAGTCCTCACTTGTAACTCTCCCTAATTCTACCACCTAGATTCTTCTGAGAAATTTTTATAGTGACTAGACCAATGGCGTGTCAAGTTCTCGAAAAACTCAGGATCAATAATAATGGTGGTTTCCCTATAGACCTACTGTGGCTTGATCTACCATAGCTCTAATACCATTGTTAAATTTTGATGCCACATACAATGGGAGATAGCAATCACAAGATGCAAAAATAAATAAAGTAAATATGTGATATGACTAAAATATGCTATAAATAGAAATAACAAAAAAAATTACAATAGTAGCTATAAAGGAAATGGACACTCAATGATATAAACTACTGCTCCATGAATGAGCTATGATATTATAGCTCACACACACACACTACCCTACTACCTATCTACCACATACTATATTTGATACAATGACTTTGATATCTATCTTCTATATCTATGGCCATTATATAGGAAGATAAGTTCCTTGGCCAACACTCTACCTAGTTGTACAAGTGGACACATTGCACATTATAGCTTGCACATTGATACTTGTGCATTTATTACATTGCATGAAGTAACTATATAAATTCCCCCTAAAGTAACCTAATATCCTAAGTATGTACCAAGGAAGGTACATTTACATGACCCAAATAATATAATATACTCTATTTCTAACAGAACCTAATGGCTGAGAATTGTTTGTAGGAACCAAGGAGCATTTAATGATTTGATATTCCACCCATTGAAAGTATGCATGTGAGTCTTATGCGTGACATAAGGGCCAAATTTATCAAGAGTTAGAAATAGTTCTAGATTTATAGTAAGATTAGTGACATGCTTGAAGATGGATTGGCTTGGGGAAAGATGCTTGCATAATATTAACATAGTTGATGGATAACAATGCCATTAAGAACTTGCATTCTCATGGGAATCATCACCTATTGCTCAAAAACCCATCAAGTTGATGATAAGACAACTATCATGGCTGAACATGAGGAAGGATAGCAAATAATCATACCTTTGTTGATTCAACTATACAAGAAATATCATATCCCATTGGTTTGTCATAGAAGGTCCAATAGAAAGGACTTATGAGGAAAGAGATTTTGATGACTTACCCAATGATAAGGTCTATAAAAAGAGGATTTCTCTATATCTCATGAGCTCTTGAGAAAATCCACTATCCAAGTGAGAGGGGACCCAAAGTTCCTTTCATCTACCAAATAGCTGGTGCCAAGAAGATGTCTAAAAGGTCAATAAGGGAAAGCCTTCAAAGGAAGATGCTAGCAAATTTGAAATACCCTATACCATGAGGCTATGCTAACCCACCAAACTAGGAATATGATTATGTATAGCCTTTCTAGCGATAGCTATAAATGCAAGAACACGACACTTAAAATAGAATAACAAAAAACCAAATACTACAGTGAGACACAAAGATTGCACAAAAAAACTTATTCAATAAAATAGGGGGGAGCTGATAAACTCCTTTATTACAATCAGTGTTCCATGTGAATATTTGATACAATATATTACAATGGCGCTAGGGTTCTCTGAAATTCTAGCTGACAACAACAGAAGTGTCTTCAAATTGGGGTGTGTCCTTAATTCCAATAGGTTGAGTGAGATTTAAATATCTAATGTTGGGCCACTCCAGCTTCAACAACCATCAAATAATATGTGAAATTTGTAGATCTGCATACACAAAATAGAACAAAGGGAGTTAGTAATACCTGTGAGGGCTCCACAGTGTGAGGCACTCGGACATCAATAAAACCCTAGTTTAATAGTGAAGGAAGAGAGCATGCAAGATCAATAAATTATTAAATAAAGTCCATTAGATGAGATATACCTTGCTTTGGTTTAGTTATTTTTGGTGGCATGGCGTTGCAAGCTCAGATTCACATTTTTGTAGTTGCAGCAGGCTTGAACATGCACTTGGTAGGATCTGACTCGAGCTTCACAAACTCTGGTGTGCACCTACGAGATACAACAAGATCTAGAGAGTGCCTGCGGTATACAATAGGCTCTGGTGAGCACTTTGTAGGCTCTACGATGAACCTCACAAGCTCTAGATGGCACTTGCAGGTTAGGGTAGAATCTGCAAAAGCAGATCTAGGTGATGGCGATGAATGCAGCGGATGGATGGGGGATGACTAGAACAAAAAAAGTCTTGTTGGTGAGCTAGGGATTCAAATTTTTAGGATTCTATGCTAGGGCTTCAGCAATAATTCCTCCAGGGTGTAAATGTCTAATTCTCAAGGTTCCAGTGGATTCCAGTTCTAGGATTTGGGCATTTGAAAATGCCCCTATTTATAATACAACCTAGGGTTTTTTAGGGTTTTAGCCTTACACTTTTGATCGTGTGGCTAAGATTAAATTAGATCCTAAGGTTGAGATTACTTTTTGAATGTGACATGGATTAATGAATATGGATGGTGGAGATTAGAATGGATCGGACGATTGTGGTTAATTGAGTTTATAAATATATATTTTATAATAAATATATTATAATATAATATAAAATATTATATTAAATATTAAATAATATAAAATAATATTAAAATAATCCCAATTAGGCTAGGAAATGGTGGGAAATGGCTAAAATGATGGAATGGATGGCGGGAAAGGTGGATTTGGGCCAAATAATTGGTGGGAAGGGTGTATGGTGGACAAGTGGGTGGTGGGATGGTTAGGATGGAGGATTAGTGGCTATAATTTGGTGTCTATAGTAGCTAAGGAAAATATTGCTATTAGTAAGAGTTCTAGAACCTTTTTGATGATAACTATAAGGGCTCTATCTTTAGTAAGACCCCTTCCCATACAATGATCACAAGCTTGTCCATCATCTAGTTGGGTGGGTTTAGAAACTAAACTATCTTCCATTTAGGATTGGATTCACAATGACTATCTAATAAGTCACCAATACCTAGTGTAATTACCAAGGAAATATTAGCAGAGAACCCTAGGGAATAGAGCTCAGGAATAATGGAAGAAAAAGAAGGGGCTAAAGGTGATTGGACAAAAGATTGTCATCACCCAAAAAATATTACAATATGTAGAAATACAAGCATCTTGGGTATTTCAAATTATTAATTTTTTGTAGATCGTGTAACCTTCTTGGTACATAAAGAGGTCACCTCAATCATGGTTGACAAGGAAAATAAAATCTTTCTAGACTCTACAATTTATCAAATATTTCATCTAGGACCAAAGGGAGTAAGCCATCCAAACTAGACAAAGAGAATAGTTTGGGCACACTCCCAAATGAAGAATTTTGGTAACCTTATATAAACGTAATTTTGAAGCATCAAAAATAAAGCAAGGAACAAGGCCATGATAAAATATACATTCAATAAACCTAGGATATGAGCTACACTAAAGCTCTGATTAATAATCAAGAGTGAAAGAATTGTCTAGAGCCATAAGCCTCCCAAGAATTCTATTTTGATAGCCTAGGTAAATATTGAAATTGCTTAAGTTTTTTCTTACTTACATGCAAAATCCAAAGGTAAACCTCCACCCAAAAGTCTCAAGCCAAAAGCAATAACTTCCCCACTCCATTTTTCCCATTTCCCTTTCCCTTGTTTTTATTTTTTGCTATTTGTAGTTTCTAATTTTTGGTTTTGCATCCAAGGATAAAGTAATCAATTTGCGATTCTCTTCCTTTAGTAGGTGAAGGATACTTGGGAATCATTAATATTATAGGGAATTTTTCTATAGTTCTACTTTACTTAAAATCTAGATCAAAAGTGAGACAAGTCAAATAGAGGAGTTAGAAGGTGCATCTTGTCTTCTATCAAAAGTAAAAGTGCCAACCTCATTGCATAAAAAGAAGTGGGTATATTTTGAGCCATGCCAATCATTGGATCTGAAATCAATAATCGATGCTCCGTTCTTACTTAAAATTAATAGCTTGAGGGCACCAAGATCCATAGGCCATCGATTTTCTATTTAAATATTCATGTTGATTTTTTTTATGGGTAAAAGTAGTAGAAGAAAAAGTTCTCCATCGTAGCCTAGGCCAAACATGTGGTAGATAGTCAAAAGCAGAAGACGATGAAAAATGGAGCATGATTAGATAAGGCCCACCATAAGCTAGAGGAGATCCCATATTATATAGGGATACATGGTGGATGCCTACGTATACAAGAAGATGATCTAAAGAAAAATTCAAGAGATATTTTCTTTTGGCCACTAAAGTTGAATTTTATGGCCTAGCCTATTAGAACCTTCTATGTGGTAGTTATAGTGGCCACTTGTCACATGAGTAAGCCTATCCTACCATCCTACACTAGTTAGGGAAGCCATGTCTACTATATCAGCATATGAGAGACTCCAAAGGGAAACTTGGTGAGACCTTAATGACACAACCATCCTAGAGTTACAAAAACAAGAGGTGGTAGCAAATTACCACCCAAGGGCCTAAAGACCTCCAACATTGATGGCCCTGGATCTAGAGACTGCAAAGATACCAACTAAAAATTATAGGAGGATTTTTATTATAGAGAAAAAAAGAATACACAAGCCTTTTGCATAGAGTTTTAGAGTAAAATGTCCCTCATCTTGGCCTATAAACATACCCATAATTTTATTGTAAAGAAATTGAGAGTTGCTTGCTCATGTCTCATATCTAGCCTTGTGAGCTCTTCCTTTCACTCCTTTATCATATGAGAAGGGCTTAAAACTAGAGTCATTGTCTAAGGAGCATCGAGCCTCTTTATGTCACATGCCTTATAACTATTTCAACAAATAAATGGAAGCTGTTACTAATTTTGCTATATCCTACTTCTCTTGGTGTGCTTTTAGTTTTGGATTATGTGTAACGTAGTATGTTCAAATTATAGCTATTAGAATGTGATGAATGTGTTTATTTTTAACTTGTTCATGTAGTCAATAGAGGAACCTTGATCTTGGTGCATCACCCTTGTAGCTTAGGTTTTACTTTCCTACATGTTTACTTTCTATCCTTTACGTTTCCTATATTTTATTTTCATTGTATTTCATTTTCCTACACCCCCTATAAAAATCAAACATGAGCATGTGAGGCTTGAAAGTGCTCAAAGATCAAACCTAATTAGGATCCAACCTTCGATAAAAACCCTAAATGTTGCTTTGAAGGCAATCCTTTCATCCATGATGCTTCAAATTGTATCACTCTATGCAAGGCACATGTGTCCTAGGTGCATCGAGATTTTACCTTGACAAGCCAAAACATCCAAACATGACAATAAAAGTCTCAAAAGATAATCTATACCACATTATCCTTACCCTTGTGTTATATCATAGTCAAATTTGTAGAGCTTAGTGACCCATTTTTGCTATAAGGAGAAGAAATTCATTGTTCCAATAAATATTTTAGGCTATGATGATCTATCTTGATGATGAAATGTTGCCCTATTAGGTATAGTCACTTATGGAGGACCTCAAAGATGATGACCATTTTTTTCTTTCATAAGTTGATTTGAAGAAATCACATCTTGATAATTACTTGTTGATAAATGCAAGGTAATGGCATTCTTGCATGAGTACACCCTCCAACCCAATCCTTGATGCATCACTCTATTATAAAGAGAAATTAGAAATTGCTAGCAATAGGGCATGACACATAGCATTTTTTGGAGAAAGGAAAGACTTTTATACTTAATGTATCCACAAAAATTCATCCTTACATAGCAAAGCTATCATAGGTGCTATGTTCTTACCATAATCCTTGATAAATTTGTGGTAGAATCTTGTGAGTTTGAGGAATTCCCAAAGACTCTTCAATGTTTTGGGTTTAGGCCATTCCTTCATGACCTTAATTTTTGTAGGGTCCACATGCACCCCATCCTTGGACATAATATATCACAAATATTCCACTTCCTTCACCCTAAAGTCACACTTCGATTATTTGACATAGAGTTGATTTTCCTATAATAGTTTTACAACCTAGTCAACATGTTGAAGGTGTTTGTTCCATATCTTATTGTATACCAAAATATCATCAAATAAGACCAAGGTAAAATTATGTAGAACGGATTGAGAACCCTATTCATCAATACTTAGAAAGTGGGTGGTGCACTTGTGAATCCAAAAGGCATAACTAGTAACTCATAATGTCCCTCAGGAGTTTTGAAAGCCATTTTAGTTATATCATCTTCATGGATGTGGATTTGAAAGTACCCAGAACAAAGGTCCAACTTGGTGAAATATCGCACCCCATGGAGCTCATCTAGTAAGTCATCAATCATTGGTATGGGAAACTTATCCTTGATGGTGATATTGTTAAGTTCATAGAAGTCCACACACATCCTCCATGATCCATCTTTCTTGTGTACTAGCAATACTAGGGAAAAAAGAATTTATACTTTGGAAGATAAATCTTGCATCCAATAACTCAACCATCTTATTGATCTTATTTTTTTGATGGTAGGGGTACCTGTATGGCCATACATTTAGGGGTTGAATCCTTGGTACCAAACTAATCCTAAGATCTTCTAGTCAAATGGGATGTAGTTGAGTCAACTTCTAAAAAAAGTTCCAATTCTTAATGAGGATGAATGATAAATGAGGGGTACCTTTTCAAACTACATGGCACACACTGCATTTGGAAAAATCTTCCAACTACTATCTTGTGATATTTTAATCATCCATTGTATTTTATGGGATGTTAAGTTCTTGGATTTCTCATCATTTACTCCTTGTATAGTGCGTGTCGCATGGAGAAGTCCCATAATATTGGTTCTAGAGTTCTTAGATAAGGGTAACCTAACACAATATCCATACCTCCTAAGGGAACTACGTAGATATTAGTTTAAAATTGGTAGTCACGTATGGATAGGTGAGCATTTTGACATTGCCTGATATAGGTCATGATATCTCCATTAGCAATCATAGCATTAATTTGGTCCTAGTCATAGATGAAGCAATTTTCCCTTTTTGCTACACTAGGGTCTATGAATTTATTTGTGCTATCATAGTCTAGTAAGATCAACACCTGTTCCCCTTTGAGTAAACCCGAAACTATCATGCATCGGGATGTTGATATTCCTAAAATAATATTCAAGGGAAGTGTAGGCATATTTTCTATGGGCTTGTCAGGTAAAATATCTTCATCCACTAACTCCAATTGTTCTTCTATTGAGTCCACAAAATAATCCCCTATGTTTTTAAAAGAAAATGAATCATTGCTCATATCCATAAGATAGAGGTATTATATTTTACATTTGTGTCTAGTGGCCCATTTTTCATCATAGTTATAATAAAGTCCCTTAGTTCGATGGTTCACAACATCCTCTAATGTTATCCCCTTTACTGTTGGAGTCTTTGGAGCATTACTATTTGTGGATACAAAGTTTTTATGCTAGAATATTATGGGTTTGGAGGCCTTCTATTGCGAATTCCAATTACATTTTACAAGTTTGGCTAACCCCATTACAGTCATGTATATGTTTCATTTGAGCATTTAGAACTCAATTTTAATTTATTCTTTAAAGTTATTGATGAAACCAATCTTGAAAAATATGTCTAGGCAACCTTCTATTATATTGGTTAGCTTCTCAAAAGTTGAAATATATGTAGGTACTATACTTGTCTATCAGAGATTGATGAGGGCTCCAATAAAATATTTAAACTTTAAAGGTCCAAATTGACTAAGGAGTTCATTTTTGAATTGTGTCCACCCAATGTTTGGTACTTATTTTTGTAACCATTGATACCAATGGAGTGCTTCAAGGTCAAAATGAAAGGCAACCATGAAAATCCCTTGGTTGATGGGTGTATCATGCAGTTCATACTATTGCTTGGTCTTAATTAACCAAATTTGTGTATCAGTCCCATCAAACCTTAGGAGATCTATTTTAGGAAGTCTAAGGGTCATGCCTCTATTTTTTCTTGATTGCTGATAGTTATATTAAATAATGATCCTAGAAAAATTGTCTTGTAAAGAGCTTTCCCTTTGACCTTCTAGGCTATTTTCAATGTACCCATAAAAATTTGGACTTTTAAGATTAAGCACTTTGATGCCTTGAATAATTGAGTCTTAGATATGCTTAAAGTCTGCTATCATGCTAGTTAGGGTTGACATCTAGGCAAAAAACTCATTTATGGTATTCAACTTGATGAGTTGTTCCTCCATGTTGTGCATTCGAACCTTTATTGCTTAAGTTTAAGTCTCTGGTGGTATTTACTATAAATATAATTGCTATTTTAGCAAAAAAGTTTGAGTCTTTGGTCCCAACAAAGTGTATGGGTGCTATATACCAAAATGATCAACTCTAAAATATGATAAAAATGGACTATAACACAAAATGATGATTTTGGGGGTCCCCAAAAAATTATATGGGTACTTGTCGCAACCCCAAAGTTCCTTAAACCTAGTTTACTCTAATTCAATCCCTTATTTTTTATATATTTTAAAATAACATCATAAGGGTTGATAAAGTTCTCATTCTAATGAAAGATAGACCTAGTCTCTAGTAATCCTTCCTAGAGTTGAATAACTCATAACCCTCAACTAAGAGTTACAATCCAAGCCTAATGTGCAACCATCCCTACTTCACCACACTTCCATTTGTGTGAAGCATTAGTGCAGCTCTCTTTCACTCCAACTACCTTTAATTCCTAACAATATAGTTGGTTCTCCTTTCGCTCCATTGAAAGGAAAGGCCCTAGTCCTTACCCTTGCACAAGTCCTTTAGTTCAAGGGTTCTAGGACACTAGTCATTCTCTTCACGCAAATATTTTAGCGTAAGAGATCTATAGACATAGTTCACTACTCTTTATCACAAGCCTTTTAGTGAAAGAGTTCCATGGATATGCTAATCTCTACTCACTACCCAATTCCTTTAGAGTAGGAGTACTAAGCATCATCCACAATAATTTGACCAACATATTTTCCCAAGAGGATCCCTTACCCGGTATCTAATATATAATCGGGCTCCCTCTAGTTCCCATTACCCAAACTATTTCAAAAGTGATATCAATTACACGAGTATGAGTTGGGAGAATTCTTCATTAAATTATTTTAAACTAATTAACCAGCTTACTTACATTTCATTACTAATCATTGAGTAATGAGTATCCATCGATTATAGACGTCACCCAAAGGCTCTAAATACCCAAATGTCCATATTCATTTATAGGGTAAAATTTATAATATCTACTTTACTCAAGACACATCGATATTCTCGAAGATACTCTAAATCTCGGCTTCATAGAACATAATCTAATGCATTAATCAATTTAGCTTAGTTTCAGGTGATTCTAGGTAAGTCCCATAAGACACCAAAATAACATATGCATATCTTTACATGAGGCCAAGTTAACTCAACTACATGATCTTGATTATCATAATAGAATCATTCAACATCTATCCAAACTATAAATAGAATTCCAAATCACACTTCTGGTAGTACATCACTAGACAACCCCTAGAGATGTATATACAAGTGACTCAATTCATGAGATGTCCATATCTACAAAAGAATTGCATTAAGGTAGTCGAAGTTCTACTATCATTCATCACTTGAATAGGACTAGTTTCATCTTCCAACTGGTGATCATTGAGCACCAACTACTCCTTGAAAAGCTTTACTTCCTTCAACTGGAAACATCCCATGCTCGCATCCAATGTAGAGATTATTTGGTGTAAACTCTAGTTGCACCTATGATTGCATCACACCACATCCATAGAATACTTCGAAGAATGCAACAATACCAATCGAGAAAATATTACCTTATAATGGGGATCAGAGATGGCTCCTTAGCTCTTTCAAGAATGCTCACAAAGCATTCATACTAAGTCTCAAATTCCAACCATTCTCTTTGAGGATTCTCAAATAATCATTCAAAGCAATGAACAAATCTCTCTAAATTTTAACAAAAGCAATGATAATACAATGCATTCATTAAACACATTCCTTTCAAAGAATAGAATTCTAGAATAAACAAATACAGCAGAAGGTATCCATTCTTCCTCTAATACATCTATCAATTACCATTCTTCAGGAATTCACATCAACCTAGTCTTTAAGGTTTAATTCATTTCTATCTTCTCAATAAAAATAGAACCAAGCATAATCAAAATAATCATTCACTCAAGGGACGAGTTTCAATTCAATCGTCATCATCTTTACTATCAACAACAATGATATATTATGCATTCAATATACACATTCCCTACAGACATAGAATTTAGGTATAATCAAATGCAATTGAAGGTCATCGTTCTCATTTCCAATGACTACACATTCACCAAGTATCTTGTCTTAACTGCTAAGTTTACCCAATCATTTATGACACGATAAAAGAGTAAATAAAAGATACACTTAAATGCCTCCACTATTCCAAAACTCATGCTATACACTACTCAACAATCATCAACATCATTTTCTTCTCCTAGTAACCAAATCAAGGAAAAATAATTCCCAAAGGTAAAACTAATCCATTACTGGTGACTAGGTTGGATGAACCTACTAATGGGATTCTTGGATAGGAGTGTAGATAGCACTAAGTTTAGAACACAACCATTCTCCTATAAAAATAAAAGTAATTATGGGATGTTTTCTCTATCAACATACCAGATATAAAGCATAATCATTTCTTTCATATGATGGACTATCAATGATATATCCCAAACACAGTTGAACTCACACAAGCACATTTTCTAATCACAAATTCTTTTGAAGTTTTAACACAACAAGAAGCATCATTTTTTTTTACTTACTAAAACTAGTTGCTCATTGCCTTCACACCTCTGTTTCATCCAAAAACTAGTCTTCCGAAGCTCTCTCCCAAAATATGATTCCTCTCTTTCCTTTTCCTATTTTTTTTTCTTTTTTCCTCCTTTCATCTGATGTCCACTCCAGTCTAGACTTCTATGCATTAACTTCCCTTGTTTCCTTAACAACCCACTCCATTGCACTTCCCCACAAGGAATCCAATGAACATACCATAACCAGATCCACGTTCTTACAATAAATGCTATGGGTTCTAAAATAGTCGGAAGTAAAGCACTTACCGAAACATTAAAAGAGAAATCATTTATAAAAACTATCCTTTGCTCTATGTTGATCTTTCCCTATTATTTTCACTATGGTAATTATCAACCAACAATTGTTCTTTTATTTTATAATATTTCATTATAAGAAACTACTATAACACACAAATGCAACTAAGCAATTTCATGATATGCATCTTCATGAAAAGGGGTATTCTTTCATGTTGCCTCCCATAATTTTCGATAATTTACCCATCACATCATTTCCCCAAGGTATTCTTTTCTCAGTGGTTACTCTTTCTGCCATCGTAAAGAAACTTGTTCTTGCAAAAATGCACTTTTCATTAGCAGCATCATGTTCTCACATCAAATGTATGTTTCTCAGATCCAAACATGGAATTATCCTACATCCCACAAAGGATCCACATCACATATTTCCCATAAGAAACAAGTAATTTTACATAATAAAACTGATTTAAATAATCATTCCATCCATAAGCAATATAACAAACATAAATCCATCAAAATAGAAGGTCTTCCAAAAGTAGGGTCATGACATCCTCCCCCCTTAGGCTTAACACAGTCCTCTGTGTGTCATCATAACATAAACATTAAACAAATATTTATAAAGCATCCTCAAACAGAAATGGAAAATGTTTTTGCATGTCTGCTACTTTCTCCCAAGTAGCATTTCTTTCGAAATAAAGATCCCATTGGACCTTGCATTGCTCCAAGGTTCCTTTCCTCATCGATTTGGATTGGTATTCAAGGATATTTACTAGTCGAACCTCTATAGCCTCGGGGTTCACCATCTACAAATTAGATAAATTCCACACATGTTCAGGGTTAGCAACATACTTCTTAAGCAAAGAAACATGAAAGGTGTTGTGAATCTTGGATAGATTAGGTGGTAAGGCAAGTCGGTATGCCATAGGACTGATATTTTCTATGATTTCAAAGGGTCCTACAAAATGAGGATCAAGCTTTGTAGACTTGATAGCACTCTTCTTCGGTCTCACCCTCAAGAATACCCTATCACCAACAACAAACTCTCTAGGTGATCTCTTGAGATCGACATAACTTTTCTGATGGTCTATAACTTCCTTTAATCTTTCTCTGATTATTCTTAACTATTGCTCCATTTCTTTGACCATGTCTGGCCCAAGCATAATCTGATCTTCTAGATTATCCCAAGATAATGGTGTCCTACATCTTCTGCCATACAAAGCTTCGAATGGTGCCATGCCTAATGTCGAATGATGACCATTATTATAGGTAAATTCCACTAGATGCAAGTACTCTTCCCAGCAGGTTTTTTGATCCATACAGTACATGCGAAGCATGTCCTCTAACACTTGATTCACCCTTTCAGTTTGTCCATCAGTTTCAGGGTGATAAGTTGAACTGATGTTCAACCTAGTGCCAATGGCTCGATGTAAGGCTTGCCAAAACTCAGATGTGAATCTCGAGTCCCTATCTGATATAATTACCTCTGGAAAACCATGAAGCCAAAATATTTCTTTGGAAAATCTATTAGCCACAACCATGACATCATCCTTGGTGCTCCCGGGTATAAAGTGTGCAACCTTGGTCAGTCTGTCGACCACTACTAGGTTCACATCATGTTGGAACTTGGTCTTAGGTAGCCCTACTATGAAATCCATTGAGATTACTTGCCATTTTTGTATAGGCACATCATGTGGGTATAACAAACCAGCAGGATGTCGATGTTCTACTTTAACCTTTTGGCACTCAAGGCATTGAGCAATAAATTCAATTATGTCTCTCTTCATTCCTGGCCAAAAGAATATCTTTTTCATATTTTCTCTCATTTTTGCTCCTCCTGGATGAGCAGAGTAGGGGGATCTATGAGCTTCATTCATGATCATCTTCCTCAGATCTCCACTTCTAGGAATTACTACTCTATCCTTAAAATATAGAAAACCATCCTTGATGCTAAAATATTTGTTTTCATCTGGTTTCCTTTCCATATTTTCTCGGATTTGATTATAGTAAGCATCCTAACTTTGCATTACCTTGACTTGTTCCATCAAGTCAACATGAATACGAGATAAGATTACAATGTGTCTCCTTCTACTCAGAGCATCTATGACCTTATTCTCTTTTCCTTTAATGTATTCAATGCCAAAATCATATTCTATGAGAAATTCCATCCATCTTCTCTGTCTAGCATTGAGCAAGGGTTGGGTGAACATGTATTGAAGACTCTGATGATCTATCTTTAGCTCAAAGGGTCTTCCAACTAGATAATATCACCAACTCTTGAGAGCAAAAACTACAACTGCTAACTCTAAATCATGAGTTGCATAATTAACTTCATGCTTTTTCAGCTTCCTTGATCCATAGGCTACCATCACTTCTTCTTGTGAGAGCACTCCTCCTAGTCCTTCTAGCGATGCATCTGTACATACAGAAAAACTTCCTTGTGGATCAGGTATTCTTAGTATAGGAGGTGTAGTAAGCTTCTCCTTAAGTAAATCAAATGTGGATTCACATTTATCTATCCACTTGAATTCCTTCCCTTTCCTTTGAAGGTTAGTTATCAGTGAGGTGATCTTGGCGTAGTCTTTCACATATCGCCTATAGTACCCAGTTAAGCCCATGAAACTTTAGACCTTAGTTACATTTGTTGGTGATGACCAATTCAATATGGCTTCTATTTTCTTAGGATCTACAACAATTCCCTCAGCCAAAACAATGTGCCCTAAATATTGCACCTCTGACACATAAAACTCACACTTGGATAAATTCCCATACAACTACTTTTCCCTTAGCAATTCCAACACTAATCTGAGGTGTTTATCATGCTCCTCCTTGTTTTGGGAATATATCAAAATATCATCTAAAAACACCAGAACAAATCTATCCAAGTATTTTCTGAAGATACTATTCATCAGATTCATAAATGTCACTGGAGCATTCATCAACCCAAAAGGCAAGACAATAAACTCATAATGTCCATATCAAGTTTTAAAAGTTGTCTTATGAGTATCTTCCTCTCGAATTCTCAATTGGTGATATCCTGATTTCAAATCAATCTTTGAAAATATTGAGGTATCCTTGAGTTGATCGAAGAGATCTTCGATTCTAGGTAAAGGATATCTATTTTTAATAGTTGCCTTATTTAACATTCGATAGTCAATACATAATCTTAAAGATCCATCCTTTTTCTTTACAAACAACATTGGTGCACCCCATGGTGACACACTTGGTCTAATTAGTCCTTTTTCCAACAATCCTTGAAGTTGTACTTTTAGTTCCTGCATCTCTATGGAGTTCATTCTATAAGGAGCCCTATGAATAGGCTCTGTTCCAGGTTCAAGTTCGATAGAGAAGTCAAATTCTCTTTTAGGTGGTAATCCGGGTAAATATTCCAAAAATACATCCCTAAATTATTGGAGAATAGGGTGTTTCCCAAACACCTCTTCCTTCTTCCCTTCCTCTATCTCATTTAACTTCACAATATATACCATTCCTCTTTTTCTGATGGCTTTCTTGAGTTGCATAGCCAAAAGGATTTGAGGTTGGAAAGTTCCTTGTAGGCTATTCACTCTACAAACAAGCCCATCATCATCTGAATATTCAACCCATCGATCCTAAAAATTAATCACTGCTTTATGCTCTTGTAGCCAATCCATTCCCAATACTACATCAAAAGCATGCAATGGTGCAACATATAAATATCCTAAGGTCATTCCACTAGGTAAGGTAATTTCAGCCATAGGATAACACTAGTTCATAGAGTAGGTTTGTCCTGAACCATACTCAACCTTCCACCCGTGTTCCAAGATTCTCGGCCTTTCTGTTATATCTCTAACTAAGCTAGTGGAAATAAAGCTATCTATAGCTCCACTATCAAATAATATTTTAACACTTTTACCAAATATCTTACCTCTTATCACTAGTGGTGTAGCTTGACCATCCAGATTCTGGTTTCCTATTGCAGCATAAATTCGATGTGTTGGTTCCTTAGGTGTTGTTTCCTTGTACATTGGTTCCTTCCCTTTAGAACCCATACCTACTCTTTGAGGATAATTGTTGGCATAATGTGATCCCTTACATATGTAACATCCTTCTTTTGGTCCTGGATGTTCTTTCCATCTCGGCTCCCTTGTTGCTCCTTCTTTTGGCAAGTTAGTCTATCTTTGGGGTGATCTATTGCCATTGTTGCCCTGATTATAGCATTTACGATTCCTTCCTCAAAACTTTCTTCTAAATTTTCCTTGTTTCTTATCTTCTTTCTCATCTTGTCCTGTAACGCTTCTAATTGATTGCTCACGCTCCCACTTCATGAAACCTGCATTGTTCCTCTTCCTTAGTGCCTCTTTGCCTTGATCATCTAACCCCTCATAATCAAAGTAAGGTTTGAGATATGCTTCAGCTTTCCTTGCTAACTCATAGGCCTTTTGCAATGTCTCAGGTTCTCTCATGTCCACTTCTTGTCCTATTCTAGGATCTACTCCAAGTATGAACTTGTGGATCTTCATTTTCTCAGTGTAAGCGGGCACATACTTCACCAACTTAATAAATTTTTGATAATATTTCTCCACTGTTCTAATTCCCTGATGAAGTTTAGTGAATTCATCAAATTTTTGGGAGTAAAAATATTTCGTGAGAAATATTTCTTTGAAATCTTTTACAAATTCTTCCCATTTTAAGTCAACTGCAGCCGCTAGCTTTCGCTCTTCACTAAGGGTTTCCCACCAAGCTAAACCATCTCCTTGCAAATGTAAAGTAGCATACGATGTTCGAGTGCCTGAGGAGAAGTTCTTCATATTACAATATGTCTCTATCTCCTTCAACCAAGCCTCGACCTTATCCCCATATTCCTCTCCATTAAACTTGGAAGATTTCAGATATTTCATCTCCTTTCCCAGCTCAACCTCTAGTCGAACTCTTGCCAATTGTACCTCTGTAAGAGGTTCATTTTCCTGTTCCCTTCTTGGGTTACCAGATTGTGTTTCTCAACTTAGCACAACATCCAACAACTATTTTTGGGCTTCTACCTACTCACGAAGTAGAGCCACTATTTTAGTAATATTCTCTCCCTCATTGGGGTTTTTCGAACCATCAATAGGTGCTCTATTCTCTGCATTGGTTCCTCATGTCTACCTTGTTGTTGGGGCAACACCTCCTCTTCTTATTTTTAGTGGCATTGTCCCTGGCCACTCATAGAAGAGATAGTAGGAATTCATTAGCATTTGGCCCTTCAAATTGCTCTTCCTACTAATAATTGTTTACCCACTACATCCTAGTCATTTTGGGTAAATTTGCTTCTATTAGATTTTTTTAAATTATTAATATCTAATATGTTTTCTATCTCATACTGAAAACTAATTCTTGCATAGTGATCCAATTCCACTATGAACCATGCTCTGATACCAAATGTCATGACCCAAAGTTCCTTAAACCTAGTTTACTCTAATTCAATCCTTTATTTTATTTATTATATATATATACTTCATAAGGGTTGATAAAGTTCTCATTCTAATGAAATATAGACCTAGTCTCTAGTAATCCTTCCTAGAGTTGAATAACTCATAACCCTCAAATAAGAGTTACAATCCAAGCCTAATGTGCAACCATCCCTACTTCACCACATTTCCATTTGTGTGAAGCATTAGTGCAACTCTCTTTCACTCCAACTACATTTAATTCCTAACATTGTAGTTGGTTCTCCTTTCACTCTATTGAAAGGAAAGGCCCTAGTATTTACCCTTGCACAAGTCCTTTAGTTCAAGAGTTCTAGGACACTAGTCTTTCTCTTCATGCAAATATTTTAGCGTAAGAGATCTATAGACATAGTTCACTACTCTTTATCACAAGCATTTTAGTGAAAGAGTTCCATGAATATGCTAATATCTACCCACTACTCAATTCCTTTAGAGTAGGAGTACTAAGCATCATCCACAATAATTGACCAACATCTCTTCCTAAGAGGATCCCTTACCCGGTATCTAATATAAAATCGGGCTCCCTCTAGTTTCCATTACCCAAACTATTTCAAAGGTGATATCAATTACACGAGTATGAGTTGGGAGAATTCTTCATTTAAATTATTTTAAATTGATTAACTAGCTTACTTACATTTCATTACTAATCATTGAGTAATGAGTATCCATCGATTATAGATGTCACCCGAAGGCTCTAAATACCCAAATGTCTATATTCACATACAGGGTAAAATTTATAATATCTATTTACTCAAGACACATCGTTATTATTGAAGATACTCTAAATATTGAATTCGCTGAAAATAATCTAATGAATTAATCAATTTAGCTTAGTTTTAGGTGATTCTGGTTAAGTCCCATAAGACACCAAAATAACATATGCATATCTTTACACAAGGTCAAGTTAACTCAATTGCATGGTCTTGATTATCATAATAGAATCATTTGACATCTATCCGAACTATAAATAAAATTTCAAATCACACTTCTAGTAGTACATCACTAGACAACCCCTAGAGATGTATATACAAGTGATTCAATTCATGAGATGTCCATCTCTACAGAAGAATTGCATTAAGGTAGTCAGAGTTCTACTATCGTTCATCACTTGAATAGGACCAGTTTCATCTTCCAGCTGGTGATCATTGAGCACCAACTTCTCCTTGAAAAGCTTTACTCCCTCTTCAACTGGAAATATCCCATGCTCGCATCCAATCGTAGAGCTTCTTTGGTGCAAACTCTAGTTGCACCTATGATTGCATCCACACCGACATCCAAAGAATACTTCGGAAGTAGTGCAACAATACCAACCAAGAAAATATTACCTTAATTCGAGGATCAGAGATGACTCCTTGGCTCTTTTAGGAATGCTCACAAGCATTCATACTAAGCCTCAAATTCCAACCATTCTCTTCGAGGATTCTCAACAATCATTCAAAACAATAATAGATCTCTCTAAAATTTTAACAATAGCAATGATAATACAATGCATTCATTAAACACATTCCTTTCAATGAAATAGAATTCCAGAATAAACAAATATAGTAGAAGGTATCCATTCTTCCTCTAATACATCTATCAATTACCATTCTTTTAGGAATTCACATCAACCTAGTCTTTAAGGTTTAATTCATTTCTATCTTCTCAATAAAAATAGAACCAAGCATAATTAAAATAATCATTCACTCAAGGGATGAGTTTCAATTCAATCATCATCTTTTCTATCAACAACAATGAATGATAAATGCATTCAAAATACACATTCTCTATAAGCATAGAATTTTAGGTATAATCTAAATGCAAATGAAGGCCATCGTTCTCTTTTCCAATGACTAAACATTTACCAAGTATCTTTGTCCTAACTACTAAGTTTACCCAATCATTTATGACATGATAGAAGAGTAAAATAAAAGATACACTTAAAATCCTCCACTGTTCCAAAACTCACACTATACACTACTCAACAATCCTCAACATTAGTTCCTTCTCCCAACAACCATATCAAGGAAAAATAACACCCAAAGGCAAAACCAATCCATTGCTGGTGACTAGGCCGGATGAACCTACTAATGGGATTCTTGGATACGTGCGTAGCAACGTTGAAGTTTAGAACACAACCATTTTCCTATAAAAATAAAAGTAATTACGGAATGTTTTCTCTATCAACATACCAGATATAAAGCATAATCATTTCTTTCATATGATGGACTATCAGCAATATATCCCAGACATAGTTGAACTCACACAAACCCATTTTCAATCACAAGTTCTTTGAAGTTTTAACACAACAAGAAGCATCGGTTTTTCTTTACTTACTAAAACCAGTTGCTCACTGCCTTCACACCTTTGTTGCATCAAACCAGTCCTCCGAGCTGCCTCTCCCAAAACATGATTTCCTTTCTTTCTTCTCTTTTTCCTTCATTTTTCCTTTCTCTCCTTTCGTCCGGTGTCCACTCCAGTCTAGACTCTAGTGCATTAACTTCCATTGTTTCCTTAACAACCCACTCCATTGCACTCTCCCACAAGGAATCCAATGAACATACCATAACTAGATCCACGTTCTTACCATAAATGCTATGGGTTCTAAAATAGTCAGGAGTAAAGCACATACCGAAGCATTAAAAGAGAAGATCATTTATAAAACTATCCTTTGCTCTAAGTTGATCTTTCCCTAATATTTTCACTATGGTAATTATCAATCAACCATTGTTCTTTTATTTTATAATATTTCATTATAAGAACTACTAAAACACACAAATGCAACTAAGCAATTTCATGATATGCATCTTCATGAAAAGGGGTATTCTTTCGTGTTGCCTCCCCATAATTTTTGATAATTTACCCATCACATCATTTCCCCAAGGTATTCTTTTCTCAGTGGTTGCTCTTTCTGCCACTGTAAAGAAACCTGTTCCTGCAAAAATACACTTTTCATTAGCAGCATCATGTTCTCACATCAAATGTATGTTTCTCAGATCCAAACATGGAATTATCCTACATCCCACAAAGGATCCACATCACATATTTCCCATAAGAACAAGTAATTTTGCATAATAAAACTGATATAAACAATCATTCCATCCATAAGCAATATAACAAACATAAATCCATCAAAATAGAAGGTCTTCCAAAAGTAGGTTCGAAAACAATCTATTTGAAAATATAATTGTAATGGGCTATACCACAAAGAAATATTTTTTGGTTATTCTCAATTTTTTACTAGATAAGGGTTTCAAGGTTGTGTATTTTCTTCAAAATGATCTAGATTTAAAAATAACTTTACTATGATCCCATTGTCCTAAGCTAGGTTGTGATCTTTAGCCTTCTATTTCTATGTTTTCTAACTTGATAATGCTTGTGTAGTATGGAACTACCACAAGTAAAAATTAGGGGAGGGAGGTAGTCTAGGATGAGGTGTGTGTACTTCCCATAGTCCTTTAATGTACTGCAACAATAGTACGTGAGTGTAATATTTTTGAGTGTTGTTCTCAATGCACTATGGATAATTACACAATGAATCAATTGACTTTCTATATTTGAAGGTTAGCTAAGGGTTCCTAAATATATTCTCTCAATATACACAAGGTATGTGAGATCTTGAACATGTGGATATGTGTTGTTTGAGACCTAGGTATTAGAGTCTAATCAACCCTCACTTTACTAGATGCTTTATGGGTATAAAAATTCTAGATTCTTCATGATATTTAAAAATATCTAGAACACAGTTTCTAACCTATAGACCTAGACTTTAAAGAAAAAAACTAACAAAAGAAACTTACTACACCCTAGAAAAAGCTTTGATACCACTTGGAATGAACCTCTTCCACTGATGTGAGTATTTCACCTAGAAATTCTTGGCTCTAAGCTGTATTGAAATAAGAAACTCTATACCAAGGATGATTTTAACTATAAATACAAGGACTAACAACAAAACTATGATTAGTATTACATTTACAACCATAGTAACATACAATAAATGAAATATGGAAACTTCGAACAAAAAGCAATTATAGAAACTTAGAATAAGAGAAATTAATATCAATTGTCTCTTCGAGAGGGAAACCTCTTGAACAAAATATTTAAAATCTTCTCTAGTCCCATGAGGGTTACATTCTTTCCTTTTTATAATACTTACAAGCATATTTCCTGACTATTTTATGACAATATTCACTAACTATTACATATGTGATTCTATGATAGCTGCTTATGTGATTCTCTGATAGTATTCTCCTACCTATTCCTAACTTGAAATGTGGTCTTCTTTATATATGCCATATGGAAAAAGACCAACATGGATTACGTTAATGGGATACATAACATCATCAACCTTCTAGAAACAACCTATCAATGGTTTCATTAGAACCTACTTAAGGATCATCTAGATGGAATTAAAGGTGCAAAGGAAGACATGAAAGATGTAATATGAGTGGGACTCATTATGTTAGGATCCCATATCCTAACATTCATTATTAATAATAATAGTATAATAAATTTAATTATTCATAATATAATTAATTATATTAGAGTTAGGATAGTTATAATAATTAATTATTATATTAAGGTTAGGGTTAGGATAGTCATAATAATTAATATATTAATTATTATGTGAACCGTCATATTGAATGGACATAGGGTTAGGGTTAGGATAGATATAAATATGTGTACGAGCCATATTGTAAATCATCAAGAAAAGAATAATTTTTTTGTTTAATTTTATTTTTAGAAGGAAACCCCTTAAGGAGGGAGCCCCCTATAAGTGGCCTGCAATTCAGAATTTATATTTTATTTATTAAATTTATATTAATTATTTATAAATTATTATTTAGAACCATAAGGTTCTAACATTTGGTATCAAAGCCATGTCTTGGCAATATTGCATGGATTTTCTCAACGAAGTCAATGAACGTCTTAACGATTATTAGAACGAATTCAAGGAATGTTAGAGCGACATCACATACCTAAGAAACCTCACCAAACCCTGGGCGGACTTTAGAAGTTGGGATGTGAGTTTCTTGGATGCGAATGATAATAAATTTGTTGGACATCCGTCTACTTATTCTTCCAATGGAGAAGAAGAGAAAACCATATTAGAAGAGCTAGATCTCTTCAATAATGAGCTCAGTGGCTCAGACCTTCTACTACACAATAATAGCTTAACAGGAAGTATTCCTACAACCTTAGTTATCAAGTTCGAGTTCGTGTTTGAATTCGACATTCTTAAAGTTCGAAAGAAATTCGCCATGTTTAAAAATTTGGAATAAAATTCGACATAAAATTCGATATATTATAAATTCTTTCATTAAACTCAAAATTTAAATTAATTGAAAGAGAAATTAAATTTAAATTAAAATAAAACTTAAAATTTAAATTATTTAAAAGAGAATTAAATTCAAACCAAAACGAAATTCAAAAAAGAAATCAAATTTAAACTAAAATAAAACAAGATTCAAAACTCAAATTAATTGAAAGAGAACCATGCCAATAACTTATCATCTACATAAAGCAAGAGATTAAACAATTATAATTATGTAAATCAAGAATTGACAATAATTATCTATTTTCATATGAATTCTAAAGTTCTCGTGGCTCCATTTTCGACAATGATTCCGGTGCCAGCATGAAAAAGGAAATAAAGTAAAGTTGGGTCCACCGCTTTTGACTAATGAGGTCTCCGATTCGAATCTCGGGTCCAGGAACCAGAAGACATAATTTTCTCGGTGATCCATAAATCGGCCCATGACTATTTCTCCATTCCTACGGCGTACATGCGTTTATATTCGTCCGAGAGATGCAATGTTGCGAATGCCGGTGGTGAGATACAAACTTCTGGTGTCGATGCGGATTTTCGATTTTCCATATCGAATTTATAGTTTATTCGCTTATACATGCATTTCCACTTAATTAGATTTCGTAAACATTTTAAATTCGACAAATTTCCAAATTCATTTTAAAAATTAAACTAATCTGGTAACTAAGCTTGTAACACTTTCCATTTTCCACAATCAAACTTACTTAAAGAAATCCACAATCAACTTACTTAAGAAATCCCTAAGGAGATTGGAAAACTTGAGAACCTACAGATTTTTGTGTACGAAAATCGACTAGGTGCGAATATTCCTACCGAGATTGATTTCTTTGGAAACCATTTTTCTGGAAGCATACCCATCACAATTGGAAGGCTGAAAAATCTGAGTTTTTTTTACATGTGAGACAAAATAATTTGGATGGTCCAATACCTCCGAGTCTAGGGGAGTGTAAAAATCTCTAGACGCTGGATGTGCTGGGCTATACACTGCTCTCAGAAACTCGCCCTCCGCCTTGGCCTCCTCCCTGGCTCATATACGAAGGAAAAAATATTATTCGGAGTTCACATTTTGGTTGCCTCCGTACCAATAAGATCAACTACAGGACCTTATAAATTTTATTATAGTAGATTTGCGTGTACAGTCAATTAGCAAGGAGAGCCTCGCGTCTTTCGTCTTCTGCAAGAATTACTGTTGTTTTACCAACCGTTCGCTCCTCTGAATCATCATAAAAAGATTAAAATAAATAAATTTCATAAACTCCACTGTAAATTTCTTAGTGGCATGGCTGTACTGCGTGAGCCTCTGGTTTTATTTCTTCAGCGGGGCCTGTATTTTGCTTTGCAAACGGATTACTTGTGCACTCTGAAATGCCACCGGGTTTCTTCAATCCCAGGCACATCAGCCCTTTGGGTTCTCACCTCGACCATAACACCATTTACAGCAATAAAAATAAGTGATCACACCAAAAAAATGAGAGGATTGCACCGATATTAAGCGCAGTATGGACGAGATGCAAGCGAGATATTATGGAAAGAAGAAGAGCAAGAGCAACGCTGGCAAAAGAGAGCTTCAAGGTCGCAGGCCGGGGCCTCTCAAGATTTCCAAGGAATCTAACAAGTGCATGGATAGAGTTCTCAGGAAGCCTGTGATTATATACCTCAGGTCTCCCGAGGTAATTCACACGGAACCCACGAATTTCATGGCGTTGGTGCAGCGACTCACAGGAAAAGACTCCTCTTCAAATGAAGAAGAGGAAGATTCAAATGCTATAAAATCAAGCAATATGACCTTAAATTCTTCACTACATGATAATGATCAGAATAATTTTGTATTCGGTTTGGAGCAGCCGCAGGTTCCGTATCAAATCGTGCCTTCCACGACGCCACCGCCAAAATTGTGTGCGAGTAATGATCACTTGCAGGTCTGTGAAGATTTTTCTCCATGTTGGCGTTCGCCGGCATTGGCAGAACAAAAGATTGAGTTGGACATGATTTCAGACGCAGAATTGTTCTCTTCCCAGCAAGACTCTCTCTTCGCGGAATTGCAGTCTTTCAATTACTTCGATGAACATTGCGAACTGTGAAGTTCGATCGGCGTTCCCAACCTTGTGGGTATTGAAGAGGTCAATACCTACGCAATGTTTTTACATTCTTTTATTCTTTGATGATGTGATGAATGAAGTAAACGAAAGTATGGATCATGGATTCTGGTCTCGTCAAATGAGATATAACTCTAGTGACATATTTCTAATGGAAATTTGTATTATTTAAAAAAAAAAACATTTCTCGATATTTGGTGGACCTTGGCCTTACTTGCAATAGATGCCATCAGGAATAGAAGTGAATCTAGCAACTCCAGACCCTCTGAAAAAATTTATTACGGTGTACTTGCTGGAAAAGAATCCAATCCACATGGAGTAGGTGCCTATGGAGTAGGAGAAAGTAAGCTGCAAGGGCATGAACAATATCCAGGCATGAAAATTTGTTCTTCCCAACAAGTAGTTACAGGTTTGTCATACTCCACCATAAGAATCTCCATGTCTACTATTCCCAAATCATCAATGGTCCTTGAAGGAAACGGAGATAATACTCCTAAAATAAAAAAAAAAAAAACAGGGAAAAAAATTGGAGGATATCTTCTTGCGTTATCCAGAGGAATTCATCCCCTTTATGACTGGCAGGGGAGTTCTTAGCAGCACAAACAATTTTCTGGCTGACCTCAGGCTTCTAGGCCTCTCAATGGGTACTTTCAGGTTCTGTGCTCTGTCTAGAATCAGCTCAAAAAGTATGCAATATCCTGTATAAAAAAAGAAAAGAAAAAAAAGACTGGATTAGTGCTCGTGTCAATCACTTCTGCAAGCCTAGAATCGATTTTACCACTAAAATTGATATAGACATCATGCATTTATTTAATCTCCAGTATACAATCTTCCAGCACCTTCTAACAGATCTCTCTTCGAGATCAGACAGATACCTGATATTCTGGCGATTCAACAAGTTAATACTTGTGATGGATCGAACTTGGCGTTATCCTTTGGAGGAACTCGAATATATGACATTTCGAAGGGTGGTGATAGAGATTAGTGACTTTTGAGAAATGACACCAGACTAAAATCAACGATAAAATGGAATGTGTATCAACGTGAATCAAATCCGACGGCTTTACTATTAAGACTTGATATTGATATTGGATTAATAAATTCATAATTCTACGTAGAAGTAGTCTCTAAACCAGATTCGGCGTCATACAACGTTTTCGATACAATCAACCACACATCCTGGAGACGACGTGCTTTGTACCTATAAGAGGATATATTTCTTGATTAATTATCGTTTGAAAATGTTTTACGGGTTAGGTGGATTAGTAAATGGAAGTGTGGTTGCGCACTTATCAAAAAGAGATTTAGGTTCAAATTTTGGGGAGAAGCCAACCTTTTGCAAAGGTAGTAGTCTGATCTGAATCTCCTGAGTGCCTGCCAGACGACACCGATGGTAAGAACCTGGAGCGCGAGCCGATGGTCCAATTCAGGTCGGGCTATAAATCAACAAACTACTATAAAAACTATAGAAGATCAGTTCTATGATTTAAACTCTGCTTGATAGTAAAAAAAAAAAAAATTAACCGCAAGAAAGCGATGTAAAGCTGCAACGAGGAAGCGGTCGCTTCCAGTCCCATACCTGTCAACTTCACAAAGGCAGTCCAGTTGCCTGCTCTTTGCCATGTCCAAATCGGCATCCCTATCAGCCCTTCCACTAACTGTTCTAGTATTGGCTCTACGGGACAAGATCCTCAGGCGACGTGGCCTCTACAACTAGGAGTTTAGCTACCCAAATAACTCTTATATATGTGATCGGAGTTTGCCTTTGGGGAATGATTAAACAATAAATAAAAGTTCAATAAACCTGAGAATCAATCGATCTGTTCAGAGTTTGCCTTTGGGGAATGGTTAAACAATAAATAAAAGTTCAATAAACCCTAAGAATCAATCGATCTGTTCCCTACCGTCAAGGTTTTCTATACTTTTGTAGTGATGGAGGTTTGAAATTCGTAATAATGGTAACTTCATTGTGAAAGTTCGGATAAGGGGATGATAAAAGAAATTCTCATCACGTCTAGAGGCGTAAGTTAATTATTAACTTATTAAAGACGCGTGAAAAAGAAATATAAATGCAATCTCATGCTTCGCCTAGCATTCTTAATTAATAGTGTGAAGGCCATATTGATTATATTGCAAAGATTTTAATTAGTGTTTGCTAGACTTAAATATGGTCTATGGGATTTCAAATATGAAAGTACAATTACTTAAATCATATTATATGATCTCTAATATTTTTGAGAAGGTTGTTCCTTCTTCAACTTTTTTTATTTTACTGTCTTCAAATAACTATGCCATAGACCGTTTCAAAGTGTTTCTTTGTATTTGCCACGGATATCTCAAAAACTCGGACATTTATAGATGAAGTGTTCATATGTCTCTACTGCCCCTGTGCTGCATAGAGTACATATACTTTCTTCCCATTGTTCTTTGGGCGTTGTCCGTTGTCCATCTCCCTGTTTCATATCTAAGCCTATGAGAACTAGTCCTTATCTGAGCAATGAAGATTTTTTCCTCCCACTTGATTTTAGTGCTTATATACGCTTTTTGCTTGTGGTCATTAAACTTTACAATATAATATTGTCTTTTCCTGCTTGCATTTTTCCACATTCCACTTATGAAGTAAAAAATGTGATTGAGTGATGATTGCCAAGAAAATGGAAAATGTCTTTTCTTATAGGAACTGATAATGGCCATCGTTATGCAATTTAAATCAATAGATTTCCTCATACAAAAAGTTTTTTTTTAAGGAAAAGTGGTATATTAGGATCCCATATCTTAATATTCGTACAATAAATTTTATTATTTAAAATATAATTAATTATATTAGAATTAGAATAGTTATAATAATTAATTATTATATTAAAATTACGGTTAGGATAATAATAATAATTATTATATTAATTATTATGTGAGTAGGGTTAGGGTTAGAGTAGATATAAATATGTGTACAAATTATATTGTAAAACATCAAGAAAAGAATACTATTTTTATTTAATTAAATTTAAGGAGGGAGCCCTTTATAAGTGACCTTCGGAATTTACATTTTATTTATTAAATTTATATTAATTATTTATAAATGATTATTTAGAACCACAAGGTTCTAACATATTAGTTCAAATTTAAAAAGAATTAAAGAAGCAACGAAATATGATGATTTTTTTTTTTTAAGATAAAGGTAGAAGAGATTAAGTGTAATCAAGGTAAATCATCTTTATTTTGGTTTAATAGTATGAATTTCTCTTGCAATAAAAATGTTAGTGTAGAGCTTATCCCGCACTGTAGAGTTTTTTAAAAACAACATAATAAAGAAAGGAGTATGGACGATATCCATGAAAATTTAGGGTTTTCATAAGCAAATTTTTGTGTCTCATAAGCAAAATTTTATGTATTTTCTCTACCATTTTCACTTTGTAATTTCTTTTCATATGCCTAGTCTCATAAAATTTGTGGCATCAAAGTGTAATTTTTCATAATCCACTTTTTGATCCCATTCTCTTGGTTCATATTTAATATTACAATATTATGATAAAGGTTTTCAAATATCCATGACAACATATAGTTTGGTATCTACAACTTGCTTTTTCTTGTTAATATTTGGCCCCTCTTGGATAAACACCCGTACAATATTGTCAATATTCTTAAAAACCTCCTTATAATAAGCTGATACGAAGATCCAAAATGTCTATCCCACATTAGAAACCTTTTAATAGTCTCTATCTCCACAAAAAAAAATCTTACTCCATGGTCTTAAATGCAAGGAATCTCTCCCTCTAAACCATGAAATACCACCCATTATTTTATCCTTGATTTCTAAAATAGATAAAATGACAAGGAAAAGTCTTGGGAAAAAATCATGGATTAATTTAAATTCTTTCCCCATTTTCATTTGACCCAATTTTTTATTTTATTTTTTAATAAGCTTACGTAGGTTTTTATGAGGGTCTCGGTCCCCTCATACTCAATGGGTTTTGAACCTTAGACCTCCCAAAGGGAGGCCAAAAACCTTACCACTCTAGTAAGCTTGCAGCTCCAATGAGTTTACACAAGTTTTTATGAGGGGTCTTTATCCCCTCATATTGAGTGGGGTTTGAATCTTGGACCTACCAAAAAGAGGCCAAATCCCTTACCACTACAGTAAGCTTATAGCTCTCATTCGATCCAATTTTGAATCTCCAAAAAAAATTGTATAGTATCCATAGAAATTACATATTAACACTATTCTTAAGAACGTCATGCTTAATCATCTCATCTTTGGTAATTTCACTTTTGTTGCAACATCTATCACCTACATAAGTATTATCATAGACTCTTATCCCTAACTAAGGTAGCCATACTTCCAACTAGGACACCTTTACTTCTAGTTAAGGCTTTCAAAAATGACTTTTCTTCCATGCTACCTAGGTTTTCCTTATAAGAATATTTTATTTTTTAGATTTTTCTAATGATCTAAAAAATGAAATGTCAAACTCACTTCATGATTTCCCCAAATATATGAAATAAGAAAATTTTTATTTATACTTTTTAATTAAAAATTATTTTTATACTTGTTTTTAAAAATGTATCTTAAAGAGTTTTACCAATTTTGGATATAAAGTTCAATTTGCTCAAAAGAAGGCAATATAAATCTCATGTAAAAATAGTAATTATAAGCAACATCATAAGTTGTCTTTGAGATTTCAAGTGATATCCCAAATACCATTGCTTTTGAAAGATGTGATAGTATAATTATAATAGCAAATTTGGCTATACACTAAAAATGCATTGCTAGTGTTCTATATCAAGGTCAAGGCAATGATTTGAAATGAATGTTTATTATAATAACAAATGAATTGAAGGAAAAAATAACTTATAGATTAAAAAGACATCATTATAACGTTGTTTATCATAGACAATAATTATTTTTGAGATTTATCTTAAGTTTCCAAAAATATTTTCATCTTACTTTTACTCTTTCTCATTGTCTCCCTTCTAAATTCCTTACAAATATGGAAGTTCAATTTTTTTAGATTTTTAAAATCATTTTATACAATTATAATAGTGTTAAGTAATTAAACGACACAAGTTCAATTGGTTAAATTCTTTGATTTTTAAGGAGACCCTAGTTTAAATCTTGTCAAGTGTTATGTGTATAATTGCCAAGTTGATGTAATACTACTATGTGGTTGTGATGTAATACAAGTGGGGCCCATTTAAATACCTTATAACCAATCAAAAAATTATCATAATGCTACTGTTACTTTGTTTTGTTATTGCTTTTCTTAACTAAAATATTTATTTAACCTTTTTCATTCTTTTCTTTTTAAATTTTTTTTTGCAATACAGTTGTATCATCATTGTATTTATTATATTCTCTTGTTGTAATTGTTACATTCTTCATCTAATTAAAAAAATATTATAGTAAACGTTTACTAATCTATCATTAGGTCATAATCTACCAAAATATGTTAAATACTAAATCATGTTATTATTAATTCTATTGAAATGATGATAATAAGGATAATAATAATATATTTAAGGTAGTTAGAATAAAACTTATAATTTATGTTTGTAAGGCTACAACACATAAAGTCTACATTTTTAATCTATACCTATATAGATAATGTTTCTTTCAATATTGATAGTATGCATAGCATCCAAAATTGACAAAATTCAAAGAGATTTTATTTAGAAAGGATGTGAAGAAATTTAAATTTTGTCTTTATAAATTATATAAAGTTTATGAAGGAAAAATTATTAGAGGAATAGGCTTGCAAAATTATAAATTTATGAGGTTAGTATTAGGGACAAAGCTTGGTTGGAGATTATTTCAAGATTAAGGAAAGAGTTGGGTAAAATTGTTGTTTCAAAAATATATCAACTCTTCTAGAAAAAAAATTAAGCAATACCAACAAGCCTAAATTATTACAAGAATGCCAAAAAATACAATACATGATTTCATAGACTTTTATTAAAATTGTTTACAAACCATTAATGATAAATCAAATGGAACTAACTTAGAATCAAGATTAATGATATGAATAATAACCACCAATTGAAGAAAACATAAACCCTAGTGCATGAAAAACAAAACATGCATATACAAAGATGGCTCAAGATACTAATAAGTCGTTAAAAATGTGAAAAAGAGGAATAGCATATAATGTTCAAATGATTTTTGAGTTTTGGTATATATAAAAAATACATAACATGGATCCAAGGATGCAAAAAATTCACAACCTATTTAATCATTTAACAATCCAAGGGTCAATATAAGGTATGAATATGCTTGTAGGTTCTATGGAAAAAGTTATTAATGTCTTGCATGTCAACCTTATGGTTATATGACAAGAGGCATTTGTAAGAATATTAGGGGACAAAAAGTTCTTATACATAAAAAAATGAAATTTACATTCATTTTAGAAACTTGCATGTGCATTTTAGTTTGAACTATCGATCCTACTAAAAATGTGTACTATACAATACATGCATTCTCTAAATTGTAAGTGTGTTTTAAAAAATGCATGCACACAATTTATAATATATCATAGTGTTTTTTAAATATATTCATCCTACCACTTTCTTCAACATGGCCATGGAAAGGGGGTGGACAAGGGGGCTGAATCAATTAGGTAATATGATTCTCCAAAAATGAGGTTTTGTTTGTCAAAATATGGTCATATTGGACAACACATATAAACTAAGTGAAATGTTCTCATTACTCAACCAAAATAACAAGACATGATATTACCTTTAAAAACCAAATAAATATGACACCACTCTCATGGTTGTAATTAATATCTAGAATTAAGTTAGTTAATCTTAAGAAAAAGCTAATTATATTCCAACTTTTAGTATAGTGTAAATTTATAATCTTGGACAATCCACCCCATGTTATATTTTGGTCTTAGGTACATTCACACCTCTCACCCTAACTATCCTCTCGATATGCAAATGCTTAGGCCTATGGAGAAAATGACCCTAAAGAACTCTCATGCCTAAGAGGTAAGGTTATGCATAGTGACGAATCTTCGTTAATTCATGAATATTAGCATTTTTAAAAATGGAAATTGGCGAATTTGGAGACCCTGGATGACGTTCCATTTGCCCAAAATTTTTGGGTCAAACAAATTTTTAGGGGTTGGCTCACCACATATTGATAATAATATTATCATTTTTTTTTAAATCGCCAACACTCTTGCATAAATTGAGGACCCTTTTCATCTTGAAATTATAATTTTTTAATTATCCTATAAAATTCACCTCTTATACCAACAATATATATATATATATATATATATATATATATTTAATGTGAAACTAATACTTATTCATGTAAAATATTCAAACTATTCAAAAAAAAATCAACAACAATGAAAAGTAAAACCTTCCAATAAAAAGACAACCTAAAATATTCGATCTGTTGTAGAATTCCATCGAATTTCATCGACTGTAATTGCACCCAGATCGTATATAGAATCTTTTTCCACCTGAAACTCATTTGAAACCATTTTTCAACCAAATAGAAGAAAGACGAAGTTTTCCACCCAGACTGAGACATACTTTGATTTGCACCTAGAGAGGGGTAGACCCTGCTTTGCACGTGGACCAGATCAAAATCTGGTTTTCCACATGGATAGCTATTGGATCCTGCTTTGCACCCAAACCGGATCCATATATTGTTTTCCACCTGGATAGATGCTAGATCTTGATTTACACCCAGACTGGATTCATACCTTATTTTCCACCTAGATAGTCGTTGGACCCTACTTTGCACCTAAATCAAATTCAGATCTTGTTTTCCACCTGAACGATTATCGAGCCCAGATTTGTACCTGGATTGGATATAGACCTTGTTTCCACCCAGATGGCTACTAGACCTAGATTTGCACTTGGACTAGATATAGATCTTGTTTTCCACCCAAATGGCTATCGGTTACTACTTTACACCCAAAAAGGGTCAGACCTGCTTTGCACTCAGAAAAGATCCAATACTAGTTTTGCACTCGAACCCAATTCTGACCATGCATCGGTCATGAAAAATAAAGGTACAAAATTTCACCTCTTTTATATTATAAAATTATAGGTTTTCGTTTTGTTGTTTCTCTATTTTTCCTTGTTTTCCTCTATTCCACATGAGTGTTTTGATGCATTTTCAGCTAGCTATCCTCTCAAGACACTTCTCTATTTCTCTTAAGACATTGTTATTCTCTGTTTCTCTTGTTTTTTAGAGAATATGAATTCAAGGAGTTGTAGTAATAAGATCTGTTTTTGTCATAAAATTGCAAGTTTTGATAAATTTTTTCGTTTCCTCTAGATTTTTTAGCTAGATGACCTTATCTTAAGAGACTTCGATTCTCTGTTTCTCTTAAGATACTATGATTCTCTATTTCTCTTAAGACATTGTGATTCTTAGTTTCTCCTATTTTTTGATAATATGAATATAAGGAGTTATAGTAGTAAGATCTATTTTTCTATCATAATATTGCAAATAGATAAATGCTCTATTTCCCATGTTTTCCCAAGTTTTTCCTTGTTTTCCTCTATTTCACAAGTGATCATTTTGAAGGAATTTTTAGCTAGGTGACTATCTCTTAAGACATTATCATCCTCTATCTATTCCACTAAGACTATGAGTTTCTATGCCATTTGGTACTATCATCTGGTATTTTTCCACATTTGAATCGGTAATTATATTTCGTATCTATATACATTATTTTTCCTAAATTATAGAAATTCCAATATGTGTATGTTGATTTAAATTTATATATTGATTTTGGTGTAAACTCAGCTACAAGAGACCAACAAAATGGACTCCAATCACATAACACAAATGCAATATAATGGAAGAAACCTACAAATCGATATTCTTCTCATTCCTGAATTCACACCCCTTCTCCAAAATATTACAATCCATCATATAGCAACCGAAAACCAAAGAAACCCTAAAAACATCTTTTTCTAAAAACTACTAAAAATAGATCTTTTTTCTAAAAACTGCTAAAAATAGAAATGAGTCGGATTGCACCCAAATTCGGTGCACACATCCCTATTACAATAACGAACCTTACTTTAAAATATTAGGTCTCAACTTAAGGTATAACAAAATATAATAAAACTCTAACATGCAAAAAAACCCAAAAAACCCGGGAACCTATTCTAAAAGCTAATTTTGGGAAACTAGATGGAGGAGTTAGGTCCCAAAAACATGTTTTTTGGAGAGTCAGGCCAATAAAAGATTTTCCTGATGCAGAACATGCACGCAGAACCACCTGTTAAATTTCAAGGCCAACGGGCGTACGGTTCACAAGTTATGGCTCCGGCAAGGTGCATCATTCTCCTCTGGTGAAAAAGAACTCAGCTCCTACGAGTTCATCTGAATTGAAATCCTGTAGCTTCTGGTTATCAATTTTCTTTAGCTCTGACTCTAAAACCCAAGTGTTATCTGACTGTGGTAATCCTTCCCACTGAACCAGGTATCTGTTGTAGCTCCCATGTCTGGTGGTGATCACCTTCTTATCGAGCACCTGTGCAACTCTATATTTTTTCTTCTTAGGCATCTGTCATGCCCAATTTACTATCTCCTATAATTCACCATCCTCGATAGTACCAGGATACTAAAATAAATCAAAAACATTAAAAATAGGTGAAATATCAAATTCATCGGGCAACTCCACTTTATAGGCATTATCATTGATCTTCTTCAAAATCCTGCATGGCCCAATTTTCTTAAGTTTTAGTTTGTTATACGTCCCCTTAGGAAATATTTCCTTCCTAAGATGAACCATGACCATATCACCCTCTTCAAACACTTTCACCCTTCTGTGTGCATCAACAGACTCTTTGTAGTGAGCATTACTACTCTACAATTTTTCCCTCACTAACTCTTGCACTTTTTGGATATGCTCAACAAATGCTTCTGCATCATCACTAACTTGCTCTCCAATTGGTAACTCAACCAAATCTAATACACCTCTAGGATTTTGACCATAAATAATTTGAAAAGGAGATTTACCTGTCGACCTGTTCACTAAACTGTTGTATGCAAATTCGGCTTGTGACAAGGCTAAATCCCATTGTTTTGGTTTTTCTCCAACTATGCACCGTAAGAGGTTTCCCAAGCTTTTGTTCACTACCTCTATTTTCCCATCGGTCTGTGGGTGGTAAGCACTACTGAACTGCAGCCTGGTGTTCAAATTTTTCCACAATGTCCTCCAAAAGTGACTCAAGAACTTAGTATCCCGATCAGAAGTAATAGTCTTTGGAACACCATGCAACCACACAATCTCATCAAATAATAAGACTGCAATCCTAGTTGCATCATTAGTTTTCTGGAAAGCAATGAAATGCACCATTTTTGAAAATCTGTCTACCACAACAAAAACTGAATCCTTACCCCTCTGTGTCTTGGGCAACCCCAACACGAAATCCATACTCAGATCGGTCCATGGTCCTGTAGGAACTGGCAATGGCATATACAACCTTGTATTTTGTGCATGGCCCTTAGCCATTTGACATACTCTACATCTAGAGACAAACCTGATTATGTCTCTCTTCATTTTTGGCCAATAGTACTTCTCCTCTACAAGAGTGGTAGTTTTGGCTACTCCAAAATGACCAACCAAACCCCCACTATGTAATTCCCTCAAGATGTTCTCTCTCATAGAGCCATTGGGAATGCATAATCGATTACCCTTAAACAAGTAACCATTCTGTAAAAAATACTCTTCAAAAATAGTATGGGACTCACCCTCTATCGCACTTTTACACTGTTGCACAATATTCCCAAAATATGCATCAGATTCATACAGATATTTAATCCCCTCAAATCCTACCACTTCATTCTCCATAGTGGTCAACAACACGACTCTCCTACTCAATGCATCAACAACCTTATTTTGTTTTCCCGACTTGTGCTTCAGGACAAATGTATACTGTTGCAAAAATGAAACCCATTTGGCATGCCTACTATTTAACTTTTTTTGAGAGTTGACATACCTCAATGCTTCATGATCAATAAACAACACAAACTCCTTTGAGAGTAAGTAGTGCCTCCAATGTTGCAATGCTTGCACAATTGCATAAAATTCCACATCATATGTAGAATAATTCTTTCTTGCATCATTCAACTTCTCACTGAAAAATGCTACAGGTCGGCCCTCTTGACTTAAGACACCACCAATTCCAACAAATGAGGCATCACAATCAACCTCAAACACCTTACTAAAATCTGGTAACACTAGAACAGGGTCTTCCGACACCTTCTTCTTCAAGAGTTCAAAACTCTTTGTTGCTGCCATAGTCCATACAAACTCTTTCCCCTTCGTGCACTCAGTTATAGGGGCAGCTATACTACTGAAGTTCCTGATGAACTTTCTATAAAAGGTAGCTAGGCCATGAAAGCTCCTTACTTCTGTTATAGTTCATGGAAGAGGCCATTCCAGAATCACCTTCACTTTCTCGTCATCCATCCTCATGCCATCTCTTGAGATTACAAATCCTAAAAACACTAAACTATCCTGAAGAAATCTACATTTCTTCAAGTTGACATACAATTTCTCCTTCCTGAGCACGTCTAACACTAATTTTAGGTGTAACAAATGCTCCTCTTCACTTTTACTATAAATCAAAATATCATCAAAATACACAACCACAAACTTACCATTATATTCCCGCAGTACTTTGTTCATCAACCGCATAAATGTACTGGGTGCATTAGACAACCCAAATGGCATCACCATCCACTCGTACAACCCATATTTTGTCTTAAAAGTTGTCTTCCATTCATCCCCTTCTCTAATTCTGATCTGGTAGTAGCCACTCCATAGATCAATTTTATTGAAGTATTTAGCTCCAGCCAATCCATCCATCATGTCATCCACTCTCGGCATAGGATACCGATATTTTATTGTGATCTTGTTTATGGCTCTACTATCCACACACATCCGCCAATCACCATATTTCTTTGGTGTCAGTAATGTTGGAGTCACACATGGACTCATACTCTCCCTAACTAATCCCTTCTTTATCAACTCTGTCACTTGCCTACTCAACTCTGCATTCTGTGTTGGGTTCAACCGATAAGTTGCCTGATTTGGGAGCGCTGATCCTGGAATCAAATCCATGTGATGTTGGATATCCCTCTTTGGTGGTAGCCCATCTGGTAACTCCTCTGGTGTGACATATTTATATTCACTTAGCAACTTAGCTACTGTTGTAGGCATAACCACTTCCTCTATTTCTAGCTTCCTAGCTGTTAAGGCATAACAAAAGCTAGCATCCTTGATCTCTACAAGAAACTCCTTCATCATCAACAAGCTCTCACTCGGCCCATCCTCCTTTAGAGGTACAAGAACTACCTTTACACCATCCTTCCAGAATGTGTAAGTATTCTTTCTCCCATTATGGTTAGTATCCCTATCGTATTGCCAAGGTCTTCCCAACAGAATGTGACATGCATCCATCGGGATCACATCACACCACACTTCATCCTTGTAAGTGCTCCCAATTGAAAATTTAATTAAACACCTCTGATCTACTGTTACCTCATTCCCCTTCTTAACCCATGAGATGCGATATGGATAAGGATGCTTTTTGCATTCTAGGTTCATTTTATCAACCATGACATTTGACACCATATTCTCACAGCTACCACCATCAATGACAATGTTACATACCTTCCCTCCTGATGTACACCTTGTTCGAAAGATGTTCGTTCATAGCCCAGAATCATCACCATCTATGGTCTGCCCCTTCGCTTTTCTCTACACCTTCTCTTTCTTAGGAACAATCAGTGTCCTCCTTATCATAAGTGCTTCCCCCATGTCAGCAACAACTTCATCCTCATCCTGCTCTTCCATCTCAACCAGATTGACCCTTCCTTGTCCTCCTTGACCCCTTTCTTGGACATCACGTTGGGGACACTCAAATGCTCTGTGCCCCTCCTCACCACATCCATAATAGGTATACGACCTTCTTGGATCATTCCCATTTCGTCCACCACCGTAACCTCTACCTCGTTGGTATCCTCTTCCTCTCAGATTCTGCCCATCTTCTTCTTGTTTAGCAGGTATTGAGGATTCTCCCTTGAGAAAATTAGATCCACTTTGACCCCGACCTGAAGAGGGTGTGAATCCCTTCTTGCCTCTTCTATTAACCCTTTTCAATTTCTCCTCTGCCTTGAGGGCCATTTGATATGCATCCTCCACTGTAAGAGTGTGATGCATGCTCATCTCATCTTGGACAACAAAACTTAGGCCATTTACATACCTGGCAGCCCTTTGGTCCTCCGTCTCATTGTGCTCCACTCGAATGGATAGCTTGTAGAATTCATTAGTATAGTCCTCAATGCTTTGATCCTTCTATCGAAGATTCTGAAATCTATGAAATAGGGTTTGGGAGTAGTCTACAGGTATAAATTTTTCCTGTAACTTCTTCTTCATCTTTATCCAATCCCTGATATTTTCCTTTCCATTCCTCTATCGTGTAGTCTGTAAATGATCCCACCAAATCAATGCATGTCCCTTCAAATTTGTGCATGCGAGCTTAACCTTCTTCTCTTCAGCAAGGTTACTCCATTCAAAATATTTTTCTAGGCTATTGATCCAATCGATCAACTCCTCTGGTTTCAACCCACCAACATACTCGGGAACCTCGATCTTGATCCCATATCGATTCCCCTTAAGCCCCTCTAGAGCTCGTATCAACCAATTTTCAAAATCGTGCCCTTCTTCCTCTGGGCCCTCTGGTTCTGCTTCTACGTGGACCTCAGATCCACGTTCCTCAGGTACATTTTCATCATCAGATCCTTGATCTGCATGCACCCTGGGATGTCTCTCTCCCATGTGATCAATCACACCAATCAGCCATGCTATTTTTGCATTCAGATCCTCGATCTGCCTATTCATCTGGGCATATCTTCTAGGTGGCATCTTCCCTTCACTAGCGAGATCACACCCGCTCTGATACCAATTGGTGTAAACTCAGCTACAAGAGACCAACAAAATGGACTCCAATCACATAACACAAATGCAATATAATGGAAGAAACCTACAAATCGATATTCTTCTCATTCCTGAATTCACACCCCTTCTCCAAAATATTACAATCCATCATATAGCAACCGAAAACCAAAGAAACCCTAAAAACCCTAAAAATGTCTTTTTTCTAAAAACTGCTAAAAATAGATCTTTTTTCTAAAAACTGCTAAAAATAGAAATGAGTCGGATTGCACCCAAATTCGGTGCACACATCCCTCTTACAATAACGAACCTTACTTTAAAATATTAGGTCTCAACTTAAGGTATAACAAAAGATAATAAAACTCTAACATGCAAAAAAACCCAAAAAACCCGGGAACCTATTCTAAAAGCTAATTTTGGGAAACTAGATGGAGGAGTTAGGTCCCGAAAACATGTTTTTTGGAGAGTCAAGCCAATCAAAGATTTTCCTGATGCAGAACACACATGCAGAACCACCTGTTAAATTTCAAGGCCAACGGGCGTACGGTTCACAAGTTATGGCTCCAGCAAGGTGCATCAAATTTTGTTTGTCCTCTGAAATAATACAAGTGCATATAATTATCTATCTTCAAAAAATAGAGTAGTGGTAGAAATTGAAAAGATCACGATAAAGCCTAACTAAAAATTGGTATGTATTTTCTACCAACCAACCTTTAGTTTATTATAGTTACAATATTATTATGAGGCCTTATAGTAGTAAGATCTGTTCAACATTTTATTAATTTCTAAAATGAAAAATATTTTCTTTACAAGTAAAATGGCACCTACTAAATCTTCTACTAAAAAGAGTATCCTCAAATATTTTAGCCATATATCAAAATCCAACGATCCATCAACATCTATAAAAATAAAAAATACAAATGATTTATACCTTCTAAATAGTTAGTTTTGTATTCTATCTATTTTTCATCAAAAAAATAATTTCCAGTATATGGCTTTGACCATATTGAATTTTGATATGGGTCTTTTTTGTTTGTAAAAATATGTTCTCTTACATACAATAGTGATAAAAAATATCATTGTATGTAGAATACAATGTTGACCCTGATATGCCTCTACTAGAAGATATTCCTCACGAAGAGATGCTTTCACATGAAAATTCTCTTAATAATGACATCCAATAAACACTTAATCCTATAAGGGGGGCAAAGGTCCAAGGTTAAAATCTCGGGCCTTGTCGGACTGAATGCTTGTCCCTTTCCTAGTGCTTTCAATGGCATAAAAGGTTTAAAATGATTGTGGCATGGTGGTTATAGGGGTGGACTGCGGGAAGAACTATGTGGTAGCTTCTAGGGTGGGCAACATAGAATACTGTGGTGGCAATAAAAAGTCGAATAGTCTGCCCGGATTCATGACGACTACCGATTCCACCATGTATTTTATGAAACAAACACTTGAAGATATTGCTCAAAATGACATACCACTTGGAAATGAAAGTGATAAATCAAATATAATATAAACTTTGAGGGAATTTGTAAGCCAAAAAACTAAATGTAGAAAGTTAACTAGATGGACTATTGGTAGGTCATAAAAGGTTGAATTCTCATCAACTTATCCCTTTATAGAGCCAGTCCAACTAGAGAATGAAAATGATATTCCAACATAATATAAATGCATAATTTGTAGTTAGAAACTGGGTAAGGATCATAAGATGCAACTGAAGTTAGATACAATAGAAAAACATTGTGGGAAAGTTTATTCAACAGTTCAAGAAATTGATGGAATCATTAAAAAAATAGTTAGGTGGAAGGATGCATTGAAATGCATGCATGTTAGATATGTAAAAGAATATGAAAAATAATTGAAGCTACAATAATCTCTTATTGAGAAGGGTGGAATGATTCAAACCCAATTTCATAAAATTTATAGGATCACTTTAGCTTCAAAAAGTTTGTAGTTTGTTGTTGTATATAGTATTCTTAAAAAGGGTAGACTAATGTTCAATTTTATTGATTATAAGCATCTATCTCAACTAGCTGATGTGCAAAACCTTCCTAGTTCCCATTTTTTAGATTAAAGTGGTTGGGAAATGGAAAAATATCTATCATTGGTTGAGTAGGAGGACCTAAGGGAGAAAGTAAAACTTGCTAAATTTATTTCACTTTTAGTTGATGAGGTTACAACTATTGACAATACATCTTAGATATCTATGCATCTGTACACATTCAAAAATCATGTAAGGTATCCAAGTTTGCTAGCATTATATAATGGTGGAAAATTGTAATGTGAAAAACCTGTATAATATTATTTTAACTAGTTTAAAATATATTGCAGGAATAAGTGATATAGAAATTGCCTCAAAGTTAATATGCATTGTGGCTAACGGTTCCGCAAAAATGCAAGGACACAAGAGTGGTCTTTGTATTTGAATTTAGACATCAGTTACCCCATACTTGATAACTATTCATTGCATGTCTCATAGAATAAATATTGAGTATAAAATTGTGAGCACTTTTGATAATTTTGCAAGAGTAGAGGAACTCATCTGCTAAATACATTTATTTTTTGTGCAATCCAAAAAGGTTTTCAAAGTTTCAAAAGTTTGCACTAGGAGTTATAAAAGGAAGAAAATTGTTAAAATATGTGGATACAAGGTGGATTTCAATGTACAAACTTGCATATACGATTTTTACAGAATATCTATCCTTGACAAGGTTTATGTATGAAAATCATAGGGTAGTTGATAAGGCAAAGTGTTTGATATACCATTTGATTGAATTGTAAACACTTCTAACTTTATGTGGTATTCTTCCAATGTTGAAAGAAATGAATAGATTAATGAAACATGCACAAGAAATATCCATACATATTGTTGATTTCATCATGTTATGCATATTGACATGATATACGTGTCCAAAGGAAATTTTACAAATCCTTTGTTTTATAGTTGGAAAACATTAACTAACGTGAACGATCCAAAAAGTTTTTTGAAGTTCGACATCAATGATTATATCTGTATTAATGCTCGTGGAAAGACGATACCTATTTATTATTTTAAAAGGCAGTTAAATATAGTTACGAACAATGTTGAACAAATTTTCATAACATGCAATGGATTTGAAGTAATTTTACAAAACTAAGATTAAATTATTAAAAATAGCATAATCATTGAAAAGAGAAATAAGATATTAGTTTCAAAGAGATGAGTTGATTGAGGCTATGGGTGTGGTTAATACCATGTTTTGGGGTCCTAATGACTAAAAATCTACAAATGAGTTGTTTGTTAAATATATGGACAAACTTTCTAAACATTTCAATAAAAGTGTAGAAGTCAATGGTGTTAAAATCAAAGGTATTCTCAACAAAGACCTTATAATTTAACAATAATTGCATTTTGGAATGACAATGGTTGATCAAATGTCACTTTTGAATAACTTCCATGAGCCTGGTTCTATTACATATTTATGGAAAAAATTGTATCCAAGTAGTGTCTTACAAGATACAATAAGCGAATATTTTTATTTATATGAATTATGTCAAACAATAATTTTGGAATCTATTGAAGATGAAAGGGTTTTTAGTGCACTATCTTTTGTTAAATCTAAGCTCCGTAACAGGCTGGATAAAAATTTGAAAAATTATTTGAGAATTTATGTGTCATCGTATGAGTTGGACAAATTTTCCTATGACAGAGCATCATACTGGAAATCCCTAGTAGACAGAAGAGGTATCACTAATACATATGATAATGAGGATAATGATGCTTGTAGTGATAAAATAGTGGAGACACATATATCCACTATGGTTAATAGTGATTTTGGACAAGCTGAGAAGTGTTTGTTTCAGCTGCCTGAATTGTAATTTTTCCAAGAATTCACAACATTGATAAATTTAAATTTATTAGTTATCATTTTTATTGATAAATTTAATTTTATTTGTTATCACAACGTTATTTCATCTACCTAAATTGTAATTTTATGATTTATATCACAACGTTGTTTTTCAAATTATATGTTTTATATCGTAGCCTTCGTAGTGTGTTAACTGTGTTCATTCATAAAACCTTATGTTTTATATTATAGTATTGTTAATATATTGATATTAATGTATTGGCACATCTGAGTTATATAATAGTAATATTTTGTTTATTATTTGAAATTAATTTGTTTTCTAAAATTCAAAGTAGTACAAGAATATGAATGAAAACAACCATTGAATGATAGAAGACACAAATTTATAAAAGCCTTTTTCATTATTTACATTGAAAATATAAATTGTACAAAATTGTTGACAACAATACAAAAAAATTTGTTATCAACAATTAAACATTTCACAGTATATTAATTTTGAGATGGGGTCTTAGGGACATATTTGATCGCTCCTTTTACACCTAGACCACCTTGAGTTTGAGATGCTCTTGAAGAATTAAGTTTCTTTCCATTATCTCCTGTGTCAACATCCTACCCTTGCAGTGGCAATGCTCCAAGTTTGATTAGGCCTTCCTTTGGCTTATGTAAATTCTCCATCAATCCTCTTTCTTGTGGGATTGGATCCTCTTGCACTATAGAAATATTTTGTTCATGTTGTTAGAGTAATATTCCATTCTTTGGGATATTTACCATTTTCCTACATTAGGTAGAATTTATTTACTGCATGGTAAAAAGTAGCTTGTTACTTTTTACCACTAGTATTTACTTTTACTAGTTACTTAGGTTAGTTCTTTGGTTTACCAATATTTGTTTGGTCGACTAATATTATGGACGTCACATTAGTCTACATAGTCAATTTGATTATGTTACCCCTACTTTTTCCTATATATATTTTTCATATCAATATTATTTTATCCTAACAACTAATATCTGTCGATAAGAAATGTTGGTAAACTACTAATCTAGGATAGAATCAAACTAACCTAGGTAAATGTAAATAAACTAACATACCTAGGAGATATTACCAAATAAGTTAATACTACTCTAACACATGCTTCTTCTTAAGCAATATATCTGGATCCAATTTATGGTCCCTTATAATATTTCTTAAATAATTATTATCTTTGATTTTGGATTGTAAGGTTTCCTTCATTGCTATTGCACTTTGGATTGATTTCTTTGTCGCATGGATATTAACATGCATGATTACAACTTGTTTATGTAAATTATCAAAATTTCATTACAAAAAATAAAAGAAAACATTAGTTAGTAGAGAGTCATATGACAAAATATAACCATAAAATTTATTGCAACTAAAGTCTCACCTCAACCACATCCCTTGAAGCCTCAATGATTGCAACTTTATTTTTATCAAAATCCCATTGGTTATAATATGCTTGGGCTTCAACATTTAGGTTTTCCAATATGTTCAAAATAATGTTTAAAATTTCATCATTTTATGAAGTTGAAGAGTTCACCGAGCCTAATTAAGCTTGATGTAATAGACCACCAAGATTTTATGGTTCATTGTGGACCAGAGAAAAAATATCTTCTCTTTTATCAAAATTTTTATATCTGGTATTTATCTCCTTGATAAGGACCTTTGATCGATATTACCAATACTTCATTTCCTTTACATTGTGAAGCAAACTGCATTTGATTCATGCTTCACAGTTATCAACCATTAAATTAAAAAAAACCTATCTTTTTCATCCTTAGTTCGAGAACCAGGGTCGTTGGTGTTAGAAGGCGATGATGAGGTTTGTTGAGCTTCAAGAAAGAGTTGTGTTTGTTGTGCTTGAAGCACATTAGTTGTAATATTACCTTTTAAAGATAATCATCCTCTAATGGAGGATTATCTAATCCTGAGCTCAAAATTTCCTATAATGAAAAACTTGTTGAAAATGACATATATGGAAATTCAAACATTGTTCGGCTTTGTGCCCCATGCTATCTTGGTCCAACAAGTTGTTTTCCATCCATTTGACCTCTCATTAATTTCTATCATGTTGTAGGTGGTGGTGGTGGTGGCGACGACATCATTTTTTGCCTTCTTTGAGTAAATAGCAAGGAGGCACCTAAATACATTATAATAAGATCTTTCTAAAATATAATAAAAGTGGATAAAATTTATACATATTATTTAAAAATAATACTTACCCGATGACGAGATTATTTTTGTCCTCCAACTTGTGAAGGCAACTCGATGTGGGTATGGGGTGGGGTAGGGCGTAACATTGAAAATATACAAAAAAAATATATTTTAATTTCAACTAAGAAGTAATGGAAATGAATTAAGAAACTCAAAACAATAAACTTACCTATAATTGGTGTGGCCTCCCTAGATTCACATTGCACAATATGTGTAGCCACATGTGGACGAGAAATTGCATAAGAAGGAGTTGCCCTTTGAACATTTAGGAGACCTCTACATTGGTGATGCTTTAGACCCCGTGTCTTCTGAATCACCAGCAGCCTCTGGCATGTGAATCCTAACAAGAACATCCTATTTTATCTATGTGCTGGCTACCTTAATCTGCATTTAGGTACAAATAAAAAGTTAAAATATGAAAATGTGCTAAAATATAAAAATAATTTGATGGTGAAAATAGAATAATTACCTTCAACTCTTGTGGTGTCATGCAAATGCATTGTAGGATTGGGTGCACTACAGTCGGTACACTAGTATCTTGCAAATTATTAAAACATTCATAATAAAGTCCTAAATATAATTTAATGTGGCCATTTTGGTCCTTGATTTTTTTTGAATTATATGAAGCTCTGTTATGATGTGATCCAAAATATATGTACACCAGTCAAATTTCTAGTTGTGAAGACAACGAACAATATAGGCCAATGCACATAATGGAATCTTCATTCTTCCATGTAGAAACAATATTACTTGGAAGAACTCAAGAATTACCAATATGAGTTTGTAACAGAGGTATTCGTTAACCCTATTTTGGAATTAGCTGCAAAAGCTGAAAAAAAAATTAGATGACAAATCATAAATTTTAATTTATGAACTTTTAGAGAATACAGTGACGAGAATAATACCTGAAAACAATTCTGAAGAGAGATGGTAGTTGGTCTCCAGGTAAGCTTCATCATCAGTAGACAACACAAACTATGGTGAAACAAGAGCAAAATCCTTATGGGGAAGACCTATTAATATTTGGATGTTAGAGGGTTTGATGGTGAAATACAATTTTCTATTCTCTATTGTTAGATTGATGATCGCAAGATCATTGTCGTAACTATCAATGAAATTGTATAGAATATATTTATTTTTCTTGAAATGGGGTATGGGAATCAAACCCTATAAACCTGCATTAGTGACCCATGAAAGGTCGTAACTAGGGGTGGTTAATAGGTCTAAAATTTTGGGGTAATTTTGGTTTTTGAATACAATTTTTTGAGAGGTTGTGGAAGTGGTGGCCATTGCTGGAAGTTGTGGAAGTAGGGGAAACTTCACTCTATAAAGATGCAATATAATGGTCACTTGGGGAGGGAAGGGTTCGCTATGATCTCGTGTAGAAGAAAAAAACCTAAAAAATAATTGTTGATACCTTTTTATAGATAGAATTTACTGGGATGGACACATGGTAGCATGTTATTTGACATGCATAGGGGGTGACCGACCGTGTGAGACATGGCAACATAAACCATGGTGCAACCATCCTAAATATGTACATAGTTTTGTACCTGGATTTGCTTTACATCCAATCTATATTTGAACCTGATTTGCAACCAATTTACGATCAAACCTTGTTTTGTAATTGGTCTACGATCGAACCCTATTTTGTAACTGATCTATGATCGGACCTTGATTTACAACTGGTTCATGGTCAAACCCTAGTTTGCAATCGATCTACGACCAAACCTTTTTTTACAATTGATCTACGATCAAACATTTTTTTGCAATCGATCTATGGTCGGATCCTGTTTTGCAACTGATCTATGACTGGACTCTTTTTTGCAACCGATCTACGGTCAAACCCTATTTTACAACTGATTTATGATCGAACCCTATTTTGTAACTAGTTTATGATTAGGCCTTGTTTTACACCCAATTTATGATTGGGCCCTATTTTGCACCCAGTCTGCATCCAAACCCTATTTTGCAACAAGTTTACTATCGGACCCTATATTGCAACTGGTTTACAGCCAAGTTTATTTTGCACTTGATCCACATCTGGGCCCTGTTTTACAACCGGTTTATGATCAAACCTTGTTTTGCAACCGGTTGGAAACCGAAACCTATTTGTATCACAAACTATTTAAATTATAGCTCATTACTTCTAATTGAATTATCAAGTCTACAACCTCCTACATGCATGCCTCATTCAACCAAAAGTAATGTGTGGGAGAACTAATGGATACTAGTTCAAAGTAACTTGACAAGGGCTAGAATTTGACATAATAGATTGACTACAAAAGGATATTCTTTATTCATGGACTTGTTTTCTTTTGTAAAAAATAAAGAATAAATTATTTTACTTTATAATTAAAATATTACATGAAAATAAGAAAATGTATATGGTTTATTTTCAAATAATGATATATCTAGTGATTTTTAGTCATTTGTCTTGCAAGCTTCACAAAATTTACTTGTAATGCAAATAAAAGAATCTAGATGATGCAACCTTTTTGCTTCCCTCAACCCTCAAATATCTATCATCTTTAGACACCAAAGATACAATACCTCAAATTTGATGGTTATCATGATTTTCTTAGCAATTATAGTAGAATAATATTATAGGTTTCATATCATGTTGACCTATTTTCTTTTCTCAATTGTAAATTATCCAAAATCTTTAGAAACCAAAGGAATAATGGCTTAAATCTAATGGCTCTCATAATTTGGTTAGAAATTTAGCATAGTAACATTATAGGTCTCAAATAGTGTTGGCCTCTTTGCTTCTCTCAACTTTGGTATCCATCATATTTAGACATTAATGTTTCAAGAAGTGGACATAGTGAAATAAAATACATTGAATACTCATTTGTTAATTAGACATAGAATAGATCATTAAATCAATATTAAAAATTTATGTTAAGTACCACTCAAATAGTCATCAACCTTCTAGAAATAACCTTAATTTATGGTATTATTAGCACCTACTTGTGGATTATCCAACCTTATGAATTTTAGTTGCAAATCATGGAATAAAATGATTGGAGCTCGACCACATTATAAATTTATATCAAATTCCAATTAAGTTATCATCAACTTACTAATTAACTAACCCTAAACAATAGTTTGTTAGTACTTATTTTTGGGACATGCCATTGTATGATTGTATTTGTAGATCAATGATTACAATGCTTGAAACTTGAACACATTGTAATTTTAGGCCAAATCATACTCAAACAATCATTTAAAATATAAATGATTATGGATTATTATCAAGTTTGTGGATTTGGTTAGGTTCTTCTTGATAAGATGAGATCATATAGAAAAATTATGAGATGATAAAACCAAATTTACATTTGTTTTTTATTGTTTTTCATACATGGGCTTGAAATAGTTCCCACTTGTATTGCATCATGGTCACATAGTAATATTACAATAATTTGACAATTATGCATGTTTTGGTTGGAAATATTTGAACTTGGATCTCCTCCTTGAGAATTTAGAAATATAACTAGTTGAGTTGATGCCATTTGACCTTTACCTTTGTTTTAACTACAATAGTTTTTTATCATTTTGAAATGAAGAGGAATAATTGTGGGGTGAAATAGTTCATACCCCTATAAGGATGCAATGGAAATATCAAGTATTGAGAGTAAATCTCCATAGAGGTAGTTTGCTAAGGTAATTTTTGCTTAGTTATTCTACCTAATGTATCTATAGAGGTTTAACACTATTTTCAAGGAGGTTCCAACAATTATTGGGTAATGAGGATTTGGAAAATAGGAGTGGTGGAATTTTGGATTTTGAGGCCTACATATCAAGGGTCTACAAGGAAATTTGAGGATTTGGACTCATTTTGATATATGTGCTTATGGGTCATGTGGAGATGGTGAGAGAACTTATTGTTCATTTAGTTTTTAAGGGTCATTTTGTTTACTTTTACATCTATAGAAATGGGACCTAACATCATAGCCATAATTAGGTGATATGATTAGCCTTTAATGGGAATGTAACCATTATGTTGGAGGTGGTTTGTTCATTAGAGGTAAAAATTATTTTGAGCTTGAGTTTCTTATGGGACATATTTTAGCCCTTTTTCATCCTTTTCCCATTTGGATCATTGGATCCTATTATGCACTAGTGTAGTACTTCTTATGGGGTTGTAGGTGGCACCCTGGGTTCTCTATTCCAATAGATGAAACCCTAGTTTTATATTGTATAAGGGTTTAACCCATTTTTTGGTGGAAAAAATGTTATGCATTTGAAAGATGCCCTTAGCCCTATGTAACATTATAGATCTAGTATAACATTTCTTGTGGCATGGCATATGGGGTTTGAAGAACTTTAAGGGTATGATATTACTCGAACAATTTGGATACCTAGTGCTTTGTGTTGCTCTTACTACATAACCAACATTGGTCCTCACCAGCTTGCCTATTGGGTGGTTGATCTTAGCTACAAGATATGGTGTTATTTCTTTATGGTTAATGCATAATAAGGTGAAGTGTGTGGTATGGTTATTCATGAATTTTGATAATGGTGTTAAAAGTGATACTTATTGATTTTGTGATTGTGCTTTGTTCCCTATATCAAGAGCAACCAAATTTGTGACCCTACCTACTTTCCTAGTGGAGGGATTAGGTGGTTTTATTTGGGAAATGTGTGGTTAATATCTTGGATGAAGCTTAGAGTAGAATTACCAGTTATATTTTAGATTTCTAGGTGATGTGAGCATTCTAGATTTTCCATGGGTTCTAATTTTGGGTTATTGATTGCTTATTGTCTTGGTTTATCTTGCTTTATTTTTTCCATATTAAATATAGTGGTGAGCAAAAATTATGTTTAGAAAATAATTATTTCTCTTACATTAATTATCATTCTGGTAAGTCTGTAAACTTGCGAGTGTCATGCACAGTATATGCCTGCAGTGTGGGGGAATGAATCCTTTTGTACCTATTTAATTTGGTGGAGAATGTTTATGCATTTTGATTTCAACCAAACCAAATAAACTAAAGTGCAAAAAATTTAAAATGTTGGAAATAAAAATACTGAAAATAAAAGTACAAGAAATTAAATGTGCAAGAAAATGAAACACACAACTAAATTAAAATAAAGAAGGAAATAAAGCAATAAATATAATCTATTGAAAATAAATAACAGAAATAAAATATGGGAGGACTACTGCAAGGAGTGGGTCTAGGCTCCCACAGATAGTCCACCTGATTAGTCATGTAATAGATGCTTTAAGCAAATAAGAGTATTTGCACTCTTAAGAAATTATACAAAAAATGAAATAAAATAACTTTCTGTGTAACTGATCATTTTTTCATTCATTTGGCCTATGTCCTTATATAAGATGCAGCCAGATCTCATTACAATAATAGATCGGTCTATTTTAAATCACATAACATGATTTATTTTTTATAGTCATTTCATACACAAGTATTATTCTACTATTGAAAGTATGTCTGTTCACCAGAAGGATAAATATAATAATCCTTAGGTGTATGTAACAAACTAGTCCTAAAATAGTGCATCCTAAAAATAATGCCTTGAGAGCTTTACAAGGTCAATCGCTCAACCGACCAATAAAAATACTTTATCTTATTTTAGACATAATGCACCATTAAAATATTTCTCTTTTGTCTCACGTGCAACAACCTCCTTAGCCCATTGGTCAACTGGTCAAAGTTGACTTGGTGCGTCTTCTCAATGGGAGCAAGGTGCCTACTTATAGATCAAGGCACCTTATTCCGCATTAAGGTGCCTTATTCCACATCAAGGCACCATCAAGGTGCCTTCTTCCACATCAAGGCACCATCAAGGTGCCTTATTCCTCATCAAGGCACCATCAAGGTGCCTTCTTCCTCATCAAGGCACCATCAAGACACCTTCTTGTTGACTTGATTAGATCAAGGTGCCTTACTATTCACTTGGTCAGATCAGGGTGCCTTCCTACACATCAAGGTGCCTCAAGATATATGGGATAAATGTGCCTTCTTGCACATCAAGGTGCCTCCAAATGTATGGTATCAAGGCATATTCATGCACATCAAGATGCCTCCAAATGTATGGGATCAAGACATCTTCTTGCACATCATGGTGCCTCTAAAATTTAAATGTATGGGATCAAGGCACCTTCTTGCACATCAAGGCACCTCCAAATGTATGGGATCAAGGTACCTTATTGCACATCAAGGCACCTCCAAATGTATGGGATCAAGGTGCCTTCTTGCACATCAAGACACCTCCAAATGTATGGGATCAAGGCACCTTCTTGCACATCAAGGCGCCTCCAAATGTATGGGATCAAGGCACCTTATTGCACATCAAGGAACCTCCCATCACAATTCCAGCTCCAAGTGGGATGTAGACTGGAAAACACCAGATTAGTAGCAAAACCTGCATTTATACATATTTTCCACCAAAAACACCAATAAAAAATAATACTGTATTTTCTATCAATTATATGCATAAGTTATATAAAAATATATCTCTAATTCTAATTAAACCAGTAACGATGCCCTTTAAAAATGTATATAAAATGAGCATTGTTGGTGCTCTTAACATAGCTCACTATGTTTCCCATCATGCTCACTTATTAGGGATATTAAGCAAATTTGTTATCACTATCTATGGATGTTGTCATAGATGGATCTCAAGGAGGATTTCCAAGTGTGGTAGGTAGTTGGTGACTATGTGTGATCCCATTTTTTGGTTTAGTGCTTTGAGATGGATACTTCACCAACTTGTCAATTGGTTTCATATATGTTTTTGTGTTATATTTCTAATTATGTCAACATTGTATAAAATATATGTCTAGTTTCAATTTTTTTTCTCATTTTTAGGAGTGCACCCCTATAGACCTACATCATTTCAACACAAGAAAAAAACTATAATATTTTCATATTGATCTCAAACTATTAGATTTGTTGGAATATATGGTGGTTAATATTCTCTTGAGTCCATGAACAAGTTTTTTACTTCTATTGATCATATTTTTCCTTTGGGCCAATGTAAAAGTTGAAAAAGGTGCTTTTATAATTTTTTTATAATATTTTATTCTTGAAGGTCGGTCTCATAATCTTAACCTAAAGATAACTTGTAATTGGATATAAATACCCCTTCATACGAAGTATTTTGCTTATTAGTTGGAGTGTAATTTCATTTCCATTTAGTGAGATTATTTGGTGTCCATGGACATACCATTATATTATGTTATTTTTCTTTTTGTGAATTCATTTTTTAAGTATTACTAGGTAATGTTTGAATGCATTCATTTTTGGAAACTACTATGAAATCTGAGATGGTATTAAAGCGTGTGCGAATCGGTCTACGATCAAACATTTTTTTGCAATCGATCTATGGTCAGATCCTGTTTTGCAACTGATCTATGACTGGACTCTTTTTTGCAACCGATCTACAGTCAAACCTAATTTTACAACTGATTTATGATCAAACCCTTTTTTGCAACTAGTTTCTGATTAGGCATTATTTTGCACCTGATTTACGATCGTTCCCTATTTTACACCCGGTTTGCATCCAAACCCTATTTTACATGTTTACTATCAAACCCTATATTGCAATTGGTTTACAACCAAGTTTGTTTTGCACTTGATCCACATCTGGGCCCTGTTTTACAATTGGTTTATGATCGAACCATGTTTTGCAACTGATTGGCAATCGAGCCCTATTTTACACCTGATCCGCATCCGGGCCTTATTTTTCAATCGAACCCAAAATTCACCATTATTTTATAAATTTTGGTGAAAAATAAAGGTAATTCATCATGTCTCCTACATGAATTTGGCTAGGATTTACCTGGATTTTGAAACCGATTCATCATTTTTTTATAATAAGATTTTGGGTCTGATCCCTTATGCACAACCCTACTAAGAGGAATAGAGTGAAGATTTATTTTGGTAGATTATTCAAGACTACAGATTTAGGACATGCTCAAATTTGAGCATAACAAACTATTATATTAATTTTTTTTAATAAGTTTACATAAGTTTTTATGAGGGGTTTCGATCCCCTCATACTGAATGGAGTTTGAACCTTAGACCTCCCAAAGAGAGGCCAAAGCCCTTACCACTATAGTAAGGTTTATATTACTTTATTTATTGAGACTAGTGATACAAATTAATGAAAATGCAACATATATTAGATTAAAGATTCCTCTATCAATTATGAGTGGAAGAGATGACATGTGAGGGGATGTGATTTATGGACTATTTGAAATTAATAATATTATTAGGTTTTATCAAATCATCATGAATAAATTTTACACAATTATTTATAAAGCCTACAAAGTTATACAACACTTAGTCAATACATAAGATCTACCAAATTATAGTTTTGCAATGTTTGGTTAACAATCTCTTCTCTTTTACGAGAAGTAATGAGTTAACTACAATTTGTATCACAAACTATTTAAATTATAGCTCATTACTTCTAATTGAATTATCAAGTCTACGACCTCCTACATGCATGCCTCATTCAACCAAAAAAGTAATGTGTGGGAGATCTAATGGATACTAGTTCAAAGTAACTTGACAAGGGATAGAATTTGACATAATAGATTGACTACAAAAGGATATTCTTTATTCATGGACTTGTTTTCTCTTGTAAAAAATAAAGAATAAATTTATTTTACTTTATAATTAAAAAATTACATGAAAATAAGAAAATGTATATGGTCTATTTTCAAATAATGATATAGCTAGTGATTTTTAGTCATTTGTCTTGCAAGCTTCACTAAATTAACTTGTAATGCAAATAAAATAATCTAGATGATGCAACCTTTTTGCTTCCCTCAACCCTCAAATATCTATCATCTTTAGACACCAAAGATACAATGCCTCAAATTTGGTGGTTATCATGATTTGCTTAGCAATTATAGTAGAATAATATTATAGGTTTCATATCATGTTGACCTATTTTCTTTTCTCAATTCTAAATTATCCAGCATATTTAGAAACCAAAGGAATAATGGCTTAAATCTAATGGATCTCATAATTTGGTTAGAAATTTAGCATAGTAACATTATAGGTCTCAAATAGTGTTGGCCTCTTTGCTTCTCTCAACTTTGGTATCCATCATCTTTAGATATTAAATTTTCAAGAAGTGGACATAGTGAAATAAAATACATTGAATACTCATTTGTTAATTAGACATAGAATAGATCATTTACTCAATATTAAAAATTTATGTTAAATACCACTCAAATAGTCACCAACCTTCAAGAAATAACATTAATTTATGGTATTATTAGCACCTACTTGTGGATTATCCAACCTTATGAATTTTAGTTGCAAATCATGGAATAAAATGATTGGAGCTTGACCACATTATAAATTTATATCAAATTCCAATTAAATTATCATCAACTTCCTAATTAACTAACCCTAAACAATAGTTTGTTAGTACTTATTTTTGGGACATGACATTGTATGATTGTATTTGTAGATCAATGATTACAATCCTTGAAACTTGAACACATTGTAATTTTAGGCCAACTCATACTCAAACAATCATAAAAAATATAAATGAGTATCTATTATTATCAAGTCTATGGATTTGGTTAGGTCTTCTTGATAAGATGAGATCATATAGAAAAATCATGAGATGATAAAACCATATTTACATTTGTTTTTTATTTTCATACATGGGCTTGAAATAGTTCCCACTTGTATTGCATCATGGTCACATAGTAATATTACAATAATTTGACAATTATGTATGTATTGGTTGGCAATATTTGAACTTGGATCTCCTCCTTGAGAATTTAGAAATATAACTAGTTGAGTTGATGCCATTTGACCTTTACCTTTGTTTTAACTACAATAGTTTTTTATCATTTTGAAATGAAGAGGAATAATTATGGGGTGAAATAGTTCATACCCCTATAAGGATGCAATGGAAATATCAAGTATTGAGAGTAAAGCTCCATAGAGGTAGTTGGCTAAGGTAATTTTGGCTTAGTTATTCTACCTAATGTATCTATAGAGGTTTAACACTATTTTCAAAGAGGTTCCAAAAATTATTGGGTAATGAGGATTTGGACAACATGAGTGGTGGTATGGATTTTGAGGCCTACATATCAAGGGGTTATGAGGAAATTTGAGGTTTTGGACTCATTGTGATATATGTGCTTATGGGTCATGTGGAGATGGTGAGAGAACTTATTGTTCATTTAGTTTTTAAGGGTCATTTTTTTTTAATTTTACTTCTATAGAAATGGGACCTAACATCATAGCCATAATTAGGTGATATGATTAGCATTTAATGGGAATGTAACCATTATGTTGGATGTGGTTTGTTCATTAGAGGTAAAAATTATTTTGAGCTCGAGTTTCTTGTGGAACATATTTTAGCATTTTTTCACCCTTTTCCCATTTGAATCATTGGATCCTATTATGCACTAGTGGAGTACTTCTAATGGGGTTGTAGGTGGCACCCTGGGTTCTCTATTCAAATATATGAAACCCTAGTTTTATATTGTATAAGGGTTTAACCCATTTTTTGGTGGAAAAAATGTTATGCATTTTAAAGATGCCCTTAGCCCTATGTAACATTCTAGATCTAGTATAACCCTTCTTGTGGCATGGTATATTACTCGAACAATTTGGAAACCTAATGAGGGTATGATATTACTCGAAAAATTTGGAAACCTAATACTTTGTGTTGCTCTTACTACATAACCAACATTGGCCCTCACCAACTTGCCTATTGGGTGGTTGAGCTTGGCTGTAGGATATGGTGTTATTTCTTTATGGTTAATGCATAATAAGGTGAAGTGTGTGGTCTGGTTATTCATGAATTTGGATAATGGCATTAAAAGTGATGCTTATTAATTTGTTGATTGTGCTTTGTTACCTATCTCAAGAGCACCAAATTTGTGAGCCAACCTACTTTCCTAGTGGAGGGATTAAGTGGTTTTATTTGGGAAATGTGTGGCTAATCTCATGGATGAAGCTAAGAGAGGAATTACCAGTTATATGTTAGCTTTCTAGGTGATGTGAGCATTCTAGATTTTCCATGGGTTCTAATTTTGGGTTATTGATTGCTTATTGTCTTGGTTTAACTTGCTTTATTTTTTTCATATTAAACATAATGGTGAGCAGAAATTATGTTTAGAAAATAATTATTTCTCTTCCATAAATTATCATTCTGGAAAGTTCGTAAACTTACGAGTGTCATGCATAGTATATTCCTGTAGTGTGGGGGAACAAATCCTTCTATACCTATTTAATTTGGTGGGGAATGTTTATGCATTTTGATTTCAACCAAACAAAATAAAATAAAGTGCAAAAAATTTAAAATGTTGGAAATAAAAATATTGGAAATAAAAGTACAAGAAATTAAATGTGCAAGAAAATAAAACACACAACTAAATTAAAATAAAGCAGTAAATTTAATCTACTGAAAATAAATAACATAAATAAAATATGGGAGGACTACTGCAAGGAGTGGTTCCAGGATCCCGCAGATAGTCCACCCGATTAATCACATAATAGTTGATTTAAGCAAATAAGAGTATTTGCACTCTTAAGAAATTATACAAAAAATGAAATAAAATAACTTTCTGTGTAATTGATCATTTTTTCATTCATTTGGCCTACATCCTTATATAAGATGCAGCCAGATCTCATTACAATAATAGATCGGTCTATTTTTAATCATGTAACATGATTTGTTACAGTCAATTCATACATAGGTATTATTATTCTATTGAAAGTATATCCGTTCACCAAAAGGATAAATATAATAATCCTTAGGTGTACATAAAAAACTAGTCCTAAAAAAATGCATCCTAAAAATAATGCCTTGAGAGCTTTACAAGGTCAATCGCTCAACCGACCAATAAAAATACTTTATCTTATTTTAGATATAATGCACCATTAAAATATTTCCCTTTTGTCTCATGTGCAACAACCTCCTTAGCCCATTGGTAAACCGATCAAAGTTGACTTGGTGCATCTTCTCAATGGGAGCAAGGTGGAAGCAAGGCGCCTACTCCTAGATCAAGGCACCTTCTACCACATCAAGGTGCCTTATTCCACATCAAGGCACCATTAAGATGCCTTCTTCCTCATCAAGGAACCATCAAGATGCCTTCTTCCTCATCAAGGCACCATCAAGACGCCTTCCTGTGTACTTGATCAGATCAAGGCACCTTCCTATTGACTTGGTCAGATCAAGGTGTCTTCCTATACATCAAGGTACCTCATAATGTATGGAATCAAGGTGCTTTATTACACATCAAGGTGCCTCCAAATGTATGGGATCAAGGCATTTTCTTGCACATCAATATGCCTCCAAATGTATGGGATCAAGGCACCTTCTTGCACATCATGGTGCCTCTAAAATTTAAATGTATGGGATCAAGTCATCTTTTTGCACATAAAGGTACCTCCAAATATATGGAATCAAGGTACCTTCTTGTACATCAAGGCACCTCCAAATGCATGGGATCAAGGTGCCTTCTTGCACATCAAGGCACCTCCAAATGTATGGGATCAAGGCACCTTATTTTACATCAAGGCGCCTTCAAATGTATTGTATCAAGGCACCTTATTGCACATCAAGGAACCTCACATCACCATGCAAACTCCAAGTGGGATGTAGACTGGAAAACACCAAATTATTTGCAAAACCTGCATTTATACATATTTTCCACCAAAAAAATCAGTAAAAAATAATACTGTATTTTCTATCAATTATATGCATAAGTTATATAAAAATACATCTCTAATGCTAATTAAACCAATAACGATGCCCCTTAAAAATGCATATAAAATGAGCATTTCTGGTGCTCTTCATATAGCTCACTATGTTTCCCATCATGCTCACTTATTAGGGATATTAAGCAAATTTGTTATCACTATCTATGTATGTTGTCATAGATGGATCTCAAGGAGGATTTCTTAGTGTGGTAGGAAGTTGGTGACTATGTCTGATCCCATTTTTTGGTTTAGTGCTTTGAGATGGATACTTCACCAACTTGCCAATTGGTTTCATAAATGTTTTTGTGTTCTATTTCTAATTATGTCAACATTGTATTAACTATATATCTAGTTTCAATTTTTCTTCTCATTTTTAGGAGTGCACCCCTATAGACCTACATCATTTCAACACAAAAAAACTATAATATTTTCATATTGATCTCAAACTATTAGATTTTTTGGAATATATGGTGACCCATCCCAAAAAGCGTACACCTAACTATTGCATTAATGAAATCAACATGAAAGCATGAAAAAATAACAAGATTGCATGTAACAATGAAAATGCGTGTTTCTTTTATTAATTTTGTCAATGAAATGCGGTTACAATATTGCCCCTCTTAGGGTCACCAGAATGTTGATACTCTTAATACAATTTCCAAAGCCCCCAACGGGGTAGGCACACTATAAGTGCTTTTCCAAATGGTCGCAAACTGCCTTAGGGTGGAGTAGACCCTCTTCTTCGCATTGAGGAAGGAAATTGGTGATTGAAGCTCCTTTGAACCTGTTTCCTATGATCAAGAAACAACACAAGAACATTATACAAATAGGCAGCCTCTCGTGATGAGGCCCTTTGAAGGATTAAAACATGAAAAAGCCATGAAAAGCATATAATCAAGAAAGCATGAAAAACACATCTAATCTATGCCAAATTAATAAAGATTCATGGAAATGCATAAAAGACTATTGCAACCACATATTGAATGGTCTAATTAAATGAAATAGAACATGAAAGCATAAAAAGAAACCATTCTTGCATATTCTACTATAATGAAGACAAATTAGTAAAGACACTAATTATGTTGGTCAGAAGTCTCTAAAATCCTAATTAAACCATGAAAATGCTAAATGTAATCTAATTAAGCATACTGGAAATGAAACAGTAAGGAGAAGTCACCTCTGTTGCAAACCGTAGCTCTGATTAGCGGTCTGCACTATAAACCGTGGTTGAAAGCCGTGGTGAGCAACCAAGTGGTTTGCCCTCCAAATTCAAGGGTTGTGGGCTTGATATCCTTGTCCAATTGATGTTCAAGGGTCACCTTCGGTGTCCTCTAACAATTTTGGTGGTTGAATCGATGAATAGGGCCTCCGTTTGCCCAAATTAGCGTTTCTTGGCTCTCCTAGGTCCTTAGGGCATCCATGGCCTAATTCATCATGATGTTTGACAAATGGGCAATGGGGATGGCAACAAGGCTCTCTCTATGCACTCAAGTGAGTCCACAATTCGACAGGGCTTCACTACTTTGATCTCCAAAATGCACTCTCTCTATTTTGCCCTAATTCTGAGGGGTATTTATAGGATGTCCCAGGGCTAGGGGTGGCTTCATGGAGAAGCCAAGATCAAGAAGGGGTGGTTAGGATAGTTGGATTGGAAGCTTTCGTCCTCTAACCACCATCTTCTAGAACAAATGGCCGTTCAAACCGATTTGGCTTGGATGAAGGCCAACTGAACTTCAGTTAAGACCGTAGGTTGCAGCTATGGTTCATATTGTAAACCATAGGCCTTAGCCATGGTTCAGACTGTAGACCGTAGGTCTGGTCTACGGTTCAGACTGAATAGGCCAAGGAGCCCAACTTGAGTGGTTAGAACCATTGCTCTATCTTGGAGTCTGTCCAAGATCTTCCATATGGTCTTGTAGCATGTCCATATGAGTAGTCACCCTCGACATGATGCGTTTTAGGTGTCTACAGATGCCCCTTTTGAGATGCGTTGTGAGATCGAACAATGCTGAGAAAAAATAGACCTCCTAAAATTATGTCAAAGGTTCTATGATGATCATTAGTCGGATCAACATTAGATGCCCTAGGTCCTACAAAAGGATGCGCATCCTAGAATCATTGCTTCCAACTCTTTGGAGGCTTAAACTTGAAAGAGTTTGCACTCATCATCAGACATTCGAGTAGCTTTGGCGCTACAATAGGAGTTAGGCCTATATAATTGAAATGGATGAGAGTTACAAATAAATTATCATATTTGCTATTTTCCCCAAGCAAAGGGGTAAGCTTATGATAGTTATTGACAATGATTCGCAAGGACGAACACAATTTTGACAAGATCAAGGGATCTACGATCTCTAGGATCTTCTACTGATTTTGATTATGATTTGATATTATGACTACCCCTTCAAGTGACGAGTCGATGAGGGTAATGACAATGATTGAAGCGACGAGGTCGCTTGACCACTATGAATGATCTGAACAAATTTAGATTTGAGCATTTTAATGCCTTGGCTAGGCCTAGTTCAACTTCTGATTCCAACTGTTAATAGTATTTGCACATTTCTATCCCATGGAGCAGTCGGGCTGCAATAGCCATCTTAGGGAATCAAATTGATACAAGCCCAATTAGATTTATGTTGAATCAAATTATCAATGATTTTCTGAAAATATGTCATAGGAGAAATGACATGCAATGCCTCATTCCCATGGAGCAGTCCGGCCGTGAAGGCCTTCTTAGGGATTGAAAAGAAGCATATCAGATCAACGATGACAATTTTTTCCCCAAATGTCCTTATGGTAATTTACTCATCTTTTCAAATTGCATGGATCGCAAGTCATTGCAACCACCAAGTGTATAGGGTAAATTACTGAATACGAGGCACAGTTGGTTTTTTAATTATTTGATTTTTTTGTGTTAATTTTGATTTATTGATCAATCTTGGTGCTTTGAACATCACCAAATTTGCAATATTGATTGCTCTTTTTGAAATTTGATCTATTAGGAGTCATTAATTTTCCATTTTAGACCTTCCCACGGTGGGGTTTGAGTGCATTTAATGCTGGTTGCAAACCGTGGGTACGGTCTGCGATTGAAAATTTCCAATTTGGGAACTGCAAGTCGAGGTTGCGGTCCATTGAAATTAGGGCAAACTATAAATAGCTTTCCCACTTTGAAAATTTCATTATTTTCATTCCAATAATTGCATTTTAGAGAGCTCTGAGAGGTGAGAGACATTCCTTGATCCAAAACGCTGCCAAACTTGACCTCAAATTTCACTCGTACCTCGATGGCGGACCTGGGATAGCCATCCACTAGCAGAGGCCATGGTGTGGGTAAGGTAACTCAAAACCGAGTCCTCGCACTCATTACCAACTAAAAATAAACCGCATTAAGTAATGGGTTAATGAACTTCACTAAATTGTTGGCAACGAACCTCATCGTAGACTAGGCTAGGTTAGATTTATTATTTTTTGGCTAGCTAGGCTAGGAAGGGACCCAAAATGGGTCTCATTCCTAGACTACAGCTGGCACCTACGACTCCCAAATTTTAGTTTGGGAACCACAGCTATCAGCTGCGGTTAGAATTTAAATTTCCAACGATCAAATTTGATTACGGTCGGACCGCAAGTTTGACCCGCGGTTCGATGACTTTGGAAAATTTTTCTAACTTTTCTAAGGTTTTCTGGAAATTAATGCTAGTTATTGCATGTCTGAGATGCCTTTTGAATTTTCTTGATGTTTTTAGAGTCATTTTTTATCTATTTTTGCTTGTTTTAGTTAGATTTTTCTCTTATGCATTGTTTATTTCTAAACATTGACTTCTAGGGCCCGAGAGCCAGACATACTTTGCACCCTCCATGGAAAGCTTACTCTAGGGGAGCGGGAGTGGTTTGGAGTCATTGGCTTCGGCTATGTCTTGGATCTACCCATGATTAGGGTAGATACAACATATATGATCATGTTGGCCTGGAGCTGGAATGCCCGAACCAACACATTTCATCTGTCGATGGGTGAGATGACCATCACCCTGGAGGATGTCTATCAGATCTTTAGGATCCCTATTGATGGTGAGGCCATCACCTCCTCTTCCTCTCAGAGGAAGAAGGCTATTTATGATGCTATCTTTGGTGATCAAAGTGACGAGGCCCAACGGTCGATGGATCACGGAGGTGTACACATCGACTACTGCGGGGGAGCGCATCTTCTCTATCAGAGAGGCAGTCTTCATGCACCTGGTCATGCAGATAGTCCTTCCAGACTCCTCAGGCGTGAGGATCCCCTAGAACCTTCTTGCCAGTGTCAGGAGGGTTTTTTAGAGCACCATCCGTCGACCACTGCTCCTAGCCTAGGGGAGCACTTTATTATGCCAGCTCTATCGGGAGCTGTATCAAGTGACCTACAGGAGCTGGGTAGGCATCAACTATAGCCTACTACTATAGATCTGGGGTTGGTAGCACATCCACATTGAGCATCCTATAGAGATACCACTTGAGATTGACTCTATTGATGATGTGCACCAGTGCTACGTAGCTTGCTGGCCCCACGAGGAGGAGGGGTTTCGAAGTAGGTCCCATGTAGGGGACATCAGTCATTACCTTAGCATATTCATAGGATTGAGGCTCGACGATATAGAGTGGCACCCATACATGGGGTGCCCTACATGGTTGGAGGCTGATGAGCGGTTGCATCAGGCTCATCGAGATAGGTGGCTCCTGGGCCGCAAGGATGAGATCAGGGAGTACCAGTTTTACTCTCGTGTCCTATGGTAGTTTGGCTTAGTCTAGGATATACCAGAGCTATCGATCATCTACAGGTGGCTAGCTCTAGAGATAGGTTTATAGTGGGTACAATCGATAACACTTGGTGATGCAGCTAATGATTTCTAGGAGTCAAGGGTTTCTATGGCTGGGACTACTCCTGCATATGATGCTTGGTGGTCGCTATTACAGTGGTAGGGATCTGGACCCCTCGATCGGGTTGATGACGAGGTTGAGGCTGATCCACAGGGGCGCAATGTGCACCCATGGACTGAGGGTGGCTAGGGGGCAGAGGCTATAGTAGGAGATGCACCCCCTATGGATATCGAGGAGGAGGCACTGGATGAGGGTGAGGTACCTCCAGACAGTGAGGTAGGCCAGCTGCTAGCCCAGGTAGTAGATCTATAGAGCCAGGTTGGGTGGTTCCACACTCAGATGCTGCAGAGGGACACTAGCATCACCATGTTAGAGGTGAAGCTAGCTCATAGTGAGAGATAGTGGCAACAGATCTAGGAGGAGCTCACAGGTGCCACGGCTCGTGCCATAGTAGTAGAGAGTCATATTCAGGAGCTGACTAGCTCACTATAGGTAGCAGAGGCATGGCAAGATGCGATAGTAGCAGAGAGGGACTTGGCTCAGTCCCAGGCTCATAGAGGAGACCCTACCTCATCTCAGGCTATCATGGCACCACCAGTAGCACCATCAGCTATACTTCCAGGAGGTGGTGATCCCATGGCAGAGGTTAGGTGGCTCACTTCCCTCGTAGAGGAGGGAAATGACCTTTGCGATGCGAGGGCAGCTCGCATCTCCCAGCTAGAGGGCTTTATCATATTGTGGGGCTTGGAGGTGCCAAAGGATAGACATGCTATGGGGTCTCAGAGGACTAGGTCCAGGACTATAGGATAGTCCACGGTGAGCTCCAACCAGCGGACTCATAGGACAGAGAGGACACATAGGTCCTCTAGCACACATGGAGGCAGTTCTCACAGGAGTCACAGGGAGACAGGTGTGACCTCTAGTCATAGGTCTAGCCACTTAGACATACCAGTATCCCATGTGCTAGGCCTCTTTGGGTTAGGTGGTACATAGGGCCCTCAACAGGGCACACAATAGGCACTAGAGCCGACTATAGAGTAGGCTCTAGGGCATAGGGCTGAGGGAGGCGATGAGAGCTCCAGTTCAGGGGGATCAAGCCAGAGCTAGGGCTCTACTAGATCTAGGCTACATTTTGCATATGTACCATTTTTGTGTGTAAGGTCTAGGACCTACATGATTGTAGCTTGTGGGTATTTTGTACTCCTGATGTACTCTGTTGGACACATATATATATGAGATTGATCATTTATGGCTCATTATGTGTACTTGTGTATTTTTAATTTTATGTTTATGTGATGCACATGGATGCAATTCTTATGTTAATTTGATGCTATATGATGTGATGTATGGATGACATGCACTAGATAGCTATTTAATTTATGATGATGATGATGATGATATGCAGTGATCTAGATGCTTAGATGTGCGATGTATGTAATGCATTATTTACATGATGGTAATCTAATGTAAATGAACCTGTATGCTTTAATCACTTAAAACATAAGGAATGAATGCAATTATGTTTATCAATATAATGGGTGACACCACATAATGTATAAAAATCATGAATGTAATTGAAAATCCTCAAGATAAGAATTTGATCAATTAATCACCCATATATGAAATGCAATGGATGCAGTTGTATGATGCGAATGATATAATGTGTCATTCTATTTTCTTTTGCAAATTTGAAAAATATGCACGATATAGTCAGTGGCCATCTAAATATTATTTCTAATATCCATCCGGTATCTATCCTATATCTTGATTGTGCTCTATATAATGATGTATCATGGACTCGATACTTTGCAATTTGATGGTTTTATATGGTTTGTGATATTTGATATTTTGTTGCTATTAGAGAGATTTTTGAGGTTTTCCATGAGACTCAAACACCCTAGTAGACTTATCAAAAGTTGCATACTAACCACACTAGACTTATGATGTGCAAGGCTTTTGCTAGGATAGGCCCTAACTATTCATTATCCCTGTGTGTGCACATGAATATATTAAGATAAGACACGAGCGTTCCTCGATGTCAGATGGGATTCTTTCAGCCCATTGCTAAGATAGGGGTTCCACAAATGTCTTATCCAATCCCAAGTTTAGATTTTAGTTGGACTAAGCCACTAGGCAATGCAGGACACCTGAAGCTAGCTCTTCCACATTCAAACATTGGTCTACCCACAAGTGAGATGCAAGTGTATCAAACATATTGTCATGCGTAAGGTATAGTAGTGCCAACAATTCCAGGGATTCAGGCTCATTCCTTTCTATCCTTCAATTTTTGGGATACTTGCTCATATGTGGTGAAGCAAGGGAGTCGATTCCATCTTCATTCTGAACTATCTCTGGATCTTCATTTGATCTCTCTTCAAACTGGATTTCTGATCTTCATTTGATCTCCACTCGAACTTTGATTTATGATCTTCATTTGATCTTCACTTTGAACTTGATTTGAGCCTATTTTATGATCTTCATTTGATCTTCACTTTTCGGCATTTACATTTGATAATCTTCTTCAGAAACCTTCCTTTGGGGGATTTACTTGGGAAAACTATTTTTGGTATATCGATTGAGGATATCGATCTTATGATATCAATGTGAGATATCAATCTAGGAAGTCGATCTATGATATCGATCTAGGGTATCAATCTTGAGGATTGATGTGGGATATCACTCTGGGATATTGCTCATTTTATCATAAGCAAAGGATTCTGAATAGGGAACTAACCTGTCCTTTTGCCAACTTCCAACATTTCCCATACCGTCCGCACAGAGGGATAAGCAAGAATAACTCTTTTCACCTCAGGATACCCGATCCTGCTTCACGACTTTCATCTTCCCCTAGTCCTTGTTAGGATTGCTTAATTTGTTGATTAGTGATAGGCTTCTGATATGCTAAGGGCTATACTAACTGAACCTCAGCTACAAAAGCAAAGCAAGCTTTCTACCAACTCTTGATAAGACCTCTAGGTATGGTTGAATGACCGAAAAACCCTAGTATATCTCCATAGCAACAAAATAGGTTGTGTTGAAAAACACAATTACTCACATGAATGATGGATTTATGATAAATGTAGAGATGCATGATTTAGACACAAACATGGTGTCATTTGTAATACTGACAAACATAATCCCTCCTACTATGGAATGCGATGGATGAATGCCTATATGCAATGCAATAATGCAGAGGATGCATGAGTGAATGCAAAATGAAAATGTAAAATTCAAATGCAAATGCAAATGTTTTTGGATTTTATGCTTTACCAAATTTTTTTGGATTTTATTGATTTTATAATTTTTATGAGTTTTGAGCCTCATATCTGACCAAACGGTGAGTACATGCCTCTAGAGCCTTTAGGAGTGACCAATCGATGAGGAAATGTCATTGGAGCCTTTAGATTGACCAAGCGATTTTTCAGCAAAATCCTTGGAGCTTTTTAGGATGACCGAGCGGTTTTAAGCAAACCCTCGGAGCCTTTTGGGTTTGACCAAAGGGTTTATGAGCACCTTTGGGACTTTTTGGGATGACCAAGTGATATTTTAAGAATCCTTGGAGCTTTTGGGTTGACCAAGCAATTTTTCATAAACTCTTGGTGCCTTTTGATTGACCAAACTACTCACAGATGAGCTTGGAGCCTTTTAGGATGACCGAGCGATTATAAGAAAACCCTCGGGGCCTTTGACTGACATGACCAAGTAGTTTTAGGAACCCTTGGATCCTTTTGGGATGAGAGGGTTTTAGCAAAACCTAATTTTTTTAAAATATATCTTTGGAGCTTTTTGAGGTTTGACCAAAGGGCTTATAGATGCCTTTGGAGCTTTTTGATTGACCAAACTACTTATGGGAGTGTTTGGAGCCTTTTAGGATGACCGAGCGGTTACAAGCAACCCTCGGAGCCTTTTACTATGCTCTTCAAGCATAAAATGCCTTAATATGGATGATGTTGAGAGGTTCAGGCTCTTCAACACCTCCTAGCGATGTTAGGTGATAGGTACCCGGACCAATCTTTTCAGATATGATATAGGGTCCTAGCCAATTAGCCATGAATTTGTCTCACATATCTAGCGGTAAATTAGAGTTCTGTTGGTTCTCTTTCAAGACAAGATCCCCAACTTCAAAGTCTCTCTAGTGGAATTTGATATTGTAAGCTCATTTTAGTCACTCCTGATAAATGTGGAGATGCTCCAGGGCATTCATGCGATGTTCATCAAGCAGCATCAGTTGATCCAGTCGAGCTTGCCGCACGGTGTCATCATCGATGAACTCTTTCAATGTGATGTGCAACATTGGAATTTCCAATTCCAAGGGCATAATGGCCTCAATGCCATATACTAGTGAGAACGGTGTTGCCCTAGTGGGCATCTGAATACTAGTCCTGTAAGCCCATAATGCAAGGGGTAGCTGGATATGCCAGTCTTTGTGGTTTTCTTGGACCATCTTTTTCAAGATGGCCACCACTATCTTATTTGAAGCTTCAGCCTGCCTGTTTGCTTGTGGATAGTATGGAGTCACAAAACTATGTTTGATTCTATATTTAGATGTCAAAGCTCTCACAATTTTGTTCTTGAAAGACGTTCCATTATCCGATATTATTTTGGATGGAATCCCAAAATGACTTATGATATGCTCCAAGTATAAACTCTGCTATACGAGCTCCAGTTGTCATTGTTAAGGGTATTGCTTCCACCCACTTTGTAAAATACTCAGTAGCTATGATTATAAATGTATGTCGACTCGATGATGGAGGAGAGATCTTGCCTATAAGATCTAATCCCCATTGAGCAAATGGCCAAGCCGCTTGGATGGGTTGTAAGGCCTATGATGGCAAGTGCATAAGATTAGCATGATGTTGACATTTGATGCATTTCTTGACATACACATTGCACTCCTTCTCCATAGTGGGCCAATAGTAGCCCATTCGAAGGATGCGCTTGATGATGGCCATGCCGCTAAAATGGCCACCACACGTACCATCATGAGCCTATGAAATTGCCCATGATGCCTCTTGGGGCTCTAAGCAATGAAGGAGAACTCCATCGTAGCCTCATCGGTACAAGATGTCTCCTATTAAGACATATTTAGCCACTTTCTATTTAAATGTGTGCTTCACAGAATGCGATAATCCCTTTGGGATTACACCAAGCTTTAAGAAGTCATGGATTTGCGACATCCAATTTTGATAAGCCTCAGCTTCAACTGCTAAGATGACTTGCTCCCCCTACGTATTTACTTTTGCAAATGCATACTAGGAAACAACCTTATGGTGAATGGTGGTACCACTCCCTGTCGGACTCTGAGAGGTTAATGACCCCCAGGGTGCCTTCTTCAAAAAGTCTTCAGCTCTACAGAACCATTCGGATTTTGGTTCTACGCTGATCATGTTGACTGACATTCTATTATCAAAGGCTTCACATTCTGCAGCTAGGTGTGAAAGCGTTTTAACATGAATGGTAGTGAAATCAGCAGATAGATTCTGAGGGATTAAGGATCCCAAAGAAGCCATGGTATCTATGAACCTATTTGATGATCGAGGGATTGCCTCGATGTCATACCATTCCAATTTAGCCAAATATATTGCAACAAGATCCTTGTAAGCTTTCAATATAGGACATCGACACTGGAAGAGTCCCTTAACTTGATTTACTATGAGCAAGGAGTCACCAAAGATGTTTAATATTTTAATATTCATGGTGATGGTTGTGTGGAGGCCCAGTAGTAGGGCTTCATACTCAGCATTGTTGTTGGTGCATGGAAAGTCTAGTTTAAATGACAAGGGCATAGGAGCTCCTTGTGGCATGAAAAATACTATTCCTGCACCACCCCCTTGCTCGCACTTTGAACCATCGAAGAACAGAGTCATATCAACATTGTTCTCTGGTTCTTCGAGTTTGGGAGCTTCAGATATGACGAAGACTACATCATCTAAAAGCTCTATGGTTAGAGGCCTACTGTTTGATAATGGTGCCTCAGCTAATTGATCCACTATGACCTATCCCTTAATGGACTTCTGGCTTATGAATTCTAGATCAAATTCTATTAGTAGCATGATCCACTTCGTAGTACGTGTATTATGATACGTCTTACTCATCATGTACTGCAAAGGATTTTGTTTGGATATCACATATGTCGTATGACTTAACATATAGTGTCACAATTTCTTTGTAGCGAACACTACTGCTAAACATAATTTTTCCACATATGCATACCCAAGCTCATAGCTCACCAAGGTTCGACTAATATAATATATGGCTTGTTCTTTGCCTTGCACATTCTTTTGGGCTAACATGGTTCCTAGTGCAAAGTCAATTGCCGATATATATAGTAGAAAAGGCACCTTTGGCCTTGGTGGAGCTAGCATTAGCGGTGTCACTAGGTATTGCTTTATTTTAGTGAAGGCTGCTTGACAGTCCTCGTCCCAGTTGAATGGGACCCCCTTATGTAGCAATCGATTCATGGGTTGATATTTATCCAATAACTGAGTGATGAATCACTTTATCGATGCTACCTTGCCCTGAAGGCTCCTTAACTCTTTAATATTGGTGGGAGGATGCATTTCCAAGATAGCCTTGACCTTCGTTGGGTCAACTTTGATGCCTCGCTTAGAGATGATGAATCCTAGTAGTTTTCTAGAAGTTATGCCAAATACGCACTTCTTAGGATTCATCCTAACATTGTGCTCTATCAGGTGATCAAAGACCTTCCTTAAGACCTCTGCATGCTCTTCTCACAGCAATGACTTGGCCAACAAGTCATCGATATAATCTTCTAGAATTTTGTGCATATAGTCATGAAAAATGTATGTCATGGCCCGCTGATATGTGGCACCAATATTTTTGAGGCCAAATGGCATAACTTTATAGCAAAACATTCCCCATGGCATTATAAACATGGTTTTATGTTGGTCTTCGGGTTTAATCTAAATTTGATTGTAACTAGAAAAATCATCCATTAAGGAGAGCATTTCGTGACCTACAGTTGCATCTACGAGAGCATCAATATTGGGCAACAAAAATGAATATTTGGGTGTTGCCTTATTTAGGTCTCTAAAATCTATGCAAATATGGATTCTTCCATCGGGTTTTCCCATGGGTACCATATTGGACACCCATTCTGGATAGTCGATGGAGATTACAAATTCTACATCCAATAACTTTTGTAGCTCATCTTTCACCATTAAGGCTACTATTGGGTGCATCTTTCTAAGCTTTTTCTTGATCGACTTCTTCATCAGATCTAGTGAAAGGTTATGCATAACCAATTTTGGGTCTAGACCTGGCATATCCTTGTACATCCAAGCAAATAGATTTGGTCTCTCTTTCAGCAGAGGGATGAGGGTGGCCCGCTCATTTGGAGTGAGACTCTCTCCAAATTTAACCTTCTTTGCATTGGTGGGATCATTACTGATATCCACCTCAAAGGTTTCCTCTATTGACATATGTGATCCCTCCTCAAGCTGATGAGGCATAGGAATCAAATGGATGTCATCAGTCGGGTTGATAGGTTTCACGTTGGAAGCATTTTTGGTATGATAGACATCGTATGCACAGCCTGGTGCAAAATGGAAAGGTTGTAACATTTCTTCATTAGGGAAGAAATCCTCAGGCTCAACGGGTGAATCAACGTGATCCCAATCGATAGCATCTTTGTTAAGATACAATGGTTTGGATGGATCTATTGGATTACAGAGTGGAGTGGTCAAATCAATGGAGACCATGTTTATGGAATGGAATTGATCTCTAGGACCACACGGACCAACTTCTACATAATCTATGTAGTCCTCATACCCATGATCTGGCTCTAATGGCATAGGCACAAAGGGGTCTTCTCTATGAGGACTACGAACAACTGGATCCTCCCTATGCATTGATTGCAAAATAGGATCATTTGGCTCATGGAGCTCCATGTAGGTCGATGGAAGGGGATTAACCAACCGATAAATTTGATCCAGGTTTAACCGTCTTGCTCTTAGATGAGGACCAACATGTAACTATCGATAGACCTCATCTATGTCGATGGGTTGATGATGGTAACACAAATAAGGAGGACCAAGGTAGGCCCTCTCTAACTCATCTTCTTCATCACTATCAGACAACCAGAACCCATCATTCACTCCTACTCCTAGGGGGTGCTCTGGAAAGTGCGGCCCCATGAATCTGACTGCTTGATTGCTATCATCACTATCTGGATAAACCGGATAATTATATCGCAAGTGTGACATCACCAAGAAATCTAGCTCTGCTTCTTCCCCTGAATGATCAATGTTGGGAAGGATCTCTTTGGTAACATGTACCGACTCTGTAGGCAGCAGGTGATGCGCATACAAAGGCCTTAAATAGCCCCCCTCAACTTCCTCCTCAGATTGATCATTATTTGAGGATTCATTATCGACATCATAACTTGGTCCACTTATCTCAGAGGTGGACTCCTCTCCATCATCATTGTAAAGATCTCCTGACTCGAGATCACCTAAAACTATGGGGTTATGCCCTTGCACACCTGTGTCATCGGCTGCACTATGGATTTGATGACCCAGGTTGCCTCTAGGGTTTTGATCTATATCAATCTACTCCAGGAGCCCTTCATGATGTTCTTCAAGTGGTTCAGCAGTGATGACAGATACCATCGGGTGAGTCCTCCAAAATCTAGAAAGATTAGGATGATATGGATTGAAGTCCACATCATCCCCCAGACTCAGGTATAAGTGATCTAAGGATGTTGCAAGCAAGTCATCTTGTCCTTGTATCTGTAACCCCAATCCAAACCTATCAGTTGCTAGTTGATAACATGGCTCGAATGGAGTTCTACACCCTTGTTCAAATAGACCAAGTTCATACCCATGCTAGTGATACAACTCAAAAATATGCATGGAGTACTTTGGGTTGGATAAATAATGAACATTTACTACAAAAGGTTTATCATGATCTTCATCCATGGGCTCTCATGTTGGAAGTCGATCTAGCCCAACGTAGATGAAATTAGTCTGATTAGGTGGCTCTCCCAATGGAACCACCGATCCAATCAAGTAACGATGAGTGGACGGTCGGCCCATCTCTTGCATAGTCTCTAGAATTGGTTTGAAGGTTACATTCTACATAATATACTCACCTAATCTAGTGTTGGCGAGATGTACTATCACCCACGGTGCGGATGACCCTGTTGATGATGTAGGTGAGGTAGGTTGAGGTACCTCCTCGGCTATGTCTTGGGCTTCCTCCACTTCCATGGGGATGGGAGCCTCCTTAGTGACTGGTTCGGGCGTTTGCTTCTTCTCTTTTTTCCCATATTTACCTTTAACTTCTCATCTCGAAGCATCACTGATGTAGTCAGTTTCAATGAAGTAGCAGTAGTGCACTCAGATCTGTGAGACATAGATATCGATGGTTGAGCATGTACTATTGATTTACCTCCTAGATTTTTAATCGATGATGTGGGTCGGATGTCCAGGTGCATTGATGGGAGTATGAAACCCCCAGGCAAATCTGCTAGGTTCATAAACTTAAAAGGTTCTTCATCTGATGATACTACGTGAACCCATCCCTCATGCAAATATTTTACACATTGGTGTAATATAGAGGGAACACAATGCATTTCATGAATCCAAGGCCTCCCGAGTAGGATGTTGTATTGCATGGCCCCCTCGATCACATGACACATCACAGAGATGGTCTTTAGGCCTACCTACATAGGCAGGACAATCATGCCAACCATCGAGCATAGGGCATCGTTAAATGCTCTCAACGTAAAAGTGGTTGGCACAATGTGTGATTTTGGTAGCTTCAAATGGTTCAATGCCTTGGTCATTATTATGTTGATCGATGAACTAGTGTCGATCAAGACCCTCTTAAATGGTACGTGATTAATGCATGCAATGATATGCAATGGTAGGTCAGCCGTATCTATAGGAACCATCTTAATTTCATGATCATAAAATTGGATCATGGGCTCCTAGCACTACTATACATGTCCCACAAAATTGGTAAATGCCTGCGCATCCTGAGACTATACTTTGATGGACCTTAGAATGTCCATAAGAGTCTCCCTGTGCCTAGGGGACTACTGTATTAGTTCATATATAGACAACTTCGTAGGAGCTATCTATAGGTTTTGGACTAACCTACTTCGTATGGTCACCATCGATCTTGTTGGTGGGCCTAGAATATTCTATTTCGGTCGTTGATTCGATGTGGCTTGTATTCTTATGGGAGACCATGGTTGATTCAGTTGCTCATATCTCCCATGTCTTGTAACAACATTGACCATGCCTACGAACCCTTGGGTAGGCGGTTCGACTCGCACTTGGTTGACCTGGCCAACGTTGTTGTGCGGTGCCTCATGGTTTGGTAGTAAATTTTTGTAAATCCCCATGTTCTAGTTGTCAGGTGCCTATGGATTACTTGGTATTACAAGCTCACCCTTTTCAATCATGTTCTACATAATATGCTTGAAGGACCAACATACCTCGATGTCGTGGCCCTTCGCTCGATGGTAGATGCAAAATAAGTCATCTTGATATCCCTTCGACTTGGGTTGATTCGGATCGACTAGCTTAACCTCGGGTAGTCTGATCGCCTTAGCCTCACATAACTAGTGGAATATTGAAGTCAATGATTCCGTTAGAGGTGTGAATTGGTGAGGTGGGTGTTGTTCTTTGTTTTTGCCCTTATAGTTGTTATTGCACTTTTTGTATTGTGCAGGAGGAGGTTGGGCCTGATAATTCTGCTTTTGCTACCCTTTATCCTCTCTCTGGAGGTTTAGCACTACCTAGTTGACATGGGCCTACTTGCCCTTTTGCTTCATGGAGCTTTTCTTAGGCCCCTCTTTCCTGTTCTTAAGCTTCAAATTGCCTTCCTACAACTTGATGTCTTCAATCACCTTGGCTTGCGCCAAAGCCTCCTCGAACGTCGGATACTACTATAGTTGCAATAGTAGTGAGATGTGCTTGGCACAACTCTTGGTGAACATTCAAGTTAATTCCATAGCAGGAATAGGGAATGGCAGCTTCACCATCAATCTTCTCCACCTCTTTTCGTATTTTTCAATTGGCTCATCATCGCACTGAGCTAGCACAGCCAAGTCGAAAAGGTTTACCTATTTCTTGATGCCAAAAGAAAAGCGTTCAAGAAAAGCATCAACTAGTTGCTCAAAACTGGTAATGTTGTGCCTCTTTTGCTGATTGAACCACTCTCAGGCTGGGCCTGAAAGGGTCATAACAAATGTGTGCAACAATAAGGCATTATTGCTAGCAATTTGGAAACAGGCATCCAAAAATCCTGTGACATGCTCCTAGGCATCTTCGTCACCTTTAAATTTGTCTAACCTAGGCATAACGAAGTGCTCAAGGTAAGCTAGAGCAGGTATCGAGGGGTCCAAAGGCTCATTATGAATATTTCTTAACATCAGATTTTGAAGTGTCATGCCCTGCCTCTCAATCACTTTTACCTTCTCAGCTAGGGCTTTATAAGCCTCTGAGGATAATAAGTCCTCCTCCCTAAGCTGACGTGAGGGTGGTCTCGAAGGTACATTCTTCCTCTATCAAGGTGGAGGTCGTTGCTCCTCCTCCTCCTCGACTAGGGATTCTTTAAGATATTCTTGGTTGTTTCCCACTCCCTCTTCTTCCTCATATTTTTTTTGCCCCTCATGTTCGAACGGTGGTGGTCATTCCCTTTGTTGGGCGCTAATATGAGTATGAGCATCCCTACGCTCCTGCTGTGCATCGGCTTGTGAAAAATCCTTTCTCTAAGTGTGCTCTCTATTCTCGACATGAGTATATAGACCAGCCCTGGCTAGCCTATCCTCCTACTCTACATGCTCCTTTTGGGCAAGGATGCGTTCTTCCCATAGGTGCTGCTCATATAGTCTTTGTCTGATGAGCCTCTACGATTGAAGATTCTCCTCTTCAATCCGTTGCCTCTCTAGGTGAGCATCCTCCAATTGGTCTTGGAGGAGCTGTCATCGCTGCTTAGATACTAGTCTATGCGACCTATCAAGGTCATTGGCCATGACAGGCCTCTGGTATGCATGCTCTGTGTGAGCGACCTTATGGGTTCTGTACCCATCTGACTGATTTGCGATACTTTTGCCCTTGTCTGTAAATATGGCATGGGTATCCTGCTATGCTCTGTGCTCTGTGCCACCATGCATGGATGGTGGATGTGTCACATGAGGGTGCTTAGAATCCTCTCCATGTTCTCGAGTAGTCCTAATAGAACCTCCACTATGCTCACTCGGAGCACGGGTAGGTGGAGCCAAAGGCTTATAGCCTAGCTGCTCAAGGATGCTACCTAATCCATCTAACTATCTGGATCTCCATCACTCATGCGGTGGTGTGCCATTGGCTCCCACCTTAGCCATATCAATAGTGATATTTCGATGTTCACCACGTGTGGGAGTCTGCACATGCCTATGCTCAGTGGTGGCCCTATCTGCATGCCCTTGAATGGGTGGGTCTCGATCACGTCTGTACTCCGAAGGTGGAGCCACGGATCCTCCTATAGACCTATGATGTAGGGGTACCAATTTGGATCCTTGTATAATATACTCTTTAGCCAATCCTATGGATGCACGTGCAATGCGATCCTGGTAATGGCTTTCGAGTGGAACGCCCTCATGCTGAGAGGCTCCATGCTCTATTCTATGTCTAGAGGAATGCATAGAAGCTCCTCTATTGAGGGTTTGCTCAATAGGTTCCCCCCTTGTCGAATTATCTCCTCTAATGCTCATCGAATGACGTTCGAGGAGCGCATGTGGGTGAGGATTCGACATGTGCTGATGTGAATCTGTTGGGGCTTGGTCATGGGCTTTAGGCTTGTGCCTTTGCCGATCACCCCGTGTCTCCACCATGGTGCACCTAGTGTCTAGATTTATTCTTTATTAAGAAAACAAGGTATACAATGGTGTTTATCTCGTATTAAGTTTTAAAAGTGAGCCCTAGACTGTTTGATGTGTTTCAATGATTTTTTGTATCAGTATAGAACTCCTTATCATGTTTTGAAAAGTATTGAATGATATTCTCAGTTTAAATTGGCTTTCACTTGTACACTCGTAGCTCAACAACTTGGCTATGAACTCCAAGTCATGTAATCCAACCTATAATGTGTGGTAATGAAGCCCACACACGGTCAGGGAGCACAGGTCCTCCCAGATCCTCACCCATTTTCCCCAGTCAACGTTATACCCTCCGAAGAGAATACATGCAAATTTTCTAGGGTACGAAAGGTTCTTGGATCCGGTATTGGTCTAGTAACAAAGGGTGCATAGGATTTGGGCCAGCGGATGGAAATTACACCCACCATCGTTGAACCCTACTAGTGGTTGGATGTCAAGCCCAACTCACTAGCGTTTAAGTGCCAAGTGGTGTGTGTGGTTCGTTTTATTGTACATAAAATAAATGCATCATATAGCACTCATGCTCATTTTCTATATGCTATGCAAATGAAAGAATGTTTTACATTCAAAAAATGCAAACTAATCTAGATGCTCTTTTAGACAATGCACATTACGATGATGATGGCCACTAATTGGGCCTCACACATGCAAACCAAATAGACACTTCTATCAAGCACGTTGTAGCCTAGGGTGGACTGCAATCATAGGTCCGTTGTTCCTAGCAACGCCTTTCTACAAATGCAAATTGAAATGAACTAGGACATGATTGATTTCCTTTTTCTTAATTTGCTTTTCCTAATTACATTTCAAAATAAGCATTCTGTAAAAACACAGAGAGTAAAAAAAGAACAGAGAGTGGAAAATAGGGCCTACCTCAGGTCTTGAGTTGATCTGCACTCTAATTTCTATTTTCTATGTAGTCAAGTGTAAACCACAGGTCTGGTCTATGGTTCAGACTATAAACCGCATGTTGAACCTACGGTTCAATTGTTGGCCCATAGCTGATAGTTGTGGTCTATACCTACAATTTCAAAAATCAAGAAACAATAGTTAGATCACATGAATTGTGGAGTTCCACCATGATCGCCTTCTGACCCATCCCAAAAAGTGTACACCTAACTATTGCATTAATGAAATCAACATGAAAGCATGACAAAATAACAAGATTGCATGTAACAATGAAAATGCATGTTTCTTTTATTAATTTTTTCAATGAAATGTGGTTACAATATTGCCCCTCTTAGGGTCACCAGAATGTTGATACTCTTAATACAATTGCCAAAGCCCCCAATGGGGTAGGCGCACTATAAATGCTTTTCCAAATGGTCGCAAACTGCCTTAGGGTGGAGTAGACCCTCTTCTTCGCGTTGAGGAAGGAAATTGGTGATTGAAGCTCCTTTGAACCTATTTCCTACGATCAAGAAACAACACAAGAACATTATACAAATAGGCAACCTCTCGTGATGAGGCCCTTTGAAGGATTAAAACATGAAAAAGCCATGAAAAGCATATAATCAAGAAAGCATGAAAAACACATCTAATCTATGCCAAATTAATAAAGATTCATGGAAATGCATAAAAGACTATTGCAACCACATATCGAATGGTCTAATTAAATGAAATAGAACATGAAAGCATAAAAAGAAACCATTCTTGCATATTCTACTATAATGAAGACAAATTAGTAAAGACACTAATTATGTTGGTCAGAAGTCTCTAAAATCCTAATTAAACCATGAAAATGCTAAATGTAATCTAATTAAGCATACTAGAAATGAAATAGTAAGGAGAAGTCACCTCTGTTGCAAATCGCAGCTCTGATTAGTGGTCTGCACTGTAAACCGTGGTTGAAAGCCATGGTGAGCAACCAAGTGGTTTGCCCTCCAAATTCAAGGGTTGTGGGCTTGATCTCCTTGTCCAATTGATGTTCAAGGGTCGCCTTCGGTGTCCTCTGACAAGTTTGGCGGTTGAATCGATGAATAGGGCCTCCGTTTGCCCAAATTAGCGTTTCTTGGCTCTCCTAGGTCTTTAGGGCATCCATGGCCTAATTCTTCATGATGTTTGACAAATGGGCAATGAGGATGGCAACAAGGCTCTCTCTATGCACTCAAGTGAGTCCATAATTTGATAGGGCTTCACTGCTTTGATCTCAAATGCACTCTCTCTCTTGCATCAATTCTCTATATATTTTCCCTAATTTGAAGGGGTACTTATAGGATGTCCTAGGGCTAGGGGTGGCTTCATGGAGAAGCCAAGATCAAGAAGGGGTGGTTAGGATAGTTGGATTGGAAGCTTCCATCCTCTAACCACCGTCTTCTAGAACAAATGGTCGTTCAAACCGATTTGGCTCGGATGAAGGCCAACTGAACTTCAGTTAAGACCACAGGTTGTAGCTATGGTTTAGACTGTAAACCGTAGGCCTTAGCCATGGTTCAGACTATAGACCGTAGGTCTGGTCTATGGTTCAGATTGAATAGGCCAAGGAGCCCAACTTGAGTGGTTAGAACCACTGCTCTATCTTGGAGTCTATCCAAGATCTTCCATATGGTCTTGTAGCATGTCCATATGAGTAGTCGCCCTCGACATGACACGTTTTAGGTGTCTACATATGGTGGTTAAGATTATATTAAGTCTATGAACAAGTTTTGTACTTCTATTGATCATATTTTCCCTTTGGGCCCATGTAAACATTGAAAAAGGTGCTTTTATAATTTTTTTATAATATTTTATTTTTGAAGGCCAGTCTCATAATATTAACCTAAAGATAACTTGTAATTGGATATAAATACCCCTTAATACCAAGTATTTTGGTTATTATTTGGAGTGTAATTTCATTTCCATTTAGTGATATTATTTGGTGTCCATGGACATACCATTATATTATGTTCTTTTTCTTTTTGTGTATTCATTTTTTAAGTACTACTAGGTAATGTTTGAATGTATTCATTTTGGAAACTACTATGAAATCTTACATGGTATTAAAGCGGGTGCGAATATTCATTTCTTGATTGTTTTTGATATAAGGTATTTTCTTCTAGCTTATCTCAAGGGCAGCTATTATTGGAGCAAGCTAAGAAGATTTTATTTTGAAGGCCGAAAAAGTAATAAAATGAAGAGTTTTATGGTAAAACCCTTGATGGACTTGGATTGCAAGGATCTCACTAGGATTAACAAATTTCCTCCAAAAGAAACATTCATGGAAAAGTAGGTTCCTTTTTCCTCTCATTGACACTCAATCCTTTTTAATTTCTTATTTTTTACCATATCAATGCCCTAGTTTCACGATTGGATATTTTTAGGTTTTTTTGAAAACCTCATATGTCTTTTATAGCTTTTTCTAAAAAATTCATTTCCTTTTATCTTCTAGAATTTTGGTCCAATAGAAATATAGATAAGAGGATAGCCTACTTGGCTATCATGAAATAATAAAATAAGAGGTTGATATTTTTTAGTAAACCCTTGCTACCAAAGAAGTCATGGTTAGGTTTCTATGTTTAGAAAAGGCCTTTGAACCACTCGAAAAATTTGCAAATATGGTCTAACTTTTCTATTGCATAGATGTGAGAGGATGTCCTAATTAATTACATTTAATTAAAGGATTATGAAGGGCAAACCATGCTAGGTATGGATAAATTCTCAATGTTTTTAGACTCTTTAGGAAATTATAGGGGGTCCTAATTCAACACTTTCACTTGTTTTGCCTTCAAGTACTCCAAATTTGCATCCCAAAAATTGTCATTTCCCTCTAATATTTGAATTAAAAAAAAAGAAACATTTTAGGGAATATTCCTTGGAAAGATGAAAAAAATTAGGCATGCGGGTGCATGCTTGCATTAGCATAGGGCATCAAAAATGAGGGAAGTAATGGCTGTCTTTATTTTAAATGTGGATCTTACATTTTGGATCCAATCTTGTGCTTGGAGAGTTGGCTAGCCTAAACATTTTAGACAACATTGATGACATTAACATACATGATATGGTATCTTATGATGATATGGCTCCCTATAATTATGTGGTACCTTATGATGACATAAAACCCTATGATGATGTGGCATTGGATGAGGTCATCTATTTTTACAACTATGATGATGTGGTGGAGCTATATGAATGACACATAGAAGATTGCACAATTGACATGGTGGTCCATATAGGTGACATGGAAACGTGTGCATGAACCCCAAGGTGATACATGGTAGCCCATATGGATGATATGGTAAGCTATACAGGTGACTTAGCAACATGTGCACAAATACGAAAGTTATACACAATAGTTTATACAATTGATATGGTGTGGCACATAGTGATTGTAGAGGTATTGACTCATCTAATGATATGGCATGAATCATAAAGTAATACATGACAAATGATGCATGGGATGATGTAGGTGTTGACAAAGTAGTCTTCAATTGTATTTATGTGGTAGGCCTTACAAGGGCATGCATAAATATGAGTTTAAACAATCACATTTTTGTAATTCATCAAACATTACAAATAACTCACATAATTAGCAACATACTTAAGATGTACAAATGTTTTGGAGGTATTTTATTGCAATTTTAGGGGAAAAAATATAGGGGCTATAAATTTTGCACATGGAAGTGTTTTAAACCTATTTGTTTTTCAAATTGTATATTTTTTAGAATCTCTACATTGGTGGTGTTGGTTCTTGTCACAAATACATATTGATTTTTATATTTTGATAAAATAGTTATGGATCACCATGTGCCCATGTTGAGTGGTACTAACTATGCTACTTAGGAGATCAAGATTAAAACTCTACTATGAAGTAAGGGGTTATTCATATATATGAATGAGAAGCCTTGTGATGTTGATTCTAAATAAGTGAAACAAATCTATAGAGACAAAAAATATGAGGCTCATGGTGTCATTGCTCTTTATGTTGACATTGTATATGGAACTCATGTTAGTAGCACCATAGGTCCTAAAGTGTTGTTTGATAAATCGTAGGGGTTGTGTGATCAAATTGATTCCATGCAAATCAAAATATTGGAGGTTGAACTTGCAACATTATCCATGGAATCATTCAATATTGTTGATGAGTATATTAGTCGATTGAATAAATTACAAGAGGACATCTAAATTACAAGAAGACTACCAAAGGAGAGAAGAGAAGGATAGAAAGAATTAGAGAAGGAAAGAAACACTAAATTGCTCATTATGGTTTCAATAATATGTCTAAAATATATGACATAGTTGTTGTCTTTAATATGCTTTATGTGTATTTTCTAGATTCTCATGCACCACTTATTGATGAGGTATTTAATTAATTTTTCACCAACAAGCTAAAAGAAATAGGAATAAGAAAAATTATATTTTCAATCAAGCTCACACAAAGGAAGTTGTTTCTAAAGTCCAAAATAACAAAAAGCCAAAATAGAATAAGAAGCCCAAGAAGTATTTTAAAAGGCCTACTTGTGAGTTTTGCAAAAAATAAAGGCACAAGGTAGAATTTTGGAGTATTTAGATCAAGAACTTGAGAAAGAATCAAGAGAGGAGATGTTGATGCTACTATCTTCTATACACAAGGTGAGGGTAAATTTGATGGAGAAACCTCACCAGTATATGTACTTGTTGATTTTACATCTTGGATATCCACTTCTTTAGATGAATGAATTGAAAATTTAGGGGCAACTAGTCACATGATAAAGCATAAACATCTCCCATACGACTACAACAAAGCACAAGCAGGGGAACTTGTGATTAGAGATGAATATTCATTACAAGTTGTAGGGTGTAGAGACATAAACATTGGATCTCTAAATTTTGATGAGATACTTCATGTTCCTAATGTTATCCTTAACCTTTTGTCTATTTATCACATTATTCATACAAATAAGAAGGTAGAGTTTTGGCCTAATAGATGGATAATCAAGAATATAGAAAATGGGTTCAAAACCATTGTTTTTAGCTATTGTGATGGGACTGACCGCTTGCATAATTTAGAAGAAATACTTACCTTCCCCCCCCCTTTAGGGAGAAAAAAATTGTTGCTATGGTTGCACATACATTTAATGAAAGTCAGAAGTGGCATCATAGGCTTGGGTATATTAGATATATTTGACATACATGAGTCAATATTAGATGGCCACTAGGGTTCCATGTATATTCCATCCCTATGCTACATGTGAGGGATGTATTTAGGAAAGCATCATAGGAAGACCTTTCCAAAAGAGGTTACAAGGCAGGCTTACCATACCTTGGATATAATACATTGTGATATTTTTGGACTTATGGGTATACCATATTTCCTCGAAAATAGGTACTTCCTTCTTCCATTGATGGCTTATCTAGATATGTGTGGTTGTACACCATTCACAATAAGGGTGAGGTTTTTAGGAGGTTTAAGACCTTAAAATACCTTGTTGAAACTCAATTGGATAGGCGAATCAAATTTCTAAGTACACATGTGAGTGGTGGATATGGTAGATTTGATTTTTAATGATTTTTTTACTTCTCATGGGATTGCATATCAAAGGACTATTCACTATACTCCTAAATTGAATTGTATGGCTAAGAGAAAAAACAAGGTGATCATGGATATGTCATAATGTATGATTCATTCCAAGGGAATGGATCACAGGTTCAATGGTGAGGCTATCACTTGTATAACATACATTATAAATAGAGATGCTATCAGGGTAGTCTAGGGGATGATATATCTTAAGAGATTGATAGGGGATAAACCTGATTTGTTCAAATTTTATATCTATGGGTCTTTAGAATGGGCTCAAATACCCAAGGATATTTAAAATAAGGAGGTATCAAAGAGTCATAAGTGTATTTTTGTGGGGTATTCAAATATCTCAAAGATATATTGTATTTACATACCCTAGAGGCATGAGGTTTTGATCTAAAGAAATGTCATCTTTGATGAGGTTCTTCTAAGTACTCCTTCCATCCCACCACTTGATATTTTAGTGAATAAATATTTTAACCCTTTAACCATATTAGATTTAGTTGTTTCTACCAAAATTTTAGTTGGATTTACTCCTATTATAGCATCACCTTCATCTTCATCATCAAGTGGTTTTCCATTACCTATTTATTTGATCCACCATAGGAAACACTTTCTTCTCTAGGTTTGGGGCATGATGAGCATGACACATCAATATAGAATACTTCATCCTTGTGTGATGAGGTGAGTGATGATGTTGAGTTGGATTCTTTAGTTTTAGATTTTAATGTTAAGTTATCACATAATTCATATGATTCATCCTTGGTTTGTCCAACATCCAAGTGGGTTAAGATGCTTCTAAATGTTTCTTAGCCTATTTTATCTCTTGATAAACACCAAAATGCTCCTTCTCAAGCATTCTTTTCAAAGGTGTCAAATTCTTATAATCCTTTGACATATTATGAGACTAAGGATAGGCTAGAATGTGAAGATGCTATGTTGGCAGAATATGAGACTCTAATAAAGAATAGGATTTTGAAGTCGATTCCTCTTCCATAAATGAAGAATATTTTTGGCTTCAAATAGGTCTATAAGACCAAATATAATGTAGATGGTTAGGTAAAGAAGCATAAGATACAACTTGTTGCTAAGCGATTCTCTCAACAAAAGGGAGTGGTCTATTATGAGATATTTGCACCTATGGTGAGGATGGACTTAGTAAAGATAATTCTCTTCATTGTTGCCTCATATGAATGGAAGGTATATTAGATGGATGTGAAGAGTTCCTTTCTATGTGGGAAGCTTTAGGAGGAAATCTACATGTAGTAGCCACTCAAATTTAAGCTTGAAGAACTAACTCCATTGGTTTTTTGTCTAACTAGGTTCTTGTATGAACTTAAGTAGACTCCTCATGCATGGTATGAGAAGATCCATTATTTTCCATAGTTATGAGTTTCAATTATTTGAGGTTGAACATGATGTTTATATTAAACATCAAGATGGGAAAACTTTTGTGATTGTATTGTATGTTGATGATCTTCTAATCACTAGTACCTCCTTTAATCTAATCCATGATATGAAATCATGTCGTTGTTACACTTTTGAGATAATAGATTTGGAGCTTCTACATTATTTTGTGGGGATTAAGATTTGTTAGATATATTTTGGCATCACCATTTCCCAACCCAAGTATGCATTAGATATTATTCAATTATTTAGAGTGGAGGATTGTAAGTCTGCTCAAATACCTTTACCTTAGGCCTAAAGCTTTGGGATGATTACACCATGCCTTTGGTAGATGTTACATTATATAGATCTCGTATGGGAGGAATTTTATATCTTACATTATAATTGATATAACCTTAACTATTAGTTATTGTTCCCAATATATGTAGGCATCTTGAGAGATTAACTAGACAAAAATTAATATGAGCAGTGGTCCACCATAGGCATTGTGTTCTATTTGGTATCTAGCCTAATTTCCTACTATTCTAGAAGCAAATCCATTGTTTCTTAATGCACCACAAAGGTTGAATACTATAATTCCAATGAGGTAACTAAGCATATTAGGTAGATACTCATGATTTTGGAGGAGATTGACATTCCTCAAGGTTTTCTACTCACCCTTCAATGTGACAATCAAAGCACCAACCAACTTGTCCATAATCTAGTATTCCATTAGCAAATAAAGCACATAAATATATGGATGCACTTTGTGAGATGACTTCATGTACATGAGATGCTTGATCCACTGTTTATGCCTTCATAAGAGTAGACAACAAATATTTAGAACAAATCCATATCCAAGGTCAGTTTTGTGAGTGCACAAAGAGATTCCTAGAGTTAGAGAGTATTCCTTAGGGGGATGGCAAGTAATTATCTCTCTTCATGTACCCTATTTAGCTTAAAGATGAATGTTGGAATATATGGTGGTTATGCTTCTCTTGAATCCATGGTCAAATTTTTTATTTGTATTTATTGTGTTTGTCGTTTGGGTCCATCTAAACATTGAAAAAGATGCTTTGTAAATTTTTGTAATATTTTTACCTAAAGGTTGATCTCACAACCTTGACCTAAAGGTAATTTGTAATTGGGTATAAATACCCTTTCATACAAACCATTTTGGTTATTAGTTGGAGTGTGATTTCACTTCCATTTAGTGAGATTATTTAGTGTCTATCGACACGCCATTATATTATTTGTTCTTTTTTCATCCTATGTACTCATTTCTTAATCAAAATTGGGTAATGTTTGATTCCATTCGTTTTGGCAACTACTTTGAAATCCAACGAAATTCCTCATCTTTCAAGGTGAAAACCTAGGTTCAAATAGTATGAACCAACACATTCATAATTTTCAAGGTGTTGTAATACTATTATTTGGTAATGACATAATATAGGTGGGGTTATTTCAATCCCATAAAACAAATTTTAAAATATATGCAATTTTTTTTTTAATATCATTTAAAATCAAGCATTTAAAATTATATACAATATCAATTAAGCCATCTTCAAGATCATGCTCTCTCTCTCTCTCTCTATATATATATATATATATATATATACCATTCTATATAGAGGCACACATATTATTTTATCTATGAATCCACTTCATGGTTGAACAAAATGTTGTGTTACAAAAAGGTGCATATATTTTTCATTTTTCCTATGTGCACATTATGCTAAAAAACAATGCACACATTTTGTTTCTCCCCACAACAAGCTTGATATTAGGCTTGGAAAATCTAAGCCTACCTGGAATTACATTTTTAGGTCTAAAAACAACAAAAATACAAATTTATAAGTTTTCTAGCTTCCATAAGGTTTCTAAAATAATTTTTAAAAAGTGGTTATAAGGTTTTCCTTTTGGCTTGATGTCTACTCCCAATTATTGAAAATTTGTTTCAGTATTACCATATACTATTTTTAAAATTTATCTTAACATCATTAACCATAGATTATATTAATTAATAAATTTTCATGTATTTCTAACCACCTTATGGTGGTCATACACACGATATCTCATTGTTTTTAAATTTCCCTTTGTTTACTTTTAAAAATTATAAAAATTAATTAGATAAATAAAAATTTATAAAAAAATACATATATTAGGATGTGCTTTTGTTGTATGTAAAGTAACATCTCAGACATTCTCCTCATTCTTATTGACTTACCCTTGGTCATATATTAACCTATATCTTACTCTTTAAAAAAATGACATGACATTATTTGCATGGGAATATTTTTTCTACCAATGCAAGAATTAGACTCTGTATGAAGTCTAGAGTGATCTTGACCATTGGTGCTTCATCCACTTTAGGAACAAAGGTGCTTTTGATGGGCTTGTTGTGGCCTCCTTTCTTTTAGGGATTTGGTTAAATTTTCCAATTTTGTTTGATAAAAAAAAGGTGGTTGTGAGAACAATGAAAAGGATCCATTTCTAGTGTTCTTGAATAGCAATGTAGTTATCATGGTTGCTATAGGCCCAATGGATGAGTTTAATACAATACATGATAAACCCTACTTTGATTCTCTCTAGTACAAAATATTATCCATAAATATATTACCAAAATAGAAAAACCTAAGAAAAATATTATTCCTATTGTCTAAAAAAACCTTTCCACTCCTTACACAAAACTCCTCTAAAAATAAAATCATGGAGAACAAGATTTTGTTTTAATATCAGAGAATTTATTTGGTAATGGAACCACATAAGATCCTAGTAAATTTCCTTGCACCCAAATTTCTTCATGCACATGTATGCTGACTCAAACTTCCCTTCATGGGGATATTTACCTTGAATCAAAGAAATTTCTTCACACCACACCTCTACATATTTTTTGTTACCGTATACTATAATTGACTTGCCAACTACAACATCGAGAATGGATTAATTTGGATCAAGTCTAGCTTGGATATTATAGTGATAAAGCCAACCAAGATTGTACAAGGCTTGGAGAGCTCTTTCTAAGTGCTTATGTGATCATGATATTTTTACCACCTTTTATCAGTTATAATTATAGGGCCATTGGCACTCTAGGAGTTTGCTTTTTCTTCAAGAGGAATTCATTTTTAACTAGGTCTTCTTCTTGCATCATCCAATCAAATGTTTCTTTTATTTATTAAGACCTTGACACATCAACTATTTACAAAATAAATCTATGACTAGGCCTTGCAATAGTCTATTTCTCTTGAAGGGTACAAATAGACTCATCTAAAAAATCATATGCTAGAAATATCATTGTACCTCTAAGACACTTGGGAGATGAGGTGAGAAAAATGACATTGTTGGCAAATCCAATTAGGTGAATATTGAAGGAATGGTGGATGTGGAAAATTACACTTCAAAAATTTGTGTCAATATAGTGGAGAATGGTGACACTAATGGAGATGAAGATGGACTATTAGAATATGAAAACAATGGATGAGTTATGGTGAGTTAAATAGTGGGTGATGGAAATGATGTGATGGATGAAGTAGAGGTGCTAGATATTTGACCAAAGGTAGAAGGCAATGTGCCTCTTGGAGAACCAATGGCTACACTTCTAGAAGGGTAAGGGAATGTAGCAAATTAAGTTAAGGGAATTGAAGAGAGGAGAATATAAGTAGGTAAAATATAAAAGCAAAAGAATAATAAGGGTGGGTATAGATTCTTCAAGAGTATGAGGGGAAGGAAGAGGATAATTTTTAGCACTAGTAGCAACCTTTTTTATGGCATATTCTTGGCACTATTTTTCCTTGCAAGCATCACCAATGATCTCTATAGTATCTCTATCTTGACACCTTTTTCTCAACACCCATAATTGTATACCTTGATTTTCTCATAGCTTACACTAGCAATAATAGCATATAGTACCCTCTATTGTTCTTCTATGATATGCACTTGGAGATTAGCACTTTCTAATGGAATTTATCCTTCGTCAAGTACCATCAAACCTTCACTGGTGTAAAAACCCAAAAAAATTGACCCAAGGGAGGTTTTTTTTTTCTTTTTTAAGATTTATAGAAGATCCAATATTTTTATTAGTATAAGGTATAACTACTTTTGAGTTTCTAGTTGTCGTAGACAACCCTCAAGTGGACAGGAGTGGCTAGCTTCCTATAAAAACTTATGGGGCTTACATTTCTAATCTCCCACTAGAAAATACACTATTAATGGTCCCCCCACCTTTCCCATACACTAGCCCTACATGAGAAAATTTGACCATGACGTAAGGGTTCTCCTTTAAGGCCAATAACACTTAAAGGTGATGCCTATTCCCCAATCCCAATATGTTATCATTTATGTCGGATTTTTTTGGTGTAATACCTTAATAATTAATTTTACATATTTCATGGAATCAACTAAGATCATTACCACTCCTTGATAATGATCATGATTACTATTTGTGATTTATTGTGAATGATGCGATGGGTTATCTTATATGAACCCACAATTGAGATACCATGTAAGATTTTTATGGCATAATTCCTTAGTGATTAGTTAAACTCCATCTCCCATGAAACTAAGACCATAACCACTCCCTAATAATGACCATGGTTACTCTTACCGGTATATTGTGAATGTTATGGTGGATTATTCCATGCCAATCCAATGTAGAGATCCTAAGCCTCCTGTTAGGATATATTATCACAATTACTTGCAAGGTACCACCATTATACTACCTTGTGAATGATTCAATGGAATGTATCATACCATCCCACCTCACCTACCACCCAAGCTTTACCTACCATGACTTTTCATTCATAATTACCTAATGATTGCCTCTCACAATATAGTCAAGATTGGGTATATCTTGAATCTTAGTTGATTTTATCTCAAAATTCAATCAAGATTGGGTAATATTGATTCTAAGGTTTTCTAATATGGTGCTATATTTGAGACTAACCCCCCCTCTAACCTAAATATCCTTAGCAACAATTGATACTCATCTTGCTAAAGAAGGAATAGTGACATCATAACATGCTACTAGGAATTATAAAATATTAGAGTTTTTATAAATCATAATCTCATTCAAGAGAACTGTATTATAAACTTTTAGTAAGTTCCTATATTATCATACAATATCACTTATCCTTTTTGAAATATACATTTTCAAAACTATGGAAAGGTATCTTATTTCAATGTAAGGAGCAAGATGTTGTATCAAAACATAATAGTAACATATCATTCATGAAATTTTTCATTCTAAACATAACTCATGTAAGGATGTAACAACATTGAAGATAATTGTGATCCATCAATCACCTTTCTCTATTACATTTATCTATCCCAGAGTAATTTATTTGCTTTCAAAATTTTTAACTAGAAAAGATAAGTATAAAATAATACAATAGGATATAAACACACATGTCACTTTTTTATCATAGTCTTACAAAACATAAATTTCTAAAAAGTACCATTAAATATTTCCATATTTTAATACAATATTAAATTTAAATGTAAATGGTCCTTGGTTTCATTTTATTTTGCAATGTCTCCCTCTTCATAAGTCTTCTCCATGTACTTTAGATGGAGTTTAGAGATCAGGACAACTCTTATTGCATATGCAAGCCTAAAGAAAACATCCTCCAATGCATTATCATACTCCATACCATGCAAGAATAACAAGAGGATCCCATACTTCCCTCAGTTATGATTTCTTTAACATACATACTATTAAATTAAAGCTCAAGTATTAATCAAATAGTTTTCATTTCTAAAACAAGCTATTGATTACTTAATTAATAATAAAAAAAATACATTATTAGATAAAATGTCTTTTATATTGATCAATAATGCACATTATTCAAAAAAATGTCATCCACAACTCCCTCTGCATTTGTGGTTTCTGTAGGTGGGATTCCCCAGGCCCCCTCTAGGGATTTGGAGCAAGGTGAGATCCCCCTTGGAGGATGCTCCCAAAAACCCTAACCTGGATCTCGATGGGATGACTTACCTTGAGAAGGTAATGGGGACAGCAAAACCTAGCCCTACTGGTAACCCTAATCACCCCCCCGTGATCACTTCTAGGGAAAACTTGGTCCTTCCCATCTCGCTTATGGCAGACAAACTCTCTATTGAATCCCTCTCCCTTATTGGCAAGTTTGTGGGGGGAGAACTGATATGGAATCCATAAGAATATGGGCCAGATTCAAATGGCACACAGTAGGGAGCCTCCAGATTATGGCCCTATCAAGGGGTTTTTTCTTGATATATTTAAACAACCAAAATGATTATGCCTAAATCCTCACTGGGGGGCCCTGGTTCTTTGGAAGGAAAAGTTTATTTGTGACAAAATGGAAGGAAGACTTCAATCCCAAAATGTAGGATATAAATTTTGCTTCGATCTGGTTTTGTCTCCTTGATCTCCCCATCCAGTTCTTCCACGAAGATATCCTAGGGTGGATGGGGACGTACATTGGGGACCTCGTCGCTTTTGAACCTGCACTAAAGCCTGATCCTGCATGGCCTATGCTTGTATTTGTGTCAATTCTAACCTTGCATCCCAATTCCCAACTCACCTAAACCTCATTTATGAGGATTTCCATTGGTGTCAAGCTATTGAGTATGAAAAAAAACCAACATTCTACATTGAATGCAAATCTCAGGGACACCTCTAAGCCCATTGTCCTTCCCTCAAGCCCCACCAAGAGGCACCAAGAACCAAGCCTCCCCCCCTTCTAAGCACTAGCATAATCAGGTGGGAGAGTGCAATGACCGATCTAGAGGACCCATGAACCATAGATCGAACAAAGAAAAATGAAAGTAGGTCGCTCTCCAAGACCATCCATCCAACAACCCTTCTTCATTCTTAGATTAGGTATGCTCCATGATTTATTTTTCCAACATATTTGAGCCCTTAAATTATTCTAATGACAAGGTTCTCTTCCCTGAATCCATCCCCGTGCATCATCCCTCCACCCTTACCCATCCCCATCCCTCCCCCTCCAAATTTGGATCCTCCATCCCAACCCCTGATGTCTCCCCTCCACCCCTCTTTTCCCAGTTTGATCCCTTGCTCGAGGTGAACCATCTTCCCCTCATCAGATCTACTCTCACTTGCCCTTTGGAAGAACCTCTATCCCCAACTAAATCTAATCATGAATCCTAGGAGGATGCCTTCAATCCCACCCAATCCAGAATGGACAATAGCTCCATCATCACCAAAAGTAGGAGAGGCCCCATTGATACTGGGGGTGAAAGGAAAAGAGGTCGACCCACCTCCTACGAACAAAGCAAGAAAGACACCGACGACCAGGTTGCCAATGGAGTGTAGTTAATCCTCAGTATATCCTTGTTCGCTCAGGCAAAGGATGAGACAAAAAATCCCAAACATCCCCCTATCTCAAGCAAGGGAGGCTAGAAACCTGCCAAAATATCTAAATAAATATCTTCTCCTAGAATATTAGAGGGCTTAATAGCATGATAAAATAGAGTTTAGATCAAACCACCAGGAAAGTGTACAAATCCTCTATACTCATCCTTCAAGAAATGAAAACTGATGCTAACAAAACTCAAAACATAGTACAAAAATTTTGGAAGACTGGAAAATGGGCCTCATCCCTAGATGAAGGATCTATAGGAGGTATCCTCTGTCTTTGGGACCTAGATAAGGTGGAAGGCAAAGTCATTTCTAGTTCTAGCAGGACCCTAAACATTGTGTTCTACTACAAGAAAAACAAATTCACGTGGGTGTTGTCTAACATCTATGCCCTAAATAATCCTATGGAAAGATTCAATATGTGGAAATCCTTGTCCCTCATGAAGGATGCCTTTTACCACCTTCCCTGGATGATAGTAGGGGATTTCAATTCCCCCCTTTTCCATTCTGAAAAGAAAGGGGGAGTCTCCACCCCCTCCAAAAGCATTCTAGACTTCCAGGCATTTTTTGCCAAAAATGAGCTCATGGACATTCACATTCGCGACCACCAGTTCATGTGGAGCAACAAAAGGGTGGGCTATAAGCATATTCAGGTTAATTTGGATTGATTTTTTCTCTCCCAATAGACCATCCCCTTGTTTGGAAACACATCCCTGATCCCCATTCCTAGAATCGACTCTAATCACCCCCCCTCCTCCTGGAATAGAATAAGGCCCCATATTTCTCAACCCCTTTCAGGTTCGAAAGCATGTGGATCCATCACCCAAAGTTGAAACAAAGGATTGAAGACTAGTGGAAGACCCATGTCCCTGGTTCAGTTATCTTCAAAGTATTTCAAAAGCTCAATATCATCAAAGAAAAACCTTAAAACTTGGAACAAGGAAGTATTTGGGGATATATTCGATCTCAAAGAAAAAAATTTAAGCAAACTCAAGACTTTAGATCAGCAGATTTAGCATGATCAGTGGACCCCCCAAATCAAGGAAGAAGAGAGGCAATTGCTAGCTGAATATCATAACATTCTAGCCAAGGAAGAGACTTTATGGCACCAAAAATCCTGGGCCATTTGGCTCAAGGATGGGGATGCCAATACTAGATTCTTCTATGCATCTACCTTGTGGAATAGAAGCACAAACAAAATTAAAGAGCTCACCTTGAGGGATGGCTTTGTCACTTAGGAAATATTCAAGATCCAAAAAGAGACCTCCACTTTTTTTAGCAACATGATGGGCATTGAAACTCCATCCAACCTTGTAGCCCAGGAAGCCTTGCTAGAAAACATTCCCCCTCTAGTCACCCCCGATATGAACCAATCCTTGATCCAACCCCTCTCTAAGAAAGAAATTAAAAGTGCTTTGTTCTCCATGAAATTTTATAAGGGCCCTAGACCTGATGGGTTTCCCCCTAGGTTTTTTTAGAATTTCTAGGACATTGTGGGGAAATATGTGGGTGATGCCATCATGGAACTCCAGAGAACCAAAATCATCCCTCAAGGGACTAACTCCACATTCATTACCTTGGTTCCAAACCCAATGCAAATCCATGAATCACTTTAGACCCATAAGCCTATGAAACATCCTTTACAAGATCCTAACCAAATCCCTAGATATTAGGCTAAAGAAACTCCTCCCCTCCATTATTGATTCATGCTAAGGAAGCTTTGTAGAAGGAATATCAATCACTAATAACATCATATCTCTTCATGAAGCCCTCCACTCTTCCTAGTGCAACAAAAAAGCATCCATGTTTCTGAAACTAGATATCAACAAAGCTTTTGATAGGGTGGATAGGGGTTTTCTCCTAAAAGTTCTATCTCGATTTGGATTCCACACAAAATGGATTCATCTCATCAAAGGCTACATCACCTCTCTGTGGTTATCAGTCCTGGTCAATGGGTCTGCTATGGGTTATTTCCCCAGACTCAGAGGGATCAGACAAGGAGATCCCCTATACCATTTTGTTTTCATAATTTTGGTCATCCCTGGATAGAGCTTTCAAACAGGTCATGGTTTTGGGATGTATGACAGTCATTAAAGATTCTTCTAAATCTCCCTCCTTGTCCCACCAGCAGTTTGTCAATGATACTATCATTGCAACATCAGCTTCCATTGTCCAAGCTAAATCCATTAAAGGGATCCTTGATACCTATGCATTTGCTGTAGGCCAAGAAATCAACTATCTCAAGAGTAAGTGTTATTTCCTCAACACCCCAGGAACCAGACAACAAAAAATTTCTCGGATCCTTCAATGTTCCATTGCTGCCCTCCCCACTTCCTACTTGGATCTCCCCCTATTCACCAAGAGCCCAAAGGAATCTATGTGGGATAATGTTATTGATAGGATCAATCACAATCTTGCTGCTTGAAAAGGTTACCTCCTATCCCAAGCAACCAAAGCAACCCTTACCATGACTGTCCTCCAAAGCATCTTGGTCTATTTCATGTCAGTATTCAAAGCTCCTGCCTCTGTTCACTCCAAAATTGAGCAAATTCAAAAAATGCTTCTTTGGGCAGGCCCATAAAACACAAGAAAGTTCCACCTTGTTAGCTGGGATAAAGTATGTCAACCCAGGGACCAAGAGGGCCTTGGTATGAGAATATCGACCAACATGAACATTGCCTTATTGGCAAAATAGGCTTGGAAGATGTTCACCAACTACAAAGCAGAATGGGTCACAATTGTCCAAATCAAATATCTCAATAACTTGACCCTAGTGGACAAAAACATCCCTACTAATAGAAAAACCTTTTTGCAGGGTGTAATCCAAGCAAAACCTCTTATCTTGAGAGGTACCCGATGGCAGCTAGGTACGGGTGCATCTATTAAATTTTGGGAAGACACATGGTTGAAAGACAAACCCCTCAAGGATCTTCCTGAGGTATCTATACTTAGACCAAGTCTCAAAAGGAGATGGGGTAGCAAAGTGGAGAACTACATGGATAGGGGCAAATGGAAGATCCCCCTAGAAGACAGTGAGCACCTCATGTAGGCCAAAAAGATCCTATCTGAGATGCTTAGAACCATTATCATCCCTATCATAATCTCCCTTGACTACCCTGTGTGGGCAATAATTGATAGTGGGGATTTTTCAATCAAATCTACCCATTCCATGCTAGTCAACTCTCAAGTTCCCGCTATTCCATTCAAGTTAGTCTGGGTTAAGCACCTTGTCCCAAAAATTGGGTTCTTTGCTTGGACAACCATTCAAAACAAGGTTATTACCATTGAAAATCTCATGAAAAGGAGGATCCCTATCCCCAACAGATGCCACCTCTGCATTTCTAACTGGGAATCTATCAACCACCTCCTTTTAGAGTGTGATGTTACTAGGGAAGGCTTAGATCACATTTTCTCCACCTTTCAAATTCAGTGGGCCTGCCCCAACTCCCTCTTGGATATGTTCATCCAATGGCCTGCTCCCTTTAGAAATCCTAAAGTAGATTTTGTTTGGAAAATTTACCTCCATCACTTCATCTGGCAGGTTTGTCTCGAACGCAATCGTAAAGTCTTCTCAACCGCCTCCTACAACTCCACCTCCATAGCCATTAAAGCCATTTCTTATCCTTTAGATAACTCCCATATTATTCCATGGCCCAGATCCCCCTTAAGTAAGATTGATACTAACATAATCATTTTCCTCAACATCCCCCTTCCCACCTTATCCCCCCAATGACCCATCCCTGGGCCAAAGCTTGCTATATCCCCCCTCCTGAGGGATGGTTAAAGTTGAAATACGATGGAGCATCTAAAGGGAATCTCGGCTTGGATGGGGTAGGGGGAGTGATCAGGGATCACAGAGAAAAGATGGTTATGGATTTTACAGAGAATATTTATCATCAAACCAACAATATGGCTGAGGCATGGGCCTTGTGGCAAAGTTTACACCGTATCAAGGGGTTAGCTGTTAAGAATTTTACAGAGAATATTTATCATCAAACCAACAATATGGCTGAGGCATGGGCCTTGTGGCAAATTTTACATCGTATCAAGGGGTTAGGTGTTAAGATCCACGTAGAGGGGGACTCCCTCAATATCATTGGCTACATTATCTCTAACAAAGCCCCTCCATGGAACATCAGATCGCTAATCCAAGAAAGCAAGAAGCTTTTAAATCAGCATTTCTAGGTGGAGGCCACTCATGCATACAAGGAAGCAAATTGGCTTGCGAAAATATTGGCCAACATGGGCTTGGCCAAACTCCCATCATCGTGTGGAACAATTCATTCCTACCAGATGTCCTTCAAATTGTGGCTTCAGATAGTCATGGAAGGTACTCCAAACCCATCCATGCTAACCAATAATTTATCTTTTCAATATTGTGCAGGATGTGCTCCAGGATTCCCATCGTTCAAGAGCCTTGTGATGTGTGCTCCAAAACCACCCGATGATTGGATACCCCATCGTAATTTATTATATTCATTATGTAGATTCAAACCATTGGTTTCCCTCTATGGCATCCCAAAGCCTTTTTCCAAATCACATAGCCACATTTTCAACTGCACCTCCGTTCATTTCCTTGTTGCTATTCACATCTACAATTTTTTGATAGAAAATCAACTCTACCCATGTAGATATGGTCCCTAGGCTTCCACCCAATCCCTACCCTCCTTAGTTTGACATCCTCCCATCCACCTGTCACCCATGCACGAGGCTCGACATGGGTTGCTCACCTCCCCTAGCCTATTTAATTTCCCTCTTTGGCTTGGTCTGCAATGCTCCCCTCTGCAAGTCTATCCTTTGGACCTCTTCCATCACCTTTTCCTATCCCCACCATCGCCACCATGGCCTACCTAGAACCAAGATCTCTCCACCTGGATGTCATGTCGTCTACTTACCTGCAGGGTGCTAGGCTTACCACCCTCTTGTCAAAATTTCATGGAGCAGAAGAAGATATTACTAAGGACTTTGTTTGTACATGGTTGAATGACCATATTTGCATCAAGAATCTATGCTTCAATGTCACTCTAGAGCTAATAGGCAAGATTGCAAAATTATCGATCGCTGGCCACCTTATCCATCATGACAAACACTACTGGGATCCAAAATTGGAAGGATTTCCTCCCTCGTTCCCCACTGTTGCTATTCCCCTCATTCAATACCTGGCCTGTGATGATCTCAAAAAGCCTATGGCTATCTTCCACATCGCTTTGGTCAACCATATCCAGGGATATAAACCCATGAAAATTCCTAGGTTCCTTTATCGCTCCATGCATCTCTTAGTAGCCACTGCTTGAAAAAAATGTACCCCCCCACCCACCAGGGGTTGTTTACTATTATCTACTATCACATTCTGGCTAAACCTCCCATTGCGACAACCCCTTGCAATCCTTCCCCCTTTTATCCATCCTCCCAAAGCCCTGCTCACTCTCTGTCTAGTGAGATTCTAGCCAGTGATGGTGTTCCCAAAACCCCTACCTCCAAGAAAGGCACTATGGCTGCATCCCCATCCAAGCCATCCCCTTCCCCATACAAACCCATCCATTCCCCTCCCAAACCCACCACTTCCCCATCCAAATCCACCCCTTTCGCCAGTAAGAAGCCTTATTTGGGAAAGCATAAAGTCAAAACCAAGGAGACGACCACTCTTGTCCATAGGTCTTCTAGGGCCAAGAAGCCCAAAACTGAATCCAGCCAGAATTCTCCTTTGGAGATTGAGGACCTTAGCGGGGACTCAGCCCCCACATCTGGCATCTCAAATCGTCTCACCCGGATGTTTCTTTGGAGCTTCATAATATCATTTGAGAGTGTGAGCACCACTCTGAAGCAAGCCCTCCAACAGAGTACTGAACATGCGAAAGAAGATATCATGGAGGTCAACCCCTATTCTACTCTGGGACTGTCAGTTTTTGGTCAAAGTTACTTATGAGATTTATTACTATGTTTTTTGGTGATGTTTATTTTTGTGCCTTCTGGCTACCCACCTAGTTGGGTTTCTCTATGTTAACCCCAGTGAGGGCCTTAGTTATTACCTATGGGTTAATTCTATTTATTTCTAGTAGCCCTTGTGTGGGCAAGCACCCTTTATCTACTGACATTTATATCCCCTGTGAGGGAAGTTTGGCAACAATATCCCCTGCATGGGATTGGTTAACATGGCATAGGTCAATCCCTCATGGCAAAGTATTATGCAATATGAATGTACTTCAGCCTTTTGAAGGTTTTGTATATCTGGGGTTGGGACCCAATTAAAACCCTCAAAAATTAAATCCCAACTTATCAAAAAAAATAATGCACATTATTAGGTCCTAATTAAATTTATAGTTTCATCCAATTGAATTTAATGAGACTATTTACCTAAACCATATTGACGTGCATAATAAGTTCTTAAATTTATAACAATAATATGCAAAACCAGACCTCAATAAGCTAAAAAATGTACATGATTGATACATACACACACATATATATTTCAAATTAATCAAGAATATCTTTACTGGAAATGTGAAGTTTATTTTCCAATCTTAATATCATAGCATAGAAATAAGTTTCTTGGTAAACCAAAAAATATAAATTTTAAGACCATAATTTCAAATATATAACATTTTATTTCATCAATAATAATGAGGTAAACATTTTTATTATTTAAAATTAAATTAGCTTAAAAAATAATAATCATTAAATAATGAACTTATTATCTTAAATTAAAATTGATACGATAATGGATGCTAATTTTTTTTATTCTTTTAGACCCATAAACCTATGTAATATGGCATATAATATTATCTCCAAAGTGATGGCAAATCTATTAAGGCTATTGTTAGATAAAATTATTTCAGAAGAGCATAGAGGATTTGTGAAAGGGAGATAAATTTTGGATGGGATCATAGTAGCTCATGAAGTTATACATTCAAAAACTTCAAGAAAAGAGAAAGCAATGATCTTAAAACTTAATATGAGTAAAGCCTATGATAGGGTTAAATAGGATTTTCTTTTTGTAGTTTTAGAAAAATTTGGATTTGGGAAGAAATGGGTTAGATGTATTAAATATTGTATCTCATTGTTGGTCAATAGATTAGTAACATAATATTTTAAAGCCAAGGGAGGCCTTAGACAAGGATATCCTCCTTCTCCTTATTTATTCATTATTATAGCAAAGGTTTTGAGGAGGAACTTCAAGAAGGCTTACAAATATGGGCTTATAAGTGGACTTAAAGTTAGTAATAACATCGAAAACATCACCCATCAATAATTTTTAGATGATAAAACTCTTTTTGGAAGAGCAAGGATGAATGAGGCCAGAGCTTTGAATAAATTCTTGAAGGAATACGAAATAGCATCAAGGCAAAAAGTTAGTAGGACAAAATAAAAAATTTACTTCCTTAACACTCCAACTAATATCAAAGTAAGAATTTACAGGTTACTTCAAATGGAGGAGGAAAGTTTTCCAGCAACTTATCTAGGGATGCCTTTATTTGAGGGGAGAATGAGGATAGAATTATAGAATCTAGTTATTAGTAAAGTTCAAAATAAACTACCAGCTTGGAAAGGTAGATGGTTATCGTTAGCAGGAAGAGTGAAGTTAATTAAGTCAGTATTATAGGCCATTCCAACATATTATATGTCATTGTATACTATGCAAAAATCAGTTGAAAAAATTTAATCTATATTATGCAATCCTTTTTATGGTCAGGTTTACATGATAAAGGAAATTTCCTTTGGTGAAATGGAGTAAGGTGTGTAATGATAAAACTAGGGGAGGTCTTGGTTTAAGAGTTCTTAAAGATGCAAACTTAGATCTTAGGGGAAAAGTAATATGGATATTGTACAAAGAGAGTCAAAGACAATGGAAAAGAATTATTCTAAGTATGTTGAGCCCAATGACCCAAGTAATATTTATTGTGTTTTCTCTACCAAATGGTTATTCTCTTTGGAATGGTTTAAAAAATCTATTAATCTAATAATGAAAGGTTTAAGATGGGTGGTGGGAACTGGACAAAAAATTTCTATTTGGATGGATACTTGGTGTGATAAAAAACCGCTCAATTTAGATCCAATTTTGAAACCTTGGATGAGTGCTTCAAGACAAATATGGTGATAGGATTTCAAAAAATTTGTACAAGGATCAAAAAGGAAGATACAAATGAAAAGAATATTTTTAACAAGTATTCAAGAAATTATTGCTAGGAGGTAATTGAGTAGAGATATAATAATTGTGATTATTATGAAGGGATCCAAGGATAAATTGATTTTGGAGTTGGATAGCTCAAGAGAATAAACAACAAGAAGTGGATATAATGTAAAGCACCAACAAAATAGTAATATCATTAGAATATGGAGAGATATTTGGGATAGCCCAAAAATTCCTAAAGTCAAAACATTCGTTTGGCTACTAGGTCATAGAAATTTTTTATCCTAGGATAACCTTACGAAAAGGGGTTTTCATGGCCCCTCTCAATGTGTTCTTTGTAAAAAGGAGGAGGAGAGTATAGACCATCTCTTGGGACATTGCTCAATAGTCTGGAAACTATGGAAATGGATTCTTAATATGTTTGGTAAATGCATGGTGATGAATAAAAAAATTGAAGATTGGTTAAAGAAATGGTAGAGCACTTATAAAAGTGAGGCTATAGACAATATGAAATATAACAAAAGATACAATATTTTGGACCATATGGCTAGAAAAGAATAGAAGAATATTTAAAATAAAGGAAATCCATGTTGAAAATTTTGAGTAAATGAAGTCATTGATGTCAAGAAGGAATGGTCATTAATGTGAAATGTCAGTTTCAGTGAGCAGTGCAAGAAGAAGAGCCCACTTTCAGTTGGTGAAAACCCGGTTCCACAAAGTCAGATGTGGTCCAAAGTATAAAGAAGGAGTCCTAATAAATATAATTATAATATTTTTTATAATATTATAAAGGGAAGTTTAAAATTAATTATAAATTAATTAATATAATTTTATTATAAATTAATTTATTAATTACTTAACTTATAAGTTATATAAATTAATTATTAATTATTTTTAATATTAATTATAAGTTAATTTATGTTAATTTTAAATAACCCTAAGGTGGGTTATTAAGTCGCAATTCAAAAATTCGAATTCGAAATTGAGCGTCGATGTGGGGAGCAAAGTAACCAAGTGTGTATAAAAGAGGATTTCCCCACATTAGAAAAATTTCTTCATGCCTTCGTTTTTAATCTCCATGCTTGCAAAAAATGTGCAAATTATTCTATGCGATCAAGAGGATTTTAAATTTTTAATGTTAAGAAGAGGTGGAGGTTTTTAATTCACTAAGGAAGGACCTTGGTCACCAAGCGCTTGCTAGTGCAGTTGGCAACCTCAACGAAGGCAAGGCGTAAGGGCAACGATCGGTGCAGGTTCGAATATGTGGTAGAGCTCTTTTTGTTTTATTTGGAGATTGACAGTGGACGTTGGTTGAAAAGGAAGGAAGATTCCCTTCCTTCATGTGGGTGCCTCTAGCCCACATGGTGGGAACCAAAGTGCTAAGGCGCATGGCACTTGGGGAGACGGTAGTTCGAATCACATCGAAACCCTTTTGGGTAGAAGATAAAGGTATGCAATTTGTTGGCACCAAAATTTTTGGAGGGAATTAGTTGAGTAATTAAAAAATTAATTTTTGCATAAATTTATTTGGTTTGTAAGGTTGTAAGGGGAGTTATAAGGTGAATGCAAAATAATATTTTTTGTGATATTTGCTTGGGTGTTTGAAAAGGATAATAAGGAGTTTAAGAAAATTGTTTGAATTTTTGTGGTGTTGGATATTATTTTAAAGTTGGAGATTATAAGGTGTATCCAAATAATTATTTTTCATGTATGATTTGATGATTGCTAATTTCAAGGAGTAATAAGGTGTATTTGGGATTGATTATTTTTGTGTTTGAGAAATATTTTGAAAAAGAGTTAGTGTGATATTTTGTCATCTAACCATTGAAATTGGCAAAGAAGAAAATTGTGATTGAGACAGGTTTTCTAAGGGCACTTCTACATCAAACCAAAAGGTATGGGCACATCTTCCTAGTGAGTGATTGTTGAATGATGTGAATGCAAAGTTGGAGTGAAAAGGATTGTTGGTAAGCATTGTTGAGTGGGTTTTGAATTAATGCTTCAAGGTTTTCTGGAATAAAGAGTGGTTGATAAAACCTTGTTTGATAAGCATTATTGTTGAAGTGATTAGTTGAGTGAAATTGAACTAGAGGTTGTGCAAAGATCATGAGTATCATTGTTATATGAGATTGATTGATAAGCATTTTTGGAAATATTTGAGTGAGTGTTCATATGCTTGGACTTGGGTTTGTGAGTAAGGATTATTTCATTGAGTGATTGCTTGAGTAGAGTTGATTGATCCTGGTCAAGTGGATGTGTTGATGTGATAGTTCAAGTTTTGCAAAACAAATTGTTCTATATTCTGAATTGAATTGAGAAAGAGATTGAGTGTTGATAAATGTGAAGCATATTTAGTCTCTAACAATTCTCTATATGTTTTTGTGGTAAAAAGAAATATTGAAAGTGATTAAACATTGCGGTGAATGTGAAGCATATTGAGTCTCTAACAATTATCTTTATGTTTCTATGATATTGTACAAGTTCTAGTGTGGACTTGTTGAGTAGATTTGATTCAAGTATTGAGAAGACTTGTGGACAGATTTGTGTGAGCTTTTATGGAAGCTTACAATATAGATTTAAGGATAGAGATTGAGAACAAAGATTGAGGACATATTTGAGGATAGAGATTGAGGACAAAGTTTGGTGTAGATTTGAGGACATGTTTGTGCCAGACCAAAAATAGAGACTGAGCAGATTTGTGCTAGACCGAAGGACTATGTTTAGTGCAAATTTGAGATAAAGTTTTTAATGTAATAGAGTATAGAGGATGATAGTCTCCAGTGGATAGAGATCCATTATCCGAGGCAGTGAGGTCAGGTGTCTTCAATGGATAGAGATCCATTGTCTAGAGTAATGGGTGCAGCAGTTCTTCTAGAAGATCACCAGTCAGAGCTAAGGAGAAAGAGTTCTCCTATAGATAGAGATCCATAAACTTGATTAGGGGATTGGTGTCTCCTTTGGAAAAAGGCCCATAAACATTGTAGGGAAAGGATTCCAAAGATAATTTATTTGAGAAAATTTTATAAGGAATATTTTCTTCGTGGAGTATCCCACATTGTGTGAACCACATTAAATCATGTCTCTCATGTGTATTATGATTTGTGTGATATTTATTGCTTTAATATTGTTGATGTTATCATTTGGATTAAAAATTAGAAAGTTTTATCTTATACTGTTCACCCCCCTCTCAGTATAAGCACATGTTTTTCAATCCTTTTAGAGGTAATGGAAAGGAATATATGTTTAGCCGTAGAGGAGTCTAAACCAATCTTATCAACTCACCCAGTCCCTAATATGGAAGCAAAGCCTTGATAGATGGATTCAAGTCGTTAAATGGAATTATGATGTTGGGTACAAGAGAAGCAAAAATAAGGTAAAAATATAAAGTGGAAACCACCAGATGTGGAGTGGGTTAAATTGAATTTTGATGGAGTATCTAAAGGAAATCCAGGACCAATAGTAGGAGGAAGAATAATTAAAAATAATATAGGATATATTTTTGTCTCATTACACTTTCAATAGTGGATTTAAGAAAAATAATGAAGTTGAAGCTTGGGCATCTTTAGAAGGGTTAAAAATATGCAAAAAAATAAAATGGAAAAAAGTACAGTTGGAAGGTGATTCTCTCATAGTAATAAATGCAATTTTGAGGAAGACAAAGGCTCCATGGAACATACAAGAGATAATTGTGGAAATTCAATATCTTGCTAGAGATTTTGAAGAAATCAGGTTTGCACATATATTAAGGTGTGGATAGGCTACCTAATAGAGGGGTTTTTATTGAGGCTCGTGAAGTTAAATTATCCTTTCCATTTCCATGGTTAGAGGAAGTAGTAAGTTTAGTTAAAGCTAAATAATGACTAAGATTTACTTTAATGTTTTCATTTGGTAATATTTTCTCTATTTTATAACAATAATGTGTTTTCATATAAAATATTTATTTTAATTTTTGTGGTTACACTTGTGTTTTAAGAAGAAAATTGTTGGGCATTGAATTGCATCAAGTTTTACTCAATACTAGGGTTGTCTATCTTCCTACTTTCTGTCCAGGCTTGCACCCAATAGCTATAGCTTAGCACTCAATATTGGATTGACCAAAATAGAGTTTCCAATCCAACCTCCATAGTAGGCTGGTTTCTTGTCAATTTAAACAGGATGTTGACACAATTATGCTCACTTAGGTTTTTAAGATTAGGGTAAGAAAAGGTTAGGGCTAGAGAGATGTGAACAATAGTGGATGGATATGCTAACAACATTGCACTACAACAAAAACCTCCAAAGAATAGACTTAAAGACACACTACTGATATCAACATTATCCCAAATTAAATGTACTTTCATTCATTAAAGAGCACCAGAGAAATATTGCAGACAATAATTTAGATATCCAAACAATGATAATCCAAATAACGAAATTCACCAATATCTATATTTTACAACAAATGCACTCCCTAACAATAAATATCAAACTCAAAAGTAGATTTCAATTACCCTAACAACTAGTAATCCATTAATTTAGCATAAACTAACCATTCAAGTATTCATAGGAATGCAACTAAAGAATTCGAACCTCTGATATCAAAATATGTAGACACAAAATTTGAGGAAAAGATCAATATAATGCTCCTTTCATTAGCCCTTGGGAATATTTATAGTAGCACAGGAAAAAACACTAGATTAAACCCTTTAAAAATGAGGTTTCGACCTCTACTTATAGTTTTGCAAAATTAAAATAACAAGGAACATTACAAAGATTAAAATTTGATAGTGTAGTAGAGAGTTCTTGTTGGTATTCTCTTACTAGTACATCCTCCGAGAAACCCACTATAAGTGGACCACCATGGCAGCTCGAAGCCTCTACAACTTGTTGGTCATTTGATGCTAACTAGAGTTATAGCCATTGGATATTGCGTATTCATCATTGATCCTTCTTGGAAACCTTCTATCTTCATTGATTTGTAACCATCTCTAGTTTTGTCTTCTTGAAACCCTTGATGCTTCAACTTCCTCCTCCAACTAACTGTTACAACTTTGGTGAAGAAATTCTTTTATATATTTTTGATTCCTTAGTAAAATATCCACCATAGATCTCCCTCATCGTATGGCTACGATCTAATCTGATACAAGCTTGGTATAATGGTGAGGGAGAAATCAACGCCATTCTGCTCTTAAAAACTAATGATTTCATCTTCCCTTAAAAATTTTTACAGATTCCATTCTAGACCAAAACAAGTACCTTGGCCTGTGAACACCATTTCAGACCTATTGCAATGCAAAGTGACTCTTCCTCTAATCCGCACTGACCTCATAGTACATCACTATTTTTTGTCATTTTGGAAGAGAGTTAGTCAAAACATCCTTCGTCATGGATTTGCATCTACTATGTTCACAATATTTCACCTTGTCACCATTCTGGGAAAAATGTTCTATGCATTCTCCAAAATCGGACCTTCCAACACTTAGTCGTTCGTAAGGCATTCAAAATATCAAGCGATCGTCAATCCGCACTTGTTTTCTGCTAATGTCATCCTTATCCAAAAAGTTTTGTAGATTCAGGATGCGTCACCAGTCTAGAGCCAAGAATATGGAAAATCTTGTGGAATCACTCCAAGTGCAAAAATTTACCAAGTTTTGAGCGGACTCATGGCCTTTGTTGTGGATCCGCTCCAAAATACACTACAAAGTGTGTGGAATGAGAACTTCATGACTTAGAAAAAAATTTAAAATTTTCTCTAGTATGTGGCCATTTTGGGCATACATTCTAGCACCTCCTAGGTGGATTTGCTTGCAAAGCCATCAAACTCAGAGTCTTATCCATTGGGCCTTGGGAGTCAAAAAATACTCATCTTTAAAAAATATGATTTAAAGAATATCTTCCATATAAACACTACCCTCTAAAACTACAACAATCTACCTAGAGGGTAAAGGTTCATATAGAAATCATGCCAAAAACATCATGGCTCATCCACTTATAATGAAACTATACCAAAAATTCAAGCATGTTGCCATTATCTTCAAAAATTAGGCATAAATCTACTCATCTTATAAGGCATTATTACAAAATTTCTTCACAAAATATACTGCTCTCTATGCCTCTGTAGGCTTCATGCATTTATTGTTTATTTTTGACAATTATCAGAGCAAAAAACAAAAATGCAAAACTCATGCATATATACAAAAACAAAAACAAACTAAATGTGGGTCCCTTACAGGCCTGTAACCACTCCATCCTACTCTTCTTCTTCATGGGCATATTCCTCGTTCTCTTCTTATTCTTCTTCTTCTTCTTCTTTTGGAGAAGGTGGTTTCTGATTCCTTACTCCAAAAGAAGCACCAAATAGCTGAATCATCAATTTAAAGATTGTAAAGCCTATTTCCGAGTTGCTTTAGAGGGGTTTGATGTCTCTTTGAGCTACTTATAAACATATTGTAATTCTCCATTGTCTTCGTAATTAGTAGCATTCCCTCTGTTCACTAGATCTTCCATGAGATCTCTTAATATGGTAAAATTAACAATTAATTGGACAACTTGCTCTTGGGGTAGTGGCTCTTCAAGAGAATCAATTCCAGATTTACTCTTCAAATCTTCATCAATGTTTTTTTGGATCTCTTCCATGGATAGCAGCTGTGATCCTCCATCCATAGGCCTTTGAAGCCAACTTGAATCATTTCTTTATTTACATCAACAACATCCCTAATCACACCTTCAATTTTATCAAATAACAACTAGGCTCTTTGAAGTACCCTATGATTTTAACCATGATTTTGGTAGCAAATTTGTTGAGATTCCATTTTTTATTAGGAATTGGTTTATCAGAATCACTAAGTTTGTTATCAACCAACCTGTACATTTGTTCTGCCGAAATCACCATAGGCTACAACTCTGTAGTGATCTAATCTAGGTATCTCTGAACATTGGGAAGTAGGTGACTGGTCTCATCAAGATAATCAATCATGAATTGAAGCCCTAAATTTTTTTCTTGGACTTCAGGGAGCATCTCTTTTCTAATATTCTTCAATTAAGTTTTAGAAAAGCCATAGGCCTTAGCCTTCTCTATTTGAAGCTGCTACTTTAAACTCTGAATTTATTTCTCTTTTTCTTGATTTAGCTTCTTTTGCTCTCCTAGTTGATCCTTGAGTTTATTGGCCTCTTGAAATATTTCTTGCCAGCCCTTGACCTCCTTTTTCAGAGCCTTTGCAACTTCCTTTTCATTGCTTATATTCTTTTGAAGTTTTTCAATTCATTTCTCAAGTTTGCTCACCTTCTATCTGAATATATCATTCTTCACATAGAAGGTGTCTAAATGGACTCTGGCCATAATTAGCTCATCCTCTTTAGGGAGCTTATCAATATCTTCTGTGACCTCCTCCACTCGATAATATTGGAAAACCATTTCATTTTTGGGCTTATTCACAAGTTAAGTCATAGATCTAGATACTCTTTGCCTAGCCACTAGATCAACATACATACTTCTTCTTGTGACAACCATCCTACTGGAAGGCTTAGAAAGCTTCTCTTCCCAAAAATAATTTACTCTCTATGTGGTTACCTGCTCTTTTGGAAAAGTGATAGGACTTGAAAAAATAGCATCCAGGGGAGATGAAGATACCAAAAATGATAAGGCAAACTAAAATGTTGACAATGGGGGTGTGGGAGTACTCACAATAGTATCTGTAATGACAGTGGACTCTGTAACTACTGCTATTGTTGCTACTAGTAGACTCATAGTAACCGATGCAAGACTAACAATTGGATGAATGGTGGTACTTGGAACATTGTGTCCCATAGATGGTGGTGGTGGTAATTATGAAGATGAAATTATGGGAGATGATGAAGTGGGAACCTCAAATGCTGAAAATGGCATTTGGGGTGACTGTGGGGAAACATAAGTGAGTTGTTCTTTAGTGACAACCAATAAAACATGGGGTGTACTGCAAGAGGGATAAGGTACCTTTGTCATAATTTCTTGACCAAAAAGAGAGGGAGACTTCTTTTGGGATTTAGGAGGATGTAGATGAGAAGAGTGATTAGAAATCATACCTTCACCTATATATGTAGGGTGCTCTTGCTCTACTTATATTTCTTGCTACTGCTCCTAGTGAGTCAATTTTTCTATAGCAAAAATAGCTACCTCTTTTGCAATCTCTTCCATATCCAATCTTTGATTCTTTGAAACTTCCTTTTCCATTCTCTTTAGGGCTCTTTTAGTTCTTCTATGGATTAACTAAAAGGAAACCATCTCACTCTTCAAATATTTGTCTGATATATCTCCTTGTACTACTATAGAAAGCAAGACTTGCTCAGAAATAGGACGTAATTCTACTGATGCCACAGAGGTAAAAGAAATGGGGGTGAACCTAAAACTCTTAGCATTCTTCTAGTCAATTTTTGTGTCTGGAGGTTGACCCCCCAAAGCTAAGTGTTTATGTCTAGATACTACTTCAATAACTGGAGTACTAACATTTTTTTCACTAGAATATTGCATTTTGCTCAGAAATTGAGCTCCCTTAGGAAACTTCTCCACTTGTTCAGTGGTAGGATGAAAAGTTTTTGAAACTTCAACTATTGTCAAAGGAGTTTCTTGCTCTTCTTATAGAGCTTCTTGATATGTGGGTGGAGAGAGAGATTCATAACTAGTTTGTTGCTTTTGAACTGTCAAAACTATGTCCCTAATGTCCTTTTGCCTTCAGGTTTTGATATTTTCATTATATCTCTTTGAAAATTCCTTATCAATATTCATTCCAAACCTGGACTTAGTTTTTCCAATCTCAATCCTCATTCTCCACAAATCTGATATCTTCGCTATATTCCATTGTTCTTCTTACTTAGCTTCTTCAACAACATCCTCCTCAAGTTGAGGGTCCTTTTTATTTGAGGGTTTTCCTTCAATGTCACTAATGGTGGCTTTTGTAAGCCGATGAATCTTCTTCTTTTCGAGGTCATAATAAAAAATTTGCTCATATAAATCCAACCATGGAGGCAGTTGAACCATCTTTGGCACATTCCACTCCAAAAGAGCGGTCTCATAATTATTTATTCCTTGTTCAAAATGAGCCCTAGGCCTCTTTTCAAAATTATAAGCCTTTTATCCATTTAGGCTACATTTCTTGTAGTGAAGATACCATCAGGGTCATAACTCCATCTTTGGGGATATGAAATAGACATAACATGTCTAGGTGTTAGTCGATTTGCTAACTTTGCCCCTTCTTAGTGATGGTAATGTCCTCCACAGTGTGATGTGTAAGCAAATATTTTTTCTTTCTTCCAGAACCATAATTCAAATAAATATATTCTGCATACCTCAGATATTCTAAGGCAAAAAGCCTTTCTGCAACAAAATAGGGCAGGAGAATAAGTTTTACTATGAAACCATACAATCTAAAAATTGTGCCCTCGGTCAACAAAAACAAATCTCCTTCCTCAGAACCCTTTGCTCTTAGAATTTTCTTAGCTAGGGGTGGCAATCTAGGGTACTCTCCATACATTACTTTTAGGGTAGGTCCAAGAAATTCCAAGTTGAATCTATAATAAGAGTCACTGCTTATTAACTGTTCCAAAAATAAATCGGCAAGGGTTCCCATCATTGGCTTTGTCCTTGATCAGAATCCAAGGCATTTTGTCTTTAATGGCAGCATAAAACATCCATACTAGACTTGAGAAATACCTAAAACTAGGAGCATCAGAGCCCCTTTTCATACTTACAAATTGTTCATGTATCCTTTGTGCAAGAAAAGCTAGCCAATCAAAATAAATCACCCTAGTCCCTTTTTCCTCCATGCCTTTCTCATACATTCTTTCGTTATAAATATAGTAGGTCGTGGCAATTTTCTAGTTGTATACCATTATGTTAGAGTCTAAACCCTCCATACAGGTCAACATAGAAAATAGTTTAGGGTTTGCAAATTCATCAATATGAATAGGGACTTCAGGCATTTCATATTCCTTTCTTATCCTCTTGAAATTGATACGAAGCTATTTTCCTATAGGTTATTTTTTCTGTCATCACCAATATGGCATTTGCCCTTGCTAGCTCTGATATGTTAAATGTTCTGGGTTTTAAATGGGGCCCTACTCCTATGGCGAATAACTCATGGTAAAAATATTTTGTAATTGATAATAGATGAGTGCCTTCAGAGGTTTTATCACTCTATTTTTAGAATCATAGAATTGGATCATATTAAAAACTAATTTGGGATAATGATGTGCAAAATCACAAATATAGATGAACAAGAAAGATTTTATAGCTATGGTACCTTGTCATCGCATTGGCTTCCATCCAAAGTATCTAAATTCAAAACTCATCCTTAGGAGGGTTCTCCTTACTCTTGTCATTACTGTATCTGCAATTCACCTGGTTTGATGTACATGAGTCTACACCCTTGCTCTCATCTTCTGTGCATCCGTGATTGCTTTCTTTGGAGCCATATTGATAGCAATAAAACTTTGTTCTCTCTATAATTTGTAGTAGAAAAATTCAGAATATCGTTTCACCCTTTACTGCTTTTTGGACGCAATTAGCTACCAAATGAACTTCATGTGTGCCTTTTTGGTTCTTTTATTTCTTGGAGCACACATATCTTCTGCCATTAATGTGGTTGCTACACGATATACCTACTGGCACACTTTCCAACTTCCAATCATTCCTTTTGGTAGCTCAATGGTGGTATTCTAAATTTTCATTGGTCAAAAATTCAAACTGTGTTGCCATCTCACTATGCCTCTTAGACTACTCTTTGGTTCGAGCACGAGTTCATTAGCATTGAATGCAGGTTTCTTTATATTTTCTCCATATGGCATGGTCATGAAGTCACCACTTTGCTTCCCCTTAGTTTTCTAAAACCTGGTGGATCAAAGATATTTTTGATTTCGCTGACACGTAGCAAATTCCATGCACAAATTATCACCTTGGTTCCACTCTGTCATAATTTAGACTTGAAAAGTCCTTGGATTGGATATGCCTTTGCTTATTTTCATATTTGGATCTCTTCATCATGTAGGATAAGAAAATCTACATCATTCCATGGGGATCTTAGTGCATTTTTATGCAGAATCAAAAACGCTCGCCGCTCCAAAAGAATTTACATGCATTCGAGTGCGGAATGGAACACTGCTGAATACTTTGTCAACACTTAGTCATTTTTGCTAAAAAAATTCCCTTTTCCAAGGTTTTTCAAAGAAGACTAATTACAAAGTGCAGAAATAATTTAAAATACAAAGTGCAAAAAGAAGGGGAAATATTAATACAATGTATATACATATGTTACAATGAGCTCATATTTTACACATAGTAGAGCTTGAGATGAAAACCATTTACTGGAATCGGATGTATGTTCCCTTCAGGATCTTCTAGTTGGAACACATTGGACTCCTTGGAATATACTATTTTGAAAGAGCCATCCCAAAAATAATCAAACTTTTCATGCTTGCCTAGCTTTGATCTATCAATATTCCATCTGAGAACTGAGTCTCCAACTTGGAATTTTTTGAATCTGGCTTTCTTATCAAACCACGTATTGATGCCTAAGGAATGCTTTTGAAAATTTTCATATGCTTGAGCTCTATTATCTTCTAATTACAGTAAGTGAGTCAGCCTAGTTTTTACTGGATCTTCCTTTGATTCCTCCTCTGTATTGACAAGCTTAAGTGTTGGAATATCCAAATGGATGGGTAACACTGCCTCTTTACCATATACTAGTGCATAAGGGGAAGTCCTCATGGACTTCTTTATAGTAATCATGTTTTCCCACAGAGCTTGGTCCAACAATAAATGCCAAATTCTTTTATTTCCTTCAAGTGATTTCCTCAAAATCCTTAACAGGTTTTTGTTGGTATATTTTGCAAGTCCATTACCCTGTGGATAATAATTTTAAGTATTCTTAAGAGCGATGCCATACTTTATAGAAAACTCAATATACTTGACTCCTATGAATTTCGAGCCATTTTCACTTACCAAGGCTTCTAGAAACCCAAACCTTGAAATCAAATTTTACATAAAATTGGTCACAACATCTTGATATGATTTCTTAGTAGGAATAGCCTCTACCCATCTGGTAAGATAATCTGTGGAAGTTAGGATAAAATTATGCTCTATTGAGTAATTAGGGTTGATGGTCCCTACGAAGTTCAACTCCCATTGTTGAAAATGTTCTTCAACTTGTATGGGCTTGAGGGGGAATGAAGCATTCCTTGTCCTTCCAACATATCTCTGACATTTGTCATAGACCTTGGTGACCCTGAAAGCATTAGTAAATATAGTAGGTCAATAATAACTTGCTCTTATGATTTTAAAATCTATAACTCTGCCTGAGCTATGTCCACTAGTTGGTCCTCCATGGAACTCTTCAATGATCTTATTTTTCTAATCATATTTTAAGCACTTTAGAAGAACTCCATTCAAATTTATTTTGTACATGCTTTCTATTAGTAATACATATTTTAAAGCATGAAGCCTATATCTCCTCCTTTGGGATGCATGTATATTGGGAGGGTATACTCTAGTTTGAAAATACCTGATCATTTGGTCAACCCAGTCGAAGCCTACTGTTTATGCTTCTTTACCTGATCTTCATATATCATTTGGCAAGCTATCATTTTTGCTAATGTTGCAACCTCTGTTAGACCTTGGCATAGGGCTCTGCCTCTTACCAACTTGGTCAGATGTATCTCTACATCATACTCTTGGATTTTAGTAATCCAACCAGCTCTTTTATCTTCTAGTTCACCTTGAAGGATAAAAATTCTCACATCTGGATGAACCACGTATACCAGGGTCTTACTCTATACCAAGTGCTACGTGAACTTCTTCAGTGATTTCTGATATGTTGTCGTTAATTTCATCATTAAATCTCAAAGATCTTATCAATCCGGGATGGTGTCCAAGGATGTCTACGATAGAAGGCTAGGGCAGAGTATAATTCAGGCATTTAGATTTCAAGCATTTGATAGTGAAGCAGATTTTGGTTTAGCATTTTGATGTCACACTAAACCTAGTCTGTAGAATGGAAACTAAAATAAATTACAAGAATTGAAAACTAAATCTAAATTGCAGAATTTAATAATTAACTACAATTGCATGAATTGAAATTGCTAAATTGAAATCTAATCTACTTTTGCAGAATTGAAATCTAGTTACTCTTGCATAATTGAAATAATGCTTGTAAATGAAACTTATTCTAAAAACATTTGTCAATGCCTTTCCATAAAAGGTCGTCAAGCTTCTGCTACAAGAATTGACAGCAAAATGAAATATGCTGAAAATGGAAAGTTGCTAAAATAGAAAGCAGGGAAAACATGGAAAGCAAAGGAAAAATGCTTAATATAATTTGTCAGCTGACATACACATAAATGCTGTACACAAACATAATAGAAAACATAAATCACATAATACAAAATAAAAATAAGAAAATTAAATCTGGCAAGCAATCTATTAATTCTACTGCAACAAAATTATAGATTAAAACCTGCCATAAAATCCCTCCTTCTATATCTAAAAGTGGGCCCATACTTCCTGATCTAGAAGGAGGTGAAAAGCACTCCTTAACTAATTAACACTCAAAACAGAAAATGATAAAATAACTGTACTTTTATTGATGACAAAACATGCTGAAAACTATTACAGAAAATTGTTGTATAGTCCTAATTGCTGCTATTGAAAACTCTCCTCTATTCTAATTTCTAACTGGCTCAACCAATGAGGGAGCTGTGTTATTTATATAAATATTTACAACATATCCCATGCTCAAATCATCCTATGTGCTGCTTTATAGTGATTTACCAATAATTTTGGATCTGAAATAAATGCAAATCTGGATAGTTTGTGTTGCAGTAGTAGTCATTGGCCCTTAGAAAGCATCTTCAGTGGTGGGAGTACATGGGAGAAGTCTAGAAATATCTCACATATATTTCTTCACTTCAAAATATGCCCTTTATATCTTGCAGACAATTTCCTATTATGCTGTAGTTATTTCTATGTTTATCCTAAAAGAGGATCAAAATTGATCTTTTCCATGAATGGTGGCTTTGGACGACAAGGATGACAAATTCAGATGGGAGATATTTTCATTTAACATTTTCAACCTTATTTCCCTTTTTCCACCATCAAAAATAGTCAAAAATTCAAAAAACACTTTTCTGTTCTCATTCCGAAGATAAGTGGCTCATTCCGAAGAGACTGTATTTCTCATTCTGAAGATGTCCGCTCATTCCAAATATCTTTGGAATGACCAACTATGTGCTCTTCAAGTGATTTTAGTTGCTTTTCTCAGGTGGATTAGCTCTTAGGATCATATTTCAATAGCCTTTATGCCTCTCCATGTGTGAATTCCATGCCTTGCCATTCATTTGTAGCTTGCTGAAATTTACATGGTAAATTACTGCATTTTCCAATTCTGCTGCACAGTTGTAAAATATTGGCATTTCTTGCAAATTCAAACAAATTAGAACATGGAAAAATTATTCAAATATCAACATAAGGATTAAATCAATTTGCTACTGAATTTATACACTTCATTCACCAAGTAACAATGCTGAAATAGTGCAATAGTGCTGCACAATTGTCCCTGCTCTGTTATACCCTATTGCTGCCTATTTAGACCATGTGGGAATGCTTCTAGATAGGTCAGATGTCTTATGTAGTCCTTCTAAACTCATTCCATACATATCCTCATGCTTTGCTTGACAACTTCAAGGTGTTCCTATGAAATAACATCTTGCTGATTTTTATATGGCTATTTTTTTAGATTTTTAGATTTATGACAGTCCTAAACTTTTGGCTTCAATGTGGATTTGAAACAAGTTGAAGGGCAAGAAAACATTCAAAAAACATTGAGAAGTTAATGGATATCAGCATACCACATTTGGTTAATTGAAATGCATGTTCTTACTTGCTACTTAATCAAGCAAAATCAGTCACAAAATGCTGAAAATAGTCAAAAATAGAGATATAGTATTCCTAACATAAAATCATGTAAACACTTAACAATAGTATATTTTAGTCTACTATTTGGCAACTAACATATCATATGGTAGTTAAAAATTATGCAATAATGAGGCATTTTTGGGCCTCATCAATTTCATCATAGAAAACACTTGTATTTCAATAAAGTTATATTTTACCTGGTAATCATGGAGTGTCTAGCTCCAAAAGAATACAAGATGCTCTTCACCTTGATTATCTTTTTGAGTAAGCACTGAAGCATAACTTTCTTCAGCTCCATATGCATAAAGGATAAAATATTTACTGAAATCTAGATTTACTAGCACTAGGGCTGTTGCAATGGACTACTTGATAATATCAAAAGATTATTTCCTATCTTCAGTCCATTTGAACTTAGCATTCTTCTTGAGTAACTCAGATATAGGTCTGACTTTCTGTGCAAAGTTAGAAATTAATTTCTAGATAAAATTGACTTGACCCAAAAAATACTATAAGGTTTTCTTGTTTGTAGGCAAAGGGAGAGCGAGAAGGGATCTGATTCTATCTGGATCTATAGTCATACCTTCTTTTGATACCACATGACCTAGCAACTTTCCTTCATGAACCGCAAAGAATGACTTCATAGGATTGAGTGAAATTCCAAATTCTCTGCATTTCTGAAAAACCTGCTCTAGGTGTGATAGGTGGTCTTCATTATCATGGGAAAACATAGCCATATCATCCAAATAAATTAGAATAAATTTGTTGATTAGTGCACCAAAGGCATAATCCATGGCTCTCTAGAATTTGGCTCCCACATTGGACAACCCAAAAGGCATTCTCTGGTAGGCAAATGTGCCCCATTTTGTGGTGAATGTTGTTTTATATTGATTTTCATATTTCACCCAAATATTATTGTATCCAAAGTAACCATCCAACAATGAGAGCCTATCTATACCTACCACTATCTATAAGATCTGATCAATTTGTGGGAGGGGATAGTGATCTTTGAGGGATTCTTGGTTAAGATTTTTGAAATCTACACACAAGCGTATATCACCATTCTTTTTTCTTACGGCTACCAAGTTAGCTATCTAGGTAGAATTTTTTATTGGGTATATGATATTAGCCTTTAATAACTTTAAGATCTCCTCTCTCATGATGGCCTCGATCCTTGGATTCATAGGCCTTTGCTTCTACCTAAAATTCTTTGCATCAGGCTCTAGCTCAATAGTATGTTGGATAACCTTCTTGTCATATACCTTGAGGTCTTCATATGACCAAGCCATAATATATTGGTATTTTAAGCATAAGACTTGGATGCCATTAGCTTCCTCTAGTGAACATTTAATCCCAACATTGAGCTTCTTTTCAATACCAACCTCGACTTCTTTATAAAAATTTTCACTGACTTTCATGGTTCTGGTCTTTTTCCTGTCCTCATTGTCAAATAAGCTCTCTAGGGTGACCAATCCTCTAGGGATGTGGTTTTTTCTTAGTTGAATAACATATTTTTGATCAATTTCTTCTAGATTTTCTTCTTGGATAGTAGAGAGACATGATTATCTTACCAGAAAGTCAATTATCTATTCATCACTTTCAAAATCCTGCTAGAAAATATGCTTGTTTGGTACTGCAGGTCTGAAAATAATTTTTATTCCCTTGGCCTTCTTGATCCTATAGTCTACAAAAGGGTTGAAGTTAGCTCCCTTTGTTTCTAAGGAATCATCCAGAGTGTTCTTTATCTAGGAATAAAATTTAAATTTAGGGCATCAAAGGATTCTATCAGGTCCCATACAATTTTTTTGTAAGCTTTTAGGTAATGGTGCTTACTGCTACACATGTTTCTTACTTGATGGACTATTAACTCAGAATAACCATATATATTCAAAATATTAATGCCCATGCTTTCTTCTTGTATCAATCCAAGACATAGGGCCTCATATTCTGCAACATTATTAGTACATGACCATGTTAGTCTGTAGGAAAAATTCTTTGTCCCTTCTAATTGGGACTGTAAAACTACACCAGCTTCTGCACCATTTCTGCATTTAGCCCCATCAAAGTGCATTATCCATGTTTCCTTTTCTCTCAGGGACTGATTGGATATAGCAAGGATTTTCTTCTCTAATTCAGTTGAGATACTATATTTTCCCATACTAGTTTCAAATTGATTGTAATCTTCTCTGAAAGGCAACTCATCCTCAATATCCAATTCTTTAATGTTTTCCACCAGCTCAAATTCTTCAAGGGGATTAAGATTACACATGTCTTCTTCAATATTTTCAATATGATAAGCTACCGGTTTTTTAGGTGTTATTCTTATTCTATTTCCTTTGAAAGGAATTACCATACTAGAATAATCCATATACATACATCCACCTAGTTTTGCAATAAAATCCCTTGAAATGCATAATCCAAAGTAGGGTTCTAGATCAACCACAACTATTTCTTGTACTATTGTTACCTCAGGGGCTCTGTGCAACCTCATCAATACGTCTTTTATGACTCCAACTGTCTTAATAGGTGTCCCATCTAATTGTAATACTCCTGGACAATATCGAGTATACTCCATACCCATTTATTCATAGACTACTTTAGGCATGACTGTAGTTGATGCTCCTGAATCAATCATACAATTTTGGACTATCCAAACTTCCATCCTCAGGGATATATAGAAAGGAGGGGGCTTATTCTTTAAAATAGCAGGTGTCATTTCTTTCTTTTCTGATGGTATACTAAGGATTGTAGTGGCCTATCTATTTTGTGGATACTTGTTGAGGGAAGCCTTAAACATATCGATTTGACCAGGAATAAACAGAGTGTCATACAGGTTGGCTTTTTATGGAATCCTTTTCATCTCTTCAACAATATTATACTCAGATTTAGTCAGGGAAGGTCTTTCAAACCTTACTTCTGGCTCACTATATCTCCTTTTATACTATTGAGTGGCTTCTACTCTCTGCATTTTCATAATAGAGGGGAATATGAGCCTTTCTTGAGCCTCATATTTATATTTTATTTGGTCTCTTTTAGTTTCCTTATCCAGCCTCCTAGGTAGACTGTTTATTCTCTATTTACCTTTAGCTTGAGGGATGGGGAAAGTATCACTACTCTAAGGAAGAGAATCAGTTATTTTTTGAGAAGGGACTTGGAATTGGCCAATTTTTTGGCTATCCACTTGTAAGGCTTTCTTTCCAAACCTTGTCATAATAGCAATTGGGCTTTCTTCATCCAACTCTTTTCCAACCATGATTTGATCAGACTGCCATAACATGTTTACTCTTCCATTTTTATTTATTTTAGCTTGATCCATAGCTTGTTGTACATGGTGTTGGTACATAACACAAGACTGAGAGTCATGGGGATTATTGCTTACTAAACACAAAATATTAGCAAGAGTAGTATCTGTTGAACATTCTGGCTCTTCATATGTTGCATTCACTCTGACTCCAGTACTGTTACCAAGACTAGGTCTCTAATATTTGTTCACATATGGAAACCTCCCATGTTGTAACCTTTCTTGGTCTCTCTTTTCCATTGAATTCATTCTATTACTCAGTTTTTTTAGAGTATTTTGTATATCAAGAATAAAAAAAATCTCCTAAGATGGTTGAGAAGGAAGGGGAGGAAAAGGAGTTATAGAGGATGTTGGCTTTGGCTGAAGGATTGCATTCATTTGCGAAGATAGATATGATAAAGAAAGAGGATCCATGTAAGAAGTGTTTGTAGTTTGACTTTGGCTACTAGTGGTTTATGTGTTATAAGGTAGCATAGTTTTGGGGGAGAGTCTTCCCACATTTATTAGGATGTTCTCAGCATGAACTACTACATTATAAACTTGGGGGAAGGTCTCCACTCCTGATTTTTGTGTTAGTAATCCTAGCTCTGATCCAAGAGCTCAGATATAATACATGTATGCCAAACATATAGCTGGTCTAGTTGTGGGAGGTGTCCTCTTCCATGTTCTACTAAATATCAAGTTAAAATTTGATACAATTTCTAAAGTAGGGAAAAATGGTGCACCAAATGATGATAAACAATATGCGTATCTATGCCCTATCGCTTATGAGCATCAAACGAAAGCATGCAAGTAAAGATGGAAAAGATAACGAATAACAAGAAATAAAGCAAAGTAAATAGATTTATTATTAATAAAACTGATAAAATTCTAGGTTACAATGCATCCCCTTGAGGGCTCAAAATGGGTGATACAAATTTTTACAACTCGGGTGCCCAAGGATCAAAATCCTTCAAGAAATTTGGGTGCACATCCAATGTCTTTCCTCGTACCCACAATCGAGGTGGGCGGGCCAAGGTTGCCGCCACTTGTGTCTTTGATCCAGATGTCTTATGCTCCTTCCCAATGCACTGTAATGACCTGCACCTACACACAAGGAAACCAGAAACATCAAATAGCGAGTGCGTGTGATAAAAAGCATGCAATCCCCATAGGGGCAAAACGACTAATAATGAGAAAACATATCAAATCAACTCCAAATGACATGAAATTGTAGAGGGATGTAAAAAATAAGGTTTTGGGAAGATATCACCAGAAATTGCACCAAAATTGCATCCGATGGGGCTTCGAAACCCGAATGACCGTTCGCAACCTACAAAACCCAAAGCAAGCAATTTTTGACCCTACGCATATCCAAAATGCATGAAAATTGGAAAGAATACATAAAATGCTATTCTAAGAAAACCCATTTGATCATATTTGCAATATCAGTCATAGTTTGGGTGTTCTCTCAAATGACCGCCGGATACCTGCAAGAGACCCTACAAAACACTAAAAATGCAATATCTCGGCCAATATAGCTCAGAAAGACCTAAAATTTGAACTGCAGCATAGTAATAGCATGTAGAAAATAACTAATTAAAAATAGTAACAAAATAATGCACATATTTCTATTCATCATAGGGTGGGACGAATAGGACTATCACAAATTGGGGGGCGCCCGAGGGTGGGACGCCCACCGTTTCTGCCTAAATTTTGCCACCAATTCCACTGGGAATTGATGCAAAACACTATGGGATGTATTTTCATCAAATTTGGTGTGGGAATTCACTCATATGGTTCAGTTTTGTAACAAATTGCACCTCCTAGTTCACTCGCAAACCTCCTTCGCTAGGTAGAGATTTCGAGGGAAAAATGGGCACAAAAGGGTGGAAGGAAATCTTGGCAGCACTCCATTGCTTTATCCTCAAAATATCCTCTCCCATTGTGTGGAAAATACATCCACTTTATAGCCCAAGGAGGCTTCATGGGTCAAAAGGCATGCGAGGGCATGCGAGGCACGAGGCGCCACTTGGCCACCAGGGTGACATGCATTGGAGGGGGAAGAGAATCTCCCAATTTGGCCTCCCTCATGGGCTGGAGCATTAAGATGCTATGTGCTCTGACTTCCTAGGCATTGGCAAGCAGAAAAGTAACCATTTCTAGGCACCATTTGTCCATATTTGACTTTTTTCCAATCAAACCTGCTATTCGCTCCCCCTTGGGATGAATACTACTATTCATCCTAGGGTGGGACGAATAGGTTCTGTATTCATCCCAGGGTGGAACGAATAGTAGCAGGGTGTCCAAAAGGTGCCAAAAGTGGCCTAGAACCTTTCAAAACCTTGTACTAAGTGGTTAGAACCATTGTATGCCTCCTGAGGGCTGCCCTAGGGGCCTTGGTGTGTCATGAAGTCGTTGCTTATGGTAGCATAATCGGATTGACCAGATTTTAGTGTCTACAGATGCCCCTTTTTGGGATGCATTGTGTGCAGCACAACATCAAGCAAAAATAGATGACTAAAATGTTCAATGATTAAGGTTACTCAATACCCTAACCAACTTTAGATGCCCCAATCCTGGAAAGAGCATGCGTTCTTGAATCCTTGCTTTTGATGAGCTAAGGAACTTGCTTTATCTTGGATGTTGTTCGGTCATGATGTAGGGATTCTCGATGTTACACATGCTTACTAAATGCCAAGCATTTTAATTTGGTGCTTTGTGCTTGTTTGCTGCCCCAAGCAGGAGCGTGATTGTCTTTGTCAATGATTCGTTGAACGAACACAATTTGCATGATTGAGTGTGTGCTTGTTGATTGTGATACTGAGTATGACTACCCCCTCAAGCGATGAGTCGATGAGGGAATGACTCATGAGAAAAGTGATGAGTCACTTGACCCAGATGACTTTTGGTGAGGTTGCCCTAGGTTGTACTCATTGAAAAATGGCACAATTTTGAAAGGATTTGAATGATGCTATGGGGGTTTCCTGGAAGCAAGGAGTTGAAAACTTCATTCCCGTGGGGTAGTCCAGCCACAATGGCCTTCTTAGGGAGTAAATTAGTAACTTGTCCATGCATCCATGAGAAATTTGTGTTCCATATTAACCCTGAATGAATTCCATCAGATTTGACATGTTTTTGGTGGGTTTTGAACCCTTTTCTATGCTTCTTCTTGGAGGAAAGGAATGAAAAACCTCATTCTCGTGGGGTGGTCCGACCATAGTGGCCTTCTTAGGGATTGAATTAAGGTTATTTCTAAGCATCCAAGAGTGCTATTATTTTCCTCTTTGATTGATACAAAATTTTTGACAAAAATAGAGCTATTTTTGTGGGTTTTTGGACCCTTTTGGTGCATTTGAAGGTGTTTTGACCTATGAATCTTGTATTCATCCTAGGGTGGAATGAATACAAATTTGGTATTCATCCTAGGGTGGGACGAATGGCCAAAAGTGTGTTCATCCCACCCTGGGATGAATAGGACTGTTGTAGGCCTATATAAACCCCAAATGCAGGTTTTGGGCTCATTATTGCATGTTTTCTTTTGTGGTTTGAGAGGTGAGGAGGAGGAGAGTGATTTTGCATAGTGAAGCACTATCAAAATCATCCCGCTATCATCATGAGTCAGTAGGCATAGGCATCCAGCAAAGGGGCCGATGCACGATGGGTAAAATACTAACTCAAATGACCTCGTTTATTGAATATTGTACTACCTATTTATTTATTATTATTATTTTTGTTTGTGTTTTTGATGTTTTTATTTGTTTTTGTTATTTTGTTAGGTGGTGAAGAGTCGGTATCAAAAGTCGAAGCTCTTCGGGACCACGTGGGATGCCTTGACTGAGGCTGACTGGGAGTGGCTTGATGCCCTAGGGCTCAAGCAAGTTACTCGGTTGGAGCCTGTGGTAGGCGACCGAGCTTATCTGATGACTTTGATTAGCTTATGGGACCCATGCACCAACACCTTCCATCTATCGATGGGGGAGATGATGGTGATGTTGGAGGATATCTATCAGATTCTAAGGATTTTGATAGAGGGGTGACCTATCCGGTCATCGCATCGTGACTAGAGGGGTGTCGTGCTGATGAGGTACTTTGGGGAAGATGCGGAGGTGGTGGAGATGGACTACTATAATGGAGGTATATTGGTGGGGTATTGGCATGAGGAGGGGGTGTTGGAGGTGAGGCATGCACTATTGATGACTCTCATCTCTAATATGCTCCTCCTCGACTCATCAGGAGCTAGGTTCCCTTGGAACCTATTAGAGCTGGTGTACGCCCTGGTGGGGTGCACCAAGGAGGAGCCATTGGTGATGGCATGGGGGACTACCTTGCTGGCATAGCTCTATGATGAGTTGTATGAGATCCACTATCATAAGTGGAAGGGCTTAGGCTATAGCTTCTTATTGTAGTGTTGGGGGTGGCAGCACATAGTTGTGGGGTGACCACAGGGGTTACCCTGGATGACCCAGGTGTAGCTAGTAGATAGGGAGATAGGATATGGTATCCTATGGTAGATGGCGTAGGAGAGAGGGTAGATTCGGTGGTTTGTGGGTGATGTGGATCACTACGTCGATCTCTTCTCTCGCCTGGCACTAGGGTAGGTGTTATGGTGACCATACATGGATTGTCCGGTCTGGTAGATGTTGGGGAGTAGCTTCGATGGGTGAGGTGGGGTAGATGGTTGATTGTCCGACATGGGACCGAGTGGGAGTACTTCCCATTTGGTCATGTCATGCGGTAGTTTGGGCTGTGGTAGGGGTTTCCCAGGGAGCCAGTGGTGTATCGGTATCATGGGGATGAGAGGACACTGTTATGGCCTACTATGGAGGAGGTGGGTGAGGAGTCAGATCCTGTAGTAGTTGTTCTTGATGTGGATGATGTTGGGACTATAAGGGAGTATGACTCATGGTGGGTGATGCACTAGTGGTGAGGTGTAGGGGCCCTAGGGGGTGAGGCAGCTAGGGTGGTGGATGAGATGATGTTGGATGCTCTAGAGGAGGACTAGGTGGAGGGTGGTGAGTAGGGAGATCTCTTGGATTTGGGAGATCAGGGTGATGACATGGGTGTGGAGGATCCTGGGGTACAGGTACCACAGGGTGTATAGGGTGACCGGTATGCAGAGTTATAGGTTGAGCTAGCTAGGGTTAGGTAGGAGAGAGATCTCTTATAGGTACAAACATGGGAGGACCAGGCTGAGATATCCTCCCTATGGGTATAGTTGAGAGCTCAGGGTTCGAGGTAGGAGGGATCTAGCATTGAGGAGATGGAGAAGCTATGGGTAGAGGTATTACGGCTATAGTCAGTGGTGGATACCTATCAGGTGTGGGGATAGTGGAGGTAGACATATGTGGATCGGTTGGATATGGAGGTGGTGCACCTTGGGGGGTGGCTTTCGGATGATGGGGAGAGTAGCAGATCACATCGGTCTTAGTAGAGTGAGATGGTGCACTCCTCTACTAGGTGGAGGGAGGATAGGGCTAGTGGTAGCAGGCATGGGGGGTCTTAGTGGACCTGAACTACTAGTGGTAGTGTGAGTCGTAGCACCGATCCTACGTGATCATGGTGATGGAGACTCATGGGATTATTTTTGGGTTTTTGGATGTTTAGCATTGTGAGGTCTGAGGACCCACTTTATTTTTGTAGCCTATGGGTATTTTGGAAACTCTGATGTATGTGTTTTACCCCATATATATATGAGATTTTATTATGGTCATCATGTGTTTCGTTTATTGCTTTATTGTATGAATGCAATGTGTGTATGGATTTATGATTATGTGTTAAATGCTTAGTATGTTATGCATATGGATGCAATGGAATGATGATAGGTAGATATCATGTATGCATGTTTATTTTGATTTTGATTTGATGCTATCTATATGCGTGGATGCACAGTGAGATGGGATATTTGATTGATTGATAAAAATGAATTGTGGCTAATGATTTGACATACTATGTTAGCACCATAGACTGTACAAAACACATTAACGCTCTTTTTTGTTCCTTTTTGTTTTTGTGTAATGGAAATGTGGAAATGTATTATTGCAATGTGGTAGAAATGGAATAATTGACATGAGATGTTAGAGAATGTAGATGAGGTTTTTATGAGACTCAAACACTCTAGCTGACTTGATCAAAGGTTGTATACTGACTATGCAAGACTTTTTGACAAGGTATGAATCTGCTAGGATGACCAAGGTACTTCATATCCCTGTGTGTGCAAGTGAGTTCATTCCTATGAAATGCATAAAGATACCACCATTTCCAGATAGGCTATCCACCAAACCTGGAATGAGGATCACCCTATGAATGTCACGATCCTGGGTTCTGTACTTAGTAGGACTAGACCACTAGGCAATCTAGGTTACCAAAAGCTAGCTCATCCACATGCAAACATTGGTCTGCACACATGCAAAAGCTAATGTGATAGACATATCATCATGCGGGAGGCTACCACCATTGACAAGTAGGCTATCCACCAAACCTGTAATGAGGATCACCTTATGGTTTTCCAAATGCTGAGAGTTCCAGGGATTCAAGTTCGACTCCCTTATTTTCTTCAATTTTATTGGGATACTTGCTCATATGTAGTGATGAAAATCACTGTTTATTTTGAATTTTTGTTTTCTTTGAGCAAGGGATTTGGGATTTGGGATTTGGGATTAGTGGTGAAAACCACTATTTATTTTGCTTTTGATTTTTGCTTTTTGAACTTTTGATTTCTTTGATTTTTGGATTTTGATATTGAAATTTGGGGATTTGTGGGAATTGGGATTTTTGATAGTGGTGAAAACCACTATTTATTTTGGGGAATTGGGTAGGGAAGAGCTTGTCCTTTTGCCAACTCTCAGCATTCTTGAACCATTCGCACAGGGGGATGAGTAGGATGACCTTTTCGCTTAAGGTAACCTAGACCACTTCATGGATTTCATATTTCTTTGTGCAAAACTTGGATTTATTAATGTTAAAAATGTGTTTGGGATCTGATGTACACAAGGCATAATCTAAGCAAGACTCTACCTCCTAAAAATCAAGATAGCTTTCTACAAGATCTGAAAAGAAAACTAGAGATGGTTGAGTGACCAAAAACCCTAATGACATTCTAGAACAAATGACTAGGTGAAGGGAGTGGACACAAATATGGAATATGGAAAATGTGGGTGAAAATGATAAGTGAAACATTGAACTATGTGAATGATTACTTTCACAACATTGATTTTGAGTGATGACAAGTGTACCATCATGGTGCTAGACATGTATGAGCAACTCTAAAATGTAAAGTGCAAATGGTGAGTATGCCTAAATGCAAGCGATGATAGAATGCAATGGGATGCAATGTGATGCGATGCAATATTTTTGTATTTTTGATATTTTGATGATGTTTTTGAAATGCAATGCGATGCAATGTTTTTGGATTTTTGATTGATATATATGATGTTTTTGTATTTTTGAGTGATATATATGTACATGTGACCAACGGGCTTATTGGGGGCCATTGGGGCATTTGGGGTGACCAAAGGGCTTATGGATGCCTTTGGGGATTTTGGGGTGACCAAAGGACTTATGGATGCCTTTGGGGCATTTTGGGGTGACCTAGATGGTTCTAGACACCTAGGAGCATTTTAGGTTGACCAAGTGGGATGTAGGCACCCTTGGAGCATTTTGGGGTGACCTAGATGGTTCTAGACCACCTAGGAGCATTTTAGGTTGACCAAGTGGGATGTAGGCACCCTTGGAGCATTTTGGGGTGACCTAGATGGTTCTAGACCACCTAGGAGCATTTTAGGTTGACCAAGTGGGATGTAGGCACCCTTGGAGCATTTTGGGGTGACCTAGATGGTTCTAGACTACCTAGGAGCATTTTAGGTTGACCAAGCGGGATGTAGGCACCCTTGGAGCATTTTGGGGTGACCTAGATGGTTCTAGACCACCTAGGAGCATTTTAGGTTGACCATCATGCCTTAGGCATGGAATGGCCATAAATGAAGTATGTTCAAGGGTTCAGGATCCTCGACACCTTCAAGGGAGGCTAGGTGATAAGTTTTGGGTCCTATCTGACTAGTAATGACATAGGGACCTAACCAGTTTACCATGAACTTGTCCCTCAGATGGGGCGACAAATTAGAATTTTGTTGGTTTTCCTTCAGAACGAGATCACCAACCTGAAAGTCCCTTAGGTAGACTTTCATATTGTAGGCTCTCTTAAGTCACTCTTGATAAATGCGTAGGTGCTCGAGAGCATTAATACGATGTTCATCAAGCAACGTAAGCTGATCTAGGTGAGCCTACCATGCAGTGTCATCATCGATGAACTCTTGCATGGATATGCACAACGATGGGATTTCGAGCTCTAGAGGCATGACCGCCTCGGTGCCATACACTAGTGAAAAATGGAGTAGCCCTAGTGGGTGTCCGAATACTAGTGCGGTAGGCCCATAGAGCAAGGGGTATTTGTGTATGCCAATCTGTGTGATTCTCTCTGACAGTTTTCTTGAGAATGGCAATCAATATTTTGTTGGAAGCCTCTGCTTGCCCATTTGCTTGTGGATAGTAGGGTGTCGAAAAACTGTGCTGGATATTATACTTTGCTATCAAAGCATGCACATATTTGTTCTTAAATGATGTCCCATTATCCAAAATGATCTTGGATGGAATACCAAAATGACAAATGATATTATGTAATAGGAACTCCACTATGCGGGGTCCCATCGTAGTGGTAAGGGGAATTGCTTCCACCCATTTAGTGAAATACTCGGTAGCCATTATAATAAATGTGTGGCAGCCTGAGGATGTAGGGGAGATTTTCTCGATTAAATCCAATCCCCATTGTGAAAATGGCCACACCGATTGAATCGGTTGCAAGGCCTGAGAAGGCACGTGTGTCAAATTAGCATGGTGCTGACACTTCATGCACTTCCTCATGTATGTGCAACAATCTCGCTCTAAAGTTGGCCAATAATAGCCCATGCAAAGAATGCGCTTGGCGATGGCCATGCCGCTAAAATGGCCACCGCATGTACCATCGTGTGCTTGGGCGATTGCCCAAGCTGATTCTTGATGCTCTAAGCAATGAAGGAGGATCCCTTCATAGCTTCGATGATACATAATATCTCCTAGCAAGACATATTTTGTCACCTTCCATCTGAATGTTCTTTTAGCGGTGTGCGACAACCCAGGAGGGAGGTTACCAAGCTTTAGGTATTCCCTGATTTGTGTGGACCAGTCCTATTGTGAGGAAGCCTCGAGCGCATGAATGACCTATCCCTCTTGAAGTTCATCTCGAGCAAAAGTTGATTGGGAGAGAACATGTAAGAATAGCATTGTACTGCTATCAAAAGGGGCTTGAGGGAACAAAGTCCCCCAATCAGCCTGGTTCAAGCATTCATGAATGTGCGAGAATCTCTCTTGATGAGGTTCAATTTGAATCAAGTGGACTTCCGGCATGACTTGAGCATTCTCACACTCAACCGTAGACTGCGAGAGCATTTTGACCTGAATGGTAGTCATCTGATCCATAGGGTCTTGCGGGATCAAGGACCCTAGGGAGGCCATTGTATCCACAAAATGATTAGATGATCGAGGGAGTGCCTCGATGTTATACCATTCAAATTTTTCTAGGAACTTATCCACAAGGGCTTTGTAGGCTTGCAGAACTAGGCATTTGCATTGGTAGATCCCTTTGACCTGGTTAACAATGAGCAAAGAGTCACCAAAAATGTTAAGCTTTGTTATTTTCATGGTGATAGTCATCTGAAGGCCTATGAGCAAGGCTTCATACTCGAAATTATTGTTGGTGCATGGGAAATCGAGTTTAAATGATAGGGGTATGGGAGCCCCATGCGGTGTGAAAAACATGATTCCCATGCCACCCCCTTGCTCGCATTTGGAGCCATCAAAAAATAGGGTCATATCTACCTGCATCTCAGGCTCATCAGAATCTAGCGATTCTGATATTTGGAAGACCCCCTCATCGGGAAGCTCCATACTAAGAGGTTGATCATCCTGGAGAGGAGCCTCTGCGAGTTGATCGATGATGACCTGACCCTTAATTGATTTTTGTCCAACAAACTCTAGGTCGAACTCCATCAACAACATGATCCATTTTGTCGTGCGACTACTATGATAAGTGCGGCTCATCATGTAGCGCAATGGATTCTCTTTAGATACAACATACATGGTATTGCTAAGCATGTAATGTCATAGCTTCTTGGTGGTGAAAACCACCGCTAGGCATAATTTCTCAATGTATGCGTACTTGATCTCATAACTGACCAGGGTGCGGCTGAGATAGTAAGTAGCCTGCTCCTTATGAAATTCATTGTTCTGGGCTAACATGGCACCCAATGCAATCTCAGTGGCTGAGATGTATAAGCGGAATGACACTCCTGGTCTAGGTGGTGCCAACACTAGTGGTGAAGCCAGGTATTGTTTTATTGCATCAAAGGCCTCCTGACACTCGTCATCCCAATGGAATGTGACCCCCTTGTGCAACAACTTGTTCATGGGGTGACACTTGTCCGACAATTGCGCTATAAAGCATTTGATGGATGTGATCTTGCCCTGCAGACTTTGGAGCTGCTTGATCATGGTTGGGGGAGGCATCTCGAGGATGGCCTTGACCTTATTGGGGTCCACTTCAATGCCTCTCTTAGAGATGATAAATCCCAAGAGCTTTCCAGATGTGATGTCGAAGATGCACTTCTTGGGGTTCAGTCTCACGTTGTGCTCGATGAGGTGATCTAGAACTTTGCTCAAGACATCAAGATGCTCATGGCATAATAAAGATTTAGCTAGCAAGTCATCCATGTAATCTTCCAAAATATTATGCATGTAGTCATGGAAGATGTATGTCATGGCACGTTGGTAGGTGGCATCAACATTTTTAAGGCCAAAAGGCATGACCTTGTAGCAAAATGTCCCCCAGGGCATTGTGAACACCATTTTGAGTTGGTCCTCTGGATTGATACGAATCTGATTGTACCTAGAGAAACCATCCATAAGGGATAACATTTCATGGCCCATTGTGGCATCTACCAAGGCATCGATGCTTGGCAAAGGGAAATCATCCTTAGGACTCGCTTTGTTTAGGTCTCAAAAATTAGTGCAAATGTGAATCCTCCCATCAAGCTTCTTGATGGGAACCATGTTGGACAGCCATGGTGGATAGTCTATAGAAATAACAAACTAGGCATCCAATAACTTCTATAGCTCATATTTGACCATCAAGGCCACCATTGGATGCATATTTCTTAGCTTTTGCTTGATAGGCTTGGCCTTGGGGTCAAGCATCAAATTGTGGGTGACTAGATTTGGATCCAATCCTGACATGTCTTTGTAAGACCATGCAAAAGCTTCCTTCTTCTCTGTGAGAAGGGCTATGTAATCAGCTTGCTCTTTAGGGGATAGACTTTCCCCTAGCTTGATACACTATGGATTCTCTAGATCTAAGCTGATATCTTTGTCAATCGTAGGCTCGATTGACATATGCGACCCCTCCTCCAGCTGGTGGGGGGTAGGGATCAAATGGATGTCATCTACTAGATTTAGATCATCAATGGGAACCTCGGGTTCCTCTTCAACATGGAAGACATCATGAGCTGGCCCTGGGGAGAAGCAAAATGGTTGTAGCATCTCATCGCAAGGCCAATACTCAGAAGGTGATGGGGGTGAATCTCCTCGATCAAATTCGATTACCCCCAAGTCGAGGTGCAATGGCTTTAACGGGTTATTCGGATCTTGTAGGGGCTCAAACAGATCTATGGAAATCATATTTATGGATGGATGATTTCCCCTAGGTGGTTGATGGTGATCATGGACCTTTGAATGTAGCACGACCTGAGGAGGTGGTTGCGGAGGTGGTGGAATGATAGGTGGTGGTCGGTGTGGTTGCGGGTGAACTTGCTCTTTGTGAGGTAGAAGTTATCTCCAAATGGGATCTTGTAATGGGAACATGCATAGATAGTATTCATCATCGTCATCCCAAGGGATGACCTATGTGTATTCTCCATCAGAACTATCAGATTCAATCGGTGTGACTCCATAGTCTGACTCATCATCTGACGTCCACTCATAAGGGGACCCTGGATCTTCTTCCTCACTATCATGGGGAAGAGTGTGCAAACCTTCACCTCTCTCATAGGATTGGATACCATCATGAGGTGGTTCATCATCTCCCAAGGGCATAGGGAAATAGTCCCCTAATGAGTAGACGTGATTAGGGTTGGCAAAGGGATCTCGGGCCAACTCATCTCTATAGTTGAGGCATAGGCACTCCAGACCATCTATGAGAACATCCAGGGGCAAGGGGTGATTATGTCCCAATCTTGATTTATCATATGGCATCTGGTACCGGGGTTGAAATGGAACCCATGTGCCTTGCTCATACAAGCCTAACCCGTAACCATGCCAATTGCAAAGGTCAAGGTACTTCAGGGTGAAGTCAGGGTTAGACAAGTAGTTGATGTCTTCTGTGAAGGGCTCCTCATCCTCCTCATGTTGTTGGTAGGGTTCGATGTCGTAGTCCAGTCCCCCATAGATGAAATTTGTTTGATTAGGGGGGATGCCTAGGGGCACAATAGTGCCTATGGGAAGACGGGGTCGACCCATGTCTTGCATCGACTCTATAGCAGGGGTAGTTGTGACATTCCTAACCATGTATTCTCCTAATCCTATGGAAGCCAAGTGCACTATCACTTGAGGCTATGGATAGAAGAGTGATGAGAGTGAGACCTGATCTGATTCATCATCTATCTCCTATGGTAGCTCTTCATCATCTGGGCTAGGTATCTCCTCTATGGAGATGGTGGATATGGTCGGCTAGACCTCATCAATAGGCTTCTTCCCTAGGTTCCTCAACAAAGGATCCACCGACCCGATGGGCATCGGAGGAGGTGTCGATGATGAGGAAGGTATGTCATGTGATGATGAGGGGGTCAAACCTTGGCTAGATTTATTCAGTTGGAAATCTAGGTGTGTTGATGGTAAGGTTGACTCGAGGAGCTGCTGCACCATGTTACAGTACTTGTAGGGCTCTAGGTCCATAGGGACGACATGAACTTGCCCTTCATGAGTGTACTTGAGGCATTGGTGAGCAATGGAAGGGATGCACTTCATGTCCCTAATCCATGGTCTACCTAATAGGATATTGTATGCCATCTCACCCTCTAGTATGTGGCATAGCATCGAGATGGTCTTTTCTCCTACCTGAATCGGTAGGACGATCGTACCAATTGTTGAGCATATGGCATCATTAAATGCTCGGAGGGTGTATGTAGATGCGACAATATGGGATATTGAGAGCTTCAAGTGCTTGAGAGCTATCATGGTGATGATATTTCTAGAAGACCCAATGTCTATCAACACTCTCTTGTATGGTGTCCTATTTACACATGCGACGATGTGCAAGGGAGGGTCCACCGTATCATTTGGAACCAGTTTAAGCTCATCCTCTCGGAAGGTGATTACCGGTTTAGTGCACTATCTTACATGCCCCACAAAATTATTGAAGGAGTTAGACTCTTAGGGTGGAAGCTCTATGGCCTTAAGGATCTCCATCAAAGCCTCTCTGTGAGGTTGCGATTGCTGAATCAGCTCGTAGATGGAGAGTCAGGCAGATGTTGTTCTTAAGCTCTGAGTGAGCTTACTCTTAATGGTGGCCATGGGCCTAGGTGGAAGGCTCGATAGAGGAGGTGGTGGCTACTATGATGTCGAAGGGACATCACTCTGAGCTGTAGGTGGTGCGGCTAGACTTGGGTACCACCTATTCCTCATGACAATGTTGATCATGCCGACATACCCCTACTGAGGAGGGGCATGGTGAACCTCATTCACCTAGGGCACTAGCTTGGCTTGCTCCACATGGGCAGGTAAGGGATCTTTAAATACCTCCATCTGTTGGTTGTTTGGCATGATAGGGTTGTCTACCTGAAGGTCCTTCCTATCGATCATGTCTTGTACCAAGTTTTTAAACTTGTAACATATGTTCACATCATGCCCATTTTGCCTATGAAATTTGCAATATAGGTCTTCTCTGTACCCTTTGGGCTTGGGTGCATTTGGGTCGATAGGTCGACTCTCAGGAAGATTGATCGAATTTACCACTAAGAGGTGCTCAAACAATGAGTCCATGGACTCTGTAAGGATCCCCCCCCCCCTTCCCCTCCCGGGGGCCCCCCACCCCCCCCCCCTTTTTCCCCCCCCCCCCCGCCCCCCCCCCCCTTTTTTCCCCCGCCCCTCAAACAAGGAGATTGGCTTCAGGAAGCTCTTGGAGAACATCTGAGTCAGCTCCAACATGGGGAGGAGATAAGGTAGTTTGGTGAGCAAGGTTCACCATCTATTGCCATAATTTGTTATTGACTCATCATCATACTATTTTAACCTAGCTATGTCGGCCAGTGTCACCTTCCTCTTGGTATTGAAGGTGAAGCATTCTAGGAATGCATCTGCAAGTTGATCCAAAGTGTGGATGCTATGCTTAGGGAGCTGGTAAAACCACTCCGAGGTGGGGCCCAAAAGGGTAGTCACAAATATCCACAAAAGCAAAGCATCATCATCATGAATGCCGAAGCACTGGCCTAGAAATCTAGTGACATGCTCCTGCGCATCCTCTTCTCCCTTAAACATAGCCAACTGAGGCAATTTGAATTGCTCTAGATAGGGAGGCATAGGCACTGAAGGATGGATGGGCTGACTACGTAGCTGGTGCATAGTGGGCTTTTGAGATCCAGACCCAGAGGTCTTGTGCTCCACTGACTCTAGGCGCTCTAGCAGCTCTTTGTATGGGTCTGAGGACTTGATCTCCTCATTCTTGCTCACATCCTATGGTGGAGGTCTAGGATCCTCCAACCTATTGTGGGGTGGTGGCCTGTCACCCCCCTACCTTGATAAGGCATCTCCAAATACTCTACTTCTAGCTCATGCTCATTGTAGGCCCCATAGGGCATCTCTCGAGTCAGTCTATAAATAGGGGTATCCACCCACTATGGGCGCCCTATATCTGGCCTATGAGGTAAGTCTCGATCTAGCCTAGGAGGCCATGGAGGCAACATTGGATAAGGTCTAGGAGACCTATCTCGAATGAGTGTGGGTTGCCTCGGGGGACTTCCTACCTATGGGTCTTAGGGGTAGGGACCCTCTCCCATAGAGTCTGTTGGAACAGCTCGTTGGTCTACCATTCAATCCTCTCTTTTTCAAGTTGATGCAAGTGGTCTAGTTGCTCTTTGTCCCATCGAAGCTACTTGAACTGAGCTTGGAGTTCCACATACTTTGCAACTGCTTGCTTGATTTGTTTTGCTATGCGAGGCCTAGGGGGTCTAGGGGCCTCACCTTGGGGCCGACCTCATTCAAGATAATCTATGATATCTATCGGGTGCTTGCCTCTTTCGAGGTTCATCGCATTGACTTGAGGTTCGGGCTAGAACATCTACTCATTATACTCAGTAGGTGCAGAGGCACATCGGGCATGCACATAATACTACTCCTAAGGAAAATCTAGGATTTCCTCATGCCTTCCTTCCTGGATGAGGAAGGGTAGGGTAGAATTGGCTCACCCTGAGCGATGAGTGTCATACCCATCAGGTTGCCTAAGCTATTGTATCCTATCAAGGTGATGTGCAGGCAAAGTCATATCGACTTGCGCTACCCAGTGTGTGAAGTCATGCTCTTGCCTATGAATAGGTGTGTCATCCCTGATGGGTATGCAGATGCATGGCACCACTCTATCTATTAGCACCTCAGCGCATTGTTGTCTTTCATCAAGGAAGACCTATGATGCATCTACATACTGGGAACACTCTCCCAGGTAATGTCCATCATCCCTCGGAGTGTCCCATAGAGGGTCCCCTCGGAGGTGTGGCTCGTGCCCTACTATCTTGGGGCTAGGTGGAGTGGAGGCTCGCCAGGGAGGTATAACCAAGTCCCTAGGGCTAAAGCAGAGATGACTCATGTCTCCTAACCCACTCTCCATAGCTTCCGCCTGTGATTGGGCTTGGTTGTGGGTGTATACCATCGTGCCTCTCTATCAAACCCTGGATGATTATCTCCTTTACAAATTTTTAATGAAACAACAAACAAGAAAGGAAACACTCAATAAGACAGATGATTATCTCTTTTAAGTTTTAGATGTGAATCCCTAAACTATTTTGTGTGTTTCAGATGTGTTTTTTTGCTCTTGTTTTCTTGTTCTTGTTTTGGAATTATAATGAGGGAACTCAACCAAAGTGGTGACTAGGAACACTAGTGCCAAACATGATTTCTCAAAATATTCTAGGGTACATTGCTTAAAACCCAGTGGGGGGTTTGCCTAGCTCTTCCACTCTAAAATAGTGTTTCCAACAATGGGAGGCAGTTTGAGCATTAGTGACCTATTCCATATTGAGAGAGTGCCCTATTCTATCTAAGGCATCTAGAGGGCAAACTGGTGGAAGGAGGTGAAATCCAACATCACCAAGCTCTGAATTGGAGGTTGGTGATGAAATCCAACCTCACCAATGTTTATGTGATATGTGAAGTGTGTGTGGTTCCTTTTAACTTTAAAGAAAGTAAACAAGGAAGCACTCAATGATCCTTCACTAAATGCATGCATAAGGTGCGTTTTACTTTCAAAAAGTTAGTACAAATGTATCTAGAAATGCAAAACCCTAAATGTTAGCCTACCCATTGGGTAGGCTACAAGCAAGCAAACCATAGAGATGCATTCCTACTTTGATTTTGTTTTGATTTTTCTCCTTTTATATGTTTTTTTTTATTTTGTGTTTAAGAAAAATGGAAACTAACTTCTAAACTTTAAGAAAAGTAAACAGTTTTTGAAAGTGAAAAACAGAGATGGAAGATTCAGAGACCTACCTCATCACTACCAAAACTTGCTATTGTTGGAATTCTGCTCTGAAAACCCTCTGGTTTCTATTCTCTCTAGGGTGGGATGAATAGCAGGTCTATATTCATCCCAAGGTGGGATGAACTCACATTCATCCCAGGGTGGCACGAATAGCAGGTCAGGGTTCGTTTCAGCCCAGAACGAATAGCACCTACAACATAAAAAGATGAAATATGAGCTTCAAACTTCACCTAAAGCAAAAGGGACAAGGTCCCACCATGATCACCACTAAAGTAGGGAAAAATGATGCACCAAATGATAATAAAAAATATGTGTATCTATGCCCTATCGCTTATGAGCATCAAATGGAAGCATACAAGTAAAGATGGAAAAGATAACAAATAACAAGAAGTAAAGCAAATAAATTTCTTATTAATAAAATTGATAAAATTCTAGGTTACAATGTGTCCCCTTGAGGGCTCAAAATGGGTGATACAAATTTTTACAACTCGGGTGCCCAAGGATCAAAATCCTTCAAGAAATTTGGGTGCACATCCAATGTCTTTCCTCGTACCCACAATCGAGGTGGGCGGGCCAAGGTTGCCACCACTTGTGTCTTTGATCCAGATGTCTTATGCTCCTTCCCAATGCATTGTAATGACCTACACCTACACACAAGGAAACCAGAAACGTCAAATAGCGAGTGCGTGTGATAGAAAGCATGCAATCCCCATAGGGGCAAAACGGCTAATAATGAGAAAACATATCAAATCAACTCCAAATGACATGAAATTGTAGAGGGATGTAAAACAGAAGGTTTTGGGAAGATATCACCAGAAATTGCACCAAAATTGCATCCGATGGGGCTTCAAAACCCGAATGACCGTTCATAACCTACAAAACCCAAAGCAAACAATTTCTGACCCTACGCATATCCAAAATGCATGAAAATTGGACATAATACATAAAATAATATTCTAAGAAAACCCATTTGATCATATTTGCAATATCAGTCATAGTTTGGGTGTTCTCTCAAATGACCGTCGGATACCTGTAAGAGACCCTACAAAACACTAAAAATGCAATATCTCGGCCAATATAGCTCAGAAAGACCTAAAATTTGAACTGCAGCATAGTAATAACATGTAGAAAATAACTAATTAAAAATAGTAACAAAATCATTCACATATTTCTATTCTTCATAGGGTGGGACGAATAGGACTGTCACAAATTGGGGGGCACCTGGGGGTGGGATGCCCACCGTTTATGCCTAAATTTTACCACCAATTCCACTGAGAATTGATGAAAAACACTATGGGATGTATTTTAATCAAATTTTGTGTGGAAATCACTCATATGGTTTGGTTTTGTAACAAATTGCGCCTCCTAGTTCACTCGCAAACCTCCTTCGCTAGGTAGAGATTTCGAGGGAAAAGTGGGCACAAAAGGGTGGAAGGAAATCTTGGCAGCACTCCATTGCTTTGTCCTCAAAATATCCTCTCCTCATTGTGTGGAAAATACATCCACTTTATAGCCCAAGGAGGCTTCATGGGTCAAAAGGCATGCGAGGGCATGCGAGGCACGAGGCGCCACTTGGCCACCAGGGTGACATGCGTTGGAGGGGGAAGAGAATCTCCCAATTTGGCCTCCCTCATGGGCTGGAGCATTAAGATGTTGCATGCTCTGAATTCCTAGGCATTGGCAAGCAGAAAAGTAATCATTTCCAGGTGCCATTTGTCCAGATTTGACTTTTTTCCAGTCAAACCTGCTATTCGCTCCCCCTTGGATGAATACTGCTATTCATCCCAAGGTGGGATGAATAAGTTTTGTATTCATCCCAGGGTGGAACGAATAGCAGCAGGGTGTCCAAAAGGTGCCAAAAGTGGCCTAGAACCTTTCAAAACCTTGTACTAAGTGGTTAGAACCATTGTATGCCTCCTGAGGGTTGCCCTAGGGGCCTTGGTGTGTCATGAAGTCGTTGCTTATGGTAGCATAATCGGATTGACCAGATTTTAGTGTCTAAATTTTCTTGTTGAGTTTTTTCATGGATGGAAACTAGTTAAGCAGGGAGAAAGGGTCAGTAGATTCATTAAATTCTTCTATAAATGGCTCTACTAAGGCTTGCCATGAAGTGATAGTGTTATCTTCCAGGTTCTAAACCAATGTAATATCTTTCCTCTGAAGGATAGGGCTAGAATTATTATAATAATATCCTCCTATTTTATGTTGTGAATTGTTGCCAGATTCAAAATATCTTGAAAATGCTCATAAGCTATCTTCCCCAATCCATCATAGGTGGGAATAGATTTAGATACAGCCTAGGGTATGGCATTCATTTGGGCTGATCTCAAGGGACTAGTTGTATTCCAACTGGGATATTTTTGTAATGGCTGATTAGGAGCCATATTTTGTGCCATATTTCTAGGTGCAAATCTTGTCGGAGGGACTACTAGTTAACTATAGGGTTTTCTTCAAAAAGTTCCTCTTTTGAGAGGAAGTCTTGATTCAAACTTTTGATAACCATAGACCCTCTATAAGGTAATTCACAATAAAAATAGGAGTTAGGGTTATTCCTTTTGAAGGACCTGGTATACATGAAAGGACACTAGTCTACAAGGGTAATTCATTTTCTAGGTTTAAGGACCAGGGAGTTGCCAGGTGAACTTGCTCTTCTCCGCTTACAAGGTCAAGACAATTCACCAAATCTTGATTCCTCTGGGTTGAGATAAACAATATCTCATATGATGGGTTTTTGTGTTCCTTGTGAATTAGTCCCACTGAGCGTGACAAAAATTTTTGGGCACTGAATTACATCAAGTTTTACTCAATACTATGATTTTCTATCTTCCTAATTTTTGTCTAGGCTTACACCCGATAGCTACAACTCAACACTCAACATTGGATGGACCAAAATAGATTTTCTGATCCAACCTCTAGAGTAGGTTGGTTCCTTATCAACTTAAATAGGATGTTGACACAATTATGCTCACTTAAGGTTTTGATATTAGGGTAATAAAAGGTGAGGGCTAGAGAGATGTGAACAATAGTGGACGGATAGGCTAACAACATTGCACTACAACAAAAACCTCCAAAGAAATACACATTACTTAGATCAACATTATCCCAAATTTAATGTACTTTCATTCATTAAAGAACAATAGAGAAATATTGCAGACATCAATTTTAATATCCAAATAACAAAATTCACCAATATCTAGATTTTACAGAAATGCACTCCCTAACAATAAATATCAAAATCAGAAGTATATTTCAATTACCCTAACAACTAGTAATCCATTAATTTGGCACAAACTAACCATTCAAGTATTCATAGAAATGCAACTAAAGAATTCAAACCTATGATATTGAAATATGAAGACACAAAATTTGAGGTGAATATCAATGTAATGCTCCTTTCATTAGCCCTTGGGAATATTTACAGTAGCATAGGAAAACACACTAGAGCCAATCCTTTAAAAATGAGGGTTCGACCTCTACTTATAGTTTTGCAAAATTAAAATAACAAGGAACATTACAAAGATTAAAATTTGACAACGCAGTAGAGAGTTCTTATTGGCATTCTCTTACTAGTACATCCTTCAAGAAACCCGCTACAAGTGGACCACCATGGTAGCTCGAATCCTTTGCAAATTATTGGTCATTTGACACTAACTAGATTTTTGGTCATTGGAGATTATGTATTCATCACCGATCCTTCTTGGAAACCTTCTGCCACTATCGATCTATAACCATCTCTAGTTCTATCTTCTTGAAACCATCGATGCTTCAGCTTCCTCCTCCAACTGACTGTTACAACTCTGGTGAAGAAATACTTTTATATATTTTTGATTCCTTAGCAAAATATCCACCGTCGATCTCCCTCATCGTATGGTTAAGATATAATCTGATACAAGCTTGGTATAATGGCGAGGGAGAACTCAACGCCATTCCACTCTTAAAAATTGATGACATCATCTTCCCTTCAAAAAATTTGTGGATTTTATTCTGGACCGAAATAAGTACCTTGGCTTGTGAACACCATTTTGTACCTATTGCAATGCAAAGTGACTCTTCCTCCAATCCACACTAACCTCAAAGTACATGTTGATTTTTGTCATTTTGGAAGAGAGTTAGGCAAAACGTCCTTTTTCATTGATCCACATCTACTATGTTCATAACATTCCACCTTGTCACCATTTCAAACAAAAATGTTTTATGCATTCTATGGAATCAAGCCTTCCAACACTTAGGCACTCATAAGGTATTCAAAATATCAAGCGGTCGCCAATCCACACTTATTTTCTGCTGATGTCATCCTTCTCCAAAAAGTTTTACAAATTTAGGATGCATCGCCAATTCGGAGCCAAGAATATAGAAAATCTTATGGAATCACTCCAAGTGTGAAATTTTACCAAGTGTTGAGTGGACTCATGGCCTTTGTTGTGAATCTTCTCCAAAATACACTACAAAGTGTGCGAAATGAGAACTTCATGACTTAGACAAAATTTTCAAAATTTCTCTAGTATGTGGCCATTTTGGGCATACAAAAACTAGAAATCTAGATTTGGTAAAGCGGACTATGATAGTGCGATGTTTTGGAAATATTACTCTACTAAGATGCAATGCATAGATAGTAGAGGTGAAGATTTGGTATTGTAAAGGCTGCTATAAAAAAATGTCAAGAAGGATGCTGAATTCTGGAATATTTGTATTTATATAAAAAATTAAAACATCCAAAAAATGAAAATCAAGAATTCAAACATTTTATGTAAAATTATGTGGATTTCTATATATAGCATATCAATTGAGATGAGAAGTGCATCTATTTGTAAAATCTTAAGATTTAGAGAAGAGATTTGTAATTTTTCAAGAATGGGAGAACTGCTAGCCAAAAAAAATGATAAGATAAGATCTTCATTATTCACTAGCTATAAAAAATTATTAATTATTTATTCACTTAATATATTATTATTATTATTTAATAAGCTATGTGTGGCTTCTATTGGGACCACTCCCATTACAAAAGCAAAATTATACATTGCTCTCATTTCATTTGCTTTTCTATCAAAGATATTTTCCATCTTCCTCAAACTACTAAGGTTTCATAATCATTTTTTTGAAGGAACTAACAACAAGAACAATCCTTACATGACACATAACTCCAACAGATAGAAGAAAAACAAACATAACAGTCATCCATCAAAGAGAAAATCAGTTTTATTATTTTTCTTCTGTAGTAGAGATTCTTTGTCCTTCCTCCTCTAGAGTGGCAAGATATGAGAATGCATTTTTACACTTCAAGCTCCTAAGGTAATATCTAGCTGTACCACATTTTGTAGGATTTTCACTTTTAAAAAATTCACCATCATGAATTGTTTCATAATTAGCTTTGAGTTTACCATTTAAGGTGCTAATATTTTCCATGGAATCATCTAGATGGTCTTTAGTAACCATTTGGATTTTCTCAATGATATTATTCAAATTCTCCTTTTGAGGTTGAGTATTATGTTGCTTGCATTATTTGTTGAACAATTAGTGCATCTAGAGGATGAGCTTATTTCTTTTGAATTGGGATATTTGAAGGTTTTGAACATTCGCATTCAGGCCCTTATCCACCAAGGAAGAATCAAAGCATGATTGGATGTTCGGGCATATCTTCTTCAAGTGGCCATATTGCTGACAACCATAACATCTTTGGAAGAAGTTTTCATATTCAATATTTTGGAGCCATTCCCCTTTTCTCGAGGAGATAGTAATGGATTGAGGTCTAGGATTTGAAACATCCATCCAAATAGCCAATATTTATTTACTCATATTAATTTTATTGGACAAATTTTCTTCAGTTTGGGCATCCATATACTAGAATGAACCAATGGCATTACCAATTTTGGTGAATATTTTCTCTCCCCAAAACTCCACAAGGAGAGAAAAAAGATTCACCCATACTGGGAAGTAATTAATTATTCTATAAATGTGTTGAAATTAGGAGTCCAAGGTATTATATAGACACCCCTTTATCTGAAAAACCAATTATATCTATAATCCATTACCCTATATTTATCTGTTAAATCATAAAAGGAATTAGAAAATAAATTTTTGGGTAGGAGAGTTACTTGGAAATCTGGACTCCACCAATATTTAATGTATCCTTTGAGCTCCTCCAGCCTTGGTCTTTTACCTTTGAGTTTGTAAATAATTATTCGAGTTTCATGATCAACCATATAACCCAAATTCATCCTCTAAAATATTGATATAGGGCATGGGTTTATTCACCTATGAAACAAAATTTCTATGAGAAATATTTCTTCTGACCAAAGAGGCTTTCTCACAGACTGAAGAGACGGTCTACGAACAACCCTCTTGACTGCAGCTAGGGTTTGCATCTCTTTTGTGAATACTGTACCTAAAATTATTGCTTTGTTTAATCGCTTGACTGCACCTAGGGTTTGCATCTCTTTTGTGAATACTATACCCAAACTTATTTCTTTGTTCCATTTCTTGATTGCACCTAAGGTTTACACCCTTTTGCAAAAATAAGTGTTATTTCCATTGTTGACGTGTTGGTTCCCCATGGGCTTCACCCTCCCTTGCCTCCACATCAACTCAAAATCCCTACTACCCATATCCATCCTTCTCGTAGCCTTCATGTTCATCATCATGTGCTCATTCACTTAATATATTATTATTGTCTACTTAACATTATATTTATTTTAACCAAATAAAATAAAATTTATTCATGATTTAGCAATTCTTCTACGTAATTTCATCATGGAATTTTCTAACTTATATCAAGGCACATGGCTTACCTGGAGAAGGAGATTGAGCATATAAAATTTTTAAGGAGTATATTAAAGGTTTTAACCACTGTGGAGAATCATAATGTAAACGACAACACAAAGTATATAAAAAAATAAACTTTTAGCAGTCTAGATATACATAAATATTAAAAACTTGAAAACTTCTCCAACAAAATTTTCCAAGGTATTTGCAGGAGTTACGACCCATAAGGCCCTCAGCCTCCAGGGATAATACACACACTTGAAAGGACCTTTCATTAACTTGCATAGTACCCTTGATGTACAAAAATTCAAACCTATGAGTGTTGTTTTAGGTTTGGCGCTACATAGCCCAATATTTTCATCACCCTCTTCTTTCTTGTGCATAAGAGAAAATTAAAATAGCATGGCTCGAAAATAACATAGAAAATACTTGTTGCTAGTTGTCCAAAGGACATAAATATAAAAGAAATGAAACCTATTTAATGAAATACTCCTTTCGAACAAAATATAACCATTTAAAAGAGTTGTAAAGATATATATATATATATATATATATATATATATATATATATATATATATATATATATATATATATATATATATATATATATGTATGTATGTATGTATGTATGCATATAATTGCCCTCAAGTTCAGAGACTCCATCCTATATTTTCCTTGTATTTTATAAGGATAAACATCCGCAATGTTGTTCAATTATATGCATACATACATACATACATACATATATATATATATATATATATATATATATATATATATATATATATGTATGTATGTATGTATGTATGCATATAATTGAACAACATTGCAGATGTTTATCCTTATAAAATACAAGGAAAATATAGGATGGAGTCTCTGAACTTGAGGGCAATACAAGCAAACCTTAAATAGATAACTATCTATGTTTTATGATAAAGCATCTTGACATAGCATGTAAAAATTCAAAGATGGAAAATCAGGCAAAATATACTGTTAGAAGGAGATTACCTTGCAGAAGTAACTTTTGAAATTTCCTTCTCCTTTTAATCTTGGTAGTTTCGAAGGATTTTAATGACATTCGAATAAAAAGGATAAGCAAGTGATTGAAAAGCATCTTGCCATCTAGCCAACCATTTCCTCTTGCCATCTTGATGATTATTTACATGAAGGTTTCACATGGCCAACGCTTCCAAATTCTAAGACACAAACTTCACTATAATTATAAATTAAAAGTGTTTTTTTCTATATTTAATTTTTTTCAATATTTTATATGGGATTGAAACAACCCCATTTATATTAGATCATCACCACATATTGGTATTATAACAAAGCTTGATATTCTCCATGTATCATTTGGCAAGATTCGAACCTAAGTCTCCTCTTTGAAATGTTGAGGAATTTAACCAATTGAGCTAATACCACTTGATATTTCCCTATATTTGAATTATTATTTAAAATATTAATTAATATTTCCAATAGTAATTTAATTAAAATATTAATAATTAATTAATATTTTCAACAATAACTTAATTAAAATATCATTAGTAAATGTTGTGTAGCATCTTATAATAATTAAATCATTCTCCCATTTTACTAATTCTTAGTTGTTACTATTTTCTAATGCTAGTATTAATTTCTACATTAGGATAAATAAACTTATTTTTATAATATTTTTTTTGCTAGATAATAAGGGGTTGTACTTAGGTCCTCCACCCTTGAAAAATTACATCTCTCTTCTTTAGAGCTTGAGAGTTTACAAATAGATACACTTCTCATCTCATTGAGATGTTATAGCTAGAAACCTACATAATTTTATATAAAATGTTTGAATTCTTGATTTTCATTTTTTGGATCTTTTCAATTTTTTGTATGAATACAATTACTCTAGAATTTAGCATCCTTCTTGACATTTTCCTATAGCAGTCTTCACAATTCCAAAACTTCACCTCTATTATATATGCCTTGCATCTTAGTAGAGTAATTAGTAATATTTCTAAAACATCGCACTATCATAGTCTGCTTTACCATATCTGAATTTCTAGTTTCCTTCCTCGTTGAATTCATAGCCCTTCATTGCTCTTCCCATCGTTCGAATCCTAGTTGACAAATATTTGCAATTTCATTTTTCATGACTTGAAAAATCCTCACTGCCCTTGTTTCGAATGGTTGACTTCATATTGTTGTATCTCCCTCAATATTGCTCATATTTTTGGATATGATCACTCATTTTAAATCTATTTAAATTTTGCACAAGTTGGTCCAAGAATAAACTAAATCTAATAATTATTTGTGAAGATATGGCTCCTAAAATATGAGATATTTTTCAAGAAAAAACCCTAATTCTTTGTAGTTTGCAATTTTATTTTTTGCAACTTGAAAAATCATCACTGCCCTTGTTTCGAATGGTTAAATTCATAGTGTTGTATCTCCCTCAATATTTCTTGGATTTTTGGATATGACAACTCATTTTAAAGCTATTCAAATTTTGTACAAGTTGGTTGTAATGTCCCCCTTGGTTGGGACTGTTAAAAAATTTCTAATCTAAATCTTATTACGGATATAAAACTTGAAGAACATGAACAAATTCCAACAATATAAACCAGATTGTAAAATATAGAAAATGCATTAATTGAGAAATAACTTGCAATTTCATTTCATATTTTAATCTAGGGCACAAATTACAATGTTTTCAAGATCAATAATCTTTCCATAAATTCTTATGCAATCTGATTGTAAAACCCTTGAAATACTTTATCAGCAAACACCAAAGTACCTCTAAAAATTGATGAAGCTCCAAGTGTGAATCCTTTGTGAATTCACCAATAGAGAACTGGGGTTTCATCCAGCTCCAAAAAAAAATCTGAGGGGTTTCATCCTCAGCCACATCATTGGGGTTTTCGTCCCTTTGGAGAAGAAGTCTCAGCCACAGGCCTCAAACTCTAGAGAAAATAACTAAAATCCAGAATAACATGAAATGAGACCAAGCCACTGAATAAATAGACTCCTCCACAACAAACTCCTTTTGCACACTCAATGTGGGATAAATCATGAAACATAACTCTTTTTTAAGTCCCACGTCCCCTTTTTATAAAATAAGGTTTTAAACTATATAAAGTATTTAAATTTTACTTTATATAATTAAACCTTCGCACATTAAAAACTTGGCCTTATGATTATCCGATCCACAAACTAAGGATAGATACAAACACCCATTTTGGTGAAGAATATCACTGCACCGTTTGTTTTGCCAAAAACCCTAAAAACTAACTTACTAAAAATAGTAACTCAAGGCTCTATCCATATGATTCAACATCTGAGAGTGGATTCGAATACCCATTTTGCTCAATTATTCACTCCTAGAACTCCAGTTAGGCTCCCTTGCAATCTCCCCTAGCCTACGGGAACTCGTGAGTAGGCTAAACCACTACATCTAACTAACTGATCAGAAAGGGGATATTACAGTCTGCCCTTCCCAAATATTGCTTGTCCTCATGCAATGCTCATGAATATCCCAATCAACTAAAAATTCTTGGTTTTCATAAATGAAAATACCAGGATCCTAAACAAGCCTTATAAATATCCTATGATAGTGACACCGCCACCAACTACCACCACAAGAACTAACAAATCTGGTAACCCCTATCATCCATATGAATCTACTAAAACTGACAACTCTCCTAGACTCCATCACTAAACTAAAAAATGATCCATCGTTGAAATTGAGTAGATTCTTGGGGTTCCAAACTAGTATCATATCAGCATTACCATGTTGACGCTACGTCACTCTGATCATAACTATAGAGTCCATGTGCCTCAACTAAACTAGCCTCACCAATAACTCGGTAATGAATCCATCATAACCATCCAAGCTGTAATCCCTGTGAGAACCAAAATCTAAAACATGAAAATTTCCCTACCATGGCATCACTATACAGTCGACATTTGTAATGTCTCCTAGATCCCATATCCATATTCTATCAATATTACTACTCCTTGGGCCAATGAGTGGCTTCCACTCCCTCATAGACACTCCTAGATCACCAGGAACAATAGGGAATTTGACACTCCCACTACCTAAAGAATACCTCTGGGCTAACCTGCACAGAGCTAAAATATTGTTTGGCCATAATTCCTTTCATGCATAAAATCCATTGCTATCGCTGCAAAAATTTAATTTTCCTTATGACGAAGGGGATAATCCATATCCAAGTGAAGTATGAATTCTATCAAAACATTCTTCCGGATCACTACTATGCATTATCAAAAACATGGTCCACTCATCTATAAGAGATCTAAAATCAAAATGATGTACATACCTCACAATACCATTCATATGAACTTCACCAACTAAAACCCTTTGAAGCTCTGAACAATCCTTTTTCTCTTTGGGTTCTTGGAAGGCCTTATCTACAAACTGTAAGGCTTAATTCTTGTTAGATAGTAACCTCAAATAATTAGATTTTATCACCTCTAATGCCTGCTTGATAGCCTACAAATCGGTAACAGTAGCTCCAACTGTCAACTTATGAAAGAGGCACTCAATAAACTCGTGTGTTCTATCCAAGTGAGTTAATGTCTGAAAAATATGCTCCTATGTGACTTGTAACTGGTCCTTCCAACATTGCAATGGATTGGAATCAGCATCACAAACCAAACTTTCAGATTTTCTATCCCATGCACAATGATCAAAATCAGCCTCCTTCACAATACTGCACTCCCCAATTACATGCTCTGAAGTTATGACAGACCTGTCCTCATCCTAAGAATCAACAACTACATGAATACTATCATTTGTTGCTGATTTGACAATATCAAATTCAGTATGCTCACCATATTTTTGATGACCAATGCCTAATTCTCCATTCATCGAAGCATAGGATGTATTAACTTCATCTTCATTATTTTTGTCCTTATGTTTTTTCTTGCAAGTTTCTTGACTAGAAGACATGATCACAATGTGATTTTTACTCATCTCATCGACTAGGTCAGTCTCATGCTCAAGTGGAAATTCATCAATAGTCGCATCTTCTTCTAAATCTTCCATAGTTTCCAACTCCTCAAATAAATCACCATCCAACAGTTTGTTAATTATTTCCATTTCAGTTTTCAGCGAATAATCCTCTTCATTCATAATTATTTCCTCATCAAATATGGGATCTACGGATACTTCATTATGAAATATTCCATCATGCATTAATAAACTGATGATAGAAAAATCACAAGATTTATCATACCTTATATTAAATATTTTACAATCCACATTATATTGTTCTAAGTGCATATCCAAAATTGTTGTGTTGTCATCCTCATCATCACCAACATCATTTTGATTCCCTATTATGCATGATTCCTAATATGAAGTATCTTTCCTAAAATCTAAGATTTCAACTTTACTGTTGTCCTCTTCTGCACTTGGTTGCCTTAAGTCATTCTATTTATCATCTTCACAATTGTGACCAAGTGACCATTCCCTTTTTCAAGTAAAACATCGTCCCTCTCTCCTCAACTAATTTTTGCTTCCATGAGGAAGTCTTGTAACCTGCAGATAACTCAGTTTTCTTTCCTTTCCTGTTAACTATTGTTTACCCTTGTCAATCTTCTTTGGGACAACAAACTCAACTTTATTAGACGCAATATTAGCTGTATTTTTAGGATCTTGTAAAGTATTTTGTTCAACTTCTTTCTTCGACAACTTTATGAATGAAAAATCAACATTATCCTAAGGAAAAATTGAAGGTAGAGAAATTTGCATCGTTGCAATTAATTGACAAATGGATTTTTGTATCTCTCTCTAAGTTCTATCCCAATCACGCTATCTCCTAGACCAATAATTATAACACTCCATGAATCTAAAATTTAATTAGGCTTCCATAGGCTGGAAGAATAGACTTGCTCTGATACCATTGTAATGTCCCCTTTGGTTGGGACTATTAAAAAAATTTTGATCTAAATCTTATTGCGGATATAAAACTTGAAGAACAAAAAAAATTTCAACAATATTACCCAGATTGCAAAATATACAAAATGCATTGATTGAAAAATAACTTGCAATTTCATTTCAGATTTTAATCTAGGGCACAAATTACAATGTTTTCAAGATCAACAATATTTCCACAAATTCTTATGCAATCTGATTTTAAAACCCTTGAAATACTTTATCAAAAAACACCAAAGTACCTCTAAAAACTGATGAAGCTCCAAGTGTGAATCCTATGTGAATTCACCAACAGAGAAATGGGATTTCGTCCAGCTCCAAAAAAATCCGAGGGTTTCGTCCTTAGCCACACCATTAGGGTTTTCGTCCCTTCGAAGAAGAAGTCTCAGCCACTAGCCTCAAACTCTAGAGAAAATAACTAAAATCCAGAATGACATGAAATGAGACCAAGCCATCGAATAAATAGACTCCTCCACAACAAACTCCTTTTGCACGCTCAATGTGGGATAAATCATGAAACATAACTCTTTTTTAAGTCCCACGTCCCCTTTTTATAAAATAAGGTTTTAAACTATAAAACTTATTTAAATAATTTTACTTTATATAATTTAACCTTCGCACATTAAAAACTTGACCTTCTGATTATCCGATCTACAAACTGAGGATAGATACGAACACCTAGTTCGGTAAAGAATATCACTGCACCGTCCGTTTTGCCTGAAACCCTAAAAACTAACTTACTAAAAATAGTAATTCAAGGCTATGTCCATCCAATTCAACATTTGAGAGTGGATTTGAATACCCATTTTGCTCAATTATCCACTCCCAGAACTCTAGTTAGGCTCCCCTACAATATACCCTAGCCTATGGGAACCCATGAGTAGGCTAAACCACTATATCTAACTAACTGCTCAGAAAGGGGATATTACATTGGTATAAGAATTAGTTTAATCATATAACTCTTCACGAAGATATGACTCCTAAAATATGAGATATTTAAAAAAAACCCTAATCCTTCACACTTTGCAAATTTTTTTTTCTCCTTGTAAGCAACTTTCCATACTCCTTCAGCCTTCCCAACCTTCCACTCAACATCCCAACCTTCTATTACAACTTCTTTAGTCAGCCTAGCCTTCCACACTCCTTCAGACTTATTAGCCTTCCACGTTCCTTCATCCATCCCAACCTTCCACCAATATCCCAACCTTTTGTTGTAGCTCCTTTAGTTAGCCCAACCTTCTGTGCTCCTTCAGCTAACCTGACCTTCCAAAATCCTTTAGCATTGACACTCGATAGATCAACTCATCATTCATCCTTCCACACTCCTTCAGCCTCTTGCTTTGCACGCTCCTTCAGCCTCCAACCTTCCATGCTCCTTCAACCTCTAGCCTTCCACGCTTCTTCAACCTCTAGCCTTCCACACTCCTTTAGCCTGCAACCTTCCACGCTCCTTTAGCCTTCAGATGTGTTGATTGTTAAAGCACCAAATCATTTTCTAGGCCCCTTAGGGGTAACCCTCATTTTTATAATATTAATCTAATTAATATTGAATGTTAATATTTACTATTAACATCGATATTAATACTTTAAAGATTAATAATATAATTTTATTATTAATACTCTGTTTAGTAATTTCTTAACCAAAAAAGTTCCATAATTTAGCACACATACAACAACACAAGACACAAAACAACAATACACACAATAATATTTTTTTTCTTAAGCATGAGGCTTTATGATAACTATAATGATATCACCCACCTACTAAGGATGGCTCTTTTGATTTATAGAAATCTCCTAACTTGATGGTGCATTTTTAACACACACACATGCAATGCATCTATATGAAGGGTTCATTTTTACCCTTGAGTTGTCGATGATAATTTAATCCATAATTTTCCTTTTCTCTCAACTCTAGTGGGTTTTCCTCTACCAACCAACAACCCATGAGAGTACCTGGTCCTACATCTACAAAATTCATTAGTAGTACCATATTTTATAAATAGTATAATCTAAATTTAGAAAGCATAAAGTACAACTTATCAACTCAAATTGATAGAATTACGTATTCAATATCAACAAAATTGTACATAAATTTAACAACAAAGATAGTCCTACTAAGAGGGGCCATTACAATTAGGGTCTCCACTTGGCACCACCTCTATATCTATGCTCTTAAATTCTAAAATTGAGAAGTTAGGATCCTATTTCTTCCTGATCTTATGCTCCATAGCCACTTTCTTGACTATATTGAATAGGGATAATGTATATGTGTGGTAGTCAAGGTGATATCTAGACTAAATAGGGATTCTAGGTCTATTCTTGGCCTATTCAAAATTTTAATGTGTCTCTTATCCTAGAAAATTGAAATTTGAGCATCAAACAACCCAGTGTGAATGGGAGATTTAGAATTCCCTATCTCATATCTAATTTTTTGCCATTTTAGCATCTTCATTTTTTGTAGCCATGCTTATCCAAGGCACTCCTTGTCTTGTGTTTTATCTTGTAATTAGGGTTAAAGTTGTCCTTATTATTGGTATTGACATAGATGATGTACCATTATGGAGGGTCCTCCCCATTGATAGATCTTATATTCATACCCATGGGTTACCTCCAACTTATCTAGTGCAATTTCCTTGGTCAATTTTACTCCTTATTGACCCTATATTTCTATTCGTACACATAGAAAGTGTTTAGCCCTTGAGATTCTAGTTTTTTCTTGAGTTATTTCAAGGTCATATGACCAGAAGTCTCTTAGGAGGGCCAACCCGACACTCTTTAGCTTCTCATCCTTAATTGGATAAAACACTCTCAACTTGGAAGTGACTGCCATGATCTACTTCTTGGATTCATAAAATATAGACTTCTTTTGTCCTTTGAAATACTTCAAGTATACATAGTCTAACTATCATACATACTCAAGATTGAACAAGTAATTGGGCACATACATGGGAAGTTAAAATGGAATCATAGAAAAACCAAAAACTAAATGAAAAACATGTTCTTACCAAGGTATATTTCTCCATTAGACATCTAACTATGCTTGATCAATTTATAGGCTTCATGTAATAGATGGGGCACCTTTTCCTTTATACCTTCATTAGTAGGTGGTACATTGTGTTATAGAAATCATATAATATAATGCCTTATCATTAATAGAGTACATCTATGTAGTGTATAATTGAAAAGGATTTATTACCAAGGGACATTTGATACAACTATAATGAAAAACTAGTACTTTTTATACTGGATTAGCTAGATTGGGTATGATGTCAATTTAAATTTTCTTATTTTATTAAAATACCAAATTTATCTATTCCTCTATTTTATGATGTATTATTCAATTATTTTACAGTGCCTTGGGTAGGTCTCCACAATGTTTAACATGGCCATGTTCTCCTTGTATACTATCTTATTAGTCATTTCATCCAATACCATGATAATTCCTGATAGGAATAGTTGGATATCATCCATGAATTGGTCAATCTCCCTTATTAGCTTAACATTTTGGGCATTTCTAAGAACTTTCAAGTGTAATGCCAATAAGTCCTTCTAGTAGTCATAGTTAAAATTATGGTAATGCTCTCTATGTACCTTTGGATTGCAAGTCACCCACATCGATGGATTATTTTCAACATTTAGCATTTTTTTTTTCTCTAATCTAGAATGTTGTTTCCTCCAAAAAATGTAGCTAGGCACTCTTACATTTCTAATCATGTAATTTGAAACATCACTCCATAGTTTTGGAGCATTACCAAACCCATGATACCATATTTATCACTAGTCTTAAGGTCTATATGCTCGTAATACTTCATAAATTTTTGGCTAACCCCATATTATATCTTATCTATACCTATTTTCTAACCTCTTCTAAAGGGTGCTTGTACTTTAATTCCACCATATTTTTATAAATATCATTGAGCATATATTATGGCTTCTTAGGTTGGGATTATGCTTCTTCTTCCTCCTCTTACCCTTTGATGTACTCACTAGTGTGACTAACACTTGAGTTTGCATCATCTAGGATTTCATGTGAATGGCATAGAAGTTGGAGGGCTTATGATATTTACCTTGGTCATGAAGGTACTTGTGGTAGCTACATTAGTATACACTAAAAGCTTAAGGTTTATAGAATTTTTTTTGCTAAGTCCTAGGTAGAAGAACAATTTGCTTAACTTTAGGGAATGAATCACTTGACAAGATGGAGCAAATTCCTCAAAAAATACTTAAGAAAATTTATTTTATTTTTCAACATGTGAGTGAATTGCTTGGTCTCATTGAGTGAATCACTTGGTCTCAATGATCAAATCACTCCTTGAGGACTTGTAATTTTATTGAAATTGATTTTAGGTGACTCATTCCATTGGGAGCTAATTGTAACTCAAGTCTAAGACTTGCATACTTTGGGCTTGGATCTAAAATATAACCCTTTGAAGGATTAAAGCATGATTTGCTTAGGATCAATGATGGAAAAGGGGAAGCGACATAGGAAGAAAACCAATTAGAAAAAAATGATAGAATGGCTAAGAGATAAAATCTAGAGGTATGAATGATTTTAGTGCCAAAAGAGGCAATAGTGAAGGTCATTAAACCAAATCTATGATGTGAAACTCAATAGTTATATTGTAACCATAATAATGTTAAATGTGTTAGGAATTTATTACATCATGTAATATAGTTAGGGTAGATATTCAGGAGTTGCACCTGAATAGGTGGTTGATAGTTAGTTATCCAAACCAACCATCTCACCTTCACCATATATATACATATATTTAATAAAACTCTATCTAACACTATAATAGTTGGTTGATAGTTAGTTCTCCAAACCAAAAACTAACCACCTCAAATTAATTATATATAATCACATTTTTATTAATTAAACTCTATCCAACATGCAAATAGTTTTTTGGTAGTTTGTTATCAAAACCAATTGTTGAAGAATATTATATTATTTGGTACATGGTAATGCACCCCCATGGTACCTTCATGGTACAAATGTAATATATTAGGGTTTTAGTCTTTAGTTTAGATGGGTTATTTATATTTCTCTTTTATGTAAGCATCTATGTGTAGGGTATGCACATGTGTCATGTAAGAGTGTAATATGCAGAATATGCACAAGTGTAATGTAAGTAAGAGTACAAGTATGTATTGAGAGAATATGAACAAGTGTCTTGTATGTAAGTGTGCAAATATGTAATGTGAGGATGTTCATACATATATTGTCTTAGGAGTGCATGTAGGAGAGTAAGATTCATGTAGAAGTGTGCAAGTGTCATAGAGTCAAGTATGCATGTAAGAAGAGAGTGAAGAGTCTAGTATACAAGTGGAAAGATGATAAGCCAAAGGTCAAGAATAGGAAAGGATGCACCTCCTAGATATTTAAGGAGTAAAATAGACAAGTATTGAAGAATCATATTACTATGTCTATATTATGGAGATGAATATTTATACAATGTAAGGGAAAATGATCTATAGAAATCACCACATAGCAAGCATTGATCATAAAGCTTGTATATAGATTTTGATAAATTTATATTGTAAGTATTCTTTATACATGTACATGAATGATTTTGGTCATTTACATTCATAATTAATATTAGAAGTGAATGTTATTTTATTATTATATTAGCCTTGACATATATATTTGATTGCTTATATATATATATATATAATTCTACTCTTGATTATTAATATTTCAACCTATAGTAGTGGGACCTGTAATATTTTGAGATAGTTAGGCTTAAAATACAACACCAACCACCTCATATTCATTGTATATATTCACATTTTTAGTAATGAAACTCTATCTAGCACCCTATTGGTCCAACATGTGGTATCGGAGTAGCTGATCCAAAGGTGCTACTTGAAAAAATATTGGGGCAAAAGGAGTTACAAGAGAAAATTTGAAATAAGAATGTTGCATTCTATGGAGAAGATAAAAATATCTACATTAAGATATTTTTAAAAGGGACATGAAGACATCAAAATATTTTGCATCCTATTTTTTTGTTTTGTTTATTTAATTTCTAGGTTTAAAGGTGTGATGTTGCTACAAGGTTTAATTAAATTTTGTGCATAAATATATGTTATCTATATGTGAGGAGATGTCATATTGCATAGAATGGATGTGTAGCTATGATTTTTTGGATGCTAATTAAAGTATATAAGAATCTATAGTTTGAAATTAAGTGTTCATTGATGAAACTCTGAGACATCAATATCAATAGAGAGGACAAATTGCATGGTTGAAATATTATCCATAGATGTCACAAAGAAGAACTTGTTGTTTGAGAGAATAATCCAATTTAAACCACATTGGGTCATCTACAGTAGAGGAATTCATGTAATAAAGGGTCATATAAATCTTACTTTGGGATATCATCTAGCATAGGTCATATGAGAGCCAAGTTTATCTCATGAATAGACTATCATACAACTATGTTGTAAGGTTATCTTTCAAAAAAATAGTTATTTGAAAATGATTTATTTTATAGGCCACTTGGAAATTATCTTAATGTCATACCATTGAAAGAACCATTTGCATTTGGCATGAAATATTTTTTTCTATGAACTTGAATGGAAGGATCTATGCTAATCGTGAGGTCATACAAATGTATTATGAGACTTGCACTAAGATGCTACTAAATAAAAGATACAAAAAAATGAATTCTAAAGTATTTCATGATGCTTAAGACACTAAATAAATATTTTATGAAGCAACTCATGTTATTTACTATGCATGATGGCGTAGATAATGCTATCGCTCCAACTAAGATAATTCATGCATGTAAATTCTTAGTGGAGATATCAAAAGTGCTTAAAATTTTTGAAAGACTATGTCCATTTACATGAGCATGTAGAAAATATTTCAATGAAATGCAAAGGTGGAGATTAATGTCATAAAAGCCATGGAAGTTTAGTTGAATTGCAGGCTCACTCTCGCTAACTTGTAGCCACAATAGAAATACACTAGTTGAAACCATAATTACATGTGAAAGTTGAAGATGTTGGATACATAATGAAGTCACTTAAAAATAAGGTACATGTTAGGTGGTGCACCATCCAATGAAGACACCTAATGATGAAAATTAGGTGTCAAGTGATTTCATCAACTATGATCAACAATGTGAGTTCTTTATAGATTAAAAGATATTATTATTGGAGCAAAAGTTGAACCCTCCAGAAAAGAAAGCAAAAGGTGCACCATAAAAAAATAGATTCAAGGAAGTGAAGAGGAGATGTTAAAAAAATGCTTTGTTGTATTTTTCCAAAACTAGATTTTATCCAAATTTGGCATACCATTCATTAATGGGACAAGATGATTTTAAAAATTCCATTGTAATATTGATAGAACATGGCTCCAACTTTGTATGATGGTTGCAACTGCACTGTACAACATAGAAAAAAGGTGCCAACAACATGCAAATAAAATTTTAAAATCCTAACATGACTAAGAATCAATGTATTTCAATCAAGTTTGAATGGTGGAGATACAAGTTCAATTTGCATGCAATTTGGTGTATTTTGATTGGAGTTTGACTGGTTCTAGTATAATTTATATTTTAAAAAGAAAAAACATTGTCCCATATGCATAGTGAAACAAATCTCATGATCTTTAAAATATTTTGTGGATAGTAGAATGTGGCCCTATTCACTTATGTTTTTGTGAATGGTTGTGTGTCCTTATTCACAAGCAAATTTTTGTACCTTTGATTCATTGAGTGTATCCCTAATCACAAAGTTTGTATATAGATGAGTGTGTCATTGTTTATAATTATGTATATGCATAACACATATGTACCTATTCACTTATGATGTAAAATATTGGATAAGTGTGTTTATCCTATCCTTGGTTGAGTCAAATATGGTTAGTCCCATTGAGGTGAGTAGTTGAGTTTATCCCTATTCACAATGATGTAAAACATGGGCTAATGTGTGTTCTCTAGTCATGATATTTTTGAACTATGTAACTTGTTGATTCCTTCTATCATTTGAAATATAATGTATAAGGTAAAATTCTAGGAATTAATTACATCATGTAATATACTTAGGGTAGATATTCAAGAGATACACCCAAATAGGTGGTTGAGAGTTATTTATCTAAACCAACCACCTCACCTTCATTGTATATATTCATATATTTATTAATGGAATTCTATCCAACACCATGCTAGTCCAACAAAATGGTTGGTTCATGGATGGTAATTAAAGTGCTAAGATACCCTTCCTTCTTTTCATAGTGCTATAAAAAGTAAATTTATGGTTTGTTAATAGTTGTTAAATACCTGCCAATAATTAGAGTTATCAGGGATAATGGGCCTAAAGACTATCTCAAGCTGCTTTTGTTTATCCCACATGCTCATGGAAGGATTAAATTTGGAAGCCATGGAAGTTAATAAATTTGCTTTGGTATTCATCTCTAAAAATAACATTGATTTCATAGATGTTAAAGCTTTCTAATAGACCATAGACTCCATTCTTGTAGCACATTTAGAATTAACTTGGTTCATGACAAGCTAAGAGTTTCCAAAGATATATTTAAGATCCATATTTTCAATTTTTCTTAGGCCAATATAGAATGCCTTATATTCAACTATATTATGTGCAACTAAACAATAACCTGCAAGTGTAGTTTAGTGTGTAACTTAGGGATGAAATATTTGAATACGAGTTCTAGATCCTTTTCTTGTTTGTGTGACATCAAAGTGCATAATCAATGTACCATTGATTACTTGATCCTACTTTTTTGTAAAGGCAAGGACAATAGTGAGTTCTTTGGATATTAGGTAATTCTCAAGTTTTATTTCTTTAAATTTTAATTTAGAGCCATCATCTTCCTAAAGGGTGCTTATAATTATATTGAGCTCTAAAATTAGCCAAAATTTTCCTACTTCCTCATCTACAAATACTAGGAGTTCATTCTAGTTTACTATCCCATGATCATCAAGATTATGCAAAAGGTAGTTACATGGGGCTTATTTTCAATTATGATGGTTTTCTCATCCCCAAGCATATTAATGTTCATTTAATACATTTCCAAATATCCATATCCTATGTTCTTAATTTAATCTCAAGATAACAACATTGTAAAGTAAGGAGGGAGATCAATCACAATGAATTCCTCAATAATTAGTAAGTATGGGTACTTTACCACTGCCACGATCAAATATTTCAAGACTCCCATAACATTTACCTTCGTACCATACATATGTACTAGATTTTTGGTATTTTTAACATATGGTAGCCCATTTTGGGTACATTTGGTAGGATTATGTTTAACGTTGTAATCTAATCACCATAGGGTATTGATATCTAAATCACATTGACCATGTTATTGTGCACCTGATTGCTTTGATGATTGGTATTTTTTTGAGGGATTTGGTTCTTTGTGAGGTAATATGTTCTCTATTTCTATCATTTGGACTACTTCCTACTACTATTATTCAACTATCATCTATTTTTTTCCTTTATTCCATAGTAATGTGATCTACCAATGTCTTCATCATTTCTAGTATTTCAAACATTTGGTTTTTCTATCCATTATCTTGGTTCTAAGATATAGTAGAGGTATTGGAATTAATTTATGGTGGAGCTATTAAATTAGGTGACTAATGATAGAAATAAATGGAGGAAGGGGTGTTTTAAACCTAGGAGAGTTACCATGTAGGGGTAGTTGGTATGTGGATAAGTATAGGTAGGTGTGTTGGTGGATGATTGGGAATTTGGTATCGATACCATGGTGGTAAAAGGACATAGAATTTATGGATTTTGGTCCAGATGATATGGATATGCCATAAATGGGGTATGAAGTAACTTTCCTAATATAATGAGCACATCCTCAGCATGAGATATCTCTTCAAATGATATAGCTAAAGTAATATGGTTAGAATTACAAATCATTAGTTCTAAATCAAATTGTAAATGTTTTATGTAATATGGAAATGCCTATTCCTTAGAATGTATGTTTGATATAATTAATTATAATGTACTCATGAACCTAGTATTATAATCATGAATATTTTCTTGAGGATGTCTTTCCATGGCATTTAATTGAAATAGAACTGAATAGCCATTTCTTAAAATATCAAATATATTAAAAAAAGGTTCTACAAGAGAAGATCTATTAGTAATAGAATTATCAAAAAAACCCTATACTATAAATACACTTTATCTCTTAGTAATTTTACCATGATATAATCCTCTTTAATGTGATGTACCAACTTTAAAATGGATAATTCATTGATATTATTCAAATTCATATTACTTCCATTTCCTTAAAAGGTAGGTAATGACTTCATAGTGATAACTAGGATGGGCGAATAGGTCATTAGGTTTAAATATCCTTTATAGGTCCAATTAGGTAGTTTATTATGGGTCCTAGATACTGCATGTCCTTGGTAGTATTGATGAAATTGCTTGCATTTCATTGGAAATTTATATCAAATTTACCTTTGGTGGTACTATGTATACTTGAGATGGAGGCATGCATTGCACCATCTATTGTTAGAAACCCTGTGTATTTTATGGAGGACCAGAGTATTATAATGGGAATTAAGTATTTGTATTTTGTACCAAGGGCGGATTTGGATAAACTTGATTATGATTGGGTACAACTTGTAAGTTGTGCATAGGTGGGGGTTTTGCAAGCCAATCTATAGAATTTGATGATTATATGGAGATAGAAACTACTATATATTTTGTTTTGGATGATTGGTTTAGGGAAGAATTTGATTCAAAGTATTGGCTTGAATTATTTTTGTCCCCATTTGACCAAGAAATTCTTAATAATTTTGTGCAATACCTTGGATTGATACTATAGGGTACATTTGACCTAAAATATTCATGTTAGGTGGAGTTGGTTGACCTTAGGGTGGAATTTGATTTATAAGGATATCCATGTTTAAAAAATTCACCTATTAACTAAATATAAGTAATGATTTAATTTTTAAATGGTTGCTTTTGGAACTCAAATATGGTGAAGGATGGCTCTCTAGTTTGAGAATTAGAACATATTGGTGGTTGAAATGTTTCAATATTTTGGGAGCTAGTTACACCAATAAATTATCTAGCTAGGAACCCTATTTTATTAGATGACAATGATGTGTTTGGAGGGGATTCAAACATTTGTGATATTCCATACAAGGGATTGAAGATAACATGTAAAATAAAATAGGAGATCCTATGGAGGTGCAAGTTTTATTGACATTAATGAAAGTATAGTCAAATACCAAGGAACAATTAAAGAAATTTAACTCTCTTGAACATAAAGGGGGTGTGGATTAAGTACTCTAACCTTTTTCATGTGGATTATCTACTGGACTCTTTTTGCTTGATAGGGTTGTATTAAGTTTAGGCTTGTCATCCTTATGTGGCTAGACACACAATATTGCTTTATTTTTCATTTTTGAATTTTTCCTCCGGTACAATACGAGATTGATTGGCTAGAATTACTTGTCAGAAAATTACATTTTGAGTGTGAATTTATAATTCCAAATAGCACCTTGTACATACCTACATGGACAACATTTCCAGGATAAAAAAAGCAATTTTCTAGTAAAGGATGAATCTCTTTATGAATTTGAGCAAATTGCTTCCAAAATGCTTTAAAAAATTTGCATAAAAATGGAGCAATCACTCCCCTTTTTGAAGTAGGAGATTCAATTGTAAAATTGGGAAATTGCTTAATAAATACTTATATTTTTTTATTATTTTCTTTTGGGTGATTTTCTCCTCAAATCTAGGTGATCTACTCTCTAAATCTAGGCAATTCACTTTTTTAACACTTTTTTTTTACTTTTTTCTAAATTGTTCATCAAATAAAATCTTTGCAAATTTTCTTAGTCTAATAAATCACTTTTTTCTAGTGGAAAAATGTAATCTAAGAAAAAATGAAGTAAATATCATGAATCTTTGTGAAATTAAGTCCCACCTTGCAAAAAAATCAAAAAGTTATTAAGGTTAGTAATAGAGTCACTATTTTGCAAATCATATGTAGTTTAATAGTTTAAAAATATTAGTTTGTTTAGTTAAGTTAAATTATAAATTTCCCAAAGGAACTAGGCTTTATTTCAAAATGGAAATAAAGCCCTTGGTCCCACTAGGCATCCTAAAAACCACTATTGAATACCAAAAATTCTAACTTCTAATGCACCTCACTAATCTAGTCAACAACATTGGAAGAAGGATAATTGTGCCTTATTTGAATTTTAGATTTAGGTTGTATCCCCACTATTCTTGCTAATCTTAACTAATATAACCTAAGCACAAAAAATAAATGCGTAAGAGTATATGATGGAATGGTAAGGGTTGAAGAGATTAAAATAAATTGCATGAAAACAAAATATGGTTGCAGCTATAATAATAAAAGTGCATAATATATAAACACATGAAGAAATAAAATGATAATATTATTACCCATGTATATTAAATTAAAATAATATAAAGGAATTACTAGTATGCAAAAGGATAATGCCACAATCACCATGCATTCAATTTTTCAATGGAGTAGTGATACAATTGGAAAATAAATATCTTGTACAATCTCTCTATTATTTCTAAAATTAAAGCAAGTACAATGTGGGACTCACAAAGTGTAGCTCTAATTTCATCAAGGTCCAAAATATGATTAGAATTGATATCATGTCTCTTATTTATAGGAATAATTCACCTAGAAGTTACCTGGAACAACAAATTTCTACTCCTAGTAATTCAAATAATTTGGGGCCATCTTTAGCAAAATGATGCACCTCTATATGTTATATGCATCTAAATGCATCCCTAAACTACTTAGAATCCTTTCAAATAGCTTTTAGTGTCACAAAGAGACCAAATATCACTTTCTTGAAGATCTTCCTCAACATTCATGCATTCTTGTCTTGCTTGGCCTGATGATGAGTGATTCACTCTCGAATGGGGAATAATCTAGTCCTTTTGCAACAACAATTCACTCTTATGTGAGCAAATGGTATATCTATAATGAATCACACTTTCTAATTCCACTTTGCAAATTTGGTGTTTTGGAGGCTTTAATTATTTAATTCCTTGGTTTTATAAGCCTCAAAGTATCAAGAATACTAGGTCCGAGGTGTAGACCATTGGGTCCATCCAAACCCCATAAGGGGGGCGGAGGTCCAAGGTTCAAATATTGGGCCTCACCGGACTGAACGCTTGTCCCTTTCTTGGTGCTTTCAACGGCTTTAAAAGGTTTAAAAATGATTGTGGCATGGTAGTTATAGGGGCAGACTTCACGAAGATCTGTGTGGAGGCTTTCGGGGTGGACATCGCATAATAATGTGGCAGCCATAAAATTTGGACAGCCTGCCCGAATTCATGGCGGCTACTAATTCCACCATGTAAATACAAAAAAAAAAAGTATCAAGAATACTAAGGTAGTAATCAGGCTACTACACTTGGTAAGAAAGGTATGAACTATGTTTGATTTCCTATAATTATTGACCCTTTCTATTTCATAAAAACTATATTAATTGGATTTAAGGTAGCTTTAGATAATTTTTACATTATGTTTTTTCTTAAATTAAAATACGCTAAAGAAATAAATTTGTTATTAAAATGGTTAACAAGTCATGTTCAAAAGTGTTAGCCTTAATAGGATTACTATAGGTTGAAGTAATCTAATCACCAAAATAAATATAATATAGTGTATATGGATCAATAGTAATGTCATTTAGAAAGGGTGAAGTATAAAAAATAACATAATCAAATGGATTAATACCTCTTTGAATTTATTGAAGATATCTTGATTTTCATGTGGTAATATCTCATAAAATACAATATCTATTTAGTATATGACAATGAGATCAATAGGTGAAAGAATCTATAGGCTTTTGAATCTTTTTGTACCCTATAAAAATGCATTTATGATTCTTAGATCCAAATTTATTCTATTTTCATCTAAGCATGTATATTCAGAGCTTTGAATCCAAACATCATAAAGTATAAAATTAAAAGTTGTAGTTAATCCATATCTCAAGTGGATTCATGCCTTTATTATAAGAGGAGGGTTGTGTTAATGAAGTGAAACATGTAATGAATTAGCTCTCTACAAAAAGGTAGACCCATATTTTTAAAACATATTTTGTATCATATCATTTATATAATGAGTTTTTTATTTTGTTTGAACATATCATTTTGTTCTTATTAAATCATGCATTGTCCTACAATACTAATTAGTAAGGAACTTCTCTTGAACTTCATGCAAGTGTACTTCTCCCTATATTCATATTTGAACACTTACTTGTATCCCAGTGTAATTATCCATAAGGGATGTGATGATAAAGTTCTAAAGATACTTTTCTCCGTAACCTTGATATAATAGGCTCACACATACTTGAAATAATCATAAAAATATTTTGATCTAAATTAAGGTGTCAACATTGGACCATATGTTATCATGCATTGATTTCAAATCCTATGAAGCACAATTATGGAGCTTATGTTTAGTAAAATAGTTTATGATAATTTCTAAATATACGTCCTTTAAATAAAACACTAAGGGAATCAATAAGAGGATATCATAATTTTTATATACTTCATGAAAACATATTGTGAATCTCTATTTTTACTACAAGAACTTGCTAGTATTATCCTTTACAACCATATCAATGAATTTGTTTTAATTCTTGTATGCAAGAGCATCACCAATGTTGTAACATGAACAATCTCATTATAGTATCCTAAGGAAATAATCTTGAAATTCCCATTGATATTCTCCACATATTTAGTCAAAATTCTATCTCCTTATTGATATAAGTATTATGATAAATGGGCAAAAGATGAGGGTTATAGTTATAAAGAAAATTTCAAATTTTCTTGCCAATATAAATATCATCACTCATACATATGCTTCATCATTACCAATAAGTATTTTCTTTTCTATTTGGATCATTGTAGTCAAAGAGAACAAATATACACTTAATATTCTAGGCCAAAATAAAGGGCCTAGGATACCCACATCTAGGAGGTCTAAAGTTCAACTCCCTGGGGTTACCTCCATTAATATTTTTAAGATCCTCTAAGTTTTAATTATTACAATATAAAAATACTACATGTTGAGCTATGAACTACAATCCCTTCCAACTTATCCACATAAGTGAATTTAGTAATGGAGGGAACCCTAGGGAGTTGAACTTTAGACCTCCTAGATGTGGGTATCCTAGGCCCTTTATTTTGGCCAAGCAACATGTTGGATCCTTTGGAATAGATATATGATTTACTTAAAATACGAATGTAGATCCCATTCTTTAAAGTGCACCCTTGACCAATGCACATGAAGGACTCATAATCCTATTGAAAAAATAGGATTAGGAGGTTACTAGTTATTGGGAATTTTTCTTTCTTATTGTCAAAATATTGAACCAGCATCCTTTCCCATCACATTTTCAAATATTATTTTCTTTAATAAATATCCCTCTATTTTTACTCATAATTAGTCTAATATTACAACTCAATTGTGATGCTTGAAATGATGATACACAAGAATGTGCAAAAAAATGACCCCCTTACATTTCACATAGATTCCAAAAATGTAAATTATTTTCTAGAATTATTCTTAATTCATTATATATATATATATATATATATATATATATATATATATATATATATATATATATATATATAATTTCATTTGAGACTTTCAAGTTCCATGTCAAGAGTTGGAGGAACTTGTGAGCAACTACCCCAAACCCTTTTTGTACCTTATAGACAATATACAATGTAGATTATCCTCCCCCCAAAAAAAACTCATAATTCACTATCAAGGATTCATAAACGACTTACAATTGATTTGAAACTTTAAAGTTTGATTTCTTAAAAAATAAAAAATAAAAATTGTTTCTTCACTATATATACAAGATAGTTGAAAAACTATTTTTTTCCTAATAATAAAATAAACTCTTAGGTGAAGGTAATTTTGATTTAGATTCTAAATAACCTCTAATAATTGGATGAATAAATGCCATTAAATAATTTTATCCAACATAACATCAAATTTTATCTTCCCTACAAGATGAAGCCCTTAAGTTTCTGTAGTCTTTAAGGAGTCTATCATCATATTAGAACCAAATGAAATATGTTAATACATATCTTGATATGATGGAAAATTTATAAATAATTCATGATAAAAATCAAATGAAGCTAACTTAACACCTAGATTCATAGCATAAATAATAACCACTAATTGAATAAATCCTTGACTATAATGCATGAAAAATAAAGGTATACCAAAGTGTCACAAGACATATAACTTGCTAAGGAATAAAAAGAAAAATAGTACATGATGATCAAATGATTTGTAAGTGGGGTTATTTATACACTTCATGATACGTAACCATTCAAAAACTAACACAAATTGATAACTAATTTAGTTGTTTAATAGTACAAAGGATCAATATAAGATAACAATAGACTTGTGGTCCTTATACAATAATAAAATAGATATTTATATGTCCATCCTATGGTATATGTTAATATTAAACATAATCAAATACTTGTAGTGGATATGACAATACATTGAAGAATAAGATGCATGTAGTACTAATTAGAGATAAAATTGATAAAAAATTAAACAAAATATTAACAAAAGCAAATAATAATTCTATTTGGACATTTTTGTTGAGTTCATGGTAATTTTTTATTTTCTTTAGTTTCTTTTTTCTTACATATACAACAAGAAAAGGAAAATATAAAAATAAAAACAATATATATATATATATATATATATATATATATATATATATATATATATATATATATATATATATATATAAGGGTTTTGAAAGGGTTGCTCTTTCCCTTTTACATTAATTTAGTCACATTGAGCTATTTGGTGTCGTCAAGATTTGAACCTTGGTGTGGGCTACATCAACTATTTATCTCAACTGTTGAATCAAGAACCCATTGGAAAAAATAAAAATAAATATCAATATTGATATTATTAAATAGATTCTTGTTTAAAGTCTCCACTTTTTTAATATAAATTGTTTATATGAGATTGAAAAAGGACCTACTCATATTACATCATAAGTATGTTGTCATGTTATTTCAAAAACCTCATATTAGTACTGTTGGTCCACATGGATTATTGTTATTTTGATCGCACCTGTTCCTTGCATCTAACACCTAGGAAAAGAGGGTTTTCAATCCCCTTAAACTCTAGGTTTAAGTCAAATCCCACTACCTTATGCTATTCTAGTCTAATTCTACTCTAATGTAAAAAGTAAATGTTAGAAAATAAAAATATTTTAAGGCAAGAGTGCGAGAGATTAAAAGTAATAACAAAAATAGTAAATACAACCAGAGACCATAACAAGGATAGTGTATGATCAATTGTGCTATATTAAGATGATCAAATAACAACAATAATAATATATCTTAGATGTAAGCATAAAATGGAAAAGAGGACTAATAGGTACATATAGGGCATCATCATTCACACATACACACAAAGAGAGGTCCAACAAATTGGGACAAAGTCTTGTATGAAGCCCAAGTGTAATTTTTATTTATTAAAAAGTATGAGAGTATATTACCAAACCATAGCTCTAGCATTTTTAAAAATAGCCATAATATGTTTACAATGATCCCTAGGCTATTACTTATAGAAAGGGATTTACCCTTTTTACTATAAGTGAAAAGAGTTTACATTTATAAATCATAGCAAAAAGACAAATATTATTTTTAATCTAGATTCCCTTGGGTGGGCATGTTTTTGATTTGCTAGAATTTTTATGGATTGTAGTTTGACTAATTTTCAAGTTGCTTTTATGCATTAAAGGTAGTACCTCATACTAAATTTTTGGTGACTTTCAAGGATGCCAGGTTTGGTTGGAAAAGAACCTTAGATGACCTAGTTTCTTGGGATGCAAGGTCAAGGAAGAGAGTGCTCAAAATTATGACCATAGAATTTACTTGGTTGGTAGATTTTATAGATCTGACCATTTTTTATTAGAGGGAATCTTCACATTTTTGTTTGGGATGTTATTGTTGTTAAATTATTGTATTCCTATTATAATATATCCTCTTTAGATTTATAAATTGTCTTAAACCCCTCTAAATAATTTTCTAGCTTGGATACTATATTAGAGGTATTGGTTGTTGCATCCACTAGTGAAGCCTTATCTGCTTGAGACACTACTTTCTTATTTTTTTGATCATATTCATATACTCATCCTTAGACATGATAGTAGATTAATTTGAAAGAGGATTAAGAATCATTCATTGGACCAATTGGGTGATATGGCTCCTCAAGCTATCAACAACTTCCTTGAGTCCATCATAGAAGACCTTGCAAGTGGTAAGGATCACTTGCTTAATTAGGATGTTCATCAATTCTACCTACACAATCTATTTTATTAGTATTCCTAGCTACTACATTTATTGAGTACTTGTATTGTGTGTTCGTATTATTACTTGCATGTAATTCACTTTAGAGGATAGATTAGACTCCACACTATCGATGGTAGATTTAGCCTTGGTTAAGAGAGCATCACATGTTTGGATATGTTATAGGAATAAATTTGCATGCTTGATTTCAATCAAGATTATATTCCATATATGTTAGGAACATTCTCATTAAAATCAACACATTTGCATAAAAATTGCAATAAAACATAAATCCATGAAACACATGAAATTGCAATATGAAATATAGGTGCAAAAATAAAATAATATCACAAAGTAACATAGGATCATTGGCCACTTCGAGGGGGTAATCTACTTCAATGCTTTCATTCAATTATGCAAAAGGATACATTCATTTCTTTCGTTTGTAGTTTTAAATATTTCATTTCTCACCTAACTCTCAAGGTTGGCTTACATGCAAAATGCCACTTGAGTTAGAATATCTTCCTACAAAATAGTTACATTCTTTATAACAGTTACATATAATGGCACTAATTCTCTAGGTGCTTCTAGAGCCACAATTATTACAAAATATTATCATGGGTGTCCCCCATGTTTAGTAAGGGTTATTACATCATAGTTTTATGATGGGGTCTTAACATGCCATTCCCCTTCGGAAAGCTTTGTCCTCAAAGTTGAATATGAGGAAACTACTACTAAAGCTATTAAAGGGGTACCCACGTAGCATATTTAGGTTGTAAGCCACACCATTCAACAAGAACATTGATGATAACATGAAAATGAAGGGTACATGTTTTGTGGTCTAGAATACCATCAGGTTCAAGAATTATGGAACCTTCATCATCCAACTCTAGGAGTGTAGACTGCACTTGGACCTTAATGCCAACCACCTTCTTGAGAGAGGATACATGAAATATTGATCAAATTTTGGAGCTATTCAAAAGGGCTAATTTGTATGTTGTCGACCCAATCCTTTGTAATACCTAATAAGGACTACAATATTTGGTGATAGGTTTATGAAACCATGAAGTTGGAGTGAGGACTATTTGTATGTCTACAGGCAAAGAATAACCATGTCTCCAATTTCAAAGCTATGTTTAGTGTGATTTTGATCAACTTGTTGTTTCATACAGTTTAACCCAAGGCTAGATTGAACTTGAGTTGGAAAATAATGGAATCATTCTAGCGGAGAGTGCAATCCATAACTTGAACTTTATAACTACCTAGAATGTAAGAATATGGTGTTGGAGGAGGATAACCATAGACTACTTCAAAGGGACTCACCTTAGTGGTAGTGTGATATGTTATGTTATACCACTATTCGACAAAAGGAAGCCACTTGACCCATTGTGTAGGATTTTTAAAGGTGAAGGAATGCAAGTATGTTTCCAAGCATTTATTCATAATTTTAATTTGGCCATCAGTTTTAGGATGATAGGTTGAACTCATCTTGAGATGTATTCCCTACAACTTGAATAATTTTTTCCAAAAATGACTGGTGAAGGTAGGATCCCTATTAGAGAAAATGGATTTAGAAATTCCATGGAGACAAATTATGGATTCAATAAGGATTTGAGCAACAATGGAGGTGGTGTATGGGTGGGATAGGGAATATAAATGAGCATACTTTGTAAGAAGGTCCACTACCACAAAAATAACTAATTTTCTACTAGATTTAGGTAACCCTTCAATGATATCCATAGAAATATATGTCCAAACTTATTAAAGAATTTAGAAGGGTTGAATGGTACCAAGGGAACACATATTTCCTCTTTCATATGTTGAAAATGATCAAATTCAGCCACAAAAGTATGAATATCCTTTTTCATTCCCCTCTAGAAGAAGGTATACTTGCTCCTTGTATAGATTTTGAGAAAACCTAAATGACCAACTATTGGGGAAGCAAACATCTCCTATAGGATGAGGTTCTTTATTGGTGATTTATGGGGCACATCAAGACGATCATGGTACCGTAAATATTGACCATCCCAAGTATATCTAGGGTATGAATGAGGATCCAATTGAAGTGTGCAAATGAAAGTTTAAAAATAGGAATCCTTGATTAGTTTCACATAGAGTTGATGAATCCACTAAGGATATGGTGTGGATATAGCATGGAGTATTTCCTACTCTTCATGTAGTTTATACAAGGCAACCACCACCATGTTCTCCTTACCCTTCTTATAGGTGATGTCATAGTCATATCCCAACCATTTAGAGACACATTTTTATTTTTTTGGTGAGGGCCATGCTTTGTTCTAATAAATATTTGAGACTTTGATGATCAGTATTGATGGAAAAATATCTCCCAATGAGATACAATCAGCAATGACTTATCGCATGTAAAATGGTAAGCATTTCTTTCTCAAAAGTATACTTACCCAAATTCCTTCCTAAGAGTGCTTTGCTAGTGAAGGCCAGAGGTCTACCTTCTTGCATTAAAACTACTCCAAGGCCATTTCTAGATGCATCACTTTTAATGACAAATGATTTAGAGAAATTAGGCATTGCTAAAATAGGGGTAGTGGTCATGGCATGATTCAAATTTACAAAATCCTTTTCTAAATGTTCTATCCACATGAAATAATTCTTCCTCAGCATGGTTTTTAATGGAGTCACTATATTTCCAATAATTATTCACAAGTTTCCTATAATATCTAGTGAGTCCCAAAAAACCATGAAGTCCCTTGAGGGTATGAGGCTTAGACCAATCTTAAACAACTTAAATTTTTTTAGGATCAACATGAAATCCATCCTTAGTGACTGTTAGGAACCTACTATTAAAAATAAACTCACTCATACAAATATTTCAAATAAACATAAATGCTCATAACACAACTTTTACAACACAAAATATAAATGCAGAAATGAATAATCTAACAAAGTAACACAGAATTGTAGGCCACTTCAAGGGGGCAACCTCCTTCAATAATTTCATTCAATTATGCAAAAATATACATACATTCATGTTCTTCGTAGTTTTAAATGCTTCCTCTACCACCTAACTCTCAATTTTGGATTACATGTAAAATGCCACCCGAGTAAGAATCTCCTACCTACAAAATAGCTACATTCTTAATACCAGTTACATAAAATTGTGCCACTTGTCTAGGTGCTTCTAGAGCCACAACTATTACAAAGTATTATCATGGGTGTCCTCCATGTTTACAAAATATTACTATGGGTATCCCCCACATTCAATAAGGAATATTACATAATAGTGTTAGGATGGGGTCTTAACATACCCTTTCTCTTTGGAAATATTTTTCCTCAAAGCTAAAGATGATGATAGTGTTGTTGGAGCTGTTGAAGAGGTTACCACATAGCATCTTTAGGTTGTAAGCCATGCCAATGAAAGGTATGTGATCTATTATCAATAATGCATTTAGGTTCAAGAATTATGGAACCTTCCTCATCCAACTTTGGAAGTGTAAACTACACATGGATATTTTTTCCAACAACTTGCTTGAGAGAAATGGAAGATTGGATGAATTTTAGAACTAGCCAAAAGGGCTAGTTTGTATGTTTTCAACTTGATTCTCTACAACACCTAATAAGGATCATAATATTTGGTGGTAAGTTTTTGACAACCACAAATTTGGAGAGAGGATTTTTTGTACGATTACAAGCAAATAAAAACCATGTCACCAACATCAAAGGTACGTTAAATGCGATGTTGATCAGCCTGTTGTTTCATATGCTTTTGAGCCACGTCCAGATTGACCTCAAGTTTGAAAATAATGGAATCACATTGGAAAGGAGTGGAATCCACAACTTTAACTTTGGATCTACCTGGAATGTAAGAAGAGGGTACTAGAGGAGGTTAACCATAGACTTATTCAAAGGGACTCATCTTAGTGGTAGTGTTATATGTTGTGTTATACCACCATTTTACCAAAGGAAACCACTTGGCCCAATGTGTAGGATGTTGAGAGGTGAAGAAATAAAGATATTTTTTTAAGCATTTATTGATAATTTTAATTTAACCATTAGTTTGAGGGTGATAGGCCAAACTCATATTGAGTTGTGTTCCCTACAAATTGAATAATTCTTGCCAAAAAATGACTGGTGAAGGTAGGATTCCTATCAGAGACAATGGATTTAGGTATTACATGGATATGAAAGATAGAATAGAGAAAAGTTTGAGCAATAATGGATGTAGTGTGTGGGTGTGATAGGGAATATAAATGAGCAATACTTTGTAAGATGATCTATTATCACGAGCATAACTAATGCTTCCTGATTTAGGTAATCTTATAATGAAATCCATATAGATATATGTCCAGACCCGCTTAGGAATCAACAATGGTTAAATGGTACCAAGATAACTCACAATGAAATCCATAGATATATTTGTCCCAAGAGGGAGGGTGTATCGCTCCAAATTTTTTGCATCCTTACCTTCAGGCTATAGGATCCGTGCCCGGAAGGAGGATGGGAAAAGGATGTCGTGGTACCTCGGACTGAGAGGACTTTGCGAAGGTCCCGCCTCTCAAGGGAGGTGTATTTTGATGATTTTTCGATGGATGGTGGGTTCACCAGGAAACATTTAATGGCAGTTTCCATGCCTAGGTTTGGAATGTGTTTTGATGTGTTCGTTTTTAACCTTAAGCATTCATATCCTAGGTTTGGCCAAATGAATCTAAATTAATCTAAATGAAAGTGCAGATTTAATGAATATAGAAAGCAGATTTAAAAACTAGAAACAGAGAAATTATAGAACATTAAAAGCAGAATACCTGATCCGGATGTCTGATGAAGATTCTGGTGTTTGAAGCAGTCAAGATCGTCTGGAATTCGATAGAATCATCTGAGATCAGACAAGATCATCTGAGATCTGACGAATTCGTCAGACAAATTCGTCAGAGACCTGCAAACAAAAAAATAGATGCAAAATACAAAGAATACAACAATGATAACAGAGGAAAATGACATAAAATAACAGCAGTGTTATCAAACTGAAACTTAGGCACAAAAATAGAAATAAATCATGCTAATTAGATGATAATTAGGATTTAATTATGCACTTAATCTAAATGGGTGAACTCCAAATGCAAAATAGTATAAAATACTGAATAAATTATCTAATTTGCAGAAGAAAACAATAGAGAAAAGGTTGAGAAATGCAAACTTCAGGCACTGATTGCCTCAATGTGGACTGCAGTCGAGATCGTCTCGCATCAGTACGAAATCGTCTCGCATTTGACAGGATCGCCTCCGATCTTAACAGGTTCGTCGACGACGATGTATGCTTGCTCCGACTGAAAAATAAGGTGGTACCTGCAACAAAATTGATAGAGAACCAATGCAAAATAGAGTTTGAGATGTTTTAACGTGTAGACAGTCAGTTTACAGGGAATTTCAGCCGGGGGGTGCTAAGGGGATAGCTTAGGATTAAATAGGCTTAGGGGAGTAGTTAGGAGGTTGGAGATCATCCCAATTTGGGAGATCTCCAATGGGGGAGGGTCCCTAACGGCGCAGACACGCTTTTGCCCGGATTGGAGACCCGTTGGAACAGAAGCTAATTTTGCAAAATCAGTTTTGCGACAAGATCGTCTGGACGTCCTAGCCCAGACGAAATCGTCAGATCTGGGGCGATATCGTCTGATCGGCGACGATATCGTCAAACGGTCAAAACAACCTCTAAAAATGGCACGAAAAAGGGGGAAACGGATTACCCAGCGGTTAACGGGCGGTTTGGGAGGTTAAATTTGAATTTTAAATTATTTACTAAGGTGAATGTAATTATTATAATTTTACTGCGCCAATTTTAGGGTGCTACATTTTGCCCCCTCTTTAGAGAATTTTTCGAAGAAAATGCGTTAAAGATGAGTTCTTCTCGATCTACGAGAAAGCAAAAATTATTCCCATTTTTAGGCGACGATTCTTGGTCGAATCGTACGACGACTTACTATGGTGCCCCCTCCGTGTTTTTACCCAAATCGAACGTTTGAGGTAAAAATGCGAGAAAAGCAAAAAATTATTTTTGAATAAAATTAAGAAAAATAGGGTAAAACCCTAATTCATTTTTATTGTTCATTTTCTGGTTTTTTAGAGCTCTGAAGCAAAAATGGTGGAGACGACGCACAGATCAACAGAGGTCCAGCGCGGTCTACGGGTAAGAGTCTAGACTTAACTAGAATGCTTTAATTTAATTTTACATGCTTTGTAGGTAATTTTTAGGTGAATTTTGAGCATCGCGGCCATTTTTGGGCCGTCGACGTCGTCGGGACGAAATCGTCCCGATTTCGACGAAATCGTCTCAATTTCGTCAATTTCGCCCAAGGGCGAAATCGGCGAAAGGGGGACGATTTCGTCAAATTAGAGACGATTTCGGCTTGCGAAATCGAAGACGATTCTGCTCAAATTGGGGACGATATCGTCCAATAGTGGGCGATATCATCAATTGCATAAAATTGAATTTTAACTTGCATTATTGTTTATTTGAATTGTTTATTAATGATTGTTTGTTGTTTTGTTGTTTATGTTTGCAGAGAGGTTTACTAAAGAGCAGGGAATGGAAGTATGGAGGTTTGAGGGATGACTTGGCCGCTCTCACACAGGCAGAGCGAGATCAGCTGGCACAGGCCGGCTTGCAGCATGTGGCAGAGATGCCACAGGTATCCACAGATATGGGGCTACTGACGGCCCTAGCAGAGAGATGGTATCCGGGTTCCTCATGTTTTCGGCTACCGACAAGGGAGATGACTCCCACTCTAGAGGATGTATGGAGGATTCTAAGAATCCCCATACAAGGATGGTTGATCACTCCTACGGCCAATCAGGGCCACGCTATGGGACGACTATGTGGTGACCCGAGCTTCGCCCTGGAGAAGGGCGGAGTTAATATCGAGGCACTGCGCCAGATGCCTGGGGCATCTAGACTCACACGAGTGCTAGCTGGAGTGGTTGGTGGACTTTTGTTGTGCCACCAGAGTGGGTGCAGGGTGTCGTGGATGCTCGTAGATGTGATCTGTGATATGCGGGACCACGGGTACAGGTTCTCTTGGGGCAGTTTTGTATTATGCCGGTTGTACAGGATCCTGTATGGGGTCGTGTACAAGGGCGGTCGATGTCTGGTGATGACATCGCTCCTACAGGTTTGGTGCTGGGAGCACATTGCGGTGCGGAGGCCGGTAGGGCTTCCTCTGATAGGGGTAGACGGGGAGAGGCCCCGAGTCTTCTACTGGTGGCTCCGAAGAGGGTCATAGCGGTGGATCGACCTGCCTATGTCTCGGAGGCTATTGGATGACTTAGTCTCGGATCAGATCACCTAGAGGCCATGGAGGGAGCATCCAGGGTGGGCCGAGGACGGACAGGAGTTGGCTCGCGTCAGGCGAGTCTGCTGGCTACGGATGGAGAGAGGAGAGGTGGAGCTCCATCGCTATGACCGAGTTTTGAGGCAGTTCGGTCTGTAGCAGGGGATCCCATCTCTGAGGGATTACGAGTTTTCTCGAACTGTCTGGGATAACACCATAGTTAGCGAGGTGCCAGACATGCAGCGGTTCTGGAGCCAGGACGCGGACGATGCCCCCATCCAGCCAGTGGATGGTGACGACGTAGGGGTAGCCGATGGCTATGATGCCTAGTACGTAGGCATCCGCCCTCCTCGGATGACGAGGGCATAGGGTCCGATTCATGCGGTTGTGCGTCAGATAGGGAGGCGGTGCCAGGCGGCGATGGAGGTAGCCCAGGGTCACGGCGGGAGAGAGCTAAGGAGGCCACAGGCATAGGAGAGGCCGCGACAGAGGGAGAGGAGGGAGGCGAGACCCCCATCTCCACAGAGGCCACCATCGCCCGATAAGGGCAAGGGCATAGACATAGGAGAGAGTAGCGAGATGGCTACTCTTCGGGCGGAGAGAGATCATCTCCAGGCATAGGTGCAGACTCTACAGGATGAGGCTGCACGCCATCGAGCTGAGGTGTCATAGCTGCGGGACGAGATTGCACGCCTCAGGGCACGGGGCGGAGGGGCGAGCTCTAGGGAGCTAACACGGGCTATTGCCCAACTCACTTTCTACCATACATTGTATTACCAGCTGGTGCCAGAGGCGGATAGACTACCCCTACCAGCCAACATTGCAGATCCGATCGGGATCGGGTCGTCGAGGACCACGTCTCGATCGAGGACTAGGACTACTCGGTACGCGATGGGGCCACCTCGTCCACCTCGGGGAGGGGGAGGAGATGAGGCGAGAGAGCTCGAGGGGCTCTCGAGCCTAGAGGGCTGCACTAACATTGTATTATATGATTATTATTTTGTTGATAGAGGATTGAGTATGCCGAGGTACGCATTGTGGCATACCAATCCAGTTTTGATGATGTACATATATTGTTGATATATATATGATATGAGATATGTTTTTGATCACATGACTTGTATAATGGTATGATGCTTATGATGCTTTTTTGATTGATTGATTGATTTGATAATTCATGTAATTATGTCATTGGAAATATTATAATTTGAATGTCATGCTTGTAATTTTTTAAATGAAATAATCTGATGTAACAAATTGGTTGTTTGTGATGTGATGTGGTAAAAGATAAAAAGAGACTTCTAACAATAATTTCAAAGGACATTGTCGCTATTATAGACCATTTCATGGAGTCACCGCTCACTCGGTCGTCAAGCTAATCCCAGTATAGAAATATTGTTAAAAGTAAAAGAGTGCTTAAGAGACTGTCTTAAGACTTTGGTGCAATAGTGCAAATGAGGATGATGATGGTTTGTTTTCAGATTTTCATGAAAATAGTATGCATGAAATAATGTTAAAATGATTTTTGCTAGGCATAAATTCCTAAGTGTGATAAAATTTTTGGATAATTCTTTAGGAATTATACCATCATTGCAAAATTGAAGGTTGACATAATGACATGAAATAATGAAAATGTGCTTGCTTTTTAAAAGCATAATTTGTGTAACATAATGATTTAAGTCATATGGTTTTCATGATTTTTAATAAATGGGGAATAAAAATTGTTACAATGATTTGCGCTAGGCATAGAATATGTAGGTATAGACTTATACCATCATCGCGAAAATCCAAAAAAAGATAGTTTTATTGCATGGTTGATTTTTTAATAAACAGAAAATATGAAAATGAGGACTTGCGCTAGGCATAAAATTCCAATTTTGGTTTTGGAACTATACCATCGTCGCGAGAGTCAACCAGATATATATGTTTTGATTGTATATTTTGAAAGAAATTTTTGATTTTTCTATTATATAGTTGTCTTTATGGTAAACAACTGTACTTGATTTATTCCAAACAAGTTGCAAAAATAATATTTCAAATTATGTTGAAGACAAAAGTTAGATTTATAAGGAATCCCATGTGCATATGTGAATTCATTTCCAATCTTGATTTATCATAATGATACACAAAATCTCTCAAATACAAATGTGTGTGCAATTGCTTTGTGCATTTACCAGTTTTGAGCAAGATAATATGATACAAGTGATTTGAAGAAACCAAATAAGTGTTCATTAACCATGATGTAGATGCATATAACCATACTAGACTACTATGTAGGTCGGATTATCAAGAGCTAGCTAATCCATAAGGAGACATAGGTCTGTACAAAAGAAGGTCGCTAATGTGACAGACATATCACCACGCTAGGAGTTACCCAAGGCCAAGCGAGGTTGGGCACAAACCACCTGTTATGGGGCTTACCTCACAGTTTTCGAATAATTGAGAATTCCAGGGATTCAAGCTCATCAACCCTTCTTTTCTTTTCAAAGGGTAGGGAAAGGGATTTTATTGCTTTCTTGCTTTCTTTTGAACTTTGCTTATTTTTCTTTTTGTATTTTTTGCTTGATTTTTGAGATAGTGCTTGAAATATTGCTGTAATGATATAAAATAACATTTTTCTTTTCTCTTTTTTTTTTTGAACTTTTCTTTTCTTTTTCTTTTTGCTAGGGATACTTGCTCGGATTAGGTCTGTAGAGCAAGGGATTTTTATTATGGGTAGGGGTGAGCTTGTCCTTTTGCCAATTCTCAAAGATTCTAGACCATGTGCATGATAGGATAGCAGGGGAAACTTTTCGCTCAAGAAATCACTTCTACTATGTAGCAAAGCATAGAAATTACAAATATAATCATTTTATTGTGAAAAGATGTGCTTGGTTTAAGTAAATAACAAGATCAATTCTCTATGCTCAAACTTTATTTAATTGAATTTTGTGAACTTTGATATAAGAGAGATTAGTAATCATGCCAGATAAAATCAAGATATTTATTTTTGTGAGTGTGCAAGTGAGGGATTCCAAATAAATGCTAATTTATCCAAAATAATTTGAAACATATAACTGCAATATTTGTAAGAAAATATATATAAACACTTTTGAGAAGTTTTTGAGAATGTTGACTCTCTCTTTCTTCTTTATTTTGTTTTTTGTTTTTTTTTTTTTTTTTTTTTTGTTTTTGGTTTTATTTTTGTTTTTGAACAAATTTTTTTTTAACAAGTGCCATAAATAAATGCAACAAATAGTTTTGAAGATTTTTGATGATTATGAATGTTTTTGATGTTTTTGGATTTTTTTTTAAATTTGAAAGAAATACAAGATAGTAATTTTGAACAAATATATACAAGGATGAAATGACCAAATTTATGCATAGTAACGTTTAAGATGCAAAATATTCATGGGTTCTTTAAGTTCTTTACCATCTAAGGTAGATAATTTGTATGCTCCTGATTCAAATTTGGCAGTAATAATGTATGGTCCAAGCCGGTTGGGCTCAAATTTACCTTTAAGGTCCTTAGTTGCATTTGTATTTTTTTGATTTTCTTTTAAAACAAGGTCACCGATCTCAAAGGATCGATGACGAACTTTCTTAGCATATGATCTTTTAAGCTTGTTTTGGTAAGCACGGAGATGCTCCAAAGCATTGATGCATTTTTCATCTAGGAGTTCCAGTTGACTGAGTCTGCCAGCTCGATATTCATCTCCTACTTTGGTATCTTGAAGTAGCAGAGCCAAAGAAGGAACTTCCAATTCAAATGGAAAAACTGCTTCGACACCATAAACCAAAACAAATGGTGAAGTTCCCGTGGGGGTTCGAACACTAGTTCGATAGGCCCACAAGGTTGGATATAATTGAATGTGCCAGTCACGGCCAGTTTTATTGACTAATATTTTGAGAATTTTGATTAAGGTTTTGTTAGATGCTTCTACTTGACCATTACCCTGAGGATAATAGGGAGTGGACCAGCGATGTTGAATCTTATATTTTTGGCATAATTTTTTAACATCTTTATTTTTGAAACAAGTTCCATTGTCGGAGATGAGATTTGCAAGAATTCCGAACCTACAAATGATTTGATTAAAAATAAATTTAGAGACTTGTGTGCCAGTGCAGGAAGCTAAAGGCATAGCTTCGACCCACTTCGTGAAATACTCAGTGGCGGTTATGATGAACTTGTGTCCATCAGATGACACGGGATTGATTTTGCCAATAATGTCTAAACCCCATTTAGAAAAGGGCCAAGGAGATGAAATAGCCTGCAGCTCTTGTGCAGGTGCATGGACAAGGTCAGCATGTTTCTGGCACTTGTCGCAATGGCGCACATACTCATGTGCATCCGTTTCCATGGTAGGCCAAAAGTATCCTATCCGAAGGAGCTTTTTAGCAATGACACTACCACTAAAGTGTCCTCCACAGGATCCATCGTGGGCTTCACTCAAGGCTGATTTAGACTCTTCTAAGTTTAAACATCTTAATAGGATACCTTCAAAAGATCTCCTATATAAAGTATTGCCAATTATTACAAATCGACTTGCTCGTCGACGTAATAACCGATGTTGGTTTCTATTAGAATTGGCAGGGAAAGTCCCATTTTGGAGAAAATCAAATATGTCCGTATACCAAGGTTCAGGAGTAGTTTCATTGATTAGAAACACATCCAAAGGCTCTAAGCATGACTTATTTGAAGCGGGTTCCTGGAGTCGACAAATAATGATAGTGGCATATTCGTCATCTAACTCCAAGGGCAGGAGAGATGCAACCGCGGCCATAGCATCAGCTGCACGGTTGCTAGTTCGAGGAATAGCTTCCAAGGTAACTTGATCAAATAAAGACATTAATTGTAAAACATAGGCCTTATATGGGCACAGTTTATCATCTCTAGTTTGATAAACTTCATTAATTTGGTTTATAACCAGTTGGGAATCACCAAAAACTAAAAGGTGTTTAATTTTTAGCGCTAGGGCAGCTCGTAATCCAAGGATTAGAGCTTCATACTCAGCAGTATTGTTGGTGCAAGCAAATGTCAATTTGAAGGACAGAGGAATAAGATGTTTTTGTGGGGATATTAAAATAATACCCGCACCAGCCCCACTCATGCATCGGGCTCCGTCAAAGTATAAGGACCATTGTTCAGTATGGTCGGCCTCTAATTGAAGGCATTCATCAGGAAATTCGATGATGAGGGGATGGGTAGATTCTAAGGGTGCAGCAGCTAATTGATCTGCTATGATTTGACCCTTAACAGACTTTTGTCCTATGAATGTGAGATCAAACTCGCTTAGAGCAAGAACCCACTTGGCTGTGCGACCCGATAAATAAGGTCGACTCATGAGATACCTCAAGGGATCGTATTTGGCAATGACATAAGTTTTTTGACTAAGCATATAGTGTCATAATTTTTGCGTAGCAAACACGATTGCTAGACATAGTTTTTCTAATGCTGTATAGCGGGTTTCATAACTGATGAAGGTTCGGCTAATGTAATAATTAGCACGTTCTCTCTTTTCATCATCAAGTTGAGCTAACATAGCTCCTAAGGCAGAATCTAAAGCAGAAATATATAGGAGAAATGGGCGATCAGATTTAGGTGGTGAAAGCACAGGTGGATTAAGGAGGTATTGTTTGAGAAGTTCAAAAGCTTCTCTACATTCTATGTCCCAATTAAAAGGGACATCCTTCTTAAGGAGTTTAAGAAAGGGACCAGTTTTGTCCGCCGACTTATCAATGAAGCGACGGATGGCTTGAAGTTTACCTTGTAAACTTCGTAACTCAAATATATTAGTAGGTGCGGGCATATCAGTGATGGCCGCAATCTTGAGAGGGTCGATTTCAATACCACGTAAAGAAACTAAAACCCCTAATAGTTTGCCGGATTTAACTTCGAATATGCATTTTGTTGGATTTAATCGAATAAGATATTCTCGTAATCGATTAAAAACTTTTCTCAAATCATCTAAATGATTATCTTCAATAATAGAGCGAGCTATGATATCATCTACATAATCATGTAGGATATCATGCATCATATCATGAAAAATGTAGGTCATAGCTCGTTGATAAGTTGCACCTGCGTTCTTTAAGCCAAATGGCATCACTTTCCAACAAAAGGTACCCCAGGGGGTAATAAAGGTTGTTTTAGCCTGATCTTCAGGAGCTATCCTGATCTGATTATAACCGGAGAATCCATCCATTAAGGACATCATCCCACTCCCGACAGTAAAGTCAATGATTTGATCCATGTTTGGAAGAGGAAAGTCATCTTTAGGGCATGCAGCATTAATATCTCTAAAATCTGTGCAAACCCTAACTTTGGTAGCTTCTTTCTTGGTGACTGGAACTACATTTGAGATCCATTCAGCATAATCAATAGCTTGTATAAAGATAACATTCAGGAGTTTTTCTAACTCCCCTTTGACTAGCAGAGCCACTTTGGGATGCATTTTTCTAAGTTTTTGTTTAACGAGGTTTAGCATCCGGATGGACCACTAGATGATGCATGACTACGGAAGGGTCTAGACCTGGCATATCTTCATATGTCCAAGCGAAGACATCTTCATACTCTTTAAGAAATGCAATGTATTGTTCTTGTTTTTCTTGACTTAATTCTGATCCAATATTGATTATGTGAGGATTGTCCTCAGTTCCAATATTAATTTTAATGACGTTTTCTACCTCCATGTGTAGATCTCTTTCAAAATTAGGTGGGGCGGGTGAAACGCCCAATTCTTGTAATTCTTGTAAGGTTAATTTAGATAATTCATCTTGAGGATTAGTGGCCTCAAGTTGGGCTATAGTTGGTATAGAACCATCAAAATAAAATCCATTGTGTAACATCTCTTCAACAGAGACATCATGGAAGATATCTCCTTCCAACTCTTCATCGGGGTCGACAATCATTTCGGGGTAAGCTATGGATAGCATGTTACATGAAAACGACTGATTTTTAAGAGGCAAATGAACATGCCTATCCAAATAATCTTGATAGCATATGAGATGATCATCATCTTCAAAAGGAAAGGGTTGACCCTTACTAGGAAATAGGCCCACACCACAGCGGGGAGGCCACGGTTCTACCTCGAAAGGTTCTTTCATGCCATTTTGGAAAGGTCCCAAGCCTTTCCCTTTATATCCCATTTTAAGCATCATGGGTTTAGCTTTAATATAATCATTGGTAAAATAACACCGAGCATATCCTTCATGATGAGTTTTGATATTCCGAGGGATTCTTCCCCAGTCATATCCTTTATAAATGAAGGCACAACTCCCGACTTGGTAAGTACTTCCCATAGGTTGTGGGAGGCCCAAAGTACGAGGAGATGGCGGCAAGTTATTTAAAAGGATTGAATCTTGCATGAAAGCATTTGTTTTTTCTGATATTAAGGTTGTGGATAAATCTGGTAAAAGTTCATCAGAAAGGGCATAAGATGTAGAAGGCTTATTACCTATATCTTTAGATGTGGAAGGTATGATAGATGTGTCTATAGGTTTTGAATTTATAGGGATAGAACTTGAAGGATTGGTTGTAGATTTAAGATCTTTTTGAGGTTCTAAAATGATTTGTTTAGAGGGTTGTTGGTCTATATAGGAGGATGAAATTAATGGAGGGGAAATAGGTGAAGTTATGGGTGTGTGTTTCACAGTTTTAGATGAAAAATAAGAACTAGGATGTGTGGATGACGGAGCGGGGCAAAATTGCACTCCAACGGGTTCTGCCAAAGCACACATATCAAAAGGTCTAGGGTCACCATGGATAGTGACCAACTGATTTTTAAACTCAAATTTAACACATTGGTGTAAGGTTGATGGGACCGCTCGCATGGCGTTGATCCAAGGGTGACCCAAAAGTATATTGTACGATGCTGGGCAATGTACAATAAACACGGTTGTTTCTAGGGTTCTAGGACCAACTTGCAATGGGAGGGTAATAACTCCACATGTTTCTTGTGTTTCGTCATTAAAAGCTTTGATAATCATATCAATTTTCTTCATTTCATCACTTCTAAAGCCAAATCGTTGGTAGAAGTCAAAAGTGCAAATGTTTAGAGATGAGCCATTATCAATCAAGACTCGTTTGATAGCTACATCTCCAATTAGAGCAGTAATGTATAAGGGATTATCCTTATGTAAAGCTGTGTTGTGGGATATCTTTATCCCGAAAGTCAATACAATCAATCTCTCGAGTGATGATAGTATTGGCCATAGCTTCGGGTTGAATGTTTTGAGGTACCATCATTTGGCTCAATGTAAGCATCAACTCATCCCTATGGGTGGGAGAGGATCTTAATAAATCTAAGAGGGAAATTCTGGCCGTAGTATTGGACAATTGCTCATTAATATTGTAAGGGGGTTTAGGTTGAACAGTAGGAGCATGATTCCCTTTATTGGGGTTTTTCAAAACAAATGGAGCCGATCCATCGTTCTGGTTTGGTTCTTGTTGGGAATTTTGAGCTTGTTGTCGGGTGACGACTCCAATGGTACCTACAATGTTATAATGAAGACGCTGAACTGGTCTCGGTTGAGCATTGATGGCTTGTTCATTAGAAAGGAATATATTAGAAGAAGGTCGAGTAGTAACTCGTCTAGGAAATGGTTCTTCTGGAACCATAGCATCTGTGATGGGTTGAATAGGATCTGATTCGTTTTCAGAACTATTCGATTGGTTTGAAGTAATGTCTAGTTCACTTTCACTATCTGATTCTATATCACTAGAATCAAAAGTTTGAAAATTATGTAAGGGCCTGGTCGTAACCAGGGATAAGGTTGTGTCAAATATTTGAGGATCCTGAACAGGTAATTGTCCGCTAATGGTTCCTACATATCGGGTAGGAGGGGGAACATTATGATGTTCGATTTGATTGGCTACCTCTTTACCATGTCGTGGTAAAGGGTGTTGAAATATGTCTAGAGTTTGATTGGCATTTTGATTTTGATTTTGGGGAACGGTCTTTTGAGTATTATTAGGAGGGTTTTGTTTAGGTTGGAAGGCTTGCACTTCCATTTCATTATTGTCAATCAAATCCTGTATTTTATGTTTCAACCTTTTACAAGCGTTGGTAGAATGTCCAGGTCCTCTATGGAAATCACAGTGCAAGTCGGCTCTGTATCCGGGTATAGTTGGATCAGGTTCCCGGATGGCTGGTAATTGGATCAAACCTCTTTCGAGTAATTGAGGTAAAATAGTTGATAAGGGTTGGTTTAATCTAGTGAATTCTCGAGGAGGCTTGTCAGGAGGTTTCAATATAAATTTTTTTGTTGTCTTTGTTGCATTGATATTCGCAACATTCTTACTGTCAGTGACTCCGTCACCAACAACTTGTTTGTTTTTATATTGATTTCTGGATGTTTTCTCATCATCCTTCTTCCTAAGTTGGCCTCTCCTAATGAGGGCATCTTCTACTCTTCGAGCTAAATCTATAGCTTGATCGAAGGTAGTTAAGGTAGCAGTCGATAGCTCATAAGATATCTGTTCTTGTAAATTGTTGATGAAAATGTCCAACATTTCCCTATAAGGTAGCACAAAGTGCAGTTTTCCTATCAATTGCCTCCATCTAGCTAAGAAATCGGCAAAACATTCATCTTTGTCTTGTTTTAAATTGTATAAATCTTTAATAGTTACATGCCTCTCGATGTAGGCACTAAATTGATGGACAAATGATTCCGTTGTTTCTTCGAAGTTTCTCAAAGAATGAGTGGGCAATTGATAGTACCACTCTAATGCCATTCCACCTAAACTTTTTGGGAACATTTTTAATAATAGCAAGTCATCATGCGATATGTCATGACATGCTATCCTAAACATGCGAAGATGCTCTATGGGATCTTCGGTTCCTTTATATATAGGCGGGATGGGCATGGGAAAATGCTTAGGGTATGGTTGAGCTACAACTATGGGATCCAAAGGTTGACTACATATCTCTCGATAATTATACGAGGGACGGTAGGGATCTATCTGGTCCATACGCGAAGCTAACTGTTTCACCATGGCTTCCAGATTACTAGTTTGCCCCCCATATTGGTTCGGTAGGGCATTGACATGGGTTTTATGGGCATATGATGGAGGAACATGAAGATTAGATGCCATGTTACTATTGTGCAAATTATTGGTAGGAAAAGTATTATGAAGGAATTTTGAAGTTGTATTATGATGTATTTCAGATTGTTGAAAATTTGTATTTGGCTTCGTTTTAGGTTTTTGTTTACTTGAAGCATATTGCTCAATAGTTTGGCGGAATAAAGTAGTGAAGGAAGGTTTCTTTTGTGTGGGAATGATTTTAGGTTGAATAACAAGTTCCTTAGGAGGTTGGATAGCCTATTGTTTTGACATGTTTTGAATCATAGTGACCATATCCGTATTGGATGGTCCAGCCTTATCACTTTCTTGATCAATGAAAGATAAGGGATTAATGCGCACATCATACATATGTTCCAAAGCTGCTTGAGTGTCACTAATTTGCCCTTTATCAATATGAATTGCCACATTAAGGTCATCAATGTTATCACTGAGAAATTTCTTGAAATGATCTATGTTGTCAAAAGCAATAGTTCCATTTGGAGCTATTCTAGGGGATGAGGATCCATCCTCTTTAACACTTCCTTCTTGTTCCTTATCTTCACCTAGGTCATGTTCTGATTGAGCTAGAGTTTTTCCTTCCGAAGTTGGATCTTCAGGAAGGACATTTGGGTTTCCAGTTGTATCTTGTAACCAATCTTCTTCTTCTCCTAAAGTTTCTTTACCATTCCTAAGTTTAGGCATGGTGCTAAGTTTTGATTTTCAGCAAATATATATATATATATATATATATATATGCAACAAATTTAAGAGGTATATATTTACTATATACCTACTACAATATTTGAAATGAAATGTTTAAGTTTTTGCTATGTTTTTTAGTTTTTTTGTTTTTAGTTTTTCTTTGTTTTTGAAATAATATAATAAAGACAATCAACACAATAAATGCAAGAAATAATACTGAAAGTAATAATCTAGTTTTCTATAAACAATTTATAAATATCATTAATAGGCTCGAGTTGTTCAGGAGTCATGAAGTGTTCTTCTTCAAATTGAAAGTTTTCTTTTAAAAATTTGATGAAAAGAGCTATAGTGATATTGTCTGTTTCAGATGCTGGTTGATAAAAGTAAAGCTCATGGCAATACTCTCGATATAGCACAGCTCACGGAACTCTATTCCATCTTTCCCTATCTGTAAGAACAACCTCTTGGTCTTCTACACAACCTAGGAACTGGTGCACAATGGCTGCGTTCTCGAGGTATTCCTCGAAGGTGAACAATTCTGAAGATACTAGAGCTCTCCTATAAGCTAACCATCTATGGGAGGCTCTCTGAAGTTCATGATAAAAAACTAGTTGATGAGGATCCAGGATTCTATCTAGGACTAGCCTCTTGATTTGCTTAAGTTGTGTGGACCTAGATGAGATGAGACTAAGTCTTCTATCAAGTTCGTTCCACAAGAATTGATTTCTACTTGTTTCAGGCACATTAAGCATAGAATTGATTTCTACGGCTGCCAATTGGTTTTCTACATTTATAGTAACTGCTAATATTTTCTTAGGAGCTACCATCTAAACATGATTTTAAACTTTTAAATGTTTTTAAAATGCATCTATGTTTTAGTTGTTCTATTTTTTTTTGTTTTGTTTTTGTTTTTGTTTTTCAAAAGGTTATGATGCATTCACGTCGGGTTCACCAAAATGTATCGCTCCAAATTTTTCACATCCTTACCTTCAGGCTATAGGATCCGTGCCCGAAAGGGGGATGGGAAAAGGATGTCGCGGTACCTCGGACTGAGAGGACTTTGCGAAGGTCCCGCCTCTCAAGGGAGGTGTATTTTGATGATTTTTCGATGGATGGTGGGTTCACCAGGAAACATTTAATGGCAGTTTCCACGCCTAGGTTTGGAATGTGTTTTGATGTGTTCGTTTTTAACCTTAAGCATTCATATCCTAGGTTTGGCCAAATGAATCTAAATTAATCTAAATGAAAGTGTAGATTTAATGAATACAGAAAGCAGATTTAAAAATAGAAACAGAGAAATTACAGAAGATTAAAAGCAGAATACCTGATCCGGATGTCTGATGAAGATTCTGGTGTTTGAAGCAGTCAGGATCGTCTGGAATTCGATCGAATCATCTGAGATCAGACAAGATCATCTGAGATCTGATGAATTCATCAGACAAATTCGTCAAAGACCTACAAACAGAAAAATAGATGCAAAATACAAAGAATACAACAATGATAACAGAGGAAAATGATATAAAATAACAGTAGTGTTATCAAACTGAAACTTAGGCACAAAAATAGAAATAAATCATGCTAATTAGATGATAATTAGGATTTAATTATGCACTTAATCTAAATGGGTGAACTCCAAATGCAAAATAGTATAAAATACTAAATAAATTATCTAATTTGCAGAAGAAAATAGCAGAGAAAAGGTTGAGAAATGCAAACTTCAGGCACTGATTGCCTCAATGTGGACTACAGTCGAGATCGTCTCGCATCAGTACGAAATCGTCTCGCATTTGATAGGATCGCCTCCGATCTTAACAGGTTCATCGACGACGATGTATGCTTGCTCCGGCTAAAAAATAAGGTGGTACCTACAACAAAATTGATAGAGAACCAATGCAAAATAGAGTTTGAGATGTTTTAACGTGTAGACAGTCAGTTTACAGGGAATTTCAGCCAGGGGGTGCTAAGGGGATAGCTTAGGATTAAATAGGCTTAGGGGAGTAGTTAGGAGGTTGGAGATCATCCCAATTTGGGAGATCTCCAATGGGGGAGGGTCCCTAACGACGCAGACACGCTTCTGCCCGGATTGGAGACCCGTTGGAACAGAAGCTAATTTTGCAAAATCAGTTTTACGACAAGATCGTCTGGACGTCCTAGCCCAGACGAAATCGTCAGATCTGGGGCGATATCGTCTGATCGGCGACGATATCGTCAAACGGTCAAAACAACCTCTAAAAATGGCATGAAAAAGGGGGAAACGGATTACCCGACGGTTAACGGGCGGTTTGGGAGGTTAAATTTGAATTTTAAATTATTTACTAAGGTGAATGTAATTATTATAATTTTACTGCGCCAATTTTAGGGTGCTACAGAGGGTTTTGAATTAGTGAAATGGACAAAGGTGCCAATGATCTAGTAAATTTTGGACTTGGTAAAATTTTGTGAAAAAGGTGAAAAATAAAGGGGCTGCAGTTTGATGATCACCATAACCTAGGTTTTTCTTAGAGAGAAAAAATTAAAGGGAGTAATGAAAAAAGGGTTTTTATCTTACATGTAGAAGAAAAAAATTAATGAACCCTAGAAAAGTAGGAGATTAGTTGGTTTGCACCTACTTGGTAAAGAGGGACTTTTTTCAGTGACTATTCTCATCTTGTGCACATAGCTAGATGTTGGATGACGATAGGGATAGATTGACTACATGGGGCTTCTCTTTTGGTAGTTTCTTGAGGCAATGAAAATTTTGGGTCTTCCATCATCATTTACATTAAAACAAGAATTGTAATTAGGGCTCAAGCTGGTTGGTATCAAGGCTTTGTAAACCCCATATGACAAATAGGGATCACCTTAGTGATAATAGCAATAGGTCACAATAGGTATTTTGATGGGTCAATGACTTTTATCATGTAGGAGTAGGATTAGGATTTTTATGGAGTTGTAAGAGGTATTAATTCTCAAGTTAAAGAAATAAAATATGAAAATGTTTGCTCAAACCCATTATTTATAGCCTTTGCTCGACCAACCTCTATATTTGTGGCATTAATTCATTTTCCATTAAATAATTTTATTTGGCCTATGTGCTTTGCTAACAATTTGGTAGAATTTAAGTGATGTCATCATGACATGACTTTCCCTTCAATCTTCTCTTTGAATTTGATGAATCAACAATTCCTTGGATGACATCATCATCTTTTTTAGACTTATCCCCTTATGACATTGATGGATCAACACTAATCATGCTAATGTTATTAGGTACCTTCATAGCCTAATGGGTTGACAAATTGCATTGTCATTAGGGTGACATCATCTATTTTTCCACCTTTCTCTCTTCTAAGTGTCAAACATTTTAGGACTACATTAGCTTGATGCTACATATCTAAAAAATTACACCATTTATTTGATGGAACAATGCTTTGGGAGTAATTATACTTTATGTTTTTGAAATTGATGAAGAGCTAGGATCTAATAAATAATTGATTTAATCTCTAGTGAAAGGCAACAAAATATCTTTGATTTTGGCATGACGTGAATCTCAATATCCAAACAATTGTTGAACATGTTTGGAGAATCACAAGGATCTTAACATAGCTAAATATACTTACTTTGATTAATTTTCTGATTCTTACCTTTTGGTATAGCCAATTCCTTCTAGAAATGGAATTAAGAAGGGAACTAAGTTTCTCTTTAATATTTTTACCTAGGAGAGGGGGGAATTTTTTTGAAGGCCAAAAAAATAAAGAGAAAAATAAAAAAAAATAAAAAAGGGAAGTGTTATGTATTTATTTATAAAGGGTTCTTTTCATTGCATGCCTACATGGGGTGTAGGTGTTGCCCATTAACTAGGACAACATATTCCCTCCTATTATGACTAACTTATATGCATTAGGTACTTGGACCTTGATGATTTGATAAGGCCCATTCTAGAATGAATCAAACTTTCCATGTTGCCTTGGCTTGGTCCTATCCTCATCCCATTTCATTACCAAATCCCTTATTTTATTGGGACATTTGTGACATTCCTATCAAACCACCTTTTGATAATCTATCAATGATGTACAAATTATTGGAAGGTCTTATCTCTTTCTTCTTCAAGCTATAATAGTGCATTGAGACATGATTGTATGGATAGAATATTTGTATATTTGAACTCCAACTACTATTACATTTGGAATGAAGGGATTTCTATATTTATAGGTAGCATTGCTTCTTTCCTAAACATAAAATTTTAGGAAGAGGTCCCAATTGATGCTTTATGAGTAACTCTACTAGTCCACACTACTTTCTTCAACTTAGTATGCCAATATATTTCTGACTTAGTGATCCTCCTCTTTAGAATTGTAATCATATTTTTATTTGTAAACTCAACTAAGTCATTGCCTAGTGGGTAATTATCTAAGGATGTCTTAATAAGAAACCCATATTCTAGTGTAAATCAAAGCAAGTATGCCCTAGTAAATAGAGTGGCATTATTAATGATTATTATTGAAGGTAATCCAAATTAGGTTATTATATCCTCCATTATCTAGATGATAACATTTTGGTTTGTAGCTTTGATTGGAATGGATTACACCCATCTAGTAAAACAAGTTATTACTATTAGGACCCAACCATGCCCTACACTAGACATAGGGTTGATCTTTCCAATAAAATATAGCCCTCATTGTTGAAAAGGTTCTATGACCACAATAGGATTTAATGCCATAGGGTTTTTCTTCTTTGATCCACCTAGATATGGAATACCTCACAATTATTTACTCATTGGAAGTAGTCCATGAATATAGTTTTACAATAGTATCCTGCTCTCAAAATTTTATGAGTCATCACTTGAGCAAATTAGTGATCTCATTCATCATGATATTTACTCAAGAGGTATTTAAACCTTTCTTCATCTATACACCTTAGCAATACACTACCATAGCCTCTCCTAAAGAGAGTATCATCTAGCTACATAGTCCATAAATTTTAATTTGAACTCATCCCTTTGTTTAACTATCAAACCTTTGGGAAACTCTCTAGTTAGCATATAATTCTTGATGCCACCCATCAATCCATTTAAATACCATCAATAAAATTCTTCAATCAGTGCCACCTATTTACCTATACAAGCCATGTCTAGGTTTTCACACATGGCCATTCCTCTTACCATTTTGGTTTATTTTATTTCTATGTCAAACTCTAGGATTTTATCAATTCATCCTACTCTTTTCTCTCCTAATTCACCATGGAGGACCATGGACCTAACATCTAGATGTATGAAAAATATGCTAGTCTTGCTCTAAGATAAATAATACTTAAAATTTCCTCAATGCCTCATTAGGTACCTAAGTATATGAATGTGGGAATTAAATATAATATTGTATTATGGCATAGGTCACACAAAATTATAATAATATATAACATAGTGCCATATTATAATAGTATACACTTTGTAACTCATGGAAGGTGAATCACCACATGGGTGACCTTCTAAATCATGGAAGGTAACTGTTACATTCTTGTATAAAGGAAGATGTAACCCCAATTGTAAATAAAGTAATATGAAATATTCTTTGTAAGAGTCTTGCATCATGAATTAGAAATATTGTGGAGCGATTCCTTCCTTGAGTATTTTTTGGTGTTTCCCCACCTCAAGGACATTATCTATTCATTTATTACATTCTAATCAATATTGAGGAAGTAATGGCTATTTGAAGTTGGGTTCTTTATGATGTTTTTCGGCTGCATGAAATTTAAAAACAATTTCATATCAATTTTTTTAGGAGTCTTTTTTAGAAGCTTCTTGCACTGTTGTGTATATTATTTTAAATACTATAAAAATGACTGCTCATTTATCAAATTCTAATAATATTTAAGTATCTATAGTTTTTTAAAGTTGGTATTTTGAGGCTATTTTTGGGTTGTGTAAAACATTTATGCGAAGGAAAAAAATCATCTCTCTCGATCCATGTAAGCAAATCAATTGCTGCTTGTTTTGTTTTTAAAAAAATTAAAGATTCAATCTTTTACTAGAAGGAATAGATGGGATTTGAGAAATTCTATTTTTGAAATTTTCTATTTATTTAAACCGTAACTGCTTTGAATTTTATTTATTTATTTTGGGTTGAGGTCATGGAGTTGCCAATATTCATAGGAAATGATGATAGTAATGCTTGGGAATGGTGGAAATTTTTTAAGTCTTTAAATTCTTCTAAATTTTTATGGAGATGTGAGTTTTATGCTTATTTACAAGGGGAAGCTTTATCTTGGTTTATGGACTTTGATAGTGCCCATAATTTTTCATACACATGGAAAGAATTTGAGATTGCATTTTTAATTAAATGGGGATTGAGGAAAAAGATAATAATGTGCAAGCTAAGGAAACCATACCTTTTGTGTCAAATAGGCTAAACAATGGTCGAATAGATTTGTTTGAGTCTAAAAACTTTATTTTTAGGTTCATGGTTGTATTCAAAATAATATATATATTGTTTCCATTAACCCTAACAACAAATATAATTTTATCAATATGTATTTGGCTAAGAGATTACACGTTCTAACATAGAAAATCAAAGACACAAAGCTTGAGGGTAAGAATGTTTAAATTTTTGAATATTTTAAGATAATCATGGATAAATATGTTTCACTCACCTTTTTATGCTCTTGATATGGGTGATATGGATATTATTCTTGATATCCTTGGTTGCATTCTTTTGAAATTGTTAACAAAAATGTGTAAAATAAATTTATGAAGTTATTATACTAGAAGAATAAGATAACATTACAAGATATTTCTCAATGTAATGAAAAACATGTAGATATTGTAGGGGAAAAAATAAAGAACAAAAAAAAACTAAAATAGAGTCCAAGGAGGAGGCATTGATAGAAATCAAAGAAGAAGCAAAAGAAAAAGATGAACCAAAATAAGGGAGCAAGAGAGAATAATAAAATAAAGTGGAACAATAGGCTAAGGTTGTAGCATATCGCCATTCACATCACCATGAGAGGTGACAATGGAGACATGGCATAGAGCAACAAAGGAACTATAATGGACATACATAGAGCTCTAGGAGCAAAAACTACCACCAATCAAGATTTTATTTGAATGGAGGGATAATCAAGATTGGTACAAATTATCATCATTCTTTAGAAGATCACATTATTTAGTTTATTCTTATGTTTTGAGGATGAAACATTTTTGTAAGAGGGATGGAATGTTAGTGTACGATCCCAAAAAATATGCACCTAAGCTATTGACATCATTGTACCAAAGATAAAGCAATAAAGCATGTAAAACAATGAATTAACAAGAATATGTGACTTTCTTTTATTAAATCATGGTGAATCTCGGTTACAAGTAGGTCCCTCTAAGGGATACCAATTTGTGATACAATGATTACAATATTTCAAATCCCCTAAATGGGGTTGGTGCAATCCGCAGGTTCTCTAGATTTGACATGAACTGCTCAAGGCTTATGGATGCCTTCTTATCACTTGCTTAGAGGAAATTGATGTCAAGAATACTTCAAAGATGTCAAAAATATGTTATCTACATTAAATAAACAACATAGCACAATTAAGAACATATGAGGCCTCTCATGATGAGGCACTTGTTGAAGATTTACAAAGAATATGATAAATATGCAAAGAAAGCATAAAGACTTATAAAGATAATCACCAAATCTCTAAATTATGATAAAGCATGCTAGGAAAATAGTAAATCTAGCTAATCTGATGCATAATTTATAATTAAAACAAGAAATAGATATACTCTAAGAAGACAAGTACAAATTAGTAAATACGATGAAATAAGAACAAAGCTACCTCTAATCTCTAAAATTAACCATACAAGAACATAAATGAAGGCTAATCTAAAGCATATCTACCTAATTGCATACTTGAAATGAAATTCCTATGGCTAAAATGAAGGAAATTGAGTATCAAACCCTAGTTGGGGATTTCAAACACATTTGGCTCTGTTAGCTATGACTGACAGCCGCAACTAAGGTGAAAGTGTTTTTTCTCTTATAACCAGGGCTTACAACTGCTAGTTCCTTTGAGGAATTGATGATCAAGGGTTGCTTCATCATTTTGTAACAGGTTGGTGGTGAAGTTCACTCAAATTTTCAATGGATGTGGTTCAATTCATAAAGCTTACTCCTCAAGCTCCTATGTTTCTCATTGCTTCAAACTCAATCATAATTCTCCAAATTGGTAGCATGTAAAAACTCCTCGAGGGTTGTATGTGGCTCCCCGATTTGGTAGGGCTTCACTGCATTTGATTGAAAAACTCTTCTCCTATTTCTCCCCAATTTGAAGAGGGTCTTATAGCACTCTCAATTCCTAATCCTAGCTTCCTTGGGAAGCCAAGATCAAGAACTAGGAGGTTGGAGCAGTTGGAAGGAAGAATCTAGAAGCTTCCTCACTTGAAACCATTCAAAATCCACTACCATGGCTGTCGTAACTAATTTTATCTTGGCTTGGGAGTCTGTGATAGTTATAGAGCTAGTCGCGACTCCTAAGCACAATTAGAATCCTAGTCACAGGTGTTAGCCATGATTGAGATATTAGCTGAGGGTGTCACCCATGGCTAAGGTTGAATAGGCCAAATATGCCTAAATTGAGTGGCTAGAACCACTACTTTGTCTTTGAAAGGTCCAAGATCATTCATATGGTCTACAAGGATACCCATATGAGTAGTCTCCTAAACACGATGTGTTTTAGGTGTCTACATATACCCCTTTTGGGATGCGTTGTGGGAACACAACACTGAGAAAAAATAGACCACCTAAAGCCATGTTGTAGGTTGAATGATGATCATTTATCTTATCAACATTAGATGCCCAATCCTGCAAAAGGATGCACATCCTAGAATCATTTCTTCCAAAGGGATGGAAGGCTTAATTTGCAAAGCTTTCGCGTGTCCACGGTGATCGGGTAGCTAGTGCTATGCTTGTTTCGATAGGTGGAGAGCTTCAAGATTAACTTTCATATTTGCTTTTTGCCCCAACAAAGGGTAATATTATGATAGTTATTGGTAATGATTCATAATACGAACGCAATTTACAATATCGAGTTATCTTTGTTGAATTTTAGTATGATTATTGATATTATGACTACCCCCTCAAGCGATGAGTAGATGAGGGAAGAAAAATTAATGAAGTGACATGTCGCTTGACCAAGATGAATAATTTGGATAATTTAAGACTTTTGCATTTTCTTATATGGCTAGGTCTAATTTAGCCGAGATTTCAACCATTCATAGTAATTGTACATCTCTATCCCATGGAGCAGTTTGGCCACAATGGCCTTCTTAAGGAATCAATATGATAGCAATTCCAATTAGGCTTGTGTTGAATCACTATAGTAGATGATTTGTTGAACATGTCATAGAAGAAATTCAATGAATGCCTTGTTCCCGTGGGGTAGTCCGGACTTCATGGCCTTCTTCGGGATTGAAGTGGAGTTATTTCAAGTCAATAATGACTAATTTACCCCAAATGACCTTATGGTAATTTATTCATCATACCGGATTATATTGAGCGTAAGCCGCTGCAACTGCCAAGTGTGTAGAAAAAATGACTGAATATGAGGTACATTTGAATTTTGATTTATATGGTGTTTATTGTTATTTTGCAATTTTTGAAGGTTTTTGGATAGTTGAATATTTTTAATTTGACAAATTAAAGTTATCCACGATAAAAATTTGGAAGTATTTATTGTGTTCTGCTAGCCACAGTTGTCAGTCGCAACCAATTTTATCAAATTTCTTAGCCATAGTTGACACTCGTGATCGACAAACCCTAATTATGCACCCACAGTTACCAGCCATAGGTAAGGGCCAAATGGAAAATATATAAAAAAAATATTTTACCATTTTGAATTTCATTATTTCCAGTTGCCCATAACTGATAGGATAGCTTTGAGAGGTGAGGTTGGAAATTTGATACGAAACGTTACCACATACCTTACCCATTTTGATGGTTGATCAACCAGAGACGTCCACCAGTGGTAGAGTCGGTGCTACAAAGGTAGCATTACGAGCCTCTTCCTTCCATTTACCAACTTTTAAAATGAACCAAATTAATTAATGGTGTTAATGAACACATTAAACTGTTGGCAATGAACCACACCTTAGTTAGGATTAGTCTAGGCTATATTAGTGGGTGGGTTTTATTTTTTTTGGATTTTTTGGGGTGGGAAATGACCTCACAAAGGGTATTTCTCATAGCTGCGGGTGGCAACCGTGACTCCCAATTGATAAGTTTTGGGTTGCAATTGTCAACCGTGGATGAGGTCAAACATCAATAGTAAGAAATTTGACCGTTGATGTTGGCTACGGGTGACAACCGCAGATAAGCAACATTAGGAAAAAACTTTAATTTTTTTTATTTTTCTATTGTTTGACTTGAATTAATTGATTTTTTTATCTTTGCAAGTTCAAATTTTGATTTTTTTAACATTTTGTATTATTTTTGAATTTTTGAAAGGTTTTTTTTTTTAATTTGTTTGGACTTTTGAAGTACATTTTAATTATTTTTGTGATTTTGATCATTTTTGCATTATTTACTTTAGACTTTGATTGCTAGAGCGTGAGATTCAGATCTCCTCTACGAACTCCTACTTGGACTAAGTGATGCCAACCAATATTGGTTCAGGGTCATAGGCTTCGAATATGTGTTATGATTACCCTCTATCCAGGCTGACCAAGCCTACATGACTGCATTGGCCCATTATTGGGATGCACAAACTAATACATTCCACCTTCCCACTAGAGATATCACTGTGACTTTGGAGGATGTATACCGCATCTTCTGTATCCCCATTGATGACGAGACCATCACCTCTTCACCTATTGAGGTGAAACCCATAATATTTTAGAGGATTTTTGATGCTAGATAGGATGAGGTGATGGCTAACACATATCATGTTGGGGTGTCCATTGAGCACTAGTATCGGGGCTAGGTCTTCTCATGGCAGTAGGTTGTGCTTATGCACATCATCATGCAGGTTATGCTACCAAACACTTTAGGAGGTATGTTCCCTTGCAACCTCCTGGCCAGGATACAGGATATGATAGCTAGCACTATTAGGGAAGCACTGATTCTTTCCTAGGGGAGTTTTCTCCTCACGTAATTATATGATGAGCTATATAGTATCACACTGTGAGGGAGAGCAGGAGTAGGATGCAGCTTGTTGCTCCAAATATGGACATGGGAGCATATCAGCATTGATCATCCTAGAGGACTGCCCTTATGTATTAGTGATATCGCATAGGATTCGTAGTGCCACATAATTTACTGGACTAGAGAGACAAAGACCTACAAAAGCAGATCATGTGTAGGGAACCTCCAGTACTACATGGATCAGCTGACAGGGCTACGGGTAGGGTAGGTCATCTAATGCCTGTATATGGACTGTCCTTCATGGGAGGTGAACCACTACTTAAGGTGGATGATATGCGACAGATGGTTCATCGTTCATAATTACGGTGTGCAAGAGTTATTTCATTTCTCGTGCATCTCTTGACAATTTGGGATATGTTAGGATATCCTAATAGATCTAGTCATCTACCACCACATTAAGATGTATACTCAACTAGTCTGGCCCTAGGTGACCCCATTAGATGATGAGGATGATGAATTCTAAGACTCAGGGTTGGTTGATGCAGGGACCACGGGAGACTATGATGTCTGGTGGACTACCAGGCTATGGCAAGGTGGTGGTCCTCTAGGTAGATCTAGATATGGGACGATCATAGAGGGTGTAGGTGATGATACTAAGGTGTGATAAGTTCACTAGAGGATAGAGGGTGTATGAGATCAGGCTACTACATTAGAGGAGGAGGAGCCAAATGATGAGGTGTTCCATCTCAGGGCCCAGGTAGCTAGTCTAGAGGCACAACTATAGATGATGTGAACACAGATCCTGGAGAGAGATACCTTCATTGCGACCTTGCAGGCTTAGGTGGGTGCACTGCAGTCTCAGCTTTCATAGGGACATGCATAGTGGTGGGGGTATTAGGAGGAGAGAGTATCCTTCTAGGCACATATTTCCATAGATAACATCGATATAGATAATATTACTAGGAAGTGTGATCTTATTAAGTCTCAACTAAATTTTAGGACTGTAGATCAAGACCTACTCAGGATAGTGAGGGGAGATCTCTTGACCTCTCAAGCTATTCCTCCAATACCAGCCATACAAGGACTAGCAAGGCTAGACATGGCTATAGAGATCAAGAGACTACAAGATCTAGTATCAAATGGTACTATACGGTATGCTTCAAATGTAGTGCATATTGCTCTCCTCGAGGGTGAGTTTAGACGACGAGGTGGTGTAGTACTTGAGATATCTACAACATCAACATATCAGAGGACTAGGAGGAGTGATATGGGGCAATCATCAGCACAACCCAGTCACAAGATAGGTGGCAGGTCAGAGAGGTCCATGGGCACCAGCTCTAGGCAAACTCATAGAGAGGGGGGAGATGGTAGAGGAGACCAACCAGGGGGTGCAGGCCCAGTTTAGTACAAATTTTGAGAGATATACACCATTTTTGGGTGTAAGGTCTGAGAACCTATGCAATTGTAGCCTATGATTATTTTTGATGTACCTCTATGTACTTTTATCTACACATAAATATGATATTGTATTTGATGACTCGTTACATATGTATTATGTGTTTGATTTTATGTTCATGTTTATGAGATGCATATGGATGCAATGTTGACATGCCTTGATTACTACAATATGATGTGATGTATTGATGACATGCATTAACAAGATGATTTATGTACTATTAGATGCTATGATCTAGATGTGTAGATGGACTATGTATGTATGCATATATGGATGTAATGCTAGATGTTAAATGCATTTTTTATTTTGATTTAATTGTATGCATCTAATTTATATTGTTATGATATGATGAATGTAATGTATGTAATTCATTATTTACATGATGATGATCTAATGTAAATGAACTTGTATGCTTTAATCACTTAAAACATAAGGAATGAATGCAATATGAGTTTAACAATCTAATGGATGACACCATATAATGTATAAAAATCATGAATGAAAATGTTAAATCTTATCATAAGAATTAATCATTTTAACATCCATATATGAAATGATGAGTTGGATAGATATGTAGTGATTTAGGATATGAGATGTATTGTTGCTATTAGGAATTTTTAAGGTTTTTCATGAGACTCAAACACCCTAGTTGACTTGTCAAAAGTTGTATAATGACTATACTAGACTACTGAAAAGATCAAGTTGTTGTAATGAAGACCAATATAATCATTATCCCTATGTGTACAAATTAATATATTATATGAGACATGAGACTACCTCATTGTCAGGTAGGATTCATTCAACCCATTGTTGTAATGAGGATCACCAAATTTTCACCATGATACTAGGTTTGGACGTAGTTGGACTATACCACTAAGTAATACAGGCCACCCAAATCTAGCTCATTTATAAATTGCGTAGACCTACCCCAATGTCAAGCGGGATTCATTCATCCCATTGTTGTATTGGGTATAACTCTATGGTTTCAAGTAGTGATCATTCTAGGGATTCAAGCTCTTCACCCTCTTATTTTCTTTTGACTTATTGGGATACTTGCTCATGCTTAGTAATGAAAATCACTATGTATTTTGTTTTTTTGTTTTTATTTTGTTTTGAGCAAGGGATTTGATTTGATTTTGGGATTTTGCTCCTTTTTTTAAGCAAGGTATTTCTTGGGTAGGGGGGATCTTATAATTTTGCCAATGATCAACCCTCTAGACCATGTGCATCACAAGATAAGCAAGTAAAAACCTTTCGCTTAAGGTGACTAGGACCACTTTGTAGTGTTCATCCTTCCTTGTCCTAATTAGGATTTTTAATGTAGTTAATTAGTGATGGGATTTTGATATATGCTAGGTGCTATCAAAACTAGACCTCATATCCAAAAGCAAAGATATATTTCTACAAAATCTGAGAAGATCACTAGGTATGGCTGAATGATCGAAAAACCCTAGTATATTCCTTATAGCAAAAAGAGGGGTTATGTTGAAAAACACAATTAATCACAAGGGTGATGGATGATGATGATGCATGGATGCATGATTAAAATACAAATGTGGTGTCATTTGTAATATTACAAACACAACCTATCCTAATGCAAGTGCGATGAACGAAAATGCCTAATTGCAATGCAATTAAATGAAATGCATGTGTAAAATAAAATGCACAATGCAAATGTTTTTGTATTTTTATGTTTTGCAATATTTTTGAATTTTATTGAATTTTAATTTTTATGTATTTTAATGTTTTTCATGTTTTTGGATTTTGAATATTTTGAATGTTTTTGAATTTTTGAATTTATGCATGGAATGCCTTAATATGAAGGATATTGAGAGGTTTAGGCTTTTCAACACCTTCAAGTGATGTTAGGTGATATGTTCTAGGTCTCATTGGCTCTGAGATGATATATGGACCTAACAAATTGGTCATAAATTTATCTCATAAGTGCGATGGCAGGTTTGAGTTATGTTGGTTTTCTTTTAGTACAAGATCACCAACTTTAAAGTCGCTCAGATGGACTTTATTGTTATAGGCTCATTTTAGGAATTCTTGATAAACTCAGAGATGCTCAAGGGCATTCACGTGACGTTCATCAAGAAGCGTTAGTTGATTGAGGTAATCTTACTGTGCAGTATCATCATCGATGAACTCTTTCAATGTGATGCGTAGGATTGGAATCTCCAAATCTAAGGTCATAATGGACTGCATGCCATGTACTAGTGAAAATAGGGTTACCCCAATGGGCATTCGTATACTATTCTTATAGGCTCATAATGCAAGGGGTATCTGGATGTGCCAATATTTGTGGTTCTCTTGAACATTATTTTTCAATATGGCTACCACTGTCTTGTTTGAAGCTTCAGCTTACCCATTTTCTTGCGGATAGTATGGAGTCATAAAAATGTGTTGTATATTATATTTGGATGTCAAAGCCCTTACAATTTTATTTTTGAATGATGTTCCATTATCCGATATGATCTTGGATGGTATCCCAAAATGATATATGATATTGTGAAGTATGAACTCCGCAATACGTGCTCCTATTTTCATTGTCAGAGGAATTGCTTCCACCCATTTTTTAAAGTACTCAGTAGCCATTATAATGAATGTATGTCAACCCGATGATGGGGGAGAGATCTTAACAATTAAATCAAAACCCCATTGAGCAAATGGCCAAGCCACTTGAATGGGTTGTAAGGCTTGTGATGGCTAAAGCAACTTGGAAGTGCAATTATGAAATAATCAAAAATCATTCATTAACAACATTAAAATTGAAGCTAATGTTAAATAACATACAAAATAGTAAAACCAACTATTCTCCCTGATCCACGCTAATAAATGCACCATAGGAGGTATAGAGTTTGGTTTAGAATTGATAACCTAGGATATTTAGGAATTACCCTAGTTTACCATTAGATATTTGAAACAGTAAATATCTATATGGTAATTAGTAAAAAGTAAATGTAATAACCTATGTAGTATAATGCAATATACTACCTATTTTACCTAGTGGAGTAAAAAGGGTAAATATCCCAAAGAATGGAATATTACTCTAACATCCCCCTTATTACATTATTTGGGTAATGTATACCTATCCTCCTATACAAAAATATTTTGGATAAAGTATATAACTGCCCCAATATAGTGGAAGAAAATGTCGATCTGCTGGTTCTTGCTCTGTCATAGTGCTCTGACTTCTCCTAAGCAAAAAGTGGGTCATTCCTCACTTTGTCTTCACATCAACGAATGTCCTTATAGTAATCTCATGATCCAACCAAATTGCATGGGTAACTAGCCACTGCAATCGCTAGGTATATTAGAATAGATCACTTCATACGAGGTTCATTCAGTTTACAATATGATTTTGTAAAATATAAGGTAGCTAAGGTATCGGTCGCTGTCGAAAATGCATCCTTATAAGTTCCCCCATTCTTGTTGCAAAATATGTTGTAATTAATTTTTGAAAGAAGTATGACTAAGGTGTCGGTCATTGCTGAAAATGCACCCTTATAAGTCTTCTTCCCTTTTTACAAAAAATTGTGAAGAAAATAAAATATATCCCCCCTTAATTGCAAAATATGTGCAACCTAAGAAGCTTTGTGAAGGATTTTACAAATATTGCCTCCTAGGCAATTTTACACCAGAAAATTCCCTCCTTTTGTTACAAGAACTTCAAACAATGAGATTTTGCTATTTATGAAGCCTAAAAAGAGGTACAAAAACCCCTTTATTACAAGTACTTCAAACAAAAAAAATATGCTATTTATGAAGCCTAAAAAAGAGAGAGTGAAAATGGTGATTGCTCAAGGTGACAAATGTGTTTTCCCTCTACAATATTGTCTTAGCAAAGAGCACTCTGTGTGCTTTTTCTGAACCAAAATCAAAATCATAACTAGACACTTCACTAGCAATATTGCCTTTGTTTTGCTTCTGTGTTGTGCCTTTATATTTCTTGTTTTGCTTGTTTTTGAACCAACACCGATTGGTGTCATGGTTGTCCTTTTTACAATACGAGCAAAACCTCTTTTGAGATTGCTTTTCCTTACCTTTTTAGGATGATCCTCCCTTTTGAAAGTTTCCTTTCTTCTTATCACCCTTATTGTTTGAATAAAGTGCATTGTTTGACACCATCATTTTGGAGTTGATTTGCTTCCTCAGTTTGAAGCAAATTGACTAACTCCACAAAGGTGACAACTCTTTGTGAAATATTAAGGGATGTAATCAACATTTTGTAGGTTTCGAGAAGAGCTCTCAAAATTACTGAAGTCAAAATGGTGTCTTCAACTTTGGCCCCTAAAGCATTAAGCTTAGACTTCAGATCTACCACTCTGCATAGGAATAGCTCTACTATTTCTCCAGATTTCATATGAAGAGTATGAAGTTGTGTTTGAAGGTTAAGAATCATGGATTAATTCTTTCCCTCAAATATGGTAGCTAAGGCATCCCATGCCTCCTTGCCATTTTTAGCTTCACTAATATGAGGTTGGATATCATCAATAATAGCTAGCAAGATAAATAAGGAAAGTCTTTTATCTTTTTTATCATATGATGTTTGATCTGCTTCAGGTGATGTGGGTCTAGTCTCATTGCCAGCCACAATGTCCCACATATCCTCTACAGTTAAAATAGCTCTCATCTTAGTTTTCCAGGCAGAATAACTTGAACCTTTAAGGAGTTGGATTTCATTGAGATATTTGTTCATCATTGCCATGGTGAAGGTTTCAAATTGATATGACTAAGATAACTTTATCTTACAGTATACCCTCAAAAGAGTATATGGAAGATCTTAATTTGCTCTTTAATATATTTAATAGCACCTGCCTTAACACCCTTTAAAAGGGATGAAAAGTTTGAGGAAATTAAGCCAAATAAATAGAGCAAATTAAAGGGATAGATTTTGGAAGACTTCTGATTTTGCTCTCTAGGATATGTAATGGCACCTGCCTTAACACCCTTCAAGAAGGACGAAAATTTTGAAGAAATTAAGCCAAACAAAGAGAGTGAATCAAGGTGTTTGGATTTTGACCTTTGATGGGGAGTAAAACTTGACTTGTTTATCCTGTGCAAGGTGTAGCACAATTTTAGTGAAGTTTGGGTTTATGAAATGCTCTTCAATGTTCTTATGATTGTTTAATTGCATACATAAACATGATGGTTAGTGCAATAATAAAAAAGAGAGCAACCCAAATTGTTATCACTATAGGTGTCGAATGCAACCAAAAATGCACCTAGTGTAGTCAAGTTTAAGAAAATGTGTCGAGTACAATCGAGAATGCACCTTTCTTACTCTGAAATATCCCCCCTTTTTCTTTACAATTTTGCAAAAAATATAATCACAAATGTGACTTCTATCCCCCTTTAATTTTTATAAAATTAGAAATCAGAGCACTCCTTTCAAGACAAGTCGACACACGACCCACGTTTGAAAGGCTTCTAGACCAGTCGACACATGACTTGGTTTATGTCTTCAACACTCGAGCATTAGGATCAAAAAATAGGTTCAAAATTCTTCTCAAGTTTACAACAAAAAAATTGCAATTTTATGTCTTATATCTCCTTTGTGAAGGAGAAAACAAAAGCAAATATTTGGTTTTGTTGCAAAAAAAATGACCTTTGTCCTTGCCCAATTTTGAAGTGTTTTGGTTTTGCAATAGAGGTTTGAGTTTCTATGTCTTTTTATCTCCAAAAAAAATGTTTGAAGAAAACTATAGAACTTTGAGGATGTATTGCAAAAAAATGTTGAAGAAATCCTTTGTTTTACAAAAAAAAATTGATTTGTTTGTCTCTTTATCTCCATGTTTGGAAGAAAACTAAAGCAATTATATGGCTTGATTTTGCAAAATATTGTTTGGAGATAGCAAATTTCTAAGGTTTAATACTAAAAAAAAAAATAATGATAAAAAATTTATATAATAAATATTTTGAGGGGAAAAATAATAATAATAATATGTTCAAAATGATTTTAATATCCTCAAAATATACTAAATTATATAAAAATATAAAAAAAAAATTAAAGTAATGATTTAACCTTAAAAAAAAAAAATTGTACCTTTTATGTTTTGAAATCCTTTGTCGCATGCAGAAAAAATGTCCTTTGCGAGATTCAAGCACTAGACCTACCGTTGTCAAGGCGAAAGCCTTGACCACTGCACTGTTGGGGCAGCTTTGAAAGTCATCCCGCAGTCGTGGCTATTAAATAAAGGTAAGCAATCGTATTGCCTTTTCATGGGTATTATCCCACATGCATCCCAAAAAGGGATGCGAGGGTGTTTAAAATCCTCAACGCTCGTGAAAGAGATTGATTGCTTGCGGGTAATCACAGACCAATCCTATGTCACCCCCTCTACCACTTGTCACTCAAAAAACCAATGCCTTCTCACCACGTGGTAGCTTGATGCCCAGATAAAAAATTTCTTCGCCATCTTGTCACCCAGCTGGCCCTGCCCCTTTTGCGTTTGTCACCATGTGTCACCTCGATGAGTGTGCCATGTGTCATGCTTAGTAGGTCTAGGGTCCAGTGCCACATGTCACCACATGGTTGGCCCTTCCTCCAAGCATAAGCAGTCTGCCTTCACCATGTGTCACCTCGATGAGTGTGCCACATGTCATGCTTAGTAGGTCTAGATGGTTGTGATGTGGCACTCTACCATATGTCTAGGTCTAGTTCATCGCTCTCCTGTTGAGGTCGATATGTGGTGGGGTCGCTGATCTCGATCGACTTGCCTAGAGGGCGCTCCTGCCCTCTTGACTCATCTAGTGGACCATAGCCACGTAGGATCATGAGGGTGATCCTACCCTCCACATGATCCTATTGGCTAGGTTATGGGGGCTCGGTCCTGATTGGCTAGTGTTGGCCTTGGGAACACTAGCCTATCAGGTCGAAGCCCCTACGGGTGGTCGGTCGACATCGATCACGATAATGATCAGTCATTGATCGACTGACCCAAGGCACCTCATATGAGGATCCTAGCTAGTCGATATGACCTAGCCAAACATGCTCCTTAGATGGGCGTGTAGGGTCCCATCTATGCTCGCCTGTCGAGGTGGGTTGGGTGGCTTCCAATCGTCACCTGCTCGTCCTTCGGGTGGGAAAAAAAAAAATGTTTGGCTCTGATGCCAATGAAGCAACTTGGAAGTGCAATTATGAAATAATAAAAAATCATTCATTAACAACATTAGCATTGAAGCTAATGTTAAATAACATATAAAATAGTAAAACCAACTATTCTCCTTGATCCACAGTAACAAACATGCCATAAGAAGTATAGAGTTTGGTTTAGAATTGATAACCTAGGATATTTAGGAATTAACCTAGTTTACCATTAGATATTTGAAATAGTAAATATCTACATGGTAATTAGTAAAAATTAAATGTAATAACCTATGTAGTATAATGAATATACTACCTATTTTACCTAGTGGAGTAAAAAGGGTAAATATCCCAAAGAATGGAATATTACTCTAACAATGGCAAGTGCATAAGATTAGCATGATGCTGAAATTTAATGCATTTCTTAACATACGTGATGCAATCCTTCTCCATAGTGGGCCAATAATAACCCATTAAAAGGATGCGCTTGACAATGGCCATGTCATTGAAATAGCCATCGCATGTACCATCATGAGCTTGTGAGATTGCCCAAGCTGATTCTTGGGGATCAAGGCAATGAAGGAGAATTCCATCGTAGCTTCAATGATACAAGATGTCTCCTAAAAAGACATACTTTATCACTTTCTATTTGAATGTACATTTTGTGGCACACAATAATCCCTATGGGATTAAACCAAGCTTAAGAAAGTCATGCAATTGTGACATCCAATCATGATAATCCACAACCTCGACTGACAAGACGACTTGTTCCCTTTGCGAATTGATATGCATGAAAGTAGACTAGGATACAACCTTGTGGTGAATGGTGGTACCATTCCCCATAGGACCTTGCAAGATCAAAGACCCCTTTCTTGCCTTCTTAAGAAAGTCTCTGGATTTATAAAACCACTGATGGTTTGGTTCTATATGAATCATGTTGACTGATTCTTTATTGTCAAAAGCCTCATGTTGCATCACAAATTGAAAAAGTATCTTCACATGAATGGTAGTGAAATTGGTAGACAAATTCTAATGGATCAAGGACCCCAAATATGCCATAGTGTTTGTGAATCTATTTGATGTACGAGGGATTTCCTCGATGTCATACCACTCTAGTTGGGCTAGATAAGTGTCAACAAGATCCTTATAAGCTTTCAATATAGGACACCTACATTGAAATAGTCCCTTAACATGGTTAACAATGAGAAGGGAGTCACCAAAGATGTTTAATCTTTTGATCTTCATGGTGATTACCATTTGGAGAACAAATATTAGGGCCTCATATTCAAAGTTACTATTGGTATAATAAAATTCTAGCTTAAATGACAAGGGCATTAGAGCACCTTGTGGAATGAAAAATACAAATCCTAAACCACCCCCTTGCTCACACTTCAAACCGTCAAAGAATAAAGTCATGTCAGCCTTGTTATCTGGTTCTTCAGGTTCAAGTGACTCCAATAATGCAAATATTTCATCATCAAGAAGCTCTATGATGAGAAGCTTACTATCTTCAAGAGGTACCTCTATCAGCTGATCAACTATGACCTGTACCTTGATGGACTTTTGGATGATGAATTCCAAGTCAAATTCTATCAGTAGCATGATCCACTTTGCAGTACGTGTATTGTGATAAGTCTTGCTCATCATGTACTGCAAATTATTTTGTTTTGATATCACATACATCATATGACTTAGCATGTAGTGGCACAACTTCTTAGTCTCAAAAACTACTGCTAATCACAACTTTTCTAGGTATGCATATCCTAGCTCATAACTCACCAAGGTGCGGCTGATATAATATATCGTTTGCTCTTTGTCTTACACATTCTTTTGGGCTAACATGGTTTCCAGTGCAAATTTAGTAGTCAATATACAAAGCAAAAATGGCACATCTGGCCTTGGTGTAACTAGTACTAGTGGTATTACCAATTATTGCTTAATTTTAGCAAAGACTACTTGACAATCCTTGTCCCAATTTAATGAGACCCCATTGTGTAGCAGTCGATTCATGGATCGGTATTTGTCTGATAATTGTGTGATGAATCATTTTATGGACACTACTTTGCCTTACAGGCTTCTTAGCTCTTTGATATTGGTGGGAGGATGTATTTTTAGTATGGCCTTGACCTTTGCTAGATAGAATTTGATCCCTCATTAGAAATGATGAATTTCAAGAGTTTTCCTAAAGTTATGCTAAATACGCACTTCTTGGGATTCAACCTGACATTATGCTCTATTAGGCAATCAAAGACCTTTATGAGAACCTCAACATGATTTTCTCATAGCAATGACTTTGCCAATTAGTCATCGATAGAATCCTCTAGGATTTTTATGCATGTAATCATGAAATATGTATGTCATGGCTAGATGATATGTGGCACCAACATTTTTAAGACTGAATGGCATAACCTTATAACAAAATTTTCCCCACGGAATTGTAAACATGGTTTTGTGTTGGTCTTTGGGTTTAATTAGAATTTGATTGTAACCAGAAAAACCATCCATAAGGGAAAGCATCTCATGACTCACATTTGTGTCTACAAGAGCATCTATGTTGGGCGATGGGAATGAATCCTTTGGTGTTACCTTTTTGAGGTCTCTAAAATTTGTACAGATACATATCCTTCCATCAGGTTTTTCTGTAGGTACCATATTTGATACCCATTTTGGATAGTCGATGAAGATAATAAAATCTACATCCAACAAATTTTGCAACTCGTCTTTGACTATTAAAGCGATGGTTGGATGCATTTTCATGAGATTTTGTTTGACTATTTTTTTAGAGGTATCTAGCGAAAGGTTATGGGTAACCAATTTCGTATCTAGACCCAACATATCCTTGTACGTCCAAGAAAAGAGATCAGGTCTCTCTTTTAGTATAGGGATGAGGTTAGCATGCTCATCAGGAGATAGGCTCTCTCCAAATTTAACCTTATTAGGATTAGTGGGATCATTACTGATATCCAAATCAAAGGTTTCCTCTACTTACATGTGTGATCCCTCCTCGAGCTGGTGAGGTTTAGGTATCAGGTGGATGTCATCATTTTGGTTTAAAGGTCCCAGATTGGAATTACCCTTAGTGTGATAAATATCATGTGCGCAGGCTGGTGCAAAGTGGAACGACTATAATATTTCTTCATTAGAGGCATCTAGATTAAGACACAATGGCTTGGAGTGATTTGTTGGTTTGTGGAATGAATTCATAAAATAAATGGATATCATGTTGATGGAATGGATTAGATCTCTAGGATCATGTGTGTGCAACTCTACATTATCAATGTGATTGTCATACCCAAGATGTATCTCTAGGAGTATGGGGATATCAGGATCCGTTCTATGGATAGACCATAAAATGGGATCATTTGGCTCTAGGATTTGTCTGTACATATTCATATCAGGGAAGACTATGTGATAAAATTCATCTAGATTATCCGGTCTTCCCCTGAAGCAAGGGCTAGGATAAACTCTTCGATACATCTCATCGATATCGAATGGTTCATGATGATGACATAAATTGTGAGGTCTGAGGTAGGCCATCTCGATCTCATCTTCATAGTCACTATCATCAATGAAGTATCCATAATTTCCACCCACTAGATCTATGGGTAATAGATGATATAAATGTTGAGGGCTTAAGTAGGCCAACTCAGTCTCATCCTCATATTGTTCATTTTTTGAGGACTCATCATCATTTGTTCCATAATCACATTTTGGCCCATCTCCTTCAAAAATGGATTTTTTCCTAACTTTCTTAGAAGTGACTTTTTATTCAATGTCTATTGTTAGGCCCAAATTCTAAATTTGCATGCCAGTGTCATTGACATCTTCACAGTTTTTTATTATCAAGTATATTCATGGAATATCCTCTAGGTTGACCTCCACCACAATGTTGTTGTAATAGATAGCTGGTGTCTCAATAGCAACCATGATCACTTGTTGGTTACCCCTTCACAAATGAGAAGGGTTAGGATGATAGGTGTTCCAATCCACATCATACTCTAACCTAAAATTTAGGTGATCAAGAGATGTTGCTAGAAGTTCATCTTGGACTATGATGTTATAGCCCAACCCGAACTGGTCAGTTGGTATCTGATACTATAGTTCATAGGGAGTTCTATGCCCTTGCTCAAATAAATTAATATCGTAACCATGTCAGTGGTAATGTTCAAAATATCATAAGGCAAACTTTGGGTTAGATAGATAATGAACATTCACAATGAATGGTTCATCATCATCTTCATCCATAGGTGTACAATTTGTAAGTTGATCAAGCCCTCCATATATGAAGTTGGTTTGGTTGGGTGGTACCCCCAATGGCACCATCATACCTACAAGAAATTATTGGGCTTGAGGTATGCCCATGTCTTGTGCAATTTTGATAAAAGGTGTGAACGTTACATTTTGCACTATGTATTTCGCTAACCCGAGATTAATCAAGTGAATGGTCACCTGTAGTGCAGATGACCCAGCTAAAGAAATAGGTGAAGTAGGTTGTTGTACCTATTTGGCTTCATTCTACGCATCTCCCTCATCCATAGGATTGGATATTTTAGCAATCTCAACCTTGGGCATTTATTTTGGATCTTTCTCGCCCAATACTACCTTAAGCTTCTAGTCATTTCTAAGCATTGTTGATACCATAAATTTTTCATAAGTTGTTGTATGCACATAAGGTCATGGTGTTGATATCAAAGGTCCAACACACACTTCCTTTGATTTACCTTCTGGATGTTTAACATGTGACGTTGGTCTTATATCCAGATGTGTTGAAGGGAGTATGAAATCTCTAGTAAAATCTACTTGGTTCACATATTTGAATGGCTCCTCGTTGGAAAGAACCATATGCACTTGACCCTCATGTACGTACTTGATACATTGATGTAGTATTGAAGGTACACATCACATATCTCTTATCCAAGGTCTACCTAAGAGGATTTTATACTGCATATTTCCTTCTAACACGTGACACATCAGCAGGATGATCTTCAACCCCACCTAAATAGGCAGAACTATAGTGCCTACTATTGAACAAAATGATTCATTGAACACTCGTAATATGAATGTCGATGGAACAATATGCAATTTTGGTAGTTTCAAATATGCTAAGGCCTTTGTTGTAATAATATTGATCAAATACCCTCGTGTCAATCAATACCCACTTGAAAGGTGTGTGGTTGACACATGCAATTATATGAAGCGACGGGTCCGCTATAATAGTAGAGACCATTTTAATTTCGTGATCATAAAACTAAATCATGAGCTCTTGGAACTTTTGCACATATTCCACAAAATTTATAAATGCTTCTAAGTCTTAGGACTAAACTTCTATGGACCTCAAAATATCCATTAGTGTCTCTCTGTGCTTAGGAGACTACTGTATTATTTCATTAATCAATAGCTTTGTTGAGGTTGTCTGTAGGCTTTGGATAAGCTTATTTCTTATGGTCACAATTGGTCTAGTTGGTGGGCCTGGTAGATTATTCTGTGCTGGCCTTTGTGGAGGCACAGCTCTAATCCTGAATGGCCTAGCTAATCATATATCTCATTCCTGGTTGACAATGTTCACCATACTGACGAAGCCCTGTGTAGGCAGATCAATTCGCACTTGATTCACTTTGTTGGCATTATTCCTCAGAGGCTCATGGTTGGACAAGGTATTTTTGAATATTCCCATGTTTTTATTGTTTGGATCTTGAGGGTTTTCAATGATTAGATTGTTATTGTTGATCATATTTTGCACCACATGTTTGAAACTATGACATCCTTCAATGTCATGTCCTTTCTACCTATGGTATGAATAATAAATATCCTCCCTAAATGCTTTTGATTTAGGTTGGTTAGGATCGATCAACTTGACATATGGTAAATTTATAGCGTTAGCCTCACACAATTGTTAGAAAATTTATGCCATCATATACAACAATGGTGTAAACTGGCGAGGAGGGCATTGATACTTGTTTTTATCTTGATTCTTATTATTGTGCTGATTTTACTATGTAGGGGGAGGTTGAGCCTAATAATTCTATTTTTGTTGGCCCTTATCCCATTTTTGGAGATTCAACACTACTTGATTCACGTGAGCTGGCTTGGCCTAGTGATTTTAATTTTTAGTGTTCTTATTATTCCAATCCTTTTTGTTCCAAAGTTTCAAATTACCCTCTTGTAATTTGATATCCTCAATAATCTTGGCTTGCACCAAGGTCTCCTTAAATTTCTAATATTGTTTCAACTACAACAATAGCGAGATGTTTTTTACACAACTCTTAGTGAACATCCAAGTCAGTTCAGTTGTTGGAATGGAAAATGGTAGCTTAGCCATTAATTTTCTCCATATCTTTCCATATTCCATGATTGGCCGTAATTGTATTGCATTAAAGTAGCCAAATAGGACAAATTTATTTTCTTCTTGACATCAAAAGAGAAGCATTCAACAAAAGTATTTTCTAGTTATTCAAAGCTGGTTATGTTGTGTCTTTTTAACTAGTTGAACCATTCTAGGGCAAGGCCCGAAAGGGTCATGATGAAGGTCCTCAATAACAAAGAATCATCGCTTTGTATTTAAAAGCACATGTTCATAAAAATTGTGACATGCTCTTGGGCATCTTCATCTCCTAGAAATTTATCCAGCTTTGGCATCTCGAAGTGATCGGGATACGCTGGACTAGGCACTGAGGGGTATAAAGGCACATTGTGGATCCTATTCAAGGTAGGCTTTTGGTAAGTCATCCCTTGTTTCTCAATGGCTCTTACATTTTCTACCAAGGCTTTGTAGGCTTGGGAAGATAGAATATCCTCTTCCCTGAGAGGTCTCTGGGGAGCTTTTGGAGGCAAATTCTTCTTGGGTCAAGGTGGAGGTATTGGCTCATCCTCCTCTTCTACCAAGGAGATCTCTAGGTATTGTTGCTCTTGCTCATCTCCTTCTACCTCCTCATACTAAGTACACCCATGGTGTTCGAGCACTTGGTGTGTTGGGAATTTACCATGTACAAACAATACACAGCCTATGAAAAAATAAATAATAACAACGAAAATGGAGAAATAGTTCAAACCCTAGTTAAGACCCCATAAGCAAAAATAGGAAACAATGTAATAAATACCAAGCAATCACACAAAAATAAGAGACACAAGATATATGTGGTTTGGGCAGTGTACCCTAAATCCACTGAGAAACAATCCGTCCTTTGTATTAGCAACAATACAACAATCTTCTCCACTTATACAATGTCTCCTCCCCTCTCTTCCTCTAAACTAGAAAAGAGCATTCACATCTAAGATGACCTTTACAATATAAAATATATAGAGATTCATGACTTTTCCACTACCCAAAACCACATAGTGGTGTCGAAATACAATGGGCCAAAACCATGGGTTGAAACCACCCATACGGTTATCATGTTCTTTTGACAAGTGTTTTTCACCAAGAAATACAGTTAAATTTTCAAAAAAATTCTCCCCCTTGGAACCCCGTTCATGTTCCTATTGTTGATCATTGCCCATCAACAATATTTAATGGCCTTGGAACCCTGCAAACAATATTTAATGGTAATTAGTTCCTTTCTTATCAATTGGTTCCATTATCTAACATGGTACTGCAACGTGTTTTGGGTCGTATAATGAGTACAATTTATAGTATGCTTAGGGCACAATTTAGGTTGCGAAGCAGCTTGTCTATGGTGGGGCTCCCTATATTCACTTTAAGGAGGCAAATCAGCGTAAGCCAAACTATCTTCTCTCTCTACACACTCCTTTTGGTCAAGGATACATGCATGTGCTGCTCATACAGATGTTTCCTTAACAACCTCTATCAATGAGTATCCTCATTTTTAAGTTTCTCATGCTCTATGCGTACATATTCCAATTGATATTGGAAGATACACTACCTTTGCTCTAAAACTAGTTTCTATGATCAATCTACAAGATCGAAAGTATGTGGAATCTGGTTACATAGCTCTATTCTAGGGGCTTTGTTGGTGTGGGCCCAAACATACTTGTCTTCTAGGATCTTACCCTTGTCTGTGTAGATGGGATTTACGTCTTGTTGTTATCTATTATCTATGCCCACATGGGTTGATGGGGCATGTATACTTCAATAACACTTTGAGAATTCTCCTAGATCCTTGGTAGGCCTATGCATGCTCTCACTCTATAAACTCGTAGAACAAGTATGTGTAGACGATGCTCTAAATCCTAATTTTCCTAGGACTCATTCAAGTCCATCAAGCTACCTAATTTTCCATGGTTCATTTGGTGGTGTACCATTTTATCCAAGTCTAGCCATGTCAATCGTGAACTTCCTAGGTTCATTATTGCTTAGATTTTGCAAGGTCCTATGCTCTGAAGTAACCCTCTCTTCCTACCCCTTATTGGATGGATTTTCTTGTTGTCTATCTTGGGATGGTGGGGGCCTTGAGCCACCCTTATATCTATCCCTAGAGGAGTGTGTGTTACCTCCTCTAACTAGGGTGTTCTAAATAGAATCCTCGCACATTGAATTATCCCCTCTAATACTCTTTGAATGTCGTTCAAGAGGATTTTGTGGTTGAGAGTTCAATGCATTGTTCTGTGTGTTTTTAGGAGCTTCAGCCTCCACCTTGGTTATCCAAGGTCGGCCTCTCCATGTGTTAACCATTATTTGAATTATTTCAAGTGTAAAATTTAAATAAAACAAATAATACAAGGGTTTTTATCTCTTTTAAAGTTTCTTTGTGATCCCTAAACTATTTCAGTGTGTTTCAGGTGTGTTGAAAACTTAAACTAACTCTCATTATATTTGAAAATTTGTTGATGAAATACTTGTTTAGTTTAATGGTTTTTACCTGTATGCTCATAGCTCGACAACCCAGAGTGAAATTTCGATCATGTAAACCAATAAAAGTATGAAGATGAAATCCATACCTGATCAGGGAGCACATGTCTTGCCAGATCCTCACCTAGTCTCACCTGATCAATGTTATACGCTCTTAAGAGAATTACATGTAAATTTTCTAGGCTACATCAAATCTTGGATCTAGCCTTGGCCAAGAACAGGGTTCATGGGATTTGAGCCAACGAATGGATATGACACCCATCGTTGTTGAACTCTACTAGTGGTTGGGTGTGAATTCCAACTCACTAGCATTTAGATGTTACATGGTGTGTGAGGGTTCATTTTAATTTTGCAATAAAAGTACAATGCATCAAAGAGCACCCATGAATTTTGCTATATGCCTAGGAAATTTACATTTGTATTAAGAAAGAATCAAAACTAAATGCTATTTTCCAAATCATAGAATGCAAAATTACGTGAAATACTGGACTTTAGATAGACCCCAAGCAAGCAAATCCTAACATAGAGATTTAATGCTAGCTGTTATTCTATACCATAGCTAACAGGTAAATGAATCTTAGCTACAAGTGACAGCCACAACTAACAATACTAGCTACTGTTGTCAGCCACAACTAACAGCAGATAAGGTAATTTTCATTATTTTTTCTTCTTTGGATAGATGATCTAATTAGCCTATTGACAGGAAAACCATAGAAACATGGAAATCATAAAGGCAAAATTACCTGGAATTTCTCATCTGATGAAGAGATAGCCTGTCTATTGTTTTTTCTCTGATTATTGCTAGTTGCGACTATCAAGCATGGCTGAGGTGCTAGTCATAGGTGTTAAATGTGGCTAACACTGTGGTCCATGGTTTTCAAGCGTGTCTAAGACCTGCAACACAAAAACACATAAAATTAATCAATTATAGCTAAATTTGTGGGTTTTCATCATTATCACCATTTGTACAATCCCAAAAAATATGCACCTAAGCTATTGACATCATTGTACCAAATATAAAGCAATAAAGCATGTAAAACAATGAATTAACAAGAATATGTGACTTTCTTTTATTAAATCATGGTGAATCTCGATTACAAGTAGGTCCCTCTAAGGGATACTAATTTGTGATACAATGATTACAATGTTTCAAAGCCCCTAAATGGGGTTGGTGCAATCCGTAGGTTCTCTAGATTCGACACGAACTGCTCAAGTCTTAGGGATGCCTTCTTATCACTTGCTTAGAGGAAATTGATGCCAAGAATACTTCAAAGATGTCAAGAATCTATAATCTACATTCAAGAAACAACATAGCACAATTAAGAACATATGAGGCCTCTCATGATGAGGCTCTTGTTGAAGATTTGCAAATAATATGACAAATATGCAAAGAAAGCATAAATACTTATAAATATAATCACCAAATCTCTGAATTATGATAAAGCATGCTAGGAAAATAGTAAATCTAGCTAATTTGATGTATAATTTGCAATTAAAACAAGAAATAGATCTACTCTAAGAAGATAAGTACAAATTAGAAAGTACGATGAAATAAGAGAAAATCTACCTCTATTTTTTGCAATTAACCATACAAGAACATAAATGAAGACTAATCTAAAGTAGATCTACCTAATTGCATACTTGAAATAAAATTCCTATGTCTAAAATGAAGTAAATTGAGTATCAAACCCTAGCCATGGGTTTCAAACGTAGTTGGCTCTATTAGCCATGAATGACAGTCGTGATTGAGGTGAAAGTGCATTTTCTCTTATAACCAGGCTTACAACTGCTAGTTCCTCTAAGGAATTGATGATCAAGAGTCACCTTATCATTCTATAATAGGTTGGCGATGAATTTCACTTGAATTTGGAATGGATGTGGTTCAATTTGCAAAGCTTGCTACTCAAGCTCCTAGGATTCTCATTGCTTGAAACACAGTCATAATTTTCCAAATTTGTAGCATGTAAACACTCCTTGAGGGTTTTATGTGGCTCTCCAATTTGGTAGGGCTTCGTTGCATTTGATTGAAAAACTCTTCTCCCCTTTCTCCCTAATTTGAAGGGGGGTCTTATAACACTCTCAATTCCTAATCCTAGCTTCCTTGGAAAGCCAAGATCAAGAACTAGGAGGTTGGATCAGTTGGGAGGAAGAATCCAGAAGCTTCCTCGCTTGAAATTGTTTGAAATTTGTTGTCATTTCCATTGTAACTTATTTTTTCTTGGCTCGGGAGTCTATGATAATTGTAGAGCTAGCTACGGCTCCTAAGCACAGTTAGAATACTAACCGTATGTGTCATCCGTGACTGAGATCTTAGCTACGGTTGTCACCCACGACTAAGGTTGAATATGCCAAAGATGCCTAAATTGAGTGGTTAGAACCACTGATTTATCTTGGAAAGGTCCAAGATCATTCATATGGTCTGCAAGGATTCCCATATGAGTAGTCTCTTAAATATAACATGTTTTAGGTTTCTACAGTTAGGTGCCTGAGTATATGAATGTGGGGATATTCATATAATATAATATTGTATTATGGCATGGGTCACACAAAAAATTATAATAATATATAACATAGTGCCATATTATAATATTATACACTTTGTAACTCATGGAAGGTGAATCACCATATGGGTGACCTAACTCATGGAAGGTGAACCATCACATTCTTGTATAAATAAATATGTACCCCTAATTGTAAATAAAGTCATATGAATTATTCTTTATAAGAATTTTGGCTCATGGAGCAAAGATATTATGGAGTTATTCCTTCATTAAGGAGTATTGTTTGTGTTTTTCTACCTCAAAGGTATTATCTATCTCTATTTTATTGTATGAATTTTTATTATGGAATTTATTTGTGGATGCATGTTTGATATTTTGCATATTGGTAGATGATTTATTATTCATGAGAATAAATATTCATAACATGCCTTCATCATGACAACAATTTCTTCTCTATGGAAGTGTATCTTTCCTCATAATTATGAAGCACTTGGATCATGAAGGAAATAGGGTGTTCATATTCATCATCTTTTTGATTCAATACTACTACTCTCTCTTCGATGCCAAATGCATACATACATAAGTTCTTTGTAAAGTCAATATTGATTAGGACATATATCTTCGTAATAGCCTCTTTAATTTCTTATAATACCCTTTTTCCTTCTTCATTCTAAATGAATGTGGCACATTTCTTTAGCATTTTAGTGATAGGCTTGACCAATTATTTAATGTTAGTGATGAATTTTTCTATGAACTAGATCTAGCCTAGGAAGGATCTGATTCCTTTTATTGAGGATGGCAAGGGTAATTTTTGTATAACCTTGATGTGATCAAATTTAATAGCAAGTCCACATTTAGAAATTACATGGCCCAAATTTTTCTCTTCATGTATAAAGAAACTAGATTTCTTAGGATTTAAGGATATGTCAAGTTCTTGACATATTTTGAATATTACTTCTAGATGTTTAACATGTTTCAACCTTTCGTTAAATAAAATGGTTAGGTCATTTAGATACACCAAGATTATTTCATTAGCTAGATGTATAAATGTGATGTCCATAGTCCTCTAAAATGTGGCACTAGCTTTGGACAACCTAAATAACATACTCTGATAGGTAGATGTTTCTATTTTAATCATAAAAGTAGTCTTGTGTTGGATATCATCTTTTAGCCAAATCTAGTTATACCCTAAATATCCATCTAATAATGATATAATTTGTGATCCCATGACCTTTTAGAGGATCTAATCTATGGATGGGAGTGGATACTGATATTTTAATGAGGTAATGTTCAAATTTTTAAAATATATTGATGTCTCTATTATTCTCTTTTATATGAACTATGTTAACCACCCATGTGGAGTGCTTTATGTGAAATATTATCTAGACTTGTAACAACTTAAGGAGCTCTTTCTTTATTATAACCTCAATATTTGGATTGAATTACGTTTATTTCTATCAAAATAATTTTTTTCTTGGATCCAAATCAATAACATGCTCAATAATCTTCCTATCATACACATTTAAGTGCTTGTAACTCTTAAGCAATTAGATCATTCTATTTGCTATACAAATATTTGAAGATATGGGCCTCTTTTTTAGTGCATTCCTTCCCCATTAGGAAATTTCTTTCTTTAGATACTTGTATAGGGTGGCATAATTATGACTACACCATAATTCTAGACCTCTTGGAAATATCATCAGGGTTGAATAAGTTCTCTAATGTAATTAGCCCTTTTGACAAGTGATTGATATTGAGTTGGATAACTCCATATTTGACATCATCTCCATATTCATTCTAATACTTAGCATATTGTGCTTATTTAACTAAGAACTCAATGATGTATTCATCAATATTACACACTTGCTAGTGATATGGATTATTTGGAACTTAAGGTCATAACACTACTTCCAGTTCCTTGTGCCTATCTAACATATCTATGGTGGAATCAAACTTTATGATCTGCATTGATAGTTCATCTTCTTTGGTGTTTTATTCTCTTAGTATTTCAATAATATCATAAGTGTCAAAGCTTTCTAATAGATCCTAAAATCCATGTTGATAAGACCTTAGTTGCCATTTTTTAGTGGCATATGGTGAATTTGCCTAGTTTATAACAAGTTTAGAATAACCAATAACCTTTAGGATCTTAGCACCTAGTTATTTAGCTTTTTTTAATCCCATGCATAAATATTCATAAATTTGTTATGTTATTAGTGCAATTGAATAAGGGATGACATGCATAGTTCATAATTTTTTCCTATGGATTAATGATTTGAATTCTATTTATTGCTCCATTCATTTTCCTTATACCATCAAAGTACATTACCAATATTTGATCTAATCCTTGGGATTCCTTACTAGTCAATGCTAGAACCTTAGTGGTTCTCCCAATATTAAATATTTTTATAAGCTTATTTATTTGAAAACTTCTTCCACTTCTTGATCACCTTCATCTTGTAGTATACCAATAATCATATATATTTCATAAGTTGCTTCTCCGTTGATGGACTCATTATTTATAAACTTAGGAAGCTCATTTTAATTGACTTCCCTATCATCACTTAACTTATGCAAGGGGTAATCATAAGGGGCTTATTTTCTGTGTACATTATCAAGAATATTTTATGTGAGCGTATCCCATTGATAGGTGCCCCGTTTTAGACAATTTCTTGGTTAATTACTTGGATAATAGCATTTCAAAGTAATGTGGGAGATCAACTATAATCACTTCCTCAACTATGATAAACTTTGAATGTTTTCCCAAATTTATTACCAAGTTTTTAGCAGACCCACTACATTGACCTATGTACCATCCATCTATATTGGCTTGTTGGAACTTGTTATATATAAAAACATTTCCTCACAAATGAATTTTGGCATTGGGTTCACTACTACTTTTGAATCAATTATGCAACACTTCATAATGTAATTTTCAATTTTCAAAGTAATATAAAATAGAGGTGGTTTCATGGTAGATGGTTTCAGACATTTTAAGATATCTACAACATTTACTTGTATATCTAAAGGATATTATACCATAAAGTTTTGCTATGTCAATGCATTGGGTTAATTATTATTAGTAGAAGTATTATCCCTAGCATAACTTCATTCTTATTCCTTTAGTTGTAATAACCCAAAATCTAACTAAAGGGGTTGCTATTTTTTTGCAACAAACATACAAGATTAAACAATAACACAACAATGCTAAACATAACCATAATATTGCAAAGATGTCTAATCTAACCCTAAATTCAATTTATCAATATTTTCCCCCTATAACAACCTTCTATCTAGCATCTAATTTAGGATATGCCCATATCCATACCATACACACATAAATATGTGCAGGTATACTATGTGTATTGTGATAACTATAACCACATCCTAGTTAGGATTAGCTTATCTCCTTTGATCAGTCGAAGGGTGTGTTCATCTCTTTACTCCACACAAACTAGTTTGTGTGGGTATTGGTGCATACAAAAAATAGACCATTTGTCTAATCATTATGATAGAGTATTCCAATCCTTTCATAGATAATTATCTCATTTTTAAACAACTAGGCGGTGGAAGTCAAACAGTTTAGTCATATAAGCTAATTTCACCTAATTTGACCCTAAAGGATCCCATAAAACCCTAGGATATCCTACTCTATTGACACATAACCCTCTAGATATAAAAGAAACAACATCAAGAGAAATAATTTAAATCTATCAATTTAAAACAAGCATGGAATAAGGGTACAAAACTATAAAAGAGATGATTGAAAGAAATAGATCTATCTAAATCATGTATATAAAGAAAGGTAACACCATTAATCAATAAGAAAAATTATAAATTACAATCAGGAGATACACTTTCATCAGTCTATAATTATTACATGGCTTGAGTATGGTAAAAGAGTCCATACTTTTTTAAGTAATAGCATTACATCAATAGTTAAACAAAGGTTGATCTAATAATGTTTCAATCATAACATAGGTAAATATCTGTTTGTATCCTAATGTTCTCCAAGTCCTTTAGCTCACCATTTTCTCATTGATGGTAGTAAGGGATCATGAAAACTCATGAAACTATGTATCATGCATCTACTATATGATCATTTAATCTAGTGCATTTAACATGCCAAAGTGCAACTATACAATCACCAATAAGTATTTATATTTCTTTCATTAAACAACTAATAAAAGCATCATTCGTTTCATCATATCATATCATTATTCATTCCAAGGTTCATGTTTCAATATGAGTTTCCCCCAATTAAACTTACTTCTTATTTAGTTTAATAAAGCCTCCGATAAACCTCAACTAATTTAATTATCTAATATCATTTTTCTTTAGCTAACTAGGGCCCCATAAACCCTAATTAACTAAGTACTTAATATCTACTTTCTTCATCTAGCTAGGGCCCCATAAACCCTAATTAACTAAATACTTAATATCTACTTTCTTTAGCTAACTAGGGCCCCATAAACCCTAATTAACTAAATACTTAATATCTACTTTCTTTAGCTAACTAGGGCCCCATAAAACCTGATTAACTAAATACTTAATATCTACTTTTTTTAATAAAACAAACATTCTTTTATAAATCATTTGATTCAAACATTCATTTAAAAATCAAATAATTCAAACATTAATTTATAAATCAATTAATCTAAGAAATATTCTACAAATCAATTAATTTAAACATTCATTTATAAATCAATTAATTTAAACATTCATTTATAAATCGATTAATTTACACATTCCTTAGAAACTAATTAATTCAGTTACACCCCTTACCTTAACCATCCATTTACTTCATTAAGGTATAGTCTAGCTTATCTATCATGGTTCATTTATTTAATATTTAGATTTACATATTTCTTTTAAAGAACAATCTAAATTCCTCTTAATTGCTAAGCAACCAAATATTATCTAACATCATAGATAATGCTATCTATCATAATTTAACTTCTTTATATTTCAATTAATAATCCTAAGAAATATTTCATTACCATAAGCTATTCATTTTAATCAAATTTGATGTCAACAAAAGGGGGTTAATGAAACCTAACCAAAATGAATTCTAAAAGAGACTTGGCAAGCCTGGGTAGTAGGGCGTGCAAATCATGAAGTATAAACTTTGCTAACATTCATGCAACAATGTTCAAACATAGCAAAATGTGGAGGATTTAGCAACAACAAAGTGCCTAAGTGCCTTAGTTCTTTGCTAAAACCCAAAGGCAACCAACACCTTACGAAATACCATTCAAACCCCAAATAAACACATGTGGGACAATGGCTAAGGTGAGCTCGACTATCGAGTTTAGGGTCATAAAATAAACAGACTTAGTGTAGGTCTACCTAAACCAATTTAGGGGGTCAATAAGCTTTGATGGTGTCAAAGGAGAGGTGAGACCCATCTTCAAAACCTAAATTCAAACATAGAAGTTGCACAACCATGTTAGTCAACTAAGATATCTAATATAAGTTGGAAGAGATGCTAAAATTTATTGGGAATACACTAAGCTCTTGCTGGTAGAGAAGTAAAATAGGAACCAAACTCACCAACTGGGAAGTATTCAATCCACGATGTCATAGAAATATCAACAATCACCCAAAGGTGACACAACTTGGAATAAGTGCATGGTTCGTCAAAGATTCTAGAGGGTATAAATAGCATTACAATCTATGATGATCCTAGCAAGACGTAGTTGGGTTTAGAGAGTCTTTAATGGAGTCTAGTAGAAACTCAAGTGGGCCAAGTAGCAATCAAACATGATCTCCAAGGGTGATATATGCCCACACATAACTAAAAGGAAGATACTAGCTTGAAATATATTTATCTAAGCACGCAAACCGAATAAAAAGAAGTAAAAATTAGGTGAGGGTATTCCAACCTGAGAACAATCGCTCATTCCTCCAAACATTTCTAGGTAGATTGTTTATTCCTTCTGGTTTCCCCCTCTTCCAAGTTTTTCATATTTTTCCATACTATCTTTTCCAACCCCTCTTTCCAAAGCATCTGCCTCCTCTTATTGTGAGAAGTTCTCCATCTACTTTCTGACTAAGTTCTCTTCCAACATTAATGCCATCAAATCAATTGAATGTGTTCCTATCCGCCCATGGTGGTCAGCGATGGTTTGGGTATTTTTTAATTATATTATCATCACCTTAAATATCAAATCTTCAAGATATTTTACTTAATAATAATATTTTGAAGGAGATGCAAGGAACAGATGTTCCTTTTTATATTTAACTTTCACAAAACTTAAATATCCTTCTTTTTATAAAAGAGAATTATTTCATTAACTTTAAACATTTAAATAAAACCTTTTATCATCAAAATATTTCAATAAATAAAATCCTTTTATTATTTAAATAAAAGCATTTAAATAAAAACCTTTTTATTATTCAAATCAAAATCTTTCTTTAAATAAAATCCTTTTATTATTTAAATCAAATACCTATGCTAATATTAAACATTACCATGGTGATTTGAATGGGTTTATGTTAATGGACCCTCTATTTCCACTTATCCTTCTTTCGATGGAGTTTCTTAACCAATTATTCACACAACAAACAACCAAACAAAACAAACAATTAAGTGCATCAAACAAGGCGGGAGTTTTTCCATCAACCCAGTCACCCGTCTTAGCCGGAGAATTTATGATAGCTTCTAGGCTACCAAATTTGGCTCTAGGTGGCTGATTAGTTGATGATTATCCCTAAATCTATAATGCATACCTATATAAGGGTAGTCATTCATGTTACCCTCAGTAGTCTTATTCATCACTTCTATTTTTAAGTAACCCATATTTATTGGGGCATCTCCACCTGGTGATGCACATTGACAACATATTAGTTGAGAAACAATGGTGAAATTGTTCTATTGATCAACAATGCATTACATAGTTTTATAGTTATTGAAAGAACTAAAAATAGACATGGTGGTTGAGAGAAATCCTCTTAAACTTATTACAAAAAACTAACTTAAAGATATCCTAACAACATGCTAATCTTGTACTATGATCAAACATTGATCAACCAAGCCAAAACCTCAACGTATGCTAATCAAATTAACTAGAAATATGTAAATCAAAACATTAAACTAATGCTAAATACTAGGACTTAATACTTAGTACTAAGGAGGCAATGTTGAAAATATTCCAACATTCTCCCCCTTGATGCTAAAGACACTCATGCAAGAGTTCTTTAAGCATCACAGAGTTGGAAGAAAATTTTTCTCTTACGTTTCCTCCAATCTTGAATCAAGAAATTAGAATTTACAAAATACTTATGGTGGCACTCCTTCCACTCTTCATGTGGAATTTCCTGCAAATGCTTGAGTGCCTTCTTTTGTTTATTAGCTCCCCCTTCAACAAAAGTATCTCCTCTTTTGGTTTTCAGCAACCACTCTCTTACATATTTATCATTATGGTCTTTAAACCATGCTCTCACATTTTGATCTTCTTTTACATCTTCAACACTAAACAATACTCCACATGAGTATTTACATTTAATCATCTCACATAGATGATTATACCATAAAACTCTTTCACATATTTCCACACAAAAGATCACAATAAATATGGCCATATAACGACCAACTACAAAAATATCACAATAAATATGGCCATATAACGACCAACTACATATGCAAAATAAAGTTGCTCCTCACACAAATATTCTTTCACAACAATGACTTTACAAGAATCCTTATCCCAAGGAATTTTGAACACATCATTTTGATCCATGTGACCCAAGTTCTCCATCACTGTATTCTCTCCAAGAAGACTCTTCATCAAAGTTGTCTCAATGAGACAATCACCTTTCTTTTCATTCCTACTCACAATAAACAAATCATTAATCATAAAAACATTACCTTTAGTATGAGTAGATTTGGTGCTTCCCATAAAGCTATTTTGTAGTAGTTTTCCTTCATTTTATGGTGCTTCAAGATCAACCATCAACTCTTCACTAAGATTTCTCCTCCTTTTTTCAATCCATGTTGGTGTGTTGAAACACCATTCATTCAAGCAATCATACATTGTTGCCTTTTCAAGTCCATTAATGACTATCTCACTATTTTCTATCTCCTCCTTGAGATAGTCTTTCTCAAAATATTCTTTTCCTTTTATTATCTCATCCTTGAGATAATCTTCATTATGAAGCATTAAACTTATGCCCTTCATCTATTCTTCATGTACTACACTTGGGAAATCATATCACATAACTTCATTTTCTATTTCAAGAGAGAACTCATCCATTCCAAGTGAATGGTTTTCAAGATAAGTGAGCCAATGGTCTTCATGAACATTTCTTCTCCATCATCATGCCAACAATTTTGGTTGATCCTATTATCTTATTTATTCTCTCCCATGAGAATTTTAGGTGCATTATCCATAATACACTCTTCATTTATCTCCTCCATGAGACATTCTTCATCATACATTTCACTTTGATGGTCTTCAAGCAAGGAACACTCCAATGTGAGTGTTTATCTTCCTTCATCTTCAAAGTCTTCTTCCACTTTTGAGTGGTATTCACTACAAGGTCCTTGAGCAATTGTCTCTCCATTGATACATCCATCCTCTTTGCTATCAATGTGAATGCTTTCCAAGCATGCCATTCTTGCAAAAAAATTATTAGTACAATTTTTCTTTTCATGTTTTTCTCCTCCTAAAAGAAATAATTGACTATTACAATTTTCCATGCCATTACAAGATATGTCTTCAACTATGGGTGTCTCACAATAACGCTCTCCAATGAGATATATACAAGGCTCCTTTGCCTTCTCATCCTCTTCTCCATGAAGGGATTCCTCATCTTCGTATATCTTCTCTTCAATAATTTCATCATCACTCTTTTCTTCAAATATGTCTTCCTCTTCAAGGAAGAATTCACCATCATAAGAATGTATGTCTTCATATGAGTCTTGAAAATACTTTTCAAAAACTGCTTCAAAAGGATCTAATTTAGAAACTTCTTCAAGGAATCAAGGCTCCTCCTTGCTTAAACAAACTTCATGATTGTCACACATGGCTTTATGGGTATCCTCATCAAACCCATAAGCATCCTTCAACACTTTCCATGCCATTGTAGCTGATCTACAATTGGCTATGAGAGGAAAAACATTCTTTTCCATTCCTCTCCTCAAATTCATAAGAGCTAAGCAATTTGCATATTGTTGCTCCTTCTTCTCTTTTCTCTCCTTGCCTTGTAGCTTTCTCCAAGTGGGTTCCTCATAGCCTTCTTAAACTATATCCCATAAGTCTTGAGCCTTCAAGAAGGTCTTCATAATTATGCTCTAAATAGCATAATTATCTCCATCAAATTTTGGTACAGCCAAGTCTTAGGATGCAGGAGATATTAATGAGTTACTCGAGATCTTCCTTGCAACTCTACTGAGTGCTGACCACTTTAGTTTCCCTTAAAAAGTGTGTGCTTTAGATCCCTTCATGCCACTCTCCATAGGTTTTTATCCATCTGAGCAAACCTGCTCTGATACCAAATGAGAAACAATGGTGAAATTGTTCTATTGATCAACAATGCATTACATAGTTTTATAGTTCTTGAAAGAACTAAAAATAGACATGGTGGTTGAGAGAAATCCTCTTAAAATTATTACAACAAACTAACTTAAATATAGCTCTTATCCTAACAACATGCTAATCTTGGACTATTATCAAACATTGATCAACCAAGCCAAAACCTCAATGTATGCTAATCAAATTAACTAGAAATATGTAAATCAAAACATTAAACTAATACTAAATAATAGGACTTAATATTTAGGACTAAGGAGGCAATGTTGAAAATATTCCAGCATTAGTAGTATCATATTCTTCAAGATAAATCGTTATAGCTAATGCAACAATCATTTAAGAATTTAAACTAAGCATCCATTAATCATTCATAAATACATAGTCTATTAGCCAAAATATCCTTCTAAGGTGGGGTATGACATACTACCCCCTTGGACTAAACCCAGTCCCATGGGTTTTTCTATCATAAAAGTTATTACAAATTCTTCAAACATACACAAAAATAAGTATTATAGGTTTTCAAACAATATCTTATTACAAATTTTCAAACAAAAAAATAAAATCTCTTCATTTCATCCACTTTCTTCCAAGTGGTACTTCTTTATAAATAATGGTCCCACTAGACCTTATATTGCTCTAGAATTTTTTTTCGTAAAGACTTGGAATGGAATTATAGGATCTTCACTAGCATTATTTCAATAGCCTTTGGGTTTACCATCTATAGTTTAGAAACATCCCACACATGGTCAACATCAACAACATATTTCCTAAGAAAGGATATGTTGAAGGTGTCATGGATATTTGATAGGTTAGGTGGTAGGGCATGTTGATAAGCAACCAGACTGATATTCTCAGTGATCTCAAAGGGTTCCACAAACCAAGGATCCAAATTTATGGATTTGATTGTACTTTTTATTGGCTTGACCCTTAGGAACATCCTCTCCCCCATCGAGTATTCTCTTGGAGTCCTCTTTAGATCAACATAACTTTTTTGTCGATCAATGACTTCTTGGAGCCTTTGTATGATTATTTTAAGTTGATTCTCCATTTCTTTGACCATGTCTAATTTGATCACCACTCGATCCTCTAAATTATCCCATGATAATGGTGTTCTACATCACTTTCCATACAAGGCATCGAATGGGGCCATACCCAAATAAGAGTGATGCCCATTGTTGTAGGTGAATTCTACCAGATGTAGATAGTATTCCCATTTAGAATTTTTATCCATGCAATACATATGGAGCATGTCTTCCAGTACTTGATTTACCCTTTCAGTTTGACCATTTGTCTCAGGATGATAAGTAGAGCTTATATTCAATTTTGTGCCTACGACACGATGTAGGGCCTTCCAAAATTTAGAAGTGAATCTAGAATCTCTATCTAAAATTATCATTTCAAGAAACCCATGGAGTCAGAATATCTCCTTGGTGAATCTATTAGCCACTACCTGAGCATCATCTGTGATGTTCCCTAGTATGAAATGTGTGACCTTAGTTAATCTATCGACTATTACAAGGATCGCATCATGTTGGTACCTAGTCTTGGGTAAACCTACTATGAAGTCCATGGATATAACTTACCACTTTTGAGTGGGTATATCATGTGGGTATAATTGCCCTATAGGATGTCTACGTTCAACCTTCACCTTCTAACATTCCAAACATCGAGCAACAAAATCGGTGATGTCCTTCTTCATTCCTATCTAGAAGAAGGCTCTTTTCATATTTTCTCTCATTTTGCCCCTCTTATATGGGCATAATAAGGGGTTTTGTGTGCTTCTTGCATGATTAGTTTCCTTTAAGTCACCCATTTTTGGTATGACGACCCTATCTTTATAGCATAATAGACCATTTTTAACACAAAAATCTCTATTTTTCTTTGGGTTTTAGTTCATTTTGACTCGATTGCAATACTCATCTTGAGATTTCTTTTCCTTGATTTGATCAAGTAAAATTATGTGACTTTAGGTTAGGGCTACTATGTGTCTTCTTTTGCTTAAGGCATCAACCACTTTATTCTCCTTCCATTTGATATATTCAATATCAAAGTCATACTCTGCTAAGAACTCGACCCACCTTCTTTATCTTGCATTGAGCATAGGTTGGGTAAATATGTATTTCAAGCTTTGATGGTCAATTCTTAGCTCAAAATATTTCCCTACCAGGTAATGATGCCAACTCTTTAGAGCATGGACAACTATTGCCAGCTCTAAATCATGTGTGGCATAGTTGACTTCATGCTTCTTTAATTTCCTTGAAGTATATGCTACAATCATATCATCATGCGATAACACTCCTCCTAGTCCTTCTAGCAATGCATCAGTACATACCACAAAAATTTTCTTGCGAATCTAGAATCTTGAGTATTGGCACTGTGGTGAGATTTTGCTTGAGTATTGCAAAAGCACTCTCACACTTCTCAATCCATTTGAACTTTTTTCCCTTCTTTTGAAGGTTAGTTATTGTTACGACTATCTTGGAATAATCCTTTATATACCATCTATAGTAGCCTACCATACCCATGAAGCTTCTTACTTTAGTCACATTGGTAGGTGGTGGCCAATCCAAAATGACCTTTATATTTTTTGGATCTACTATGATTCCCTCAATAGATATGATATGTCCTAGATATTTTACTTCTGGAACATAGAAATCACTTTTTGCTAGGTTTCCGTAGAGTTGATTCTCCTTTAGTAATTCTAGTACAATTTTGAGGTGTTTGTCATGTTCTTCCTTATTTTTGGAGTAGATTAAGATGTCATCTAAGAATACGAGGAAAAATTGGTCCAGATGCCTCCTGAATATACTATTCATTAGGTTCATAAATGTGGCTTGGGCATTGGTCAGCCCAAAGGGCAAGACTGTGAACTCATAGTGCTCGTACCTGGTTTTAAATGCAGTTTTGTGAGTGTCCTCCTCATATCCTTAGTTTATGGTATCCTGACCTTAAGTCAATATTTGTGAAGATTGTAGCATCTCTCAACTGATCAAATAGATCTTCTATTCTTGGTAAAGGATATCTATTTTTAATGGTTGCTTTTTTGAGCATCCTATAATCAATACATAGTCATAGCGAACCATCCTTCTTCTTAACAAAGAGCATTGGTGCACCCCAAGGTGACACACTAGGCTTTATCAACCCTTTTTCCAATAGCCCTTGAAGTTGCACCTTTAGTTCTTGCATTTCTATAGGGTTCATCCTATAAGGAGCTCGATGGATAGGCTCTAATCTTGGCATTAAATCAATTGTGAAGTCAAACTTGCACACAGGAGGGAGTCCGGGTAGGTCTTCAGGAAATACCTCTTCAAACTCTTGTAGGATTGGGTGTTTTCCAAACACCTCCCTTTTTTGTTCCTCCCTAACTTCATTGATTTTTACAACATAAACTATCCCTCCTTTTTTGAGGGCCTTCTTCAATTGCATAGCAGATAGTAGTTGAGGTTTGAATGATCCTTGCTCACTATGGATCCTTATTTTTCCTTTATCCTTTTTAGAAAACTCTATCCACCTATCTTGGAAGTTGATCAAGGCTTTATGAGCCTATAACCAATCCATCCCTAATATGACATCGAAGGCATGCAAAAATGGCACTACGTACAAGCATCCTTCAGTTGACTCATTTTCTAAGGTGATCTCCACCATAGGGAAACATTGATCCACAGAGTAGGTCTACCTAGAACCATACTCAACCTTCCATCCATGTGCCAAATACCCTGGCCTTTTCAGCATATCCCTAGCTAGTCTAGAAGAAATAAGTAATTAAATCTATTTTAAAATTAAAGCTACTTTATTTTGAGAAGAGAGAAAGAAAATTTACACTCCCAAATCAATGGCATGGGTGCATTCTTCCAGTTCCTACCTTCCTGTTGTTACCTAATCCTAGGGTTTATCACCCTTTCCTAAATACCTGATTTCACTTTACTTGGGCAGTCGACCACATAATGTGGCCCTCCACACTAGTAGCAACCTCCCTTGGGATGTTGTGGTTGTCTTTCTCCTTTCCCAATTGCCTTATTTGAAATGGTTTTAGCCATTCTTTATTCATTGAGGTTGAGCAAGTTTTGGGGGTTGACTTGTCTGTCCAATTACTCAATTTTATCTTACTTGGGCATTTGACCGTATAATGTGGACCTCCACATATGTGGCAACCTTCCTTGGGGTCTTCATGGCTTTTCTTAATCTTCCTTTCAATTTGTTTTTCTTGGGGTGCTTTTAGTTGTTCTTGACTTCCCTTATAACTTGATTTAGCTATACTTTTCTTTAGTTGAGTGGGCCTCCATTTTCCTTGTTCATCACCCTTCCTCTTCTTGAAGTAGGTATCATTAGCTAGTTTGAGTTGGCTTACTCATTCTTTCTATTGATCTTTCCATTCTAGATAGCTCACACTTTCTCTTCCCTTTTGGGACTATTGGTTTTTATTTGTTAGTTCAAAAAATAGGAATCATTCAACTACTTATGTTGTTCTATTTGTTCTCTTTTATTGTCTATTAGCTCCCCATGTTGTTCTATCTATTCCTACAACACCATGGCAATGGTAATGAGGTTTCCTACCTCCTTGCTTAAATCTCTTAAGTTCCTATCTTGGGTTCTTTCTTTAATACTATCCCCTTGATGTTGTCTATTCGAGGGAGCAATATTCCCTCCCCTTATCTTAGGTGCCATTTATATTGGTTTCATCCAAAAAGAATATTATAGTATTGCTTCACCATATCGCACCACTAAATCATAGCTTAGTTGCAATCATCACTTTTATTCCATGAGAGGCAGTACTAATTGTAACTCTATGACAAAAGCTACACTTACTAATTGTAAGGTGTTTGTAGCTTTAACAACTACTTATGGGGATTAATTCTCCCTTCTTATTTATCTTCTAGCACAACAAGAAGCTCTAGCACCTCATGCCTAGAGCTCTTATACCAAATGTAACAACCCAAAATCTAACTAAAGGGGTTGCTATTATTTTTTTTAATAAATATACAAGACTAAATAATAACACAACAATGCTAAACACTACCATAAGATTGCAAATATCTAAACTAATCCTAAATTCAAGTTATCCATATTTTCCCCCTACACCAACCTTCTATCTAGCATCTAATTTAGGATACACCCATCTCCATACCATGCACACATCAATTTGTGTAGGTATACTATGTGTATTGTGATAGCTATAACCACATCCCAGTTAGGGTTAGCTTATCTCCTTCGATCAGTTGAAGGGTACGTTTATCTCTTTACTCTACACAAACCAATTTATGTGGGTATTGGTGCATACAACAAATAGACCACTCATCCTATCATTATGATAGAGTAGTCCAATCCTTTCATAGATAATTATCTCATTTTTAAATAGCTAGGTGGTGCAAGTCAAACAGTTTAGTCATCTAAGCTAAGTTTACCTAATTTGACCCTAAAGGATCCCATAATCCCCTAGGATATCCTACTCTATTGAAATATAACACTCTAGACATCAAAGAATCAACATCAAGAGAAAGTATTTAAATCTATCAATTTAAAACAAGCATGGAATAAGGGTACACAACTATAAAAGAGATGATTGAAATAAATATATCTATATAAATCATGTATATAAAGAAAGCTAACATCATTAATCAATAAGAAAAATTATAAATTACAATTAGAAGATATGCTTTCATCATTCTATAATTATTACATGGCTTGAGTATGGTAAAAGAGTTCATACTTTTTAAAGGGATAACATTACATAAATAGTTAAACAAAGGTTGCTCTAATAATGTTTCAATCATAACATAGGTAAATATCTATCTTGGATCCTAATGTTCTCTCGGTCCTTTAGCTCGCCATTTGCTCATTGATGGTAGTAAGGGATCAGGACAACTCATGAAACTATGAATCATGCATCTACTAGATGATCATTTAATCTAGTGCATTTAACATGCCAAATTGCAACTATACAATCACCAATAAGTCTTTATAGATCATTCATTAAACAACTAAGAAAACCATCATTTGTTTCATCATATCATCTCATTAGTCATTCCAAGGTTCATGTTTGAATATAAGAGTTTCCCCCAATTAAACTTACTTCTTCTTTAGTTTAATCAAGCCTCCTATAAACCTCAACTAATTTAATTATCTGATATCCATTTTCTTTAGCTAACTAGGGCCCCATAAACCCTAATTAACTAAATACTTAATATCTACTTTCTTTAGCTAACTAGGGCCCCATAAACCCTAATTAACTAAATACTTAATATCTACTTTCTTTAGCTAACTAGGGCCCCATAAACCCTAATTAACTAAATACTTAATATCTACTTTCTTTAGCTAACTAGGGACCCAACTAATTAACTAAATACTTAATATTTACTTTCTTTAGCTAACTAGTGCCCCATAAACCCTAATTAACTAAATACTTAATATCTATTTTCTTTAATAAAACAAACATTCTTTTATAAATCATTTGACTCAAACATTCATTTATAAATCAAATAATTCAAACATTCATTTATAAATCAATTAATCCAAACAATATTTTACAAATAAATTAATTTAAAAATTCATTTGTAAATCAATTAATTTAAAAAATCTCTTATAAATCAATTAATTTAAACATTCATTTATAAATTGATTAATTTACACATTCCTTAGAAACTAATTAATTCAATTATACCCCTACCTTAACCATCCATTTACTTCATTAAGGTATAGTCTAGCTTATCTATCATGGTTCATTTATTTATTATTTAGATTTACATATTTCTTTTAAAGAATAATCTAAATACCTCTTAATTGCTAAGCAACCAAATATTATATAACATCATAGATAATTCCATCTATCATAATTTAACTGCTTTATTTTTCAATTAAGAATCCTAAGAATCATTTCATTACCATAAGCTATTCATTTCAATAAAAGTTGACGTCATCAAAGGGGGGTTAAATCAACCTAACCAAACTGAATTCTAAAAGATACTTCACAAGCCCAAGCAATAGGGTGTGCAAATTGCAAAGTTAAAACCTTCGCTAATAGTCACGCAACGGTGTCCAAACACAAAAATAGGTGGAGTATTTAGCAACAAATAAGGGCCTAACTGAGTGCCTTAGTGCTTGGATGAAACCCAGAGGCAACCAATACCTTACAAAATACCATTCAAACCCTAAACAAACACATATGGGATAATGGTTTAGGTGAGCTCGACTATTAAGTTTGAGGTCATGAAATTGATAGACTCAGTGTAGGTCTACCTAAACCAGTTTAGAGGGTCAAATAGCTTTGATAGTGTCAAAGGAGAGGCTAGACCCATCTTCAAAACCTGAAGTTGAACATAGAAGCTACATAGCCATGGAAATTGACTAAGATGTCTAACACGAGTTGGAAGGGGTGTTAAAATTTATTAGGAAGACGTTAAGCTCTTATTGGTAGAGAAGAAAAATAGGAACTAAAATTGCCAACTAGGAATTATTGAACCCACAATGTCTTAGCAACATCAACAGTCACCCAAAGGTGATATGCAACTCAGGAGTGTAGGGTTCATTAGAGGTTCAAGAGTGCAGAAATAGCACTACAAGCTATTTCAACGGTGATCCTAGCAAGATGTAGTTGGGTTCAAAGAGTCTCTAATGGAGTCTAGTAGAAAATCAAGTGGACCAAGTAGTAGTCGAACATGACCACTAGGTATGAGATACGCCCATGCAGAACTAAAAAGAAGACACCAACTTGAAAGATATCTATATAAGAATGCAAACCAAAAAAAGAATTAAAAATGAGGTGAGGGTATTTCAACCTGAGAAAAATCATTCCTTCCTCCAAACATTTCCAGGTAGATTGTTGATTCCTTCTGGTTTCCTTCTCTGTCAAGGTTTTTATCTTTTTCCTCACTATCTTTTCCAACCCTTTTTCCTAAAGCATCCACCTCTTCTTATCATGATAAGTTCTCCATCTACCTATCGCCTAGGGTCTCTTCCAACATTAATGACATCAACTCAATTGAATGCATTCCTATCTGCCCATGGCAGTCAGTGATGGTTGGGGTCTTTTTTATTATATTATCATCACCTTAAATATCAAACCTCCAAGATATTTTACTTAATAATAATATTTCAAAGGAGGTGCAAGAAACGAACGTTCCTTTTTATACTTTACATTCACAAAACTTAAATATCCTTATTTTTATAAAAGAGAATTCTTTCATTAACTTTAAACATTTTAAAAAAAAATTGTTATCATCAAATAATTTCTTTAAATAAAAACCTTTTACTATTTAAATCAAAGCATTTAAATAAAAACCTTTTTATTATTCAAATCAAAATATTTCTTTAAATAAAAGCCTTTTATTATTTAAATAAAAAATCTATGCTAATATTAAACATTAGCATGGTGATTTGAATGGGTTTCTATTAATGGACACTCTATGTCCACTTATCCTTTTTCCACCAGAGTTTCTTAACCAATTATTCACACAACAAACAACCAAACAAAACAAATAATTAAGTGCATCAAACAATGCGGGAGTTTTTTTCCATCAGCCCAATCACCTATCTCAGCTAGAGAATTTACAATAGCTTCTAGGATACTAACTTTGGCTCTAGGTGGTTTATTAGTTGATTATTATCCCTAAATAGATAATGCATACCTATATGAGGGTAGTCATTCATGTTACCCTGAGCCTTCTTATTCATCACTTCCCTTTTTAAGTACCTCATATTCAGTGGGGCATCTCCACCTAGTGATGCACATTGACAACATATTAGCAGTATCATATTCTTCAAGATAAATAATTTTAGCTAATACAATGATCATTTAAGTATTTAAACTAGGCATCCATTAATCATTCATAAATACATATTTTATCAACCAAAATATCCTTACAAGGTGGGGTACGACATTAGTGCCTCTTTGAGAAAATCCATATGAACTGGTAAATCTAAGGTCTACAATATGATCACTCTTGTGGGTGTCTTTTTCAGCTCTCTAGTGATCTTAAACCTCACTCCAACTAGATTACCTTCATTCCTTAGCACAAATTACATGTATTGTCTATTGGTTGCCAATCGACCTTCATTGGTTAAAAATGATAACTCAAGTTTCTTTCTACTTCTTTTATAACATTTCCTACTCGTTCTATCTTTTAGTATTATTGATATTTTTCCTAGTTCCCTATGAATTTGACCTTAATCCTTCTTTCCTAGTAATATAAGGAGATTTGTTCACCATTGTTTCCTTAGATTGTATCTCTTACTTCATAACCATTGGACATTTATCCTTTAATTGAAAATAGGGTCACATCCTTCTAAGAAAATTTATTTTTAAATTGGGGTTAGGTGGTTTAGTTTGATCATTCATGGGTCAGAGTTGATCTTCTACTACTTTCTTTTTACTCCTTATGATAGCCTTTTGTTGATTAATCGAGAGTGTCTTTTCTTCAAGAATATCACCCTTATCATTGCAATCACCAAAGTTTGCTAGGATGGTATTCCCTATATTAGGTAGGTTCACAATATAGTATTGGACTATTCCTTATGAGTCTAATCCATTTTGGATTCTAGTTTAGGCTTTGTTCTACCATTGGTATAAGAGGATTTATTGCTTGACTCATATTTTCCTATTGTGCATGACACTACTGATTATATATGAGGGTTTGAGTATTTCTTATCACCAAAGCAATCTAGTGGACTATTTCAAGCATTGCATATGAGGCCCCATAAGGTATTCATGTGTGAATTTGTGTTGATCATTTTATTCTATGACTGGTTATAACCATGGCCAACATTCTATTGGGGTACATGGTCCTTGGTTAAGGTAAAGATTTTTTCTAGGCTACCAATTATGTTGCTACTACTATCCACTATTTAGTTGCCATTGCCTCTTTTTTATATTGTTTTGATTTACCAAATTCTTTACGACGTTTAGCATCTCCTTTATGTCCTTCATATTAAAACTTTGTTTTTCTAGGATGAATTTAATATCGTCATTATTCTATGAAAGAAAAATTAAGGTTGGTAGTTGTGGCTGAAAGATGATGATAAATGGATATTTTTGGCTTGGATGTATTCCAATGTAAGGAGAATTAACTTGGGGATAAGTAGATGCATTAGGTTGAACTTGATAATTGGGCATATGGTTGATACTAGGTGGATTTCTTGGTATTGATTGGTTAGCAGTTGGGTTCACATATATTGCATAGGCCATAAGTGGGTCAAGTGGTAGTTTCCCTACTCAGATCAACACATCTTTAGCTCAACCAAATTTCTCAAAGGCTTCAAACAAGTTGTGGGATTTGACATTACAAACCATGAAAGCCAAGTAAATTTATAGGCCTTTAATATAATATAGTAGAGCTTGTTCATTTTAAGGTCTAATATTAGAGGCTATTAGATATAGATTCATCATGAATTTGTGTTATAATCATGGATACTTTCCTAAGGGTTTCTTTGCATTGCATTATTTTAGAAGAGGATTGAATATCCATTACCAATATTGTCAAATATTCTCATGAATAACTTGACTATGGAAACCCAATTGGTTACCAAATTTTTTGGTAGGTTTTGATACCAAATAATAACTTTATCCCTCAATGAATAGATCAACAATTATACCATAATATCTTCTTCTTGTATCATAAGCATTTATTTCAAAATATATAACTTGTTTCAATGATCCAAGGTGGTCTTATTCTCATTGCCATCAAAATTTGGCAATGCCTTCATGGAAAAAATAAGTATGGGAGAGTAAACCATCATTTTCAAGGGCCCTTGATATATCCAATCAGGAAACTATTGTTGAGGCCTAGTGTAAAAACCCAACTAAACCAACCCAAGAAAATATATATATATATATTGACAGGTAAGGTTCACAATGAAGTCTCAATAATATTTTCATTATTAACAAGGCATAACCACATTTGAGATTCTTGTCACTATAGACAATTCTCAAGTGGATAGGATAGGTCAACTTCCCATAAATTTTAGGGTTCACTTTTCTAAACCTCCACAGTTAGAATAGACACACTCAATTGTCACCTCACATTTCTTACATTGTCCCTAAGTATAAGATCATTTGAACACAATGTAGGGATTATCCCTTTTTAGTCCATAAATAAGGAGACACAATTTTCCTAATCTTACATAAGTCCATCTATATAGGATCATTTAAGTGTAACTCCTAGATATCTCATGCTTAATTACTACACCTCCACAGTGAGCTAACTAAGGTGAGTACCACTTTGTGTGATAATACTCATGGCCACCCGATACTAACCATTTAAGAGGCCATAAATAAATTCTCTTATGGATGAATTCCTATCCTTCATGGTAGGAATAATAGTCCTAGCCTAACCACTAAGGGCTTTCCTAAAGCATCCCTACTTTAAGGTACACCCAAGCTTCATCACTTGGGATGTATTATCCATAAAACACCTGAGTGTTGCATCCTCGTAACTCCTTAGGTTTTGAAAAAACTTGACTTCATGGTTCTTATTTCTTAAAGGTTTTAATTTACTCCCTTAATCCTAAATCCATAATATATTAATGAGGAACTAATATCTCTCATTAATGAGGATAAGTGCCAATTTATTTATCAATTATAACCACATTGATAAGAATAAAGCTATAAACACTTATCAACCAATATATCTAAATCTATATTTTCCTTCATTCAATTAATGAAAGCATATATATAATGTATACTAAAGACATGAATTAGTAATTAAATTTTTCCATGATACCTTTTTCAATTATATTTTGAAAACATAACTTAACATCCAAATGGAAAGAATCATCATATCATAAAAGAGAATCTAAGCACTAGATTCTATTAAAATATTCCATCCTTCTCTTCTCATACATTCAAATTTTTATACAAGTACATGATAGCATCTTATCTTTCATACTTGAATTAAATTTTGATCATAAAGAAAATATCATGGAATTATTACATAGTTCAATTAGAATCTTCTATATAATTACATACTTGGTACAAATTTCCATAGTAAATCTAGTCTCTTCTTTGATACAAGATTAACATAAATCACTATTAATACTTTCCACCTTTTCTACTTATCCAAGTTCACCTCCAAAGAAACCCGTTTTTCTCAAAATTTGGATAGATACTTCTAAGGAATCGGGATAACTCATGCATTTATGGATACAACTTAATATGCATTACACTAAAATCTATTTCATGTAAGCCATACATCTATATTGAAATAAACTTCATACAATAGACCCTCGAGAGAATCCCATACTTCTCTCATGAATGGACTCTCGGTCCATTCTTTAAAAACAACCATTCATTTAAATCTCAAATTTAAAATTCCCATTCCCATATTTTCTTTAAATAAGTAAAGCAATATACATATTTTAAAACTTTAAAAACATATATATATATATATATATATATATATATATATATATATATATATATATATATATATATATATATATATATATTTATTTTTTTTTTTTTTTTTTTTTTTTCATAACATCTTGAATAAAGATCACCAAACCTAAATAATCTACACATTTTATTCAACAAGATTTTAGTCTACATTCAAGTCTACGTATGCATTTAAGATATCCTTATATCTTTTAACCAAAACTAGTTATGTTTCAATTAGAAATAAAATATTAAGATATTCTAACTTGATTCTTCAAAGCTTAAAGTGGAAGCATAATAACTACTAAATATAATTCCATATTCAAGCTTAAAGTGGAAGTATAATAACTAATAAATATAATTTCATCTTTAATTTTCCTTTCAAAATAACAATAATAACTAGATACATATTACATCCGGTTTCCAAGGGTGCAGTTATAAAGAAGAGATGCATCACTTATTTACATTTGGTTTTAAATATGAAATTTAAAATCAGCAAATGCTTCAATCATAAAGATATCTCAGCTAAAGGAAGAGACTTTACATTCACCAGTTTATAATCTATTTAAGGTGTAGGTCTGGAGCTAAAGTCTTGTCTTTTATTTTAGAAAGGAGATTCATTTTTATAGCACACAGACATCTTCACTCCCTCTGAATTATTAAGGACAAGTTCCTAGCAACCAAATTTTCAAACATAAGGCAACGAATATAACTAGGTTCACCTTCAGGGAACGGTCAACTTGGTCTCTATTGCCTACTAAGGAAGGACCAGTGCCTCGTTGACAAAGTAATTCCTTAGCTGAATTTAGCTATGAAACCCAATGACTTAGGTTGAAAAGTTCTGGAGACTAATCTCTCACATGGAGAAAATCCATCAAAAAATACTCTATAGCTTTTTTACATTTACTAAATATTTTTACCATTTAAAATAACACTATTTCGTGCTAACATAAACACATTCTAAAATCACTCAATATTTCAACTTGTCATAGAGACAAAGGGATAATGGATTTTCATAGTTTGCTCCTATGATGTCTATAGACCAGGAGAAACTCTAATGAAATTCATTGTGTTTTATTTGTTAAGCATAGAGAAGTAAATGTATATATGCAAGGTTTCAAGCTATGGGATAAATTAGATTACAACAATGTATGAAATGTAAGCATATAAATGACAATTACAATTATAAAAAGCTTACACGATTTATATGTTAACCCCACCGTTCACCTCTTATATGCTTTTCCACATTGCTTACAGTGCTTACCACCTCCTCCCTTCCCAATATCTCCTTTCTTTTTTTCTTCTAGCTCCTTATTTTTGTCCATACATGCCTTCTTCTTCTTGTTTTTCCCCCCCAAAAAAAACACCCAAGAAGAAGATGTCGCCTTAGCTATATTTTTCCAACTTTCTTATTAGTTTGTTCAAGAAAAAATTTCATTAAAAGACCCTCATTCTTTTATTAAAAGCATTTCCATGCAAAATATTAACAATACCTTTATTTCTATATAGATAAATTTATTAATAATATCATATTATTAATTTTCTAATGTTAATATAAACATTAGGAAACATAAGACAATTAAATCAATTATTTCCTTTTAAATAAATTTAATTATTATCAAAAGCTAATATTAATTATTAGCCTTGATAATAAGCATTTAGGTATTAATAAAGCCTCCATTTTTATTAATACCTTATTTTGTGGATCCTTTGCTAGACCCATTTCACAAACACATGCATAATATCAATAAATGCTTATTAACCATGCAATTACATTATACCACCTCTTGTTCTTAATTAACAGGTTTTTCGATGATTTTCCTATCATCACCTGTCTATTAAGAACTACTCCCTTGCTCCAAAAATTTTCTAGTTGGTGTATAATTACATCCAAACACATAATTATGAAAATGCAACTACATGAGGGTAACATTTTACCCTAGAGATATCATAGAATATTTCATCTACCATCATTTTCCTTTTAGGACTCTCGAATTTGGTGGTTGTCCCATTTCAATCCACTATGAGAGTACCTAGTCCTGCAACCATACACATCATCAGCAGTACCATATTCTCACATAATTAAAACATAAAATGTAATTAACCACTTATCATGATAATATAAAATATGATTAAGCATTGAAACACCACACATCAATACATAATCAATATCAATGACAAGTTCTGCCAAGGAGGGCCATGACACCTAGGAGGTACCTATGTTTGATAATTTTATGGATATTAACCATACAACATCTAGGGGTAATAAAGAATTTTTTGTTGAGATGGAACGATATATCCTTGAGGTTGTTGTGCATAAGGTACTATTTATTAAGCAAAAATATATTGCTAATTATGGTTTATCATGAAATGAGGATTGGACATCATTAGGTTATACATATTAGGATTTTGCAATGGAGGTATATTAGGTGTAACTTGGTAGTTCATGCCTCTAGGGATCTGTTGGAAAAAATTTTGATTGACAAGAGGAGCAATAAAATGCTAAGCAACATAAGCTCTAGATAATAATGATAGGTTTATAACTTTTGCTTGTAGGTTTGGGTTCAATAAAATTTGCTAATGGAGTAGATTCATAGGACTTTGGGATCCTTTATTTGGTAGGATGTGAGTGGTTGAATGGTTTCACAAATTTACTAGGTCAATGTACAATAGTCATTTTAATGGAGTGAACCACTTATTGGCTTACATTTTCCACATTATTAGTACTAGCTTAGGACGGGACTACTAATTCCAGCATGCATATTTTGATGTGGTTGTGATATTGAATAATTCACCATGTGTGTTCTAGGAGAGGAGGTTATAATTTTTTCTTAAGACACCAAACCATAAGAACTATATGGTGGTATGTTCATTTGACTTGGGAGGGCTTGAGAGACTTTGAATTATATTTAAAAAATGATTATTGATTATATTTGAATAGTAGGATGGATCATATCCCAAGCTTGATTGATGCTTGACACATGGTATTGATCACCCATAGGTGGGAGATCAAGAAGGGGTATTTCTATCTAGGCTATAGGTAGGAATACAATTTTAAGAGTAGAGAAACTAGCCACTGAATATTGCTCAATATGATATATAAGGTCCTTTTCTAAACCCTATATCCAAGCAATTGGGATTATTTATTTCCCTATCTAGTTTCAATCAACTTCACTTGTTCTACATCTTTACCCTTGTTGATATTCATAAGAAGAATTTAATTATCTAATCAATTATCTAAAAGCGCTAAGACTTGTTAAGACACAAATCTCCAAACTAGATAACTTTTATAAAAAAATGAAATAGGAGAATTTGAAGAAATCATTTCCTATTTTAGCAACTTGTTGAGATACAACAAATCAAAGGAATCAATATTTAGTCTCTGAGATTTCAGGAAGAATGATGATGTCATTGATATAACAATAATTTTATCTAGCAAATCATTATATTGGTCTAGAAAATTGTTTTATTTGGGACTTAGTCCAAAAATGATCAAAAGTTGTGTTGGATGAGGATAATGTGAAGGTGACCTATATGCTTATTTCAGCAAATCATCGACTAGTTCTAATAAATCATGAGATTTTTTACTTTAGCTTTAAAATGTTCTTTGTGATGTAGACGTATAGGATATTTTTTGATGAATTGTCATATGATCCCATTGAACCACCAAAATTTGGACTTAGCAATTTTTTTATAGTTTACTTTTGAAGTAGAACCACCATCCACCTAATCTGTCAAATTCTATGTTGATTTTTTTAATTCTAGGAAAAAATAAAAACTTAGATAAGGCCACAAGAAGCATGGATCCATTGGATAAAGGGTAAGCTTGACAGATCATGATATATGAAACAAACCCTTTAGAAAATATGATGAAATTCAACTCAAAATTATGTAGATCAGGATGAAGTGGAATGGGTCCCATTGGGTGTGCTAGAAAAGATTTGTTGATCTACTAGGCTCACTAATATTTTTATTGCACCCATTCCCTACATATAATGCCTAGGAAAATGGATTTTGCAATCCCATTTACCTTTGTATTTAGACCAACTCCCACTACCCTACACTATTGTAATCTAATCCTACTTTATTATAGAAAGTAAATGTTGGAAAATAAAAATATTTCAAGGCAAGTGTACAAGAGATTAAAACTAATAACAAAATTGTAAATACGACCAGATACCATAGCAAGGATAGTGTGTGACCAATTTTTCTATATCAAAATTACTAAATAACAACAATAATACTCCATCTTAGATGCAAGCATAATTGGAAAAAAAGATTAATAGGCACATGTAGGGCATCATCACTCAAACATTCACATAAGATGAGGTTTGACAAATTAAGACAAAGTCCTGTATGAAGGCCAAGTATAGTTTTATATTAATCAAATATTATGAGGGTACATTCCTAAAGTGTAGCTCTAGCATTTTCCAAAATAGCCAAAATATGTTTATAATGATCCTTGGGCTCATATTTATAGTAATGGATTTACCCCTTTTACTATAAGTAAAAATATTTTACATTTACAAGTTATAACAAGAAGACAAAAATGTTATTTTCAATCTAGATTCCCTTGGGTAGGTTGTGCCCATTCGTTGGAATTTTGACAAATTAGGTTTTGATGGATCATAGTTCAATGAATTGTGAACTCCATTACTTAGTATTTTCTCTATTATAAGTTGCTTCAAAATTGTAAAATTGCTAACCCCTCCTTGTTCAACCTAAAGCTCCATGGTTCCCATTACTCACTCAATTTTCAACTGGATTATTGTGCATCGAAGGGATTACATCATACTATAGGTACTTTTTGTAATTCCCTTGATAAAATTTGAACATAGATCTCTGAATTGAAAATCCAAAGTCTTAAATACTTGAGCTCGTGCCATTTGACATATCCTTTGTATTACATATTCATGTTCTCTTAATTAATAAAATAATATATTACAATTGTAGTCTCATTTTATATATTAACACACCTATAAATATGAAACACTTTAAAGGCCTCAATAGTGCTTAGTGATTTTGCTTCCCAATTCTCTAATGGTGGGCTGAAGCTATACAACAAGAAAAATAAAAAACTAGGGATAAAGGCCATGGAATTGTATCTACATCTTTAATCCATTTTCACTCATGGAGAAAAGGATTTTAAAGTAAGGTTCTTCTTATAAATGTGAGAGAAAGAAATGTATTTCAATTAATAATTCTAATAATAGTTTCTAGCATATGATCTCTAGTCCATCATGCCTGTATATATGAAACTAAAATACCTATTTAGTACTAATATGCAAAATTGTAGACCACACTTGATATCCAAAAGCAAAATGAAGCGACCATATGACCATTGTCTACCACCATAAAGGATACATCAAATATGGTGAAACCACCAAATAACCATGACCACTCTCCATTATTCATCTCTACAAGCCCTATGATAGCACCACACTACTAACAATTACTAAAGCCTAGATATAATGAAACTAGTTTTAGGAGATATAAATACAATATTAGTTGGCTTCATTGACATGGATATAATAAAATATGTTATGGAAACATTAGATAAGGCCCCTCTTCTTAAATAGTGTACATGAAACCACACCTAAGATAGAGATATTTGCTATATCCTTGACCACATTACTCATCTTGAAATGGATTCTATTTGTTCATACTATAATTTTGTAATTGCTTTCTCAACTCATAAAATGGCATCCTTTTATGTTAACACCTACACACATCATGGTGAAATAATATGGAAAACATAAAAGACTCATAGAAGGAGATATTCCAATGCCCCCATGAAGGTGTACTATCACTATTAGTGTTAGCCATGTACATCCAAAAGTACTTTTCCTCAAGATAACTTACCTTTCTCCCTAGAGGAAGTTTTATAGTCTCCTAAAATAATTGTGGATATAACCTTATTGTGGATTGGAGAACTCCATGCCACCTTCCATCCTCTTTTGCATTGGCATCATCTATCAAGAAACTCAAGGTATGTTCCTACATAGAATCCTTCACCTGAATAAATTACTTTGTGTCATCCCTAATTATCTTAATAGAATCTTTTATGTGCTCATTCAATTTTAGCATATGCTCTTTATTCAATGCTACATTATCCCATTTTAGTTTATTTTTCTAAATTTCTTAATTATTAGTTTTTTTGTCTTAGTTTTATATCATATTTAAAAGATGAACATTCTAAAATATGTTTGCATATGAATTTATCATAGTATTTATCACCACAAAATTTATAGATATTGGTCAGCTATCCCTGAATATCTCCATTAATGAAACCCATTTACTATAAAGATTCACAATTTGAAATATAATCTTCATCACTCTCCAATGTTACAATTAGTTAATAATAGATCCCTTATCCATTCTCCTCAACATCCAATGATAATACTTGAAATTATTGGTATCAAATATATCCCACATGGTGCCTCTATGAAATACCACATAAATATCTCTTTAATAAGATTGATAGTGCTTTATATAGAAAATACTCAATAAATCTTCTCCTCTAATTTGAAAGAATGATTTGCATGGATTAATGTAACGATTATGTCTAGAAGTATGAAAATGCATCCCATCAACTCCTTGGGTCATATGATGTTGAATATGTAATTTGCTTCATGGCCAAGAGCCAACATTATGTAATGTATTGGATAGACCTAAGGGCATTTCATTGTACATCGTATATTTTAAAATATGTTATTATGTAAGCCCATTGGGTTGTGGTTAACCTTGTAATGGTTAAGCCTTATTTAATAGTTATAATTAACCTAAATCCCACTTATTATGTTGGCTTAGATTAAAATTTATGATGTAATTAGGTGTTTTGGTATTACTATACATACCTCCCTCATACTCCTCATTTCTCATTGAAGTGTTGTGCAATAATATCTATGTATAGTGATTATTTATGGTGCCTAGGGGCACCCAAAATATATTTTTCTATTTTGTCCTATTTCATGCTTTTTATATAATATTTTAGTGGATGGATTGCTCTTATTTGTTTCTGAAAAATATTGTAAATTCTAACATGGTATCAGAGCGGGTTTGGAGCTACCTCACTTGGTCACACAAAAGCATTTTTTGAAGCCTTTGATTCTTCCTATGAAAATTAGGATGATCTCCTCAAAATTTCATAAGCTATTTTTGCCTAAGAGGCAAAGAATTATTTTTATTAGGATGAAGGAAATATATTCTACTTCACTTGAAAACTCTAGAATTTCCATGCAAATCGTCGGTTGCAGAACCAATGAAAAAGTAGAGTTTATTTTCAAAAAATGGCAGTAGAAAAACTAGAATTTGAAAATTCAAAAAAAATGCATGCAATTTCCACCTTGGCTTGGCACCCTTTTAGATCAAAGCACATAAGCCCTTCTATAATGATAAGGGGTATGCCCTCCACCTAAGATGGGTAGCATCTTGATCAGGAAGGATGTTATTAAGGCACTATTTGGTTGAATATGCATGTTCAAATCCTTATGATGTGTATTTTTGGAAGGAAAAGCTTTTTTAAAAGTCTAGAATACACAAGAATCATCTTAAAAATGGAGGTCTCATTCAATCTCTATTTGTAGTTGTGGTGTGGTAGTTTGGATCCTTTATTAAAGGCTCAATGGCTTAGGATCAACTCATTTTGGGATGTTTTGATCCTCCTCGTTGGGTCAAGGGGCTTCTATGGAAGCATTAAGATTTCTATCATTGTCATGTAGTAGGGAAGATTGGCCAATTGGGGTGTTTTATGTGGATTATGTCACATGTTTGAACACTATGCACGTTATTTCAATCATTATTTTGTGGAGGTAAGACATGTAAAGAGGAATTCCTTTTGCTTCCAAAATGCAAAAAATTTTGGTTGGCTAGATCAATGGTCTTTGCAAGTTAGAGACTCTGGTTTGAGTCCCTATATTACCATTCAGGCTTCTTAATTAGTTTGGCCAACTTTTGGCTTATGTGGCACCCTTTTTTGATATATATTCAATTTATATATTTAAACCTCTTAGACTAATAAAAAAGGAGCAAGTGGTAGTGATCTGGAAACTCAAAAGATCTAACATGACAAAAGTGGATTGGAGTGCTATAGTGAATTAGGGCTTGTCAAGTGGTAGGTCGAGATTGGCTACTACTTATTTAAGGTTAGAGGATTTAATTTTTAGTTATTTGAGGTCCATTAGGGAAAATATTTTGAAGGCCATAACTTTTACATATGAAAGCATTTTGATCCCCTTTTTTTTAAATCGCACAATTTTTTGAGCTCCATGCATTGGTGGCATCAATTCATAGACCTGATATAGTGTTAGGGGTTATATTGTGTAAGATAGACCATGAAGCCTTAGTTACTCACCTTAATGGGAGAAATTATAGTATATGGTCAACTCAAATGATTGGTCTACTACAAAGCAAGAACTTATGGTATATCTTTCAGGAGGATAAAGCAATGATTCTTGATGATGTTCAACACCAAAATGTAGAAGAGACTTTAGGTTTGTTTTCCTTATTGATTAAACCAAAGTTGCTTTTCCATATCAAAGAGAAGAGTGATCCTATCAAGGTATGGTAAAAGTTTCATAACAATTTTAGAAAGGTTAATACTACTGAAGTAAGTTGCTTGGAACTAGAGCTTTCTTCTCATAAGCTAGCTAAATTTGATAGTGTTGAGGACTATATTGCAATATTCAAGGCTTTGAGGTAAGATATCACATTTTTTGGAGGAAAAAAGAAATTTGATGCAAAATACATTAATATTGTCCTTGTTAATATTTCCCCTCCTTTTAGATATTGAACCTCATAGTTTATATGATTCCTATGTTCTTGGAATTTCAAAAATAAATTACTCTTGATCGACTTTTCTCTCTTCTAGTGCACTTTTAGGTTTCAATGCAAAATTTTAGGTGGAACCCCTCACATACAAGCTCATGCAAAGGAATTCCAATCTAAGAAGACTAAGACCCAAGGGCGAAAGGGCAAGACTAAATCTTGAAAGAAAATAAATATCACTTGTGGATACTATAAAAATGAGGGACATCCTATGAAGAATTGCTTTCTAAAGTTGCAAAATATTAAATCTAAGTTCTTGGAGCAAGGTGAAACTATAGAGTCCCACTAGAGCATTCATTATAGGGCAAAGGTATTATTATCATGAATGTCTTCTCTCCTTGGCCTCTTAGTTTAGATTATGGGGGTGTTGAATTTGTAATCTACTTCATGGACAAAAATTGATGTCGTGTGATGTATTGGATGGGCCTAAGGGTATTTCACTGTAAAATGTATTTAATATTTTGTAATATTTTATTATATTATTCTAATGGACCATAGATAACCTCGTTATGGTTAAAACTTATTTAATATTTGTAATTAACCTAAAGCCCACTTATTATGTCAATTTAGATTAAAATTTATGATGTAATTAAGGGTTTTGGTATTGCTATAAATACCTCCTTCACACTCCTCATTTCTGATTAGAGTTTTTTGCAACAATACCTACATATAGTTATTATTTATGGTGCCTATGGGCACTCACCATATATTTTTCTCTTTCATCATATTTTATGCTTTTGTATAAGATTTAAGTGAATGGGTTGCTTTTGTTCATTTATGAAAATATTGTGAATTCTAACATATGAATACATCCTAACTTATCCATGACCTGACATGCCCACTTTGACATTTCCATATCAACATCCTCCTTACACTTGGTGTAATGATTCATTGACCTAATTGACATTGATTTTTCCACTACGTGGTACTTCTATTTAACATGAAATCTAGGATATAAATTTGATATGTCATTGTCATACTAACCCTACTTTAGCCTCAATTACCTTACTCTTCACTTCATTTTATTTCTTTCCATAAAATTGCATAAGTCCTTTCCTCTCATACATATCCAAGTTTATTTTTTAACAAGTTATATATGGATTCCATATAGGGCCATTCCCATCGGGAAATGTTTTACATATGCTATTATATCAAGTAGATCATATCCAAGCATAATTTCTATGAATCATTTTTAGATCATCCATTTTTTCTAAAAAACAATTCTTTACACATAGGGCCATTATTTTCCTATATTAATATTTGATATCATTTTCATTGATATATATAATCTCCATGGGGTATCTATGCAGGTTGGCTCCAACGGGCTGGCCTCGTTGAATTTGACCTATCCCATTTTCTCGCTCCCCTACTCCTGGCCTACATCCTTCCAAGCCCACGAGATCTACTGGTTCTTCCAGGTTTTTTTCCCGTGCTTGACTGAAACCTTGCTAGTGGTGGATCATCCCGTAGACCTTGTCCCAAGTGCATTGGTGGTTGGTTTTCGGCCATCCTAGTTGGGGGGTTGTGGCTACCAAAAGAGGGTTTGGAATTCTCTGTTATTGGTGCTTGGTATCACTATATGTGTTTATTGTGGCTTCAGGGAGGACCATGCTTATCGTCTACAAATGGTCATCCCTTCTTGCTCCAGATAAAATTTTCCTAATGGTGGGACTATGTGAGCTTCTAATGCAAGTGGTCATCTTTGGTGGTTTGGTTACATAGTTTTAAAGGTCTTGGGATGGTACCTCTTGCTTCATCATTTACTACAATTGCCAGGCCATGATTGATAATCCCTGTGGTTAGGTTTCACTCCATTCATGGGCCATATTTGTGGCTGGGTTATCCAGATTCTTCCTCTTCAGCCTACGTTCTCAATCTATATTGCAGTGAAATATTGCGGTCTATGAAGATATTTTTTATCTTTTGATATATTTTACAAGCATCATTTTATTTCAATCATTCGTGGGATGGGTCTTTGGGTTTTCCATGCCTTTCTGAATGGGATTATTTTATGGACCAGTCTAGTTTTCCTATGTTTTCGAACGGGATTGTCTTGTTGGGTCAATCTGTGATGGTCCTATCCCTTCCTGGACGGGATACTCCTTTACTAAAATCATTGACCGATGATTAATCCCTAGTGGAATTTCTTTGTTCCTACTGCTCTTCCTGGGCTTCCATAGATGGATATTTATCTATGGTTTTCCTGCTGCTCCTTAAACTATTTTTGGTTTCTTGGACCACTTTGGGCAGGTTGGGCTTGTTGGGTTCGCTTGGCGGGATGGCCACAGTGGGAATGCAAGTTTAAATTTAAATTTTGAATTTTCTACTTTAGCAGTCGCTAGGTTTCTACTCCTATGGTTTTGCCAACTCAGTTTCTAGGAAGGATTCTGAGTTTATTTTATTATTCCCTTTTTCGGGTTGGCCCTACCGAGTTGGCTTGGTGGGATGGCCATGGCAGGTTTGTAATTTTAATTTTGACTTTTTTGCTTCAATGGTCACTAGGTTTTTTGCTCTTGTGGGTTTGCCAACTTAGTTTTCAGGTAAGAATCTGAGTTTTTTAAATTTTCATTTTTAGGGGTTGTCCCTTCAATATCCCATTTTTAACCTTTACTTTGTTCAATTTCGGGGTGGGTTTGATGACCTATTGGTTTTATCCTTGATGTATTAAGGTTTTGGGGCTCCTTTCAAAACCCACTTTTCATTAAAAAAAATTACCGACAAAAAAAAATATATAGAATCTCCATCATCTAGCTACTTTCTAGTCTTTCAATTGCATCAAGTATAAGATCAATAATTTGATTAGCTAATTTGTTTAGCACTCTATTTTCTTTCTTAAATATATGTCAAAATTTTGAATAATTGCATCCATAACTAACTTCCTACTCCTTTTGATTGGAATATTGTATAGCCTACTATATGATTTTATATTTTGTGTTATAGAATAAAGATGATCTTTTGATTCCTTGTCCACTCTTTCTTTTGACCATATATGTCAAATATTCCAAGATATCATCTTTTTATTAGTTGAAAGAAGGGGTTTTGAAAGGGACCCCAAAACTTATTACAAGAGGAGCAACTAACAACCTCGAACGGAGAATATTGATAGCAAAAAAAATAGAAACCAATATCTAAATCCCACACAAGGGAAACCAACACAACCACCTTTAAGCAACAACAAAGAAACATACTAACTTAAGGGACAAATCATGCAAACTACAACCAGTCCCCACCTAGGAGGAGACCCAACCCTAATAGCGAAACCCATCCAGGGGTAATCAAACAAGACTAACAACCAACCAAAACCAAAAAGAACATCAAAAATAGTCCCCTAGCCTGAATACAAGTCGTTGTTGTCTAGATTTCTCTTGTTGGGACCCTCTAGGAGTTGGCTCAATTTATCCCAACTCAGTAGGGTTCTAATTTCTTCCATGATAGTGATGGTTGAACACAATACTACAATGTGAGCATCTTGGATTCTAATCACTACATTCAAAATGGGTTTTGAGGTCTTTGATAGATCTTGGCAATTAACACCCCCTCCAGTAGTCTCATCCATAGGTTTTCATTTTTTCTTGAATGGGGTCTATACTTTAGACTCAAAGTTTTCAATATTTATGGGGATCTTCCCTATCCATTTGGAGATTGAGTTCAAGCATCTAGATTGTTTGGTTTGAAACTCACTCCTACTAGTACCAGCACTAGGACGAGTGCTTTTCTTCAAATTATTATTGTTTTATCACTTGGGATAATTTTTGGCATGATGGAGTCTTCACTAGTCTCAGAATCACTATTTTCAATGTGGGAGAGGTGGCTACTACCATCAGAGTAGAGGGAAGGTTGTTCAAAACATCCTCACTCAAAAATCCTCTATCTTTGGAAATGTGGTCAAAAATAATTTTAATCAAACCTATATGAAGTCGATCTGAGATTTTATCTCACTTTACCTTATGCCCTATCCTTTCTAGAGATTAATACAAGAAAGCGGGGATATTAATAGGTCTTTTGAAGAGAAATTGGTTGATTAACATCATATGAAAGTTCCTCAACATTTCTTTGTTCTCGTCCAACATAAAAAATTGCAACACAATAGATGCCACTTTATCCCAAGGATCTTTTAAGGAGTCTACTGAAGCCATTTTGGTAGTTCTCTAGATTCTCCCCTTCTCTTAGGAATTTTTGAACCTTCCTCACCAGGAAGTGCTTCTCCTTGTTATGACATGCCCCATCATTCAGAAGACTTATTGCTTCAGCAATCAAGGGAATTGAAATTCAAACTCAAATTTTACTACCCCATTACACCAAGAGTACACCACATGCCATGCCAAATGTATATTGTGACCCTTAAAATTTTCCAAGTAGGCTAGTACTCCTCTCTTATTCAAAATTTTCCTCATGCCATCATCATATGGATGGCTTGGCTCCATGATCAACTCAGGGACCTTGTTGGCCCCTTTATCTAACTTCTTGCCTAAGCCTTTTCCTAAACCCATGTTCCACCACTTGACCACAGTCATCAGAATAATGGAGCTATACCATATTCATACCCAATACTAAGACACTAAGAAGTGACAAGCTCAAGAATAAAAGGAATGTGGGAGTGACATACAATTTGAAATATGATCGATAACTTTCACTCTTCTTATTCCTTAGAACCAAAAATAGAAAAGGTCGATGAAACCTGATAACTCTGCTTCTAAAATAATGAGCCCTGCTCTTGCATGTCAACTTTGCACCCTTACCTTCACCAATCCATGAGATACCAGAGAGCCACCAAACATCGTGGAGTGCACAATAAAATAAAAAAGTCCCTAGGTCTATACCGAAATTAGTCTAGTGAAGCTCCCTCTTACACTGACACTTATCACAAGATAAAAGGGGCATAAAATAAACTATAGGTCTAATGTACCATAAAAACATGCTAAATTTCATCCTTATAATCCTTGAATCATGTCTTTAAATCCACCACCTTTGCAAATAATGGATTTTGGCTCCAAGCCAAGCATGAATAGCACTTCATCCATACCACATCCTTTGTAGCAATCCATTGAACATGTGTCTCATTATCAAGAATCAAGTAAGAAGAAGTAAAACAAGGTATAATTTCCACTATTGGTCCAAAGAACCATGTAACCACATTAGCTTCCATATCCACCACCTTTGAAAATAATGTTTTTCATCTTTATCCCAACCAATATTGATGCTTCCCCCACACCACTTCCTCCAAAGAAATTGAATGAACACCAAGACCTATCCTTGGAATCAGATATGGCACCTATGGATCATCCACCTCATCTGATGTCCTTTTTGAGGTCCCACTTCTTAATCCTTGTAATTGAAAGCAAGGTCACTTCACTACACCAGCTACAAGACTGACAATCTAGATTCCAAATCCTTCTCAGTCAACCAAGTGGTATAGGTCCTACCAAGTTTTCAAAGGTGGTATTAAAATTGGAGAATTTAAAAATAATTAAATTATTGAACTGGATGATATCGGGTGGGCTATCTCTTGCCTAGACCCAAACATTAAAAACCCTAACACCAAAAATAAAGCATAAAGAGCAACACCTCCCTTATCTAAGGAAGAAACATATGGGTCTAAAGTGACAATCCTCCAGTATTTGTATCATAGATACCCTGAGGGAATTCCTCTCTCCAGATAGTTAATTCATCCTAACTCAAGCTCAAATTTTCCAAGTGATCAACCAATTTATTACCTTTCGTGTACATGTGTTTAACCACCACACTCTCAAATATTGTTGTGAATCTCTCTTCTCATTCCATAAATCATTCAACAATTTACATAAATATTCAACATACATCCAAAAATAAATAAATTGCACAATAAAATAGAGATTGATTATACCCTTGAGGTAGGGAAACACCATACAATGCTCCTTTGGGAAGGAATCCACTCCACAATATCTCTAGCTCCACAAACCAAGACTTCTCCAATAATACATCATAGATAACTTTTATAATGGGGGTACATCTCTCTTTATACAAGAGTGTGATGGTTCACCTTCCATGAGTTACAATATCACCCATGTGGTGGTTCACCTTCCATGAGTTACAAAGTGCATAATGATATGACAATATTCCCCAATGGTTACATATATGATTCTATGACATACCTATTTCTAATTTGACATGTGGTCTTCCTTACTCAATAATTAATTTATGGCTCATACCATTATACAATACAATATTAAATTATTAAATATTAACTATCTATCTTGGGTACCTAACAAATATCTGGATAATTCTCTTGGATTCAAAAACAATATTAGTAATAGAAGGACTGGGATCTTGAGAGACTTTCTCCATATTGATAATATTAATGGAATCATCCTCAATGATGATCTTACTCAGATCGAGGCCACTAAACAAAGAGATCCCTTGGTAAAGAGCATGAGCTTCAGTGGACCCAACCTCTTAGCAAAGGCAAGAATAGGCTCTCTTCTATAATTTTGAATTAACCCACCTGCACCTGCATCTCCTAGGTTACCCTTATAAGACCCATCAAAGTTAAGTTTAATCTAGCCAATAGGAGGTGGGTCCTAGGAAATAAGCCTTCTCCTGCTTAACTCCAAATGGTTAGATGACCTCAGATTAGCCTTGAAACCAAGAGAGTGCTCCAAATCTAATTCCCCATGGAAGAATCTCAAGTCCACACCGATAGCAAAAAAATTATCCACCACATCTACAATTCTCTTGGCATAGGTAGAGAGGGTTGGGTTGGATAAATTTTCAAAAGCCCTCATATTTATTTCCTTTTAGATACACCATGTAATGTGATCTAGGCTAAAGCTCCAAAACAAATGTAATTGGGGAGAAAAAAAGAGAGGGTCCCACTAAAGTAAAATATCTAAGATTTGGTAGGGGCAGACCCAAGAGACACCCACTGAATAGAAAAAAGAGGATAAAACATCCCTAGAGAATGAGCATAACAAAAATACATGATGTATCGACTCAACATCCGAGCCACAGAGGTAATACTTGTTTGAAATACGCATACCTCGAGACTGAATATTATCTATGGTTAATATTTTATTTTTCATAGCAAGCTATAGAAAAAATTAACCTTAGGAGTTAAACCCTTTCACCAAACCATCATGTTCAGTAACCAAGGTGGGCCAGGATCCTCTAGGAGGAAATACGTTGATTTCACAAAAAAGGCTCTTGAGCTTTCTACCTTCCATAAAATGTTATCAAATCCTTCAAATGATTTAATAACTTGGAACTTTATGAGGTCCAAAATTTTCTTAAGAGCCAATTCCTCAACTGGTAGCTCTTAAGAAAATTTAAGAGACAAGATACCATTTTAATTATTATTGTTTATTCCTATTTAAGTGTTTAAAGAAACTTTTGTTAACATTTGTAACCTTTCCTTATGGCTTCCCAAAACAATATCTCTCTTGGTTTCCTTTTATCTTTGATTATGCTTTGGGAAGCCCTCTCCTTAGAAGTCCCACCTATGCTTTCAACCTAATGAATCTCTCATTTTTTGGACTATTCCCAATTTGACTTGTTATCTTTTCCTTTTCATAGAAAATTTTGAGTGCTAAGGGCAACCTCTACACTAGTTTATTTTGATTGCTCTTGTTTTTTGAATAGGTTAGATATCTCATATAGATTTAGATCCTTCTAAATTCAATCTCTCATATTGCATTTATTTATTAGGTGCATCTTATGGTTCCTTATAGAGTTTTCTTAGAATGAATTATGTTGGCCTTTGTCATAATGAAGTGAAAGGTCTTTTTTGTAACAATTTTAAGAATGAAAATCCCTTCGTATGTGTATACAAGAGAAATTTCCAAATCTCAATATCAAATATAAATGGACAAAATCAGCTAAATAGTCTTCTTACCCTTCTAGATTAATGGTTCCTAGAAAATCAAAGATAATTCATGAGGTATAAAACCTAGTCTGTCCATTAGGTTTTCTTTCCCTAGACTAAGCCCTAGGTTAGGAATCATTCAATTTTACCACCTACAACCATATATAAGGCTCTTTAAACCTTATAAAACCTTAGAATCTCATTAGAGATATCCATTTTATCAAGTGTGCCTATAATTTTGCTATTATACTAACCGATTATGCATGTTTCTCATAGGACAATGCAATCACTTTTTTAAAGTGATACAATCATCTAAATCAAGCATCAAACACAAATTGGCATAAAATTTTATCTCTTCTTTCTTAGTTAGACCTATTATAACAAAATATAGAATTTAAGCCTATGACTATGTTAGCCAATGCAGTTGCAAGACTAATTTAAAATAACAAAATTATGTTAATACTAAGTCATTTTGCTCATTTTAATATTAATCCTAAATATATATTCAACATGAAGCAAGTAGAAGATGAGCACAATAGGCAAATTCTCTTCTTTTTATAAAATCCATCATTTTTTATATATTACTTCTAACATCTATCCTAGGATACTAAAGGAGGTAATAAGTAATAAAGTATTATTGTTTCTCAAAATATCAAAGGATAAATGATTCTCCTTTCATACCTATTTAGCATTCCTTCAAAACGTTACCTATTCAATATCATGATTGATAATCATTAATTAAGAAGAGTCACAAGTCATAAAGGACATGGATCATCCAATAAGAAGGATCGATAAAAACTTTAGGAGAAAAATAAACAAGTCCCCATAAAATATTCATAAAAATTCATAAACAAGGTTAGTACCCTCCAAGCTTAGAATATATCTTCTCTTGTCTTTTCATTTTCTTTATGTTGCTTACAACTGATTCAATTTCCATTAGTCAATTGATTTTATGTTATTATAGTCAATCACCTTGGTGAACCTAACATGGACTGATCCTTGTGAGTGGGGAGTGATATGTTGGTATTCCATCGTCTTTAGGTTAATTTTAGAAAATCCAACATGGATAACTTCAACTACCATGGATCTTGGCTTTTTAAAGTCTAATGAAATGGGGGCATCAACTCCCTATCACCTTCTTAAAACCTAATACTAAGGGCATTGAAGAAATTGCAAGGAGAGAACTTGAATATGGACATTATTCTAAAGAGAACTTAAATCAAGCCTCAAACAAAGACAAGATTAATATCAATCCAAAATATCTAGCACTAGAAAAATTACACATATAAAAAATAATAATACACTCAAAGTGGACAAAAAAATATTGAATAATTCTTGAAAATTAATTCAAGGATGGGAAGTATTTCTTAAGAACATCTAATAAAACCCATCAAAACCCCTCATTCAATTAAATGAATCATCAAGGAAAACCATTCCATAGGTCACCTCCCAAAATATGCTCAAGAAACAATATTATTAATATTGCAAGGACAATAACCCAAAGAAAGAGAATTTCAAAAATCTTATCCTCCATCTCCCCCACTGGAAGGTGAAATTTACAAGAAAATGTTAATTAGAATGAATGAATGAAATATTTTAATTACGTCTGCGAGACTTAAACATGGCCTATGGGACCCCCAAATATAGAAGCATAATTATTCACATGATGTGACCATTAATATCCTTGAGAAGGTTGTTCCTTCTTCTGTTGATTTGGGTTAGCAACTCCCCAACTTATTTATTTTATTGTCTTCAAATAACTCTATCATAGAACCTTTTCCAAGTGTTTCTTTGTATTTTCTATGGATGTCCAAAAAAATAAAGCATTCATAGATGAAATGTTCCTCTATCTCTATTGTCCATGTGCTGCATAGAGTACATATCCTTTCTTTCCATTGTTCCTTGGGCGTTGTCCATATTCCTATTTCACATCTAAGCCTATGAGATCTAGTCCTTATCTGAGCAATGAGATTTTTCCCTCCACTTGATTTTAGTGCCTATATATGTTTTTTTCTTATGGTTATACATTGGGTAAAACTTTGCAATATAGTATTATATTTTTTGCTTGTATTTTCCACATTCCACTTCTAAACTTTTTGTTCACATAGTTTTTTTTATCTTTATTGAAATTTGGTCATTCATTTATGTTGATTTCCTAATGTTTCATCCGTTTCTGGTATTTTTTCATGCATGTGTTCTTCCACCTATGCCGCTCTTCGTCCCTAACTACCCTAAGCCATCTATTGTTTTTCATTTTTTATATTTTTTTCAAGTAACATAACATCTTGGTCATAGCAATTGCCTCTAAAGGGAACACTCCAGTTTTAGCTAGAATAGTTTCATAAGGGATTGTGGCCTTAATTCTAAAAAAAATTATAATTAGACATTTTTGAATCCTTTTTATTTGCCTCCATTTTGTATTTGTTGTGCCACTAGCCCACACCTCGCAACCATACAACACAATCGGTGTGACAAGTAGACCAAATAAGACCTTGGTGGTCTTCCAGTCCCACAACTTGACATTCCTACATTGATTTTGAAGTGCATATAGCGCTCTCCAACCAATTAGAGTTCTTTTCATCCTACATGTATTCTAATTGAACTTGTCATGAAAGTCTATGCCTAGGTATCTATATTCTCCCACTACCTCAAGAGGTTATGCAAATTGATATTAGAGATTTTGCTTCTTTTTTTCTAAAAAATCATAATTTTTGTTTTTCTCGTGTTCACCTACATCCCAACTTCCTTACAAAATAGTTCTAGAGATCAAAGTTGATCTTCTAGATATTTAGTTGTTTTAGCCACAAGAATTACATTATCTACATACATGATGAGTTTTACCACATATTTGGCTAAGTGCACACCCCCTCCCCCAAACTTGTTTATCCATTCTTCTAAATTTTCAATGTACAACCCAAATAATGTCAAATATAGAGGGAAACCTTGTTTGACACCTATGTCACTCCTAAAACATTCAAATAACCCTTCTTGCATTCTGATTCTAGCCTTTACATGCTCATATAGTTTGTGAATTATTGTCCTATAGTGAATTGGAACCTCTAACTCTTCCATTCTACTCCATAATTTTTTCCTTGGTATTGTTTCAAATGCTTTTTTGAAGTCTACAAAACAATAGAAAGCCTCCTCTTTTTTGTCCCGTATTTTTTCCACTATGTGTCTAAGTGTGATACAATGATCAATAGTTGAGTTCTTGGACCTAAAATCTACTTTCCCATTTTCTCTCTTTCCCTTTTCTTCTATCCATATGCTGATCCTACTCTCTATCATACTCCCAAATAGATTTACAAAGAGAGCGTTGATCATGATAGTTTGATAGTTTGAGGGATTATTTACATCTCCCCTTTTAAACAAAGGAATGGTCAAGCTAGTTTTCCATTCTCTAGGGAAGCCATTTTGTATGACCTCATTGAAAATCTCTTTGATTTGTGGTGCAATAATATCTACCCCCCATTTTATATGCTCTGCTAGAAGATTTTCTATGTCATAGGCTTTACCAGTTGCTAACTTTTTTAGCCCTTGAATAATGTCTTCATTTGTGAAAAGTTATTTCTTGATAATGATAATAGGGGGTATCTTCTACTAGTTACTATGCTCATACAATTGTTTTGAATACTCCAACCACTGACTAGTTGTTATGCTATTTTTAGTTTACATATTTTTCATGCTTAGTTCCTTCCAAAATTTCTTTGGTTCATGCTTCCCTAAGTAAATTAGTTCTTTCCTCCTTGTTCTAGTGTATTCTTTTTTTTTGCCCTTACCAGTTTCTCATATGCTTTTCTATTTTCTCTTGTTTTACTCGTTGGTTCCTTTAGTAATCTTCATGCTTCCCTGAAATATTCATCAAACCACGAGTTGGTTGGGAAGATATTTCATTCTTTCTTTCTAGGTTTAGCTCTCTTGCATTTGTTTAGAGCTTATTGGATAGCATGCATTAACCATTCACTCTTATTGTAATCTTTGTTGCTATGAGGTAGTCCCTTTATTTCCCTTTTTTGTAACCTGTTATTCATTGTTGCCCTAAAAAATTGTTGATTTTATTTTGTTAAGAGAATGTTTCCCTTGTGAGGAAGTTTTTTTTGATTGCCTTCCATGTGTTTTTCCCTTGTTTTGTCTCCTTGCATTTTAAGTTTCATAACAATTGGGTTGTGATCTGACTTAAGTTCCACTGGGGAATATTCCACTTTTATATCCTCTATTTTTGGTATGCAATTTTGTGAGCATATTACATAGTCTATTACACTTTGTCCCTTATATGTTTTGAATGTATACTTTCCAGAATTTTTTCAAATTTTCATCCCATTGCAAATAATCAAGTTGTATATGTTGCAAATCCCTAAAAACTCTTCTCCATATTGCGTGATAGCCCCATGCTCATCTTTTGAAGTCCTGGTCCACTGCTGATTTTCCTCTTCTAGCATCCAAAGAGGATTAATCTCAATATCTTTGTTACCTACTAGAATGTTAGCTCGCTTATTTTTTGTCCTTGCATTCAAGTCTTCAATTAATATAACCTCCCCAGACTTACTGTATGTCAAAATATCTCTTTTTAAGGAGGAGTATGGGTCTTCTCTGTTAAGGACATGTTTCTTATAGAATTTAGAATTCTTGGGAACAAAATAACATGTTGTTATGCTAATAAATGACTTATTTTCTAGGATATTTATCCAAATTTATTGTTTTTTTTCATCTTGTTTTTCAATTTTAATCATCCCATCCCACTCCTCTTTTATTAAAATTATAATACCCCCCTGCCCCTTACCATTTTTGTTGCTTTATTTCATATTGATATTTTCTCGTATCCCACAAATTTTGGAGTCCTATATCCATCGTGCTCATGTGTTTTTGTCAAGATGATTATATCTTTATCTCTAGAAATGGGCTTTAACCCGGATCCTCTTCTCCAATGGTAACCTCTATAGTTCCAACTTATTATCGTAAGATGTTCCCAAGCAGGCCATACTTCCTATTTATTTTAATTTGTTTAAATGTGATGTATGCTTTCCATTTCTTAAATATGCCCATCTCCCTTCATTCCTTGCTTCCATCACCTTTTCCCATTCCTTATTTATTTCTTCTTAATAAATGGATAGAACTACAAAATCTCAAGCTCCAAGTATCCCAAACTCAAATAAGTGGATACTATAATCAAAAAATGATTATATCATTGTTTATCCTAACACAACCACATCCCCAATGCATGGGGTAAGTGATATCACGTATTGATTAAATTAGACTACCTCAACTTATCCTTTGACATATGATGACACTTAAGACACCTAGAATTTATGTAATCATTTTGCAATGTTTACAAGGATTGGATACATGTCAATATTCATGACCAAATTCTTATCAAGATCTTTTAAAGGGACCATATTAGGATGGTTTTCTGCTTTATACTTGAGTTTTTATTATATTTTTTATCCAATTACTGGATCTACATACCCATGATTTTGGTGTTATAAAAAACCCACAATGATTCTTGAAGATACTTTTACAACCAAAAAAACCAAGGTGAATGCATCGATGCCTTTATTATAATATGAGAAGACCATTTCTGGCAATGCACTTAAATAAATATTTGCTAAATCCTTTTTGCCATCTATCTGATTAGGAATTACAAAATACAACTTGGCTACCTTTCATGATTGCATGACCCATGCTATAACCTTAGGAAGACTTCAAGAAGAATAAAAAACCTCAAACTAAATAGTAAAAACAAAGAATCCTAATAAGGAATCCATGAAATATGCAATAGCTGACATCCATTTGCTCCATATTTCAACCATCACTAACACTAGTGGGCAACAAGAAACCCATTTTATTTACCTTGTAAAAAATATCAGCTAGAACAAAGATCACAACCTAGAGATAACAAACATGTTATACATGAATTTTTCCCTCTTAATATGGAGCATATTAAAAAATATGTGCCTAAGAGAAAAACTAAAATATTAGTTGTTGATGGTAAACCTAAGACGAAGTGGTTTAGAAGTAATTTGCTTTGCTATTGGTATGGTATACTTGGTCAAGATTACACTACTAGCCATCAATTCAAAAAAGTTGTCTATCACCTAATCTTTGGCGAAATTTTATATTTTTATGCTTTGCAACAATAGAAGGAAAAATGTGAATGGCACTATACTTAAATACTTGGCTACCCATGATATTCCCAAGCAACAAAATCACCAATCAAAAGATAATCAAGATATTTCTAACAACTATATTAAATAAGAACTTTTCTATAAAATATTTAATAATCTTATAGGTACCTTTGATATCTTCTATTCCAATGAGGGAGAAGAAGCCAAATATTTGGATGTCAATACCATTACTAGAGGTGGTCCTAAATATTGAAAGTCCCCTCCTAGAAAAGATAATGCTAAAGATACTATCAAGAAATATCAACCTAAAACTAAAAGTCATGGAAAAACCTCAAACTCGCAATGGTCAAAATTCTCAATCAAACAACATTTCTCAACCTCAAATTTCACAATGTATTCATGCTTCTCAAACTCAAGCATCTAACCATATTACTTATAATCAAACCTTGCATAAGGAATCTATAATCATCAATTTCAAATATCCCAACTCTTAACAATTGTTTAAAATTACTTCTTGGGATATGGTTAAAGCTTTTGATAACATCTCTATTTGATTGATAAGTCTTGATAGAAATCTTAACTAAAATGGATTTTCCAACTCCACCACAAAAGGGGAAATTCCTACAATATTTGCCTCTCCAATATCAAGATAAGGCTTATTCTATGTACATACCATCAAAATTGACCAAAATACCTTTCCCAATTTGGTTTTCTCTTTTCTAATGATTGAAATAACATCTATCCAAGACTTGTATATGATGGAGACCCTTATTTTTTGGAAATGGAAGAAACAAGCAACATTAATCAAAACAATAATATTGCATATATTTTTCACCATATTAAATACAAGTACAACCATCATACTTATACAATATAATGTCTTTTAGTTTCAAGATACCCTTCGATATTTCAACTCTTGGTGTTTCACCTTCATCATAAGCTTTTCATCTTCTCGTTCTTTTATGAGATTTCTATTCACCTATATATGAGATAAAATAATTAACATCCTCCAAAATGTAATAATTACATAACAAATAATATAATAAATTATAACACACCCCTTATTACATTATTTGATATAATGATCATTACCCCCCATGATTCCAGGGATGGTACACTGGAATTATGCTTTGGCTATGGCTCTGGATAATCTCCACTAGGTGTGCCTTTTTGGATCAATCTTTAGATTTACCTCTAGGTCATTACCTTTGAATTTTTGCCTTTGGGTTGTGTTTGGATCCTTGCCTCTGGGTCATCATAATATTTGGATCACCTTTGTATCATCATCACATCTAGGTCAGCATCTAGATCTTCCTTTAGGTCATAACCTATAGAAAATCACCACATCTATAATTTTGGAATCAATCCACATCTCCATAATCTTCCACATAATGTTTCACTACTTCTTTTGTCACTGAAAGCCTTCCAAGCATAGCTTTGGTCATATTTTTATATAAAAATCATTCATTTTAAGTTTCCCAATATTACATTGCTCCATGAAAAAACTTATAGTTGATAAATTGTGATGTTTTCCAACCATCAAAATTTGCTTTCATTTATAGAATCCACTCAACATTTCTTTTATTTTATCTTATTCTGACACATTCATCCATCCACAATTTATATGTATTTTGTCCATCACTTTCTTTGTGTGTCAACGCTTTCTTTGGGATTTATTATTACCTCCACAAATATTACAAGGTTGCACGTTCCAAAATCTAGCTGTCACATGCCCGAATCTTCCATAATGACTGCAACAACTCATCCTAGGAACTTTTGCATATGATTCTTTCTTCATAAATTTTGTGTCACTACTTCCTGCTTGTCCTTCATATCCAAGGTCTTCATTCTTTGGCCTTATATTTGGTAGTATTATACTTTTCATACCTTGTCTAAATCTTGCCAACCCTATACCATTGTAACCCATTTTCCTCATTATTTTTGAACCAATACCTTTGGTATGCTTTTCAAAGTACTCAATTTCTTAATCACCACTTTGATCTCTATAACTATCACCAACAATTTTCAAACACCCAAATACATCATCATTACAATGACCTTCAACACAATCCAAATTATCACTATCATATCTAGCAATACAATCAAAGAGATCATTTCTTCAATATAAACACTACTTTCATTATCACCATTTAAATACCCAAATTTAATGTCAACACTATGCAACTCGTTAGTATCACAAGCAAAATCTACCCTTTTAATAAGGTATATTATGTCACAATAAATATTTTTCATTATAGGCTTAACCTCAACAAAATGCAGATCAATGGTATCACAACCAAAATATTTCCTTTGGACAAGATTGCTTGTTTTACAACAAACATTTTTCATCATAGGCTTGAGATCAATTGTGTTACAACAAGCATCTGCCATCATAGGCTTGAATTGTATTTCCCCTTGATATTTGCTTATAGATGTCAAGAGTGAGTAATGTCATATATATTGTCCTCATAACATCAAGCAGGAATGGAATACCAATTTCAAATCTTTCTTCACAACCTTCATAAGCAACATCTTAGTGTTAAAAATTCTCCATGTTCATAAAAATCTTTATCTTCTTGGAAATAAATATTCTTATATGGTGGCGCACACTTATGAACTTCAACTTTTTTTTCTCCACCTACACTAACTTTTTGTGAGGCACACTTTTGAATGTCAACTTGCTTCTTTGTTTGCTTTCTTTTTGCTTTTCTCATGTTGTCTCATATGTGAACACTTCTTTGTCGCCTTTGGATTTTACTTTCTTCAACACAAAAGTGAGGGGTTCCTTATATATTCCAAAATGGTCCCCTTTTCTACAGACCACCAGTCCTATATACCAAATCCTTCAATATACTTGCTCTTAATATATAGCCATCGATATGTAGAAGAAGCTACTCCTATCAATATACATAGTCATGCATGAGAGAGACCTTAAGGTACATGAAAGAATTGATATGTAGTACCAAGGTAGTACTAAAAAGGATTCATCCTATTAATGACACTTTATTAAAGAGAAATCCTCATATGTGGGAGTAACTACCCTATTTAATTGGATTTTCTCAATTTTAGGATTTAAGTCCAATGATTGTAATGAATGGGATAAAAATAGAATGAAACAAAATATCACAAAAATGTGTCCTTATTCCTCCTCAACGATTTATAGGGTTGATGCCTAGACATTGTTATGGAAGCTATATTAGGCTTTAGACACAATAACTTAATGTGACAACATTACTTATAAATGCAATTTAGAGGCATCATTTATACCAAATTCTACGATTGTGCAAAGCACATGTTTTGATTTTTGTGTACAAAATTGTTTTTGATGCAAAATTTATATGAAGATAAGGTGTCAATCACTACCAAAAATGCACCTTTTACAATTAATTACTATTCTCCTTAAAAATATTTACTATTATATCACATTTTTATGCCAAATTTCCATTCTTGTCCACTTAAAAAATAAAATGGACCTATGCACCTTTTAAATCCTTTTTTATTACAAAAGAATCCACTATGTTTTATTTTTATTTAATAATATATATATATATATATATATATATATATATATATATACACCCTATAAGAATTGATCCCTTCACCTTTTTCTTGAAAATTGCCAAATTTCTAGCTACTCAATATGTGACTAAAAAATGAAGCATTAAGAATGATACTTGGCAGGTATAATTTTCTTAAATAAAAATGTTGCAGTAAAAATTATAAGTAGAGAGATTGAAACTTGTGACCTCCTTGGAGCAGAGTACCTGTGCCTCATGTGCTAGCCAACAAGACTCCACGACAATGCTACATAAATTTTTGGTTTCAAATTTAAAAACCTTTAAGTGCCCATACGAGCACTTCCAACACAAATTTCCTTACTTCTACACACATTTTCTAAAATTTTCTCTATGTACTATATTAGACAAATTTGTCCACACAACATTATAAGGAAGAGTTTAATTTTTTTAAATAATGCCTTTGTTCTTTCTATTTTCTCACTAGAACATTTTGGATAACTGAATACTTACGATAAATAGTAAATACAATGGAATGAAGAGATTCAGGCCCCTCACAATGATGGATGCATGAATAAATGGTAGGTGGATTTTGAATAAATTACAAGACTTGGATGAAGGAACAAGATTGAGGCACGACTTGGCTGAAGAAATAATATTGAGGAGACAAAGAAATAATCTCCTATTATAGAAAAAACATGTTCCAATGACTTTGACGTGGACAAAAACTCTCAGTCTCAAATTTCTATAAAGGATATTGTGTGGACATATACTTAGAAACACAAATATAGATTCATAGGAAGCAAAATGACGTCTAAAAACACCAACGAGTTCATATTATTGCTCAAGAAAATATTCTAAACAGGACATGTCATTGGATGGTGATGATTCTCTCTTATCAGAATTTTCAAAAACTCTTTGTTGATGTGAAATTTCTCACAAAATCTCCATGGTCTAGCTTTGATACCAAATGTTGGAAATGGGGGAAACAAGCAACAATAATCAAATTAATAATATTGCATATATTTTCACCAGGGAAAATGCAAGTATAGCCATCATACTTTGTTGGACATTTTGAGCTATTCTAGTTGTCATTGATGTCAAGGTGAAATATCGTCATTGTTTCCCAAGTGAACAAAGGAAGGAGTCATTAATTGCATGGAACACATCTTTTTTGGCACCAGAAACAATGCAAAAGGTTGTGAAATATGTGGGAAAAATATCATCTTATGAGGGTCAATGGTAAAACCATCATGGAAGATCAAATAAGTTTCATTAAGTCCTCCAATAATTTAAAGGACCCATGTTGGTAGAAAGGCATCAAATGGAATGCAAGATTAAAACCCATGGATGGCTTTAATAAGCCAAAGTTTATATTTATAAATATAATTTATAAAGGTTAAATCTTTAGATTTAACTTTATAAATAATAAATGATGGGCTGATGTCATCACATCAAAGCCCCACTCATAAAGGTTTTAATTAGTGCCGATGTCGAATAAATCGAAGCGTCAACGTTCGAAGTCAAATATGACTTTGTGTATAAAAGGAGGCCACAAAGACCATTGAAAAGCATATGCCTTAATCGATTTTAATTTGTGCTCTTGAGAACATTGCGAATTTTGGAGGGTCTGCGTGGAAGAAGACGAAACACCCTTTTTCATCTGAAGGCATAAGCAAAAATTCGAGGGGCTTGGAGGTTCCAAGCAAGGTGGACACGGTGGTCCATTGGCAGTGCATGTGGTGTTAAGGCACTTGTGGGGAAGAGGACTCGCGTTCGAATCCCGTTGAGGTGTGCGAAGGGTGAAATTTTTGTTGTTCATTTTTCGAAAGGTACCATTCGAAGGTTGATAGGGCACAAAGCCCTTTCTTTGTTTCAAATGTGTGTGGGGTGCACGTGGTCGTGGAGCCCGTGGCTAAGGCATTCGCGGAGGTGTTGGTGAGGGGTTCGAAACCCACCAAGTGCAAAGGTATTTTTTATTTATTTTTAATTAATTGCCTAAGGTTTGTTATTAATGCATGTTAGGAGTAATAAGGGTTTTTAAAGGTTTTAAAAGGCAATTAAATGAAATAAATGATAAGGAGGAATAAGGAGATTGTGTGGAGGCTTAATTCATATAGTGATATATTAAGCCTATTGAGCATTAATTTCTTTTAAAGGGTTTTTCTTTTAAAGAAGACTATGATGAATGTTATTTTTTGAGTTGGAGTAATAAGGTGTATTATGGATCATCATTTTGCATAGTGTTATTATTAAAGTCTTCTAACCCTTATTGAGATTGGCAAAGAAGTAATTGTGAGTGTGGCAGATTTGTGATATCAACTACTTGTCAAGCAAAAAGGTATGGTAAAATTCTTCTTTGGTTGAGTTGATTTAATGGCTTACTAGAAAATAAAGTTTGGAGTGAAAAGGATTTGATTAGGGTTTCCTTTTTGAAAGTGTTTGATTTAATGCTTCAAAGTTTTTTGAAATTAAGAGTTGTGATTAAAACCTTGTTTTATTGAGCATTGTTGTTGAAGTAAGGTGTTGTGCAAAGAACTTGAACTAGGATTTGAAAAGAACATGAGTATCATTGTTATGTGAGATTTGTTATTGAGCATTGTTGGAAACATTTTGAGTTGATTTTTACATGCTTGGACTAGGGTTTGTGATTGTTTTTTGAGTAATTGGTTGAGTAGAGTTGAGTGAGCCTAGTCAAGTGGATGTATGAAGTGATTGTTCAAGTTCCATAAAACAAACTATTCTATCTTCTTATTTGAGTTGTGAAAGTGATTGAGCATTGAGTATAGAACATATTGAGTCTCTAACAATTCTCTTTATGATTCTATGAGATTGAGAAATTTGAGAAAGTGATTGTGCATTAAGAGTAGAACATATTGAGTCTCTAACAATTCTCTTCATGCTTCTATGAGATTGGACAAGTTCTATGTGTGGACTTGTTAAAAAGGTTTGAGGTAAGTCTTTGAGAAGAATTATGGACTAATTTTGTGTGAGCTTTTGTGGAAGCTTACAATACAAATTTGGTTGAGTTCTAAAGAGGGCTTATTGAGCAGATTTGGACAAGTTCTGAGTGAGCTTATTGAGAAAATTTGGACAAGTTCTAGGTGAGATTTTTGAGCAGATTTGGACAAGTTCTGAGTGGACTTGTTGAGTAGATTTGAGCAAGTTCTGAGTGAGCTTGTTGAGAAGATTTGAATAAGCTTTGTGTGGACTTATTGAGCAGATTGAACAAGTTCTGTGTGGACTTGTTGAGCATATTTGAGCAAGTTCTGTGTGGAATTGTTGAGCAGATTTGAGGACAAGTTTTTACCAGACCTAATATAGAGGTTGATCAGATTTGTTCTAGATCGAATGGACTGTGTTTAGTACAAATTTGAGTGGGCTTGATTGAGAAGATTTGTGCTAGACCAATTGTACTATTTTTAGTGCAGATATTGAAAAGAATTGTTCTAGACCGACTAGACCGTATTTAGTGCAGAGATTGAGAAGAATTGTGCTAGACCGATTGTATCGAGTTTAGTGTAGTTTGAGATGGAGCTTTGGAGGTGACAAAGTAAAGAGGACAGAGTCTCCAATGGATAGATATCCATAAGCCAGGACATTGAGGACAGGTCTTCTGAGTTAGGACAAGAGTCTTCAAGTGGAGAGAGATCCACCAGTTATTGCAGTGGAGGCAGTGTCTTCTAGAGGATCACCAACCAGAGTAGAGGAGAAGGAATTCTCCTGTGGATAGAGATCCACAAACCAGATTCAGGGGATCAACATCTCCTTTGGACGAGAGGTCCATAAACATTGTAATCGGGAAAGGATTCCCAAGAGATTAACTGAGAAAGTTTTAGTAAAATATTTTCTCTATGGAGTCGCCTGCATTGGGTGAACCACGTAAATTGTGGTGTCTCTATTGTGTGTGGTGTTGTGTACATTGCTTTTATTACTGTTGTTGATATTGTTATCTTTACATTGCATATATTGGTTTGAGAGAAAAAAGTAAAAAGTGGTCTTATATTGTTCACCCCCCTCTCAATATAAGCTTGTGTTCTTCATACTTATATAATATGGTGTCTCTTAGTTTCAAGAGACCCTTTGATATTTCACCTTCATCATAAACTTTTCATCTTATCATTGTTTCAATAGATTTATATTCACCCACATTAAATTCAAAGGTGCTCCTTTGTACACACCTTTACTTGAGACTCTATCTCTCGAATATAAAGACCCATATTTGTACACATCTCTCATTGAATTATATAGAATTCAACCTCACCTAGATGCAAAATAGAACACCACTAATGAACATGGTTTCTATAATGATGTGGTCCAAGTTGTACCACAACACTTTGACCAAAAATCTATTATAGAAGCCCATAGGATAAAATTTCCTTTACTAATGAAAGTCATCATAGTCTTAAAAGGTTAAATAACCAACAATGAAAGAGACAAAAAAGCAACCACAAGAAGAGACCCTTGGGTTAGAAAAACCCTATAATATAGAAGCTATTATCCTTAGAAAATTTATCCAAATGGGAGTGAAACAAACAAGACACATGAAATCAATATCATTGACCTTTCTTAGATTAACTTTATGGGATAGAATTGAATATCACAAGTTATTATTAGATAAACAACATAAGAGGAAGCCTTCAAAGCCTCATATTGTCATTATTTAATAGTAGGAGGTGATCTCCTCTCTAATGGAACTATCATTTCCAAAAATAGCATTACCATTGATAGCACCATTGACATGTTTGTAATGAGAAATAAAGATGACAACTTAGAATTTCTAAATGCAAGAGAGCATAGCTACCAAGACATCATAAGTTAGGTCATTTAGAAGAAAGTGTTGTCTTTACAATCATGCATGTTGAATTATATGATGTTGAGTTAAAAATATACCTAATACACCAAACCATTTTCAAGATGGAAATAATATGCTATTTGATGATACCATTTAAATCAACATTGCTATACAAGATAAGCCTAAAATAATCAAATTAGCCAAAGACTCAACTCCACAATAAATTAATGAATACATTAAGGTAATTACTAAATACAAACATCTCCTAGCTTTGAGTTACACGTATATGCTTGGAACAAATCTCAATATTGCCATGCATTACATTGTAACCTTTTTGGATGCTAAGCCCATAAGACTACAAACTAGGAATTTTATTCTTGTAGTGAGAAATATAATCTAAGAGGGAGTAAAAATGCTTTTAAAAGTGGATATCAAAAATCATATTGACTACATTCGTTATGTTTCAAATGTTGTCCTCACAATTAAAAAATAGAATAAGGCCTTAAGAGCATACATTGACTTTAGAGTTGTTATATACCTTCCTACCTACTTACCTCTATATATTGTCTTCAATAGATCAAATACTAGATTACACTATAGGTTTTGAAATACTTTCCATCATGAATGTATTTTTTTTTTGCTAGAATCAAATAAAGATTGCTTCTAAAGTTCCACACAATACCACTTTCTAAAGTGGGGTACATATTGCTATGTAGACATGCATTTTGGTCTTAAAAATGTTAGTACAGCTTACCAAAGAGTCATGACCTATGTTTTCCATGACATGATTCATAGAAATGTGGAGTCCTATGTAGATGAACTTTTTGACATATCACAAAAAATAGAATATCATCCAAAGGATTTAAAGGCCATATTTTCAAAGACTTGACAAATACAATGTTAGATGCAATCCATCTATGTATGTTTTTGGTGTTTCAAGAGGTAAACTTTTAGGTTATCTGGTCTCCAAATGTATAATTTATGTATATCCTTCAAAGATAAAAACCATAATTGACATGTCATCCCCTACTATAATCAAGCAAATTAGATCCTTCCTTGAAATATTTAAAACCATAAGTAGGTTTATGCTTATAATTGATCACAAGATATACCCTATCACTAAAGGATGCTCCTATAGAATGGACTAAGGATTTTAAAGAAGCTTTTAATTAACTTAAGAGAATGTTGCTTAAACCTCTCATCCTCATACCACCAGTGCAATATAGATAATTGATTCTTTACACATGCTAGGAAAGTTGCTTTGGGGTAATTTTTGTGTAAGAAGATGATAAAGGGATGTAATATACCATTTACTACATTAGTTGAACTCTTTGTCAACAAAAATCCTCTTACATATGTCACCTTAGGAAATATGCTATACTATAATAATCATGATGGTACTTTATTTATATGCTTACTAGAAGATGAAGCACCACTTGCTTTACATGAAGCTCATTCCAAAACTTGTGGGGGGCACTTTAGGGATCATTGTACTTCTCACACGTTTTTTAGGATGGGGTATTACTGGCCTACCATGGAAAAATATTCTCATGAATTTGTATCCAAATGTGAGCCTTGTCAACAAAATGCAAACCTCCTACATGCTACTACACAAACCCCTTAATATTATAAATGCATATTGATCTTAATCCATATGGGGATTTTGTTAGAAAACTTTTCACCCTTACCATCCAATGGTCATGAATTCATAATTATCGTTATTGAATATCTCATAAAAGGGGTTGAGGCAATGCCATTAGTTTTCTACTACAAGGCTCTCTAGATTTATATTTCGTCATATCATTTGTAAATTTGAAATTCCTTCTACTTCTATTTTTAGACAATGAAACATATTTAAAAAAAAAAGATATCAAGGATCATTGTGCAAATTAATATTCGACATAGATTTTTCTCACCATACTACCCACAATGTAATGTCTGATGTGCAAGGTGCAACCAAAGTATTGTCATTGTTGTCAACACAGTCAGGTTGATCAGTTGATGCAATGGATAGGAGTTGATTGATGAGCAAGATGATGGACAGGAGTTAATTGATGAGCAAGGTGCAGCCAAAGTATTGTCATTGTTGTCAACACAGACATTAGATTGGTTGATGCAGTGGACAAGAAGTTCAGAAGCTCTTAGATGCAGTGGACAGGAGTTCAGAGGTCTTTCAGAGTATTTACAGTGTTTTCCAAGAAGACCGAAGTGGCCCATATGCAAAAGCTCAAAGAAACAGACAAGTAAGAAAAGTGTCGCGATATCACAACATGTTGAGCTAGCATGAGAAACTATCACGATATCGCGACATGTTGAGAAGAAAGAAGGCAGAAAGAAAAACTGTCACAATATCGCGACATGTTTGGCCAGAAAGAAAAACTGTCGCAATTTCGCGACATGTTGGCAGAGAAAAAGCCAAGTGCAAGAACTGTCACGATTTCGCGACATGTTTAAGGAGAGAGAAGGAGCAAGAGAAACTGTCACGATTTCACGACATGTTCGAAGAAGAAGCGCAGCAAAGAAAACTATCACAATTTCGTGACATGTTTGGAGAGAAGGCGTAGGCAAAGAAAACTGTCACGATTTTGCGACATGTTTGGAGAGAAGGCGCAGGCAAAGAAAACTATCGCGATTTCGCGACATGTTTGGAGAGAAGGCGCAAGCAAAGAAAACTGTTGCGATTTCGTGACATGTTCGGGGAGAAGGAGCTCGCAAAGAAAAGTGTCACGATTTCATAACAATTTGCAAGAAGGATGGTACGAACAAAAAAGTGTCACGATTTCGTGACAGGTTCGAAGAGAAAGCACCAAGGAGAAAAGATGTCACGATTTCGTGACATGTTTCATTTTCGCGGTCCAAAGTGAAGGAAAGAGGAGAGAGAAAAAGATGTCACGATTTCACGACATGTTTCATTTTCGCAGTCCAAAGTGAAGGAAAGAGGAAAAAGAAATAGATGTCGCGATTTTGCGACATGTTTTGTTTTCGCGGTCCAAAGCGAAGAGAAAGAAGAGAGAGAAAAAGGTGTCGCGATTTCGCGACATGTTTTGTTTTCGCGGCCGAAGCAAAGGTAAAGTGCAAGGAATAAAAGTGTAGCAATATCACTACATGTTGGGTTTTCGCGACCCGAAGAAAAGAGAGAGTAAAGAAGCGAGAGTGCCACGATTTAGTGACATGTTCTATTTTTGCGGGGTCAAGGCAAGAAAAGAGACAAGGCAACGAGAGTGTCGCGATTTCGCGACATGTTTCGTTTTCGTAGGCAAGAGGCAGAGAAAGGCACAAGGCAACAAATGTGTCACGATTTCATGACATGTTGGGTTTTCGTGACCCGAAGAAGAGATAGAGTGCAAGGCAGCGCATGTGTTGTGATTTCACGACATGTGTTTTCGCGGGCGAAAGACAGAGAAAGGCACAAGGCAGCGAATGTGTCACGATTTTGTGACATGTCAGGTTTTCGCTGGTGCTTACGGAGAAGAGTGTACGAAAGAGAAAGATGTCACGATTTCGTGACATGTTCCTGAAAGCACGAGATTCCGATCAAAAGAAACACCAAGTGCAATTGCATTCAAAGTTAAGCACGCCTAAGTCCTAGGAATGTACATTACATGAAACGAAAAGAGACATGTTGTAAGAGACGCAATCAGATAAAGAAAAATAGCCCTTTCATTAATTTCTTTCGATCTCTGTTACAATAATGCCTCCTCCCTTTTCAGGGGCTAGGAGCGCAAATAAGGTTTGATTACAATCGTTGAATGGTTCCTCCTTCCGCGTGCCCACGATTGCACTGGGCGGGCTAAGATGATGCCGCCGCTGATGTTTATGGGTTCTTCGCCTCTGCTGCTTCTCCTACAAACAAAGAAATGATCAAGACGTTAGTAGCACCTGTTGCAAATGAAAATCATTCTCTCTCTAAAACTAACAAAATATGCATACGAATATTTTCTTGAAACCATGAAAACAGTGAATCCAAATTGCTTCAAAATCGACAGAAGGTAAGAACAGTCACCAGAAGGCCACTGCCACTGAGGCAGCTGGCCAATTCACCTTAAACTAGAATTCGTCCCTGGGCAGGACGAATCTCGATCGTAATTCCTCCCCTGGGTGGGACGAATTCTTCTGAATAGGAGAAATCGACCTGCTGCTGCTCCAATGTCGAATCTCGGGACCTGCAAAACTCTTGCAAACAAGGGGGTTAGGTAATTGGGGCCATTTTGGGATGACCCAGATGGTCGGATTTTCCCAATTTGGCCTCCTCCCTCGGGAATTTAACCTTGACACCTGCAAGTTAGCGAAACGATAAAGCAATACAAAACACCCTAAACTCTGACCAAAAGCTACAAAATTGCAATTATAGACTAATCAGACCTAGTAACACATAATGCAATCTAAAAATTAATCTAAAGTGCTCAAAAACTGAAATTAGAACTTGGGGGTGCGGGGGTGCCCAAGTGGGCCTCCCACCGTTGGCCCTCGATTTTGGAGCCAATCCACCAAGGATGGGCCCAAAACCTTTTAGGATTGGGGGTCGGCGAATTGGTAGGTTCAGATGTCCATGCGTCGGATTTGAGTAAGGTTCGAGCTTCCAAATGCCACCCAACAACCTCCCTTGCAAAAGAGATTGATGGATGTAGGAAGGTGAACAAAGGGGGATGCAAATGAGTCTTCGATTCGGCAAAGCACTTCGTTGCTTCAACACTCCTTCCACCTGCATGTTTTGGGTGAGAAAATTCCCACCTTTTATAGACCCAAGGGGTCTCTTTTGGGAGGGAAGCACAAAAGCCAAGTGTTGGCCATGGGCGCCATGTGGCAGTCTTGTCTTCCCATGAGGGAGGGGAGTCCTTCATTGACTTGAACTTTGATAAATGCTTCTTGTAACAGTCCTCCAACGGCCCCTCGTCCACTTACACATGCGTGCAAGGTAGGAGCCCTTAATCGACTGTTTTGGGCTGCCACTTGGCACCATTTGCCTTTTTGCCCGTTAAGCTTAGAATTCGTCCCACCCAGGGACGGATTCAGAATTCGTCCTGGGGTGGGACGGATTCTATTTTGAATTTGTCCCAGGGTGAGACGAGTATTGGGCAAAGTGTCCAAGTGTGCCAAATTGCTCCTTGACCTTACAAAATTGCTAGGAAAGTGGTTAAAGCCACTGTTTAACCTCTGAGGGCTGCCCTGGGGGCTGTGTTTGTCAAAGCGATCAGTGTTTGCAGTCACATAATCGGATTGGTGATGTTTTGGTGTCTACAGATGCCCCTTTTTGGGAAGCGCTGCGGGTGACGCAGTGCTGAGCAAAAATAGATAACCAAAGCACTAATGATTAGGGTTTCTTAGTAACCTAACCAAATTTTGATGCCCCAAGTATGGAAAGGGCATGCATTCTTGAATCCTTGCTTCTGACGAGCTAAGGAATTTGATTTCAAGTATTAACCTGTTTTGGTGAGGTGTGACTTGAACTTAGACATTGATCAGTCATGAACAAGTGAAGGGCATTTTTATCCTCCGGGGGAACCTTGTGTTCATGATTCACGAAATGCCAAGTGTTTGATTGATTTGATTGTTGCTTGTTTATTGCCCCAAGCAGGAGCGTGATTGTCTTTGTCAATGATTCTTTGAATGCATGTCGTTTTCCTTAATTGGGTGTGTGATTGTTGATTGGTGACTAAGTGTGACTACCCCCTCAAGCGACGAATCGATGAGGGAATGACCTTCGTGAGAGAAGCGACGAGTCGCTTGACCCAAGATGACTTGTGCAAGGTTTTCCTTTAGAGGGTTTACCGTTAAGCGTGTGCAATTTTTCCAACATATGGACCTATTTTTGGTGGGTGTTAACCCTTTTGGTTATGTCATAATGAGGTGAAATCGTCGAAAACCTATTTCCCGTGGAGCGGTCCGGCTATGATAGCCTTCTTGGGGAACTAGGAGAGCGATAATTTGGACCTCAACATCGATTTTCTTTGCCTAGAGGCTAAGTGCGAGAGCACTTGTGTCCGGCATTATTTTTGTTGTGTTTTTGTTGAATTTTGTACTATTTTTGTTGTTTTGTGACACCATTTGGTGATTGAATTGTCGGCAATCCGTCCTCCCGTGGAGCGGTCCGGCTTTGGTAGCCTTCTTCGGGAGTAGGATAGTGACAATGCAAACCCCGACATCAATTTTGCTATGCCAAGAGGTTAAGTGCAAGAGCACTTGTGTCTGGCAATGTTTATTGTTTTTTTTTTGTTGTTTTGATTTTCTTGTTGTTTTTGAGTGGGCTTTGACCCTTTTGTGACGTCATTTGGGGGTGAAATTATCGAAAATCCGTCTTCCCGTGGAGCGGTCCGGCTATGGTAGCCTTCTTAGGGAATAGGATAACAACAATGTAGACCCCGACATTAGTTTTGTTATGCCAAGAGGTAAAGTGCAAGAGCACTTGTGTCTGGCAATGTTTATTGCTTTTGTTGTTTGTGGATATTTGCTATTTTTGTTGTTTTGATTTTCTTGTTTTTTTTTTGAGTGGGCTTTGACCCTTTTGTGATGTCGTTTGGGGATGAAATTATCGAAAATCCGTCTTCCCGTGGAGCGGTCCGGCTATGGTAGCCTTCTTAGGGAATAGGATAACAACAATGTAGACCCCGACATTAGTTTTGTTATGCCAAGAGGTAAAGTGCAAGAGCACTTGTGTCTGGCAATGTTTATTGCTTGTTGTTTTTTTTGTTGCATTTATTTGTTTTTTTTGTTGTTTTGATTTTCTTTGATCTTGTGCATGATGGTTGATGAATATGGATGTTGCATGTTGATTTATTTTTATGGATGCATATGCTATGATGAATGCAAATGTTTTTTTTTTTTTTTTTTTTTTGAGCAAGGGATTGGGGATATGGAGTGATGAAAATCACTGTTGTTTGTGCCTTTTGATGTGTGCACTATATTTTGTCAAATTTTTGAGTTTTGACATTTTGCAATTTTTTGTGTTTTGCAACTATTGAGAACTTTAGGGATTCTTAGGGAATTGGGTAGGGAGGAAGCTTGTCCTTTTGCCAACTCTCAGCATTCTAGGGGTCATTCGCACAGGGGGATGAGCAAGATAACCGTTTCGCTTGTGGTGACCTAGTTATTTTGCAGGTTTCATCTTTCGTTCACACAATTTTGGGAATTTTAGTGTTTTGATTTGTGTTGGGATGTTACGTAACAAGGTGTATTTCAAGTATGACTCTACCTTTATAAAATCCGTTCGACTTGGTACACTACATGGCTAAAGAGGAAAATGATGACTGAATTATTGAAACTCCTAGTACGTTCCCAGACCACTGACTGTAGTGTGGTAAGATTTATGCATGGTGTTTTTGTTGATTTTGATGAATTCGAGTATGCCTAGAATTGAGATGCAAATCTTTGTTGATTTTGTTGATTTTTGTTGTTCTGTTTTTGTTGAATTTATTGATCGTTTGACCAAGAGATTGCGATAATCCTTGGAGCTTTTGGGTTGACCAAGAGATTGCGATAATCCTTGGAGCTTTTTGTATTGACCAAGAGATTGCGATAATCCTTGGAGCTTTTTAGGTGACCAAGAGATTGCGATAATCCTTGGAGCTTTTTGTGTTGACCAAGAGATTGCGATAATCCTTGGAGCTTTTTAGGTGACCAAGAGATTGCGATAATCCTTGGAGCTTTTTGGGTGACCAAGAGATTGCGATAATCCTTGGAGCTTTTTGGGTTGACCAAGAGATTGCGATAATCCTTGGAGATTTTTGGGTTGACCAAGAGATTGCGATAATCCTTGGAGCTTTTTGGGTTGACCAAGAATTTGTGATAATCCTTGGAGCTTTTTGGGTGACCAAGAGATTGCGATAATCCTTGGAGCTTTTTTGGAGTGACCAAGAGATTGCGATAATCCTTGGAGATTTTTGGTTTTGACCAAGTGATTGCTATAATCCTTGGAGCTTTTTGGGTGACCAAGTGATTGCGATAATCCTTGGAGCTTTTTGGGTGACCAAGGGATTGTGATAATCCTTGGAGCTTTTTGGGTGACCAAGGGATTGCGATAATCCTTGGAGCTTTTTGGGTGACCAAGAGATTGCGATAATCCTTGGAGCTTTTTGGGGTGACCAAGAGATTGCGATAATCCTTGGAGCTTTTTGGGTGACCAAGATATTGCGATAATCCTTGGAGCATTTTGGGTTTGAATTATGGTTCTTTAGGGGATAGAGGTACCCCCAGCTTGATGGTCTTTGCACTCCGGATCTGTCTCTAGAGGTATGGGCATGAATGGATCATCCCTATGCACGGATATGAGGACAGGGTCCGCCCACGACACTGATGTTGCTATGATGTCTCTTTGTGGAAGTTGCTCTTTGTGTGCCCAAAGTTGTGGATGTAATGCTTGGTCCCACTGCGGTGGGTTAACACACCACTCATGCCCTAGTATTATGTTTATCTGTTGACATGCTTCTTCAAATTTTATGGGATGCCGATGTTGTCGCATGTGATTGTTGTGGGCTATCTCTGTTTCATCTTCACTTTCAACTAGTGAGTACAGCTCATCAAAATCTGGAGATTCTGAGACATGGAGGACTGCATCATCAGGTAGCCCTATGGTTAAAGGTTGATCCTCTTTGAAAGGAGCTTCATGTAATTTGGGCCTTGGGAGCTCCAAAATCTTGGCCTCTACCAACTCTAAGTGCTCTAGTGCTTTGCATGTATTGGGAGATTTGAACTCCTCCTCTCTGGTTGGGGGCTTATGGAGGGGTGGCCAGATGGCACCCCCCATGCCTTGGTAGGGCAGTTCATCCCGCTCTTCTTCGCGCTTTGATTCCTTAGAGGCTTCTTGATGAATTTCTAAGGGTGGCTCATAAGCTTGGGTGGATGTTTGAGGAAGGCACCCATCATTGGTTATAGGAGCGGCCTCCCATTCATGTCTAGGAGGTGTCGGGGGTGGTGCTTCGAGAATCGGGAGAGTAGCTTCCCGCTCCTGTCTAGGAGGTGTTGGGGGTAGCTTTTGATGAGGTCGCGATGACCTATCTTCCCCCCGTGGGTTGTGCCACTCAAAATATTTTGTTTTATGCATGTGAGGGGTTGGAGTCTTCTCTTTCATAGTGTGTTGGAACAGCTCATCCTTCTGGCACTGAAGGTGCTCTTCGTTAATATGGTACGGTTCCTTTAACGGTAGTCGTTCGAGCTCAAGTTGCGTGAGTTGCTTGAGATGTGTGATATATTCGGCATATTCTACGATAGTTGGTCCCACCGCCTCATGTCTAGAAGGCCTAGACGCCTCTCTTAGATAAAAATCTCGGTCGTAGTGATCCAAGATCTCTATAGGACACATCCCTCTGTTAGGGGTAGCAGCATTCTCTCGGGGCTTTGGCCTCATAGAGTGGTCCTGATAGATAGCAGGTGCGAAGGCGTATTGCTCCCGCACGGTATATTGCTCTCGAGGAAGGTAGATGTCTTCCTCGTGCTCTCTTTCATAAGTGAAAAGGGGGTGGACGGAGCTATCTCGCCCTGCTCGAAGAGCCTTGTGCTCTGGATTTGTCTTTGTAGTCCTGACAACTAGAGGGGGTGAAGGACGGGTAGTGTAATGATATGGTTCCTCCCGTCGAACCCTATGTTGACCTAGCGCTTCATCGCGTAGTGACCGCTCATAGCGATCATCTAAGGGAGCTCTCCTATGACTGTACCCCTCATGGAAGGGTGTGTGATGAGTGCTATGTTGAACAGGAGTGCTCCTCGAAGAGGTGTCCCTGTAGTCTCTTTCCTTTAAGGTGTGGAGGGGACTGCATTGTGTGTTAGGTCGCCAAGGTGGTATGACAAAATCCTTGGGATTGTAATGGAGATGACTTGTTCTTCCTTGGATATTCCCCATAGCATCCACCCGTGATTGGGCTTGGCTATGGGTGAGCACCATGACGATGTCTCTCTAAAAAGCCCTAAAAGTTGAAATGAGTCAGATGGGGCCCAAAATTGGCGTGTGCATCCCTCTTATAGTAGATAAGACAAAAATGAAGTTTCAAGTCCTAGCTCTAAATACATTAGGAGATATTGACATCCGAACAGCTCAAAAAGTGCATAGAATTGCGTGTCCAATTTTAAAACCTAATTTCGGGGCACTAGATGATGGAATTTGGCCCCGAAAACTGACTTTTCTAGGCAAATAAGATTCTAGGGAATCATATTTGTTTAAAATTATCCCAACTAACTCCCTGTAAAATTTCAAGTCAATCGGAGCTACGGTTGAGAAGTTATGGCCCCGGCAAGATGCACTAAAATTTAGAGAAAAATACAAGATTTCCCATTTTTTGTTGGATGGTCCTGCATCACTTATGGGCACATTTGGGGTGATTTTGGGTTGACCAAAGGGTTCATGGACACCTTTGGGGCATTTTGGAGTGACCAAGCGATTGCGGGAATCCTTGGAGCTTTTTGGAGAAAATGACAAAATGCGTAGATTTTTTTATCTTTGTTTTTAATGATTTTTTTTGTCTACACTAAACATAATTAAACACACACATTCACAAAACCGTGATTATCTCTTTTAAGGATTCTTGGTGTGCCCTAGACTGGTTTAGTGCATTTTGATGTTTTGTTTTGTTTTTGTAGGTTTTGTAGAACGTTTAAATGCATCATGTAGGCTCTTATAACTCCAAAAAGGTCGCCCCTTCAATATACCAACCATGCCGATATACCAACCTCTCTATATACCCGCCCTTACGAGAGGGAGACTATAGGTACGTGAGAGCAGAAGGTACGTGGTACATAGGCGGTACGGAAGGGGGATTGTCCTGTTAATGGCACCTACCATAGAAAACTTATCCTCGCGCGCATGGGAATCACCCCAGCTACGCTCGGTCTGTCTTCGTCAGGATTTACGCCTAACAACAGTTGACAATCGGGAAATGGATGCAAATCAAGCCAAGGTGGTGATTAAATCCACCAATGGTCTTGATCAAGGGCTGGGGTCTTACGACCAGCTCCTTGGTTTAAAGTTGTTTCGTGATGTGTGTGGGATTCGTTTTATCCAACAAAATGAAACTAGCATACATGACTTTTCCTAATGCAATGCAAGATTAAATGAAAACAATTAACGAAACATAAACATAAATAGAAAAATTATAACAAAGATCATGAAAATCCCTACCTCTTCTCTCGCTCGCTCCCCGTTGTCTCCGAATTTCTGCTCCGAAAATCCGCAGACAGAATTCGTCCCTCCGGGAGACGAATTGCAGAACGGAATTCGTCCCACCTAGAGACGAATTTGAATTCGTCTCTGGGTCAGACGAATTGCAGAAAAGGATTCGTCCCTGTCAGAGACGAATAGCAGTCTGCAACAAAAAAAAAGTGTACCTGTCAAGCACAAACACAAAAATTTAATCAGTTTTTGTGATTTCAAAAACCAGGGAACAGGGTCCCACCGTGATCGCCACTGAAAGCACGAGATTCCGGTCAAAAGAAACACCAAGTGCAATTGCATTCAAAATTAAGCACGCCTAAGTCCTAGGAATGTACATTACATGAAACGAAAAGAGACATGTTGTAAGAGACGCAATCAGATAAAGAAAAACAGCCCTTTCATTAATTTCTTTCGATCTCTGTTACAATAATGCCTCCTCCCTTTTCAGGGGCTAGGAGCGCAAATAAGGTTTGATTACAATCGCTGAATGGTTCCTCCTTCCGCGTGCCCACGATTGCACTGGGCGGGCTAAGATGATGCCACCGCTGATGTTGATGGGTTCTTCGCCTCTCGTCGCTTCTCCTGCAAACAAAGAAATGATCAAGACGTTAGTAGCACCTGTTGCAAATGAAAATCATTCTCTCTCTAAAACTAACAAAATATGCATACGAATATTTGCTTGAAACCATGAAAATAGTGAATCCAAATTGCTTCAAAATCTGACAGAAGGTAAGAATAGTCACCAGAAGGCCACTGCCACTGAGGCAGCTGGCCAATTCACCTTAAACTGGAATTCGTCCCTGGGCAGGACGAATTCTGACTGTAATTCGTCCCTGGGTGGGACGAATTCTTCTGAATAGGAGAAATCGACCCGTCGCTGCTCCAATGTCAGATCTCAGGACCTCGCAAAACTCCCTGCAAACAAGGGGGTTAGGTAATTGGGGCCATTTTGGGACGACCCAGATGGTCGGATTTTCCCAATTTGGCCTCCTCCCTCGGGAATTTAACCTTGACACCTGCAAGTTAGCGAAACGATAAAGCAATACAAAACACCCTAAACTCTGACCAAAAGCTAAAAAATTGCAATTATAGACTAATCGGACCTAGTAACATACATAATGCAATCTAAAAATTAATCTAAAGTGCTCAAAAACTGAAATTAGAACTTGGGGGTGCGGGGGTGCCCAAGTGGGCCTCCCACCGTTGGCCCTCGATTTTGGAGCCAATCCACCAAGGATGGGCCCAAAACCTTTTAGGATTGGGGGTCGGCGAATTGGTAGGTTCAGATGTCCATGCGTCGGATTTGAGTAAGGTTCGAGCTTCCAAAGGCCACCCAACAACCTCCCTTGCAAAAGAGATTGATGGATGTAGGAAGGTGAACAAAGGGGGATGCAAATGAGTCTTCGATTCGGCAAGCACTTCGTTGCTTGAACACTCCTTCCACCTCGCATGTTTTGGGTGAGAAAATTCCCACCTTTTATAGACCCAAGGGGTCTCTTTTGGGAGGGAAGCACAAAAGCCAAGTGTTGGCCATGGGCGCCATGTGGCAATCTTGTCTTCCCATGAGGGAGGGGAGTCCCCAATTGACTTGAACTTTGATAAATGCTTCTTGTAACAGTCCTCTAACGGCCCCTCTCGTCCACTTTCACATGCGTGCAAGGTAGGAGCACTTAAATCGACTCGTTTCGGGCTGCCACTTGGCACCATTTGCCTTTTTGCCCGTTGCTTAGAATTCGTCCCACCCAGTGGACGGATTCAGAATTCGTCCTGGGGTGGGACGGATTCTATTTTGAATTCGTCCCGGGGTGAGACGAATACTGGGCAAAGTGTCCAAGTGTGCCAAATTGCTCCTTGACCTCACAAAATTGCTATGAAAGTGGTTAAGACCACTGTTTAACCTCTGAGGGCTGCCCCTGGGGCTGTGTTTGTCAAAGCGATCAGTGTTTGCAATCACATAATCGGATTGGTGCTGTTTTGGTGTCTACAGTTCCATTTTTGCGGGCAAGAGACAGAGAAGAGGTCAAGTTAGCGAAAGTGTCACAATTTCGTGACATGTTCTGCTTTCGTTGGTTGAAGCCAAGAAGAGTAGCGAGGAGGCGAAAGTGTCACGATTTTGTGACATGTTCTGTTTTCGCTAGTTGAAGCCAAGAAGAGTAGCGAGGAGGCGTAAGTGTCACGATTTCATGACATGTCTTGTTTTTGCTAGTGCAAGCAAAGAAGAGTGCAAGGAAGTGAAAGATGTCGCGATTTCATGACAGGTCATTTTGGCGCAAGCTAAAAATAGAACCCAGCTGTATTAAGATATGTAACCGTTAACTAAAGTTACACAGCAGTTACAGGGGACGTTACAAAAGAAAATCATGCAGCTAATTTAAGAACAGTTGAAGAAGGAGAAATCTAACAGTCGTATAAATAGAATCGAATATGCATGCATGCACAGAAAATAATACGAACAGTCATGACCGAGAAGACGAACAATCATGGTAGGGGTATATGTGTAAATTCGTAACATGCATCGTGGTTGATGAAAAACCTATCCTATATTTATACAAAAGCAGTTACAGTTAGAAGGCGTTACAACTGACAAGTGGCGCATGAGAAATAAAAGGAGTTACAACTGGAGTTACAGTTAGACAACTTGATTATAAAAGGGCAGTCGCACAGAGAATTAAGTTGCTGCTAATAGTGAAAAGAGCCACAAAAATAGAGGGAAAAAGTTCTACCGAAAGAGAGGAAGAAGAGTGTTGTAAGAGAGCGTTGAGCTCTGTGCGGGTACAGAGAGTAGCGTGTTGCAGAATAGAGAAAAAGAGCTATGAAAAAGGATGAATACAAAGCAGGGTTAAAATGCAGCAGAGAGTGTGCAGCAGATAAGATGCAGCAGAGAGTGTGCAGCAGATAAGATGCAGCAGAGAGTGTGCAGTAGATAAAATGTAGCAGAGAGAGTGCAGCAGATAGAGTGCAGCAGAGAAAGTGCAGCAAATAGAGTACAGCAGAGAGAGAGAGGTTGTTAGTGAGCAGAAGGAATATGTGTTTCATGAATTGAAATAGAGATTGGATGAGCAATAGACCAGTGAGGGTCTTGTAAAAGCAAAGGCATTTTTATGTCAAAATAGATTCAAAATAGAAATCCAAGTTGGTGCTTGGAATTAGGGGTTGGTGCTCCTTCCAGTGGGTGCTGGTAAAGTGATTGTAAAGTTGGTGCTTTGCAAAGGCTAGATTTGGATGGGTTTCCAAGCAGTCTATTTTTGAGGAGTAGCCAAATCTGGTGAACCTCGGTACATCCTGTGTTGTGTGTGATGTTCTCTTGTTGTATTTGCTTTATGTGGTTTTAAGATTTCATTTTTTTGGCTTTAAGAGTTAAAGTTTTAAGCTATAAAGAGCCACACTGATTCACCCCCCCTCTCAGTGTCATTGTGAGACTAGCAATGTACAAACAAATTGTAAAAGATAATAAAAGAAAATAAGAAATTTTGGCACACCAGGTTTTATCTCACTTTATGGGCTTACCGAGCAAGTTGTAGAACTACCCTGAGAGTAGTATCTTTCTCTTTTCTATATAGCTAAAAATCTATATTACCTCCAAGAGTTGAAATTCCCTATTTTTTTATTTATTTGAATGATAACATGTTAATAGTTAGTACTAATTAGGGTAATTGTCCCACATGCATGAGATAGTAAAAATTATCTTAGTGAGACTCCATATATTATACTACCTTCCTAAGTGGGAGGAATCTTGAATCTTAAATATATTATAAATTGGAGCTTTTCTCTTAAATAAGAAATACCCCTCAAAGTGGCCTACGTTATTGTGAGCTCTTTTATGATTCAATAAAAATTATGTTCTCTCTATTGCTTGCATATTCTGGTATTGATGTCTAATTACATTTGGGTTCTTAACATCTAGTATCAAAGCCCCTTCTAGGGACATATTCACCACCATATGCTCTCACCTCACCCTTATAAGATCTTGGTGATCAGAAATAGGTGAACAATTTAGGGTTGCTTTGGCTTTAATGTATAAAAGAAAAGTTGCAAATATTTCTCAAAATATATCTCTGCAAGGTTGTGATAGTGTTTAGTCCAGTTTGTGAAGCCTTCTATGCAAGGTTGTAATAGTGTTGTTTGTGCAGATCTCTCTCAAACATATCTCTACAAGGTTGTAATAGTTTTGTTGCAAATATATCTTTGCAAGGTAATGATAGTGTTCAGTCCATATTGTGAAGCCTTCTCTGCAATGTTGTAATAGTGTTAAAAAATATTATTTTCCTCTCATTTCTGGTTTTGTAGAATCCTAATTTCAGTGTTTAATAAGTGTCTGCATTAGGCTCATAATTTCTTGCAAGATCAGATGCCAGTCCTGACTGCTTAATAGGGGAAGTACTTAGGCCAACATTTACCCTAAACCTCATTGAGTACCCCAATAACCCTTGACTAACTAGTTTGAGTGTGTCGCTAGTGAAAAGGATCAATGACCCACACCTTATTTAATAGTGTTTTCACCCTAAGAAGTATATAAAGAGTTATCATTTGGAGGTTAATCTGTGGTTGGTTTATCAACATTATTCCTTGATGGGAATATTTTTGGTAATCGAATAGCAATACTTGCTTAGACAACCTTTGTGCTCGGTGATATTTAGCTTAAGACCCTAGGAAGCTGCAATCTAAGGTTTGGTTCATTACCAAAGTTTCATCCATCAAGTTCCATACAGCCACTGGCAACACTTCCAAGCACTCCCAAGTGATTCAGATGGCAACCGATAAAATATCTCAAAACCTTTCACTTGAGAAAATGGATGTGGAAATCCAAAACCTCCACTCCACTCAAAACACCATTCTTCAACAACTATAAAAACTTGACAAACTAGATCTAATTGATGAAATTGAGCAAAATATATCTAGGCTTAAAATTAAACATGATGCTCTACAGGGTATTGTGTCATAATTATCTTCATAAGGCCTGTAGGAGAACCAACAATGTACCACTCACAATTTTTCAGTCTATAGTTCAAGTCAAGAACAAGGATCTAGCTCAAAATTACATTCACATTTCCCTCCATGCACACCAAAGTTGGATTTTCCTAAATTTGATTAGGATGCCCTAACTAGTTGGATTTATAGGTTCGAACAACACTTAAACTTGAATGAAGTCCTATCAAGCAGTGGGTGTCAATCACTTCATTAATTAAGATCATGATGTCATATAGTGGTATCAATGGTTTTAAAAATATTTCTAGTACCCCAACTTGGAATGAGTTGTGCAATAATCTACTTGCATGCTTTGGACCTAGATCCTATGAAGACTTCATAGGAAACCTAACAAAACTCATACAAACAAGTTCAATTTGCGAATATCAAGCCTAATTTGAGAAATTAGCAAACAAGATAGAATGCCTAGATGAATATTTCTTCCAAAGATATTCGATTAGTGGCCTAAAAGAGAACAGTGTTAAAGTCAAAATTTTCAATCCTAAGAACATGATTGAAGTTATTGGCTTAGCAAAGCTAGCAGAGGATAATTTTGCGGCTAAATGTCATCTTCACAAACCACCATCGACTAGTCCTTATTCACCACCTTGACCACATCCCACTATAATAGCTAAATAGTGACTAATTAGAAAATTATCTCGGGAGGAAATAAAGGCTTGTCAAACTAAGGGGTTGTGTTATAACTGCGATGAGAAGTACTCACCATGACATAAATGCATTCAACAAACTTATATTTACTAGATGTGGAGTCAAATCCTCCTTTTGACGAGTTGGATTCAGCCGAGGACACCTTAATAGCGGATGCCAAGGGGGAGGCTATGGTCAACAATAAGCAAAATCCTAAGATTTCAATGCATGGTTTGGCAAAAATAAACACACCCTAGACAATGAAAGTTTGAGATTATTTTAAGAAGCATCCCCTCACAATTCTCATCGACTCTAATAGCACTCATAACGTTTTGACTCTACACTTAGCCAAATAAGCTAACTGCTATGTCTACATGCACTCTAGTTTTGAGGTCATGATCACCAATGGAAAATCTCCTTGTAAATGTTAATGCAAAAATGTCAAGATTTTTATTATGTATTACAAATTAAAGGAAAACATGTTTGTATTATCATTAGGAGATTGTGATGTGGTTCTAGGAGCACAATGGCTTTGCACATTAGGGACAATCCTATGGGACTTCGTAATATTGTAGATGTAATTTACTAAGAATGACCACCACTATACCCTGAAGGGTCTTCCAACAAGTCTAACCACCATCATAATCTCCCATCGCATAGAAATTTTTTTTAAAAATGGTCCTCATGAAGATATCCTTCTTGATCCCTAAGTGGGTGCACAAGATTTAGTTGAAATGACAATGTGATGTTCAAATTCAACAACTAATTCATCATATCACATTTGATCCTCAGAGTAAGCTAGAGTATTCATGGGATGAAAATAATTTACGGTATAAAGGGTATATTATCAAGGTTATGCATAAGAGGTCGGACCCAAAATGTACTTGTAAAAAAATGGTGAATCTATTACGAAACCTTGGTGAATCCTGGCCAACTTCATCTAGGAGGACATGGTGAATCACCTTATTTTTTCAAAAAAATTATAAAACATTGGCAAATTTCAAATTTTTGACCAGATCGGGTGGAAAACGAGTTTTGATGATGATGAACAAGGTACAAATCATGATCCAGTCTTGGACCGGATGCAGAATGTGGTCCAATATCAATTTGAATGCAAAATATGACTCGGTTTCAAACCGATGCAAAATATGATCTGGTATCGGTTCGGATGTAGAATATGGTCTGATATCAGTCCAGATGCAGAATATGGTTTGGCCTAATGTAGTGTGTGGTCTGGTATTGGGTTTGATGCAGAATGTGGTTCGATATCAGATCGAATGCAGAATATGGTCCAACTTGATGTAGTGTGTGGTCCAGTATCAGGTCTGATGTAGAATATGGTCTGATATCAGACCAGATGTAGAATATGGTCCAGTCTGATGCACTATGTGGTCTGGTATATCAAGCCTAATGCAGAATGTGGTTCGATATCAGATTGAATGCAGATTATGATCTGGCTTGATGAAGAATATGGTCTGATATCAAGCCTAATGCAAAATTTAATCTGATATCGAATCGAGTGTAGAATATGGTCCAGTTTAGGATCAGATGTAGATTATGGTACGGTATTGGATCAGATGTAGAATATGGTCTGGTATCAAACCTCATGCAGAATAAGGTCCAGTATCTTACCTGATATAGAATATGGTTTGGTATCAGGTCTGATGCATAATTTGGTCTCATATCAGGCCTAATGCAAAATAAGGTTCGATGCCAAGGTCTCATGCAAAATATGGTCTGAATGTAGATAAAGATCTAGCTTTGAAAGTGTTCCCCCATTGATCGGTTGCCACGTGTCACATGTTTGGTCATCCACACTACATGTCCAGTACAATGTTGCCACGTGTCAACCCCATCTATTCTCTCTATAAAAGGGCATCAACTATCATTTTTCCAGTTCATTTTTGTGACTACACCCAACTAGAGCTAACCATTACAAGCAACCTTCCGGTTCCTAATCCAATTTCTCCTAGTTCCAACTTCTTGCAATGGCCACCACTTCCACCCCTGCACCAAAGTTCAAGAACCTTTCTTGCACTTTAATTTTAGATTTATTAACAACCCCAGGTTTAGAATTTTCATGGTTAGATGACGCAGGTTTGACAACCTTGGTTTCAATGCCACAATTCAAAACTGATAAAGTCCTCCTGCAACATATCATAGCCGGTTATGACCATGACAAGGCCACATTCAGAATGAAAATATGAAATAGAAATATGTTGTTCACCATCACGCCTGCAGATATTAAGAGATTGACAGATCTTCCTTTCAATGATTGTCCTCCAATGTCAATGAAGTTGCAGTTGACTCTAGATGATAAAGGATACCTCAAAACAATGTACCATCTGGGATCAAAATATTTGGTAGGTATAATTCTTGTTACTTAGATTCTATTAATGTTCAAAATTTCAAATTTGTAAATTGTCATCTAATTTTATTTTTGCAACTTCGTCGCCAAGTCAAAAAGAGGGTTAACAATCACCGATGTTAACCATGCAACTCTAAAGGCCATTATCGAGTTCTTCCAGGCAAGACTAATTCTACTCGGAAGACCATAAATTTTATTTTGGGCACTGATCTATGTTGTTTGTTGTGAGAAGCATAAGAGATTCGATTGGTGCACGTATATTTTGAATCAGATCAAGGCAAAGTTGCATGGCGTGAAATTGCAAACCAACAAGACACATCCCATTATGGGCAACGTTAATTACATTTTAGCACTCTATTATGAATGTTTTCATAATTTATAAAATACTTTTGTACCAACTGTAGTGCATGCAACACTACAAGCTATTGCAATGACACCAGAGGAATTGAAGGTGATAAGTCCATCTTTGACCATGAAATAGTATTTTATATTTTATCACATTTTATTTTTTAAATTTTTCTTTTCATCTAAATGTAGGGTAGGGCAGCCATTACAAGAAATAAATAGGATGCTGCCAATAGGGGTTACAAGCTAGAACAAATTAGTGATTCTGAAGACACTGGATCATAAGTGACACCTTTGTAGAGGTCGTATAAACATTCTAAGAAAGCCACTTCTCTTAGGGGTTCTCGTACACCTAGGTATGCACAAAATGTGCAGGATAAATCTAGTGTGATCAACCCCTCACCCATTGGCACCCAAATTCAACAAATTTCATCATCTTCAGGTAAATCTATGTGTAGGTAATTTCTATTTTATTTTCTAAAAAATTATAACAATTTTTTTTTTACTTTTTTTAACCGACTCTCAAGTTCAATGACAACCTACGAAAATGAGAGGCCATATGTCACCACCACCTCCACCATAGCCACCACTTGCACCACAACCACCACTTCCACCATAACCATCACTTCCACCACATCAACGACAGGCACAACCTACGCAAATGTGAGGCCATATGCACGTTGGAGGTGGAAAATAACTTTTTCATAGAGATCATGGGGGGCAGCAACAAGTTTTGGGTATGGGTTCTCACAGAGATCATAGGGGCCAGCACCAAGTTCTGGGTATGGGTGGTCATCTTTTACATTTAACACAACTTCACAGGCACCAAAAGTTTCAACTACGGGATTGGATAATATCCCACTCGATGATGATTTTCTATTGCAGGGCAACATTTTAGGCTTCAAGGCAATGGATGTGCTTCATGATCCACATGGTGAAGCAAAATAAAGAGAAGCCCCTATAGCTGAGCAGACATCATTGCCATCTACTCAAAGAAATGACCCTCATCCTCAGGGTCCTCAAACTGAGGATGACATTGTAAATTTTGATGAAAATATTTTAATGATTGAAAATACTGAAGCAATCATAAAATAGGTTGTTCTTAGAGATTTGCAAGTGATGAAGGATTGGGAATATTGGGCCAAAGTCCTTATAAGGGAAATTAATGCCCGGTATAAGAATTTTACAAAAAGAGATTCTATTTATTCTTTGGTTTAGTATGAACTAGAAAAGCTTGGTGGCCTGCTACATCAGGCCACAACAGGATCAGTGAAGTCTGATGTTGTGTATGAAGATGATGTTTTAAATATTATGGTTGATAGATTAGAGAATATTAATGTTGAAGCCCAAGATTTTTATAACCATTGGGCTTCCGATAAGGACAAAGTTGCAATTGTTGAGGCTGCAAGGGACATGGTTGAGGTAAGAAAAAGTTTTTTATGTTTCAATTTTCTTTTGCAGTTAAATTTTTATATTTCATTAAAACAAGTAATAATTTTTCATATAACTCTTTTGAATTATGTTTTCAATTTCTTTTTGCAGTCAAATTTTGATAACTTGAAAAGACAAGTTAAGAGCATGGACGTCAATATCAAAAGGGCGAAGACATTTCTGCAAAATGCAATGGAAATGAAAAATAAAATGCAATAAAAAATAGCGGATAATAATATTTTAAGAAAATATATCAGGGATAGGCTCAATGAAGATCTAGACCTCGTACTAGAGCAGTAGAAAGCAAAAGAACCGCTTCCAACAATTCTCGAAGATCCAAACAAAGAAGAAGCAACATTAGTGAGGAGTATTGTGAAAGTACGTGAAAACCTAGTCAGAGCTAGAGCACTACTGGAAGAGGGTGTCATGGAAGCAGATAAAGGAAAAGAAAAGGCAACTCCAAGTGATATTGAGGTAGCCAACCCCCAATCAAATGTTTAACAATGTAAAATGCTTTCAAGTTGACAACAATCAACAATTTTGTTCGATGTAATATATTTCTATTCAAATTAATGAAAAAGACATTTACTCATTTTGTGTCTTCCATCATTCAAAGTTTGTTTGCATTTATAATTTTGTGTTGCTTTTTTAGTTTATTTCTAGCCAATATTGTTTACTATGTTCATCTCAAACAACAAAAGCATCATAGATAAGATCATAGATCTTTATGCAAACCAAGCATATTTAAGATCTCATGAACTGAAATAGATCCTAAACTGAAATAAACCAAAACTATAATCTTAAGCATCATAGATAAGATCATAGATCTTCATGCAAACCAAGCATCTTTAGGATCTCATGAACTGAAATAGATCCTAAACTTATTGTTGTTTAATATACATACATTAACAATAAAATACCAATACTATGATTTAAAACATAAAACATAACGATTTATCAATGAAGGCAGTTGAGACACTATGATATAAAACATACAATTTTTAAAACAACAATGTGATATAAAACATGCAATTTATAAAACAACAATGTGATATAAAACATACAATTTATGAATAAACATCTTTTTTGAAATCTTATAAATCTGAAACAATATTGTGAAATCTGCTATCAAATGAATTCATGTTTATCAATGTCCATGAAATCATGGAAAATTACAATTTAGGTAGCTGAAACAAACACATATCAGCTTGTCCAGAATCATTATTAAGCATAGCGGATATCTGTGTCTCCACCATCTGATCACTGAAAGCATCATTATCATCCTTATCGGTCGTATTCGTGGTACCCCTTCTACCTGCAAGGGAATTCCAGTATGCCAATGCTCTATCATACAAAAATTTGTCCAACTGATACGATGACACATAAATTCTTAAACAATTTTCTAAATTTTTGTTGAGCTTGTTGTGGAGCTTAGATTTAACAAAATATAGTGCACTGAAAACTCTCTCATCTTCCACAGACCCCAAAATCATTGTTTCACATAATTCATATAAACAAAAGTATTCACTCATCGTATCTTGTAAGACACTACTTGGATACAATTTTTACCACAAACGTGCAGTGGAACCAATCTCATGGATGTTACTCAAAAGTGACGTTTGCCCAACCATTGTTCTTCCAAAATGCGTTGACTATTGTTTTAAAAGATCTTTGTTGAGTATACCTTTGATTTCAACACCATTGACTTCCACACTTTTACTGAAATGTTGAATGAGGATGCCCATATATTTAATAAACAACTCATTTGTAGAATTGTATTCAGTACAAGGACCCCAAAACATGGGGTTAACCACACCCATGGCCTCAAGCAACTCATCTCTCTGAAACCGTTGTCTTATCTCACTTGTCAAATATTTTGCTATTTTTGACAAATTTGTCTTAGTTTTCTGTAAAACAACATGAAATCTATTGTGTGTTACATGAACTTCTTCAACATCGTCCACAACTATACTTGATTGCCTTTCAAAATAATAAAGAGGTATCAACTTTCCATGAACATTAATACAAATATGATCATTGATGTCAAACTTCAAAAAGCTTTTTGGATTGTTCACGTTTGTCAATGTATTCCAACTATCAAACAAGGGATCTATAAAATCTGCCTTGGACACATATAACGTATCAATAATCATACATATTTGTTTTCTCATCCTCATGAAATCAATGATATAGATGGATCTCTCTTGTGCATGTTTAATCAATCTGTTCATTTCTTGTAACATTGGAAGAATACCACATAAGGTAAAAAGGGTTTCCAAGTCAGTCAAATGGAACAACAAATATTTTGCCTTATCAACTACCCTACGATTTGCGTGCATAAACCCCGTTAATGATTGATATTCTATAAAAACTCTATGAGCAGGTTGATATAATGAAATCCATCTTGTATCCACATATTTTAACAATTTTTTTCCTTCTGTAACTCCTAGTGCAAACTGTTGAAACTCTGCAAACCTTTTTGGGATGCATGAAAAATAAGAATGTATTTCATGAATGAGGTCTTCCACTCTACCAACATTTTCAAAGGTGCTCATGATTTTATATGCAAGATTCACTCTATGAGCCATACAATGAATGGGAATCATATATGGGGAAACTGAGGTTTGGAGTTGAACACAAAGACCATTCCTGTGCCCTTGCATAATAGCAACACCATCATCTCCAATGCAAATTAACTTTGTGGCTATGTCTATATCATTCATTCCCACAATATCCTTTAAACTAGTCACAACAACATTATAGATATTTTCTGCATTTGAACTTTCAACCATCTTATGTAATCCTAGCAAACTAGGCCTCCTTACATGATTTTGAAATGTGTACACATGCATGCAAATCTAGGATGTGTTGTCCACAGTCATCACCTCATCAATAGAAAGTGAAATGAATCTGACATGTTTTACTTGCTCCCTCAGGTCTTCCTTCTCAACTAATGATAGACATTTTACCATTTCCCAACCACTTCGATCTAACCAATGGGAACTAGGAAGGTTTTGCACATCAGCTAGTTGAAAGAGGTGCTTATAATCAATAAAATCGAACATGGGTCTACCTTTCTTGAGAATACTATATACAACAACAAACTGCAAACTTTTTGAAGCTAAGGTGGTCTTATGAATTTTATGAAATTGGGCTACAATCGTTCCACCTTTCTCAACAAGAGATTGTTGTTGCTTTAAGTGATTGTCATATTCTATTGCATATCTGACATGCATACATTCTGATGCATCCTTCCACCTAACTTCTTTACTAACTTCACCATTACTTCTTGTAACTTTTACATAAGCTTTGCCAACATGTTTTTCTATTGTATCTATCTTATTTTGCAGCTTGTGATCCTTACCAAGTTTCCAACTGCAAATTTTGCATCTACATTCTTTTTGATCGACTTGGTTGTCCTCAGTCAGGACAGGCTCAATCTAGGGAAATTTTTCTGCCCATTCATTCTTAAATCCCCTTCCAATAATCTAGTTAGATGCCTTTCTCTTTTTAGAATTTTTGCTTGAAGATTCAAAAGAAGTTTGTAATGTATTTGATTTATCACTTTCATTTTCAATTGATATGTCATTTTGAGGATTATCTTCAAGTGTTTGTTGGATGTCTTTGTCAAGAGAATTTTCATTAGAAGGCATCTCTTGGTGGGGAATATCTTCAAGTCGAGGTATATCAGGGTCGATAGGGTATTCTGCATAGTAGCATACCATAATATTTTTTATCATTCTTGGATTAAACAAAACAAACTTAAAAATAGAAAAAATATTCATACATACTAAGAAGTAACTATTTGAGGAAGAAAGTAGTATTTAAAATAATTACAAAATATACAACTAACTATTTAGAAGTCAAAAATCATTTGTACCTCGAATTTGCATGGATGTCGATGGCTCGTTGCATTTCGACATATGGCTAAAATATTTGAGGATACTCTTTTCAACAGAAGATTTGGCCCCCTTATTTCCATCGCCAGTAGGTGACATTTTACTTGTAAAGAAAATATTTTTCAATTTAGAAAAGTAATAAAATGTTGAAGAGGTCTTACTTCTGTTAGGCCTCAATATTATATTGTAACTAGAATAAACAGATGGTTGGTTGGTAGAAAATACATACATGTTTCCTGCCATGCTTTATTGTGATTTTGTTAGTTTATGCCACTACTCCTTTTTTTAGTGATAGCACTTGTAACTAATAAGAGCACAAAAGTAATTAACATACAAATTCAAATCAATTTAAGAAAAAAACTTGTCTATGCAAAAAATAATTAGAGATACGTATGTCAAAAAATATCAGATTATAGTACAAAATGGACTAGAAATAGAGAATCACAATGTCTTCGAAGAAACAGAGCATCACTATGTCTTTAGAGGACCAAAGCATTTACCTATGTATAATCTTATACCAGAAAAGTAGATCTGAATAGAAATAGAGAATCAAAGAGTTTTAATAGAAAGAGAGAAAATAGGGGACAACATGCAGAATAGGGTAAAATAGAGAAAAACATGGGAACAGAGCAATGATCGTTCAGATGTAGAATAAGGTCCGGATATTGGTCTAGTGCAAAACATGATCGAAAAATAATTAGAGATACATGTCGAAAAATATTAGATTATAGTACAAAATGGACTAGAAATAGAGAATCACAATGTCTTCGAAGAAACAGAGCATCATAATGTCTTTAAAGAACCAAAGCATTCACCTATTTATTATCTTATAATAGAAAAACATATCTGAATAGAAATAGAGAATCAAATAGTTTTAATAGAAAGAGAGAAAATAGGTGACAACATGCAGAACAGGGCAAAATAGAGAAAAATATGGCAAACAGAGCAGTGATAGAGAACCTAGTGTAGAATGTGGTTCGGTAGTCCGTTTGGAAATCGACTTGGTAGAATAGGGTCCAAAAATCGACCTAGTGTAGAACAGGGTCCAAAAATTGGCCTGGTGTAGAATAGGATCCAAAAAATGACCTAATGTAGAAAAAGGTCTAGAAATCGGCTTGGTGCAAAACAAGGTCTAATCTTGTTCAGGAAATGGTTCAGCCTAGTGTAGAATAGGGTCCGATCTTGTTCAGTATATGGTCCAACCTGGTACAGAACAGGGTCCGATCTATCATAGAATAGGGTTTGCTCTTATCTGATCTTGAACAAGGTCCAGCCTAGTGCAGAACAGGGTTTGAAAATCGTCTTGGTGCAGAACAGGGTCTTAAAATCGATCTCGTGCAAAAAAAGGTCTTGAAATTGACCTAGTACAGAACAGGATCTGGTCAGTCAAATAACAGGGTTCGATCTTATCTAGTCCTAAACAGGGTCTGTTCTTATGCAAAACAAGCTTCGACTTGGTGCAAAACAAGGTTCGATCTATCACAAAATAGGGTTCGATCTTATCTGGTCTTGAATAGGGTTTGGTCTTGTGCAAAACAAGGTCCTCCCTGGTGCAGGACAAGGTCTGATCTGTCGTACAGGGTTTGGTCCGGTCTAGTGTAGAATAGGGTCTAATCTTGTCTAGTGTTGAACATGATACGATCTGGTGTAGAAATGGGTTCGGTCTGGTGCAGAACTGGGTCGGGATATCCGTCTAGTGTAGAATAGGGTCCAAAAATAAAAAAAAGTATCGTTGGGGTATTAATTATATATAGTGGTATACTTGGCGAATTAGGTGGGATAATTTAGAAATTTTAAAATTTTATGGCGAAAAGGGTCCTCTATTTAGGCGGGATTGCTAGCGAATTTTTAAAAATATTCATGATACTATTATCAACGCACGACGACACCTAAAAAAATTTTGTCCCAAAAATTTTCGATGAAATGGCTGACGTTCGGGTCCCTCAAATTTGCAAATTTAAATTTTCGAAAATACAAATATTCGTCCAATTAACGAATATTCGCCACTATGCATAACCCTGCATATTGTGTTATCTTCCAATTTAGCTCTTCACAATAGACTCTTGTAGGAACTTCATGCCTCCCCATCTGTAGGGCATTCTAGATTCTTGAAGATCTATGATTGAGTTTGTCAAAACCTCTTTTGGACAAGGATGATGATATCAGAAAGTTCATTAAAGAATGTGATACCTGTCAATGACATAAAATTGAAACAATTACGAGCCCTTGTTTGTTACAATCTTTGTCAATCCCTACGAAGATGTGGACAAATATTTCTATAGAATTCATTAAAGGGATGCCCAAGTCTGAGGTTGTTGGCTCTTTATCCAGATTCAATATAATTGCTCAAAGTATTATATACAAGCTTCGATATACTTAGATTCTTCAATACAATCTTCGATGATGCTACATGGAGTTTTGTCTCCATAATATAATTTTAGATAGGTGAATCTTCAATACTTTGTCTATTGCTCTCCTCACATATCTGGAATATGTATCCTTTCCTATTCCACACATAAAACAAACCTCACATGCCTCTTGGCTTTACATCTTGCCACATACATGTGACTCTTCACTTGCATACTTGACACATACACGACTCTTGACTAACCTATATGACACATTACACACACTTGCACACTTAACAATAAGACATTTGCGCACTTTCTCACTTTACACACATGCTACATGAAACTTATACTCATCCTACACATAGACGCATACTTTAGGGGAAATATAAATCACACACCCTAAACTATATACTCACACTATTCTAATATTTACAAAGGTACCAAGGGGGTACATTAGCATGAACCAAATAATGTAATATTCTCTAACACCCCATTGTATTACATTATTTGGTTACTGAAGACTTTAGTCTTCAACCTATTCCTTTTAGTCATTCATCTTGATCTCCTGTCTTCAACTTTTGCTTCATGTCTTTTGTTCAGTTCTTCTATTTGTTCTTTTGGAACATACTCTTGAACTACTTGAGGTTCTTTGTGATCTTGATCTTGATCTTGATGTTGTCTTGTAGATCTAGAATATTCATTTAATGAATCATAATAAACTTTTGAATGTGTTAAATATTTATTTTCAAATCCACTACCATATGTTGAATGTAATAACCTTTCACTACATTCTTTATCCTGAAACTCATTTGTATCACTACTGATGTCTTTTGCCACTAACTTTCCTTTTAGAATTTTAATTAGCTATTTTTGCCTTTGATTTTTGTCTTTATATATTTCAAGTGTTACTAATGCCCTGTACATTACTCTACCTATATTAATAGGTGTTTTAGTATCATATTTAGAACTTTCAATTGCTTCAAAAAAATTTGAGTGCAAATAATACCCAAATGTTTCAAAAATTGTGTCTTTAGCTTCTCTATAGATTAATCTCATTGATATGTCTTGTTGCTCATCAAATTTTCAATCAATTGTTGTATGCCAACTTTCAAAACTTCCAAACTTTCCTTTCTTATTATAGCCTTTAAATTATTTCTTTCCATGATGATTCCTTTGAAGTTGAAAACCTTATTTCTCCCAAATTTAAAAAGTTTGAGCAATCAAAAATATCTTTGATTTCAATTGAACAATTAATGCTATCAATTTCTTCAAACCTTTTTTTCTAATTATTTTGGAGTACAATACCTAATCTCTCCAAACTCCAAATAGCAATTAATTTCTTTAAATCAATTTTCCAAATTTTCAAAAATCAAGTTTTGAAATCAATTTCAAAATATCAAATCAATTTTTCAAATTTTCAATTTTCCTTTATAACTCCCTAATTTCTTTTCCAATAATCCTTTAATTAAATCTTTAATTTTCTTATCCCTCCATTAATTTTCTTTTGCCAAATGACTAATCAAATCACGAATGACCAAATATGCAAGCTCATGAATTTAAAATATGGTAAGTAAAAATCATTTAGTACCTTGGCAAATGCATAATATCCTCCTTACTCATGACAATGGATGTTCTTTCTCTTTTGTCATCGTTCACCCTTGTCAGGCCCAAATTTAATTTGGATTGCACCTTAGACATTGTGTAATTTTCATCTCACAGGATTTCAACCGATGCTCATCAAGCATTACACCGACGAAGGCATTCCACAAACGCTTTGAAGACTTTCTCCTCTCAGGCATTGCTTCTTCTCTACATAATCAACCCTCTCAAATTTACCTCAAGTATTGTTAGAGCTTCTTCTTTTCTCTAGTTTTTCAAACGCTTCAATCTCTTCTTCTTAGTCAGGCGCTCTGTCTTCTAAACCACTGTATTACTTTGGAACACTAGATTGCAACTTCTTTGATATCTACTTTGGTTCTTTCTTTTCACTAGATTGCTCTAGTTTTCCTTGAGACGCTTCAATCCTCACGTCTTTAGTGATTTGCTTTATACTTTGTTGTCTGCTCTGGTATGTTTTAACTTGGCAATCTTTTCACATTCGTCCACCTTTTTCTCAGGCCACTAGTCTTTGGCTTATCAATGTTGGACTTTGTCCTATCCAGCTCAAAACTTTTCCTTCAACAAATATGTGAGGCAACAAAATCTTTTCTTTAATTTTGCCTAATCAAATTTAAATAATTTACACCAAAGTTTTTCCTCTGATGCTAGCTTTTAAGTCTGAATTTTTTCTTTCCAAATTCTTCTCACACATAAATTCACACTAGATTCTTTTGAAGCTAGCTTTTGACCTGCAACTTCTATTGTCTTCAAATTCAAATTCACACCAAAGTTCTTTGATGCTAGCTCTTAATCTGAAACTTTTACTCAAATTTTAAAATACTAGATTTTTTCTTTGATGCTAGTTATAAAGACTACTTGAGGTAGCTTTGATAGAGTCTACACAATGTAGCTCTAATACCACTGTTGGCTTTTTAACCATATTCAATCACAGGTCCCAATATCCAAGATCTTGAGTAGTCTCAAATATTAGAGCAATCAATATATAAAATGGTCAATATCAATGAACATAATATTCATGAAAATAACAATAATATAGATTAACATGCCAATATCAATAACAATATGCATAAACAAACTTTAAATATAATTGCTCAAAATATTGTATACAAGCTTCAATATACTCATATTCTTCAATACAATATATGATGATGCTACATGGAACTTTGTCACCATAATATAACATTAGAAAGGTGACTCTTCAATACATTGTCTATGGTAGAACCCTAAAGGTTCTAGCTAATATTTAATAAATAAATAAATAAATAAAATAACATTAATTTAAAAGAATCACTTTGATAAAGAATCAATGTTTCACTGGTAGGAAGGTCCCTCCAATGCATTCAATAAACAATTAGATATTCTTCTTCATGGATGATTTGTGTGAATGGCCAACCTAATATATATATCTACCCTAAAGCTACGTTGGTGAAGAGACGTGATGGTTCACATTAGGAAGAGACGTGATGGTTCACGTTATGAAGAGATGTGATGGTTCACTTTATGAGTTAATAATATAATAATTAAATTATTAATAATACTAACTAATAATGTTAGGATGGAGGATCCTAACAGTCTATTGCTCTCCTCACATATAGGAGATTCATCATTTCCTATTCCACATATAAATTCCATTTTTGAGGTAATAGATGAAGGAATTAGGGTCCAATAATATCCTAAAAAATCATCTAGGCCACTACGTGACCTAGCCACGCCATTGTCTTCTTTATTTAGCTCCACATCAAATTTCAAGCCGATCCAACAGTCGGATCAAAATTTATGCCCTCCGAAAGATAAGCTCCTATATCATTCTCTTCTGGTTGAAAAGAACTCTACTCTTGCGAGTTCCTTTGATCAAGCTCCTGCAAATCCTATATATGCTCTGCAAATGCCCCTGCATCATCACTGATTTTACCTTGAATCAATAGATCATTCAAATCTAGCACACCCTTGGGATTCTTACCATAAACAATCTGAAAATGAGATTTTCCTTTTGACCTATTGACTGAACTATTATATGCAAACTTAGCTTGTGGTAAGGCTAAGTCCCACTATTTTTGTCTTTCTTTTTCCCAATCGTTTGAATCTTGGATCAGGTCAATATGATGTTGAATATCCTTTTTCGAGGATAGTCCATTTGGTAACTCCTCTGGTATGACATTTGCATACTCTTTTAGCAACTCTGTTGTTGTGGGTGGTATAGCAACATCCTTAGTATCCACCTTTTGTGTTGTCAACACATAACAAAAACTAACTTCATTCATCCCTGTGACAAATTCCTTAGTTGTCAATAGGTTTTTACTTTGCCCTTCTTCCTTATGTGATAACAAGACCACTTTTACTCCATCCTTCCAGAATGTGTAAGTATTCCTTCCCCCATCATGGGTAGCCTTCTTGTCATATTGCCAAGGCCTCCTCAACAATAAGTGACATGCATCCATTGGAACTATATCACACCATACTTCATCCTTGTAGGTATTCCCAATTTAAAACTTAACCAGACACCTCTTATCTATAGTCACCTTGTTCCCTTTCTTGAACCATGATATGTGGTAGGGATACGGGTTCTTCTCACACTTCAAGTTAAGTTTCTCAACCATTTCATTTGAAATCATATTTTCACAACTACTACTGTCAATAATTATCTTACATACCTTTCCTCCAGATGTGCACCTAGTTCAAAAGATATTCATACGCAACCAAGAATCACCACCATCACCGTCTTGTGCTTTCTCCTTCCTTGAAAGGATCATCGTCCTCTCTATCATGAGATTTTCCCCCATGTCTACAGCAAATTTTGTCTCAGTTTGCTCTTTTGCCTCAACCAGGTTGACTCTAGCTTGTTCTCCTTGTTTTCTTTCTTGTACAGGATTGTGTGGACACTCAAAAACTTTGTGCCCTTCCTCACCACATCTATAACATGTATATTGCCTTTATGGGCCTTTCCAATTTCATCCTCCACCATAGCCTCTTCCTCTTTGAAATCCTCCACCTCTCTCATGGTTACTATGACCTTGCCTTAATGCAAACTGATATGCATCTTCTACACTATGGATCTGAAGCATACTCAACTCATCTTGTATGGCATGATTTAATCCATTCACATACCTTGCAGCCTTATGTTCATCTGATTCTTCAAGCCCCACTCAAATTGATAACTTGTAGAATTCATTGGTATAGTCCTTGATGATTTGATCCTTTTGTCTAAAGGTTATGAAGTCTATGAAACAACATTTGGGCATAATCTTTGGGTAAGAATTTCTCCTTCAATTTTTTTTTTCCCATTTTACACCAAACCTAATATTTTCCTTCTCTTTTTTTTGCCTCTCTTTTTGTAGATGATCCCACCAAATCAATGCATGCCCTTTCAACTTTGTGCATGCAAGCTTCACTTCTTTTTCCTTTGAAAGGATTTTCCACTCAAAGAACTTCTCCATGCTATTCAACCAATCTATCAACTCCTCTGGTTTCAACCCTCCTACATACTCAGGGACATCAATCTTGATCTCATATCTATTTCCTTCCAAGGCCCTAATTAGCCTATTCTCAAAAAAAATGCTCCTCTGGCTTCTCCTTTGGTTCTTCCTTTACATGAAACCTCTGTCAAGTTGTCTCCTACAATCTCATTATCAGAATCTAGATTTGTAAAATCCGTTGGATGTTTTACCCTTATATGGGCCATCATTCCAGTCAACTGAGCAACTTGTGTCTGCAACTCCTGCATATTCCTATTAAGTTGGGCATAACTTCATTTTCCTCTCCTCATGCTTCTATTCCCCAGCAAGATCCAACTTGCTCTGATACCAAATGGTGTAAATCCAACTGTAAGAGGTCAAAACAAGAACCTCCAATCACATAAAAATTACTACAAACAGAAATAAAGCGGTAAAACCCTTAATCACATAAGAGCTGCAATGGAAATAAACCAAAACATACTTTATTTTTTTCATCAACACCACTGTAAACAAGTTGATCAACACCACTTTGAGCATTCCTTTGAGGAAGGTGATGTGGTGCTCTTACATTTGCAACCCTATAAGCATGCATCCTTGAAACTCAAGAGCAACCACAAGTTAGCCCCAAAGTTTTATGGGCCTTACCATGTTTTGAAACGCATTTGACAAGGGGCCTATAAGCAAGATCTTTTGTCATCCTCGAGAATCCACCTTATTTTTCATGTCTTTTTTGAAGGTTGTGGTTCAAAATGTTTGAGTCCACACCACACTACAAAAGTTGGATAATGAAGGTTCCATCCTTTTGTAACCAAAGACCATTTTGTACCATCGATCATGTCACTTATGCAACCACACTATCACTAAGGTATTGGTACAATGCCATGAGTTATAATTAAAGGATGCTACATGGCAATAGCTCCACTAACTTTAGCAACAATTTCCACATCTTAAGCTTTGAGAACAAATCTTTTCAAAGGACATAAGCATGTTAGGACCTCCATCCTAATATTCTAATTTTTAACTTGCACTATTAATTTGTAATGATGTCATATGTAGATGTTAATAGTTAGCACTAATTAAGGTAATTATCCCGCATGTATAAGATAGTAATAGTTGTCTTAGTAAGACTATATTGCAATGCCTTCCCAACTGGGAGGCATCTTGAATCTTAAATCTATTGTGAATTGGAGCTTTGCTCTTAAAGGAGTAAGCCCCTCAAAGTGGCCCAACAATATTGTAAACTCTTATAATTCAATAAAGATTGTGTTCTCTCTATTGCTTGTATCTTCTGGTATTGTTGTCTAATTACTTTTAGGTTCTTAATAGGCAAGATTATATCAACGAGCTAAGCTAAATGAAAAAATATTAGAAGCTTTTAAAAATAACAATGCTTAAAAACAAAGGATAAAATGATATTATAATTATAAACTAAAATAAAGAAAATATCAAATTGGTAACCAAGTACTAAGATTAGATAAAACCATGATACGAAAAGTAAGATTTTTAAAAAATGACATGGTCCTTACATTATTTCAAAAGTTTATTGATCCAAATATTTTAAACTCCAAACACTTAATGAAGAGGAGCTTGACAAACTAATCAAATCTTAAGAGATGTTATACCTAGATATACTTAAGATCCATCTTAACTCTTTCTCTTATGAAGGGTTAATATAGTGGAAACCATGTATACCATTGCAATAAGAACATCATTGCATAGTGACTTCTCTTTTTCAACATCATATAGACTTTTTAAGAACAAATGTGAAGAATTCATGATTTGAAAAAATCACCAAGTGGTATTTCCCATCATTGTACCATGATGTATTTTCCCTTTCCATATCTTTCCTCAATATTCTATAATTTTGACACTATTAGGAAGTTTTACTAAAGTGTAAGATGAACTTTTGAAGCCTTTCCTTGCAAAAATACATGATCTCTAATTTCAGAAGAAAAATCAGGACAAAAAATAAACTTAAAAGAAAAATGTGGAAAAATGCCAATATTTTAGCAAAATATAAGGTTTTCCATACAAAATGCCAAAGCCATCTTTATATATCTTTTAAAAAAACCTTCATCTCATATTTTCCATCGTCAAAATAATATCTTAATGTTTGTATTTTCCATAGGTTGTCTATTTCCTCCAACATTTATGCAAATATTATATATATATATATATATATATATATATATATATATATATATATATATATATATATAATTAAAACAAATCACATCCATATTACTACATGATGACATAATGATATTACAATAGCTTGGCAATTATACATGCATCACTTGGAAATATTTGAACGTAGGTCCCATTCTTGAAAGTTGAGGAATTTAACTAGATGTCTCAATACCATTTAATTTATGCAAATATTATATTAATTGTTTTTTTCAAAGTGACTACATTGTCAACATAATAGCTATATAACTACCATTAGGTCCTTAGACAAAAAAAAAAAAAAAAACATTGATATTTTCTATTAAAAAAGGAAGCAAAAAGAAATATACTAAAAATGTAAGAATAGATGAATCAAAACGTGTCTAACAATGAAAAGCACACATATAACAAAAAAAAAACCCTTGTAGCAAAGCAACATATACCTGCTTCCATCTCATACCTGGCATTAGCATCTTTTCACATGTGACTCCTTATCATGAAAATGTCGTAACTACCTTATATACATCCAAAAAAGATCATGCATTTTTATATTCTATCAATGTGATGATGCAATGTGTGGGGGGGCTGGTCCTCTTGCTTTCTAACCAGTTAATGTGATGATGCAAGTCTAGTGGCATATTCCATGATTGAAATTCCGTTCACATTAATACCTATCTATCATTCATCCTTCATGGATATATTTGAGCATTCTATATGGATCATCATCATTGGAAGACTTGTATTTGGGCATTTATTATATAACTTACATATGACACACCAACAAACACTTTATATGACTTATCAAAATGAAAATGAAATGCAAGAAAGGACGGCTAAATAATAGATTTCCAAACCAAAGGACTCTATATGGATCATCATCATCGGATTAAAAAAAAGGATTAAAACAAATCCCATCCATATTACTACGTGATGACATAATGGTATTACAATAGCTTGGCAAATATACATGCATCACTTGGAAAGATTTGAACGTAGGTCCCCTTCTTGAAAGTTGAGGAATTTAACTAGATGTCTCAATACCATTTAATTTATGCAAAATTTATATTACTTGTTTTTTTCAAAAAGATTACATTGTCAACATAATAGCTATATTACTACCATTAGGACCTTAGACTCAGAAAAAAAAACATTGATATTTTCTATTAAAACAAGGAAGTAAAAAGAAATATACTAAAAATGCAAGAAATAGATGAATCAAGATGTGTCTAACAATGAAAAAGCACACATATAACAAAACAAAAACAAAACAAAAAAAAGAAAAAACCCTTGTGACAAGGCAACATATACCTGCTTCCATCTCATACATGGCATTGCACCAAAGATCATTCATATATAAAGGGAATTGTGTCCCTTAGCATCTTTTCACATGTGACTCCTTATCATGAAAATGTCGTAACTACCTTATATACATCCAAAAAAGGCCATGCATTTTTATATTCTATCATTCATCCTTCATGGATATATTTGAGCATTCTATATGGATCATCATCATTAGAAGGCTTGTATTTGGGCATTTATTATATAACTTACATATGACACACCAACAAACACTTTATATGACTTATCAAAATGAAAATGAAATGCAAGAAAGGACGGCTAAATAATAGATTTCCAAACCAAAGGACTCTATATAGATCATCATCATCGGAACACTTGTATTTAGGCGTTTATTATATAGCTTACATATGACACACTAACACACTTTATATGACCTATCAAAATAAAAACGAAATGCAAGAACACATGAATAAATAATGGATTTCCAAACCAAAATACTCTTTCTTTGAGACACCCTATTCATCCATAAATTACTTTCCCCCTTGATGGGCATTTCACCATGTGACGATGCGTGATTTTTCTTAGATAACTAGTCTTATTAAGTCATTAAACATTTTTTCGTCAATTTCCATCTGTCTTTGTTATATTAAGGATCCAAGTTATGTAATTTATGTGAAGGGCATGTTATCTTTTCTAATTACAAGCCTACATTTTCATGTGATTGAGTCTAAATGCTACATAAACCAAGTTACAAATAATGTGCCAGTCATGTATATGTGCTATGACCAAAATCTTCAAGGGTGTTTGGAAAAATAAAATGCTTCATCATGAAAACAAACAAGGAGATGAAAGAAAAGTATGTGAAAAGAAAGAACACAATAAAATGGAAAAAAAAAAAAAAATACAAAGCAAAGGTTAAAGAAGTGCTTCCCTAACTTGAGCCTGGGGCATTTGTCAAAATATTTATTTCAACCATCCATCCTACCATTTCATTTTTGTTTAAAGGTGGCAGTATAAGAGGAGAAGATACATTTTGTGACACTTCTATGTACTTTTGTTCAGTTATTGGTACCTTCTTTGTACCATATAGGAAATGTTTGGCCATTATATTCCCACAATACTGTAGATACCATGTTATATTTGCTGTTCAACGTTCATAAATCTTGCTTGAAATGTTTTGCACTAATTTTCACTGTCTTTACAGCTTAGAAAATATTGCTGCACATGTTGAAGTATTTGAATTAACATGTTTGTACATATGGATAATATTTTTGGACATACTTCATAACATAAAAAAACAAAAGGTATTATTACATCAAGAACAAAAGTATTTACATAGAAAACCAGATCCTTGTTTGTTGCTCCTTCTTTCCCATATGCTCTGACCTCTATTACAATATCTCCAAAAGGCTTCCAACAATTCCTCTAAAGCTTAGCATATCACACATGTACGGTTTCTTACGGACTTTCATTCTTCAATGAAAATAGAAAGTCAAGCTGAGTATGCATTATATTTATTTTTGTTAACTTATTTCATTTCTCCCTTGTATTATTTTGTTTGAAGACAAGACATGATATCTTTAGATAGAAAGTGTCTATTTTCCCTCTTTTCCAAACAAAATATTTTCTCAATTGTAAACTATTCGTATGATCTATATAGATAAAAAATGCTTAAACCTAAAATTATGTAAGTTCTTGATAGATGACAATTGTTAGAATATGATAGTAAAGAGCAGCATCTCAATTTTTTTAGTCATATAAAGGTTTGACATAATTCTCCAACTTTATCCTATTTGTATCTATATGGGTATGTATGCACGTAATTGTGGGACAAAACACAATAATGATAACACAGGCCACTAGACTAAGCAAGACGACAATAGAGAACTACAGCCAACAACCAGAGCACACCACAGTAAATCAAAGCAGCACACAACCAAGTGGTAGGGGCCCCTTCAATCAAGGAAATTCCCTTTAGTTGAAAATGCCATGGTACCAAGGAGTTCTCTTTCTTCAAAATTCTAAGTGGCAGGTGCACTTTTGATCAAAGAAACTCCCCTTCGTTGAAAAAGCCATGGTACCACCTGGAAGTCACACCAGACCTTGTCCGTTTTTGCTCCATAATTTTGGCTGCTACATCACTCAGAGCATGCCCAGCAAGGATCAAACCCGAAACCTCATCATGGTATTCCCTCCGTCTTACCACTATCATCCCAGGCTTGCTAAATGTGCAATTCAACAGTTGAATCCTTGAATAAAGATAAGTTTCTACGACAAAAGATCTTGAGAAGATCAGACTTGTTTTACTATTTCTACTAAAATATTAATTTATGCAGCACAGGGATTTCCTTTGTTACGTTACTTCCATTAAAATGAAATTCGTAATACAGATTGATGTGATAGAGTTATTTCACTATTTCTACTAAAAGACTGACTCACACAATAAAAGGATTTCTTACTCTGTTTTATTAACTTCCAATAAAATGAAAAAGCAATATGCATTTATGCAATAAAGTCGTTTAACTATTTCTACTTCAAGATTAACTTACATGATAAAGGGAATTTTTTTTCCTATGTTGCATTACTTCCAATAAAATCAAGTAAGCATTATGCACTGAAATGTTGGAAGGGAACAAGAAGATATGGCTTTCAATCCATTGTCGACTATATCATCAAGCTCACTTTGCTTGTTAATGTGAAAGAAATTTACAAAGATATAGAGGAGAAACAGTAAATCCTAAGGAAATAGACGATCCTGATTACTCACTGCCACATTCTAGATTCCCTTGCCTTCTGATAGCATCGTAAATCTATTATCTCACCTTATGTATGCTTACTTTTCACTGAGAAGCTAGTTTCAACACACAGTAATTATCCAAATGCTTCAATCAAAGATTTCTTGAGCTTCAATGATACTGTGCTGACTGAAAAGGAAAGAAATATCACTTTTAAGTTTAATAAAGAGGACTTTCACTTTGCAAAAGTAAAAAGTTAATAATATTGATCCTAGCTCCATCTCTATTTGACAACTTACTGTTCATCTTTTGAGATACGATAGTATCTCTCAGCATGTTGCCGTTGACCAATTAACTGAGCAAATCTTTCATCATGGGTAATGACTATCAGCTGAAAATTCTCCTGGCCTTTCCTATCCTCCATGATTCTGCAAAATTATCAAAAACGTTTGAGCTTTATTCCAATATGTAACTACAGTATTCGTCATTTGTTTCACTGGTTTAACATTCACTTCAATATATACTAAATAAATACATTGAATTTAGACTTTTCTAATAAAAGGCTTCAGTGACCAAATCACCTTAAAAGGGCAGTTGCCAGACTTTCTGCATTTGGTGCATCTAGGTTTGTAGTTGGCTCATCAAGGGCTAATATTCCACAGTTCAGGCAAAAGGTTTCTGCCAATGCTAATCTTATTATAAGAGAAGCCAGTACCTGAAATGCATATGCATGGATTTTAGTAATCTCCACATATTAATAAGAAACTCATGCTTTATTCTTGCATATGTTGAAAGATGCATGTTTAGTTGCATGCTGCAACTCATACGATAACCAGAAAATATTTAATAATAATCCCACATTGACCCGGTTGTGGGACTTGAGTGGTTTATGAGCCCCACCACTTGCCAAACTCGTTGCCAATGGGGTAGCAAGCTTAAAGGTGCAAGCCCTTGGTCCCGCTCATGTGGGATTCCTCACCCCTATTAACATCAACCTGCGGCATGTGTGGGGGGTAGTTGGTAGTAACTGTTCATGTGATGCTCTTCTTATACAAGCTGTTTATTTCCAGTGGCATATTCCTATGATGGAATTTTGTTTCACATTAATACCTCTTCTTCTACTCTTCTTCTTCTATGCCTTTGAAATCAATCACAAACTGTGTCTGTTACTACGACCAGAAAGAAATGTCCCTGCTGAAATAGTATGATTACAATTACCAGTAAACCCTAGTAGCACAAGCTTGCTGTATCCTTAAGTTGACTTTTACTATTATGAAATGAAAACGGAAAGATTTTAAAAGTATTCAGTGAAAAAACACAATGGCATGGAACACTTCCTTATGCACTTCTGTGGATATGCAATGTTTTTGCCAACATGACCTCATAGGGAAAAAATGGTCTAATCAACTGAAAAAATAACTAATTCAAAGGAAAAACATATAGAAAGAAACTTCCTGTGACACTTCAGCCATGACTTCTCCCTCATATATGAGCAAAGAAAAGTTATTTGTAACTTGTAGTTGTAGATCTCAGTGCACCTTGGCCATAAATCACAGAAATTCGCTCTATGATGTTCATCCTTCAACCTTCTTGGACTTCATATTACTGTCAGTGTGATGTACTTACTCATAGTTGAGAAAATCGGAATCGGCAGAAAATCGGCATTTTTAAAAATCGGCAAAAAATCAGGAATCAGCAAAAAATCAGGGAAAGAATAGGCAAAAAAGAAAACCGAAGAAAACAAAATTTTTCATTGAAAAAAAAAAAAAAATTTCATTCATATTACAATGAAATTATGAATTAACATTATGCAAATCAAATATTGCAATAAAAACAATAATTCATGTCAAGACATCATACAAGGCTCAAGCTTGAATTACACATGAAAGTGACAAAACACATCTTGTATTGCTTATAATATGAAAAGGTACAAAGTCACAAGTAAAAACAAGGAAAAAAAGGTTTGTTTTTTATATGCCTGCACATGGAAACAAGTAACAACAAAGTTACAATCACTTGAAAAAAAACCTAAACCTTAAACCAAAAGGCTAGGGTTTAGGGTTTAAAATTGAAACATTGACAGCTGAAAAATGGGCTTGCATACATAGTTATCAGGCAGCAATATTTACTTAAAAAGAGGAGGAAAAAAAACCTAAACCCAAAACCCTAGGGCCTAGACTAGGGTTTAGGGTTTAAACTTCAAGTTCAAAGTTCAAAGTTTCAAATTCAAACATTAACAGCTGAAAAAGGGCTTGCATACATAGTTACCAGGCAACAATATTCACTTAAAAGAGGAAAAAAAAATCAGTACCCTAGGGCCTAGCCTAGGATTTAGGGTTTAAACTTCAAAGTTCAAAGTTTTAAACATAAACAGCTGAAAAATGAGCTTACATACATAGTTATCAGATATTTACTCAAAAGAGGAGGAAAAAAAAAAACGAAACCCTAGACTAGGGTTTCGGGTTTAAACTTCAAAGTTCAAACATTAACAGCTGAAAAATGGGCTTGCATAAAAAAACCCTAAATTGGCCGCAGCCTAAAAAAAAAATGCAGATTTTTTGAAAAAATCGGCAAAAAATCGGCGATGCAGATTTTTTCAAAAAATCTTTGCATCACCAAGAGTTTGCAGATTGCATCGGCATTTTAAAAAATCGGTAAAAAATCAGGATTCTGCAGATTTTCTCAACTATGTACTTACTAACTAAATTACTCTAATTATTATAGGAACTGTCTGCTGCTTGCTTACTCCTTACAGCCTTCAACACATCTCTCACTTTACTTGGATGCAATATGAATCCATTCTAAGCTCTGTTGAGCCTCTTAGAAGATACTCATACTCCTAATTTGGCTACTCACACTCCTAATTTGGCATTTTGTCCAACCTGCTAATTGTGCAGGATACCAAATCCACTTCAAGGCATGCCATCACTGCTCTTTGAAAGTCATGGCCTCTTCTTTTTGGAAATAAAGTCCCGGAGAAGCTTTTGCAGCCCCTCCTAATCCCTCTAATGTGATCTAAGATTAAAGTTTACACCACAACATTTTGCTTATTGTGCTATTTATCGTTCATATGAAAGTTTTTCTCCTGCAAGGATGCATAACAGCATATGCAAAAACGTGAAGCCAATATAATGCGGAATTTGACATAGACATAACATAATCTCAAAATGCTAACAGAATTGTTACATTACAATGACATGCCTTATTCGTTTATACACCAAATGAATCAAGACTATACATTAACGAGCATTACTTAATAATGCATCCTCCTGCAATAGTCAAAACTATACGATAACCACTTAAGAACAGCATGAATCATGGATAAATCAGCCCTGGATTTTTAATAATCGATTAAAACAAAAAAAACACAAAAAAAATCCTATATACACATTAGCAGCCTGACGTAACAGTTTTGAAAATCACAGCATCAGGAAAAAGGGTTTCGAGGGAAGTAATATTATTCTTGAAAAATGACTGTTCACTAGGCATGCACTTTATAGGGTTTGTGCAGGTGTATTTCCAATATGGATTCATCCTGGCATGCATCTGGTCTGTTTAATATAAGTATGTGGAAAGACAAAACAATAACTAATAAGATTAGATGGACGTTTGAAGATACTTTTGCCATTCCAGCATTGATGCCATCATGAGTAATTGTCTTATTTTAATTTAATTGAACTCGCTATGAAGTTACAAAATGTAAGGTCATTCTCTTAGTTTTTAAATAAAGGATTATATTATCTGGCAAAGATATATATATATATATATATTGGTGGCATGGGATTAAAATGGTCCCCACTTGTATTACATTATAACCACGCAATGGTGTTACAAGAGATTCGCAATTACGCATGTATCACTTGACAAGATTTGAACTTTGATCTCCTCCTTAAAAGTCAAAGGATTTAACTGGTTGAGCTAATGCCATTTGATGGCAGAGAGGTGTATATTATTTCCCAAATTCAATTAAAATTGTTTAAATAAAAGGATAAACCCTAACAAAAATGGGAAAAATTACAAGGTTAATATACTTCAGACTGTTGTCCAAGCCATTGTAAAGCAATAGCAAATGGGATGCAATCGTATAAACACAATATTATGGACACTTCCATAATAAGAAGGGCAGTGATAATACGGATTGTTGTAATACCATGATAATGTGGTTGGTTAAAATGGCATGATAATACAGTCATGATGTAGTACCCCATTTAACAAGTTATATATATATAAGAACTCCCCCCCTGGATCAAATAAAATTTTGATGGATTATATAAGGAAAATCTTAGAAACAAAGGTGGGGACAGTGTCTGCAAGGACTACAAAGGAGATCTAATACTCGCTAATACAAAAGATTTTGGAGTTTCATCAAACAATTAATTTAACAAAAAAAATATTGAAAAACATTCAGATAACCCTTATATGTGGATAGAACAAACTGGAAATAGATGGGGATCCTAATATCATAATAATGCAAACAAGATATTAAAAAAATAAAAATAAATAATCCAACATCGGCAGGTGGATACAATCATCAAGGATATATCCCTTCTTTTCTCTCAAACTTAGCAATGTAATGGCATAATGCCACTATTTTAAGAACATATTAAAGAAAACAAATGAAATGGGTCCCTCATGTTCCTCTCCACAAACAAAATTATGCACCTCCTGGACAAACAATATTATAGGACAAACTTGTTGATGGAGCACATGAGGCAAACATAGTTGGAGATGGCTGCTATATTATCATGGATGGGCTGACTGACATTCCACATTTGTCACTCATCAATATTATTATAACTTCTATGAAGAGGTCACATTTTCTTTGAACCACTCATTGCTCTAGAAAGTGGAAGAATGCAAACTTCTACTTTTATAAATTTAAGGAAACCATATAGAGCAGTGGACCTCTAATGTTGAGCAAATTATGACTTGTTAAACTTGAATTTGTAGAGGAGCTGAGAAGATGATTGAATCTATTTATAGGCATGTCTCTTAGACCCCTTGTTGTCTACATGAGTCAAAAACCACATCAAAGGATAAGGAGAAGATAGACACGATGAAGACCAGCAAGGTAGAAGCTAGAGATGTGCACATGATTAACTGCAACCACAACACCTCATTGACATTTTTAGGACATTTTCAAGGAAGGAATTCATCAAATGAGTAGAGATAAATATGCTCGCTATATTTTAATGGAGAGAATGTTTGAAGTGCAAAAGTACTTGCAAGCCAAATTTTTAAGAAGCTAAAATAGCCAATGGAGAGAAGACCAAAATATCCTTGACAATATTGGTAGCCCACTATGAGCAGTTGATTTATGTTTACACTTGTTTGACATGTTTTTTTAAGTTTCAAATATTTTGGCTTTTCTAATGTTTAATTTTTAAATTTAATTTTAATCCTTGCAAATGTATAGTCTCTCTTTCATATCACTTGTGGTAGAAGTGTTTATATATGTTGACACTAGAGTCACCTGAAGACTCGTCTCCCCATACCTGGTAATCATATAGAGTACCGGTAATCATCTTGGATACCAGTACTTCTGCCTGAGACTTCTTCAGATACCCAAAGACATCTAAAATTTTTCAATGTCTTCCACCTGTGTCTACTTCAACAACCGCGTACCCTAACTATTTGAAACTCTACAGTGCCAACCTGACAAGTCACACTTAAGCTTGATAAAATTGATTGCAATTGGCATATGGCATTTTCTTTCCTTTCTTTTCCCAGGGAAAAAACTGCAAGGGATTTCACAAGCAGCCCTAAACAACATCACAACATTAAATGGCTCTCTAAGACGTCCTAAACAACTACATTGGCAATAAGCAAAGGCCCTAAAGACAATGTAGGTGCTCAAGAAAGCCTACTTTTAATTTTGTGACTCTTTAAGAGGCCCTAAACTTATTAGATAAACATTATAACTTAACACATACTTAAGAGTTTCTTGGTTATTTATTAAGAGCTCAGTAGGAAGATTTATAACTCTCTAATGGCCTATTTTGAGGACATTAAATTACAAATTTACTTTCTACTAATGTAGATTACTTAAATTTTTATGTATTCTGTATCTTTCATTATTTTAGAATTTTATTTGTCATTTGAACTTTGTATATTTGGTATATTTTTAGTTTTAAAAACTTAAAATATTATGATGTTTCCAAATACCCGCATACCCATTTTTTGAAAACTGATGTTCCCATCCCTGCCCTAGTCTCTTGTACCTGTCTCTTGGTGTCTAAGGTTGATACAAACTCTTCGAACCTTGGAGAATTCTCCAAGATTTTAGACTCTTAACACTTGGAAAGATTAAGAAGGCAACATATAAGGAGGACCTTAGTTTGGAGTTTTATCAAGCACACATTAAACTAATAATGATGCGTAGGTGGGATCCCATGAGCACCCTATTCTATATGACAACATATGCTTTGAAATCCAAGAGGGGTGTACCAAGGTGTTATGAAATTTGATAGCCAATAACACAAATCATGCTCCGATTTGCAAATATATCAAATAAGAATCCACAATACAATTAATTCACACAAGAGATGAATATAGAAAATAAACTTGAGGTAGGAAAACACCAATAATACTTTTTAAAGAAGGAATAGCTTTGCAAGATTTCTCAATAAGACTACAAATTCAAGGAGAACTCCCGCCAAAGATGATTTTTATATACTAGATATCTAACAATTCATGATCACAATACAATGATACCCACAAATATATGTAATATCTTATCTAGTAATCCTAGAGGGTAACACCCTTCACCCAATAATCGACCTCTAACCATTTGACCAATACAATGAACTTTGGGTTAGGCATGGCCCCTACTAAATACTTTCTAACCCCAACATATAAGATAATATCATATATAGGCAGATGACTTGGTCCACATGAACATACACATGACAATGGATGAACAATTGCATAAACACATGAAAGCATAAACAACTGCAAGAATGCATGTTGTAGCATTTTTATGAATTGCACATATTGTTTCGAGCATAGGTGCTTATGTTACATTTCAATGCTATGTAGAATGTATTGAATTGCATATGTTATGGGGCATAATTAATGTTTCATGTATACAGATAATGGGTAGTTAGGTAGTAGGTGAGTGAGTATGGCAATTGCCAACCATCAATTGTTTCTAGTTATACTTATATGTACACCCATCTACTTGGGTTGAAGTATGTGATCTACATTAGCATAGACTAAGTAGTGGCATGCTTATCATTTGTATGGTGCAAACTCAACCAGAGCATGACGTATTGCAGATGATTGGAATGTGAAGGATATATATTGTGTTTCGTGTATTTACATGTATATGAGTTCTTTCCATTATGTCTTTATTTGTATAAATGAAACTATATTGTAGTGTTACATTGTATAGATATTGGTGTACTGGAATTGTCCCACACCCCTTTCACATGTTTCTTCCTTGAATCGTGAGAAGTAACCAAACAATATATTGTCTAAGCTTGGTACTAGTCTATATCAAGCTTGATCATCTATCCATCCATACCTATATTGTCTAAGCTTGGTCCTAGTCTATATCAAGCTTGATCATATATTGTTTAAGATTGGTAATAGTCTATATCTTTTGCTTCTTCTTTTCTACATAGACCTATAGTAACCACACAATTGAACCCAAATAGGTTCATATTAATTCTAATTTCTATGATAGTTATAGTCGTAGTTCTTTTCATACTCCATGCCATGCGCCCATGATTGTTGCCTCTCATGTTGATGCAAATGTTGACATGTTGCACTCTATCATGACCTTCCCCTGGCGACATTTTTCATATGATGGGCTTATGAATTTATATGTTGTTTTAAATGATAGATTATATGGCTTTATGATGATTTGATGATGAATAGGATGCTACTAATGGATTTATATGTTTGCAGGAATAGGCATCTTCGCAAGTGGGCAGAAAATTGATGGCTAAAATAGTCAAAATGATCTGACACATGATATATCCATTTTAGACCTAGTTTATGCCTTTGCATTTTGATGTCATTTCTACATTTGCATTTTATTTGGTATCATGTTGGCATTACTAACGTGCTTTGTGTTGGACTATGGAAGGAATGTCTAATGTATTTAATAAAAAGACTTATTAATAATAAGGAAAGGAAACTAATGTGCTAAACATTAGAATAAATGAAAATAATGACATTTATTAAATAACCTTGCAATAGCTTCGAATTGAAACCTAACTTAACAAAATGTTATTGCGGGTAGTTGTGAGTTTGTTTCCTTGAGCGAATTCTCTCCGGGTTTTCTTAAACCCTTATGGGGAAGAAGGAGGAAACGGTTGCTTTTGTGTTTTGAAAAGAGATTGCTTCTCTTGAATACGGTAGATATAGAGAGATTGTGGAGGTTTACGTAAGCTCAAGAATTGAAGGATTGCGCTGACTTTGAGAACCTGAATCCTCTCCAGACAAGTAATTTTGTAACAAAGAAGGTACTCTGTAAGCATCTTCGTTTGTATGATATTATGTCTCAATGTTTTAGAAAATGCTTGTCGAAAATCGCATTGCTTGGGTTTTAAAAAGAAACAAATATGTTGGATTATATTACCCAAATTATGTTTAGAATGCATATAGACCTGCGTATTGAGAGACTCTCTATACGTATCCTTTTTATCATCCAATGGTAGTGGTATTGCTTTTTAGGACTGTGATATATGTAACAAGTGTGGCCGAGAGTGTCAATCTCTCAACGTCGTTTAGGGTTTTACCCGATGGTTTGTACCTTACAAAATTGAAAACAAAAAATATTTAAGGTTTTATTATGGCTTGTCTTGCCTTACGTGGAGGGGCCATGTAGAATCTAGCTGAGCGCTCGAGACCATATGTCAAACTGTGTGTTGAAACCTACTTCGTGTTGAAGACATAGACGCCATTGTCCAGTCGCTTTGCCATGCGGGATTTTGATTGCCAAACAAAAGCCATACTCGGTTCGGTTTTCGCCATGACGTGCTTGCTCATTTCTGTAGGAATGTTTGTCCCCGAGTGTGAAACACTTGTTTTCCAGCGCAATCGCCTGTAGGCATTAAAAGGAAGTAATTTGATTTATTAACCCAAAGTTAAAAGGGCTTTTGATTATTAAAATAATGAAGCCTCAGTTCCTACGTGTTTACGAGGACTGAACGCCCTCGGAAGAGGCGCCACTTCCTTAAAAAACATTTTTCCCTACGTACAGCATGGAACAATTTATATAATTCGTTCAGATTGTGATTAGACCATCAAATCGGGACATAGGGACGTAGGGTATTCATTAAGGTTTGATTTAGATTATGTTTTGTGGTTCATATGGTAAAACATAATATTTGTGAGGGAGGTATTTTTAGCTTATGATCCTTTCTCTTGTGATTTATTTTAATGAACGTGATTGATAAGGATTAATTGCGAGTGTCATCATAATATAGGAAGATATTGCAACTGGGTTTGTTTTATTTGTATTTTCCTTCAATAGAAAACTTGCTTATAGCTAGAACTATAGAGAAATGATATTAGAGTGACTTCTCTAAAGATAATATGGATTACTAAATGATTATATGCACATCCTTTAATTTTGTGAAATTTTAAACATGATTAAATGATTAGAGTTTCCTTTGAAACATTAATAATGTGGATGAAGTGTTGTGTAGACTCTATGGAAAACTAAACTATTATTTGAGTTATAAATGGATTAATTGATTTATTGTTTAGTTTGTTTTTGGTAATCAAAATATGACAAGATATATGTATCCTTAGAAGATAAAGAAAGTTATTTTTGTACGATGATAGAGAAGGATATTAATGTTGTATTTTTTAGGAAAGTAAGTAGAATATTTAAATGGATTATTATTCTTGTGGGAATTCATACAAATACCTTTGAAAGATAAAATATGTCTTGGAAATAGGGCTTGGCGCCCAATAGATAGATTAGGACTTATGGGGGTCCTTAAGTATTGAAGCTTGGAAGAATGAATGAGGAATTCATTCGAGGGAATTATGGGGTTTCCTTATTGTTTTGTAAGATAAATTAATGTTATGCATGTCTTAGGGACATAAGAATTATGGGGTTCTTATGTAATGGCCTTGATGTGTTCTTTTATATGTAGTTGTATCAATGACTGCCAGACTTATGCAATGAAAATGGATATTTCAAGGCTGGGTTTTTCCCGAAAGGGTTTCCCAGGATATATGATGTGTTATATGTGTATCATCTTTGGATCTTGTTTTAAAATTATTATATGCATGAAAATATCTATCTGCATGTTTGATTTGCTATGAAATGTATATGAAGAGAAAATGGATTTGCTTACTTAATTTTGCCATGCTTATAATCAAAACTTACTTGCACTAAATGCTAAGTATTTCTTTACACTTGCAATAAAGTAAGGTTTATATAAATGTATTAAACAAAGGAAAGAGAGAGAGTGAGAGAAAGAGAAGCTAGTACTTAGTTTACTTTGGGGTTGGGGGTTTTTCCTTAGGGGGATTATCCATAGGAAACCAGCCTAGTTAGACCCTAAAGGATAGTACCAGGACTAAGGGAATTGTGGTGTAACAATCCCTTATGGTTGCAATGGGCACTTCGGTAACAAACCACCGAAGTGAGACCCAAAGGCAGGGTAAGCCTAGATCCCATTATAACTAGATTTGTGTGATGGATTCCCCGATGGATGGTGAGGTATCCATGTGAGAGATGTCATGCGAATGATAGTCATAGGACCCGATGGACTGTGGGAGACCTATGAGGGATGTCCTATAGTGTGATAGTCACTGGAAACCCCAATTGACTATTGGGCATCCAATGAAAGATGTCATATGGGTGATAGTCGCCTCAATTAAACTATCAAGGGGATGTTTTAATTGAGCATGATAGTTTTACACATGGTGTAGTGGGTAAAACTATAAGAAGCTTGCGCCTAGGTACTAGTGGAGATCGAATGAAACTAGTAATGGAATTGGCATCTCTTCTCAACTGAACGAGATAGGGTTAATTCCTATGCCATGGTCAGAATGTCCTTGGAAGATAAGGAAATGGGAAGACCATGTGAAGGCGTCCTTTAAGCTGTATGGGTAGTGTACAAGGTGAATCTCCCGAGAGTCGTTGCAAGAGTTTGGCCACTCCTGTCCACCCAAGGGATGTTGCAGCATCTGGAACTCATAATGTGGGTAGAAGCTTCTATTGAATCTAATTGGTACATCTTTGATGAACCTTGTGATTTTTTTTAAAAAGTTCCTCTCTCGGGTTGGTTAGAATTGGGTTATTACACACTCTTAGTTTATTCCTCTTGCTTTCACAAGCACCATCAATGTCAAACAAAGATGTCATCTTTCTCCCTCTACTCTTGACATTGCTAAATCATTGCAAGTCGATTAACAAGCTCTTTCAATAACTTGGAAAGTGGGTACCCTGCCATGACCCCTTTTTCCAGTTTTGGGTTAGGGACCCATTCCCACAAGTACAAGGGTTACGTGTTTGATTCAATTCAATTCCTCACTCTTTAGTATCTACTTTGACGAGATTAAACAAATTACTTGTCAAAACACACATGTTGGCGAGGGTTGCCTTTTACATCATGTCTTGTTAGCTATATTGCTATCTACATATGATGGACTTCTTGCTCATACTTCTAAGGCATTGTGAAGACAGTTGGATTCCTTAGTCTTCATCCACCCTCACAATCACAACCTCACAAGGAATACACATCACTCTCAGCCTTAAAACACCAATGTTTTTAGTTGCACTTCCAAGACATACCTATGAAGATGAGCCTCTTTGACCATAAAACCAGTCCTTTATGGATGAGATTTGGGGTGAGAATCTAGTGTGTGTTGATTAGGCTCATTTTGAGAGGTTTCAAACAATCTTGGTCCAAAGAATAGTTCTACAGTGTATTGTCCAAAATGAGTTTGGTACTCATTCTCTTCGCCTTTAGAGCATCTTCAGAATTATTTTTTATCTCCATCACCTTAGATCCATGGGTCACTAACACATCATGCTAAGAGAAATTTGTATTTAACACTTCAATCATCCAAATGGGATTTCTTGAGGAGCATATTTGGACTTCATTGAGGCTAGTATTTAGAGGCTACTTCTCTTCTTCAATTGGTTGGGATCTCTATAGATTGACCACCTTCACTTTATTACTCCTTGAATGCTCCTCCCTCCCCTCTCCCAGAAGGTGATTCACCAAGCAATCAAGGATGATATATAGAGATAATGTCTTCATATCACTTGGGTTGCTCAACCTCAACCCCTAGTCCTAAGTTAGCCTTCTACACTAAGCATTTCATGATGATTGAGCATGGCCTTATTGCTCATGCTGATTATGTCCAAGGACATTGGACAAAGCCTCAAATCCCTCTTGGTCAACCTAGAGTCTACTCACATCAACTACAGGAGAAGACAAACCACCATCTTCCTCAAAATGATAAGGGATGCCATCTTTACTCCCTCTAAGAAGCAAAGACCGAAAAGCATTTCATCTTCCTATTTTTACAAGACTGGAGGGAGGTATCGTTACTTATATAGAGGCTCAAGTAGATTGTTTGCCACTTGTTTCTGCTACCCTAACCAAATATGTTTGACTTTGAACTTTTGGGAAGAAATCAATTTTCAATATCATGTATTATAGGAGAGGTCACTCGGTTAATCACCTCAATATTTCACCTTATCTTTGTTGCTAGGAGCAATAAGCATCATCTAAAGCTATGTCTCTCCAAAAGAATAACGACAGATTTGTGTCCTCTGCATACAAGAGCAGGTACTAGGGCTTCGATGCCTCCTCCTTACCTGTGACAGACAAGGACTATAGTTCTTTGTTGTCAGGTTTTTCCTTCCCCTCACTTGTCGAGGAGTTGTAGCTTACCAATTTCTTTTGTTCTTCTACAAGTTCCTTTGCCATGGATGTTAGAAGAGTTTCTACGAATCAAATTCTTTATCCTCTTGGGCTTAGCCAACCAGGCCTCCTTAGTCCTAGCCATTCTCCTCGAAGTATCATTAGATCCTCTCTTGGATCTATTGGTATAGTTAGTGCTAATGGCAGCTTTGCTTCTACATCACATTCTACTACAATTTGAGATCATGCTTGGATCCGCTTGGGTTCTTTCCTACTTTTCTCTTTTCACTTTACTATTAGTCCCCTTGTCACTTTATAATTGCTTTTTACATGTTTAGGAACTATCGATTTTTAGGTCCACCTCCTATGGCTGCAACCTGATGTTGTACAATAGTTCACTTTAGTGTAGTCTACACTACTTTATTTACCCCGATCTGGTTCATTTCGTTGTATTGCAATGCATTATAACAATTCTTTTTCAATAAGTCCCATTGGCCTACTTTCAATAAGTCTCATTTTCCTGTCACAGCACATGCTAAAAGTTTTCGATGTCCATTGCCAAAGTCACCAAAAATTGTGAAGACTATGTCAAATTGATGTTCACATTTTCAATTTCCCCATCAAGTGTATATGCATGTACATATAAATATAAATACAGATACATAATATCCAAATGCTTTTAGGATTTAACTTTTACTGCACTAGTCTTCAGTTTCTTTTATTATCACAAATCTTCCCCGCAATTACAACTTAGATAAAAACGCCATTATCAAAATAGTTTATACATGCAAAAGTCTGGCACTTCACTCTGCAGAATTTGAATTCCAGAGACTGCTGTTATATGTGGTTGAGATCTAAAAGCGTATACATGCAAAGTCTTGAAGTTACCTGCAAAGAACATTTGAATTGCATGGTCTATTGTTTCTATATCGAATCTATGTATACATTTTAAATTGATTTTAAGAACACAATCACAACTATATCAACAGGTTTGACAGCAACAGATTTGGCAGCAACAGATTTGGCAGCACATATGAAGTAATATGCTACTTCAGTCATAAGCTTCATGTTTTTTTTAACTATATTGTTTAATTTTTTTCAAGTTATATTTATATAAATTTGTATCCTCTTCCAGTATATTTTTCGGTCATATTTCTCTAACTTTAAGAGACCATATAATATATGGTTGCTATTGTAATTGTTTTTTTTCACATTACCTTTTTTAAAGAATTTAAAAAACCCTCTGCAATTAAGAATGAATTGAATAGTGAATAATGTTTTACTTGTTCTATCCAAATTCAAATGTCAATTGAAGGACAAATCCAATTTGTGTTAAGTCCTATCAATTTTCTTTGACACACAAGGTTAGCCATCAAATTTCAGACCTGGCCATAGGTTAAAAATTTGAATACAAAACGTATTTATCCATCGTGAGCTTTAAATCTCAAAAAATTTGAACATCCTCACTTTAACCTATGGGTGATCATGTTTGTTGCTTGGGCCTGGAATCTCTTAACCAACTCAATATTGATGAAATTATACCAATAGTGTTGACACTTGGGCTCATCTTGAACTTGGCAAGCTTGCTCTTTTTCCCTCGAACTTGGGCTCGAGGCAAAACTCGGGAAAAATTGCAGTAATGGCTTAGCAAATAAGAAAAAATAAGATTTAGTAGATTTTATGATAACAAACTTGTCAAGGGTCAAAATAACCTGGCTAGGTTTGCTTGGCTCGTCAACTTGCTAACACTTGCAGACTTGGGAAGAGTTTTAACATAGATTATAACCATTGGTAGTGCTTATGGCAGTAATAACCTCCTTTTTGATGCATCCATAACTTGCATAATAAATTCTCTAGCTGGAAACAAATCCCTTGGATCCTTTCTTTGCTTTACTCAATCTAGAGATGTCAGTCCTTCTCCCTTATGACTATCATCCTTATCTTCCTCCTTAAACTATATATCTCCTTCACAATCCTTCTCCCTTATGACTATCATCCTTATCTTCCTCCTTAAACTATATATCTCCTTCACAATCTTGAATGATCTCCTTCAAACTAGCTATTTTTTTGTGTTTGTTCTTAAGCTCGTCTTCACAGTCTTAGCTTCAAAAGCTGTTCATATTCCCATTTGGCCAAATAAGCTTGCTCATTTTTTTCCTGATTGGGATTAAACTCCTTATCCCTAAATAAACGCCTCCACCAATCACAAACTTCTCCTTTGGGGAAATAAAAAGACTAATTATCCAAACATCATTTCCATGAAAGTGCCAGGATTTAAATTTGGAACACTGTTCTCTAGCATCAATGTCATCCTCTCCAAGAAATTTTGACCATAATTCCATTAGATCCCGAATAAAAATCACAATGAAACCAAGGTCTCAAAAAATAGCAGTCCATAGATCTACTTTTTCATTGCCAATTTCAAAGAAAAAGTCCCATAGACAAGTACATCATAAAATATCCTTCAAAATGCAACGAACACTATTTCATTGGCTTCCCAGAATTGGGAGATATGAAGCTTTTCCCATTTTTCTGAAAAATCACACTTTGAAAAAAATCATTGCATCTATCCTTGACAGTTGACTTCATCAGTCAGATCATAACTACCTCAATACTACTAAGGCCTTTTAAAAAGTAAAGGGTAAAGTAGATTTTAACATCCATGAGGCCATAGGCCATATGAGACAGATATTGTTTACCCAATATATGGTTATCCCCAACCATACTCTGGTTACCAAAGCATGGTGTACAACCCTACTCCCCTCAGGATTTGAACCTTGGACCTCTATTCAGAGTTCCGAAGTGTCCACCGTTAGGCTACTCAGGCTGTACATTCTGATGACCACCCATTTTGTAGATACTGAAATGTTGAAAAAGGTTGTGCAAGGTTCATTTAAATCTGATAGGTTTGTGCAAAATATATGCCCTCTAAAAGATGAGGCCTTTCTATGGGAAAATTTTGCCAAAACTTCTCTAGAACTGCAATAAAAACTCTATAACTTGCCCAATCACCATTCTGACACCACCTGTTGTGAAACTTGATAGATAATAACACAAGTCATGCTCCAATACTCATATACACATTTACGATACTTTAGATCCATAGAAATGATGAATATAGAAAATACCCTTAAGGTAGAACAATCTAATTAATATTCCTTAATGAAGGAATAACTTCACAAGATCTCCCAATTAGAATGCCACTTTGAGGAGAACTTCCTCCAAAGAAATTACAATGTCAATGTCTTGCAACTCATTTTTACAATACAATAGTATCCGTGACTATATATAATATCTCATCTTATAATTCTAAGGGCAGGTAATAGCCTTCACCTATTGAATAACTTTTGACCATTTGACTGATACAATGTTGCAATATAATGAATCTTGGGTTATATGTAGCCTATTCCAACCACCTTGAAAACCCCATTCCATATGGCAGCATACACTTTGAAGCCCAAGTGGTAAAGTGTGCCTACTTGTGGTTATTAAGAGGTCAAAGGGTTTATGAGGGCCCTTCGAAAGATGTATAGGGGACAAGAGGCATTACAGCTTTGACAGAAGTGGACTGCATTTGTTAATCTTAAGCATTTAGGCTCCAATACAGAAAATGCTATAGAGGATAGATCCAAGAAAGGATAGAGGAAACCGTGGCCAAAATGACCCCACTAAATGGTGGGCGCTGCACAGGAAGGGAGCTCCAGCATTGGGATGCTTACTAAAGGCAACACTTGAGCAAACTGGTCATTAGATAGGGTATGCTTGGTTTTGAGCCAGCAATGAGTCGGATGACAATGGAAATGGCTTCTAGAGTTCTATCGGATGACAAGATGCAAAGGCACCTCTTGGTGCTTAAGCAATGGGGCAGAATTGTCTATGAACTGATAATGCAATTCTGATCGAAGAAGTCAAAATAGGTTGTCCAAACCTAGAAAATAGAGATGGAGATAAAATACAAAAGAGATAGGGCAGTAAATGTTTTACAGGTTTAAAAGGATGATTCAATACAAAGGCGCCTCACAGGTCCATAAATGCCTGAATGGTCTACCCAAACATGTCTGTATATCTGCATCTCCAACCATATAAGCACACTTCAGTAAAGCAATAAGAATTTGAAGATTTCACTAAAGTGTGATAGTCCATTGCAAATTCAACAGCAAATAAGCCAAGTCATTTATGCCTTGAACCTGCGAAGAAATGGTATATTCATGTTTTTGAGATACATTGCACGAAGAAAAAGTTGAAAATCACTCATTAGTTCAAACTGAGCTACCTAAATTATAGAGACGACAAAGTGTTTGTTTGCGTGTGTGTACATGGGCGAGTGTTTGGGGTGTGTACACATGTGTGTGCCATATAAGCAGACTCCAGTAAAGCAGTAAGAATTTGAAGATTTCACCAAAGTGCAATAGTCCATTGCAAATTCAACAGGAAAAAAGCCAAGTCGTTTATGCCTTGAACCTGCCAAAGAAATGGCTTATTCATGTTTTTTAGATACATTGCACAAAGAAAAGGTTGAAAATCACTCATCAGTTCAACCAAGCTACCTATATTATAGAGATGACAAAATTCATGTTGGAACTCAAAGGCGTTCTTATTGTCTATGTGTATGTGTGTGCGTGTGGGATGTGTGCATGTGTGCATGTCTGTGTGTGTGTTTGTGCACATTTGTATGTGTATGCACATGTGCACGTGCATTCATGTAAAGTACAAGAATTTGCTAATGGAATAAACTTTCATGTGAAGACACTTCTATGAAGATTTGCATTCCTCTCTTCCTAAGGTTTGAGGGTGAAACATTTCATGAACGGGGAACTTGTTATAACCCTTAACATTATTTAACATATTTAAAATAAAACATGTCCACAAATCACATATCTAACCTCTCCCCCACCCACTCCCTCCCCTCTCACAACATATGGTCATTGCCTATTTACAAATGATAGTTTACATATTCTTCTGATAAATGGGCTTTGAACCTCCATAACTCACTATAATTTCAGTTACACACTAGAACTTTCATATTTCTCAATTCAGACATTTAAGAGAGCCACTTATGTTAGAGATGAAGTAAGCTTTTCATTGTTATCGAGAATTAGGGACTTAGCAGTCAATATAATTTATGAACGTCAATATAATTTTGATTTTTTTGCATAGGCCTTCAGCTTTATTGAGATCAATCAACAGAAAAAACTGCTAAAGAGAACAAACCTTTTGACCAGCACTGCACCTTCCTCGCATTTCCAACTCTGCATCACCACTTTGCATCACAACCTGCATAATAGACATTCACAGTTAAAAATCATATTGACCTTCCATACATCCATAGTATTATTTAATAGCATCACATGTTGCTCACCCGATAACTATAAGATCGTGTGCCAGCACCTTCTGCATCTGAACGGATGCTTATATAATCTATGTCTTGCCCACGATAAGTTTGCTGCCAAAGCTCTTTGATAATCTTGTTAATTTCCTCCATTTTCATGCTATGGAAACGCATCAATGCCCTAACCAACAAATTCAAGGGTTCAAGGCCAAGCAATTACTGTTAAAAACAACCATATCAGACCAAACTGACCATGTTGATTGCAAAATTTATCACAAAAAATTTGTCTCATGCAGACAAAGTGAAAAAAAAATTAAGAAAATTCATCAACTTCTCTGTTCAGATCATACAAATGTACACTGTCGAAATCACTTCATACTTGCATGTTGATGAGGCCACACACCATAGATACTAGAGAGTATCACAAAAATCTCTTTTCTTCAGATTTAGTACAAAAGAGCATTAGATCCTAGACTTAATACTTTTAAAAGGAAGCAAAGAGCATTAGACCATCATGTGAAAGAAACATAATATGCATAAGATGTGTGAACATCCAACAAATGTCACAATATAGACAATTAAAGAGGTAAAGACGGATTTAACCTAACAACATTATTTTAAATTGTTAAGCAATAGGATATTTTCCTCACTTGTCAAGTGCATTATAGTATTTATCCAAATCCTTGTTAGCCATTTCTGTGGTCTGCAGCCAATGTTGAGTTTTGAAGTCAGACAAATAAAGATTATTAAGTTTCATAAGGAAGATCAGATAAGGAAAAGATAATATCATGTTATATTTAAGAAATCAAAATCTTAGCTTAGAAATCAAGGTATCTCCTCGAAATACCTACCTTTAACTGAATAAGCTGGCTACAGTACCGTTTGTCAATATCCTTGTATTGTGATTGCTTTAGATCAACTTTGTTCTTTGAGATGTTGCTCTGATAAACTCCTATTGTTCCTTGTAATCTGTTCAACTGTCAAGCAAAGGAGACAATAAACAAAAAGCCTTGTAAGAACAGTTATTTTTCAGAATTCGATATCCCATATCAGCAAGCATCTTGGACTCCCACATAATGGGAAAATAAAGTATCCAATGGATTTAAAATCTTAATTTTGCATCCAGAGTATAAAATCTTATGAATAATAGTGGCATATAGAACAATACAGAAAGATGTGTGTCTATATATGTTTAATTAATTGAATAGATGGTCTGTGAGTGGTGAAAACCACCATTGAATATATATAAGATGACAAAGGTATAGGAGTGTAGTACAACCCTTTAAGAGCACCCCTACATGGTAATTAGTGTCACAAAAAGTCTTCCCTTTCAAAAATGCCTTGTCCTCGAAGCATTTAAAGCAAAGGATGAGTATTGACAAAGGAATGTTTTTCCGACAAAGCACCTTCCTTCGGCAAGGCTTTCCATTTAATAAGATATTCCTTGATTCATCTGTCACAAATGCACCAATCTGGTTCACATTTCCAACAACATTTGAGTTCCAAAATAAATTCTCACCATATGTAATGAACAGCTTTGTTTGAAGCGGAGAATGCAATCCTAACTTCGGTTTTAAACAAGAGACATTGAAAAGATCATGATTTCATCCTTTGTCTGGAAGTTCTACAGCATATGCGATCTTACTTACCCTTTTCCAAATTAAAAAAATAATAACAATATGATGGAGACAATTTTAGATTTTTAACACTTTGTTTTAAAGACATTTTCCTAGAAGTGAATATTAACCCAATGTCCTTCTTGAATTCTCTCTCATAATGATGCTGGTTTGCTTATTCTTTCATTCATTTCCATACTTGTTCAACATTAATTTTCAAAGTTCAGATTATTGCTTGAGATTCAACAAGGAAATTCTATAATGCCAAAACTTTTACCTGATTGAACACAAAAATTCCTCAATTCCCTCATGCTCATATTAATATATTGTAGTGAATGTAATTGTTTGCCACACATCATGTGTGGTATTGTAACACCACTTACTAAAATATAGCCACTTAGTCGATTTAGTTTGTTTCTTGTATCCAAAACATTACAAATATCCTTAAAAACTGGATAATGATCACAATTTGTCCATCTATTTACTGATGCTATGTCAAGCTCATAGCAAGCAATATTCTTTTCAAACATTACTTGTAAACAAAAAAATCATGTTCACTAAAATTTACTAATACAACTTATACACAATCTTCACATAGGCTTCCACCATTTTAGGTCTACAACACATTTGATTCATATCTCTAAAATAAGCACACTTGGTGTTGTTCTACAATCACAAAAACTTCACCATTTTAGGTCTACAACACATTTGATTCATATCTCTAAAATAAGCACACTTGGTGTTGTTCTACAATCACAAAAACTTCACCATTTTAGGTCTACAACACATTTGATTCATATCTCTAAAATAAGCATACTTGGTAAGTTGTTCTACAATCACAAAAATTTCTATCATTAACATCACAAGGGGTAATCCATTCATGAAATCCACCAAAACTTATTCCCATTTTTGTTATGATATGTTTAATGAATGTAGAAACATGAGTAGGGTGTTGACTCAGTTTTTCTTTGTTGACAGATATCAGACTTTACAACATCCTTTTGTATATCCCTTTTCATATCCTTCCATTAAAATGACTGTTGGGCATTGTATTATGGTTTGGAAAACCCAACACGGCCCTCATGTGAAGAACATTAAATATCTTCCAAAATATCGTTTTATTCAACACCCACAAAACGGTGTTTTTCCAAGTGGATATTTGGTTATTGACTAATATTGCCAATAATTTTTCAGCATTCTTCACTTTTTATATAAGCTGCCTAAACATCCTTTATCCATTTAGTAATGATTACAGTAGTTACATAAATTTCAAACTCTTCTTCCCATCTAGGTAATGCATCAATGCCTACTTATTCTTTCCTTGTAACATCTCAAAATCAAAGCTTTTATCTTGTGTCCTCACATCTATTGTCCAATATAGGTGGTCTTTTGCTAAATAAGGTACCGAAAGGCATCATTGTCCATTTCAACCAAAACTTTTCTCACTATTAATGCAACTTATACTTTCTGTTGGACACATGATGGCCATCATTTCCTTATCATAGATCAACTTCAATTTCTCTCTAGGCTTTAACATACAACTTTCAAAAGCATAATGCTTAATAAATCAGCAATAATAACTCATTAAAACTAAATTCAATTATTGGTTTTACCTTTACAAGTTCTACCTAACACCTTTTGAAATTACATGACCCAACAATACTATTCCACTTGGAATTTTTTTTTGCATAGTATTGATTTTTTTCTAATAAAGATAAGACTAGTGCACATTCTTGAGATGGTCCTCCCAAATTTTACTATACGTTTGAATACCGGGCAAAGTTACTAATATGAAATTTTGTACATAAGGATTGAAAATCTCAACTATTGCAAATTGAAAGCTTGTTAGAGCATTAAAGTCAGTCCAAATGGCATGGTTGTGAACTCGTAATGACAAAGGTCTAGCTTGTAAAGAACCTAGCAACATGTAGCCCATCCAAGAATTTGTCTATGAATGGAATACAAAACATTTTTTTATGATTACTTTATTTGGTCCCCTAGAATCAATATGCAAATGATAGGATCCGTTCTTGTTCCTTACCAATATAAATAGTGTTGAGTGACGACTTTTACTTAGGTAAGGAACACTTATATTGAGTTATTCTTACACCAATTATTCAATCTCTTTAATGGTTATGAGACTAACGATATGGTCTAATACTAACCTATCTTTCATAGGGACACATCTCCACCAAGGTGATACTTGGCAGTGCAATGGGGATATCCCAAGTCAAAGGAGACATCTTGGAGGCATCCCCATTGTATCCCCCTTCGTTCCCCATCATTGAGGAGACGTGTACATGTCCCTGCCATTAACATATGGTCTCAATAAAACAAAGAACACTAGAGTATTTGCCCTAAATCTAATAAAATTGAGAAAGATTTCCAAGTACTTGTGATGTATGTTTGGCAAACTGAAGAAATGTATAGCACATAGACTATAAAAAGCAAGACTCCTTTGTTCTATCAAACATTTTTAATTTATGCATTTTCTTGAACAGACTTTTTATGGGTTTTCTATAAAATGTTTAAGTCCATTTTCCAAACCATTACAACTTGGAGGAGAAATGAATGTCACTTGGATAAAATTTGGATGAAATTGGTGCTATACCACAAATTTGATGTGAAGAAAATGTTATGAAAACTCTCAACTTTAAGAGCACCAGTAACGAAGAAGGCATACATAAATGTATAACAGCCTTCACGGTAATTGGGAGTGAATTTGAGGTAGGAAAATTTGGTATAGCATAGCAATTTCATATGACAATTGGCATGACGAAGAAAGTGAAGGAAGCAGTACCTAAGTGAGGTATGGAATTTGATGGAGCCTCTAAGCAAGTTAGTTCCAAGAAGTGGAAGGGCAATATATCTGTTGTTTTCTTTAATTTTTTATGGGTACGTATGTATTTATGTACATGTGTGTAAAACAATTCTCCCCTTTGCTATCGCCTTTTCGCTAGGGTTTAGAGATGCATCCCAACAATCCTCTTTTAGTGTCCCCTCAATTCTTTGTCCCATCTTGCCCCTAACGTAAATTTCCATCTTGGCAAAACCACTCTCCCCACACCAAATCAATGCTCCCCCAAACAAGAAGCCCAAGGTTCCTTCTTGTTGAAGTTTTCCCCAAGAGATAGATGCCCACCTTGCAATTGGCAATGCCATGGTGAATCTATCAACATCATGCACGACAATGGCATACATCTTTGGAACATAGATGCTTGGTCAAACATAGATACTAACTAATGTCATTCCTAGTTCTCGACTTCAATTCTATATTCCACACCCATTTTAGGTGGTAACTACTAGAATGATATATATTCCAATACCTCCAAGAATTGACATATGATACTAACTTACAATTTTAGGTCACAAACTCCAAATAGAATGACAATAGGATATTAGATCTTGTTTCCTTTGGATGATGAATCGACATGAACTTTGGGATGATAAAATTGAAAAACACAATGTATTTTTATTATTTAGTGCGTAATTAACCTTTCCAAATTAAGCTCAACAAATTATCCTAATTGGAAAACAACAAAATTGGTTTCAACTCTACACTGTAGGAAACTTTAAGGTGCCCCCGTTTCCCTTTTTGGGAAACTTGGAGGCTCGAAAACTACTAGAAATGCATCACCTTGACTACCCATGCTTCCAAGCACTTCGAAGAGACATTTCCAACATTTCTTGGCATTTTGAACCAAAATCGAAGTCCATATTTAAGGATTTTAGGATGTTGTGTGGGTTTGCTTGAGGCCCAACAAAACCCACCTTAATTAAAAATCTAATTATTGTAAAAACTCTACACTGACGAAAAAGGGAACAAAATAAACGATAACTTGAAAATAACAATAGGTTGGGATCAATTAAGCTAGATAATTTATAACAAGTGACATGATCTTCAACAACAAAGAGGAACTAAAGAACATATGGTTTCACTCACTTGGTGAAGCAAAACATGTTTGTCTCAAAAAAAGGACATGATTTGTTTTTCCGCATTTTGATCTTTTTTTTTTATGTTGCCAAAAAGAACATTACACAAGAGAGCAAACAAGAAATTGGAATGTGGGTCATAAAAATCCTAACTTAGGTTTTTTCATGATTGCACCTGATCTTGAGTATAATGAAAGTCGTCATACACCTGTTGTTAAAAACAGAAAATTTGGTTCTTCTATCTGTTTTAGTAGAACTTTTGATGACTTTCAAGGTTAAGAAATTGAAGTTTAGTTTTGCATAACATGCCTAGCCTTATCTATAAAGGTCGAATTTTGATATTAAGCATTGTACTCAATATGAGATTCAATATATATGCGTGTGTGTGTGTGTTTCATCCATTTCTGATCTCTTAAATTCAATTGTCTATAAATTTTAAAAACATCCTTTCCTTTTTTTTTTCTTTTTCTTTTAACGAGATGTTTCTTTTGTCATTTCTGCATATCTGAAGGGTTTGAGAACTCGCATTTCTAATATTTTCCAGTTTTGGAAACTACACTTGTTTCCAAGTTTCATGCAACTTAGTTTCAACCAATTCTATAATTGCATAAATACATATCCATTACCTATTCTAATACATCACTCAAAGACGGAAAACAAATTAAGAAAACAATGTAAAAAATAACAACTACACCAACATCACCTCTTAAAATTATCTTGAAAAGAGGGAAACATAGAAGCAGAAATTCCAAGCTATACCCCCTTGAAGAGTTTCTTCCATTCACTCCCAGAAAGGCGTGAAGGTGAAGAAACTTAGCCTCTATCAAGGCTTTGGCGAAAATATAAAAAACTTCATCCTCAATGAAATAGTAACGAAGATCAAGGAGCTGATCCTAAAAAAGTTGTCGGACGTAGTGCATGTGGAGCTCAATATGCTTGGTATAGTTTGTTGTACCCAATAATAGCAATCCGAATGGCACTTTGGCTATCACACCAAAGTGTAGAAAGTGCATCCTAAAGAAAACTAAACTCTAAAAGTGTCAGACGAGGTCGAAGAATGTCTTTGGCAACACAAACTGCATCTTTGTACTCTGCATCATTGGAATAAAGTGCAATAGCAGTCTACTTATTGCTAGGCCATGAAATGGGACTAGATCCAAGAAATAATATGTAACCTATTGTAGACTTCCAATCATCAGCATAAACTGCATAAACAGAATCAATGTGTGCATGTAACAAAACTCAATGACGAAATTAGATGCACCACATAAATAGCTTAGTATCCTCTTTTTTCTAGTAGTTGTCATGGGGCTTGGCATCAAGCGGGAGACAAGAACAACAACAAAGGTGAAATCATGTCTGCTATGAAGTGGATATTGAAGGCAACCCACCAACTGTCAAGACATGGTTGGGTTGACCTCAAAAGTAGGTACAATTACTGTGAACTTCACTCCAAACTGAAGAAGAGTGGGGCCTCATTTGCTATCTTCCATCTGAAATCTGCACAATAGATCGAGTGCATACTTTGGCTATGAGAAAAACCTTCCATTGGAAAATCCTGAAAAATGTATGTGTTTATTAATTCTCTCTCATTTTTTTTTTGACAACATTCAACTTTAATAGTGTTAAATTAATTACATATCATTTAGATATGATAGATGATATTTTTTCATATCATTTTCTCTATTTGTTAGAAAACACCAGTTTAGAAGGCAAAGAATCGAATCCGTCTAGGCCGTACTCTATCTGTTACATTAAAACTTAAGGATCTACCTTAAACTACAATTGAAGAATCAAAGATGTCTCGATAGTTCAAGCTCTAGGACTATTTCCACTGCTCCAAAGAAAAAGCATAAAAATTGTTTTGATAAGTGTAATCACCCCTGCATAATTTCACTTTGTGGCCGATGGGGTAGACTCATTGGAAGCGGCCTAATATTTTGTCAGCATGCAACAATAGTTCAAGTTCCTGGGAGGTTGGCTGTCCAACTCATGCCCGTATGGCAGCTAGCCACCGTGTTTATTCGAGAGTGGTGGGGATTATAGTGGTAGCAGCTGGAATTTAACACAAGATTGGAGGGATATAATAACCGGAAGTTACCGATGCCTCACTTTGTGACACATGCCTCCACATAGCAATGTCATTCCAAATCCCTTAGATGGGTAAACAAAAAAGTCTGATCGTTAACACTTAACAGTAATTAAATTGATGAAATTGTGCATGCTGCTAGAATATATTAGAACCATGACTCCTTCATTTTTGATAAAACCTTGAACTTTCAAGTTCCTGGTTGGGCAATTCTGGTGATTGATACAATAGAGATAATTTTCTTTTCGTATTTTGACTCAAAAGAATATATCTGCTAATGGTATTACCATGTGAAACACTATCCTCAAAATCCCAACTTTCACAAATATATTCTCTTGATGAAATTGATTTTGAAGTTTTTGAAAGTCCTTATTCCATTAATTATCTCTTGTTTCTCCTTAATAGACTGTTGTTGTTGTGAAGCTTTATACTTCAAGGGCTTGTTCTTACTCCCAATTCAAGAGCCACTATCAGCTTGAAACCGAGAGCTTCATCTCTGTCTATAAAACCATGCTCATACCTGAATGCCAATCTGATATCCTTTACCTGCAATCCCTCTTTGATATTTGAATAAGCCCACCTATATAGGACTCGATTAATTGATAGTTTGCAATTAAGGTCAATAGCATCCATTAAAAAGAATATTTATCAGCTAAGTTTTTCTTAAATGACTTGTTTATTGAAATGTTCAATTTCAGGTATTTGGAATTCTTTAGCAAAATTATTTTTAAAAATGTCCACTTTCAATTAATCACTTGTCTTTTACAAAGCCCATTATACAGGCTTTGTGTTTTCTTTTTCAAATGCCTAAATCTAATTATAGTTGCATGCACAATATTAGGACTACTTGGCGTTTTTTGTTGTACGGTTCCTTATAATTAGTTTTTATAATTTCAATTTATTAACTGATTCCTTATGACTAATGAGTGTTTTCCCTAATCTTAGCCAAACTTTGAAAGATTCCCACATGTTCCTTGAGAATGGTCTAGTACGTTTGGTGCAGTTATGGATATTTCTTTGCAATTGTTTGTCAATAGACTAGTCTCGATCTTACTCATCCTTGGTATCTAGTCTCAATATTACTCATCCTTGGTATCTTGTGTACACCAAATACCGTTCCAATTGTTTATAAATTTAATTTTATACGTATGCATACATTAATTCTATCTGTTTTTTTAACTTAATACATTTGCACTGAGGTTATGAGCTGTCCTATCATGACATGGTGTTTAATTTGGGCCACCCTTCATGACTATCCATTGTCATTGCACCACAACCTCTGTGACATGTCCTCCAGGTTATGGGTCATACTACTACAGTAAGGGGATATAAACTTAGGTCGCAATATTACAAATGTAACCCATTCTCGTTAGACCATAATCTTTTTTTGTCTTTATGCTTTTTCTTTTCTCATTTTACTTTTATTAGCCTTTGTTTCATTTATAAACTTCTCTTTAAAGTGACTAAACTACGCAACACTTTTTATAACCTTTGTTTTATACTCCAGGCAAGCCTTATGCCACAGGTCATGACCTGCCGCAACTTCAAAAGGGCCTGTAGCTTCCTTTATATACATTATTTCATGTCAAGTGGCTTTGAGATGCTACACGTGAACCTCCTACATTTTGTCAAAAACATTTCAAGCCCCTACAAGTTGCTTAAGACTACACTAAACCTGATAACTTTTGGTAGCCCCCTAAATGTAATTTCTTCTCTTTGGTTTCCAACAAGTAATTTGACCTCTATGATGCTTAGTTTAAAAATTTTGGAATTACCTACCAATGGAAGTACACTATGCAAACACCAAGCAAGCCTTGGTTCGATTTTGTAGTTGACATGAGGTTTCAGTTTTCAACTTCATATGTTAAAATGTATTCTTTTGTGGCTAATCAAAGCGTAAATTCAATGCCTCTCCTGCAAGTCTCAACGATGGAAGATTGTAACAGGTCTCTAATATCACCTATAGTGGTGTGGTGAACAGAACAGATGATGCATGAGTGGTGAAGAACACCACTAAATACACATAGGGTGACAAAGGAATAAAGATAGGGTACAACACATTTGAGTGATTAACATAAGTAAAACTAATGACATGGCCCTAAATAGATCCAAGGATGCCCTTCCAGATATCAGTTCTTCTATTATTAGGGGCATATGAAGGTCACCGTGGCCTACATTTATACAGAAGAATAGTTTACCAATTCATCTCTCAAGCTAAATCCAGATGCCTAGATACATCTTCATAAGGAATAAGCCTCACAATTCGTTCTTGAGTGTCAATGCTTCCAAACACGCATTCAAGATATCCCTCCAAAGACAAGCCGCTTTGACACTACTGTCAAACACATTGCTCTATTTGGCTTGGAGGTTTGGGTCCCAATTTTGGACCTGCAGACTGCACTCAAGTTGAAAGGCTTCAAAAAGTCATTCTCCACTGTACCATTCTGCAGAGTAAAGTTCATGTCATATTTGTGGCTCCACCCATTTGGCTCAAAAGTCTTCAGGCATGTCCCCATGTAACTTTCGACATCATTCCCTCAAGGCCTAGCGGAGAACCATAAACCCATTAAACAACAAATCAAAGTTGTGTCACTATGTTTCCAAACATATTCCTCAATGGTCACTATATCAAATGTCAAAGCCACGTTAATTCCCAAACTTTTGATACTACCCATTGCCCAAAATTCATGGTGTGCATAGGACAAGGGATATGAGCCTAATTGCCTTGCCAGAAAAGAATAAACCAATCCCCTAACTTACCAGCCAGAATTTTGATGACATCAAGAATTGGAAGAGAGATGCCCCTCACCTCATAACTCCATAACTATGGTTATAATTGCACCGCAGATTATTCTGTCATTCACCCTTGTTATATATTAAAAAGTTAACACACTATACTCGAATACACTATATCATAATCCACCACTGTTCCAATCTGCATATATGCAAATCAAGGTTACAAAAGTATCGGGGACGAGGAGACAGGGGGACGGGGAAACGGGTTTTGGGGATGACGGGGGACGGCAAGTCGATTTTGGGAAATGATTGGGGGACGGCTAGGGGACAATAAGTATAATAGCATTAAAAATTTTAGAAATGTTCATGCAATAGCGTGCCTTCTGTTGGGCTATTAGTATTTGTATCTAATGAGCTGCCCTCATCATCCAAGTGAAGAGCCTCCAATGGAACTCCAACCAACCCCTCCTGATCCTCATCCTCATCAATCTGTCTCGCATCCTTTGGATCAACATCCCATCATGTAGTTGGAGATTGCTTGTACTCTAGCTTAACTCTCTTGTAATGAGTGTGTTATAGACTTTTTTTAGGGTTTGAGGGGTGGAGACTTTCACGGGTCCCACCCCCTCATGTTTAAGTTTTAAAATTTAAAAAAAAACTGATATTTTTTTTTTAATGTTATATCGACGCCCCACCATGAGGGATGGTCGGCCATCCCCCATGGCGTCCCCTCACAACAGGGGTACCGAGGACAGTCCCCCATGGCCTGGTGACGTCCCGAGGACACCCCGCCTGTCCCTCCCAACAAGGAGACGGCGAGGAAACATCCCCCTGTACTGGGGATGAAAGGGGGACGGGGACGCATCCCCAGGGGTCGGGGATGCATCCCCCTGGAACACTGATGCAAATCCATTGCATTTTCCCTTCTCCTCAACTTTGAAAAGTCAAGCATTAAAAAGACTAATTGCTAATTTGCTGAATATGTAACTCTTATCTGTCAAGAGATCACTCATTACCCTGCCATTCATTCAACCATGTCCTGACTGTTGCCACATTTACAAAAAACGAAAATCCTAAACCTATTCAGGGCTGGAAATTACTGTAAAAGAGACAACAGCATTTTCTTGCCATTGAAGCATTTGATTATCAAGATTTATTCAATTTCTACTGATTATTGTGATGGAGTTGCTTCTCAATTTCTTTGTTCGCTGTAATTACTTTAACTTTCCAATAGGTGCCAAACATATGGGATTGAGGATCATAACTATGATAAGTTCTTAATGTCACTTTCATAGGGAACAAAAAAAAAAGAATTATATGCTTTAAATAAAATTTAAAAAATGCTTTAGATGCTAAGAACTCTGAAGCAGCAGATGGAATCAAAACAAAATACAAATTTAGATAATATCAATATAGCCGGTTTACTGATGGAACAAGACACTGGAAAAGAACTATAAGCATTCTCTTGATTATAAAATGAAACTGAAAGTAAAGATATATGGTGATAAAGGCATTGAAAAAATTATGTTACTCTACTTGCCTCAGAAAGTAGTTTTTCTTTTTCCTGCAGATATTTCTTTAATTCTGCTTCCACAGTAGAAGCTTCACCAATGCTGGCAATTTTATCATCTAAATCCTCTATTTCTTGAGCTAGATCATCAACTTCTGCTTTAGTTTTCCTAAAATTTATATTGTCATCTATATTTCTTTTCACTTGGTCCTGGCTACGCAATAACTCTTGGCTTTTACTCAGCTCAGCAGAAAGTTCTGATTTTTTCTTCTCACACTGGCGCTGCTGAGATTCACTAAGTGACAGCTTTTCCTGTAGTTCTTTCAGCCTTTCTTCTTTTCTGGAATTAACATATCTGGTGGAGTCCAGACCATAACAAAATCACAGGAAATCAACTAAATGAGACACAGCCATTGAAAAGGAAGGGGAGGAAACTACTTTCTGAAATAAGTTCATATTTTAAGACCAGGATGCCTTACTCTTTAATTTTAGATAAATAGCTGAAAAGCATATCAATGTCTTGCTGGAAAATCCCCAGTAATTCAGAACGTTCTGCATTCTCGTGCTCAAATTTTAACTTTAATGCTTCATATTCCTTCATTAACTTTTCCTTCTCCTTGGACAATGGAACAAGACCTTCCATGAGAAGCTGTGAAGTCACCAACATTACAAAATTTACAAACAAAATGATGTTATTACTCGGCAGAATACTGTAGAAACATTTACTTTTTGTGGCAGCATTCATGCCTTCAAAAACCAACATTGACACATATGCTATGCTAAAATTATAACTTATTCGCTTGAATTGATTTATTTGCTTATCTAAAAGTTCACCTGAACAACACTAAAATAAATTGTATGCACACAATATATATTGACACCAAAAATGTCAAGCCTGATAAATCCAAAACAAATGTACTCCAAGTCAAATTGACAACATAACAACAAAGTATATAAGAAAACAAGGCCTCATTGCCTACTCAAACAAGCATCAAAAGAGAAATAATCCGTATGGATGTACCCAAAAGTAACAAATATTATATATACTCTGATTATTGAAAGCTACACAGATCTGGGACTCAACTGATTGGAGATGGTTTTAGTGGATGAAGTTGTGACAAAAGATTCAATTACAGCTTTGCTTTCAGTTTATGAGATAGCTTATTATGTATTTTATGTTCATCAATTGACATGTTCTATCTTCTGGTTGCACTAAAAAAAAAGTCGATAAAACTAACATGCAAAACAGAACTGCACATTAGGTTCGAGGCAAGAGGTATAGGGAGCAAGGAGTTTCACACTATAAGCCAAGGTTCTGATCCTATGCGCAAACCTTAACATTTAATCAGTTGGCACGAGACCAAGTGATTAAAAACCTAGGCTCTCAAAGCAGAGACCATGGTCCAAATCCTGCATGCACCATTTGCATAATTACCAATATGATTTGTTGCAACCATAGTTACAAAACATGGCAAGTTCTTGAAAAACTCATCGAGTCCAAATCAGCCCAAACAAGTCATTTGAGAAGGCTTTTATAAAAACTTGTCTGACTTGCTGAGTTCTAGCCAAGTCCTGAATCTTGCTGAGTCAAAATTGGACGTATCAAACCCAAATTTCTCAACTATGGTTGTAATACTACTATATGGTTCATTAATATACCATGATTATGCAGTCAAAGATGTAATACGGGTCAGACCTATTTCAATATCATATAGCCAATCGGGCGGGCAGGGAGGAAATGCAAAACAAAACATAATGTTCAATATGTGGTATTAATCCGGATTTTGTAGGTGGAAACAGATTAGCACCATCTAAAGTTGTAAAGAAAAAAGGGATTCAAGACCTTTCACACAAAGAGGGTAAAAGAATTAAGAGCTCAAACAAAAACTTTATTCATATGGAGAATTTCTAAAACAAATCTTTGAGAAGAGACATAGATGTTCGGGGAAATGAAATGGTTCATCTTCCACTGGTTACCAATAGTTTTGGCCATAGTTATGAAAATCACGATTAAAATCGATTTTCTCCGATTCAGCCAGAATTCCAATTCGAATCAAATTGAAAATCGAGTTTTTTGAAAAATCGGCGATTTTTGCCAATTTTTTCTAAAACATAGGGAATCGCGATTTTTTGAAAAAATCGGCCGCAGCCGCATGGGTAGAGAAAGCACTATAATTTTTTTTTTTTTTCATTTTGCTTCACTTTTACTTATTGTAAACTAGAGAAAACAGCCAAAGATCTAGAAGATCACCTTCAAGCTCTAGAACTCTTTTGTAAAGAAGTTGGGATGTAGGTGAACACGAGCAAAACAAAAATTATGATTTTTTCAACAAAAAAGAAGAAGCAACAACTCAAATTTCAGTTTGCAGGAGAACCGCTTGATGTAGTGGTAGAATACAAATACTTGGGCATAGACTTTCATGACAAACTTAATTGGAATACATGTAGGATGAAAAAAACTCAAAGTGGCTGGAGAGCACTATATGCACTTCAAAACAGGTGTAGGAATGCCGAGTTGTGGGACCGGAAGACCACCAAGGTCTTATTTGGCCTACTTGTTACACCGGTTCTGTTGTATGGTTGCGAGGTGTGGGCTAGTGGCACAACAAATGCAAAATGGAGGCAAATAGAAAGGATTCAAAAATATCTAATCACAAACTTTCTCAAAATTAAGGCCACAACCCCTTATGAAATTATTCTAGCTGAAACTGGAATGTTCCCTTTAGAAGCAAATGCTATGAACAAGCTGTTATGTTACTTGAAAAAAACAGAAAACATGACAAATGATAGATGGCCTAGGGCAGCTAGGGACGAAAAGTTGCATAGACGAAAGAATACGTGGATGAAACAAAATCAGAAATGGATGAAACGTTGCGAAATCAACATAAATGAATGCCCAAATGTCAACAAAGACATAAAAAATTATGTGAATGAAAAGTTCAGAAGTGGAATGTGGAAAAATGCAAGCAGGAAAAGACAATATTATATTGCAAATTTTAACCCAACGTATGACCACAAGGAAAAAGCGTATATAGACGCTGAAATCAAGTGGAAGGAAAAAATACTCATTGCTCAGATAAGGACTAGCTCTCATAGGCTTAGATGTGAAACAGGGAGATGGACAACGCCGAAAGAACAATGGGAAGAAAGGATATGTACTCTATGCAGCACAGGGGTAGTAGAGACAGAGGAACACTTCATCTATAAATGCCCGAGTTTTTCAGATATCCGTGACAAATACAAAGAAACACTTGGGAACGAGTTTATGACAGATTTATTTGAAGACAGTAAAATAAAAAAAGTTGGAGAATTGCTAACACAAATCAGCAAGAGAAGGAACAACCTTCTCAAAGATATTAAAGATCATATGATATGATTTGAGTCATATTTGAGGTCCCATAGACCATATTTGGGTCTCGCGGACGTAATTAAAATCTTTCATTCATTCATACCTGATACCACACCAAACAAAACACACTAGGGCATCCTAACAGCCAACTTTTTGTAGTTTGAAGGAATCTGGCAACCACCAACAGCTGCCCAAAGGATTAATCTGAGGTAAGAAAAACATTTGCAAACTCTTTTTTTTTTCTTAATATTAAAACCTAAGTTACCGGTTCTGCCCCCTGGACCCCCGGATCCTAGTACGGGCTATACCTAATCCGAATTTGGGTCAGGTACGCCTATGGGTCCGTCCAAGGTTCTGCCTGGAGGATTCGGATACGCCCGGGTTCGTCCTAGTATGGGCTGTACCTAATCCGGATTTGAGTCTGGTACGCCTGTCGGTCCGTCCAAGGTTTTGCCCAGGGGATTAGGATACGCCCGGGTTCGTCCTTGTCCGGATTTGGGTCTGGTACGCCTGTGGGTCCGTCCAAGGTTCTGCCTGGGGGATTCGAATACACCCGGTTTCGTCCAAGGACGAACCCGGGCGTATTCGAATCCCCCAGGCAGAACCTTGGACAAACTCGGGCGTATCCGGATCCCCCAAGCAGAACCTTGGACGGACCCAAGTAGAACCCAAGGGACGAAACCGGGCGTATTCGAATCCCCCAGGCAGAACCTTGGACAAACTCGGGCGTATCCGGATCCCCCAAGCAGAACCTTGGACGGACCCAAGTAGAACCCAAGGCGAAAATCATTAGTCTCAGTGAAGTCGGCCGACCATCGAATAAACTCACGACAACCTGTGTTAAAGTTGAAGGAAAAAGAGATCCTAACACATCTTAAGAATCCTCAAACCCCTGGCCTTCCCCTAGTGTTCAATATGATTGTGCTTCGGCTGGACAAGTCGGGTATTCTCCTTGCGCGTCTGGAAGAGCTTCAGGAGAGTGCGAAAAGCAAAACCCTCTCTCCGCTAAATAGTAATGGATAATCTTGTTTCAAGTCCGCCTGGTCTCATTAGGATATTTTTATTCTTAATTAATTTGTATTATGGGCAAAGGTTCGAGGAAGGTTTATTCTTGTGGCGGCCCCACGCTTTGTAAAGAAGCAACAGTCCAGACTTTTGGACAGGTTTAATGGACTAATTGTTTTCTATAAAAGTATTTTCACTTTTAAAAATTTTATCGAATTTGAGGGGTTAATGTTTTCATCTACCTGAATTTAAATCTAATAGACTTTTTTTTATAATTACTTTTTAATTATAACTTATTTAGTAAAGACTTTATTCCCTCGTTATATTAAATTAAAAGATATTTTTAATATTAATTAAAAAAATATTCAATTTAATAAATTTAAATTTTAAAAGCCATAAATAATTGTTAAATTATCATAATAATAATATAATGAGGATGTACTATGGGTCCATTTTAAATTCAATTAAAAACATTGGTAAGCTTAATTAAGGTCTACAATTTGAATCCAATTAAAAACATTAGTGAGCCTAATTAATGTCCAAGGTTTGACTAAGAAGAGAGGTAAGGTACGTAATGAAAATTTGTAGCATTGTAGAGTTAAAAATAATTTCCAAAACTACTAGACAGAATACATAAGGAAAAAGACCCAAAATTTGCACAATGTGAATGAGAACAAGGTGTAGATGATTTGTAGTTTTCCTAGCATCCATTTATCACCCTTTTCTGCAGATTACTGTTTTGTAATTCTTCTTAGACAAAGAAAGTCAGTTTTTAACATATCCTCCTTGACACCACTAAAAATTGCCTGTGAATAACAGTGCCCCAAGTTTGACTAGGGTTGACTACAATGCTTTGATAAAAGATCTAACTTTGCACTATATAACATCTATTATATATAATATATTTCTATAAAGTTATGCTCATGAATTGTTGTGTGCCTGTATTTGATATATGTTCTTATTTTTCTCAACTGCATCGGGATTTTCTAAACTTATTTTGAAATTCAGAATTTTTGGTTTTTTTTGGCCTCTATAATGAATCTGAAGTTTCAAACCTTGTTAACCCACGAAGAGGCGTAGAAAATTGTAACAAGTTACCTATTCCTCTAGTATAATCAAAAAAAAGTTTCAAACCTTGTTACTACAATTTTAGGAGTTTTTTTTTTTTAAATAAAAAGTCAAACAGTTAAGTATTTTATTTAAGTATATAACTATTCTAAATCAGATTTTTCCGAACATTTTCATAGATTCGGAATTTTTGTATTTTTTGGACCTTTCAAATGAATCAATTTTTTGAACCTGGTAAATATGACATTGAGAAAGGTTGGGAATACTTTACCCAAATTTTTGAATATTTTCTAATCTACAATGGAGAAACATGGAAAAACATGATGCTTATGAAAATGACTAGGCATCTGCTCCACCAAGAACAAGCATTGGATGACAAACTTTGGGGAAAGGCAATTCTCAATAAAACTACATTCTGCAAAAGGTTTCCATGAAAAAAAAATGGAAATCAACAACTGAAGAGAAGTGACCACAAACCTAATACTGAGCATCTAAGGATATTTGGTTGTATGGCATGCTTTCATACTCCTAATAAGAAGCATTGGAAACAAGATTCCAAAATCCATCACTATATCATGACAGAATATTTAAAAGTCTCTAAAGCTTATGGGCTCTCTAGTTCAATCAAGAAATAATTGATCATTAGTAGAGATGTTGTCTTTAATGAAATTAAGAGTGGATTTACTTTTTTCTCAAGATGATGATTTTTCAAGAAGAACATGGATTTGTATCATTAAAAGCCAAGACATGACATTTTAAAAGTTCCTTGAATTCAAAATTTTAGTTGAATATCAAATTGGTTTTACCAAATGGTTTTGCGCTAGTGATAGTGGTGAGTGTATAAGCAATACTTTTGAAAATTTTCTAATCTACAATGAAGTAGCAAAGTAGAGGACAATTTACAGTCCTCAACAAGATGGTATTGCCAAAAGGGAGAAAACAAAAAAGTTGTGGAAATGACTTTGTGTATGCTCTAGGAATGAGGGTTGGATAACAACCTTTGGAAAGAGGCAATTCTTTATAAAAACTACGTTCTGCACAAGGTTTCCATCAAGGATATTTGGAAATCAAGAACTGAATAGAAGAGAAGTGACCCCAAACATAATATTCAGCATCTACGAATATTTGGTTGTGTGGCATGCTCTCATACTCCAAATGAGAAGGATTGAAAAGTAGATCCCAAATGCAATCTTCGCATCATGTCAAAATATTCAAAAGTCTCTAAATCTCATAGGCATTATTATTCAATAAAGAAAGAAATGATCATTAGTAGATGTATTGTCTTTGATAAAAAAAGAGATCTTCTTTTTTTTCAAAATCATCCACTCATTCTTGAACCTCCAAGCTTAGTTACCAAATTCGTTGAATTTTCTAGATGAAATCCAAAATTCGAATTTAAAACACTAACGAATAAGTTTGGCGAATAAATCCTAAATTCGGTAAGGGAAAAAATTAAAATCAGGCAGAAGGAAAAGATTAAATGACAGATTACGAAGAAATGCACGCGGAAAGAGAAAAATTAAATTCGTAAAATGTTGACAGATTCATAAAAAGTGGGGAGCAAAACGTCATTTCCAAGGCCGTATAAATTTTCATGAACATGAAAATATCAAATGAAAAGTCTTGTTAAATTTTTCAGCAACGGAGTACTATGATTCTTCCCTTTACTTTACTATAAGCTTCCACCGTCCTCTGTTGTAGAGCCTTTTGACTATCTCAAGTGCTGCTGTACCTATATTGTTATATTTGAGATGGAGTCGAAATATTTATGAACCGGGTAATATTGTTCGGTCAGAGAAAAGGAAAGCCCAGTTGCCTTTTATGTTTGCTACAGAATTTTTTTATGAAGATGTGAAATATAATATGCACGGTGTCTTGACTTGTGGAGACAGAGGAATAAAACAAAACAAAGCATAGGAGATCGAGATGATTTATTGAGGTGGCCAGGAATATTTCGTTAGAGTAGTTGATGCTCAATAGTATGTGAATGTTGATTTTCTAGATGAACGACAATAATGGTTGTAAGTGCATAACTATGGATTCAAAAACGTTACTAAAATATAATAAAATATAAAAGATATATCCGTAAATCTCACGTTCTCCCTTCTGTTAAATTTTTTATTTTTTAAATAAATAAATAAATGGTTTAAATTAATGATGTAAATTAATTGGTCTAATATTTATTTAAATTTATAATTATTAAATATTAATTATTTATTGGTCTAATTTATTTACATAATATTTTGAAAGGATATATACACATTTATAATATATCGAATTTTATATGTCGAATTTTATTCTGAATTTTTAAACATGTCGAATTTCTTTCGAATTTCAAGAGTGTCGAACTCGAACTTGGTAACTAAGCCTCAAAAAACCAATTTTGACCATTATCCATGACATTTCATACATCGTTCTAATAGAATGATCTTTAATAGAATTTGCCAAAGGGCCAATTAAAATGATTGTTGTGCACCCAAGAGGGTACAAATGTTAGGAGAAACTCCAAGACTTATCACCTGCAAGAGGAAGCACAATAATAAAAATATAGAACACGAAAACAGTAACACAAGTGACACAGAGATTTACGCGGAAACCAGCAATGTGCAGGAAAAACCACGGGGCAATGGCAACTTCTCTTTTATTATTTTCAGCAAAATTTACATCCACGTCTTCCAACGTTATCAACCAACTTCTCATATATATGCAAGGGGTCAAGTCACTTTTATAGAGTAGAGGGAAGACTCCAAACTGTTTGTTTCCTCTTCCAACGAAAACCTCCAAAAGATTGTTCGTTTCCGCTCCCAAGACTATTCGTCTTCCGCATTCCTGTCGTCTACCTAGACGTCTGCTTGGCTTGACGTCAGGCTGGACGTCTACCAGCCTAGATGTCTAGCAGCCCAGACGTCAGGCCAAGAAGTCTGCCAGCCTAGACGTTTGGCAAGCCAGACGTCTGGCCTAGACGTCTAGCAGGTTAGACGTCTGGCTTGTTGCCTAGACGTCTGACCCAGACATCTAGCAGGTCAGACGTCTAGTTGACCTACTTGTTGCATACTGTCTTCATACCTAACTTTCTCCCACTTAAAGTCAGTATTCAAGAATTCTTCTGCTCAAAAGAAATTTCATCCAATGCCAATTGCCCAATGCTGCCCTTGTTACTTTTTCAGCAAGCCCAGAGAAGTTCTACACCATTCAAACTTCTCTACCTTGACCGGCTTTGTAAGCATATCTGCAGGATTCACTTCAGTGCCGATTTTCTGCAATAGGATCCTACCTTCTTCCACCACATTTCTGATAAAGTGGTACTTGACATCAATGTGTTTCGTGCGATCATGGAATGTTGGATTCTTCACTAGTTGAATAGCACTCTGTCTATCATAATGCAGTGTAATTTTCTCCTGCATTGCCTTGAAGTCACCCAACAATCGCTCTAGCCAAATTGCCTCTTTGTGGGCATGAGTTGCTGCAATGTATTCTGCTTCAGTGGTTGATAAAGCCACAACAGACTGCAACTTAGAAGCCCAACTCATCGCTCCTCCAGCAAGAGTGAAGGTATATCCTGTAGTGGATTTTCTCCTATCCATCTCTATCTCCACCATAATCAGAATCCACAAAACCTGTAGCTTGCAAATCTGCCGATCCAAAGTAAATGGCAACATCTGAAGTGGCTCTTAAATATCAGAATATCCACTTCACCGCATTCCAATGCTCCTTACCAAGATTTGCCATGTATCGGCTGACTACTCCCACTGCTTGGGCAATATCCGGTCTGGTGCTCACCATGGCATACATGAGGCTTCCTACTGCTGATGAATACGGTACACGAGACATGCTTGTCTTCTCTGCTTCCGTTATAGGACACTCGTTGGAAGACAAATTTAAGTGTGGAAGAAGTGGGGTACTAACTGGTTTAGCATTCTGCATATTGAAGCGTTGCAAAATCTTTTCCACATATGACTTTTGACTTAACCAGATCTTTCTTCCTTTTCTGTCCTTGTGTATCTTCATCCCTAAAATTTGGTTTGCTGCTCCTAAATCCTTCATTTCAAATGTCCTAGCCAACTAAGCTTTAAGATAAATGATTTTCTTCATGTGGGGGCCTGCAACCAACATATCATCAACATACAACAACAAAATAATAAAACTGCCATCGTCAAACCTCTTATAGTATGCACAATGGTCAGCTTCAATCCTGCTGAAACCTTGGCTCTTCATGAAGGTGTCAAATTTCCTGTACCACATCCTTGGTGCCTGTTTCAACCCGTACAATGATTTCTTCAGTCTGCAAACCAAATGTTCTTTGCCTCTTTCTTCATAGCCTCTTTGATTCTTCAGTATTTACATCAAACTGCTCCAGTTCCAAATCTTGTGCAGCTACAAGTGCAAGTAGAACTCTAATAGTAGTCATCTTCACAACTGGAGAGAAAATTTCATTAAAGTCAACACCTGACTTCTGCACCTAGCCCTTTGCCACCAAGCGAGCTTTATAGCGTTCCAACAGCCCATCGTTGTTCTTCTTCACTTTGTACACCCACTTGTTTCCAACGATATTTCTTCCAGGTGGGAGATCCACAAGTTCCAAAGTTTTATTCTTGCGAAGTGCCTCGATTTCCTCCTCCATGGATTTCCTCCACTTTGTTGCATTCTCAGACTCTCTAGCTTCTTGAAATGAACTAGGTTCACCATCATCAATTAACAAAGCAAAAGAGGACTGATACACATGAGAATACCTTTTCGGACACTTTTGTGGACGTGTAGATCTTCTAACCCAATGATTTGTCGGTTCTGGCTCTTGATCTTGTGACCGTTGTGGTTACTCTACTTCCTATTCTACTTGTTGTTCTACATGCTGATCAAAAACTTCAGCATGTTCATCTTCACTAAATTCTACTTCAACAGGTACAACATTAGGATTTTGTTGTACCTCCTTCCTTTGCATGGATTTTTCATCAACAATTACATCCCGGCTAATAATTACCTTGTGGGCAGTAGGATCCCACAGTCTATACCCCTTCACTATATCTTCATAGCCGAGAAAAACACATTTGCTTGACTTCGGGTCAAGCTTGGACCTTTTTTCTTTGGGTACATGGGCAAATGCGTCACAGCCAAAGGTGCGCAAATGAGAGTAATCAATTGGCTTACAACACCAAACCTCCTCCGGAATCTGTCCATCCAATGCAGTTGTAGGTGACCTGTTAATAAGATAAACAGTTGTATTAACAGCCTTCGCCCATAACTTTTTCTCCAACATGGTTGCGCTAAGCATGCTTCTTGCACGTTCCATGATTGTGCGATTCATCCGCTCAGCCACACCATTTTGTTGTGGAGTGTATGGTACAGTCTTATGGTGCTTAATACCTTCCTACATACAAAATTTATCAAATTCCTGGGAGCAATATTCACCCCCATTATCTAACCTGAGACACAAAATTGACTTGCCCAAACTCTTTTCTACCCATGCTTTGAACTCCTTAAATTTCTGCAAAGCTTCCGATTTCTTCAGAAAATAAACCCACTCTCCTAGAATAATCATCTATAAAAGTCAGAATAATAGATGGCGCCATTCAAGGACTGAGTGGGGACTGGTCCAAATATATCCGAATGTATAAGTTGCAGAAAATCATAAATCTTACCAAGAATTGCAGTAAACCGAACCCTCTTCTATTTACCAAAAATATAGTGCTCACATAAGTCTAAATTGCAAGACTTAATCCCAGAAAGCATACCTCTGTCATGCAGAATTTTTAGGCCTTTTTCACTCATATGGCCTAGGCGTTGATGCCATAGCATTACTGCATCCTAAACAGAAGTTGTTGCTGCTGCATGGTTCGTCACCGTATCACCGCATAAACTGTATAAAGTCCCATAAGATTCTCCCTTTGCTACTACAAGAGCTCCTCTGGTAATCTTGCAGTAGTTGTTGCTGAAAGTGACAGAATACCCTAGCTTATCCATCATTTTGATTGATAGCAAATTCTTCCTCAAATCGGGCACATGTCGCACATCACATAACATCCTTTCTCTACCATCGTCCAACCTGATCCTTATATCCCCTCTTCCCACAATTTCTAAAGGATGATCATCACCCAAATAGACCTTTCCACCACAGTATGGTTGATATTTGTCAAACCAGTCTCTGTGAGGAGACATGTGGAAGGATGCACTCGAGTCCAAAACCCAGGTATATAAAACTGATCTCCTGTTACTGATACAGAAGGCTTCACATGTTGTCGTCTCTCTTGAATCTGTTGCACTGGCTTCAGTTGATGGCTGATTTTGCTTTTCACCATCTTTAATTGCCAACAGTCCTTGGAGTGTCCTGGCTTCCCACGATGCCAACACTTCCCTTTCTGCTTACGTCCTTTAGACTTAGACGTAGATCTGGACTACTTTCTACCTTGTTTATTCCCCTCGAACGATCGACCTCTCATAGATATGGCTTCATTGGTTGAGGGTTCCAGAGACGTTTTTCGCCTCAACTCTTCTGCCAACAAAGCGGCTACCACATCATCAAATTTGAGAGTTCTTGATGATGAATTACTGATGGTCATCACCATATGATCCCAAATGTTCGGGAGGGAACAAAGTAGGGAAATAGCTCTATCTTCATCCTCCATCTTCACATTAATTGAAACCAGTTTACTGATCAAAGTATTAAACTCATTCAAATGATCTACCACGGATGAACTTTCCTTCATCCTCAAGCTATAAAGCTACTTTTTCAGAAAAACCTTGTTAGTTGCTGATTTTGTTTCATACAACTTTTCAAGCTTTTGCCAAAGGGCTTCCGCTATCTTTTCTTCAGCTACATTGAACAAGACGGAGTCCGCTAGGCAAAGACGGATTGTAGAAATCGCCTTCCTATCAAGCGTTACCGACTCCTCATCTTTCATGCTGCTCGGTTTACTCGCGACCCCTTCCAAGGCTTGAGCTTGGTCATTCTGAACCAGCAAATCCTCCACCTTCATCTTCCATAAAGCGAAGTTCCTGCCATCAAATTTCGCAATCTCGAACTTGGTTACACCTTTTGTCATTGTTGCAGCTCCCACTCGCACAAAACCTTAGCTCTGATACCAGATGTTAGGAAAAACTCCAATATTTATCACCTGCAAGAGGAAGCACAATAACAAAAATATAGAACATGGAAATAGTAACACAAGTGACACAGAGATTTACGTGGAAACCTGCAATGTGCAGGAAAAACCACGGGGCAATGGCAACTTCTCTTTTATTATTTTCAGCAAAATTTACATCCACGTCTTTCAACGTTATCCACCGACTTCTCATATATATGCAAGGGGTCAAGTCCCTTTTATAGAGCAGAAGGAAGACTCCAAACTGTTCGTTTCCTCTTCCAACGGAAACCTCCAAAAGACTGTTCGTTTTCGCTCCCAAGACTGTTCGTCTTCCGCATTCCTGTCGTCTACCTAGACGTCTGCTTGGCTTGACGTCAGGCTAGACGTCTACCAGCCTAGACGTCTGGCTGCCTAGACGTCTACCAACCTAGAGGTTTGGCAGCCCAGACGTCTGCCAGCCTAGACGTCTGCTAGCCCAGACGTCAGGCCCAGACGTCTGCCAACGCAAACGTCTGGCCTAGACGTCTAGCAGGTCAGACGTCTAGTTGACCTGCTTGCTGCAGTCTTCATACCTAACAATAAACACCCAAGGAAGCCATCCCAAGGACACCAACAATAGAGGTTCATCCAAAAAGAGGTCATCAAAAGGAGGGAGTTGTCTAGAAAAATGATTGTCCAAGGGTAAAGGAGAAGGCCATTTGGACATCCTCGTAAACACGCAAGGAATCTACCGCAAGGACTTTCAAGAAGAGGATTGCTTGAAAGAGTGACATCCAAAAGGGGGACACCCAAAGGCGAAGGCAAAACAACTAAAAGAGGTTTATCCAATAAGAGTATTATTTGTAGAAGTGGATTGTCTAGAGAAAAGTCCATCCGCGAAGAGTGCCATTAGAGGGAGTACGTCATGCTGAAAGAGGAAGCCACAATATGGATCACATTGAAAACAAAGTCTTGTGTCCAAAAATCTGCACTAAAAAATATTTCAAATAGTAACAATGAGTCCAAACCTACATAGGCATACAACTTATGGAACAAAGTAAGGATAAATGCAAAGACTTATTCAAACCATTATTGAACTTACCTAGTAAGGATCTTCACAAGAGAAGCATACAACTTATTGAACAAAGTCATCTTGCACTTAATGACTAAGAGCATCCACATCCTTGAACCAAAATGCTATGGAGTCATAAATAACAAAAAAATGGGAGGATGCCATGAATGAAAGTACAATTCCTCAATGAAAAACCAAATGTGGGAACTAGTTCCTTGTTGCAAAAGCATGAACATCATCTAGCATAAATGGCATTGAAGGATAAAACACACTTCATAAAGAGAAGGAGACATATACAAAGCTACAATGGTCACACATGGGTTCTCTCAACAAGGACAATTAGACAACACAAAAATAAGATAGTTTTATTAATGTCCATAGATGGCCCAAGTAGGCCGATGGAAAAAGTTGTACCAAAATACAAGGCACTGTGGTAACCAAAAAGTACTACAAAAATAAGCTAAACTAGACTAAAGAAACTAGTGTAAACTACTCTGAAGTGGAACATCTATATGGCATAAAATTACAGCCTCGAGGGTTATCCAAAATGGATAAACCCTAATATGCTAAAAGAAATGATTAAGAGAAAGCTAGAAGTTGAGATACAACAAAGATAGAAAGGAGCTCTATGGATCCAAGCACCAACATTAATCTATAGTGAAATGTAAAGTAGAAGCACATTTGTCGTCATCACCAATATCCTAAAGGGCCAAAAGGGCCAACACTATTATCTATGATGAACACTATCAAAAAAAATCTATCACGAGTCCAAATTTGAGTAGGAAGTATGTCAAAATGGATATCAAGAATGCCATCTTGCATGGTGATTTGCATAAGGAATCAGTATGCAGCAACCAACTAGATTTGTCAATGAAGGTGATCTACCACTAGTTGCAAATAATGTCTCTATAGGCTAAAAAAGCTCCAACAACATGGTATGAGAAAATTGATAGCTTTTCCATCAGCAATGGCTTCACAAGATGTGAATATGACCATAATCTTTAATTTCAAAGGGAGCTTAGATCAAATTAAGATAATTTAATCTATGTGGATGACTTCTTTGTCACTAGAAGTGACACCACATTGGTTGATGTTTTCGAATTCGCAATACTTTCCAAAAGCATTCCGAAACAGACATTCACCACCATTAAATCCAAAACAGATGCAAGAGTAATTTGAAGATAGCAATGTTAAAAAAAAATATATATATATATATATAGAGAGAGAGAGAGGCGATAAGAACAAATAGGAGGTGGGTGCCAGTAGGCACCCTAATATATCACATTTTATTCACACATGATCCAAATGATTACTCATTGAGGAGTATTTATAGTGATACCAAAACTCCAATGAGTAGTTAACCTCAAGCCAACATTGACTTGACCTTCAGGTAACTTGCAATAAAATAATAATAAATTATTCCCTTTAAACAAGGTTACAAGGTGGATTAACCAATATCGGGTGAAATGTGAAAGGTGCCCTTAGGCTTACATGAACATGCTCGTAGGCTTACATAAATGATGAATGCCCGTAGGCTACATTAATAGTGCTTTTAAGCACTTTTTCACACTTTTGGCATTAACCTAACAAGATTAGATTACACATATTTCAACACTCCTCCATAATCTAACTGAGGGGCAAAGGAGAGAAGGCATTAGAGGTAACATAGAACCAACCCCCACCCTCCCAAACAATAATGGATTCTCTAGTGGGCCTCCGCTTTACCATCTTCATCATCAGAAAGCTTATGCCCATTCCTCAATAATTTTGTCTCAATCTTCATTAACCTTGTAATGCAATTTTTAAGGGGTATCCTTCCCTTTTACAATACTCACAAGTATTTGACTTCTTTGAAACCTTAGACTTGCCCTTTGGCAACTAAGCCTTAGATTCCATTGATTTGAAGTCTTTTGGATGAGCTTGTGTATGAGAAAGAGCTCCACAATTTTTCATTGCAACTTCATAATGAATTAGAAGCTTGAAAAGTCCTTCAAGAGAGATGGGTTATGGATCCTTGATAGTCATAGCATTCACATAAATATTGGAAGTAATAGATTTGACATACTCTTCATCACTCTTTACCTTGCCTCCTATCATAGCTAGGTCATCTTTTAGAGCTTTAAAGTGAGATATGTAGTCTTCAACATTACTAAAATCTGAAATTTTGAGATTGGAAAGCTCTATCTCTATTCTATTAACTTCACTAGCACTTACTTTTCCATATAGATCTTTCAAAGTAGACCATACCTCAATAGGATCATTTTTCTCTCTGATGTGGAAAAGTACATCTGGTTCAACTAACATGAAAAAGAGTCCAAGAGCTTCCTCCTTCCTCTTACCAAGTTCATGATCATTGAGACCTTCTAATTCATTATTAAAGATGAACCAAAGATTCTTGTTTCCAAGTAGTATTGCCATCTAATCCTGCCATATAAACTGACCAAGTGTTGCCCTTTGAGGCGAGTAACATAGCCTAAGGAATCCATTTTTGCAAAGGATTGAAAAATCCTTGATAATATTTTATTGAAAGTGCTGCAAATATATACAAAGCGAATGTAATATGGCATATCTCATGATAGCCAAAAATAAGAAAATAAGATGCAACCAACTTAAGATATGTGCTAAATTAAGCTAAGCAAATGACTAACTTTAAGCTAATAAACTAACTTAAGCTACAACTTAGGCTTTCTAGAAGCCAGCTAACCCCTACGTGAGCATAATGGCTCACATGTTTATTAACATGAAAATAAACCTAGGAGCTAACTATGCCTAGGAATATGTGAAATATCCCTAGGTTAACCCTTATCATTCCTCCCCACTTAAGAAGCATTGGACTCCAATGCTTGTACAAAGGAGTGGGAGAGATCCAATTTAAGTGCCCAAAAAGACAATCCTCGAAGGTGAAGAAGAAGAGAGAGCCCTGTGGAAAGTTTTGCTCAAAAAGAGGGAGCATACGATCATCTCGAAGCATTCACTGGCCGGAGACTCTGCTCAAGAGCATACAATCGCCCCAACGAAATGGAGAAGGGATTACTACTCCTACAAAGGTAGTAATTGTCTTAAAGCATCTTCAGAAAATGGTGCTTGCACCTCACATCATTCATGCTTTAAAGTTTAAAGCATGCGCATCGAATCAATAGTCGATTCCCATTCCTATCATGCAGGCATCTCGAACTGCAATCGAATCACTATGAGAAAAAGTGCAACAAAGAGGACAAAAGCACAATTCCTCGCGAGCAAAGAGCAAGGTAAAGAAGGCATGAATTGGAGGAATGCCTTCAAAAAGTCACAATGGTGACTTCAACTCCTACTGAGGGAGTATAAAAAGGCCCATGTGGGATACAGTGGATGTAAAACAAGAGGATGGAGTGTCGAGTACCACTGAATTGCACTCCCTTACAAATCTACAAAAATTGCAAAATCCCAAATGGTAGGAGAAATGTAACTCCTCAAAGATCCCATGGATCTTATTACAAAATCCACAATTGCAGTGGATACCAATGCTTTTAAAAGCATACAATTGGCTTATAGCCAAAATAAAGTCCACAATAGGACTATATGCACCTTAATGCAAGGTTGTAAAAGAACTAATTATTTGCAAAATATTTAATTTAAAATGCATTATATAATTAATTAATTAGATGGATAGCTAATTAATTAATTTTACATAATTTGATCAATTAATGAATTTAAATTAATCAAAGGTAAAGGGAAGTTTAAACCCTTTCGCAAAAAACCATTTGAAAATGCACCAATGTATGGTGCTAACGGTCAATTGTTGATTTTCGAACCTGTGCTGCGAACTGGCAAAGAATCGACCACTGTGAAGCAGGCCACGTGGTGCTCTATGACCAATGGTCAACTTTGGAGGACGATGAATTGTGAGGAGCACCGCCTATCTAAATGTATTTTGGCCATGCCATTCAGCCAAGTGCCACCTGGAACGCAAATAAAATAGACAAGGCATCGCCAAAAACTGAGCGAATTGTCGTTGTCGTCGATCTGCATCACACATCCACAACAAAATTTATGAACGGGGTGGTTTTTGGCCAAGACTGAACGGAAATGGCCATGGTAGGCGACGGTCTTAGTGCAGGAAAGCCAAGCAGAAGACCATGACACAAGTGACGCATGAAATGCCACATCTAACTTGCTGCAAAACACGGATTCTTATCACGAAAATCAGCCTCTACCAAACACATGCAATGATCATTAGCCGTCGGGTTGGAGGGAAATCAATGGTAGAATTTGATGCATAAGACGTGCATTCAATTATCATCCATGTCAATCGTCAATGTTGTGACTACGTATGAGATCCACAACACACTGAATGCAACAGAAAGTGATTTAAACGCTCTGCAGTTTGAGAAAAAACCTTCACCATCGTCGAAAAATTGTATGTCAAAATGCAATCTAATCCTCGAATGCCCGTGAATGTCAATTTAACACTTGGTTAATCACTGTCCAGATCGACAGTGATCGGTTTGATGTCCACTGGATCTGTTGAAAGAGGGAACAGAAAAGGGCATCGGGGGCACGATTGTTCGAATCCTTGGATCGAGGGCGTCACAACAACATTTGATCAAAAACTTGTTGAAAGACTTCCCTGGCAAATCAGAAGCTACCCAATGGCGCTTAATACCGATCTCTTTAGCCTCATCCGTCCCTCCATTATCCAACGCAGTACCAGGCCGAATCAAGCCAATTCCACGCAAAGGTCACTTTGTTTTCAATGACAGATTGCTTCTTTCTAGATCTGTTAGGCAACATAAAATTACGTTGTGCTGGAAACAACGCACAAGATCTGTAGTTTGGATCCGAATTTGGAGCTTGTCCCACAGATCCAAAATTTCAGGATCTAGATCTAGCATTTTTGTTGCGGCCAGATACAGTTATGCTTTTGAAAAACTCGGGAAACTCCGTCTTTATGCTTTGTTGAACTCTGGAGGACGTGCTCCGTGTATCATGCATTGCACTACTTTTAGAACTCAAGGGCTTCAAAACGCCCACGAGGCAATTATTCTCAACAAAAATATGCTAATTTGTTACAACTTTACTTGCACCTTCAACGGCTAAAAACAACCCCCTTCAAACCGCAAAGCCATCACGGAAAAGATATTATGGGTGCACGATGACGTGGTAATTTTGAATCGCACCACGTCTATGCACTCTCCCTCTCATCCACAGATCGAACGTTGCATATAGGAGGCTGTTTAGTGTGGCACCTTCCACCAACGGTCACTAATTGACCATCAAATCTGTGTTGTCCATGGGCCAAGCAAGCGGGTTTCGGCCAAAAACATTCATGCCAACTTTAGACACGTAATAGTCGGCCTAAAAGGCACAAAGTTGCGTAGGAATGCACCATCACAACAGAAGATATCAGAGAAGAGAAGATGCAATTTTGCGGAATGAAATTGTAGAGAAGAGGGGGAATTTCCCTTGAAGAGTGTAGACACCAAAATCCAGCCACTTGTAAGTCATCTATACCTTCCTGTTAGCCACGTGTCAGTCATCCACCTTCCCGCCATTATTTGGCCCAAATCCACACCTTCCCGCCATTATTTGGCCCAATTTCACCTTTCCCGCCATTTTTCATTCCCAAATTTATTTAAATTAATATTTATATATATATTTTAATATTTTAATATATAATATATATATATAAAGATACTTTAAGTGATTTAATCTGAGCCGTCCATCCTTCATTTAATCTCATCCGTCCATCCATCTTAATCCGTTTCACAACCTAGATTTATTCTCTACCCTTGGATCCACTTTAATCTTAGCCACACGTTCAAAGTGTCGTTAAAACCCTAAAGTGTGCCCTAAGAGTAGATTATAAATTGAGTCACCTTGATGGCTCAAACCCTATGTCTTTTACTATCTCTTTTCTGCTATCTCTATGTGCTATCTCTGGATATCTTCTATCTCTCCCCTAGCTATCTCTTCTGCTAACTTCGTAGTCCCTTCTCGCCGCATCAATTGCCATCCATCGCCGCATCCGTCGCCAACTTCGCCGCCATCCCTTCTGCAGCACTCTGCAGAATCCCCCATTCTTGTCGCAAGTGCCCACGGGCGTTTACCCGCAGTCTCAGACGCAGACCGACGTCTGCAACCCCAATCCAGAAGCACGCGGGCGTTCAGCGAGTGCACCAGGGCGCCTTCTGCAGCCGATTTGACAGTCCCAACTCTTCCAGGTGCCGCCTGGTCTCGCCGCGTTAACAGGAAACAGGTATAAATTAGTTTAAAGCAAGTAACTTCTTTTCTTTTATTAATCTGTTGTTGAACTCCTGCATTCTATTTTTCTAGGGTTTTAAATTGTTTCTGAGGGCTCACACAGTGGAGCCCTCTTATTAATTTCTAACTCCTTGATAGTGTTAATGTGTGCAGGATTTTAATGGCAGATCCGGTGTGTTGATAGCAGCTGTTTAAGCTGGAGTGGTCCGAGCTACAGGATACAACGAAGCCCACTCACTCTGTTGGGATTAAGGATACGTCTTCGGAAAATGCCACCACTTTGTGCCAGCTAGGGTTTCGGAGAACCCTAGCACGAATTGTAATTTTTGTATCACAAAAAGGGTTACAGGCCCTGTTGTACTCAAAAGGAGTTTCTAAACTCCATTGATTAATAAAAATCGTTTGTTTTGTACAACTGTGTTCTGCATTACTTTTTATCGTGATTTCTTTATCTTTTGTTTGGCGTTGTATCTTTAATCTACAAATGGCGATCACGGTGGGACCCCCTAGGGTTTCATGTTTTTAATACTTGCTTTACTAGATCTATTCCTCGTTTTCTGTTTTATTTTGCGTGTTCCGAAATCGTGAAATTCGTTGTTCCAGCGAACTAGGGTTTCTGAGGAGTTTGCGAAAACGCAGCAGACGCAGAGCGGCGTCTGGAAGTCCGATCCGAAACGCAGAGGGGCGTTTCAGCCTGCGCAGACTCCCTTGGGCGTTTGAAGGCAGTTTCACAGAGAAAGCGTAGGCTTCCGAGTAAGTGCGTTTTTTTTCTTTGTTAAACTGTACTTTTTACGTTTTTGGTTTTTCTGCTGTATTCTGTTTCTTTTTCAGATCATTACTTTAAAATGAACAAAAAATAAGTAATCTGGAAAAGAATAGTTATTTTTAGTTACATTTTTTTTTTTACATTGCATTATTGGTTGTTGCTTAAAAAAAAAAAATTTGCATACCTAGCTGCATATTAGAATAGCTACGAATTATCTGTTTTAGTTATCTAAGTAGGACTATTGATTGGATGTCAATAGTACTCCCGCCATTGGGTGATTCCAAGCAGAGAAGTGGACGAACCTTCCGGTTGCTCCTTTGATATCCGATATCATTGGTAGGCAGGGGGTTTTAAACGGTGTACTCCACTTCTTCAGAGGAAATGGCATGTTTTCAGTAGCCTCTTGCTTAGATCATTAGAACTTTTGATTTATAGCTTTGTATGTATACATTAGACAACTAAAACACTTAAAATAAAATTCACTGCATTTCATATTGCATTTAAAACAAGAATATCTCGGATTTCATCACTGGGTATTGCTTGAAGTTTAGTGACGGTGGAATTCATCTCCATCCATTAAACTTCCGCCTTAGACACCATAGGTCACCCCCGAGCAAACTTGCTGGATTTCATCACCAGTAAGAATCTCGTTGTCCTTTCCTAGCCATAGTTTTTACCTTTTTTGTGAATAATTCAAGATTAGATCACATGCAAAACTCATAAACCGGACACTTAAAATTTACTACAGATTAAGATCAGAAAATAATTAATTAACCGCAAGGTAAGACACATTGGTTGAAACCTAGGTTGTGACTGTTTTCTGATAATTTCTTTAGTGTAAATTTATCATTCCAGTTTTGCATTCTTCTTTTCTGAATTTGTTTAGATTTATTGCTTCATGGTCTTAACAAGGAATCAATCTAAAATGTTAAATCTAAATAATCAAATGGGTAATTCACTGAACATCCCCACCACCAACATAGCCACTTATCCTAGTGAATTTCGAGCGAGGTTCACTCGCAGGACTTTCACGTCCTTCTACCGTCTATCACATGGCCATGCCCATGGAGGAAGACAATTCCCGTCATATTACCCACATTGATATGGCCCAAGTGCAAACTCACTTAAGAGATGGCACTGGTTATGTCCTTGAGCCAATCCAAGATTCCCCTATGCAAGATTCTATTTTTCAGCAGGATATTGCATCAACCATACCCGTTGGTTTCACTCAGGTCTACACTAACCCTTTTTTTGAGGCTAATGTTGTATCTGTTCAGCCGGCTTCATCTCCAACATCTTCCCAGATGCTCAATTGTCCTCCTTTGGAGACAAATGTAGTGTCTTCCCGACCACTTTCTCCTCCATTTACCCGGGTGTACACCAATTCTCTCTATGAGGCTGGTGGAACCTCCTCTAGCCATGACCAATTTCAACCCTCTTCTTCCCAAACCATTTATGGTTTCACCCTACCCGGGGCACGCTCATCTGTTTCTTCCCGTGTACCGCCTACTTCAGCCACCTTCATTGCCCCTGCTATGCGCTCTCCGTGACTACCATGGCAGCCTGCCCTCCACCTTCATCCAATCATCCCACCTCCCTTGGGTTAGAGATTAATAAGGTTAGGGAGTACCTCGACAAGTTGCTTCAGCAACAACAACAACAAAATGCTCAACCACCTGTCGTAGTAAATCCTACACCCCAACCAATTTCTACCCAGCCAGCTTTTCTTAGCTCAAGCCCCACCTGGGTACCCCAATCTTCGGTGGTGTCCATTCCTACCCCACCTTTCTCCCAACCCAGTCCAGTTCATCATTCACCCCAATCACCTTCTTTTCGGTATCATCCATACCAACAACCTGTCCATTCCACACCGCCTAATCCAGGCAATTTCATCCCATCTCATCATTTTTCAACTCCTCCATTGCATCCTCATAATCATCAAACAAGTCAAAATTTTCATGAAGATTCTCGACTCCATGCTATACAACAACAGATTGACAACCTTATGCTCAACATGCCTGGCTCATCTAGTCAGAAACCTACGCTAAGGTCGTTGATCAATCAACCAATTCATCCTTCGGTACCTTCACCGCCATATCCGATTGATTTCACATTACCGAAGTTTGACAAATTTCGAGGAACTGAGGATCCTCATGAACATGTGAGCTCATTCATGCATGCCTGCTTTAGAATCCAAAATAATGACGCTCTTATGCTCGAACTTTTCCTCAGACATTAGGGGGAGATGTTGTACAATGGTACAATCATTTAGCTCACCATAGCATTTATGCTTACGAACAATTGATTAATCTATTTTTAGAACGATTCTCCCTAAATGTACAAAGGAAAGTTTCATTGTCCGACTTATACAAGCTCAAGCAACATGACGATGAGACTGTTTATGACTTTGGAAACCGTTGGAGGGCTATCATTAATAAACTGCCATTCTCCCTACCAATGGAGGAGTTAACCAAAATGTTCACCCAGAGTTGTCTAAAACCTATCTCTTGGTTACTCCAATTACAACAATACAGGACTTTTGAAGAGGCTTTGGCCCAAGCAAGTATCATAGAAGACATTAAAGTCCAAGAGGGTGTTTTAAAACCCCGTAGAAAAGAATGGCAACAAAAGGGCCAACAACGAAATAATAATTATGGCCAAAACAAACAAACACGAAGCTAGTACAACCTCAAATGTTAACCAAGTTAATCAAGTGGTGGCGAGTCAGCCCGTAATGGCTCAACAACAACAAGTAATGCAAAGTCAACCGCAACCAATTGCTTATCATGCGGTACCCGCCCCTACTCAACCAGCTCCCAATACTGGGCCAACCATGGAAACTCGACCTTGGCAAAATAATCGTCCCAAGCGACAATTCACACCTTTAGATGAACCATATGCGGTCATATTCAATAAGTTATATAGCACAAATCAGTTAACTTTACCTGAGTTTAAACCTTTAGAACCATCTAGAAGGGGAAAGTATTACAAGGAGTACCTATTTTGTCCTTATCATAGGCAAAATGGGCACGATATCAATAATTGTACAGCTTTCAAACATGTGATCCAAGATCTTATTGAGATTGGAGCCATTAAATTGGATAGCCCCTTAGCCCAACAAAATCAAAATCTTGGTATATTTCAAACACCCCTTCCACATCGGGAGGAAGCTCCAACAACTTCAGGGGGAGTAACTCAGGTAACTCCTCCTAATCAAGTCAACCATGTACAACAATACCAAGGTTTTGTGGGTACTATTAACGTAGTAACCCGGGGTCAAAGGGCGAACCAACCAAATCAGGCTGAACCACAACCACTTGTACAAACCCCCAGTCCACCTCAGGTAACAGTGACCCAACGACGTGCTAGTACTTCTCAACAACCGCTAAATCATTCTACTCAACGCCAACGACCCATCATGTCATTGAGTAGCCGGTTAACTACCAGTTTAAAAATGGCTTCTGCCAAGTTATCGATCTATGACCTCATTCAACAATCTCCCCCGCATAGAGAGGCATTAATGGAAATATTAAAGTCAATCGAGCTTCAAACTCAAGATACTAATGCCTTCAACAACTTTGTGGGGAGTATTCAAACATGCATGGAGCCCTCCATCACTTTCTATGATTTTGAAATCAAACCTATGTCAACAGAAAGTATAGATCCTCCACCGCATATCATGGCCAAGATCGATCACAAGCCATTCAAGAGAGTCTTAATTGACACCGGTTCCTCAATCAATATCATTACAACATCGGCGTTGAGTCATCTAAAGTTGTCGCCATCCCTTATCACAAAGTCGACTTTTACTCTTAAAGCATTCAATGATGCTTTATCTTCCACGGTTGGCACGGTTATCTTGCCCATTGAGGTAGGGGCCCGAACTTTGCATACCTTGTTTCACATCTTGGAAGGGTCCATGGCATACAATGTATTGCTTGGACGGCCTTGGCTTAGGGAGATGAGATGTGTCCCTTCTATACCGCATCAATGTCTGAAGTATGTATATGAGGGACAGGTTCATTGTGTACCTGCCGACATTGAACCCTTCAAACATTGCAACTATGTCTCAAATCCTTATGAGATTGTGTTGCCATCCACTCATCTTTTCTTGACCCCATCTACTTCTTCTATACCATCTTCTTCTAAAGCTCCCATTCCTGAGGAGCCACCCATCATATCGCAACCACCTTCATCTTCCGTTATTCCATCTCATTCACCACTTTCTTCATCTCCTAATCTTCCTTCTTCTTCATCAGTGACCACATGCACATGTGGCCATGACCAATCATCTCTTTCCACGTCATTACCCCCTTCTTCTACACCTTCTTCAACATCACCTATTATTCCTCCATCTTCCCAACCATCACCAGCTGATGTTTCACAAGTTAGTGAAGCATCAACCCAACCAAATCCTTCCAATTCTTCTATCCCACATTCTTCTATTCCATCATCTAGTCCATCTCCCTCCCAAGTCAAGGTCCATCTCACTGATGCCGGTATTGGTGAGTATGCCATTCAAGATGTCCACATCACACCGTTCAATGTGCAAACAGTTAAAGATTTTGGTCGTCCACATGACCAACATTTATCCATTGGATCGGTTTATAACATGGGTTCTATGCCAAATTCCATTAATTTTGTATATGGGGGAATAGAGTCATCTTCTAGTCCTACCACCATACTAGAACCTAAGCATCCAAGTCCCCGCCAATATCGAAAGGATGGAGGGTTTTCCCTCTCACTATTTCCACAGACATAATTGGCAGCAATTTGGCCTAGGTCGATACGAGCAAGGGGTAACCGAACGCATCGATATGCCATATCGTAGACCCACCGAGCGTTTTGGTCCGGGCTACCAACCACTTCCATCCCTTTCTTCTTTTGAACGAGCTTTTCAAAGCATTAATCTTAATTCATAAGAAGAAATCCTCCACCCCGACGAATCCGAAGATGAAGCCTATGAAGAATTTGACGTCATGTCAAATGGTGATGAATCTGAAGAAGAGTCGGCGCCCATTGTTCCCCTCATTAAACAAGACGAGTTTTATCTCCAATTGTTCCCTCTCCAAGAGGCCATCTTTCGCTTGCTTATTCCACAAGAACGAGGTGAACCACCCCCTCCGCCACATCCATAAGCCATAATCCAAACCTGTATTATATGTATATACTAAAATAGTGGTTTTCACCACTACCAAAAAAAAAAAAAAAATCAGAAAATTTCCAAAAAAAAAAAAAAAATCAAAATATATAAAAATACTTTATTGCTTTATGTATGTGTGTAATAGTGGTTTTCACCACTACAAAAAAAAAAAAAAAACTCAAACTACAAAAAAAAAAAAAAAAAAAAACTGAAAAACTATGTTGTTTTGCATCTCAGGTCTTCCGAGGTCTTCACCGGTTTTCCCTTCCATTCCGCCCATCCTTTCTTCCATAAGTCGACAATGAATTTTGAAGACTTATTCACACCACTCCATAATCCATATGATCCGGATAAGCCAATCCCGATCAACCCAAGCTCGATTGGCATGGATCGGATTTCATCCCCTCCATCTATTTCAGAATTCATCCTTTCTGAGGAATTGTTAAGGGCTTCCGTCAACTACATTCCTCCTTCACCTCCACATTCACCTTCATCTTCTAAGCCAGAGGTCTTCCAAGCAGACATAGACGAGAGCAAGGCACAGGAGCTTGATGACATTTTAGATGACATAAATCCGATCCCTACTCCCCATCGCCTTGAGGAAGGTTCCCACATGTCTATTGAAGAAACTATCGATGTAGACCTTAGTCCATACCAAGATGGCACCCAAATTGTGAAACTCGGCTAAAAGTCTATCATCGGAGGAACAAGAGCAAATGATTGCTCTACTCAAGCGGAAGAAGGAGATATTTGCATGGTCTTACAAAGACATGCCAGGCCTAGACCCTAATTTGGTTGTCCATAACCTCACCTTACAAAAAGATGCTAAACCTGTCAAACAGAAACTTAGGAAAATGCATCCTACCGTGGCCCTCATAGTTAAATCGGAGATTCAAAAACTTCTGGATGTTAAATTTGTCGTCCCGATTGATTATCCTGAGTGGCTTTCTAACATGGTACCCGTTCGCAAGCCTAACGGGGGGATACGTGTTTGCACCGATTTTCGAGATCTAAATAAAGCGTGTCCTAAGGATGACTTTCCTCTTCCAAACATTGATACTCTTGTCGACACCTGCGCTGGTCATGAAATGCTTTCGTTCATGGATGGATTTTTAGGATACAACCGGATTCGAATAAACCCTGAAGATCAACACAAAACAACATTTACCACACCTTGGGGAACTTTTTGTTACAGGGTGATGCCCTTTGGCCTTAAGAACGCAGGTGCAACCTATCAACGAGCCATGACTTATATTTTCCATGATTATATGCATAAGATTATCGAAGATTATGTGGATGATTTATTGGCAAAATCTAAAACTCGACAAGAGCATTTTGATGTATTGGAAAAAGTTTTTGATAGGCTTCTAGAGCATAAAGTAAGGTTGAACCCTAAGAAATGTGTCTTTGGTGTTACCTCAGGCAAACTCCTAGGTTTTATTATCTCTAAACGAGGTATTGAGGTGGACCCAAACAAGGTCAAAGCCATTATGGAAATGTGTCCCCCAACTAATTTGAAGGAGTTGCGTAGTTTACAAGGAAAGATTAATTCAATCCGTCGCTTTATTGCACAACTTTCTCGATAAATGTAGGCCATTTTGCCACCTACTACAAAAGGGGGTACAATTTTCATGGACAGATGAGTGTCAAAAAGCCTTTGATGACATCAAGAAGTACTTAGCGTCTCCGCCAGTCTTAGCTCCGCCTCGTCCAGGGGTCCCTTTCAATCTTTATATCTCAGCAACGGACTTTGCCTTAGGGACAATGCTTGCACAAAAGAATGAACAAAATCGTGAGCAAGCTGTCTATTATATTAGTCGAACATTGGTAAGCTATGAAACCCGATATGCTTATGTGGAAAAGTTGTGCTTAGAAGTGGTTTTTGCCACTAAGAAACTTCGTCATTATATGCTTAGCCATACAACATATGTCATAGCTAGAGAAAACCCTCCGCGTTATATGATGTCTCGCACTTATAATAACACTCGTACCGCTAAATGGATAATGTTGCTTACCGAATTCGATCTTGAATTCATTAGCCAAAAATCCGTTAAAGGTCAAGTTATAGCCGATCAACTTGCGGAAGCTCCACTACCTAGTGATCATCCTTTGATTATTGAGCTCCCGGATGATTCGGTATTTGCTATCACTCGAACAAGAAGAGGACATCATTCCGGAGGAAGATGTTGACATCACGCTATTCTTTGATGGCTCTAAGTGCGCGAAAGGTCAAGGTGTTGGAGTTGTGTTTCATACACCTCAAGGGATTCCCATCCCTTTATCATTCAAACTAGACTTCCAATGCACCAATAATACAGCAGAGTATGAAGCCTTAATTTTAGGTCTTCAATCAGCCATAGCTATGAGCATTAAGCGTATTCGGATATTTGGGGATTCTCAACTCGTGGTTAAACAAATTACAGGAGAATACCAAGCCAAAGAACCTACCATTAAGCTTTATCATGATGTAGCAATGAAGTTGCTCTCTAAGTTTGATTGGTATGAGATCACTAGTTTGCCTCGTTCGACTAATAGATTTGCGGATGCCATGGCCTCTCTTGGATCATTGATTCCAAAGGACTCCCTTGGAGAGGTACAACCCCTAATCATTTCCACAATCTCTAAGTCTGCAATTGTCCGTGCTGAGTCTAAGGATGAAAAAGATGTTTGCTTTATCCATTCGGATCCATATGAGCCTTGGTCTAGTGAGATAGTAGCCTTCCTCAAGTTTGGAACACTCCCATCTGATTTGTCTCGAATTGCCCGCCGCTGTTTTAAGCAAAAGGCAGCTCGTTTTGTTCTTTTGGGGGATGTGTTGTATAAACGTGGATATGATGGAGTACTCCTCCGTTGTCTAGAAGCAGGTGAAACACATAGAGCTATTGCTGAAGCCCATGATGGTACTTGTGGTGGTCATTTTAGTGGAATGGCCATTGCGAAGCGTATTTTACGTATGGGGTATTATTGGCCCACTATGGAACAAGATTGTTGCAAATATGTTAAACAATGTAAAAAGTGTCAAGAACACGCTAATTTAATCCATATACCATCACAAGCTTTACAGCCCATCCAAAGCCTTTGGCCCTTCTCACAATGGGGTCTCGATTTAATTGGCAAGATTTCACCCGCCTCTTCAGGACAACATACTTTCATCATTACAGCCACTGAATACTTCACAAAGTGGGTTGAAGCTATTCCTCTAACCAGTATATGACAGGTCCTAGAATTGTGGAGTTTATACTTCACCATATCATTTGTCGTTTTGGTATTCCCTCTAAAATCATTTCTGATAACGGCAAGTCTTTTAAGAATAAGGATGTTCGAGCTCTTTGCGAAAAGTATAATATCCAACATAGTTTCTCAACTCCTTACTACCCACAAGCCAATGGACAAGCCGAAGCTTCCAATAAGACCATAATTGCTATTCTTAAGAAACTTGTTAAAGAAAATCATAAAGATTGGCATACACAAATCCCCTTGGCATTATGGGCTTACAGTAACAAGCATCGGAACTCCCATTGGGGCAACGCCATTTTCTTTGGTCTATGGAGCTGAAGCAATCATGCCTCTTGAGCTCGAGATCCCTTCCTTGCGAATTTCTTTGCAGGAATTTATCGATGATGATATTGCTAGACAAGCACGTCTTGATCAACTCACACTCATAGATGAAAAACGAATCAATGCTTTAGAGCATTTGCGAGTTTATCAAGACCGATTGAAACGTGCTTACAATGCCAAAGTTCATCTAAGAGAATTTCAAGTAGGGGATCTTGTCCTTAAAGAGAATCAACAAAACACCAATGCATTGCCGCATCTTCGAGATAAATTCGCGGCTAATTGGTTAGGTCCATATATGGTCACCGAAAGAGTGGGTAATGGAACTTATAGACTTGCCAGTTTAGAGGGAGAGGAAGAACCCGAACCACTTAATGTTATACACTTGAGGGCATTCTACGCATAGTTTGAATTTTATATGTACATATATACATGGCTTGTACAAAAAAAAAAAAAAAAACAAATAAAATAAAAAGAATTTGCATTTCATTGTTAGTTGCATACATCTCATTCAAAAACATTGCATTTCATGTGCATACATCTCATTGAAAACCATAACATTTCATTTTCAGCCATAGTTGCATATCATGTTAGAGACCATTCTATCTTTTGGATATAAAATTTGGTCAAGCAAAAGTCATGTTGCCTTAATCAGGGGCACCTTCATAAAATCCATCAAACCGAATTGTCATTCGTACACCCATTTTCCATTTGCACATATTTACATTGCCAAAATGTTTTCAGTCACTCAGCCATTCCTAGTGTTTTAAGCAAACTTTGAAATGCATGTCAAAGTTCTCTAGGGCCATATCACAAATTACACTAAATAAAATCTTGAGTATTGGGAAATGATTTCAAAAGCGGTCTTGAACCTATCACATTTTCACATCTTAAAAACATCTTGTGTCAAAGAGAGATAACACCATCCTTGGGTTGTGCCTTGAAGTGAAAAGGGTAATCCTCGTTTGTCCTATCATGCAAACATAGTCCATAAAACAGTGGTTCTTACCACTATCACAAGCAATCACAAAATATAAATATAAACAGAGTAGTAAGGATAGGGTAAAATTCTCATCATACTTCGGTTGAGAATCCGATTCCCCAAAGCTCTAAGGAAATGAACATTTTTCACACACCACCGATCCCAAATAAGTTGTAAGGATCGTACTACTTGTCCAATCAGATGGATAGGTAGTCATCCCCAAGGCTTACAAAGGTCAAAAACAACATGGACTATGGAGTTAACCTTCACCAGGGCTATAGACACTTGACTGGAAGTGGAGTATACTCATTGCGTGGCGACATGTCTCTCCTCAAAAAGAGACCTCTCGAATGCTCATACGGACAAACTAGCTTCGGGGTCTTCTCCATAACGAGGTTACCTAATTTATGCAAGATGAGGTTAATGAACACACTTGCACACACACAGGTTTTTGATTGCCTAGAGTCACTACCATGCTTCCGATTTGGTTAATGAACTCGCATGCACACACATTTGGTCCTAGTTGAATTAGGAAGTATTAGTAAGTTTGTTTGATACCACTAGCATGTTTGAGTCTTTGTAAAACAGTCTTCCTCCATATCTTCCTCCATATCGCCCTCCATATCTTCTTCCATATTCATGTCATTCCATACGTCATCCATTCACAAGCCACCAAGTTCGGTGCCCCTGATTAAACAATTATGATAACAGTTGGCTAAATCTAACTATCTAAAAATATGAGTGCTTCTTAGTGCATATTTCATTTACTTAGTCTTGCATTAATCATCCATAGATTTGTATGTTATATACTTAGTCTCGCATTAATCATCTATAAGTTTGCATTCCATTCCATCACATATGCATCAAAAACATTAAAACATATAAAAACATGCATCACAAAAACATAGGCATTCACACAAAAGAGAGTAAAACACCAAATAAATAAAAGCCATGTATATATATATATGTATAAAGGACAAACTGTACAATGAATGCCAAAAGGCTACAATATACAATAGAGCACCAAGGCTCATAAAGAGTGCATCTAAGCACTAAGCTAACCATCAAAAGAGGACCCCCGAGACCTAGTAGGAGCCCTAGACCTAGTGGTGTGTCTAGACTCACTACGCCTAGAGACAGAAGAGGATGGAGGATCGTGCAACACAATGTGATGCCTAAACAATGTGTCCTCCAGAGCCTCAATGTAACGAGTCCTCGACCTAAACCTAGCTATGTCTATCCCGTGCCGTCGCTCCCGCTCCGCTAGCTCGCCTCGGAGTCTCGTCACCCTGTCATCCCGGGGCACCCCGGTCGCTCCATCCAAGTCCGCCTGCATATGGGCCATCCTCTCCTCCTGAGCAGCTAACAGGGCATCCCGCTCTGCCGCCTGCTGCTCCAGCCGAGCTATCCTCTCGTCCCGGGCAGCTAGCATAGCATCACGCTCTGCTATCTACTGCTGCAGCTGCGCCAGCTCGTTCTCGTGCCCGCTAGGGGGTACCTCCCTAGCCTCTCCTGCGGCCTCTCCTAGGCCCTCTCCGCCATCCTCCCCGTCATCTCCGCTCTCCAGGCATACACTACCCTATTAGTGAGCATCTCGCTCACTACACCCATCAGGTTCCATGGGAACCTCCCCCGCTGGGGCCACAATGTTGGTCAAACGAACATCATCGAGCCTCCACCGCTACCAACTCCTTGCCGTATCATGCCAAGTGGGATCCCCCGCTCTCCGTCGGATCTCTCTCCAGTCATCCCCAAACAACTTGGCCATCTTCGTGGCCCTATCTCGTCCAACCTCCACCCGTGCCCCCTCCACGGGCACCTTGAGGATGCGGTATACATCCTCAAGCGTCACCGTCATCTCTCCAGTCGGGAGCTGGAACGTCCCCGATCTGGATCCCACCTCTCGGCCAAAGCCGAGAGGTACCCCTCATCCGCCCGAACTACCTCCAACCGGGCTGCCTCCGCTAGCCCCACTGCCTCCAATATCTCCCAGTCTCTGGGACAACGACCTCCTCATCCCCGGAATGATAGGGGAGAACCGGTGTCGTGCCTCTAACACCCTAAGCTGCAAAACAACAAAACAAAAATTTGTTACAAATTTTTCCCAAAAAAAAAAAAAACACATAATAAGTACTTGCTTAAATGAACAAATACCTCAGCTGGCTGCACTGGCGCGTCCGCTCCCATCTCCGCCATAGCTCCCGCGTGCTTCACTCTCCCACACAACCTTTCACTTCACTCCACTCCCTCAGACGCACTTCTCTCAAGCTCGAACGCACAAATGAGCGAAATTCTCTCTGAAATTGTTTAAATAGCTGGTTTTGGCGCCCTGAAACGCAGTGGGGCGTTTCATGGCGCATTCAGACGCAGTGCTGCGTTTGCAGAGCGCCTAAACACCGGCGGGCGTCTCTGCCAACCACAAATGCAGACCGGCGTTTGGTGTCAGTATTGAATAAAGGAACAAAACTTGCAAAATTGAAGCTTACCTCCTCCAAATTTCATCAAATTGCATTCATCCATTCTTCTTATCATAATAAAACATTTTGTGAAGGTTACAACAGTTTTGGACACAAATTTTGTCATTTCGCTCAAAAAGCGCATCATTCATCATTGTTTTACAAATTGGGTTAAAAATATTCAAAACCTTCACAAAATTAACCACATTCATCAATTCTTCCGATCTATCGTCAATTTCATTCATTCTTCTTTCATCATGCATATTTTTGCCAAATCAAATTAAAGTAAACCTCGTATCTAGTGGTATATTCTATCACCTTGGCGATTGCAACGATTTGAATCCATGCAATTCGGTAAGAGGATTAAACCACCATAAGGACACTTACCATTTATCATCATCAATTATTTCACTTGTTTGAAAATTGGAAATCAATTTTGGGTATTCTACTTTTCAAGTGACCTCATACCAAGATTAATTTGCTCAACAGCTTGTCATTGATGGCCTAGTTCATGGGGCCTTAAACATGGACAATCTTTAATATCATCATTATTTTGAGTCTTGCTAGAGATTGAGGCTACCTAGGTTGATTGGTTCCGACCCGAGGAATTATCCATACAGATCACTAGGAGCATCTCTCGAGTTCTGGACTCTTTTCATGCATCTTTCATCTCTCGCATATCAATGGCGCCAACAAGGCAATTTCATTAACGAGTATGGACTCACACACAGGAGTTGGGGCATCCGTTATCAATTTCTAATTTTCCTATAGTGGAATTCATCTTACATGATCATGGAACTTACAATTTGGCAAAAATCCCTTTATAACCGTTGGGGCATAAAACGGTCCATCTTTCACATCACTCATATCGTCTTCAATCATATTCTTTTCTGGTTTGTACACCAACCCCTTTCTTGTTGGGACATAAACAGATGGTTCATACACCAACCCCTTTTTTTCACCGTTGGGGCAAAAACGGTTCATTTTCTTCCAAATTTCTTCCAATTGGCTTGTGAGAACCATTCTCGCTCGCCAATTGAGGGGGTAAGCTGATAAAATTTTAAATATTCTTTTATTCTTTGGTCTTCAAAGTTGTGCTTTAGTCTTGAGAGAGAGTTGCGTCTGATCCAGCTTTTCAGGTGTCTTAAGTTTTTGTGCTTGCATTGTGTCTTCACACAAAGCAACTCAAAAAGGGGCATCTGTAGACACCAAAATCCAGCCACTTGTAAGTCATCTATACCTTCCTGTCAGCCACGTGTCAGTCATCCACCTTCCCGCCATTATTTGGCCCAAATCCACACCTTCCCGCCATTATTTGGCCCAATTTCACCTTTTCCCGCCATTATTTGGCCCAATTTCACCTTTCCCGCCATTTTTCATTCCCAAATTTATTTAAATTAATATTTATATATATATTTTAATATTTTAATATATTTTAATATATATATAAAGATACTTTAAGTGATTTAATCTGAGCCGTCCATCCTTCATTTAATCTCATCCGTCCATCCATCTTAATCCGTTTCACAACCTAGATTTATTCTCTACCCTTGGATCCACTTTAATCTTAGCCACACGTTCAAAGTGTCGTTAAAACCCTAAAGTGTGCCCTAAGAGTAGATTATAAATTGAGTCACCTTGATGGCTCAAACCCTATCTCTTTTACTATCTCTTTTGCTATCTTATTGCTATCTCCTATCTCTTCTATTTCTTAGCTATCTCTTCCCTACCTTCGCAGTCCCTTCTCGCCGCATCAATTGCCATCCATCGCCGCATCCGTCGCCAACTTCGCCGCCATCCCTTCTGCAGCACTCTGCAGAATCCCCCATTCTTGTCGCAAGTGCCCGCGGGCGTTTACCCGCAGTCTCAGACGCAGACCGGCGTCTGCAACCCCAATCCAGAAGCACGCGGGCGTTCAGCGAGTGCACCAGGGCGCCTTCTGCAGCCGATTTGATAGTCCCAACTCTTCCAGTGCCGCTCGGTCTCGCCGCGTTAACGGAAACAGGTATAAATTAGTTTAAAGCAAGTAACTTCTTTTCTTTTATTAATCCGTTGTTGAACTCCTGCATTCTATTTTTTTTTTCTAGGGTTTTAAATTGTTTTCGAGGGCTCACACAGTGGAGCCCTCTTATTAATTTCTAACTCCTTGATAGTGTTAATGTGTGCAGGATTTTAATGGCAGATCTGGTGTGTTGATAGCAGTTGTTTAAGCTGGAGTGGTCCGAGCCAAAGGATACAACGAAGCCCACTCACTCTGTTGGGATTAAGGATACGTCTTCGGAAAATGCCACCACTTTGTGCCAGCTAGGGTTTCGGAGAACCCTAGCACAAATTGTAATTTTTGTATCACAAAAAGGGTTACAGGGCCTGTTGTACTCAAAAGGAGTTTCTAAACTCCATTGATTAATAAAAATCGTTTGTTTTGTGCAACTGTGTTCTGCATTACTTTTTATCGTGATTTCTTTATCTTTTGTTTGGCGTTGTATCTTTAATCTACAAAGAGAAGATGCAATTTTGCGGAATGAAATTGTAGAGAAGAGGGGGAATTTCCACAAGGGCAAGAAGTTCCTACTCTAATACCAATGCAAAGGATTGAAAAATCCTTGACAATATTTTATTGAAAAAGCTGCAAATATATACAAAGCGAATGTAATATGGCATATCTTATGATAGCCAAAAATAAGAAAATAAGATGCAACTAACTTATGATATGTGCTAAATTACGCTAAGCAAATCACTAACTTTAAGCTAATAAACTAACTTAAGCTACTACTTAACTTAGGCTTTCTAGAAGCCAGCTAACCCCTACGTGAGCATAATGGCTCACATGTTTATTAACATGAAAATAAACCTAGGAGCTAACTATGGCTAGGAATATGAGAAATATCACTAGGTGAACCCTTATCAATTTTGACCTCAAAATATCACATAGAACTATAACAGGTCCGTAAACTGATGTTACCACTGTGTAGAGCTCAAAAAACTGTGCAATCTAGAACAAAAGGGCTCTAAATGCTTCCATATGCAAAAGTTGTGGCCTTTGGAAGATTTGGTATAGTAGCACTTGCAGACACCTAAAATGCGTCATCACAAGAAGACTCCCAAAGAGCCCTCCTTCTAACCCATTCAACCCATCTAGGACAGCCTTAAAGCTAATTTAGTGTCTTTATCCAGCAAAAGGCACTTTTCCCCCATGGGAAGCAAGACCGTCTCGACCCAAGACGGTCGAGCGCGCAAATCAGAAGCAGCAAAAAACAGGGCACAGTGAACACACAAGCAAGAGGCAAAGACAGCAAACTGGAACAGCCACGGTGGACAACCACACTAAAACCCCAACCATACTGAAATCTCCACAAAGCTGCCTCTGGATTCCACCCACAATCACTCTCTGAATCTCCACTCAGTCTGTCTGCAGGGTTTTTGCTCATCTGTGAAAAAAAGACAAACGTGGAAGAAATTGGAATGCAATTTCTCAGGCCTCGCATGGATTAGGATTTGAAAATGAAGTGCTAGACTGGGCCCACAAGTTTCCGACACATTTTCGTTGACCTATCAATGCCAATAATTATGATTTTTTTGTTGAACGTTATCAAATCATTATGTGGGTTCAAACAGCGTTTTCTCCCGTTTTAACACTTGCGGAATTTTATCGGCAATTTTATCTGATTTAATACATATTTAGAATTGGCGAGTTCTGAACTTTAACGTTGAAGTTTGTCGAATCCTGTGACAGAGGGCATCACATAGCAAGATACAATGATGTGTAAGGTTACCTCTTTGCTTCCCCCCCTCCCCCTATAAAAGGAAATTCGAAAAAAAAAAACACTTTCTTGAGATGCAACTCGTAGTAGCCGGAAGGAAAAATAAACATACAATTAACATGGCATTATACAGACGTCGGACTCTTAGTTGAAATTGTAACGGCTTGGAATCCTTTGTCTCCATGCAATAAGATCTCATGCAGTTAAAGATCCACTAATGCATAGAATTTTTCAGTCCTAAGGGGAGCATATTTATATTGTTAACCACCCTAGTATTTAAACGAATGATAACAATGTGTTGAGTCAGCGTGCAAACATAATTATGTTAAAAATACCTTGAAAGGATGCAATATTTTTCTATCATACATGAAAAATTTCCGATATAAGCTAACAATTCAATATTACAATGCAAACCTAGTGAAAAGTTCACTAATCGCTACAAGATAACATACCTGTTCATCAAGCTCTGCCTGGACCTTTTGATCTTCTAATTTATCCCATTCTTCTCTTAGACGTTGTATTCTAGTCAGTTCATTATACGCATGTAGCTTTTCCTCCCTGGCACCATGCCAACGCAGCTTCAATGCTGACAAATCATCCATCATGTGTTTTTGATCATCCCTAAGCTTTTCTAATTGTCGCTGAAGACTTTCACTGCAAGAAGTCCATATTGAAAAAGATCATTTGTATCCTTCAGTTTAGACCTTAAAGAATAAGACAAATAATCTGAAGAAGTTTAGACTGTAAGTCCCCAAATCATCAATGAAGTTAAGAATATAACAAAAGATTAATTCTCGCAACAACTGAAATACTTACTACAGCAAGAAAAACCTTATACATGCTTTAGTGTAACACAGTTCAATAAGATACATCATACACCGTGCACAAAATGAGCAAATGAATGCAACCAGTCTTTGATAAGGCTTACCGCTTATCTTCAAGAGATGCCAACTCAGAATTAACTTCCTCCATAGAACGTACACCCTGAGATCTAACATCAAGCTTGTATTCCAGGTCTTCAACCTGCTTTTGAACATTCTGCATCTCTAACCAGAACCTGTCTACAGTTTCCACAGGTTGAACTAACCTTTCCACAGAGTCCCTTTCAGCTTTTGCTTGTGCAAGCAGACCAAGGAGCTTTTCGTCATGTCAACAGAACACATGCAAACAGCATTTAGTAATGGGATATAGCCTCATATACCAGTAATCAAAAATACCATATGACAGGAAAAGTGCAGGGGGCAAATTAGAGTTATGATCCATTTATCTGGTGTTCTAATATTTAGAATGCAGAAGACTTATAGATTGCTAACTATTTTAATTTTTCTACAGTTCTGAGTCTTCTGACTAGTATTCTCATCTCCTAGACTTCTCTCTCAAGTTATGGATAAACTAATCTAGGTCATGTACCTCTTGTCATGTAACACTAATTACTGTGAATCGTGGACAAGTTTTGTTTAGCTTCTGTAGCAAAACAAGAGGAAACAATTTACCAGCTTGGAAATCTCTATGTAATTACTACTGTTATTAGTCCAGGCCAATTTTTGTTAATAGGGGTGATAAAAAGGAAGTTTTTACTTTTCAGTCACCAGGACACTACATACATTGACAGTCTCAATATAGGGATTCAAGCCAGCCATATTTTTTTACTATATTAGCTATTTTCTTAAATCCGCAAATACATAAACTGTGGCAATTGTAACATAAATATGATCTATTTTTGTAACAAAAAAGTCAATGATGGAAGGGAAAGCCATGTGGGAAACAATCAGTTTGGAAGTTTGCTACATACATAAAGAAGCCTTCGTATGCACTAATTTGACGAATATCAAAAGTAATCACCAAGCACTCAAATAGAGAGAGTAGAGGAGGTTGACACCCTATTACTTTTTTGGATATTGTCTACAATGTTATTGCTAAGGGTCTACCTAAAAGACAGGAAGGAAAGTTGCTTCCAGGAATGTAACTGCTGAACACACTTTGCTAGAGGGAGATTTACTATGGAAAATTCAAGTCTGTTAAAGAAACAAAAGTAAACTGTTCTTTTCTTGAAAATTGATTTTGATAATGCCTATTAAAGGGTTAAGTAAAAATTTATTCTTAAGTTACTCTGGCTAGGTCTTCACCAAAACTTCAGATTTGCTATGAAGGCCTTCATAGCAGATCTGGTTAAGGATCCATATCCACAAGGTTATATGTTTGATTCTCTCTAATCTCCATGTGACTACACCATAAAATGTATAGTAACAAGCTATTGTGAATAGAGGGCCTTCATAGCAGATCTTTCAACATAGTAACAAGCTATTGAATAGAGGGCCTTCATAGCTGATATTTCAACATTGGAATAGAGATTTAATGTATGGTAACAAGCTATTGTGAATAGAGGCCCTTCATAGCAGATCTTTCAACATTGGAATAGAGGGCCTTCATAGCAGATCTGGTTAAGGATCCATATCCACAAGGTTATAAGTTTGATTCTCTCTAATCTCCGTGTAACTACACCATAAAATGTATAGTAACAAGCTATTGTGAATAACTTGGAAAGTGAGTCCCTTGTCATGGCCTCCAGTTCTGGCTTTTGGTTAAGAACCCATAGTCACTAGTATGAGGTTATGAGTTCAATTCTATCAACATTCGTGTGAATGGTCAACCATTTCCCTCTATCCACATTTAAGGGTTCAAGCAACAGGCAATCATGCCATTGTCAAGCTAGTTTTTCTAAATGCCATTTCGGTCTTAGACGCCAGAAGACCATACACTTTCTAGGCAGACAACTACTTACAACTGTCCATCACAAGGCTTCATTAAGTTTGGTTCTCTTTTTACGGAAATAATAGTTTTTTAATCCACATAGTGTAGACTGTAGACAACAACTGTATAAGAAAAATACAAATTCTAAAGAAAAAAATTGAAAGAAACATTTGGAAGAAAAAATTATAGACATCTATGTCTATAAGTATTTGACAACATAAATAAACAAGTCATATTCAAGCAAAAAAAGTATTGCCATGGTGGTACAAAACCCAACGAATCATAAGACCCATTCCAAAATCATGAGACGAACTAAATCAATTTTTAACACATATATCACATTTTGCTTAAATATGAACCTATGTATACACAGAAGAGAGTTTATCAATTAATTAAATTCACAAAACTAATTGCAGTTTACATACTAAGAAGAAGTGACATGTATCAGTAATAATTAGGGCTAAGAAGCTGGTGCTGCTAGACCAAATGTGATTGTAGACCTTATTACAAATATGAAAGATGCTTATAGGGTTTCAGTTTTCTAGTTTAATTTTTAATCATTATTGATTTGCAAGAAGTCCCATGGAAAGACGTAGCCCATATTCTAATGTTGGAAATGACCTAAAAGTTATGACTGTGTGTGCAGGATTGCATGCGCACATGTCAATGTTCCAATACTAGCACATGGCATGCTTGAGAATAGAGAGGAAAGTGCAAATAATGATAAACATCAAAGAAGATATAATTTTCAAATGTTTGGTACCATACAAATGGTGACATTCATTGGTTCTCGTGACCTTTATGACCTGAAAGACAGTATAATAAATGACCATGCATGGCAAAACACTAAATAGTTATGTTCCCCCAAGTCCCCTTGTAGAGAGGACATTGATATGTAGGGACACAAGAACGGCACACCCGGAAGTTCCTTCCAAATCCTAGGCAAAGGGGACAACTGTACAAAAAAAATTATATATATACACGCACCCCACTGAAAGATTCATTTCCTAAGAGTTTCGACCATGAATATTAAAATCATTAATTCTTTGATTCTCGTAAGATCCAATGGAACCAGCATGGTGCATTCTAAATATCATTAATGAATGTTATGAAACATGATGTCAGTACCACTTCACTCGAAGACTATATATGGAGATTTTAATGTTGCAGGAAGTTTTTAAATTCATTTTTTAAACCATCAGAGGGTTGTAGTGGGTCCTAAAGAACAATATGATCCACATACATTTCTGAAAATGACATGAAAATTGCAGGAAACGTCCACTTGGCTTGTCATTTCTGGGATACTTGCCAACAGTCTTTGAAGCATTTTTCAAAATTCAGGGTTATTTTGATTTGGAAATCTCTTTCCTACATAAAACATAGAGAGGTGTTGTTTCTTGCTAAAAGATAAATTCAACATGAAAAGCACGACATTTTTTCCTTGCTTTATATGCACTTTAAATGGCAGACGACAGAAGTGGTGATGACTGGCTAGGAAAACTTGAAAAATAGAAAATTCAAAACCTTATGTGACTTAAAATTGACATGGTTAAATATCTTGTGAAGGTCAGCAATCAAAGAAACAATTTGCAACATCATTATTGACAATTCACATAATTTTTCCAAACCAGACAGTTAAGCATCTTACATTTGTTTTAAAAATAGATTGTCAATATATTTAACAATGCCACAATGTTAAGGACAATAGCATCAACTGTCATTAACAAATTTATGCAGAGCATTTGGATGTCAAAAAGTGTTCAAAAAATTGAGAGTTAGTTTTGGAATTTATCATCTCACTGATGTTCTCAACAAGTGAGATATTTCGAAATCTAGTCCAAATAAAGAGAGTTCACTACAATTTGCTTATTTCATATTACATTAAAGATTATATGGCTGACTTTGCATCATGTAAACGTAAATGTTTGAACTGCAATTTGCAATTGTTAAGGCTTCAAAAAGATTCTACAGACTGCATAAAAGAATTTCATCACAGAGAACACATCCTATGTAGTTATTTTACAGGGGACAAAAGAATTTATTTAACGCTCTACAACAAGAAAATTAGACAATATGTTTAACATAGATCTGAAAGTCTTAACAACATAATATTCAGGGCATGTGACCTCCACAAAGATTGAATAAATTCCTACGCAAATGCATATACACTTGAGCACATGGAAATTGTTCCAAATAGAGAGAGGGGGGGAAGGAAAGAGTAAACATAAAGAGATCAGGAAAAGCTTTTTACATCATCCAAAGCCTGAGATTTCCTTTCACGATCTTCTGTCAATTCATCCAAAAGCTTCTCAGTAGCAGGAATCAACTCTTTTCCAAGCTTAACATATTCATCATAAACTGACCGCATCTTGTCTAGCTGCTGAAACTGTGCATCTGCATTGGAAGAATGCATGGCTAACTCCCTGACACGTTCTGCTGAACTTGCACTTTTTGTCCTTTGCTGTGATATGTGCCAAATATAATACATCAATAATTACATTACACATAGATTTTTTTAAATTAGATATGACACAGAATGAAAAATTACAAATTGAGCATTTATATCCCAAAGTAAACAGAAAACCTTCCGAACAAAATCATCCTCTTCTTCAGGTGTAAAAGGACGCTCGCAACATGGACACACATGGTTTGCACGTGCAACTCTTTCAAATGGATCAAACATCCTTCTCATGCCATCTGCAATATCATGTTGGCTTTACCAACCAGAGATAAGAAGGCTATTTGTTATTATTTCATCATAACTGTTATGACAATATTTGTTGCCAGATTCCTTCAACTATAAACGCAATAATCTTAGGACAGAAGATAATACCTTTTGCGAATTTCTCGCTTCTCAACTGCTTCTTGCAGGGTTCCTGGATATCCTTCAATGTCCACAGGTACTTGAACCAGTGACTGAAGCTTTGTTTCAAAAAATCTTCTCCTAGCTGCAAGAAAAGAACTATCACAATTGCTCAATAAAAGGGGGAAAAAGCTGTAGACTGTTGAGCAATGCCCTCTACTGGGAGTAAAATGCTCAACAGTTCCAAACAAAGATTCAATACATTGCACAGCATTCTTTACAAGCTCATGTTCACTAAGCAAAACATCTCCCAAGGATAAAATTTAACCTATGTACCACTAAGTCCCCTTTTGCAGGCCAGGCAAATGAGAGATCATGTAAGGCAGATGATCAGAAGCAACCCCACAATCCTCAAGAACACAGGACAATTGTTTTAAAAAAATCTTCTAAAAGCACAAGAAACGCAAAATATTAAAAATTGCTGAGTATATGTAAACAACCAAAAGGAAGCAAGCAGTTACAGGGAGTGAGTGCAAGAAAAGAGCACGCCTCACATTTTCTTGTTCGAGGTCATTGGAAGAGTTCAAAAAATGAAAGGTTCTTATGAGGAAAAGCTAGGTTGCATGAAAGGGAAGTCATTTACGAAAGATCCACCTAGAAGGATGCCCTAGTTGGGGACAAGAGGAAAAGCAAATCTATGGTAATTCCTATCCAAAGAACAGATGTTACACCAAAAGTGATTATCAAGGATGAGATGAATGAGCATGGAATAGCCATTCTTAAAAACAATTAATATGCAAGTTCCACGAATACTCACCAAGTTTTTTGGAGATTCAAAAAAGGATTAAATAGAACAGAGGATTGAATTCAAATTACTCCACGCATTCTATCCGGAAAGGATATTTCCTCATCATCTTTTTTCAGTTCAGAAATCGGGAACAAATAATGGGTGGTGGCCCATGGTTTGGGGGAGAAAAAGCTTATATTTAAAACAATGGAGTGAGCAATTTTTTGTGGAGATAGAACCTCTTAAAAAGTTTCAAGTGTTCATCTAGGTGGGACTAACTACAGAGCAGCGAAAGCATGTTGTATATACACAGATCTGTGATTACTGATGAAATGCTAACTAGATGAAACGATGACTCTTCGTAGCAACTTTGTTCTATGTATCTTTTGGAATGTAAGCCCTTACAATGAAACCAAATATACGGGACTACGAAACATCAGGCTTACCTCCTATCAATCTTTGAAGGGTCATCATACCCTGGACTACCCAACCCAAAATCCGACTGATGAAATGTGTCGCACAAGTCAATAATTTGCACTAGAATTTACACTCCATCTGCTTGGCATACAACATACATCTAGCCATCTCCAAAATGACCATGTTCTTCTTCTCGACAACCTTGTTTTGCTCGAGGGTATGGTATAGTGAATAGTCTATAGAAAAGAAATACCATGAAGAGCCAAGAAATCACCAAAGGCATGGCTGACATGCTCAACTTCTCCATCATTCCAAAACAACATGATCTTCCTCTCAAACTAATTCTTTACAAGAGCTTTCAAAATCTTGAATTTCCCAAAAGCTTCATTTAGGGAAGTCATCTGTAAATGTGATGAAGTACTTGTTCCTGGAAAGACAAGAACTGCTCATGTCGTTATAAATGAGCTCCAATGGTAAAGTAGCACACCTTGTTGTCCCTTTCAAGAAAGACTTGTGATGATGCTTCCTTAAAATACATGCCTCACAAACACCACTAGGAGGAGCAATATAAGGAAGACCATCTGCCATCTGAATTTGACTCATGTACCTCAAGGATTCATAGTCAAAATATCCAAGGACAATGCTTGCTACCGTCATTTGCCCCTTCCACCATAGAAACCAAGCTTCTACATTTGATCAGACTCTGTTAGGTACCTAGGGATAGGAATATGGGGATATGATATTATAATGTGTATGGGTATTATGGATAGTTGGCATGGGTCACACGTAACCCAAGGTTGATTATATTATAATAATGAGTGGGACAAGGGTTTAGGAAGATGAACGGTTTATGAGTATGGATGTATAAAGACAACATATTATAAAGTAGCATTCATAACAAGTATTCTCTTGTAACAGTCTTGGCTTGTGGAGCAGATATGGAGCTTCCCTAAGGAGTATTTTTGATGTTGCCTTACCTCAAGGGTATTATCTATCTCTAAGTCTCATTGTGTGGATTGTTATTGTGGGTTTTATTTGTGGATGGGTGTTTTGTTATTTCAGTATATCGTGAATGATTTTTGTAAATGAGAAGCAAATATTAGTAACAAGTGGTATTAGAGCAACATTTCTAGCTAAGTGTGGATTGTGTTTTTGGTGGATTGAGGAATTAGGACAATTTTTTTCTAAAAAACATCTCATCTTGCAGGAGCTATAACTTTTTTTCCAATAGTCATTCAAAATATTCTTGCACCATTATGTAGATCGTTTCGAGTACTATAAAAAAACTGGTCATATGTTAAATTCTAATTAGTATTGAAGGAGCTATGGCTGTTTGAAGTTGGGCTATCGACGTTATTTTTTGGCTGTGCGGAAATTTGTCAAATAAGAAAAAAATTCATCTCTCAATCCGGCAATCCAATTCAAACTATTCTTGTGCCATTTTGTTCAGAATTTGAAGAGCTTTAAAATGAGTGGTCACATGAAGGAATCCGGGCAGTATTGGGGGAGATACGACCCTATGAAGTCAGCCTATTAGAACAAGGGCAATGACGATTTTTCAAATCACGAGGCAAGCGTATCAGTTGCAGTTTATTTTGTTTTGAAGAAAATCTACAAATTTCATTATTTATTTAAGAAATTTTATTCCAGTAGTCATATTCAAAATATTCTCGTCAAATCTACAAATTTTGTTTAGTTGAGCTCCTGGAGTTGCCAATATTTTTTGGAGAGGATGATAGTGATGCTTGGGATTGAAGGAAAATTTTTAAATTGTTAAATTTTTCTGATTTCTAGATGGAAAAGTAAGTTTTTTTATAGTCTTTTAGGAGGGGAAGCTTTAAAGTGGTATATAAAATTTGAGAGTGCCCATCATTTCATATACACACAGGAAGAATTTGAAGTTGTATTTTTAAAGGGGGATTGGAGAAAAAGGATGAAAAGAAAGCTAGGCTCTAAGATGAACAAAAGGAATTAAAAAGAGAGTTGGAAAATTTCAAGAAATTGGCAAAAGGAAAAGATAAGGGTGATAGTGTGCAAGCTGAGGAAACCACAACTGTGGTGACATATAGGCCAAACAATTTTCACAAAGATTTGTTTGAATCAAAAAAGTCTATTTTACAAGTTCATGGCTCCATTTAGAAGGGAAAGGATATTATTTCTATAAACCCTAGCAGCAGACATAATTTCATAAACATTGCTTTGGCTAAGAGGTTGCAAGTTCCGACAACAAAAATCAAAGACATACAACTTGAGGGTGAGAATGTTCAAATTTTTAAAGATTTGAAGATCACCATGGATAAATATGTTCTACATTCAGATTTTTTTGCTATTGAGATGGATGATGTGGATATTGTTCTTGATTATCCTTGGTTGGATTCTTTGCGTACTATTAACATTAACTTTCAAAATAAGTTTATTTAGTTATAATGCAAGAAAAAGAAGATAACACTGCAGGATATTTCTTAGCTTAAGGAGCAAGGATCCAAGAAGAAGCAAGAAGCAGTTATGGTAGGGGAACAAGTTGAATCCACAGAAGCAGCAATAGTAGAGTCCAGGGAAGAAACAACAGCAGCAAAGTCCATGGAAGAAGCAGCAGCAAAGGAAGCTCTGTTAGAAGCACCCAAGGACACACCAAAAGAAGGGAACAAAAGAGAAGAGCATGGGGAAGAATTTAAAAGAAAAGAACAAAATGCTGAAGAATCAAAGGTAACAGAACATCAGGTTAAGGTTGCAGCATAATGCCACCCACACCACCAAAAGCGGCAACAATCTTGGAGTAAGGGCTTAGGGCATCAACATTATTATGGATCTACATGGAGCCAACAGAGCAGTTATGGATATTCAAGTGGCACAAAGGCAGCTTCGCATCACCTGAAACCACCACCAATCAAGATTTCACTTGGATGGAGGAATGATCAAGATTGGTACCAGTTGTTAAGATTGCTTAGCAAATCATATTATTAGCTTCTTCTTATGTTTCGAGGACGAAGCATTTGTAAGGACGGTGGAATGTTAAGTACATGTGGATAGGAATATGGGGATTTGATATTATAACGTGTATGGGTATTATGGATAGTTCGCATGGGCCACACATAACCCAAGGTTGATTATATTATAATATTATATTATAATAATGAGTGGGACAAGGGTTTAGGAAGATGAAGGGTTTACGAAGATGGATATATAAAGAAGGGATATTGTAATGAAGCATTCATATTGAGTATTCTCTTGTAACAGTCTTGGCTCGTGGAGTGGATCTAGAGTTATTCCTTCCTTAAGGAGTATTTTTGGTGTTGCCCTACCTCAAGGGTATTATCTATCTCTGTGTCTCATTGTGTGGATTGTTATTGTGGATTTTATTTGTGGATGGATGTTTTGTTATTTTAGTATATGGTGAATGATTTTTGTTAATGAGAAGCAACAGTTCGTAATAGACTCGTCACAATAGCTTGACGCAATTGTCTTAAATCCATTATCAATATCCTTAATCACCCATTTATCAAGCCAGAATTCCACCTTTTTGTTAGTATGAGTGATGTGATAAATAGAAGGGAGATAAGGACACATACCTGGAACATGAAGAACTTCTCCAAATGAGGAGGAACAAACTGTTACCTCACCACATTTGTCTACTTGCAAGGAAGAGTCATCGCCAATGACCACACACTCACCATGGTGGTCTGTTGTAGTCAGTCGAAAACATGATGACGTTTCATCATCATCATCATCCCCCTTCTTGGCTGCTACTTCTAGCTTTTTGAGTTGTTGCTGACAAAACTCCACCCTATGTCCTTCCTTCTCACAGAAACCATAAACCATCCTCTTGAAGCGCTTCTTGGCTCTCTTCTCTCCTTGCTTCCATTGTTTTTCAGAATAAGCCTGAGCAAAGAGAGAACAATTACTTTGCCTCATCCATCTAGCTTGTTGGTGGAGAAGATATTTGACCACACCGTCAAGTTTTGGTGTTGGAGTCTTAAAGAAAGATCATTGTAAAATTGACATTGTCCTTAGCTGAAATAAAAGTCATCACGATCATACAACTATTAAAAGAATTCCAATAATTTCTTAGGATCAAGGATATTACTAATGTGACTATCAAACATTGTATCCTCCTGGAGGGCAATCACACCATACACTTTCTCCTTTTCGTCTTTATGTAATGTCTTCTCATAAAAATTGGATCTTCATTAACATACTTGAGCACTCCCTTACTTCTCAACAAAGCTTCTATCTTGAACCTTGAGGTGGCATAATTTTGTCCATTTAGTAAGTGCACATTTTGACCCATTGTGCCCCTGCCAAAATATAGTTTTGCGTGCAATTCTGACTAGAAACAAAACTGCCACAGCAAAGAGCTCAAAAAATCATGCGATTTGAAAAACAAAGGGCTGAAAATACTTCCATATGCAAAAGTTATGGCCCTCAGAAGTTTAGCCTAAAATCGCAAAAGATGTCATCAAAACCTTTCAAATATTGCAAAAATTCAAAAATACCTTCAGGGAATTATGTGCTACCATGTATCGTTGATTGGACGACAAAGGGGGTACCAACTTTGCGCTAACTAGATTGGCAACTAAAAAGTAATTCAGCGAACCAACCGTCGTTGCATCACTGAACTGGGCAAGGGAGTGTCGCTTAGGAACTATACATACAGGACACTGGGCAGGAAATCGACAAACAAGAACTTGCCATGTTTCTCTGGCCTGAAACAATGAGTGCCACCTAAGCGCCATGTCAGTTATTCATTGCTCAAGTGATAGGACAAAATTCAACATAGTGGTTTGCTATGTGTCTTCAACTAATTGGCTCATCTTCTTTATATAGTGAAAAAAAAAATTGTTTGGCCACCTCCACCAAGGTGCCACGACAGCCATCAATGCGATGTCGGCCACCAAAAAGCCCACACCAAAGCTAATCTTCACAACGTGGGTAACCAAAATCAAGAGCAAACGATTTCCAATAATCTCAGAGAGTCATTATTGCAGTTTTTGAAAAAATATAATAATAGTTAAATGGAGTTACGAGCCAAATTTATGACTTTCAAGAGTTGACTCTTCAAAATGCGCAACTATCAACATCTTCTACATCATCATCAACTCAGTACCAACAAAATAAATGTGGTTCAATCTTTACTGATACTTGGAAAATGAACCACTTAATTTCTCAACAACATTTCTTCAGTTTTCATTATACATAGTGGTACAGAGACATTCAATTGTGAAAATAGCTTGGCATGTTAACACATTTATTTTCAAAGATCCATGGCAAAAACAAAAGGTGCCATATGAAAGAAATTTCCCATTCAATTCCTATTATTTGGCATTGTTCATTCTGTTTATTGAAGGGTTCAATGTTCCTTTGTTCCTCTATTTATTCTTCCATGATTTCACATCTATTATAACACAATAGATTCAACAATTTGATAACATTGCTACCCAATTTGCTCCTAAAATCCGGATTACAAGTTTTACTTACAAAAGTCAAAATTTGACAATGTTAAGTCTACAAGTAAAATCAATACATAGACAAGGTTGTTGCTACTCATGATGCAATTGTAACAGCTATTGAAAATGAGAGATGATTATTCTCAACTTCTCGTGAAAGGTATCCTAAAATTGAACCTTATTATCAACATCTTAATCATGAAAGTCAATCATCAAAAGTCAGTTAATGGGCAGCTACATGATCGTAAAAAACAAAAATGTTTCAATTCTTATTAAAGACAAAGCTTACATTCTAAATTATAAAAGACAAACATGGATTTAGGATCAAAGTAGATTTCCTCACAACTCACATTCCAATATGATGCCTCTCATCCGCGTGAGTGTGGTCTACCGGCAAGGATGCCACTTGTACTATCGATAATGTGACCCTGGTTCAATCCCCACGATGGATGTGTATAAGAAGTATTACTCACAAAAAAAAAATATGATGCCTCTCAAAATTAATTTGCAAAGGATTAATCTTCTATTCATGGGACATCAAAAGAGCTATACATAAATTAAGCACTAGCAAGGCTGTTAATTTTGAGAAAAATCAGGCTGAGTTCTTGAAGTATGGTATTGAATCTCTTGGCTATCCCATTGCAGATTATTCAATGAGGTTGTTTGTTTTGGGTTCCCTACCTCCTAGTTGAAACATATTATCCACTCCATCCACAAATATGGGGACTATTCAGATCCGAATATCTACAGAACTATCATGATTGGGCACACATTTTCTAAGCTTATTGCAACAATTTTGAATATGAAACTCTCAAAATTGTTGGATTGAGGCAAGCTTAGAGTGAGAGAGCAGGCTGGTTTTAAAAGGGATCGTTAGACTATTCATCATGTTTTCACTCTCAAAGCTATTATTAAGGAGGCTCACCAACGGTCCTCTAAAGTGTTCTGTTATTTTGTGGACTTTAGAAAGGCCTTTGACACCATTCCCAGGCATCTTTTTTTCAAAGACTACATGACATCGACATCTCATAACTCTTTATTACTGCCATAAAGAGACTGTATGAGGTAGCTATTGATCATTTTTGGACAACTTTTGGTTTCTTAGAGGATGTCCAAAGCACCAGTGGCGTCAAACAACGTTGTCATCTCTCTCCTTCACTCTTTTGGATGTACATTGATGAGCTTCAAGAATTTATTCATCAATAAACACACGTTGATGATGGTTGCCTTCTACATCATGTCTTGATAGCTATATTGCTTTTTGCAGATGATTTTGTTCTTCTTGCTCATAGTCCTCAAGGCCTACAAAGATAGTCGGATACTCTTGCTCGCTTTGTGAATTAAAACAGCTGGCAATCAATCTTAGCAAGACTAAGGTGATGATCTTTAACACATCAAAGAATGCCCTATCTAAGTTTCAATTCTTCTATAAGAGCGAGTCCATTGAGATCGCCACTGCTTACAACTACTTGGGCGTTTAGTTTACAGGTCCTTCCCTTAACCTTTGGCCAGCTTCACAACCATGTCTTTGCAAGGGATATGCATCTCTCTCAATCTTGGAACGCAAATGCTTCCAACAACACTTTCAATACATACCTACAAAGATGTACTATTTGATTGGGCTCGCATTGATAAGTCCAGACTATTTTGCTTCAGCAATTTATCTTATGTAAAAGAACAATTCCCCCATGTATTCTTCAGGCTGAATTTGGTGTTCATCCTCTTTGTCTTTAGAGCATCTTCAGCATTATTTTTCAGCTTCGTCACCTTAGATCCACCTCAAGCCAAGAGAAATACCCATATTTGGCACTTTGCTCCTCATAATGCATTACCTCTATGGGCTCTTTTGGTCCTCATCGTGGATAACACTCAGAAGTTATTTCTCTCCTTCAATTAGTTAGCATCTCCATAGATCAATTACCTCCTTTCAAATATTCTTTAAATGCTCCTCCCCAACTTCTTCCTAATAAGAGAGTAATTAATTAAGCAGTCATAGATGATGTTTATCGACAATATATTCAAATCACTTGGGTCGCTCCATCTCACAACCTCTTAGTCCTAAGATGGCCTTCTACACTACGCATTTCATGAGGATTAAGAATGGCATTATTACTCGTCCTAATTATGTCCAACGACATTGGACACACAGCCTTTAGGATTCCTCCCATTAATTGCGGGTGGAGACAGACCACCATATTCCTTGAGAGGTTAGGGTATGTCGTCTTTGCTCTATACAAGAGGTGGCGACTAAAGACCATTTCATCTTCAGGTGTCCGTTTATTCAAATATTCAAGGGAGGTACTATTGCTTGTATAGAGACTCAGGTGAATCTCTTATCACTTTTTTCAACTATCCTAACCAAAGATGCTTGGCTCTTTACCTTAGGGAAGTTATGACTCTTTGGCATCAATTATTATAGGCGAGACAGACTACTACCCATGACCTCATTCTTTCGCCCTATATCTATAGTCGAGAGTAATAAACGCTCATTGGAAGCTACAACTAACCAAAATATTAATGGCAATATGTGCACCCTTGTCTACATACAAATGTGCAACTAGGGCTTCAATTCTTTCTTCTTGTTTGCAACAAGGCAAGACTACAGTTCATCAACGTCGGTTTCGACCACCTCTTACATACTGACTTGTAGACAAGTGCAGCTTACTAGTTTCTTGTCCTCTTCTATCGGTTCCATATCCATGAATGCTAGAAGAGTCTTGAGGGGTTGAACTCCATGTCCTCCCAGGATTAGCCAATTTGGCCCTCTTAGTCTTGGCCATTCTCCTCTAAGCATCATTAGATCCTGTGTTGGCCCTTTTGGGATCGTTGGTGACGACAATAACTATGCTTCTTCTTTACATCCCACTAGAGATTAATGTTGGCACTTAGATCCATTGGAGCTCCTTTCTATCTCTATTGTACCTCAACTTCTAGATCTCTCTTAATCATTATTTTTAGCATGTTAGGGTTTATCCATTTTGGGTAACCCTCAAGGCTGTAATTTTATACCATACAGTTGTTCCACTTTAGAGTATTTTAGACTAGATTCTTTACTCTAGTTTAAATTATTTTCGTAGTTTTGTAACAGCTCTTATCAATGAGCCCCATTGGCCTACTTTGGCCATCTGTGGACATGAATAGAATTATCTTATCTCAACATGTGGCATTCATAAGTTCATGTATCTTCATGTGCTTCGAGTAAGAATATGTCTTTCGTTAACATTTTTGCTACAAAAGCTTGGAAGGAATCAGATCAACAAAAAAGATTTTAATCACCAATTTGAAGATCTCACTAATACTTCAAGAAAAAAGCTTTTGAGAAGAGACCTATTGGTTCGTTACATTTTTACATTATCAGTGATTGATGTTTTGCTGCTTTAGTTTTAGTAAGTGATTAAATTTCAGTTTCAAGGGTTCTTTTCAACTAGCACTTCTTTTTTGTAAGTAGATGCAACTTAAAGTCCCATTGACCTACTTTGGCTATTCATGGACATTAATATAATTTAATTCTTTTGTTTCTTACTTTTTCCCCCTTCTTTTCTCTCCCTAGAGAACTCTAGAGACTCTAATTCCTTTCTCTAGGTCTCTCAAACATAAAAGGCAAAGAATTTTGTCAACAATTCGTTGAAATGCAATCTTATATGAGAATGTGTCCAATGGAATATCCAGTTAAAAAATTTCATCTCATTCTTATATTAATATTTAGTTTAAAAACTTTTTTCTTCTGGTTCTAACTTTTATATCTTTTTTAAATGGCATGCAACATATTAAAAGCCATGCAGAAAAGGTAGACAAAGCATGGGCACATGCAAAGTTGACATTTCCCAGTCTTTGATATCCACATCAAATGAGCAATTCAAAATTATAATGCACATAATCAACATCTTTGTAATAGACTAGCAACATTTTATTACATGAAACTATTTTGTCATGATTGCAAATAATTTCGGAATGAGTCACTAGCCATACAAACATTGATTACTCAGATAGCAAAGAGAATAAAACCAATCTTTTTAGCGTTATTTATTTTGTAAAGCAAGCATAATTGAGGACATAGAAGAAAAAGTGCAGAAATTCATCCTGTAAAAAAATTGAATCACCTTTTGTTTATGTCACATTTAATCACAGTGGAACAACCTTTAAATGAAAAGAATGATTTGAAGAGTATTTGAACTGCATGGCAAATAAAGTTATATGGAAGCAATTAATATCTGAGACCAATGAAAATAAGTCATGGCCAAATTATGAAACACATGAAGGTATAATGCACATGTCAACAACTTACAAATTCATACTAATATATCAATATATGTTATTCCATTTATAAATTACAATTGCAAAAAGGCATCGATATTTATGTAATATATTAAATAATTTCAACAAAATTGAATTTTGTTTATATTTTTCTTCAATCTGGGGGGAGGGGGGAAAGACTTTTAAGTTCTTATATTTTCTGGGGAATATTTTGATGCACACACAAGGGAAAATTTTAAGGGGTGAAAAACTTGAAGTTATAGAATGTTAGGAAAATTCTTTTCACCTGAAAAAGAATGAGATTTTTATATTATATACTAAGTTCTGAAGGAAAAACATACACTTAACCAGTAGTATTTGTAAATTTTGGTGAATCTAATAACATATGTTATATATAAATTAGACATACATACTTTGAAGATTTTCCTAACTTGTGAAACACAATTTTAAATTCTTTTGATGAAAAAATAGCCCATAAAAAGAACACGACACACCCATGTTGTCTTGAATGATGTTTGCTTATATTGCATCCACTCTTAAATATTTTTTTATACTAATGAGCAGTGATTTTATTCCATATGAATTTGTTGGTTATATACTTCAAAAATGATCAGTTAATCTGTCAACACGTTTAGAGGATAAATGATCAAATCAAGAGACAGCTTTACAATAATTTTAATGGATGGGTTTGTAAGCCCTTCTTCATTTTGGAGAGAATTTTGCAGAGTGCCAATGCTGGTTTAATGGGTCACCAAAAGTAAAGACTCTAATATCACACGATATACACCCAATGCATACTAAGCCACATCCTCTGATATTTAATTGTGTTTGTGTGTGTACAGATGGTTTACTCCCTATTCACCAGGTGGGTATAAATAGAATAGAAAAGGTATATACAAAAGCCTGAGTGCAGTGAGACACGTCCTTTTATTTATAATAACTAAATGCACGAGATATATAACATGTTCAATATTTCAACCTTCACGAAAGAAAATTCAACAATAATGTTTAATTATCTTTTTTTCTACAATGGAGCAATGAAACAATAATATCATCCTACCAAACACACCAAGAAAAAAGCAACTGACCAATTAAGGCACTCATGGTTTATGACGTAACCCCCTCCACAAAAGGGTGGTAATTTGAGCTAGAGAATTATTTGGGGAAAACGCTGTGTGTGTATGAGGATATTTTTCTCCAATTATTGCTCACTATATATGGGAAGAAGCCAAATCATATAGTTAAAAATCAAAACCATCATAAGCATTTGGTGCAGATTTTCTTCAAAATTCTAATAGAGGAGACTTCAGCCCCACATACTATGTACACGAAATATTATCAATGTATTTTAGCTACTCAGAACATAAATGTCAGGTTTAAAATTATAGTCCTATATTACTAGGTGTCAAAGCATACTTTCCCAATGCTTTTCAGTGACACCTCACTTGATTAGTCTAGCAATGTTACAAAATCATAGCAACTTACTTAATGGCCATTCATGAGGTCAAGATTGCTTACAGCTACTAATCCCAAATCAAGGAAAGAAACAATGGAATGCAGAAATTTGTAAAATAACAAACCTTCTCTATCTCGTTGATACTTCGATAGGTTGTTGCTTGCCTCTTGTATCTTCATGTCCACTAAACGCAACTCTTTTTCCGCGTCAACCATCTTTGCATTCAGATCATCGTGTTCCTTTTTATGAACACTGCACAGCAGAAATTTGTAAATTTTTAATACACATTACTCAGATATCCTATTAATAACTTCTATTGAAGTTTACTATAAAATCACAAGATGATGAATAAAGATTCAAAAGAGGAAGAATATTAGGCTCCATTAATGCAGTCAAAGTTGTATCTTTTGACAGCTGCCATCTAGACCAATGTCTATGTATCAGTACAAGTTAATCTATGCACACTGCCCAACAGTTGTGGAAATACACAAAGAATGAATATTCAAAAAACAAGCATGGCTAGCCCAAGGGGTTTGGAGCTAATGATTGGGATTGAGGAGTTTTGTACCATAAGCTGAGGTTCAAATCCCATGCGTGAACTTTAAAAAATCAAATGGCATGAGCTCAACTGGTTCAATTTCTCAAATTTCAAGGAGACCCAAGTTCGAATCTTATCAAGCAATACATGCATAATTGTCAAGTCGTTGTAATACCACTGTGTGGTCACGATGTAATATGGATGAGGCCATTTCAACCCTATATGACCAAATAATATTAAAAAAAAAAAAAGGGGGCAAGAAGATAAGAAATGGTTTATATCGTATGTGTTGGTAACTAGTTAAGACAATACAACGATCTTCCCCATCTCAAGTAATACTCCTTACATGGAGGGATTTTCAATCTGCAAATAGCAAAAAAAAAATTTTTGCTATTAATAATAAATCTTTCCTTGGAGGATATTCCTCAGCATCAGTGATATTTTCCTCATGACAAATAAGATTATCAATCTTGGCACACAAGGAATCAAAGTGTTGAAGTAAGTAGTTTGTAGGAACTTTTAAGAACACAGGTAATTCATAAATCTCACTAACAAAGAAAGGATTATCTCTCATGTAACAACTAAATATTTTGCATGTTTAATTTCAGAAAAATGTTAAAGCTGTAAGCAAACATCCCATGAAGAGCAAATGCTTCTCGATGTCAAAAGCAACATAAACCATGAAACATCCTAAATATTAATTCACTAAAATTCTGGGATGATAAACCAGGTATTACCTTGTTTATCTCCTTTGACAAGCTAAAAACACTTGTGAATTTGATGTGTATTATTCAGAAATAGTAGTTATGTGCAAAAACTCAGAGGACTGGTCATTCAAGACTAAATCATTAATAGCAGAATATCATGGAGACCAATAAACTTGATAAAGTTGCAAAGACACAGCCATGCTCCAATTCACATTTTGCTATCTACCAAGCAGTCATCTAATACCGCATCTTTATCAAAATCCCAAAACAACACAAACCCACTTGAAGAAAATTCACAATTTTGAGATTCTCAATTTTTGTACATGTTCATGTAAAAAAAGATGAAATGCAAAATAAATGATAATAATACCTCAGACCAAATCAATCACCCACACTGCCTCATATCCACCCACAATGCAAATTTGCTTGTCGAGAGGTATCATTGGTGACATGTCTTCGCATTTCTTTTAGCATAGAATTTCAATTGAAAAAGGGCAAAAATTGTCCACAGCTGATTTTCCTCACCGTGTATGTGTACTCGTTTTGTGGGAGGCCTTGTTTCTAGTGACCACTCCAGCCATGGCACAAGCATTGATCATTGAAAAAGTTGTTGAGCTTGCCAATATGGCGGTATCGTTAACCAATAAAATTAATGATATTTTGATCCCTAAGCCTCCTGCTCAATGACCCAGACATAAGATCCCCATTTTCAATATTTCCAACAATCTCGAGATTCCAGCCAACTAGATAATCAACATGCAAACCTGGTTTATATACAACCAGATCCCAATCGATGACAAGTTTCTCTTTGCTAAGCTAAAACTCACAAGCCTTGCTAAGTTGTTGATTGCAGACTGCGCGGAGAATCAGAATCTCATCCCCACTTAAAATGGGTTGGTGGATACTCTTAGCCTCAATTTTATCATTCCAAATACAACTAGGATATGAGCACCAACAGGTTGTGCCAGCATCAAAGCTTCAATAAGCCTACGCAAAATTATATTCTCCCATTTAACCGCTTGTTGATCATATTCATCATCAATGATGCAATACATAAGCTGATCCTTAAGTTCAAGAATGGCCTGTAGGACCATTTATACGATGAGTTGAAGTATTCAAACATCACCATCCTTGATGGTGCGTACAATCACACTCATATGACTAAAGAGAAACTTGCTACCACTCACAAATAATCACAATGTTCCTCCTCTTTCATGTATCAACAAACTGCCAACTCTAACATTTACACATTTGATTATTGCAAGTCCGTCATCTTCTTCAAAATGTTCTTCTTCTTCCAATACCCAGAACTCTAGTATGTTTTGTCGATATTGTAAGAAACACAGGCCTGCTAAGCCTGAATGTTTCAAGCTAACAAAGAAAACTTTGATATATAGTATCTTTATGGGAGGGTTGATGATGCTCCCATAGATATTTCCAATGAAGATATAATCGTTGAAGAGTTAAGCGGCCTCCATAAAGTCATATTGTTCAAACATTCTATTCCTCTAGGTGATCATCACAATTTCTTTGTCATGCCTACACAGCACTCCCATGACTTCTCCATTGCTTGTATCCTCAATAATAGTTTGGAACAAAATTTAATCATGAAGTCCATTGTCAACAAACTTCGCTTACAAACTTAACCTCATCCTTCTACTTATGCACTCTTGTGTAAGGATAGTAGATCATACACCCATAACACTCACCAATGCACATTACACTTTGCCTTTGGTCCTCAAAGTTCATGGATCAAGTCACGTATGACATGACAAATATGGATTGTTGTGGTTTGTCTCTTGGTGAACCCTATCCATACAATAAGAAAGCCTAGTATGATGCATCTAACAATACCCACAAATCACATAAGGATAAAAAAAAGGACCATGTTCGCAGTACAAGCCAGTTAGTGCTCCCAAACCATAAAATTCCTTCAATTAACAACAACGCCCATGCTTTAACTTTCATCCAACATCACTACCTACAACAATGGCCACTTTTCTCTCATCTTGTACTTTCTTCACAATAAGATCTGTGGTTTCAAGTACCATCAGCAATTTCAAAGTTCTCTTGTACACGTCCTATCAAGCAGCATCCTCCAACATTTGCTTCATTTTCTCATGTGTCTCTCTATCAGCCTGCGTTGCCTCAAGACACCACACCAAAAAGACAATTTGGCCACCTCAACACTTCTCAATATTTATCTTATCAATTGTTACAGAGATCTCTCCTTTCTTGAAATCTCACATTTGGTGGCCTCTTCTCTTTGGCTCATGACCCAAATCAAAGTCGTTTACTACCTACAACTTCTCTTCAAGCTCACTTTGCTTCCCTCATCTTGTCGATATCTACGGTTACTTCACCCAATCCACCAGCCACACTCAATTCATCTTTCGATATAGTCAAATTTTCAACATGAAGACTTGCCACACTTGCCATAGCTCTATCACATCATACCCTATCTCTAAACAGGGTGAAATTCCACATCAAGCAAGATGAATTTCTAATCATCACATGCAACAACACCTTCCTTCTCTCTTGCATGCATTGCAAGCTAATGCTTCCATTGCTAGGAGGAATGATACGAAATAGCAGTCTTACCCTTAGGTGAATCTTACTATGTTTGCAATAAAAATGGAAAATATTTTCAGCTATTGTCTAGCCTAGGGAGAATTGAAGAACACAAGCTTATACTTGAGAGGGGGGGTGAACAGTATAAGACCACTTTTTACTTTTCTTTCCAAATCAATATTATGCAATGTATAGATAGCAATATCAACAACAATAATCAAAGCAATGCACAAATCACCACACACAATAGAGACACCAATTTAACGTGGTTCACCCAAATATGGCTACCTCCACGGAGAAAATATTTCTTATAAATTTTCTCAAATAAATTCTCTTGGGAATCCTTTCCCTACAATGTTTATGGACCTCTGTCCAAAGGAGATGTTGATCCCCTAAATCAAGTTCGTGGATCTCTATCCACAGGAGAACTCCTTCTCCTCTGCTCTGGATGGCGATCCTCTAGAAGACTACTGCCTCCACTGCACTGGCTTGTGGATCTCTCTCCACTGAAGACTCTTGTCCCCACTCAGAAGACCTGTCCTCACTGCCCTAGCTGATGGATCTCTATCCACTGGAGACTATTGTCCTCTCTACTCTGTCACCTCCAAAGCTCTGTCTCAAATCTTGCTCAACAAGTCCACTCAGAACTTGCTCAACTCTACTCAACAAGTTCACACAGAACTTGCTCAAATCTGCTCAACAAGTCCACTCAAAACTTGCTCAAATCTGCTCAACAAGTCCACTCAAAACTTGCTCAAATCTGCTCAACAAGTCCACTCAAAACTTGCTCAAATCTGCTCAACAAGTCCACTCAAAACTTGTCCAAATCTGCTCAATAAGTCCACATAGAACTTATCCAAATCTGCTCAATAAGTCCACACAGAACTTAATCAAATCTGTATTGTAAGCTTCTACAAAAAGCTCACACAAAATCAGTCCACAAGTCTCCTCAAAGACTTGCCTCAAATCTGCTTAACAAGTCCACACAGAACTTGTCCAATCTCATAGAAACATAAAGAGAATTGTTAGAGACTCAATATATTATACACTCAATGCTCAATCACTTTCTCAACTCAAATCAGAATATAGAATAGTTTGTTTTATAGAACTTGAACAATCACTTCACACACCCACTTGACTAGGCTCAATCAACTCTACTCAACCAATCACTCAATGAAACACTTCTTTCTCACAAACCCTAGTCCAAGCATATAACCAACAACTCAAAATGTTTCCAACAATGCTCAACAACAAATCTCACATAACAATGATACTCATGTTCTCTTCAAACCCTAGTTCAAGTTCTTTGTACAACAACTCACTTCAACAACAATGCTTATAAAACAATCTTCACATAACAATGATACTCATGATCTTTGCAAAACTCTAACTCAAGTTCTTCACACAACCAATGGCTTCAACAACAATGCTTATCAAACAAGGTTTTAACAACAACTCTTTATTCCAGAAAACCTTGAAGCATTAACTCAAACACTCTCAAAAGGAAACCCTAATCAAGTCCTTTTCACTCCAAACTTATTTTCCAGAAAACCAATCAATCAACTCAACTTATGGAAGAATGTGCTCATACCTTTTTATTGAAGATGAAGGGATCTCATAAATCTGTCACAACCACAAACACTTCTATGCCAAGCTCAAAGAGGTTAGAAGATAAATCTTTCTCACAATATAATGTAAATACTCAATTACACCTTATCACTCCAACTTTCAAAAACAACCATCAATATACATAAAATATTTATCCAATAACACCTTATAAACTCCCAACTAAAATAAACTTAACATCCACCAAAAATAACTCAAACCTCTTTGATTTAAATTAATGGCAAGAGAAACTTTGATAAAAATCAAATCTACTTTCTTTATAATTCCAATGATATAAATCACTCATCAATAACACAACCTCTCATTAACCCTTATTACTCCAAAATAATATAAATCAAAATAATCAACTTTTCACAAACCCTTATAACTCCACAAAAAACCTTAGGCAAATAAAGATTTTAATTATCAAAAATTACCTTTGCCAATGGTGGGTTTCGAACCCTCAATCTCTACCTCCGCGAGCGCTCTAGCCGCGGCTTTGACCGCCGCATGCACTAGACGCACGGTTAAGAGCTTAGACGCTCTTCCTCCTCTTTGTCCTCGGTTGGCATGCAAAACAAGGCACGCACAAAATATTTCCCTTGGCGCTCAAGACACACACCACTCCACGCGAATCGATCGTGGGCTTCTCAACTCCCAACGCCTTCGCAAAACATGCGCTGCCAATGGACCACCGTGTCCTTTGCATTTCAACCAATATGCTCTTTCCCTTATCTCTTTTCACCTGGCGCTAAAGACAAGCAAAATTCTTGTCTTCTTCCTCAACGAATAACAATTGCACGAAAACGTTTCACTATATCGCATGTAAAAACAAATGTCGAGGGGTAAATTTTGAATGCCTCCTTGGCATTAATATATACACAAAATCCCTTTGTTTCTTAGACGTCGGTGCTTCCACTTATTTTATGACGTCGGCGCTCCCACCTTTATAATTTATAAATTATTTAAATTCTAAGGAATTTAAATTTTATAAATTATATTTATAAACTTTAGCTTTAAAAAGATTAAAGCCTTCCTTGGGTTTAAACTTAAACCTTTAACTTGTAAATTATTCTTCCACCGTGGGTCTTTTTAAAACCTTAACTGCCATCTCAATGTGTGAGGAGACTTTTATATCCTCATAATGATTTTAATAAAATCATTTAATCTTCCACCATGGGTTTACCATAAACCCTCATAAAACATTATTTTGCCAACTTTTTCTTCAACTCTTCGCATTGTTCCTGGTGTTGTTGATGGTGTGCTCCATGGTATTAATGACGACTTTTCACCTTGACATCAATGACAACTAACTAAGCTCAAAATGTCCAACAATATATCGTCAATTGTTGGGACTTGACAACTCATGGCACCATTTATAGGATTGTAGAATCTCTCTTAAGTTTGTTGTTAGACCCTCTAAAAGGGACTCCATGTCAATGCAAACGGGATCCAAAATTACCATATCAACAATAAGACAAAAATTCAGTGATACTCTAATGTAGTAGAGACACTTGCAAAAATGAAAAGCTGACCTAGCCATACGAGGGGCAATTCACAGAAGATAGAAATTGAGTAGAGGATCGAGGCTCAAAGGCTACAACATTTCAAATAATGATGGCATACTCATAAAACCATGTCCTCCTATGGCAATAGATACTAGGGTTTCAACACCCTTTGCTTATTGCACGATGCTAGATGGGATTGTTCCTCCTTAACATACGGTATCAACATTCACCCACTTATAATCGAGGAGGTCCAAGCAAACACACATTACTAGTTTATTGTCCTCTTCTATGAGTTTGTTGTACATGGATGGTAGGAGAGTTTTTTGAGGTCGAGCATTATGCCCACCCCAGATTATTCAACTAGGTTCATTCAAGACTAGCCATTCTCCTACGAGCATCATCAAATCCTATGCCATTTTAGGCTGATTGAGGATCATGGTGGCTCCGTTGCAATTTTGCTTTCAATAATCAACTAAAACTGGCCACAATTTTTCACTTGATTTCTTTCTTCATTCACTGCTAATTCTTCACTTTATGGTTGTTTGTACTTATGACACCGCACTACATCATCTATTCTTTACATATTTAAGGTTTGATATTTTTTTGGTCCTAATGTATTGTTGGGATGGTGTATGAAACATTAGTTTCCTTCACTTTATGCTTGTTTATTTACAAGATATATTTTCTTTATTCTAAGGCTACTTTTTCCCTATATTGTGTGATATATTTAACAAATTAACGCTTTTGAGTTCCATTGACCTATTTTGGTCCATTGTTCACGTTAATAGAATTTCTTTCTTTCTAACAAGAAACCTGCAAAAGATGAAAAGGATAAGCTTGAGAAGACACCTGAAAGGGCAAGGACGATCCTAAGGAAGGCAACATATGCTAGGCCTCAACCCAACAAGGACTTCACGAAAATAAAAGGAAAAATCCAATAGGAAATAAAATTGATAAATTTTGCATCATGAAAAAGGGGAAAATGCCATCAAATGGCATTAGTTCAATCGGTTATACTCCTCAACTTTCAAGCAGGAGACCCAAGTTCAAATCTTGCCAAGGGAAACATGCATTATTTCCAAACTGTTGTAATACCACTATGTGGTCATGATGTATGACAGGTGGGACCCGTTTCAATCCCATATAACCAATTTAAAAAAAGAAAAAAGAGAACATGCCCCAAAGAACCATAGTATGTGCTTCACTTATAAATAACTCGCCTAAATAACAGGCCCTATATTTTTCAACCTTGGGCTAGGCTTGTTTTATACTATGTTTTTAATTTACTACCAAAAAAAATAATAAAACAGAAAAATAATAATAGCACACAAATACTCATTTTTTGGTCATGATTCTAATTTTAAATTCATAAATGACACATCACATATGTTAAAAACGTATCCAACGTTATCAAATGGCATGAGCTCAACCAGTTAAATTCCTCACCTTTTTAGGATGAGACCCAGGTTCGAATCTTGCCAGCGATACATGCATAATTGCCAAAATGTTATTGTAATACCAATATGTGGTTAAGATGTAATACGGTGGGGCCATTTCAATCCCATATAACCAATTAATGTAAAAATAACAATAATTATAATTAATAAATAAATAAATAACGTATCCAAGGTTCAAAGCTGAATTGCTGAGAAAGATAAAAAATTTATAAACTAGTTGAATTGACTTTTCATGTCATATTTTTCTTATGTTGTATTAATAGCATGCTTTAACAGTAGTGTCAACAACAATTAATTTCTTAGGCAATGCATTGAGAATGTTGCCAAAAATTGTCATTTCACTGATTAAAGGGTATGTTACAAAAAGAAAATGGAGAGAAAGCACTTTGCACACAAAAATAGGGCATAGCATAATACGCCTATATTGCATAAAAACAACAAAATTGTTTCTTTTTTAATTCTTATGTGGCATATAATCAACCATAGAATATCTCTTTTTTCTTTTTGAAGGACAGAGAAAGATCTGGAACCACACACCTACGCGATTCATTATCTTAAAAATTTTTGAGTATTCATATGAGAAAAAATCAATTTGCCATGGAATCAATGTAAATTAGCTCTATTCTAGTTGCAAAACAGGTAAATTTCCACAATATACACAACGTCTTTGCTATCTACTAAAGCACTAACATTATTAATAAATATCAGCTTCACACAGAAAACAAAAAATGTATGACAGATATTTAACTTGAAGACAGCCTCTTGGAGAACAAAACTTCATAGGTGAGATATGAAAACTTCATTACAACTAAAACAAAGGACATTTTTCAGAGCTCAGCACAAGAAATTAAGCATCTCAGGGTCAAATTAAATGTAAGCTTGCTTGGTCACTTACAGTATTCTCAGACCCTTCTTTGCTCAAAATTCGCTTTCCCACATTTTTAAGTTATTAATTCCTTGTATTTTCTCATTTTTGGCCTTCCACAGAAACTGTTGGATTTGAAATGTGACTTACAACTCTCTCAGTTTCCAAGTGTCATCCAAACATCATAGGCCTCTCAAATCAGACCATCTAGTGCATTTGTTGTTAGTTACAAACATACTGTTGATTGGCATTTATTTTGTTCTAAACAATGTGCAATCAAGTTTAAAAACTCTTTGTTTTTATCCTATCCAATTTCTATTTGAGTGGGAAATGAGGGAAAGAGATTTGTTTATTTTTCCCATACAGAATGAAAATTTACTACAACATGTAGATATGTATGTTTATGTGATTGAATATGCATCTATGTGCATGTCATATGCATGCCTAGATATATGCATCTAGGCTCATTATTGAGCCCTATGGTCAGGTATTTCTGGGGATCATTCGCAGTGACTGTGGGAGTCGAAGAACAAGGAGTTATTTACTCCAAGCATTCTTCTCTTCTTATGACTAGATCCAATCCCCGGCCCTGCGGAAAAATTGATAGAATTTAAAAATATCCCTTTTAGGAAAGGGATATTCGGGAAATCCTATTTATTGTTGATTCCTCCGGACCTCCGAAGAAGAAGCATGAAAAGGCTCGAATGAGAAAGAGAAATAGACCAAATATAAACAGCAGACAGTCCTATTACCTAAATCCTAAAAACAAAATATTGGGATTGGAAAACCTGAAAGGGAACTGAATTAGGAAGCAGCAAGTCAAGTTTTCGAGCAATCCAATATTCTGTGACCAAGCTGAGGCCAAAATACCATCTCAGGCCCTGCACAGTTTTTGCCAGTACTTGGTGGATCATACAATGGACTTTTGAGCTGAAATTGATTGGGGATATTGTCCTCCATGTCATCAGCCTGCTTCTCAAATTCCATTGCAGTGGGACTCCACATGAATAAGCAATAGCTGAAAGACAATGAATCCTTGCCTATGACAGTTCGTTGGGTGTCATTATGATTTGGCTGTTCCTTGACCGTTCTTACCTCTGTTAATCATCATCAACACCTTCCAAAAAGCGTTCAAATTCAGTTTTTGATTTTCCCAAAAATATAGGTTACATAATCCATTTCAGATCACACCTCCCCAATGGAAAGGCAAACAGAATTTGGATATACCAGAATTGGATAAAGCAGACGATAAAACAGGGGATAAAAGTGATGATGAAAGCGAAATAAATCAATCCAATGAAAGTGAAACACATATAAAATCCAATGGTAGACTTTTCATCCCTCAATAGCTTTTAAACGAATAACAGTTGCATAATCTGTATCTATTTTTATCATGTCTTACTTCTTTCTGGAAGTTTCCATCCTATTGTGCCTTTTCAAATTGGGTATTTCATAATTAATTCAACCATTCAAGCTTGCACCTGCTCAGATGAGGTCCATATAACATGACTTGCTATTATGCTCTTTGTTGTCTTGGCTCTTTCCAATTTTAATTCTGATAGCCTCATACTTGGTTCATTTTTCCAAGGTTTACTAACACCTTTGTTGTGCATATATCCTCTTTCAATGGTTTTAAAACTGTGTGTGTCTTAATCCTTTTTTCTTTCTTTATAAGATTAAAGAGTGGCCTTTGGCCACCATTTGTTCTCTACAGCCCCATTTTGGCTCTAGCTTATGTCCTTGTGACCACAGCTCTGGCTTTACGGCTTTAGCTTGAGTCATTGTGAAAGAAGCTCTACCTCCATGGCTAACCTCCTACTGACATAACTCCAGTTCTAGCTTGCTAGGAGTAACTCCTCTTCTAGTGCTTAAAGGTTTAGTTCCAAGTCTTACTATTTTTTGTTATTGGTCATATAGGATTGAAGCGGGCCCCATCCATATTACATCATTACCATATCGTGGTATTATAACAACTTAACTATCATGCACGTATCTTTTGGCAAGATTCGAACCTGGGTCTCCTTAGAAGTTGAGGAATTGAACTGATTAAGCTAATGCAATTTGATAAGTTCCAAGTCTTACTATTGAATTTCCTTCAATTCTTCATCTTTTTTGCAGCTTTTCTCTCATTTCTGCTTTTCCCATGTCTCTAGCTATGCAACGGTCAAGAACTACAATGTCTTCAGAGAAAGAAACACAAAAATAGTTAGTTGTTAATCACTCAACCTTTCAATATTCCATGCTCTCATTTAATCACGTCATCAAGCATATGCTACGTTTCTTCATGAAGATGAAAAAAGAGCAGCCCTTTGGATGCTTCATTAACTAAACTATCCCTTTGTGATCAATCCCTTAATTGCATTGCCTCATATCTGATCCTTGTCCCATGGCTGCATTCTTATATCGCAACCAACAAATTGCTCATATTTTCCCTACACAATGCTTCAAAATCATAATGTGCTACTCCTTTTTCATCTCTGGAAGAATACTATTGAAATTGTCAACCAGGATGTCATTAACAGGATAAAGACAACATGCAAACAAAAATAAATATTGTCAAGGTCATAGAGAATCTTCAAGGATGCGAAGAACCCCCAACACAAATGCAATTACATTTTTGTCTTGTCAATTGCCAAAGATGGAGATCATCTCATCAAATAGATTAATCTTGATGTCTAAGTAGAAGTGTACCATTCAAACACAACTACTGGGCTAGTAATCATATTCATTATTCTAAGTTCCAACTACCAATCACTGAAGATTGTGACTACTAATGTGTGGCTGATAGGGATAGCTCTCATGCTCAATTATATAACATTAATATTCTAGCAAGCTTTGTAATGTTTATTTGGGTAAATCACGTGTGCCAATCACATTAATATGGGTCCGAGCAATTTCTAGCCGGATCAAGTACCCATTTCCAACCATACATGCCTGTTCTGGCCTTACAGCAATGGGTCAAACAATCCTGCTTTGCGCCAACAACATCAAAAGCTTCAACCACCACTATGGGTCTTAAAGTCAACTGCCTTTATAGGTATTGTCGCAACAATGCATCACCATTGAGTATCCCTATAATTGCTATTCCATTTCACTGGAATACATGGGTAACCAACTTCTGCAATCTCTAAGTGCACTAGGAAATGGCACCGAATAAAAGATTTTCTTTTATTTACATATGCATCTTGAAAATGTTTGCTCCCCTGCCATGCGATATTTCTTTGATTTTTCACTATATAGCCAATGAACATGTGCTTCAAACAAATATATGCTCATGAGAATATTTAAGGAATTGTACACGTATTAAACATCAAACACCTTCAACTTTTTCTTTGGTCAATTGCATGACCTGGCAAATAGTTTGAAAAGTTGGCCTCAAAGAAAAGTAAAAATTAACTTTTTGCTTATAAAATCACCTTGCTTTTCTAAAATATAAGAATGAGAACCAATAAATATGGTCATCTTGAAGAGATATATCATAAAACATTCCACTTCTAAATTTCCACTAATCCTTAACAACTGGGCATTAATGAAAGCATGTTTCATAGTAACTGCCTGAATGTGATAGATTCACCACAAATAAGATTGAGATACCTTGATCTTATGAAACAGATCCACAAGAAAAGGGAAATTCAAATTATATTAAGGCATGAATTTTCTTCCACAGATCTTTCCACCTCCTGGATCTTAGTGGATTTGAATTGATTTATGCTGCTCCTCTCTTGTGCGTAATTTCTCATGCTTTGTCACACCTACAAACCAGCAATTTCACTCACATAGGCCAGTATCACATTTGTTCTAATACCAAATTAAAATTGTAAACCAGGATTTTTTATTTTTTTTTTAAGCGAAAAACCCCTTGCGGGGCCGCCTTGGTCTGAGAGACCACGAACAGGGGGTTCTACACCGTCAAAGTCACCCGGGAGTCGTGCCCGGCCCTGCCCGCACCAACATTATCAATTGGATTTTGGGTACCCAATTCAACTTTTTGGTAGGGTGAAGATTCGAACCTGGGACCTCCCTTGGAGGATTGCCCTCTCCTCTCCAACTCACCTACAACACCTGGGTTTAAACCAGGATCTCATACACAGAATAATGACAACATTTGAACAAGAGTAAAGATTATCAAGGTGACAACGCACCTTCAAGGATGCCAAGCATCCCAATTACATACGCAACTACATATTTGTCTTATTGACTTACAATAAGGGAAATTGCCTCCTTAAATAGATTTCTCACCACATCACAGTTAAAATGTTTCATTCAAACACAACTACTTGGCTATTAATCACTTTCACTATTCCAATTGCCAACCACTGAGATCTGCACCTATTTCTCACCTACCTTGGCAGTTGTTAACAATGCTGACAGCTGTCTCTCTCAATCAGAAAACACTAATATTACAACAGCAGCTCTCTCTATAGGGTTTCTTCACACATCGAACATATAACCTTATGGATGTGGGCCCTTAACCAAGAGACCAAAGCATCCTCTCATGTCCTCTCCTTTGGAATAAATAACAAGTTTCCGACTTAACTTTGCTCATCTTCTTGATTGTGGTTCACATTGCATACTTTTTGATGCAAAAATTTTGAGAGCATTTACCTTGGCATTTTCAGATAGGAGTTTTAGGGGGAAAAAACAACTCCTTATAGTCCCTAAATTCTTCTTGAGCTGCTCCACCCTCTATACTCAAATCTTTGGGTCTTTTTCTATGATGCCTTTCCCAAGATGATTCCCTTGTTGACTGAGTTGCATACACCTCACAACATCATAGCACAAGACATATGCTCAGCCACCAATATGAACTGAATCCAGACACCCTTGTGATACATTATCTCAAATTCTTTGAGCGTTCATAACACCCCAAATTAATTCACTACAAAATCTATGCAAATTAGCTATATTCTCCCTTCAAAGGTAGGTAATTTTCAAAGCATACACAACATTCATGCTACCAACAGAAGCACAGACATCATATGAACAAGTGTGCCAACCATCACAAAAATGTGTATGACTTAAGTATTTAACATCAAGAATCCTTCTTGCTGAACAAAACTCAACATGTGACAATAAAAGCTTTGTCCAAGAAATGACTTGATCTTTAGATTGGGCGTAAAATATCTTTTGTAGATATTGCATACATGTGATGGTTATCTTTTATTGCATGTCACTTATTTTATTGTTTCCGTTCAGAAGTAAATATTGAGGCTTCTACTAACAATCCTGACATAATAAAAATACGTAGGAAGTTCAGACCAAAATGGGAACAATCCCCCATATGTCAATCCATAACCATATATCTTTCATTTTCATTAAACTCTAACTGGACACATAATCAAAACCAAACATAAGTCCTATTTCTTGCTTGAACAGGACAAAATCCATACATTATTAAAATGGAAACTTGGACAAAAATGGCAGGGAGATCCTTAATTGATTGTGCTAGAAACTGCAGAATCCTAGATTATATACCAAACGACATTAAATACAAGGCCAAATCCCAACTGATAGCAAAAACTTTAAACATAAACCAGAAAGCATAGACATGAGATAAAAAGGTTTGGAACTGATCATGAGTCTTCATCTGAAGCAATTTCAATCTTCTCTCTAAACCTATAGTCTTCACTGCAAGGAAGATGAATTTTGACAGTTCATGAGTAACTGCATTCCAGACACGAACAGCTTCACCTTCTTGAAAAGTCCAGAAATTAACAACATAATATCAGTATCCATATCCTTGATTAAGTTAAACCATGCTTTTCTACTCTAATTTCCAAAACTATCTCCTGTGTCACTTTCTAAACATTGCATTTTATCCTTGTAGTACTAGAGTATGGTATAACCTTCTTGGCATTTGCCACAATACCGGCCTCCCCATGACCTTGCTTTCGATTACCAGACAGAATAGTGTTCCACAGCCCATAATGTTTGGATTCCTCTTTAACCCGTTGCAGAAAATAATTTTGGTACTCCTTTTTTAGATTATTAGTGCTCCGGCTACTATTCTTTTTAATTAATGGGTAATCATAAAAATTCACAATTGCAATTATCTTTGATAAGTTCATTGACTTTTATTTACTGTAGAGGAATGCTAATGTGTGTCTCTTGAAATCTAAATCCATTAAAATCGTCAATTGTTTTGGTCGGTGGAGAGGTTTATTGTGTTGTCTTCATTGTATATACATATTATAGTTATGGTTGTACTTGGCAAGGAAGCAAATATTAAGAATAAAGCTTGCATCATAACGTGTTCTTTAGACTTCTCCTTGATGTCTCATTACTTGACTCTTCATTGGTTTAGACAGTTAGGTTATTTATACCAAAGGATGATAAATAGTTAAAGAGAACTCAAAGAAAGTAGAGAACAAGGAACTTCCACAAATGAGATTTCCAACGGAAAGGTAACCTATCAAGTTTCCAAATCAAAGGACCTAGCCCATCCATAGTAAGAAATACAATAGCACTTTATTTTGTGTTACATAAGTGAACTATATCACATGAAACTACTTTATGTTAGATATGGAATAATAACCGTAACTGCATATAACGTATCCCTCACTCCATTAAACACTTTGGTATACTATATGCAGTTTATCCAATTTATCAGGTTTGTTTTTCATCAATCATATATTCATCAATTTCAGCATTACCTCAAAGCAGAGTTGATCTCCTTTTTCAGGTCTTTGGCCATAGGAAGTCGTCCTTTAAGTACAGCCTTTATCTTATCCTTGTTATCATCGATTCTACAGTATATACAGAGCAACAAAATATCATTAATTATGGACAGCTTCAAAATTCCAATGACTAGTAAAAAGTAACACATTCAACAGTAACAAGGCTCATAAAGATAACCAGACATCTTAGTCAATTTTCTCTTAAAGCCCTCCAACTCCTCCTTTTTAAGACCTAATTTGATTCTATCCTCAGATTCACTAGCCATGCCATCCTTTTCACGCTGGACAGCCTTTATTTTTTGCTCCAAGGTATATCTTTCAATTGTTCTCTGTTGTATATTAGATTCAAAATCTCTCTCATCAAGCTGACTTGTTCTCTTCTGAACATCCTCTTCCTGAAAATTTGCACCAAAGAACAAGTTCATGTGCACAAAAGGTCAACCTTGACTATCCAAAAAATTCAGTGATGAGATAAACTTCATTAAACTTTGACATGATACTACCAGCAGCCTTTCTTTTTCATCAATACGAGCCAAATCGGCATCTGATTGTCTTGGGTTTTCCAAATCTTGGTCAATCTCCTTAAGACGAATTCCAATCTCCTCCTACAGAAGTATAAAGATAACAAAAAGGTTATCAATTTGTCAGTTTTGAGTACACATAGCATATAAATGGAGAAATTCAAACTTAGTTCAAACCTTCTTTTGTTGTTTTGCGAGTTTTTGGCCTTCAAGTTCACTGCATCGTTTGCTGATAGATTCAAAACTTTTCCATAAGCTTTTGATTTCCATGTCATTAGACTCCTGCATCAGAGTTGCTTTCGTAATGCTGTACCATTTAAAAATCAAAGGTAGATAAAATACATAAAGATCATGAATTAACCTCATAAAAGCTAAAATAACCATACCTTCTTAGCTGCACCATCCTTCTGAAGCTCTTTCAGACGTAATTTAGCTCGATTGGTAAGATTATATGCCACTTCATTGCTGAGGGGTAGATTATCTACCGTACCTAAATTGTGTTTTATAAACATACTCTGGAGATACTTGTCTCGCTCGCGTCTCAATGATAAATGAGCCTACAATAAAACAAGTCTGATTAGGAAGACCAAAGAGAAAGGTAGCACCACATAAATTTCTTCTACAACATTCAAACCAAGCAAAGGAAATACATCTGCTTCAGCCTGTAGCTTGCCCATGTCTCGAAATGTATCATTGATTGTCTTAGTAAGAACTGCACTTTCTGTTGATGTATCGTTGATCTCTCTCTCCAACTTGCTCATTTTTGACTTCAAATGGGTGATTCTCTCTTCAAACTTTGCTTGCCATTCCCTGAGCTCCTCATCAGTATCTAAAGTTTCAAACATCAGAAAATAGACACTGAGAAAATGCAACCAAAAAATTGTTTCAAACTTCCATGTCCTTGGCCATAGAAAAACAAAGACAGAACAGAAGAAAAAGGATGGAATTCTGTTTGAACGCTGCCCTTCCCAAAAGAAATACCTTCATTTTCCTCAGCAAGTGCTGCATATTGTGTCTGTTGAAGCTTGAAAAGGGTGCTCCTTTTCGTGTCTTTCATTCGAACTTCATCTTGCAGTTTCCTTAACTCCTTGAGAGTTGTTTCTAGCTGGTCAATTTTAGTCTGTACATTCTGAATGTTCTTCTCTAACTCCTGGATTTGAATTTTTACACAGGCAACTTTTTCTTGGTCCTGTTCTATGTTTTCACGGAGCTGCAAATATGATGATGATCAATTACCAACACTGTGGCATGCATTTTATTAGCTAAATGAAAGCTAAAAAGGATAAAGTATAAACTACAAGTTATTATCAGCACATATATCCACTATGGCATCAACTTTTATGCAGCATACAAGCTAAATGAGTCCACTGGCCACAAATTTCCAACAAATTTGAAATTTTGCCCTTAGTGAAATTCCAATCCAGCAGAAATGAGTGTCATTAATAAATAAATACCTTATATGCTGCATCTTTCAGAGTTTGTAGATTCTCCAGTTTTAGCTTGTACATCTTGATCTCCTGAGCTTGGTCTTTGTGAAGTTTCTTTATCACCTCCAAGGCCTTTGTGTATCTGACAAAAAGAGGGAGTTCATCAAACAATATATAGTGAAAAGAACTAAGAGAGACACAATCATGCATAAAGACAAAATGATCTGGAACTTAAACTTTTAAGGCTAATCATGCATAAAGACAAAATGACCTTACACTTTACCGTACTCAGAGGTAAAACCACCCAAGCTAAGAGGAGAGAATTTACTTGTAAAAACAGCAAAGGACTAAGGAGCACTAACTAACCTCAAAAAGTTGAAACTAACTCAAACGAAATAAAAATTGCAAGCATTTGCGAAGAGAAGGAAATAATGAATGACAAATAACTTTCATAATAATTGATTAAATAAACATAGTATCATTTTAAATAAACATTGTATAATCCATAGCTTTTTGCAAAATATAAACATTGCAAACTATCTGACCGAATATAATAAAACGTATAATTAGAGTAAATGATACAAGTAATGGTCACAACAGTTGAAAAAAGAGTGAAACAAATATCAACACACTCGTGATCATAATCTCATAACCTTTTACAGTAAATTGGTTTTTCAATAAAGGGAGATTCATCATAAGGGGGTGGTAAACCTAGACTTGCTAACAATCCGGGCCTTTAAATCCCAAAGCATGTAAAGCGTCCAAAGAGGGGCCCAAATGACCCACTACAGCTAGAAGCACCCCACAAGCACATCCCATTGGAAAACATTGCAAGTCCTATGTATCAGAAGAAATATCAAAATAGTACTACATGGGTCTATTTCAAATTTTCAACATACCTTTACGGTTTACTTGCAAGGCATCATTACAAATGAGTCAAATCCACAGAGATCAGCAATCTTCTCCATCCACCATTTCTTCTTTTCCCGCTTTTGTATGGCACCCATTATGTCGACCATATTACTAAATGTTTCAATCAAAGAAATGGTTAAACATGTAATGTACTTTGGCCCATTTAAATTTGTTATCCTGTCTGGATCAACTATGGTTACATTCAGGCAGTTGTGTACAGAAAATGCACCTATCCTCACTCAATATGCATATCATCATTGATTAGTATTAACAGAGCTCTATGTATTGATACAGAGGCAGATATTATTTGGAGACATTGTATATTGTATATGAACATAATGAAAGCATTTTTTGTAAGGACCCCAATGTAGCCACATTGGCTATCTTTATTTGTTGGCTTAGGCCCTTAGGGTAGGATACTCGGCCCTTGAGTATTAAGGTATGGTTATGTTATTTTAATTAACAATAATTAGGAGAATGTGACATAGTTGGGTATCATTGATTCATTTAACTTCCATTGCCTCTGGTGTACATAAGAGACTTTGCCCTCTCTAAGTGGCTAGGAGATTTTGCCCTCTTTGAGTGGCTTGGATTATTTCTAAGGCCTATAATCTGGATTTATGATACTTTATTAAATTTAGTGTTCTGGAATCTGATTTTACTGCAAATTGATATACCACTTTTATATGGCAAAGACCCTGATGAATGGATTTTCAAAAAGAATTGCCTAATACACTTGCACAAAGTTAATAAATAGGGCAGGGTAACTCTCGCTGCGTCTAAGTTGGGTGCCCATGCTCATCAATGGCTTCTTTAGGAACTACGGCATCGAGGCTATCATCTTTCCTGCATAGAATTTAAGATGTTCCTAATGAAGTTCGATAAAGGTCCCTCTAGATGTTATGTGGTCAGGTCGCTGCAGACAAAGCAAACAGGAATTGTGGATGAGTACTGCGCAAAAATCACGAGCCTCCTCACATACACATCATTTGGATCCTATAGTGGTGGTTTAGCATTCAGGTACAGGATCAAGGATGAAAAACGGCAAGGATTAGATTTGCACAATCCATACACCCTCTGCAATGCTGAGCGTGTCACCTGAGCAGCTTTAAAGAAGCTCTAGTAGCCTAGATTCAAGTCACAACATGATCTCGATCCCCGCAGGAATTACTTCAATAATCACAATGAGGATCACCCACAAGGTTACTTCTGTTTCAAATATTGATCAAGACACCCTTGGGATCAAGCATGTGAGAAATGGTCGAACTTCCACATGGAAGCTAAGGATGAAGATACCAAAGATGAGGAGATCCCCACATCATCACATCAAGAGGAACCAGCAGAACCTGGCAAGCTTGAACAAGGTATGGGTACTATGGCTCTCTTTACATTTTCCCTAATGGCGATGCAAGCCTATCACACTATCAGGGTATAGGGCTTTCATAAAAAGACAGCTTTTGATTGATCCAGGCAAAACTCACAATTTCATTAGTCATAATACAGTCAAAACATTGGACTTGTATATCAACAATACTGACAAAGACAAATTCAATGTTCTAATTGCCAATGGTGATAATGCTCAATGTGTCGATCGCATTGCCAATGTCCACATTCAGATGGACACCTAGACTTGGATTGGCAGCCTATATGTGATGGATTTGGGTTGTGTCGATGTTATCCTTGGAGCTCAATAGTTGTCTCAATTAGGGGATGTTACTTTGAACCTGTAGCAACTATATGTACAGCAGACAGCAAATGGCAAGGTCATTTGTCTTCAGGGTTTGCAACCTCCACCAGCCAAGGTCGTCAACTCCCACCAAATGAAAAAAAAAAAATTATTGAAGGGCAGCGAGGGTATCTTCGTCTAGATTTGTTGTATGGAAATCATGGTCACTGAGCAGTCACCTCCTATTCTTCCTTCTACAATGTAGTCTCTCCACGACAAATATGCTTATATCTTCGAATAACCCAAGGGTCTTCCTCCCAATTGGGCACATGATCATGCTATTCACCTTATTCTAGGAAGTCTTTTTTTTTTTTTTGAAGAGATAGGGGAATCGGCAACAGTCTCTGTCATCATGGGTTTCTCAAATCCTTCAATAAGGTTAAACAGTATTTTTCTTGGAAAGGAATGAAAGCTAATATCATATAGTTCATGACAGAATGTGAGGTGTGCAAGAGGAATAAGAGCGAAACAGTTAAGTCTTTGAGATTGTTGCAACCCCTTCTTATGTCTTCCATGGATTTCATTGAAGATCTTCCTAAGTCAGAGGGCAAAACAGTGATTTTTGTGGTGGTGGATCACCTCTCCAAGTATGCCCATTTTTGTGCCTTGTAGCACCCATTCATAGCCAACAAGATGGCCAAGGTATTCCTTGACTCTATTTTCAAACCATATGGTAGGCCCAGGTCTATTGTCTATGATGGTGATCTTATTTTCACTAAAAACTTTTGGAAGGAGTAGTTTACTCTCAATGGCACTCAACTTAATATGAGCTCTTCCTATCATCCTTAGTCCCATGGCCAAATAGAAATTGTGAACAAGTGCCTAAGTGCGTATCTAAGATGCTTTGCCCAAGATAAGAGGTATCAGTGGGTTAAATGGCTTCCGTTAGCAAAATGGTGGTACAGTACTTCTTATCATAGTTCCACTAAGATACCCCTATTTGAGGCACTATCTGGGCAGAAACCCCTATCTTTGCAAGATTATCTTTCAAGATATTCCCATGTCGCTCAAGTGGATGATTTCCTCTAGCAGCATCAAATTGTTCTTCGGCTCCTCAAGGACAACCTATGTCAGGCCCAAAATTGTATGAAGCAACAACAGGATTTACACCGCTCAAAACGACATTTTGAGGTGGGTCATATGGCCTTTCTGCAGCTTCAGACATATACTTTCTCTAAAGACAAAATCCAGCCAAAATATTGCACCCAGTTTCTATGGTCCATGCAAGGTGTTTCATTGGATAAGAGATGTGCAATATCAATTGGAGCTTCCTCCTACATCCAAAATACACCCTGTTTTTCATGTTTCTTGGCTTAAATGGATATTTGGTCAGAAGGTGCAGTCCCAAATGGAGCTTCCGAAGTTGATGATGAAGGACGGATTCAGCTGATGTAGGGAGTGGTTTTCTAGTCGAGGACCTATAATCTGCGGTCTCCCCAGGAGCAAGAGCTACTCATCAAGTGGCAGATCTTCTTGAAGAATATACGACGTGGGAACCAACGACCATCCTCCAAAAATTTCCAGCTTTGAGGACAAAGCTTTTTGATGGGGGGTCCTTGTAACGACCCCAATGTAGCCATGTTGACTATCTTTATTTGTTGGCTCGGGCCCTTTGGGTAGAATAGTCATCCCTTGAGCATTATGGCTAGGTTATATTATTTTGATTAACTATAAATGAGAGAGAATGTGATGTAGTTGGGTAACATTCACTCGTCTGAATTCTATCACCTCTGGTGCGCATAAGAGACTTTACCCTCTCTAAGTAGCTAGGAGCCTTTGCCCTCTCTGAGTGGCTTGGATTGTTTCCAAGACTTGATATCTCGATCTGTGATACTTAAGTAAATTTTGTGGTCTAGAATCTGATTTGTTGCAAATATTCTGGTGTATGCTGTTTCTGTTGCTATTATTCTAAAACTTATTGCAATTGCTGATTTTGGAAGTTGTTTGTTACATTTTTGGTCTCTTCTACAAGTGCATGATATATAATATTTTATAACCACTAGCTACCATGTATATAAAAATAAATTATGCATGTTAGATGAGAATTTGGATGTGTATTAAGTAATTATACAGTAGAGTTGGTTGTGCTTTTAACCATCTACATTTCTGTTGACAATGTCATTTGTCCTTGCAGTCATTATCTAACTTCATAGAAATAAAAGACGGTGAAAACTTAAAAATGATTTCTTGTGAAGCTGAAACATCAGTAATCATCCAGACATTAAATCTGACTCAGAAATCAGGAAATGATGGAGACAATATGCAGAGGATTGAAACTGTATACAATCAACAAATACATCAGGAGTAGCTACTTCTTGGAAGCCAATAAAATTTGCTCTCAAATCACTGCAAAAGGGTTTTTTTCATATGAATTCAATACCATGATTTGCATAATATTGGTAAATCTAAATCCAAACTAGACCAAAAACATTTAGACCCTAAAGGCTTATGTCAGACTAGTTCTGAGGAATGCATCAAAATTGCCCATTTTGGGAGAACATAATGATAGCATGTTTGAAATAGAAAACAAGTTGGCGAACAACAAATTCACAGAACTCTGGTGAAATGATGGAGAAAATTGCCCTAACACACTTGGCCAGAATCCAGACACAAACAAATGATAGTTTTATTTTGCTGATTGTGTTCCTAATCTTTTGATGAATTTCTCCCTCTCATGGCAAACCTTTTTAAATTGCACTTGTGAACATCTATTAGGGTTTAACCCTTTCTGGTTTAAGCCTTCCAATTCTTGTATTTTATTTTAGTTGCCTTCGTCTTTGTGGTTTGTTGTTTTTCTGTTCCTAGGGCTCTCCTAACCCTCGTACATTCTATTTGGCATGCAATACTTTTGTATCAATTAACATATTTAGGTCATTTGTGGACATTAATAACATTTCATTTTTCATGGATTTGTAATCCTCCCAAGAGATACTTGTGTGATACAGCATTACACAAGGCCCACATCCCCAAGGATCTGTGAGACATCCCCTATGGTTCATGTGTCCTCAAAGTGCAGGGCTGTCCCAGACATCCCCAAAGGACAAGAAATGAAAAGGTGCCATCCAAAGGATGTTGTTCCTTGGATGGGAAAAACTGGGAAAAAAAAAGGAGAAATCTCCCCAGCATCCCTCACACAAAAAAGACACCCCGATGTCGTTGAACCATCAGGAACATGTGGGCATCCATTCCTTGCATGAAAACATCTAAGATAGGGAACATAAAGGAGAAATCTCCTAAGAATCCCAGAGAGAGACACACACAAATATCCTTTATCCATCACGAGACATATGAGAATCCTCAACACTCCAAATAGAAAACCCTAAAACATGAAATATAACTCTAAAACACATGTCCCGACAGGGACACCACAATGGTAAAAGGCATTGGGTTCTCCTAGCGGAGATCCAAGTTCAATTCATGGGGAGGGTAGCCCCCGATGTGCCCTAGCTTTTCAACCTATTCCAAAAAAAAAACTACACACTCATATCTCTTTTTCATTTTCAGCTAGAGCAAGGAAGAGGCAGCCACCTATGGAATCCATTTTCATCCAAATCCAGCCATAGGAAACAATTTTCAGCAGAAAATGTTGTAAAAGAAAGCCATTTTGCAGCATGGAAGCCATTAATAACTTTTTTCAGATGCTTAGTTAGTGGAAACCACTCGAAAACAGTTTTTAGTTGTCTTAAATTTCTTTCATTGAAGTTAGTAGTTAAGTGATGCAGAAGCATCCTAGGGATGTTGCAATCGACATCACTCAAAAAAAAAAGTTGCGATCATGCAGGTAGGCATTTTTAGAAATAGTTATCAGACTGGGAGGAGGGGGGGCAAGAGAAATGCACGTAGAGAAAAAAAAAATTAAATCTTCTTGGGCATTAAAATAAGTGTTTTCTTTATGCCTGTAGAGAATTTAAATAAATAAACAAATACATTGTTTTGTTGAGCATTAACAAAAGTAAATATAGAAGTAGCAAGCTTTTAAATACAGTGTAATGTAATTGCATTGGGGGCAGTATGAAGAATGAATAATAAGTTCGGTTGTTTGTTTTTCAGGTTGTTGAAAATTTGAAGAATAAAACAAAATTCAGTTTTCTCTTCCAAATTATTGAGCACATCAGTTTGGAGTTTGGTTGTTTTCTTTGGTCCTATGTTGTTTGCTATAACAGTTTATTAACTGCATCAATTTGGTATCAGAGAGAGTTGAACCTGAGAGGACAAGAAAAGAAAATCACCTACATAAGATTGCCGCAAAAGGAACAACAGTAGGTGAACTTGTCAAGTGAGAATATGCCTCCATGGAGAAGTGTAAATGTTGGTGCCAAAGGAGGAGCCAATGCTGCCAATATGGCAGGTAGAACAGATGAGATGGTGTGTTTAACAAGGGCTATGTAAACCAGGTTAGAAGCAATGGAAGAAGATAGAATAAGGGGTTTCACACCAAGAGGAGATGTCAGTGATGAAGAAGAAACAGAAGGTGAAGGGAATGCATCAACCTAAAGGGTTGAAGAAGAGTTGGATGCAAATGAGGATAGATTTATCAGGCCATTTCAAAGCTTGGAAAGGTACTAATATGGAAGTTCCAAGCTAGTCTAGCATGCTAAATCTGGATGAGTTTATCCATTGGATCACAGAGATGGAACAGTATTTTGAATTTGATGAAATAGAAGATCCCAAGAAAGTGAAGATTTCACAAAACCAAGTTGAAAGTACATGCTGCCTTGTGGTGGAAAGAAGTGCAGATTGAGTGAAATAGGAAGAACAAAAACAAGATCACAAGATAGGATAGGATGCTTGCTATGTTGAAAGGCAAATCCCTTCCCACTGATTACCAAATCAACCTATTGAAAAAGCTTCAGAGGTTGATGCAGAGAAAGAGAAAGAATTTGAGTGTAAAACACTACATAGAGGAGTTTTATATGATCACCGTTCAAGCTGGACACAGTGAAGTGGACCAAGAAAAGGTGGCAAGGTATGTAAATGGACTGCAGCTGAACATTCAAGACAAGATCAACATGGTCAAATTGCACACAACAGAGGAAGCCTACCAAAATGCTTTGAAAGCAAAGGAAAAGTTGTCTCGAAAACAAAAGAACTCAAGAGGTAGAGGAAGATTTGGTAGAGAAGGAACCAGAAAGGCATTGAAAGAGGACAAACTTGGCAAGGAGGTGAATCAAGTTCCTCAAAAACCCAAAATCATCCATCTAGCAGAGGAAATTTCAATAAAGGAAGTTGAAGATCATTTGGTGGTAGTTGCTTCTGATGTGGTCAAGCTAGTCATAGTGCCCTTGAATGTCCTCAATCTCGTACATATAACAACAAAAAAAAGGAATCAAGCAAACATACAAGTGGTGCATGGTGAAGAAGAGTCAGTGGTATCACCAGTTCAGATGGAAGAGCCTAAGCAAGGAGAGAACCTCATGTTGAGGAAGATTTTATTGACCCCAAAGAAAAAGAAGACCAAAGCAAAACAAAACCTATTTCAAACCATTTGAAAGTAACGAAGCAAGTTCTGCAAAGTGATCATAGATAGTGGTAGCACTAATAATTTGATGTCAAGTGAAATGGTAAAGAAACTTGGACAAAAAAACAGTAATGCATCCCAATCTTTATAAGGTGTCATGAATTCATAAGGGTTCATCAATTGGTAGTGAATAAGCGATGTCTAGTAAATTTTCAGATTGGATCTTATAAGGATGAAATTTGGTGTGATGTAATGCCCATGGATGTTTGTCATGGCTTGGTGGGAAGACCATAGCAATATGATAGAAGGCCATTCATGATGGAAAAACATATACAATAACGATTGAGAAGAGTGGTAAGCACCTTTAGTCCTTTGAAGGAAAAAGAAGATAGAGCAAGCCAAACGAACAAAGTTCTTTTAGTGATAGGAAAAGAGTTCTCGAGGATAGGAAAGAAAGTAGTAGAATGTTATGCCATTATTTCCAAATCAATGATGATTAGGACAGCAGAGAAGGCAAGCATACCACAAGAAGTGATTCAGTTGCTTGAAGAGTATGAGAAGATCATTTCCAATGATCTTCTAAAGGGTTTACCACCAATGTCGAGTATTAGTCACCACATAGATTTGATACCAGGATCGAGTCTTCCAAACAAGGCAGCGTATAAGTTGACTCCCACAGAGAATAAGGAGGTAAATCAGCAAGTGGAAGAGCTGTTAGACAAAGGACTAATCAGAAAGAGCTTACGTCCTTGTGTTGTACCAGCACTGTTAACACTCAAAAAAGGCGGTGAATGAAGGATGTGCTCTGATCCTGGAGCCATCAACAGAATTACTATCAAGTACCGTTTTACATTACTTAGCATGGATGATCTCATGGATTGTCTGCGTAGAGCCATGTGTTCTCCAAGAAAGATTTGAAGAGAGAATATCATCAAATTAGGATCCAAGAAGGTGACAAATGGAAGACTATTTTTAAGACAAAGGAAGGGTTGTATGAATGGTTAGTAATGCCTTTTGGGATTAGCAATGCACCAAGCACCTTCATATGACATACAAACAAGCCATTGAAACCATTCTTAGGTAAGTTTGTTATTGTGTACCTTGATGATATTCTTATATTCAATAAAACAAAGGAGGAACATATGTTGCATTTGAGACAAGTACTAAAGAAGTTAAAAGAAGAGAAGTTACTTGTCAATTTGAAAAAGTGTAGTTTTATTGAAAAGGAATTAATTTATTTGTGTTTTTGAGATCTCACAGTGAATTAAAGACAGACCCAAAAAAAGTAAAAGCCAGAAGAGAGTGGCCTACTCCAAAATGCACTTTTGATGTGAGAAGTTTTGGCAAGCTTCTATAGGAAGGTCATTCGAAATTTCAGTAGGATATGTGCACCAATCACAAAAACCATTAAGGAGAGACAAGAAAGAGTTTGTATGGACAGCCACAGCACAAAGAGGCTTTAAGCTACTAAAAAAGCTGCTAATATTTCCATTGTCAGATTTCAACAGTGTTCCAAGTTGATTGTGATGCCAGTGGGAACACAATAGGTTCTATTCTAAGTCATGAGGACAGACCTATAGCATATTTCAATGGGAATCTCAATGATGCTATTAGGAAATACACTGTCTATAAGCAAGAGTTCTATAGCATAATACAAGCTCTCAAAAAGTGGAGACATTATAGCTACCCAGGGAGTTTGTCTTGTACACCTATCATCAAGCCTTGTTGTATACCAAGTGTCTATAACCAAGTTAAATTGGCATCATAGGAAGCGGATAGAGTATTTAAAATGTTATTCATTTGTGCTTAAGCATAGAAGCGGCAAGTCTAACAAAGTAGCTGATGCATTAAGCCAATGAGTTCTTTTATTGAATGAGATGCGAGTTGGCTTTGGGCATTTGAAAGAGTTGTATCAAGATGATGCAAATTTCATCAAAATATGGATTGCATGTAAGAATACCGTTGGCTTGAATTGAACTCCATGGTCAGACTACTTTCTACATAATGGTTTGCTGTTGAAAGGACAACAATTATACGTGAACCAAAGGTTCGTGAGGGAGAACTTAATCAAGGAGATATATAGCAGTGGATTGGCAGGACATTTTGGGATTGATGAGACCCTTTCACACTTGAATGAGATATTATTGGCCCAAGATGGCAGCAGATGTAAAGATAATTGTAGATTGTTACAGAATATGTCAGCTTGCAAAAGGCAGGAGTCAGAATAATGGTTTGTATAAAGCATTCCCCATTCCAAAGAGGCCTTGGGAGCATATCAGCATAGAATTTGTCTTAGGTTTTGCCTAAGACACAAAAGGGAAATGATTCAATTTTCGTAATAATTGACAGGTTTCCAAATTGACTCATTTTTTGGCAAAAAGACTAATGATGTTATGAATGTGGGAAATAGTCCACTTCCATGAGTTACCATGAGTTAAAATGACTCATTCTTTAGGGAAGTGGTCCACTTCCATGAGTTACCAAGGAGCATAGTGTCAGATACAGACATGAATTTTGTTGGGCATTTTGGGAGGACTTTATGGAAGAAACTCGACATCAAGTTGCAATGCAGCTCAGCCTACCATCCAAAAACTGATGGTCAAACAAAAATTGTGAATAGAAGCTTTGCAAACATGTTGAATTATTTTATAGGTTATAAACTGGGAAGTTGGGATCTAGTCTTAACACGAGTAAAATTTGCCTACAACAACTCAATCAAGATAGAAACAGGTAGAACACAATATCAATTTGTGTATGGGTATACTTCTAGAGGGGTAAAAGAGTTGAGAGATTTGCAAGACCTTGGTATGAGAAGTGTTGAAGCAGGAGAGATTATTGATTCCATGGAACATGTGCATGAGAAAGTGCGTGAACAGTTAGAGAAAGCACCGCCAAGGACAAGCAACATGCTGATTTGAGGTGCAAATATTTCTCCTTCATTATTTTGTCAAACAATATCTTCATCTCTTTAAGTCTTGAGGAATCTTCATTATCATCTATAAAGTCTTCAGAATCTAATAGTGGTTGTCACTCCATGTCCAACGCATCATTATAAGTGTCCTTATAAATAGGTGTCAGTACCATACACAAACTTGGCTTGGAGCAATTTTTCCAACCCTTTGCAAAATAGTCTTTTAATCTCCCAAAGGTTTTTCTAGCATTTGGGCCAGATTTAACATCCTTCAATAAGAATTCTTTATGGATAACATCTTTCCTTGTTTAGGAGTCTCCAACTAATTACAGATTTGAACATCCATATCTAATTCCTCAAATTCTTTGGCAAATGCATTCATCATGTCATCCTCTGTCTTCTTTTGCTCAGCTTCTAGCTGATAGAACAAATTAATCTTCATTTTAAGCATGCAAATGCAACTAATATATTCTATTGCCTACATTTTCAATTTGAGATTCTTCATTCTGCCGTAGCATGGATTAAGGACAATAGTTTTACACAAGTAGCAATAACAAATGCTTATTTTTCAATGAGTTTACACAGGTTTTTATGAAATAACAAATGCTTATTTAAAAGTGCCTACAGGCATATTTTTTGGAGCCCATGTTCTTTACACTTTAAACAATGCATTGGAGGACATCTCAAAGATTGATTGGTAATGGCCGTTGGCAAGGGCTACTAGAGATATGCAGAGGTTTATATGCAATCACCACATCTATAGGTCCTATGAAAGGAACAAAAAAGTCAAGCCCACCAAAACTAGATATGTCAATTACTATCTTTTGTTGAAGTGGATGCTTCAAATGCAGGACAATTGCAAAAGATGGTAAATAGTAGTAAATGGTCTGGTGGGAAGAGTCCACGATAGATGAGGGAAAGGTAGCAAAGTATCAAGTATTGAACAATGACTGGAAGGCAGATTGCAGATGTTTGGTCTCATTTTTGGCCCTTGCAGTTAAAGTCATCAGATACAACGATACAAATTCTCCTGCATAGATTGGTTTGCCACATTTGTGTTTGCTAATTTAGAATAGCACTAGGGAAAATCACAAAACAGATGTCGAAACAGATAAGTACCATTGATAAACAGCAATCCAAATTTTCTGGATAAATAGAATGGATGTGATATTTAATGTTAATCAGAAAAGCAACATAAGACATGCATGTTATGTTTACTTATAAACTAAAACTACCTATTCTCCATCAAACTAACTGCAAAAGGATAGCTGTCTACTACATATTATTTCATTTTAAGTAAATATAACTAAAATCTCGTGATAAATATAACTAGATCATTTAGTTTTAGCATTTACAATCTACCTTTTCAAATTATCAGTAGTACTCTACAGCATAAATAAAACTGACACTTAAAATTAACTAACATAGGCAAAATACATACCTTGTAGCAGAAAAAATGTCATCAAATTTTTTCTTTAGTGTTGAAGCTTCTGCAAGTGGCCAATTGGCCTCATCCTGATGAACAAATATTACATTTTCTAAAATAGCCTTTGAAACTCCCATAAGAGCAGGAACCTCTCTGTCCATGTCAGCACATCTATAGCTCAGACATACCTTCTGTAAAATGCAAAAGCAATAATTTCAGCCTAAGTTGACTGGATCAAGTTTGTGTTCAAGTTCAAGAAGGATAAAAATCAGAAGGGGAGGAAAAATCAGCATTTGAGAAAATCAACCATTAAATTTTCCATTATATTCAAAAAATATAAATAAATATTTAAATGTCTAAATATCAAATGGCATTAGCTCAATCAGTTAGATTCCTCAACATTCAAAGAGGAGACCCAGGTTCGAATCTTGCCAAGTGATACATGGATAATATCCAAGCCATTATAATACCACTATGTGGTGACGATGTAATATGGGTGGAGCACGTTTCAATCTCATACAACCAATTCAAAAAAAAAAAAAAAAAATTCTAAATAGTCCAAGGCATTGTGGAGTTGTAAATAGGCTGCAATCATATGACCACAACACGAGTTCAAATACCCACACTGATATAGACATTCCCACAATAAGGAAGCCTGTAATGATATCCTTTATTGTAATACCATAGTATTGAAGCTCGTTGAAATAGATGTAATATGGGTGGGACCCATTTCAATCCCATATAACCAATTAAAAGTAAATAAATTTCTAAATAAATAATAATTATAAACATTATAAAGAACTTCACATTTCATACAAGAATAAAGCTGATTGACAAACGCCTTTCCAAAAGAGTTGCCCTGAGAATGTTTTAACTTTTTCCTCTATTGATTTTTAAGCCTTCAGTGTTTGTAAATATGAGAGGGAATCAAGCAGATATGAGAATTAATTGCATATATAGTGAAACACCAGGTTTTAGGGTTTAATTTTTTAATTTTTATCTCATTTTCCATTAGTTATTGTCTGCCAAACTCTAATCACTAAATTCTTTGATGTTGTTGGAAATGGCAGTATTTCTGCATTATCCACAGGATCTAAACCCTTGGAAATAGCAATATTTCTGCATTAGCTCATCTATAGCCATCAAATACATCTATACAAAAGATGGACTAACAATGGATATCCCTTTCTCCTTTGTAGGGAAGAGTAGGAGAATTTGTTCCAAGTTAAGCTTAACAGTAAGCTGGATTATAGCTAGAAGTAACGATTTGGTATAAACAAATCTGAAATAAATTAACTTCCAGATGAAGAGTTGTACAAGACTCCAAAATGGAGTTACACTGGATGACAAAACTAGCTTATTATGGGAGAAATCCAAATAAACCCAGTCCTCTTTTAAGCTTAACTTGGGGAGAAGGAAAGAGGAATTCCACAATATCCACTCCAAAATCAAAGCAAGGGTAAGGACTGATGCATAGGAGCAACCTATGGCAAAGGAAGAAGCTTAAGTGCTTGACCAAGCTCATTGGCTAAGGCAAGTGGCGTCAAGCCAACAAAGTGCTCCCATTGAACAATGTGCCAAAATGCCATATAAAGAGGCAAAATCAACAAAAAATTGTTGTGGGGTCCAAAACACATCAAATAAAACATGTATATTTCATCCCGAGAAATGCTCTAATGAGCAAGTCAAATGTCGAATCATAATGCCAAATATGATTAGAAAAAATGCGTCAAACGGGCAAAATCACCAACAAAGTCCTCTTATAAAGTAGCCCAGGGTTGTCCCGACAAGGACACCACAATGGCAAAAGGCATCGAGCTTTCCTAACAGAGACCCAAGTTCAATTCACGGGAAGAGTAGCCCCGATATGCCCCCAAATTTTCAACCTATTAGCCCAAGGTCTCAAAAAATTTGTGTAAAACATGGTGGCTATCTCCAAGTGTCCCTATGTTCACCATTCCATCTCGATAGAGTGCATGGGTAACCTGCCATTGCAACTGCCACATTGACAAGGAAATGGTGTTGAAAAGTTTATTCATTTTGCCAAACCTTAGTCCTCAAAAATATGGGTGTAGAAAATATCTCCTTAGGATGATCTGAATGTGAATGCACAAGCTGGAAGTACACAAAAAAAAAAAACCATTTGGAAAAAAATAACACTGAAAAATGTGCCCATTTATGCAAACAATGCCCCTTCAAAATTTCAAATGAGACCTGGCACAATTGCTGCCAAGAAACCTACAAAACAATGGCTGAAAAAGGTGTTGAATCTGGAAAAACACGGGTATCAAACTAATGTGCTTGAAAATTGAAGCACACAGAAAAAAAATGGTCGGAAAAAACCTTTGTATAACCAAGATACGATGCTACCTTGCAATCTCCATAGCATGCAGCCGCAAAGTAACACATTCTCCCTCTTTATGATCAAACTTGTTGAAAAATTTGTTATATGCACAACTGAACTTTTAAAGACATAATATATTCAGGCTTGAGTCTTAGATCTGATCAAAATGGAGATTATGGAAGGGCAATGACCATTCCATGCCACAAATATCACTCAATTGTATAAAGAAATTATCTACATAACAAGAGCACTAAAGATGAATCTTAGTCAACTCACTATTCTTCCATGAACAACTAATGATGGAACCCAAGAACAACAATCATCTTTAAAGGCCAAGAATCTTGATGACATTCCAATGATAGCTTGTTTTTAAAAAGCTTCACAATTTGCATGAACTTGACACATTCCATTGTATCATTGAAACCTTTGAACAACTGATAGAGTCTCATTGTCAAGTTTGGTTGTCATCAATGCCAAGCATAACTTTCTTCTAACATGGCATACAAAATGAAACTAAAGCATCAAGTTGTGGAAAGTTGAAAATTACCCTCAACACATGCCACTTACCCCTTGCATCGGAATCAATCCATCTACACATCCTCTGCTTTCACCTTCAATTGGACTGTCAAGAAAATCAAAACTTAAAAAAGATAAGTTGCTTCTTTGCATCAATAAGGAGATGTTGGCTACAGCACAGAATGTGCTTGAATAAGAGGCAAAAGATACAAAATAATCATATTAATTGGTTATGCATGCTAACGAAAGTTCTCCTAACATGGATAGAGAGAGGATGAAGGGCCTTTACCAACAACATGGAGCACATGGCAAGGTTCGGTGGCACAAGCTTCTAGAAAGACATAGACGGACAAGGGTTATGATAAACCCAAAATGCACAACCACTTTACTCAAGAACAAATGTGCCACCCCACATGCATCTCATTTGTCTAGTAAATGCATTGACCATTGCACCTTGTCAAATGCATGGATTGTTCAAAATGCAAGGATTACCCACTTGAATTATCTAGTTTGTGGAATGCATGCATTCCTAATGCAATGAATTTCCCACAAATGAAAGGTAATTTTGGCAACATTACAAAGAACTTCAAGTCCACATAGTAATTATCCTTGGAGTGCTTGGTCTGCATTAAACCTAACTAAGGGATACATGACATCATTGAGCAACAATAGTCATCATTAGATTAAAATGTTTCACCGGTCATGTGGAGCACGTTGAAGCCATCTTGTCGTTTATTTTGAAATCTACATAGATCTCGGAGCTTTATCTTATCTACAAAATAATTTTAAGGTGCATGCATTTTCATATGGAAGCACTACATCGCCAACACTAAGATTCCTTGGTTGTATCCATGTCAAGTTGTTGCAAGTGTTCACATTGAGGAGCTTCAAGGTTCCACGCTGATCTTTGTCATCAACTCAAGCAGCCATGAGGGCATAGTAGTGATTGCGCTTGAATCCAATAGTTGTCAACTCTGTAGATTGTGTTAGAGTTATTTAGTTCATAATGGTCATCTAGACTACAGTCTTAGGCATATTAATAAAGTCACTTGTTGACTTAGTCTAATTCATGCTTTAGTGTTGTAGTAATGACTTCATGTATATTCAAGTCATTTTAGGGTTTATGTCATTCCTTGTTTATACAAGGACATGTGCTCTCTTCATTTCACAAGGAAAAGAAGAATTCCCTCTTTCAAGTTCTTTGGGTTCTTGGTTTCTTTTTGTGTTTGGTTTATTTTCTAATGTGGTATCAAAACCACGGTGAGGGGAAGTCGAAGCGTACGAAGTCCTAGGGACTGCATAGATCAATGACGGATGAGGTACTGCTTTTCAATAAACACCGAGAATCCAAAGGAGCTTTTGGGTAAAGACAGATTTGAGCGTTTCTCCGCAAATCTGAGAGTTTTCCAATCGATTTGAACATTTCTCAGCAAATATGAGAGATTTCCAATAGATCTAAAACAGATCTTAGCATTTGTCAATAGATCTGAGCATCTGTCAGCAGATCTAAGAGTTTTCCAACAGATCTGAAGCACGTTTGAGTGTTTGTCACCAGATCTAAGAGTTTTCTAGTAGATATGAAGCAAATATGAGCGTTTCTAAAAAAATATGAGAGTTTTCCAGCAGATCTGAGTGTTCCTCAACATCTGAGAGTTTTCCAACAGATATGGAGCAAATTTGAGCATTTGTCAATAAATTTGAGAGTTTTTCAGCAAATCTGGAGCAGATATGAGTGTTTCCCAACAGATCTGAGAGTTTTCCAGCAGATCTATATTGTTTTCCAGTAGATCTATTATTCTTCCTACAAGAATATTTTTTCTCTGTAATCTTCAATTTGGGGGAGGAAAAACACAACTTTCTTGGCTGTAAGTCTCTATTTCAGTTGCAGATTTTATTTTTTTGTGCTCTAATGGCTAGTTTGTCTAACATTATGTTAGAGGGTAACCAGAAATTTTCTAGGAAGAATTATAGTACCTGGAAACAGCATATGTTGGCCATTTTTGAGTACAGGTGTTTGGATCAGCTTGTGTTGGGCAAGGAAACATGACCAACAATAGCTGGAAATGATCAAACCAAGTTTGATGAGTGAAATAGAGAAGTTGTGATGCTAATAAAGCTTTTAGTGACTGATGAAATGCTTCCCAAAATACAGAATGGGGGTGATGTTGCAACTATTTGGAAGTGACCGAAGAATTTACATGAAACTTCAGCTAAAGGTAGAGCTTTCTTTCTTAAAAATTTACTGTTTTCAAGCAAAATGGATTAAAGTGAGTCTTTACAAGATCATTTGCTGAAGATTAAAGACCTTAGAGAACAGTTGAATGTCATTGGGCATAAAATAGAAGAAGAAGACATGGTTGTAATACTCTCAAGAGTTTACCTACTTCATTTGAGCATTTTATTGAAACCCTAAATATTACTTCTACTGATGTTGACTTGAAGTTTGCGGATTTGAGCACCAAGCTCTTGCAGCAAAATAGGCTGAAAAAACAGTTTGGAAGTAGCAATGGGAATGAGGGTTCAAAAATGGCTTTGTCAGCCAACTTCAAGGGCAAAGGCAAGCTTGCTAAGAATAATGAGGGCAGCAAGACAAATGACTCAAATAATGACAAGACTTTTAAGTATTATTGTGGAAAAATGGGCCATAAGAATAAGTTTTGCAAGAAAAGATTATATGATGAGAAGAATAACTAGGGGCCAAAGAAGCAGGCCAATGTTGCAAAACACAAGGAAGAGGAAGACCTCTTTGTGTTTATGGCACATGATAAAGCAGACAATGTGAAACATCTGCTTGGCGGGTGCATCACATCATTTTACCAATAGAAGAGATTGGTATATTGGTGAGTAGGAATACAGGGTAGAAGGCAGAGGTAATGTGCAAATAATCCTATCAAGTAAAATGCTGGTATTTCTTAATGTTCACTACATTCTAGGAATGGATAAGAATCTACTTTCTGTTAGTGAAATTATGAAGCACAACCTTTACTTACATGTGATTTTTAGCAATGACAAATGCTACTTTGTGAATAAGGTCAGTAAGAAGACACTCGCTCTTGGTATTGAAGAGCATGAGAGCCAAATGACCAAATGAATTCCTTCTTAGAGATCCACTATATTGACTATGCATGTGTGTTCATTGCACCCATATGAATCATAGCTCATGTGGAACACTTCAGCGAATCGCATTTTTGGAAGATTAATACATGGAAGATGATAGACAACACTTGTCATTTCCTTTAAAAACTTTGATTCTTCATTGAAGGTTTTGTCCAATGCCTCTCAAAGGTCTCGAAGAGAGCTAGGTCCTGCTCTCATACCATGTTGGAAATGGCAGTCTTTCTGCATTAGCCACAGGATCCAAACACCTGAGAAAATAATGTGTAGGCATAAAATACAAACATGCAAAGAATGATACATGGAAATTCTATAAAGGATCTCCATATGATAGTACAAAGAAGTTCAGGAATGCATCCAGCTATTTATCTCCATTTCCTTTTTAGGGAAGAGTAGAAGAATCCATTCCAAGTTAAACTTAACTATAAGCTGGATTATAGCTAGAAATAAAGATTTAGTTACAATCAAATGTGATATAGACGAACCTCCAAATAAAGAGGTTGTACAGGACTTCAAAATGGACTTACAGTACATGACATCACCATAGGAGAAATTCAAGTACACCAACAGATGTAAAGGGGAAAAATTCATCACAATTTAAATATTTTTGACAAAATTCAAAAAATCAGGCAATAGATATTTCAGCAGCAGAATAGTCAAAAAAACACTGAATTTCACAAAATCCAATTATAATGATCAGAATAACCAATTTCCCCCTACAAGATTTTTTTTCTCTGGTTAATAACCAATTCCCCACATCACTCTATCATTACTTTTACATGGTCTACCCATTTTTTGGTCCACCCCTCGGGGCTGCAACCTGATGTTGTACAGTAGTTCACTTTAGTGTAGTTTATTCCAATTTGTTTACTCCCTTCTAATTTATTTTGTTGTTACAGTGCATTGTAACAGTTCGTTTTCGATGCCGAAAGTAAACTTTTTTGCCTGGCAGTTTATGCACAACGGAATTCTCTCTTTTGACAATCTCAGATGTAGAGGAATCATCGGTCCATCTCAATGTGTATTATGCTACAAGAATGAGGAAACAGCTGATCACCTGATGTTTGAGTGCCCTTTCACGCGGCAGATTTGGAAGCGATGGCTTTCTTGCTATAAAATTCAAGTTAATGGTGACTTGAATCGGACTAATATCTGGAAAAGATGGAAGAGTGGTAGATTTAAATCTAAAGCTCTTTGAATTGGTTGGGAGCTTGGATTAAACTTCATTTGGTGGCAAGTGTGGTTGGAGAGAAATGCTAGAATTTTTAGAGAAATTTTTTCCTCGTTAGATGGAGTTTGGCAGGTCATCTCGAGCAAAGTCACAGAAACTGTAGCTCTCTATGCTATAGAGGAAACTCAGGTTGTTATTGGGCCAATGGAAGAGGGAGTTGAAGAGCAAGAGGGACAGGACAGAGCTAGTTGGAAACCACCACCAGAAGGTTGGATTAAAATTAATACTGATGGAGTTGCAAAGGGCAATCCGGGTAGTGCCAGAATTGGAGTGGTTTGCCGGACTCATGATGGATCAGTGCTCTATTGGGAACTGCAAGGCTTGGGAAGAGCCACAAACAATGAAGCTGAAGCCGTAGCTATCAAATCCACTTCTATTTGGGCAGTGAAACAGGGCCACAGGAGGATCATTCTTGAATCAGATTCTCAAATAATGGTTGGAGCTCTTGATTGCATGAGGAACTTTGCTTTGAAAGCATGGAGGTTGAGGATTCTTGTCACTCAAATTAAGGAATTATGGAAGGAATTAGATGATGTGATTCCAGTTTATGCGAGTCGAGATTTAAACAAAGCGGCCGACTTCCTGGCTAAGATGGGTGCAGAGAAGGAGACAGGGGTCCAGCTTCGCAGTGACATGGCTATTGAGGATGAGGTGATTAGGCAGGGTCTTGAAAGGTCCTTGAACCAATGATCAAAGAAAAAGCAAAGGGAGGAAAGTTGTCGCGATATCGCGACATGTTGCGCTGGAGGAAAGTTGTCGCGATATTGCGACATGTTGCGCCGTCGCGGCCGCTGGAGGAAAGTTGTCGCGATATCGCGACATGTTGCGCCGTCGCGGCCGCTGGAGGAAAGTTGTCGCGATTTCGCGACATGTCGCGCCGTCGCGGCCAAGGGAGGAAAGTTGTCGCGATTTCGCGACATGTCGCTCCGTCGCGGCCAAGGGAGGAAAGTTGTCGCGATTTCGCGACATGTCGCTTCGTCGCGGCCAGGGGAGGAAAGTTGTCGCGATATTGCGACATGCTGCATTTTCGCGGCCAAGGGAGAAATGGTGTCGCGATTTCGCGACATGCTGCATTTTCGCGGCCAAGGGAGCTATGGTGTCGCGATTTCGCGACATGTTGCTTTTCCGCGGCCAAGAGAGAAAAGGTGTCGCGATTTCGCGACATGTTGCTTTTTCGCGGCCAAAGGAGAAAAGGTGTCGCGATTTCGCGACATGTTGCCTTTTCGCGGCCAAAGGAGAAAAGGTGTCGCGATATCGCGACATGTTGCCTTTTCGCGGCCAAAGGAGAAAAGGTGTCGCGATATCGCGACATGTTGCCTTTTCGCGGCCAAAGGAGAAAAGGTGTCGCGATATCGCGACGTGTTGCCTTTTCGCGGCCAAAGGAGAAAAGGTGTCGCGATATCGCGACATGTTGCACTTTCGTGCCCAAAGGAGAAAAGTGTCGCGATTTCGCGACTTGTTGAGTTTTCGCGGCCAAAGGAGGAAAATGTCGCGATTTCGCGACATGTTGCGTTTTCGCGGCCAAAGGAGGAAAATGTCGCGATTTCGCGACATGTTGCTTGTTCGCGGCCTAAGGAGAAGATTTGTGTCGCGATTTCGTGACAAGCTGCTTCTTCTTTTGTAAGATTGTGTTCTCTCTGAGTTCGGATGGGAAGAGTCTCTTCCCTTTTTGTAATTGATCTTTGTGTTAATACAAGTTTTTTCAAATTTTTCAAAAAAAAAACAGTTCGTTTTCGATGAGTCCCATTGGCCTGGTTTGGTCATCTGCATACATTAATAGAATTATGCTATCTATTTTGCCACTCTTACTTTCGGTAACATAGGTATTTACATAATGTATGCATCTCAATTTCCTCTTGTAGCTTTAGTATTGTTTCATATTGTGTTTTAGTTGTTATTAATTGTATATCTTGTTGATATAAGAGCAATAAATCAATAAAAATTGTATCCAAGCAAAACCTATACACTTATTGGCATTCATGGAATTTGAGAGAGATAGAAAGAGTGATTGTAAAAAAGTTTGTTAATGAAATTGATAAGGTTTTCTACATCAGTCTGATCAAGCTTCCGTTACTTCCTTTGGTTAGTTGAGATGATAAAGTCCAGCAAAAATATATCACTTCTTGTGTTCAGTGACAAAGTTTTATTAATAAAAAATTATGTACACTGGAAATGAAAAGCATCAAGCATAGAATAAACAGTCAAAGACATCAGAGTGAATGCCTCTTATTTCTTTTCCAAGACATCAAAGACTAAGAAATGAAATGAAATATTATTAATGTCCGCGGTGGGCCAAAATAAGACCCAAGGGACTATAAGAAGTACAATAATGACTGCCAGCTAACAGGCTAAAAAGCCCAACAAAGAAAAGAACAAAGAAAAATACAAGATCAAACCCAACAAACGGGCCAAAGAGAAAGGGAAAAGAAAAGAAAAGGGAGAGCAGAGGGGGGAGGGCTGCAGTCCAACAGAGAGAAGTGCATGCCAAGAAGAACGGAGAGAGAGAAGGAGGGGGAGGGAGCAGACCAGGAGGGGCAAGCTCCGAGAATCCCCCAAAAACTAATCTCTCCTAACAGTCGAGGCCGAAGTACCGGAGCTGAAGAAGTCCATGATATGTCTCTGCCCATTGCTAGTTCGGAACCCTGACAAACTGTTGGTGCGTTGTCTAGTGACCCTGCTTCTGTTCAAACTGGATGGTGTGGGGCGTTTTCGATTAATTGTCTCTTATTTATTTTCCATTATGGCTGAAATGAGCCACACTGAAGAGATTTTTCAGCATGTAAACATAAGCTGTTTTAATGTTGAAGCTATTTAACTCTTAGAATAACAAAGGAAGGAGAAAATCCATAAGTGCTATTGCTAAGCAACTAGGAAAATGAAAGAACAAAGATGACCACGGCCATAGGAAAAAGGACTGAATACAGCGTTATTTATTGTTGTCAGTATTTCAAAAGAATCACCACTGTATGTTGAATTCTTATTGCATTTCTTGAAAATACTTGATGCAGATCCAATCTTAAATATAGCTAAGTAGAAGACCCTTAAAGGGCCATGCAGAGCATGGCAATCTATAGTAAAAAAATTGATTGTTCATAATAACAGGTGTACAGATATTTTGACTTAATCATTCTTCCTGTTCGAAACATCTTCTGTTATTGTGTTAAGTCTTGCCTACTGTATTCATGGCAGCATGCCTTTTTTTCCACAAATAGATTTGTTTAATTGCTGCTTCGTATCAATCTGATCATAATTTGAAGCATAACTGTGACATCTGTTCTTGTTAATGAGTAGTTCTAGGGCATGACGTACCCTCCATGCATTTCAAATTTGGCAAAGCTGCAAATTGGCAAGAAGAATCAGAATTCGACAGCAGGAAAAGATTATTCTGAAGATCAAAAATCTGAGGAGATATTTAAATGCAAATTGATAGCTAGGAGGATACGGCATTTAAAGCATGAAACAAAAGCATTGCTTACAAAAATTAGATGAAGCAAAAAGTGTCTTAACGTGAATTATAAAGTATTCTGAATTTGCAGCTCAGTTAAGTGTTCACAAGCGATTAATGATGAAAAAAACGAAATCCTAAGCATTGATAAAAATCAAAAGCATGAGAGTGGTGATTTTTTCCAGTTGCCAACTGATGTATCAAGTAATATGATGGCAAAGTGACAGTATAATGAATGTAACCTGGCAAATACAGCGATTTCATATGGTGTAAACAAAAATAATATCAGTATAACAGTGTGGAAACAAAAATTTAACTTCAAATTTTTAATATGTTTTTTAAATCTTTTATGAAGGCAAAGGTTAGTGCTTTCAAAACTAAAGTATGCCCCCATAGGTTTAACCAAGTTTGTGTCATACAAAGAATTTTTAAATAAGGGGTTAGAGATATTGTATGTGACAAGTGTTGAATGAAGATCATGTTAATGGATCTGAATAGCATTACATTGTTGTATCGAACAGGTGAAATAAGAGTTATTGAATAAAACCAAACTGTGGGTAAAATTGTTGTTTGTAATTGTGGAGCTTATTTATTCAAAAATCCAAGAGTTTATGATGGTAAGTTTTCTGTTTTGGCTCTGAATATCATTACAACAACGTGTGTAGCAGCCTAGCAAATCAATTTAAAAAGTCATTGAATTAAATCAAAGTTTAAGTGGAAGAGGTTCCTTTTGTTATGGAGCTTATTTATTAAAGAGTGGCAAAAGTTCAGGATGGTAAATTCTAATTGTTTGTAAATGTTGATTCCAAGCAAAAAAGAATGTCAATTTAATTTTGTCATAAAAGGGCATTGCATGCAAAGTTTTTTTGTATCTTAACCACAAGCATAAAAAGAAACATAATTTAAAAAATTTCCTGTTAATTGAAGTGTGATGGATTACTGTAAAAATAATAACTAAAAAACTATGCTATGAGGACTTGTCAAGGGATTTGGGGGTCGTCTTGAAGGCGTGTCCCACCATCCCAAAAAGCCATCTTGTCATCCTCATCCTGGAATTTCATGGAAAATATCTAAAAAAAGTCAAGAATCAAGCCTAAAAAAAAAGTTCCATAGTCAAGAGAGATCTCATCTGATATGGCTCCAAGAAGGCCTTCATCATTACTATACTATGGATATGGATCCTTAACACACAGAGACCCAAGAAAAAGTTTAACATCATCATAACACTCAGAACAAAATGTCTACCTGGGAGCATCATTAGCTCATGTTTTGGCTCGCTTATTCTACATTCTCTTTCATAGTGGCCATACCTTTTGAAAGAGGCATTGAACATTCTTCTTATCCACAAATCTGCCTCTACCTCTTCCACTATAGTCTCCTCTTCTACCATGGCCTCCTCCTCTTGCAGAATGCTGATTTTGCTGCTCTCCTCTTTGACCTTGGGAATTGAAGCTTGAGATAGCCCCATTATTGTTTGACACTCTTACCTTGCAAGCAAAAGCTCGGTCCAAGTTTTCTTTTTCACTATTTTTAAATCTTCATGGGACATAAACGATCCCACCAATTCATCAAACTCAAACTTCTTCAAATCCTTACTATCTTCAATAATCATTGCACAGTTGTTCTACTTTGGTGTCAATGTTCTCAGCACATTTTTGACAACATTTCCTTGTGCCGGTTCTTCACCATAGATACCCATTTTGTGAACAATGTCATGCACCCTTACACAATAATCTCACACATTCTCATTGTCTTTCATTCTCAAATTTTCATATTCTCTCTTCAATGTTAGTAACTTTATATTCACTTGATTTGACCCTTGATTGGCTGTCTTCAAAGTGTCCCAAGCTCCTTCAGCAGTCTTGACACTGGCAATTATCGGAAAAATATTTGTATCAAGAGCTGCTTGTATGTGATACAAAGCTAAGGCGTCATTTCTTTGTGCTTCCTCCATATTCTTTTTTTCTATGGCTAATAAAACACTACTCCAATCTTCAAGTTCCTCGTATCTTTTCCACAACACTCCACACTTCCTTGGCAATCAGCAAAGTCCTCATCTTTATGCGCCAATAATCATAATATTTTCCTTTAAATTTTGAGTGGGGCAATGAAGCATTACCATGTGCCATGACAACTAAAACAATAATGTATGAAGTTTTCCTCCAAAAACTTGAATTCTGAATTCTATGGTTAAAGACAATCAAATCCTCAAGCTCTCCACTTCTGTAGTCTCCAAGCTCCAACCTCAGATACCAGTATGCGAGATGTGGTGGTACTTTGAACCAAATATTGAGACAACATAGAAAGAAGAAAATGAAATTGCACAAAAGCCCTTCAATGAGCACTTCATCAATCTTCAAATTTGTACATTCTACTACAATGCCCTATTGCTTTTATTATTATTATTATTATTATATATCTTGGTTGTCTCAATAGTCTCTTGGTTCTTCACATTCTCTCTATATCTAGGTGAGAATATTTCATTTTTCCTTTTTTAATTTTCACTTGCAATTCCAATTATGTCATGTTCTAATTTTTTGTCTTATTTTTATCCTGTTTTGTTGTTTGTCTCATTCAGTATCACAATTTGCAACAAATCCATCACATTATAGAGCTTACCCAGAGCAAAGAGGACCTTAGAGAGAATAAAGCAAAGAGGACCTTAGAGAGAATGTTTGTAAGCGGGGAGCGGGTGAGATAAGCAAGCACAACATATCAATCCACCAATGAGGGCAAAATTTTGGTCAACTCTATGATTAAGGACCCTTTTGAACAGTTATAAATGAGGCTATTCAGATGTGTACATGTCTATAAGTTTCTTTTTTGTTCCATTTGCAAATTTCAAGAATAAATGTCATTTTTTTTTTCAAAATTTGTTGAACTTCACTTTTTATATTCTAAAATCTAATCCAAGATGCAAATACTAACTAAAATATTTCATTCAACTTTAGGTGCCAAAGCCTTTGCTCCAAGAAGGTCTTCACCATTACTATACTGTGGATATGGATCCTTAACACATAGAGACCCAAGAAAAAGTTTAACATCATCATAACACTCAGAACAAAATGTCTACCTGGGAGCATCATTAGCTCATGTTTTGGCTCGCTTATTCTACATTCTCTTTCATAGTGGCCATACCTTTTGAAAGAGGCATTGAACATTCTTCTTATCCACAAATCTGCCTCTACCTCTTCCACTATAGTCTCCTCTTCTACCATGGCCTCCTCCTCTTGCAGAATGCTGATTTTGCTGCTCTCCTCTTTGACCTTGGGAATTGAAGCTTGAGATAGCCCCATTATTGTTTGACACTCTTACCTTGCAAGCAAAAGCTCGGTCCAAGTTTTCTTTTTCACTATTTTTAAATCTTCATGGGACATAACGATCCCACCAATTCATCAAAATCAAACTTCTTCAAATCCTTACTATCTTCAATAATCATTGCACAGTTGTTCTACTTTGGTGTCAATGTTCTCAGCACATTTTTGACAACATTTCCTTGTGCCGGTTCTTCACCATAGATACCCATTTTGTGAACAATGTCATGCACCCTTACACAATAATCTCACACATTCTCATTGTCTTTCATTCTCAAATTTTCATATTCTCTCTTCAATGTTAGTAACTTTATATTCACTTGATTTGACCCTTGATTGGCTGTCTTCAATGTGTCCCAAGCTCCTTCAGCAGTCTTGACACTGGCAATTATCGGAAAAATATTTGTATCAAGAGCTGCTTGTATGTGATACAAAGCTAAGGCATCATTTCTTTGTGCTTCCTCCATATTCTTTTTTTCTATGGCTAATAAAACACTACTCCAATCTTCAAGTTCCTCGTATCTTTTCCACAACACTCCACACTTCCTTGGCAATCAGCAAAGTCCTCATCTTTATGCGCCAATAATCATAATATTTTCCTTTAAATTTTGAGTTGGGCAATGAAGCATTACCATGTGCCATGACAACTAAAACAATAATGTATGAAGTTTTCCTCCAAAAACTTGAATTCTGAATTCTATGGTTAAAGACAATCAAATCCTCAAGCTCTCCACTTCTGTAGTCTCCAAGCTCCAACCTCAAATACCAGTATGCGAGATGTGGTGGTACTTTGAACCAAATATTGAGACAACATAGAAAGAAGAAAATGAAATTGCACAAAAGCCCTTCAATGAGCACTTCATCAATCTTCAAATTTGTACATTCTACTACAATGCCCTATTGCTTTTATTATTATTATATATCTTGGTTGTCTCAATAGTCTCTTGGTTCTTCACATTCTCTCTATATCTAGGTGAGAATATTTCATATTTCCTTTTTTAATTTTCACTTGCAATTCCAATTATGTCATGTTCTAATTTTTTGTCTTATTTTTATCCTGTTTTGTTGTTTGTCTCATTCAGTATCACAATTTGTAACAAATCCATCACATTATAGAGCTTACCCAGAGCAAAGAGGACCTTAGAGAGAATAAAGCAAAGAGGACCTTAGAGAGAATGTTTGTAAGCAGGGAGTGGGTGAGATAAGCAAGCACAACATATCAATCCACCAATGAAGGCAAAATTTTGGTCAACACTATGATTAAGGACCCTTTTGAACAGTTATAAATGAGGCTATTCAGGTGTGTACATGTCTATAAGTTTCTTTTTTGTTTCATTTGCAAATTTCAAGAATAAATGTCATTTTTTTTTTCAAAATTTGTTGAACTTCACTTTCTATATTCTAAAATCTAATCCAAGATGCAAATACTAACTAAAATATTTCATTCAACTTTAGGTGCCAAAGCCTATGCTCAAAGAAGGCCTTCATCATTACTATACTGTGGATATGGATCCTTAACACACAGAGACCCAAGAAAAAGTTTAACATCATCATAACACTCAGAACAAAATGTCTACCTGGGTGCATCATTAGCTCATGTTTTGGCTCGCTTATTCTACATTCTCTTTCATAGTGGCCATACCTTTTGAAAGAGGCATTGAACATTCTTCTTATCCACAAATCTGCCTCTACCTCTTCCACTATAGTCTCCTCTTCTACCATGGCCTCCTCCTCTTGCAGAATGCTGATTTTGCTGCTCTTCTCTTTGACCTAGGGAATTGAAGCTTGAGATAGCCCCATTATTGTTTGACACTCTTACCTTGCAAGCAAAAGCTCGGTCCAAGTTTTCTTTTTCACTATTTTTAAATCTTCATGGGACATAAACGATCCCACCAATTCATCAAACTCAAACTTCTTCAAATCCTTACTATCTTCAATAATCATTGCACCGTTCTTCTACTTTGGTGTCAATGTTCTCAGCATATTTTTGACAACATTTCCTTGTGCCGGTTCTTCACCATAGATACCCATTTTGTGAACAATGTCATGCACCCTTACACAATAATCTCACACATTCTCATTGTCTTTCATTCTCAAATTTTCATATTCTCTCTTCAATGTTAGTAACTTTATATTCACTTGATTTGACCCTTGATTGGCTGTCTTCAAAGTGTCCCAAGCTCCTTCAGCAGTCTTGACACTGGCAATTATCGGAAAAATATTTGTATCAAGAGCTGCTTGTATGTGATACAAAGCTAAGGCGTCATTTCTTTGTGCTTCCTCCATATTCTTTTTTTCTATGGCTAATAAAACACTACTCCAATCTTCAAGTTCCTTGTATCTTTTCCACAACACTCCACACTTCCTTGGCAATCAGCAAAGTCCTCATCTTTATGCGCCAATAATCATAATATTTTCCTTTAAATTTTCAGCTGGGCAATGAAGCATTACCATGTGCCATGACAACTAAAACAATAATGTATGAATTTTTCCTCCAAAAACTTGAATTCTGAATTCTATGGTTAAAGACAATCAAATCCTCAAGTCTCCAAGCTCCAACCTCAGATACCAGTATGCGAGATGTGGTGGTGCTTTGAACCAAATATTGAGACAACATAGAAAGAAGAAAATGAAATTGCACAAAAGCCCTTCAATGAGCACTTCATCAATCTTCAAATTTGTACATTCTACTACAATGCCCTATTGCTTTTATTATTATTATTATTATTATATATCTTGGTTGTCTCAATAGTCTCTTGGTTCTTCACATTCTCTCTATATCTAGGTGAGAATATTTCATTTTTCCTTTTTTAATTTTCACTTGCAATTCCAATTATGTCATGTTCTAATTTTTTGTCTTATTTTTATCCTGTTTTGTTGTTTGTCTCATTCAGTATCACAATTTGCAACAAATCCATCACATTATAGAGCTTACCCAGAGCAAAGAGGACCTTAGAGAGAATAAAGCAAAGAGGACCTTAGAGAGAATGTTTGTAAGCGGGGAGTGGGTGAGATAAGCAAGCACAACATATCAATCCACCAATGAGGGCAAAATTTTGGTCAACTCTATGATTAAGGACCCTTTTGAACAGTTATAAATTAGGCTATTCAGGTGTGTACATGTCAATAAGTTTCTTTTTTGTTCCATTTGCAAATTTCAAGAATAAATGTCATTTTTTTTTTCAAAATTTGTTGAACTTCACTTTTTATATTCTAAAATCTAATCCAAGATGCAAATACTAACTAAATATTTCATTCAACTTTAGGTGCCAAAGCCTTTGCTCCAAGAAGGTCTTCATCATTACTATACTGTGGATATGGATCCTTAACACACAGAGACCCAAGAAAAAGTTTAGCATCATCTTAACACTCAGAACAAAATGTCTACCTGGGAGCATCATTAGCTCATGTTTTGGCTCGCTTATTCTACATTCTCTTTCATAGTGGCCATACCTTTTGAAAGAGGCATTGAACTTTCTTCTTATCCACAAATCTGCCTCTACCTCTTCCACTATAGTCTCCTCTTCTACCATGGCCTCCTCCTCTTGCAGAATGCTGATTTTGCTGCGCTCCTCTTTGACCTTGGGAATTGAAGCCTTGAGATAGCCCCATTATTGTTTGACACTCTTACCTTGCAAGCAAAAGCTCGGTCCAAGTTTTCTTTTTCACTATTTTTAAATCTTCATGGGACATAAACAATCCCACCAATTCATCAAACTCAAACTTCTTCAAATCCTTACTATCTTCAATAATCATTGCACAGTTGTTCTACTTTAGTGTCAATGTTCTCAGCACATTTTTGACAACATTTCCTTGTGCCGGTTCTTCACCATAGATACCCATTTTGTGAACAATGTCATGCACCCTTACACAATAATCTCACACATCCTCATTGTCTTTCATTCTCAAATTTTCATATTCTCTCTTCAATGTTAGTAACTTTATATTCACTTGATTTGACCCTTGATTGGCTGTCTTCAAAGTGTCCCAAGCTCCTTCAGCAGTCTTGACACTGGCAATTATCGGAAAAATATTTGTATCAAGAGCTGCTTGTATGTGATACAAAGCTAAGACGTCATTTCTTTGTGCTTCCTCCATATTCTTTTTTTCTATGGCTAGTAAAACACTACTCCAATCTTCAAGTTCCTCGTATCTTTTCCACAACACTCCACACTTCCTTGGCAATCAGCAAAGTCCTCATCTTTATGCGCCAATAATCATAATATTTTCCTTTAAATTTTCAGCTGGGCAATGAAGCATTACCATGTGCCATGACAACTAAAACAATAATGTATGAAGTTTTCCTCCAAAAACTTGAATTCTGAATTCTATGGTTAAAGACAATCAAATCCTCAAGCTCTCCACTTCTGTAGTCTCCAAGCTCCAACCTCAGATACCAGTATGCGAGATGTGGTGGTACTTTGAACCAAAGATTGAGACAACATAGAAAGAAGAAAATGAAATTGCACAAAAGCCCTTCAATGAGCACTTCATCAATATTCAAATTTGTACATTCTACTACAATGCCCTATTGCTTTTATTATTATTATATATCTTGGTTGTCTCAATAGTCTCTTGGTTCTTCACATTCTCTCTATATCTAGGTGAGAACATTTCTTTTTTCCTTTTTTAATTTTCACTTGCAATTCCAATTATGTCCAGTTCTATTTTTTTGTCTTATTTTTGTCCTAATCTGATTTTTGTCTTATTTTTGTCCTAATCTGATTTTTGTCTTATTTTTATCCTGTTTTGTTGTTTGTCTCATTGAGTATCACAATTTGCAACAAATCCATCACATTATAGAGCTTACCCAAAGCAAAGGGACCTTAGAGAGAATGTTTGTAAGTGGGGAGTGGGTGAGATAAGCAAGCACAACATATCGATCCACCAATGAGGGCAAAATTTTGGTCAACTCTATGATTAAGGACCCTTTTGAACAGTTATAAATGAGGCTATTCAGGTGTGTACATGTCTATAAGTTTCTTTTTTGTTCCATTTGCAAATTTCAAGAATAAATGTCATTTTTTTTTTTCAAAATTTGTTGAACTTCACTTTTTATATTCTAAAATCTAATCCAAGATGCAAATACTAACCAAAATCTTTCATTCAGCTTTAGGTGCCAAAGCCTTTGGTGAGAGTTCAACTCCTCATTGAAGGAGACAAATCACCTATGGGGTATCTTTATGGGGCCATGGATAAAGCCAAAGAGGTGATTGTCTCATTTTATAGGTATGTGGAGAACAATCACCATTCCATTTGGGACATATTTGATCATTGATAGAATTCTCACCTCCATAGGCCACTACATACAGCAAGGTAATATCTCAACCTTAAATTCTTCTATGATGAAACATTCGAAGCCAATGAAGAGGTAAGCACAAGCCTTAAGAATTGCATTGTAAAGAAAGTGCCTAATTATGAGGTTAATAATTTGATAGTGGAAGAGTTGCAAGTTATAAAAGCACAAAAGGCTATATTCTCACCACTCAACAATGCATTCGAGAACAACTTAGGATAAGTAACCCATACAAATTGAATTTAAAACTTAATCATTTATTACTGAATTTAAAACTTAAATCATTTATTACTTGATTTGCTAATGTTCAAAACTCTCTCTCTCTCTCAGACACACATACACACACATTCAGATCACTTGGGTCGCTCCATCTCAACCTCTTAGTCCTACGTTGGCCTTCTACACTAAAAATTACATTAGAATTAAGAATGGCATTATTGCTCGTCCTAATTATGTCCAACGACATTGGACATACAGCCTTAGGATTCCTCTTGGTCAACACAAAGAATGTTCACATCAATTGTGGGTGGAGATGGACCACCATATTCTGACTTTTTGAAAATTTTGGGCTTGGAGAAGCTTTTGGCTGGTTTGTGAAGGATCTCATCCAAGGAGGCCTTGGATCTCTTCCATTTGAGCAAGCCTAAGTGTGGAGCACTCAAGAAGGGACAACAACTTCAAGGGGTGGAGATTTGGCTCAAGACTCTAGGAGGGTTTGGGCTATTTTGTTGTTTTTTTTACTTGTGGAAGGAGGAAATCATTGCCAGGTGCTTGGGTCCTTCTTATACAGGTAGTTTTCATTGTTTTTCGTCATCTTTCTTTGGATCAAGCTAGTATTGCACTATATTTCAGTTTCTTCAAATGATTCAAGGAGGGAAAAAAATATATATATATTTGCAATTTTCCAAAGAGGCTGAATTGGATCTTGAGATCCAAGAGGAAATAGACCTTGTGACTTTACAAAAACTTCAATCAGGGCAAGAAACAAGGTTCGGCATCAGCACTCTATGATTTTCTAGCATATTCCAAATCTAAAGCTTTTTTCAAAGGAACACTCTCAAATATTTCAGATCTGAAGCTTTATGTGTTGATTTGGCGGGAACACTCTCAAATATTTCAGATCTGAAGCTTTATGTGTTGATTTGGCGGGAACACTCTCAAATATTTCAGATCTGAAGCTTTATGTGTTGATTTGGCGGGAACACTCTCAAATTTTTCAAATCTGAAGCTTTACGTATTTATTTGGCGGGAACACTCTCAAATATTTCAAATTTGAAGCTTTACATGATGATTTGGCAGGAACACTCCCAAATATTTCAAATCTGAAGCTTTACGTGTTGATTTGGCAGATTGCATACTTCAAAGGTGCAAATCCATTGATTTTACTGTGGTTTCAGCCATCTTCCAATATCATTACATTGGATCCGTCACTGGTACAGCCTTGGACTAAATTTTATGTATTGATGAAGTCTACTTTCTAGGTGTCATCATCCACACCCGGTCTATTTCAGACTTTGCATAAAGATCAATGATAAACATGTACAATTCTGAAATAGATCGGATGATGAAACCTGGAAAGTAGACTTCACCTATACATAAAATTCAGTCCAAGGCTATACCACAAACGAATCCAATATAACGTTACTGGAAGATGGTTGGAACCACAGTAAAATCAATGGATCTAGACCCTAGAAGTATGCAATCTACCAAATCAACCCTTAAAGCTTCAGATTTGAAATATTTGGGAGTGTTCCCACCAAATCATCGCGTAAAGCTTCAAATCTGAAATATTTAAAAGTGTTACCACCAAATCAACACATAAAGCTTCAGATCTGAAATATTTGAAAGTGTTCCCCCCAAATCAACACGTAAAGCTTCAGAGTTGAAATATTTGAGTGTTCCCGCCAAATCAACATGTAAAGCTTCAAATCTGAAATATTTGAGAGTGTTCCCTTAGAAAAAGCTTTAGATTTGGAATATGCTAGAAAATCATAGAGTGTTGATGTCGAACCTTGTTTCTTGCCATGATTGAGGACTTGTTGGCATTTTTGCCACATTGATTCTCATTGATGAATGCATTGATGTATTGTTGGGGATCTGACCTTTGATTGATGCAGCTTGGGCGAAAAAAGGAGAAAAAATGAGCAAAAAATGACTAAGTCTGAAAATTGCAGCGACGCGCTGACATGTTGCAGAATCGCGGTCAACGCAGTCAACGCAGGCAGGTTGGCGGAACCGTCGCGATATCGCGACGTGTTCCGAAATCGCGAGTCGGCGGGCAAAAAAGCATTAAGTTGAAAACATGCAGCGATTCGCTGACATGTCAGCGAATCGCGACCGGGGAGCGTCGAAGGCAAAAAGTGCAAACTTGCAGCGCGTCGCTGACATGTCAGCGAATCGCGACCAAAAATGGCGATTGATGCGGCGACGGAAACATGTAGCGAAATCGCTACATGTTCCGATTTCGCGGGGCAGAGCGCAGGGAGGAGCCAACGGCGGAAACATGTAGCGAAATCGCTACATGTTCCATTTTCGCGGGTCTTCAGCAGCGAAGCGTACGGCGGAAAAACCCGTCGCGATTTCGCGACCCGTCGCATTTTCGCGACCTGCGCAGTTTTCCCGCCAAGTGCAGTATGAACGGCCGAGAGGGTTTTTCCGATTTCCGATGATTTAATGCTGACCCGAATTAAATAATTTGCGGATTTCCGATGCGGTTAAGGTCGAAGAGTGCCCAGGCCACCAAAATTAAAGGATTTATTGGTTCAAAGCTGCGGTTCGTGGATTAATTCAACGGTTTTCATGCACATGTTCGAAGAATCGTATTTAATAAAGGACCGCGAACGTTTCATGGCATTTAATTTTTATTTCCTCGAGGCCGCTATTAAGGGGTCGTGTTCTTGATTTTCAAGATATTATTGTAGATCACGAGGAAGTTGGTTTTACGTTTTTAATGCTGGCAAAGAGGACGGACCTCTATAAAAACCAATGTAATTTTCATTTGCAAAGGTTGGAAAAACTTGCTGCTAGAAAGCTGGAATTGTATCTGCGGGAATAAAAGGATCGACTTCTAATTTTTCAAGCGTCGCATGGATGAATTTGCTTTCTGTTTTCTGCATTTCTAATAGCATTCGTACTCCTGCATTGCTATTACATTTAAATTCTGCATCTTTGGATTTAAATACTGCGGTCGAGGTACAATTCTGGAATGTGGGTTTGGAGGGATTTGCGGCATGTGATTGTGCGAGGATGAAGCTGATTTCTTATGTTACTTGCTTGTTGTTGCGTTTGTAGTTTCCTGCTGTTCTTTTTCGATCCCATCACTTTGGCCTGTGGCCATATTTCCCATTTCTTTCTGCAACCTTTTAAATCTCTTTCTAGCAACCCTATCTTAAACCCATTTTTAGAGTAGTGAAGGGAACCGGCCCACTACTGGAGATTGGTGCAGGAGCCATTTCTTGCTTCCGACCTTTCAATGTTGGCCGGGTCTAGGGCGCAATTGTAAAAATCCTTTCCTGTGGCAGATTCGTGACCAACAGTTTTTGGCACGCCCGGTGGGACAGACTGTTTCTGTCTCCAAGAATTCATAATCGGTGGGATACGCATAATTTTCCAAAGTGATAACCCCACCGGTGCCAACAATTTTTGGCACGTTTTTAAACACCCGGAGGTCTCAAGATTTGATGAGCTGTCTTGGCCTCATAGCGGAGATTTGTAAGTTCATCTGGCGACTTTCTTTGAGTTGAAGATCCGTTCGTGGACGCCTTTGTTTTTTTTAAAAAAAAAAAAAAAAATTTCAAAGAATGTTCATATGGCGACTCTGACTTAATGGCGATGGCCGTGATTCCATGAGACCACCGCCACAAAGGCGAGGGTTTTTCTAGATGGGATGATCCTGGCCCTCTGAATCTGCAAGTTCGGCATGAAATTCCCGAAGGTGCCCTGAAGAACCTGGCAAAATATGATGGTACCGAAGGCATGGCTCTGGCACATGTTGAAGATATTGCTATTCTGTCCATGATCCATGTCATAGAACACGAGGATGTCATGATCCGACTTCCGGTTCAGTCTTTGGAAGGAAGAGCATTGCAATGGTACAGACTGCTCAAATGTCAAAGCATCAGCTCATGGGATGATCTAGCGGGAGCACTGATCAAAAGATTTGATGAAGATCCTTTCTACAGTTCTTTGGATCTCTACCAATTTTTCATGTACATCAAGAGAGCACCTCAAGAAAGCATCACGGACTTCAATGTCCGATTCTTGATAAGTTGGAAGAGAATTCCGAGAGAAGATCCTTCCATCACCCACCCAAGCCCACCTCTTTTATGTTCGAGCTTTTAATTCGACATAGGTCTCTTTTTTTTGCAGTCAGGTGAACAACGGTTCCCACAAATCTTTGAGGAAGCAGTGCGAGCGGAACAGTTGTTGCTCTTATCGAGAAAGTTACCGTGGGGAGAAACTCCATTACCTTCTCCGGTGGTTGCTGCTCCTGTTTACCCTGCACATTCATGCCAGATCCCTGAGATGCAGTCATGTGGAGTTCAAGGGACAGATCTCGTCCAAAGTCAAGGATTGGAACATGCAAGCACTTTTCCAGCAATGAACAATATGGTTGCTTGCAGTTTTCATCAAGAGATGGGCCAAGTAGAAGAACAAGTGCAAATTTCAGAGTCTGAGGAGATCCCAGAATCCGAGTTCTCACTTGAAGAGCCCTATGATCACATCAAGGAGTTAGAGGAGCCTGTACTCAGCCCACAACCAGTAAAGTCTGCAAAGTGGTGGTGTTGGTTCCAGCCACTACATCCGGTACCTGAAGAAGTCCTCCATGTGGGTACTAGTAAGAAGGATAATCTGCTGAATTGCATCCTATCAGCACCATGGAGAACTTCAGGAAGGAGCCAGCCTAATTTCAAGGACCGACTTAAGTATGATCAGATCTGGTCGGGACATTGCAGATTTACCGGATAACATTATGAGATTGGGTGTACGGTGGCGACATGCCAATCATGTCGTGCATTATTGTATATAGTATTTTGAAAAAAACAAAAAAAAATAGAAAAAGAAGAAGAAAAAAAAAAAACTGGTATTGTTTTTATTTGTTCATCTCGGCTCTTGTTGCCTGCGAGCCGTAGATGCTTGTTTTTTCCTTTGTTTTTCTCCTCCCAACAGTTTGGTGGCTTTCTAGCACTTTCTTCTTTTCCCTTCCCCGTTTCCTCTCTTTCCTTTCTTCATCTTCTTCCTTCTGTTTCTTCTGCATTAAATCAAAATAAGCCACAGCTGTTGTTTCTTTTTCCTTTTCTGTTTTTTCCCGTCCCTTCTTATCCCTTTCCTCTAAGTTTAGTCTTTTACGCATTTGCTAACAGTCTAGTTCATTTCATTTCACAGCTTTCCTAGTTCCATTCCCACTCCATAACTTCGTTCATTTTCATTTCATCATTCCATTGCAGTCACCGCTTGCGCAACCGCAAGAGCTCACTCCATCATCGCGTTCCATTAGTCGTTTCATAATCAGTTATATGCAAGTTTTTCCAGTTTCAATTTTTCAGCAGAACATGTATTGCAGCAGCCCGCCTTCTGTTCGGATATGACTCTGTGCCCAATGGACTAAGGCCTGGATTCTTGCATACAGCGAGCTGTATACCCCGTGAGCCGCCAAGAATGTTGGCATTTTTGCCACATTGATTCTCATTGATGAATGCATTGATGTATTGTTGGGGATCTGACCTTTGATTGATGCGGCTTGGGCGAAAAAAGGAGAAAAAATGAGCAAAAAATGACTAAGTCCGAAAATTGCGACGACGCGCCGACATGTTGCGAGAATCGCGGTCCAACGCGATCCAACGCAGGCAGGTTGGCGGAACCGTCGCGATATCGCGACGTGTTCCGAAATCGCGGGTCGGCGGGCAAAAAAGCATTAAGTTGAAAACATGCAGCGATTCGCTGACATGTCAGCGAATCGCGACCCGGGGAGCGTCGAAGGCAAAAAGTGCAAACTTGCAGCGCGTCGCTGACATGTCAGCGAATCGCGACCGAAAATGGCGATTGATGCGGCGACGGAAACATGTAGCGAAATCGCTACATGTTCCGATTCGCGAGGCAGAGCGCAGGGAGGAGCCAACGGCGGAAACATGTAGCGAAATCGCTACATGTTCCATTTTCGCGGGTCTTCAGCAGCGAAGCGTACGGCGGAAAAACACGTCGCGATTTCGCGACCCGTCGCATTTTCGCGACTGCGCGGTTTTCCCGCCAAGTGCGGTATGAACGGCCGAGAGGGTTTTCCGATTTCCGATGATTTAATGCTGACCCGAATTAAATAATTTGCGGATTTCCGATGCGGTTAAGGTCGAAGAGTGCCCAGGCCACCAAAATTAAAGGATTTATTGGTTCAAAGCTGCGGTTCGTGGATTAATTCAACGGTTTTCATGCACATGTTCGAAGAATCGTATTTAATAAAGGACCGCGAACGTTTCATGGCATTTAATTTTTATTTCCTCGAGGCCGCTATTAAGGGGTCGTGTTCTTGATTTTCAAGATATTATTGTAGATCACGAGGAAGTTGGTTTTACGTTTTTAATGCTTTGCAAAGAGGACGGACCTCTATAAAAACCAATGTAATTTTCATTTGCAAAGGTTGGAAAAACTTGCTGCTAGAAACTGGAATTGTATCTGCGGGAATACAAGGATCGACTTCTAATTTTTCAAGCGTCGCATGGATGAATTTGCTTTCTGTTTTCTGCATTTCTAATAGCATTCGTACTCCTGCATTGCTATTACATTTAAATTCTGCATACTGGATTTAAATACTGCGGTCAAGGTACAATTCTTGGAATGTGGGTTTGGAGGGATTTGCGGCATGTGATTGTGCGAGGATGAAGCTGATTTCTTATGTTACTTGCTTTGTTGTTGCGTTTGTAGTTTCCTGCTGTTGTTTTTCGATCCCATCACTTCGGCTTGTGGCCATATTTCCCATTTCTTTCCGCAACCTTTTAAATCTCTTTCCAGCAACCCTATCTTAAACCCATTTTTAGAGTAGTGAAGGGAACCAGCCCACTCTGGAGATTGGTCTGGGAGCCATTTCTTGCTTCCAGCCTTTCAATGTTGGCCGGGTCTAGGGCGCAATTGTAAAAATCCTTTCTGTGGCAGATTCGTGACCAACAGGACCCTAGATTTTTTTTCAAAACCCTAGCTGATTTGGGAAAAAACTTTGGGTTGAGGTCATAGAGTTGCCAATATTCACTGGAAAGGAAGACATTGATGTTCGAGAATGGTGGATGAAGTTTAGATCTCTATATTTTGGTAACCATTTTTGACAATACCACCTTTGCAAATTTTTAGTGGGCAAGTTTTGCTAAGGAAAACAATTATAATTACACTTGGGACGAAATGGAGCATGCATTCTTGAGTCATTGGGACCCACATAAAAAGGCCTTAGAGGGAACAAAAAGAAAAGAATAAAGAGGACATTATAAAGCAAAAAATACAGATGACAATCTGCAAGTTGAGGGAACTACACCTTTGGTGGAAGATAAGCTAAAAAGTGGACAAAAGGAATTGTTTGAATCTAAAAATTCTATTTTGCAGATTCATGGTTGCATTCAAAAAGAAAAGGTTATTATTTCCATAAACCCTAGTAGCAAATATAATTTTATTAATAATGCCTTGGCTAAGAGGTTGTAGGTTCAAGCAACAAAAATTAAGGACATACAAATTGAGAGTGAGAATGTTTAGATTTTTTAAGATTTGAAGATCACCATGGATAAATATGTTTTACATTCAAATTTTCATGCTATTGAGATGGACAATGTGGATATTGTTCTTATTTATCCTTGGTTGGATTCTTTGGGTACTATTACCATTAATGTGCAAAGAAAGTTTATGAAGTTATGGTACAAGAAAAAGAAGATAACACTACAGGATATTTATCAGCTTAAGAAGCAAGGATCCTAGGAGAAGCAAGAAGCATTATGGCAAGGAAACAAATTGAAGAACCAACAGAAGACTCAAAAGTTGAATCTACAGTAGCGACAGCAATAGGAACCATGGAAGAAGCAGCAACAAAGTCCAAGGAAGATCTGTCAAAAGTGCACAAGGACATACCCAAAGAAGGGCACAAGAGAGAAGACTATGAAGAAGAATTTAAAATAAAGAAACAAATTGCTAAGGAATTAAAGGAAACTGAATGTTAGGTTAATGTTGCAACATATCGCCACCCACACCACCTTGAGCGTCAACAATCTTGGAGGCATGGCCTAGGGCATAAATATTATGGATCTACATAGAGTCACAAAGGCATCAACTATGGCGGTGTTAGGCAGAAAAAGCATGGTGACTCTCGATTTCAAAGGGGTACAGTAGCATCAGGGAACAACAAGATCAACCATTCAAAATATCAAAGTAGAGCAGTTAAAGCATGAAGTCAACAAAGTAGTTATGGATATTCAAGTAGCCGAATGGCATCTTGGCATCATCAAAGACAAGATCAAGATTTCACTTGGATAGAAGGATTATCAAGATTGGAAAATGTTAAGAAGAAGGATGTTAAATATTTGTATTTACAAAGAAAATTGAAGAAGATCCAAAAAATGAATATCAAGAATTTTGAATATACGACCCTGTGAAGTCAACCATTTGGAACAAGGGCAGTGACGATTTTTCAAATCGCGAAAAACAAAATTGCAAAGTGCGAAGGATTAGGGTTTTTTCCTTAAAAACGTCTCATCTTTTAGGAGTCATATCTTCGCGAAGAGTTATCCGATTCAGCTGATTCTTGGACCAACTTGTGCAGAATTTAAATAGCTTTAAAATGAGTGGTCATATGCAAAAATTCGAGCAATATTGAGGGAGATACGACCCTGTGAAGTCAACCATTCGGAACAAGGGCAGTGACGATTTTTCAAATCGCGAAAAACAAAATTGCTAAGTGCGAAGGATTAGGGTTTTTTCTTAAAAAACGTCTCATCTTTTAGGAGCCATATCTCCGCGAAAAGTTATCCCATTCAACTGATTCTTGGACCAACTTGTGCAGAATTTGAATAGCTTTAAAATGAATGGTCAATATTGAGGAAGATACGACCCTGTGAAGTCAACCATTCGGAACAAGGGCAGTGACGATTTTTCAAATCGCGAAAAACGAAATTGCAAAGTGCGAAGGATTAGGGTTTTTTCTTGAAAAACATCTCATATTTTAGAAGTCGTATCAACGCGAAAAGTCATCCAATTCAACTGATTCTTGGACCAACTTGTGCAGAATTTGAATAGCTTTAAAATGAGTGGTCATATGCAAAAATCTGACCAATATTGAGGGAGATACGACCCTGTAAAGTCAACCAATTGAAACAAGGGCAGTGACGATTTTTCAAATCGCGAAAAACAAAATTGCAAATGTTTGCCAACTAGGGTTCGAACGATGGGAAGAGTAATGAAGGGCTAGGACTCCAACGAGGCAAGACATTCTATCTGGATAAAGAATTTTTCAGCTAAGTTCTTTTTTCCCTCTCTTTATCTTAGAAATCGTGTATGGAAAATTTATACAGTTTTTATCAAATATTATATTTGCTATAGAACTTTCAGATAAATTTCATTAGATTTTGAGTTTTACTTTCCTTTCCATGGATCAATTTATAGTTAAATCCTTAGAATCATCCCTAATGGTAGAGGTTAGTGAGTGCACCTCAGAGAGATCCTCATTGCTCCAAGATAGGGTAGTTTTTGGTAAATTTAATGGGTATTGGCCAGGGGCTTCAGCCTTGAGAAAATGGATTGATAGGAGTTGGAAGTCTCCATGAGTGATTCTATCATTTCTTCCCAAAGGTTTCTTCCTAGCCATTTTTTGTTCTAGGGAAGAAAGAGAAAGAATCCTAAAAGGGGGTCCTTGGTTTATGGGAAGAGTAGGGCTCTTCCTTACCCATTGGTATGAAGACTTTTCACCTGAAAATGTAAATCTATCCCTAGTACCAGTCTAGGTTAGGATGTTTGGATTGCCCATTGAATTTTGGGAAATAGACACCTTGAAGGCAATAGGCAACACTCTAGGATAATTCCTTGAGATTTCAGATACAACAAAAGATGGATTTTTGGCTATTTATGCTCGAATATTGGTCATGATTGATATAAGTAAAGCTTTACCATAATCAATCATTCTTAAGTATGGGGATAAGATGTGGACCCAAACTATAGATTATGAAAACATATCTTTTAGATGTAGAAGATGTCATAAGGTGGGGCATATTGAGAGATCATGCCCTAAGAAGAGCCCAACAGAATCATTTGTAGAAAATCATAAGAGAAATTTACAAATGGTTATGGATAAATATGGTTTTCAACTTCCAAAAAATAGATCTAGAAAAATAAAAGAAAATGAATAGTGGAGACCAATAAGGAAGGATACTGGAAGAAATTCCAATTCTTTTGAGGCTTTAGCTTATGAAGAAAAAGTAGATCAAAACTTAGAGGACACAGTACAACAATTTCAACATATTAGCAAGGAACCGTCTATTCAATATGATCCTAATTTAAGGAAGAACATTCTCGATGAACCTAAGGAATGTGTCTCATCATATTTTGAAGACTCTCTTGAAGTACCATGCACCATTCAGGAGAATATAATTGGTAAAGAAATTGTAGAAAATGAGCAGGAAAAGTCAAAAGCTTCAATAATAGAGCCAAGAGAGGATAAATATGTTGAAAAACAAAATTGCGAAAGAATATTAAGGAATAGAATAATAAGACCTACTCCCGATATAGGCAAGGCAAAAAGAGGAAAACCCTCAAATTATCAAGCAAGATCCAAGGAAGCAAGAGCTAACATAGAGAAAGGAACACAAACTAACTTGGTTGAACTTCTCTTTACTAAACATCAAAATGATATTGGTAATACGCAAGAGGGGCCAAAAGCCCCTAATGAGACATGATTATCATCTCATGAAATATAAGGGGTGCTAATGCCCCCTCAAAGCATAGGTGTATTAGGGACCTATGTTTAAGTAATAAACCTGATATTCTATGTATCCAGGAAACTAAAATGACAAAAGAAGAAGTTTCAAAAACTATGAAAGCAGTTTGGCCAAGATGTGAATGGGATGCTATGGATTCCAGGTTCCACCATTTGGTGGACAAGACCTGGAAGGGAGCGTACTCGACGGGCGAAGATCCCCTGGTGATTTGCGATTAAAGCGATTTTTAATTCGTTTCGAATCTCTAAGGTTTCGCTCATTTTTTTAGCATCTGCCATTTGAGGATTGGACCTAGGGCGACTCAGCAACATGGACGGACCAGGACGAGGCTATTACAAAGCCCACAATCTAGGAAGCAGACGGCTATTGGACGACGCATCTCCAAGCTGACGTTGGACACCGACGCAATCTGGCTATGCATAGCAGCCAGCAGACCTGGCGATCGGGGACACTCGCTGACCGTGAGCACTTGCCACGGTGCGGACCCCTACACAACAGTGGCTGACAAGCCGCTGGCATGGACCAAGGACGGCTTGATCGAGGACTACGCGAGGACTAACGACTATGAACAGTCAGACGGTGGACCCCAAACGGATCTGACGTGACATGGGGGCGAACTGCGCCAACAAAGCAACAGCCGCGACCTGGTTAGCCTTGAAGACATTTACGGACCTAGATCCTGGACGCAAGACAATGGACCGACACATGGACGCGAGGATCGACACCCTAGCCAGATAGCTAAGTCGGACGCACGGATACCGAGGGACCGGACCGACTTGACGGACATGTGGACAGGACACATGGGCGACACGTGGCGGATAGGCCACGCGCCACCTAGACACAAACTTGGCGCACCACCTGGACATAGACGCGGACAACAAGACGATGACACGTGGCGGGCTGGCCACGTGCCACCCAAACGCTGACAAGGATGACACGTGGCGGACTAGCCACATGTCAGGACGCGAACAAACTCCACGTGGCCGACAGCAAAACCAGCCACGCGGGGGACTGATTGCCCGCAGGCAATCGTTTTAACAGGGGGCGGTGGAGTTTTTATTCCCCTAATATCCCCGTTGCATGCTAAATGCCACATTTAGATTTTTCCCGCCGCTCGGCGGGAAAGAGGACAAAACGGAGGACTTCCCCCTCTATCCTCGTCCAATGTCGTAGACCGGTTGATCAGACGCCCGCTGGTAAGGCGCTAGCCCGCAGGAGAGAGTGGGATCGAATCCCGCCAGCTCCCTAAATGCAAATTTTTTTACGCTAAAGTAAAGTTTTCATTTTTTTTTTTTTTTGCAATTTTTTAAAGGTTTTCAAATTATTTTTTAATAATTTAATATTATCTTTGTTTTAAAAATCAATTTTATTTTTTAATTTTATTGATTTTATTTTAACAAAGTTATTTTATTATTAATTAAATTTTGTTGATTAATCTTTTATTTTTGAAAATTAAAATCAAAAGAAAAGGAGAAAACCCTTTTTTTTTTTGCAAAACATCAAAATTGTGTTTTTATTTTCTCAAAATTTTTGAGATGTCATACAAATAAATAGCACATTTTTTTGCAAATCTGGGTTCTTTAAAAATTTCTCAAATCTTTTGAGAGTAAGAGTTTTTTTCTCATGATGAATAGACCTTGGGTCCACTAATACCAAGTCGTGTCCCTTGGCTTCTTCTTCGCCTTCTGGTCGCGAAACTGCGACCTGTCACGAAATCGCGACATTTCTTTCTCCTGGCTTTCTCTCTCCTTGGCGGGTCGCGAAACTGCGACATGTCGCGAAATCGCGACATCTTCCTCTTCCGCTCTTCATCCTGCCTTCGGGTCGCGAAATCGCGACATCTTAGCTTTCGGCTTTCTCTTTCTTCCTCAGGTCGCGAAATCGCGACATCTTTGCCTTCTGTACTCTCCTTCTGCTTTTGGGTCGCGAAACCGCGACATGTCGCGAAATCGCGACATCTTTGCTTGCAGCCTCCTCTTGCCTGTTTGGGTCGCGAAATCGCGACATCCTTGGCACCCTTGCTTCTCTTATGAAACCTGTCGCGATATCGCAACAGTTGGCCCTGCTGGCTTCTTTCTCCATATTGTGTCACGATATCGCGACACATTTTTTGTCGCAATATCGCGACAGCTTCTCCTCGCTCACTTCTTTGCTTCACTTGTGCCGCGATATCGCAACAGCCTCTCCTTGCTGACTTCTCTGCTCCACTTGTGTCGCGATATCGCGCTGGCTTCGTTCTCCGCTTGTGTCGCGATATCGCGACACATTTTCTGTCGCGATATCGCGACAGTTTTCTTCGCTGGTTCCTCTCTCTACTTTGTGTCGCGATATCGCGACACTTTTTCTGTCGCGATATCGCGACATATTTTTCTCTTTGCCTTCTTCTTCTTCTTCTGTCGTGAAAATCGCGACGTCTTTCCTCCTTAGCCAACTTTTTAGAAGTGGCCCTCCTGCCACTAGATGCTTCTGCATCAGGTGCTACTGGATGCTCCTGCATCAGACACCCGGGGTTGGTGGAGAAGTGACCTTCACTTCTGTGTTGTTCGGTCACCGCCTTCTGTAACATCTCCAAATGTCCACCTGCCTCTGCAACCCGCTCAAACCCCGTCTCCTGGCCAAAATAACTTTTGTCTTCCTCCAGACAGATTCTACCACTGCTGCACACTTCCTCATCTGCAGCCCGCTTACATTCCGTCTCCGGCCCAGAAAAATTTCCGCCTTCTACCAGGCAGATTCTGGCACTGCTGCACACCTCCTCATCTGCAACCTGCTTAAACTCCTTCTCGCCCACTGCCTTTGATGGCTTCAACTTCTGACGAACTCCATCTTCCCTTCCACCAGTTCTTTCTCCCTGGCCTCTTCTTTTCTGTTTATCCTCACGCCTTCTGCGCAGCTTCTCTCGCAGGGCTTTCACTTGCCTCCGCAAATCTATTCTGAGCAGCTCCTCTTGTAGGGCTTGCACTTGCCTCTGCAAAGATCTGAACGTCTGTAACTGTGAATCTTCAGATCTCATATCTCTCCCACCACCACGGTTTCTTCGTGGAGGCATTCTTCTGCACTTTCTTCTCACAATCCTTAACCCCAGATCCTGGTGCAAGCTGCCTCACGTTCGGCGCTCTGCTTACACGCTCAGAATCTTCTGGCTCTGATACCACTTGATGGGGGGCCAAAAAATTGATCTCAACCAAATCCGAATTTTCACGCAGAAAATTGGAAACACGCTTTACAAGAAATAGAAATCCCAATGTTCTATTCATCAACTTGCAAAGATTACAATAACAGCCCGCAGGCTTTACAAAAACTGGTGCACAGGCACAGTTCTCTCTATTGCAAAGATTCCCTAACTCTGCAACTCTAGAAGGAAAATGCACTCCAAGCCGGTCCGAGTGGCCCTCTGCCTTCGACTCTGCAACTCGACTGTGCAACTCTACAACTGCAGGTTTTCCAACCCCTTGTGCATGCCTTTGTTCTCCTTTTTAAAGGTTCTCAGGTGACGCTTCATTTCCAGCTGGTGGCCCTTCGTTTCCTCTTCCAGAACCTTTCGTTTCGTCTTCCCGTGCCGCTTCGTTGTCCTGGTATTCGAAACGTCTGCCTTTCCGACTCTTCGTCTTCGGCTTTCCCTTCGGGCGCGAAAATATGACAGGTCGCGATATCGCGACACCTTTCGGTCTCTGGCCCCTTCTCTGTCCTTGCGCCGCGAAAATACAACATGTCGCGATATCGCGACAGTTCCGCTCCTTCGCTCCATCTTCCTGCTTTCGGGTCGCAAAATCGCCACATCTTTGTCTTCCGTACGCTCTTTCTGCTTTTGGTCGCGATATCGCGACATGTCATGATATCGCGACATTTTTCTTCCTCGCCTCCTTTCTCTTCTTCGGGTCGCGAAAATGCAACATGTCGCGAAATCGCGACATCTTATCCTCTTTGCTTCCTCTCGCTTCTTCGGGTCACGAAAATGCGACATGTCGCAAAATCGCGACATTTTCCTCCACTGGCTCCTTCTTCGCCTCCTGGTCGCGAAAATGCGACATGTCGCGAAATCGCGACATTTTCCTCCGCTGGCTCCTTCTTCGCCTTCTGGTCGCGAAAATGCGACATGTCGCAAAATCGCGACATCTTCCTCCCTTGGCTTCTCCTTCGCCTTCTGGTCGCGAAAATGCGACATGTCGCGAAATCGCGACATCTTCCTCCCTTGGCTTCTTCTTCGCCTTCTGATCGCGAAACTGCGACCTGTCACGAAATCACGACATTTCTTTCTCCTGGCTTTCTCTCTCCTTGGTGGGTCGCGAAACTGCGACATGTCGCGAAATCGCGACATCTTCCCCTTCCGTTCTTCATCCTGCCTTCGGGTCGCAAAATCGCGACATCTTAGCTTTCGGCTTTCTCTTTCTTCCTCAGGTCGCGACCCGCCAAGAAGAGAGAAAGCCAGGAGAAAGAAATGTCGCGATTTCATGACAGGTCGCATTTTCGCGACCAGAAGGCTCAATTTTTTTGGCCCCCCATCAAGTGGTATCAAAGCCAAAAGTGGTATCAAAGCTCAGAGGAAAGGGAGTTGCTTAGTGAATATCATAATATTTTGAGTAAAGAAGAAATTTTTTGGAGATTAAAATCAAAACAGACTTGGTTAAAAGGAGATAAAATTACAAAGTTATTTCATAGGATGGCTATAGTTCAAAGATCTTCTTCTAGAATTGGTAGAATTAAACCAATAGAAAGGGTTTGGATTGAAGATCAGAGTGAAATTAGAAAAGAGGCAAAGTCGTTTTTTCAGAATATTCAAGGTTCAGAGAAGACCGAAGTTCTTAATGATAAACTTCTTCAAGATATTCCTTCAGTTATAACAAATGAAGACAATAGGAAACTGATGGAGCCTATTACTCTCGAATTAGTTCATTTAGTTTTTTTCTCTTTTAATAAGGATAAATCCCCTGGTCCAGATGAGCTCTCTGCAGCTTTTTACCAACATAATTGGGATATAGTGAAGGATTCTTTATTGGTGGTAGTGGAACAGTCTAGGGTAAAACAATACATTCCTTATAAAATAAATGCAACTTATATTACCCTAATTCCAAAAAAGAAGGATGTTGCATTGTTTGATTCTTTTAGACCCGTAAGCCTATGTAATATGGCTTAAAGATTATTTCCAAAGTGATGGCGAATTGATTAAGGCCATTGTTGGACAAAATCATTTCAGAAGAGCAAGGAGGATTTGTGAAAAGGAGACAAATTCTTGATGGGATCATAGTAGCTCATGAAGTTATACATTCAGCAGCTTCAAGAAAAGAGAAAGCTATGATCTTAAAACTTGATATGAGTAAATCCTATGATAGGGTTAAATGGAATTTTCTTTTTGCAGTTTTAGATAAGTTTGGTTTTAGGAAGAAATGGATTAAATGGATCGAAGCTTGTGTCTCTACAGTTTCTTATTCAGTGTTGGTCAATGGGTTAGTGACAGAATCTTTTAAATCCAAGAGAGGCCTTAGACAAGGAGATCCTCTATCTCCTTATTTGTTCATTATTATGGCAGAAGTTTTGAGTAGGAACTTAAATAAGGCTTACAAAGATGGGCTTATAAGTAGACTTAAGGTTTGTAATAACATCGATAATATCACCCATCAACAGTTTGTAGATGGTACAGCCCTTTTGGAAGGGCAAGGATAAATGAGGCCAAAGCTTTGAATAACTTTTTAAAAAAGTACGAAAGAGCTTCAAGGCAAAAAATTAATAGGACTAAATCCAAAATTTATTTTCTTAACACTCCTACTAATATCAAAACAAGAATTTGTAGGTTGCTTCAAATGGAGGAGGCAAATTTACCAACAACTTATCTAGGGATGTCTTTATTTGAGGGGAGAATGAGGATAGATTTATGGAATCTAGTTATTATTAAAGTTCAAAATAAACTTCCAGCTTGGAAAGGTAGATGGTTATCATTAGCAGGAAGAGTGCAGTTAATTAAGTCAGTCTTACAAGCCATTCCAACATATTATATGTCATTGTATTCTATGCCAAAATCAGTTGAAAAAAGTTTAATCTTTATTATGCGATCCTTTTTATGGTCAGGTTTACATGATAAAAGGAAATTTCCTTTGGTGAAATGGAGCAAGTTGTGTGATTAGAAAACTAGGGCAGGTGTTGGTTTCAGAGCTCTTACAGATGCAAACTTAGCTCTTAGGGGAAAAGTTATCTGGAGATTGTACAAAGAGAGTCAAAGACAATGGGCAAGAATTCTTCTAAGTAAGTATGTTGATCCCAACGACCCAAGTTTAATATTTACTGCATTCTCTCTTCCAAATGGTTCTGCTCTTTGGAATGGTTAAAAAAAACTATTGATCTTATGATTAAAGGTTTAATATGGGTGGTGGGAACTAGAGAAAAAATTCTATTTGGATGGATACTTGGTGTGAAAAAAACCACTCAATTTAGATCCAGTTTTGAAACCTTGGATGAGATTGCTTCAAGATACGTTTGGTGATAGGGTTTCAAACATTTTGTACAAAGATCGAGAAGGAAGATACAATTGGAAAGAAGATGTTTTTACAAGTATACAAGACATTGATGCTAGGAGACAATTGAGTAGAAAGATAACAACAGTAATTATTCCGAGGGGTGCCAAGGATAAATTGATTTGGGAGTTGAATAGCTCAGGAGAATACACAACAAGAAGTGGATATAATGTTCAACATCAACATAATAATAATGTCACTAAAATTTGGAGAGATATTTGGGAAAGCCCAAGTATTCCTAAAGTCAAAATGTTTGTTTGGCTAGTAGGTCATAGAAGAATTTTATCCTGGGATAACCTTATGAAAAGGGGTTTTCATGGCCACTTTAAATGTGTTTTTTGTAATAAGGAGGAGAAAAGTATTGACCATCTCTTGAGACATTACTCAATAGTCTAGAATCTATGGCAATGGATTCTTAATATGTTTGGTAAATGCATGGTGATGAATAGCAGAATTGAAGATTGGTTAAAGCAATGGTAGAGCACTTATAAAAGTGAGGCTTTACAAACAATATGGGATATATCAAAAGATACAATACTTTGGACTATATGGCTAGAAAGGAATAGAAGAATATTTAAAGGAAAGGAAATCAGTTTAGAGGTAATGAAAAAATATATGTTTAGCCATAGAGGAGTCTAAACCAACCCTATCAACTCACCCAATTCCTAATTTGGAAGCAAAGAGTCTTGATAGACGGAGTCAAGTCATTAAATGGAATCATGATGTTAGATATAAGAGAAGCAAAAATAAGGTAAAGAATATTAAGTGGAAACCACCAGATGTGGAGTGGGTTAAATTGAATTTTGATGGAGCATCTAAAGGAAATCCAGGATCAGCAGGAGGTGGAGGAATAATTAGAAATAATAGAGGAGAGATTTTGTCTCATTATGCTTTCAATTGTGGATTTAAGACAAATAATGAAGTTGAAGCTTGGGCAGCTTTAGAAAGGTTAAAAATATGTAAACAAGTGAAATGGAATAGAGTATGGATGGAAGGTGATTCTCTCATAGTAATAAATGCAATTTTGAGGAAAGCAAAGGCTCCATGGAACATACAAGAGATAATTGTGGAAATTCAAGATCTTGCTAAAGAGTTTGAAGAAATCAGGTTTACACATATATTAAGGGAAGGAAACAAATGTGCAGATAAGCTATCCAATAGAGAGGTTTTGATTGAGGATCGTGAAGTTAACATCTCCTTTCCATGGTTAGAGGAAGTAGAAAGTTTAGTTGAAGCTGACAAAAAATGTTGATTGCCTATATCAATTAATGATTAAAATTTACTTTAAAGTTTAATGTTTTCCATTGGTAATATTTGTTTTATTTTGTAACAATAATGTGTTCATTTAGACTATTTATTATATTTTTTGTGGATGCACTTGTGTTCAGGAAGGAAACTAGCAATCCAGATTTGGTAAAGTGGACTATGTTAGTGCGATGTTTTGGAAATATTACTCTACTAATATGCAAGGCATAGATAGTAGAGGTGAAGTTTTGGCATTGTGAAGGCTGCTATAGGAAAATGTCAAGAAAGATGCTAAATTATGGAATAATTGTATTCATACAGAGATTTGAAAAGATCCAAAAAATGAAATTCAAGAATTCAAACATTTTATATTAAATGATGTAGGTTTCTAACTACAGAATCTCAATTGAGATGAGAAGTGTATCTGTTTGTAAACTCTCAAGCTCTAAAGAAGAGAGATGTAATTTGTTAAGGGTGGGGGACCCGAGTACAACCCCTTTTTATCAAGAAAAAAAAAATATATATATATATATATATATATCAAGAATTCTGACTTCTTATGGAAAAAGATGTAGGTATCTAGCTATAGCATCTCAATTGAGATGAGAATTGAATTTGTTCATAAAATCTCAGGCTCTAAAGGAGAGAATTGTGATTTGTCAGGGGTGGGGGACCCGAGTACAACCCCTTTTTCTCCAACAAAAAAAAAAGGAATTATGCTTTAATCAATCTACAAATGTTATTCCTCCAAAAAGAAGAAACTCATTGTCTTATCAATCTACAAATGTTGTATACTGCTCACTGAAGAAAAATGTAGTTCAAAATATTAAACTAGCTTTCTTTTTGAACCAATATACATATAAGGAAATCAAATGGCATTGGCTAAATTGGTTAAATTCCTCGACTTTCAAGCAGGAGACCAAGCTTCAAATCTTGTCAAGCGATACATGCATAATTGCCAAGCTGTTGTAATGCCATTATGTGAATGATATAATACGTGTCGGGCTGTTTCAATCCCATATTACCTATTTAAAAAAAAAAACTATATCTATGAGGAAGTCAATCAGTCAATCTTCAGTGGCAGGCCAATCTGTAGACATACAGTTATGACAATCACCCAAATGCAAGACCCAACTACCAAGAGTACAAGGCATTTTCAGTCAGTTTAGTACACTCAATTGTCATTGTACAAATTCACATCTGCAATTCCTTGGGATATAATTTCCAGTGTCTGCTTATACATAGAATAGCCAGCCACAAATTAGCAACCAATAAGAAGGCCACTGAACTATGGACTAAATTATCTGCAAAAAGAAAACAATGACAAGTACCTCGCCAGTGTGAGGGTTTATTGTCTGTAGAACACTCTCGATTGCTTTATATTCCATCTTAGATGCCTTCTGAGTCAACTGGAACGATCGTATACACACTACATCCTTCGCTGCTGCTGTCTTGAACCTAAGTTTAATCTGGGCCTTGGTTTCCGTCTCCCCTGCAACCTGACATAAAAGCCAAACTTTCTATCAAATTACAAAGTAGGCTTAAACTTAACCATTAGATTTAAGTTTTCAGTTTAACAGCCTGAAGTACCCTTCATTATGTCCAGACATAATGTCAAACCCATCCCTTAATCCAAGGAACACCGGGTATCAATTCCCGAGAGGCCAGAAATCTCACTGCTCGATTTAGATTTCCTTGAGATATTCCACAACAAATTGACTACTACAAATACAAATACCAAGTTTAACCGAGCATCATAGAGGCATCTGCCAATGATTGACCATAATAAGTTTACTAATGCATGCCTAAATTTCTATTTTTCTAATAAATACAATTTTTTCAATGCTTTCCATAAGATTTAAATATAAACATGAAATTCTAATGTTCTAAATAGTGCCACAATTTGGCACTTATATTTTATTATGATTTCTAAGACATAGATATAAAGCTTAGACCTATACTAAATTCAAACAGGAAACATTACCACACTGTTTATGGTGGTTAAAACAAAGTGAATTCATCACGTGTTGGGAATGAAGGTTCAAAATCAGACCCAAAAATGAAAACATCATGTGAGCATATGAATTATACTAGTAAGTATATAGTCTATGTCAAGATATATAGAAAGAGTTTGCATATCTCCTAGTAGCTGATGGCTGACCCTCTGAAGAGCAAGATCTCAGTAAAACACTCTCACTAATTCTGCTGCTGCTATGCTCAGCCCTTGCCCCATCCTGATATGTAATGGCCTGTCAAAAGGGTCTCTACAATATCCTCAGGGATAGAAGCAACTCATAGTTGCTTGTCCAGAAAGCCTAGTAAACAAAAAATTTCCATGATGCCACATTCTGCTTGCACCTAATTTTAAATAAGGTTCTTCTCCCCAACAGCAAAATGGAAAAATTCTAAAATGAAAGACATGCAAACTGCATAGGACAACAGATGCTGAGGTCTTGGGCCATTTCATGGAACACAGTTGGTAAGTTAAATGTAAAAGTAAAATTCTTCAAATGGTCTGGAACGAACTCGAAGCAGAATCTTTGTAAACTGAATTCGCCTAAGCCTCAAATTCATCTTGAACTAAATGTTAAGAGAGTTCAGTGCAAGGCCCCTTCAATACCTATCTTAAGTAACAAGTACTTCCAGTTCAGTGAACCATGAAGTGTCCCTAAAAAGTTGGCCTAAACTTTGCATCAACCCTACGGGTAGTTTATTGGCTATTGCCCATTAGAGCCCATTGCAAAGCTGCAGGTAAATGAAATAGGGTTCGTCTAATCTTTCAAACTAACAAAACTGGCACTTTGGTATACAGACTGTAATAGGTATCAATTTCTCTACATCATTGATAAAACAAGTAAATAGATTTTCGAATAATACTGTAGAACTAGGATATCAAAACAAAAAGCAGGCAAGGACATGTCTTCAATAAAAGAACAACTTCCATTCTTCAATAGCTCAAATTTCCTGAAACTTTGAATTGATATTTAATGTTCGTATTTTGAAACTTCAGAATGATATCTAATGTACCTAATATTAAGCTGAACATTCTCTCGGCTTAAACGCTAACCCTTGCCAAATAGTCCTCCTAAATTCAAAGCTCAGCTGCAGAGAAATTATGCAGCAGAGGGCACATTCTCCATTCGCTGGAAGCCAATCACACCCTATAACCCATTGATTATACCTAGCCACAGAAGAAACCTACTCCGAAGCCCAATAATCTCACCTAGCCCCCTGAAAACGCTAATGAAACTCAGCACAAACCCCCTTCGATAACTATCTTAGGCAACATCAGATGTCATGAGCTCGACCTGTTAAATAAGAAATTTGAGGCGGAGACCAGGGTTCAAATCCTGACAGATGATATATGCCTAATTGCCAAAATATTGATAAGTGATATATGCCTAATTGCTAAAATATTGTTGTAATATCCTTGTGGTTTATAAAATACTGTCACAACTTTGTAACGTTGTAATACAGTTGCAAGGCTCTCCTTACTTTGCTTAAGGAACATCTATCTGCAAGGCTCTCTTTCTTTACTTTATATATACTCACCGAGGAAGTTGAATTTAAGTCTTAAGCCACCTCAATGCCGTCGCTTTCCTTTTAAATCCAATTACCATTAAAATCAAACAAATATTTATCAGAACAAGAGCATGGACGTACCTTGGGGTCATGAATAAAGCTGTGACCAGACCTTGCATTTGGAGGCATCTCTCCAGTGCATGCGTGCTTCAGGCATTCAATTATAGTCTGTACACAAAAATACAGTAATTATTTAGCAGAGTTGAGAAGAAATTGTAAACATTGCAAAGATATATAACAGTAAAATTCAAGGAAGTCTGTCTTACCGTTTTACCGGCGCCGTTAGGGCCGACGATAAGAGTAAGGGGCCTATAGAACGTGATGACGTTGGTGTTTTCCGGGCTGAAGCTCCGGATTCCCTTTATCAGCATCTTGTCCACCGTACTCATTGTTCCTTTTTCACACTTGCAGAACCTTTGAAGGAAATTTGTCGAGTTTGGTGAAGTTAACGAAATTCCCGCGCAAAAAACGGCTGGCGGCGGGATATGTTTAACTTGATGTCAAATGTTAAGGAAGCGACCAAGAATGGTGCGACTGCTGATATTTAATGGCGAATTCGAAGAGCCAAAGCCCTGCTGCAGGTCTCAGCTGAAGCGAAAGCCAGTGTCGGAATCCCGGGATTAACTTCCATTGTTGGGGAGAGAATTTTGTTTTATATAATTCTTGAAGGGACTTGAACATTTGCGATTTGTTTTAAACGGGTAGGGACCATGGTCCGTACAAGGGAAGCTTGGTATCTTTGAACTCTATATAGTCAGATCACAGTACCCTGGACATTTTAAGTATCAACTTTAACGATAAGGTGAGGGAGTTATCGGGCAATATCAGATCTTTAAAGATTTTGAGCTTTTAAGGAATGGACAACATAACGTTTTTTTTAAATAATATTTATATTTTAATTTAGAAGAATCTGGGAAAAAATTTAAATAATAATTATTCAAAACAATAATTTCTTTGTTGTGGTGCATTGGTAAATGCCCTGAGTGTTGGTAGAGGCCGACCCAGGTTCCATTCCCCTTGTTTCCATCCTGCAGATATATGGTATAGTTAGAAATGTCCTATGTGTTGGTAGAGACCGACAAGGCTCAATTTCTCCTATGCCCAACTTGTTGAAAGTGGCACCTCGAAATGGGTGTTTTCCACTATAAATTAGTTTTGATCCGGTGTTGTAGGTGAGTTGGAGAGGAGAAGGCAATCCTCCAAGGGAGGTCCCAGGTTCAAATCTCCACCCTACCAAAAAGCTGAAATGGGTATCCAAAATCCAATTGATAATGTTGGTGCGGGCAGGGTCCAATGCAACTCCCGGGTGACTTTGATGATGAGAACCCATGTTCGTGGTCTCTCAGACCAAAGCGACTCCACAAGAGGTTTTTCGCTTTAAAAAAATTATTCAAAACAATTTTAATTATTATTTTATTTAAAAATAAATTAATTAAAGTTTTAAGATTTTTTATATATGTTTTTGCCCTTTCATTGAGCAAAGTAAATCTTAGCAGGTTCTCTTTAGTTTAAAGAGTGTTTGAAATTGGTAGAGTCGTAGTTAGGTTTAGGTTTTTGTTAATTTAGTTAATATTTTTTTTTTTTAATATAAGTTTATTCACGTATGCATATATATCATGTTGTAGAGTGGTTAGAATTAAAGAAAGTTCAAAGTTTTAATTACATGAGTATCTAAAGTTTTAATATTTTAAGACTCTAAAACTCATGAGTCATAATGTTTAGCAAGGTTTTAACACCAAAAAAAATTATAAATCATGAAAATCAAAATCAAAAATTTAAAAATTGTAAGCTTGATGTAGTGGTAAGGGTTTTGGTCTTTTTGAAAGGTTCAAGGTTCAAACTTCACTAAATATAAAAAGGAAAGGACCCCTCGTAAAAAAAATTATATAAACTCATTGAAAACAATTATCAAGTGGCATTAGTTCAACGTCCCCAATATTTAAAGAGGAAATCAAAGTTCAAATCTTGCCAAGCAATACATGGATAATATCTCAACTTTGTTGTAATACTACTATGTGGTGATGATGTAATATAAGGCCCGTTTCAATCTCATATTTTTTATTAGTAACTGCTAAGCGCAGAGTTCAAACCACAAGGATTGCTCCTGTTTCAATTCCATATAACCAATTGAAAAAAATCAATAATTTAAACATTTTATGTAAAATGTTGTAGGTTTTTAGTTATAGCATCTCAATTGAAATAAAAAATGAATCTATTTGTGAACTCTTAAGCTCGAGAGTTGTATTTTGTAAAGGGTGAGGGACCCTAGTACAACTCTTTGTTATTCAGCAAAATTATAATATTTAGCACGTTTTTTTTAATACTTGGACTCAGTCATGGATAGGTTTTTTTTTTTTTTTTTGGTTTGGTTAGTGTGAGAAACCCCTATGACAGACGTTCAAGGTTGGACATCTCCATCCCACCACGTTGAGTTTATAAATAGGAAAAAAAAATTCATTAGAGTTGGTTACAAGGTTCAAACCACAGGAAACCACAAGAACCGCTCCCAACAAACCTATTTGTCTTGTTGATTTGGTGTGAGATGAGGACCACTTGTCGTTTGAGTTTCATACTGTTGTTGGTTTGACACATACTTAAAGGATTTGGAGCAGACTACTACCTTTGCAAACGGTTGGCTTCCCCCACCAAGGTTTGAATCTAGGTCTCTTCTTAGTAAGTGCCCAACCACACTTGCACTTACCAATCCACCTAATCCTTAAGGATTATAAATAAGAAATTTAACACGCAGTCACACACATCACAACTTGAACCTTGGATCTCTTGAAGAAGAGCCAAAGCTTGAATCGGTTGCACTATCCCATGCGACATAAAAATTAATTTTACTAATCAATTTTATTAATTATAATATATTTTAATTAGGTAGAAAGTTTAAAAATTTTCTTTTAAATGTATTACCTTATTTTAACTTTAATATAAAAAAAAGTTTGGTGCAATTTAGTTCTTTTAGATTAAATGGGTATAAATACATACTTCGCAAAAATTGTTTAATAAATAAATATTTTTATTAATAAAAAAAAAATTAAACTAATAATTATATCCAAAATTAAAAATCGTAATTTTTAAAACTGGCATACATTGATGATGAGACTATAATGCTTTATGCTTTATGAGAAGCGGGGAGGGAAGAAAGTAGAGAGGGGAGGGCTCTGGTCCCTCCCCTGCTCCCCCTCCCATGGCTTCTGGTTCTTGCCCAGTCCCTGGATCAACCCAGGTCATCCCTCCCGGGGAGTGGTTGTTTGCAGATGATCTCCTGGAGGGAGATCCTTCTCCACTATCTGCGCCCCTCCCAGTCGGCTAGGGTTTCCTTGGTTGTTTTTTTGGACTGGTGCTTCCCAGGGATCCCTGTTTGGTTGGGGATCCCTTCCCTTTTTCCCTCAGGCTTCCCCCTGGGGTTTTTTGCAGGTTATTCGCGTGGATCTGGTCCCCTGTGTTTCTCGGTGCGATGGAGGTGATGGTTTAGGGTTTGGACAGCTTCCCACTATTTTGGTTCCTAAGGATCCCATCCCTGTGACTGGTTCCTCTTCCCGCTCGAGATTCCTAGTCCCTAGATCCCTGGTCCCTTAACCTACTGTTTCTTTTTGTTTTGCCGGGATGGGATCCTCTTCTTTTTTCCCGGGGCGGGTTCATCGTGGTGCAGCTCTCTGGTCGCTTCCCGATGGGCTGGATTCTCTCTGTGCTGGCTGTCGACTTCCTGCAGGATGGCTCTCGCTGAACGATATGTTTTCCCGGTGGGCGGGATGGTTTCTCCACAAGGCGGGATCCGCCAAATCCGTCGGTTTTCCCGTGAGGCGGGATCCTTTCTTTTCTGCTGGTTTCCCGGATGGCGGGATTTCCTGCTGCTTCCCGCTAGGCGGGACTGTTTGTGGTGGTTTTTACTGCTTCCGCGAGGCGGGATTTTATTGTAACGGTTTTTCTTTGCTTCCTGTTGGGCGGGATCTTCTCGATGGTGGTTTTTGGCTACTCCCCGCTAGGCGGGATCTCCAAAACTACTTTCTTTCTTATTTGTTTGTTTCTCGCTGAGAGGGATTGTTTCATGCTTACTATTATCGCTGGGCGGGATTTCTGTTTTGGTGTTCAGTTTCAAGGGATTGATGCCCTAGGCCCATTGTTTATGTAATCAGGTTTTGGGATCCTTGTTAAAACCCACTGTAAATACAAACACTACTTACCAAAAAAAAAAAAATCGTAATTTTTACAACCCATGAACATTACTTCTATTAGACCAGACTATTATAGGTTCGTTGCATGTGCTATCTGCTTCCTTTGGATCAAAACCTTAGATTTTCTATGTAGAGCACCCAAGCCTTCCACGTTAAGATCACTCGAGTTGTATCATATAAGTTCATTTATGTCCCAATAGAATGTAAGCTATAAACATGTTAAAAAGTTTAAGAAGGCTTAATGTTTTTAAAAGAAAATTAAACTCACAAGTGGAATATTATCTACTTCAAATTAAAAGGAAGGTTTTGAAAAAGTCACGTAATGGTATATCTGCCTACCATAATAAAATTGTATATTCTTGAATTAAAGATAAAAACAAGTTAGATATTTATTGCACATGTTGAGCATTATTAGATATAAAAGGTAAATTTTAAGTTTGTTAAAAATTGTTTTACATTTCAAGTTGTAAACTTCTTGCAGTGGTAAGGGCTTTGGCCTCTCTTTAAGAGGCTCAAGATTCAAACCCCACTTAGTATGAGGGGATTGGGACCCCTCATAAAAACCTATGTAAACTAATTGAAAATTTGCTTTATATTTCAAAGTGTTACATTGTTAATCTGGAAGTAGAGAACCTTGATAGGTGGAGTTAAGTCATCACTTGGAATTATGATGTTGGATACAGGAGAAACAAAAAGAAGACAAAGAATATAAAGTGGAAACCACCAGATATGGAGTTGGATAGATTAAATTTTGATAGAGCATCTAAAGGAAATCCAAGACCAATAGGAGGAATAATTAGAAATAGAGAGCCTTGATAGGTGGATTCAAGTCATCAAATGGAATTATGATGTTGGGTACAAGAGAAACAAAAAGAAGGCAAAGAATATAAAGTGGAAACCACCATATATGGAGTTGGTCAAATTGAATTTTGATAGAGCATCTAAAGGAAATCCAACCGGTAAGAGGAGGAATAATTAGAAATAATAGGGAAGAGATTTTGTCTCATTACACTTTCAATAGTGGATTTAAGACAAATAATGAAGTTGAAGCTTTGGCAGATTTGGAAGGGTTCAAAATATGCAAACAAATGAAATGGAACAAAGGATAGATGGAAGGTGATTCACTCGTAGTAATAAATACAATTTTGAGAAAAGCAAATACTCGATGGAATATATAAGAGATAATTGTGGAAATTCAAAACCTTGATATAGAGTTCGAAGAAATCAAGTTTACACATACATTAAGGGAAGGAAACAAATGGGCACATATGCTAGCCAGTAAAGGGGTTTCAATTGAGGATATGAAGTTAGTTTCCTTGGTTAGAGGAAGTAGTAAGCTTAGCTGAAGGTGATAAGAATATGTTGTTTGCCTTAATCAAATAATGATTAAGATTTACTTTAATATTTTTCATTGGTAATATTTGCTTTATTTTATAACATTAATGTGCTTTCATATAAACTATGTATTACAATTTTTGTGATTGCACTTGTGCTTCAGGAAGGAAACTAGCAATTCAAATATGGTAAAGCAGGCTATGATAGTGTGATGTTTTGAAAATATTACTTTACTAAGATGCAATGCATATATAGTAGAGGTGAAGTTTTGGTGTTGTGAAGACTATTGTAGGAAAATGTCAAGAAAGATGTTGAGTTCTAGAACATTTGTATTCACGTAGAAAATGAGAATCAAGAATTCAGACATTTTATGTAAAATGATGTAGGTTTATATCTATAGCAACTCAATTGAGATGAGAATTGAGTATGTTTGTAAACTTTCATGCTCTAAAGAAGAGAGTTGTGATTTTTCAAGGGTGGGGGACTCGAGTACAACCCCTTGTTATCCATCAATAAAAATAATAAATGTACATTTTTATGTTGTATTTGCCATTTGGGATAAATTTTTTATTCACAAACTAAAAGTGTACCCTTTGCAATGAATATCCAATGTAAAATCAACTTATTGATTTTCTAATTAATGCTTAATTTTTTATTTTTTATTGAATTTTTTTCTTTTGTTTGAGTTTTATCAAGTTGTCGAGTAACTCTCCAAAATTAGGATATAACGTTTTCTTGAGTTGCGAGTTTTAAAACAATGAACTTAGCCACAACATTAGGATTTATACAAAAAGACAAAAGAAGCACGAATGGAAATAAAAACATGATCAAATGACCAATAGAATAATGTCGAAGTATATATTCGTCGAATGGATGCCTTGGTATTGAAAGCAAATAGTATTCCTTTGGGAGGAGAGGACATGTTGATTATTTGGGACAAACCTAGACAATAACCTACCTAAAGATAACTCCAAAAGAAAGACTCACAAGTGTGGTGTAAAAGCCAGTTAGGGTTTTTGAGGTAAAACCCATGCCAAGTGTGGAGCATAATCAAATGGATAAAGATCCTATGTCAAAGAGAGAAGAGGTACGTGGAAGGTTCAATCAAAAGAACCTAAATCATTCATAGATGTTTTGATTGATTCAGTGGAGCCTATCCATTCCTTAGAACCAATTAGTTTAGTAGATGGGAAGTTGAATATTTTGAGTGGTATTTTTAAGTGCACATCACTGTCTTTTAAAGGCCCTAATAGGAAAGTTTGTAGGTGCGTAAGTGGCCTTGGTAAGAATTCAAAAATAGATTTTTAGGTACTAGAAGTGTAGGAGAAAGGTATGTGTATCTACCCTTCCTAATTTTTTTCTACTATTTGATTTCACTTATGAGGAATATTTCCAAAGAATTCTTAATGGGGGTCCCTGGTATTGAGGTTGAGAAAGCTTACACTAGATAAGTGACTTTAAGGAAAAACTAGAGCCCATGCAAAGAGCCCTAGCTTGGATTCATCTATAGGCCTTTCCTTGGAGTTTTTGGTAGCAAAAAATTTGATGTCTATAGGGAATTGAGTATTTTTTGGGCAATGGATGCTACCACTAGGACCAAATACAAAACGTTTTTGCTAGAATCTATATCGACCAAAAGATACATGAAACGTGCAAGGAGGAAGTTATTCTCATGGCTAAAGGAATAGAATATGTTCAACATATCGAGTATGATAATAGACCCTCTAGTTATAGGTAATGCAAAAAAATGGTCCATTTAGCCAAGAGTTGTTGTGGAAAACAACTAAGGAACCTAGGGAGAAGAGAGTCTAGAAAAGAAAAGTAAACTTGGATGAAAACTCAGCCCCAAGTGAGAATGATGGTCAAAATGTGAAGAAGAAAATCTCAAAGAGGAAAGACCCATAATCACAAGTCCATGGTTTTACCCCAAACTAAGATAAAGAAAAATATAAGATAATGCAAAACCTAGTATAGGACAGGAGATTTAGACACAAAACTAAAAAGTGAAAAAATACTATCTTAAAGGGAAGGGGTAAGTAGAGGAGGTTTTATCTCAGAAAAATCAAACTTGTGATGTATGAGTAAGGAAAACAACTATGTTGAATCAAGAAATTAAAGTAGTAATAAAAACTTAGTTTTAGGGAACTTAGGAAACTATCGTTGAAAGCCCCATTAAACCACTAGATGACCAAAAAAAAAAAATTTAAATACCCAAAAGGAATGGTGTAAGAGACAATAAAAACCCTATCTATAAACTGGAAGAAAGGAAGACCCCCATGAAAATATTAGAGGGGGCTTCCCTAAAGAAACAAGATGAGAGATTAATCAATTTAAAACTCGTTAAAATCTAGAGAAAAATACCATACATTGGAGTAAATAAAAACAGATATAGAGCATGAACTTCAAGTTTGGAATTAAGAAGCAAAGAGACAAAACAAATAGAAGAAAGTAAGTAGAGAATCCTACCAGGGATGCGTGTATCCACTCATAGCAAGCTAAGAACTGAGAGTCATAAATTGGATATTAGAATAGGTGTTTAGACTCTAGTTCATGCTCACCTAGGTACTTTATTTTTATATTAGTTTATTTTATTTTTCCCCACCTAGTTTATGTGTGGATATTTATTTTTATCTTATTTAGATGCTATGGGGATATTTGGCCTTCCTAGGAAGTTACACTCATTGATTACATTTGGAGTGTTGAGATCTTTTCTCCACAGATCATATCACACCTTGTTGTTTGTATAGTGGATATTGATCCTTATCTCTTTGTTGATCCTACGGTTGTGGTGGATCATCCTTACCTATTTAAGCAAGGATTTTCCATTGTATTCACAAATCAATTATGACATATGATATGATATTATAGTTTTTGTGTTAACTTCCATTATCTTGTTTATATTTTTAAGTCTCTATATTTTGGTTAATGTGGTGTTGCTTCAACCCCTTGATCCTTGTGGCTTGGTTCGGTATTTTGCATTTTCCATTGTTCCTTTCATTGAAATGCTAGGGACATTAATAATTATAGAAAAAATGGTTGCTCAAGTCCTTAAGAATGGATTATCAATCATAAATTATATTCTTGCAGGGAACGAAAGTATGTGAGGTGGAAAGTAGAAAATCAAGAGATGTTTTTAGAAGCAAATAAAATTTTCAAATGTGAACTCTATAGGGATGGGTGTGTTTGGTGGAAATTAAACTAGTGAGAAGGTTGTAGAGATTGTTGTTGCTATTACTACACCTATTGAGGTTGTTGTTGTTGTGGTTGCAATTATAGAAGTTGTGGTCATAGTTGTACAAGTTAATATTATTATTATCATTCTTAATACATAGGGTAGTAGGTAACATTATTAGATGTTGCCACTATAAACCCTAGCTCGTTGGGTTAGACAAAGTCAACGAGATCCCAACCCTCTAGGGAATCGAACTGGGGTAGTCAACCAACAAATATTTGGTTGATACTATCCAACCTATCCCTTTCTAGTACATCATGGTTTGAACCTCGAACCTCCCAAAGAGAGGCCAAAGTTCTAACCATTGTGTTGTCCTTATCGAATATTGTACAAGTTATTATTATAACTATACATGTTACTCTTGTAATTCCTAAACTTGTGATTGGTGCAATCGATGAGGTGGTATTGCAACCTCTAATGGTGTTGTTATGATTTCTTTGAATTTGGTTCTAATAGAATGCATCTATATATTTTTTCTACTATTAGGTTCTGACCTATCTTGTTGTTGGTCCAATTATAGTTATCTTCTTCAAACTCAACTTCCCATAGATTATTATTTCGAATAAAAGCTGAGAAATATTTCATACTTTGGGTCAATTTCCTAATTCCCCCAATTTTTTCATTCAACTTGGTTATGGCATTAAAATCTCCAATGATCATGAATCGAGTTTCTTGGTCTTTACTTCTCATAAAGGCTTCAATCCCACTCCAAACTTCTAATCTACCTGATTGAATTGTAGGTCCATAGACATTGATAAGGATGAAGCGAATATTTGCAAAGTAGCAAGTGACTAAAGAGGTTATCCAATGCCTAGTTTTATGAATGGTTACACAAGAGGTTCTAAAAGGATTCCAACAAGTTAGAATTCCCCCTACTGCTCATTCCGAATCCATAACATCCCATTAACATCTTACCCAAACTTCTTTCATAGTTTTTGAAACTTCTTCTTTTGTCATTTTAGTTTCTTGGATACATTGAATATTATGTTTATTACTTAAACATAGATCCCTAATACACTTATGATTTGAGGAGGCATTAACACCCCTTATATTCCATGAGATGATAATCATGTCTCATTAGGGGATTTTGGACCCTCTTGCATATTACCAATATCATTTTGTTGTTTGGTAAAGAGAAGTTCAACCAATTTAGTTTGTGTTCCTTTCTCTATGTTAGCTCTTGCTTCCCTGGATCTTGTTTGATAATTTGAGGGTTTTCTCTTTTTGAATTCTCTATATCAACAGTAGGTCTTATTATTCTATTCCTCAATATTCTTTCACAATTTTTTTCAACATATTTAACCTCTCCTGGCTCTATTATAGAAGCTTTTAACTTATCCTGCTCAATTTCTAGTATTTCCTTATTAATGGCAGAGGTATTAACTTCTAAAATTGCATTTTCTTTACCAATTATTTTCTCCTGAATGGTGCATGGTACTTCAAGAGAGTCTTCAAAATATGATATGACACATTCCTTAGGTTCATCGAGAATATTCTTTTTTAAATTAGGATCATATTGAATAGACGGTTCCTTGCTAATATGTTGAAATTTTTGTACTATGTCCTCTAAGTTTTGATTTACTTTTTCTTCATAGGCTAAAGCCTCAAAAGAATTGGAATTTCTTCTAGTATCCTTCCTTGTTGGTCTCCATTGTTCATTTTATTTTATTTTCTAGATCTATTTTTTGGAAGTTGAAAACCATATTTATCCATAACCATTTATAAATTTCTCTTATGATTTTCTACAAATGATTCTATTGGGCTCTTCTTAGGGCATGATCTCTCAATATGCCCCACCTCATGACATCTTCTACATATAAAAGATATGTTTTCATAATCTATAGTTTGGTTCCACATCTTATCCCCATATTTAAGAATGATTAATTATGGTAAAGCTCTACTTATATCGATCATGACCAATATTCGATCATAAATAGCCAAAAATCCATATTTTGTTGTATCCAAAATCTCAATGAATTCTCCTATAGTGTTGCCTATTACCTTTAAGGTATCTATTTTCCAAAATTCAATTGGTAACCCAAACATCCTAACCCATATTGGTACTAGGGATAGATTTACATTTTCAGGTGAAAAGCCTTCATACCAGTGGGTAAGGAAGAGCCTTGCTCTTCCCATAAACCAAGGAGCCCCTTTTAGAATTCTTTATCTTTCTTCCCTAGAACAAAAAATGATTAGAAAGAAACCTTTGAAAATAAATGATAGAATCAATCCTGGAGACTTCCATCTCCTATCAATCCATTTTCTCAAGGTTGAAGCCCTTGGCTAATACCCATTAAATTTACCAAAAACTGCCCTATCTTAAAGCATTCAGGATCTCTTTGAGGTGTGATCACTAACCTCTACCATTAGAGATGATTCTAATGATTTAACTATAAATCAATCCATGGAAATGAAACTAAAACTCAAAATCTAATGAAATTTATCTGAAAGTCCTATAACAAATATAATATTTGATAAAAACTTTATAATTTTTTTATGCATATTTTCTAAAATAAAGAAAGGAAAAAAAGAACTTAGCTGAAAAGTCTTTGTCTAGATAAAATATCTTACCTCGCTGAAGTCCTAGCCCTTCATTGTTGTTCCCATCGTTCGAACCCTAGTTGGCAAATATTTGCAATTTCATATTTTGTGACTTGAAAAATCGTCACTGCCCTTGTTTCGAATGGTTGACTTCACAAGGTCGTATCTCTCTCAATATTGCTCAAATTTTTGCATATGACCACTCATTTTAAAGCTATTCAAATTCCGCACAAGTTGGTCCAAGAATCAACTGAATCGGATAACTCTTCACGAAGATATGACTCCTAAAATATGAGATGTTTTAAAAAAAAAACCCTAATCCTTTGCATATTCCAAGATATTATTTTCATTATTGTTTTTAAATTTTAATTGTGGGTTTAGCCCCACTTTTTATCAACACTTATGATATTTGGTTTTGTTTTCCCATATCAATATCCCTTTGTGTTTCTTTTTCTCTTTATTTTTGCTTTTTGGGTCTTCCTCTTTATTTTTTTATTTTTTCATTTCCAGCAATACTTTCATCTTCATCAATCTCTTCAATATTCTTACACTATCCATAGTAAGACTTATCATCTTTAGGTTTGCCTTGTTTTGATGGATCTAAAGTTCAAAGAATAACCTCAAAAGTATAATCTTCTTTATGTTGCCCTAGAAACCCTAAAGTGCAAGGATGCTCTTCTATAGTAATTACCTTCTTATTCTACCCTAAAAACCCTAAATTGTTATGGGTTTCCTCCAACCTCATTTCTATATTATTCTGCTCTTGAAACCTTGAAGTGCAAGGGATAACATCTTCACCACTTTCACTTTTATTACCTGAAGAGGATTCTATACTACTAGAGGAAAATGAATATGATTTACTTGGAATAAACTTGACCTCTTTTGATATCTTTGTTTTGGATTTTATCTCCACATCTTCTATTGCATCTTTAAGGGTTTGAAGCATTGATGCACTCCAAATGAACCCATCGCTCTTCTTCCATGATTGAATCTCAACTCGCACTCCCTCTTGGTTCACACTTCCTCTTGGATCTCATTTGCTCCTGACTTGCGCTAGCTGCTTCACTTACTCTTGGCTTGTGTCGCACTCACTTTTAGTTGCATTCACACTCACTTTCGACTACACTTACTCACACTTGCTTCTAGTCGCATTTACTCACACTTGCTTCCAGTCACATTTACTCACACTTGCTTCTAGTTGCACTCACTTCTGAATCACACTCGCACTTAGTGCTATACTTATCAAAACCTTTTCTTACTATTAATACACATAAATAGTTTTGTTTTTATCATTTTGATGATATTTTTTTATAAAAAACAGGAAAATAAATCGTGGATATAATTTATTATAAAGACTTTGAAACACTTTAAGTTTTAAATGTGAAAGAGAGTAGAATTGTATATCATACTCCGATGATAGGTATACTACCTATGGCCTTGTGAATGGTAAAAAACTACTTTACTTTCCTTTCTTAATAAAGGGTATGACATTATTTTATTATAAATACGTTTTTCTTTTTTAATTATTAATTAATTATAATTTTCAAGTTAATTTAGATAATGGGTTCATTGAGCTCTGGTTCAAAGTTGTGGGTCTTAATATTCACTTAGGTGTCTGGTACAAAATATATTCTTATGTTGGTGGTTATTATTTGTTATATTAAAGAAAAAGAAAGATTTTAAACGTCTACTAAGCTAAAATGACCTATAGGAAAAAGAAAAGGAAAGTTAATATCTAATTTTGGAAAAAAACTCTTTTTTAAAATGGAAAAGGAACCCCTTTCAAAATCCTTTACCGTTAATAAAAAAATGTGTGTGTCGAAAGGGACACCACATCAGTATGTCTTTGGGTTCTCATCAAGAAGAGCCAAGTTCAAAGAACGTAGTGGGTGTGTGAGTGTGTTCAAAAAAAAAAAACTTTCATTGTGGATAATGATTTTTAAATATTTGTAGTTATAAAATATTAATAGAAATAAATAGTGGGTTTAGTTTTTTTAATAAGTTATATGTAGCTTCTACTGGGGGTGATTCCAATCAAAATACCAAAATATTATATTTGTTATGTCAATTAAACCATATCTAACATGCCTTTTTATCATGATTTTTTTCATTTTTTTTCTATTAAATATATTCAACTTCCTCGAAGTGTTATGTTTCCACTATTAGCTCCTTGACATCATTTTGATCAAGAGAAAAAATCTTATTTAGCTAGTTGCCTTCTAAAATTTGAATTTCACCAAGATGAAGTACAACACTGCAACTAGCTAAATCACCTACTACCTAATTTCCTTCTCTATAAATATGCTCACACTTCTAAGAGATTATCTCTAGTAATAGGTGATGAACATATACAATAATTTTTTTTTTATCCAATATTCACATCCCATTTTATTAATAGCATTGATGATAATTTGTGAATCCCCTCAATTGAAATATATTTCCATCATTTTTCTATTGCAATTTTAATTCTTGTAAGAAGTGCCCTAGCCTCTGTATAGTTTTTAGTGGAATTTCCATATGATTATGAGTGAGGAGAATTTTACCTTCACTATTTCTAAAAACACCACCTCCACCAACTTTTCCTGGATTTCCTTTAAAAGCACCATCAAAATTAATTTTCATAAACCCAAATTTATATTTTACCCTAGATAAAAGTAGATCCTTTGTTTTAATTCCATTATCGCAATGACTCTTCTATATATGTTCAAATCTTGTAGCCAAGTTATTAGCACCTATTTTTTTGCACTTGAGACTTCCAATGATGAGCACCATATTTGTAGACATTTTGCAAGAGAGGGAATAATATAATTCCAAACTTGGGCATGATTTTGAGATTTATTTTATAATTCTATTATTCCTTTCAAGCCATAAATTCCAACAAATAATGGTAAGGTCAATTCTCCATAAAATACATAATACTTTAGCTTTGAAATAATTAGTCCGACATTTCAACTCTTTCAATGTTTATGGAGCTACCTAATATAATTTTATATTTAAAAAAGGTAATCCCAAATGGTGTGAGCAACGAGACAATGAAGATTTAAATGGTCTAATGTTTCTAAATCTTTCTCACACAAGGCACATTTAAAATTTCCATAATATCCTCTTATTTATAGACTCTCTCTTGTAAGAAACTTACTTTGAACTGCTAACTAAAGGCATGTTGAGGCCTTAGGGAGAGCCTTTAATAAACAAACATTCTTCCAAGAAAAATATCTAGGAGAAGAAAATATTGATTGCTTTAAATCCTCATATACCAACTTAACCAAGTATCATTTGAAGTTCATCTAAAATTTGTTTGAGTTCCTCTCCTTCAACCAGGTTACTAAAAGAAACCCATGATATGGAGTTGTTGCTCATATTAATATAGTCTTTGACCTTTACATTCTAGGCATGCTTGAGTCAATGATTGCCATTTTGAGTCAAAGATAAGAGGATAAGGCTTCAACCAACCAAGCATTCGACCAGAATTTTGCATAACTCCCCTCATTGACTAACCATCTCATATATATATATATATATATATATATATATATTTATATATATATATATATATATATATATATACTTTTATGAATTACAAACTATTTGATATGAAGTTCCATGTTGACGATCCTTTGGGTAGGGTTATTTTTGTAAATTATTTTATTGCATCAAGAGAATCTATATATTTTTGAAGTAATATTTTTGCCCAATTCTTTCCTTGATCTATAAATAATCTCCACCCAAGCTTTATCCCTAATGTCAAATTTAAAAGTCTACAATTTCACAAGCCTACTCCTCCAAAATTCTTTCCTTTGTAATCCTTGTCCCAATTACAAATAGGAAACCTAAATTTTTCTTCACAAACTTTTCATAGAAAGTCTCTTTGAATTTTAGGAATTTATAATGTTATACCTGCTGACAATCTTGAAAGTGACATCATATAAATAGGGATTGATTACAAAGCAGTCATTATGAGTTGTAGCCTTCTTGTCATGGTTAAGAACATACCTTTCCAACCTGCTAAACAATATTTCATTCTATCCAAAAAATAGACCAAAAACTCCTTTTTATTTCCTTTATGAGACAAAGAAATACTTAAGTAGGTTGATGGAAAATTTTCAATTTTAAACCCTAAAATATTAACAATATTTTTTTGTAAATCTAGGGTAGTATTAATAAAAAATATGGATTTTGTAGTATTAACCAACTATCTAGTAGCCTTCTCATAGCATGATAATAATTATTTAAACTCCTTGGCGTCATTGACTAAGAGATGACCTAAAAGAAAAGTATTATTAACAAGTATAATAGTGGGTTTAATTAATTGTAAAGACTTTGGAACTTTTTAAGGTTCAAATGTGAAACATGGTAGCATTGTATATCATGCTTTCATGATAGGTATACTACCTATGGACTTGTGAACATTAAAAGCTACTTTACTTTCCTTTCCTAGTAAAGGTTTTGAGATTGTGGATCATTTTTGGCTGCAATTACAGTCTTTAGGAAAGGGGTGCAAACCCTAGGTATAGTCAAGTGATGAAACAAAGTGATAAATTTGGCTACAATATTTGTGAAAGGGATGGAAACCCTAGATGCAGTCAAGCATTGAAGGAAGAGGGTTGTTTGCAAATCATATCTTCAATTTGTGAGAAAGACTCTTCAATTAGAAAAAATATCTCTCAGGGAACTTTGGGTTTGCGGGTGGATGAACCTCTACCCTCTATCAGGATTTCAAAGGATGAATTTGGGTTGGATCTGATTGATCATGAAGTTCAAACAATCATATACAAACTCAAGGGCAAAATACATGGCCTGGAGGAGCTCAAAGTATATATTAAATATTTGTGGACCAGTACAAAATTCCAAGTAACTCTCGTACCCAAAAATTTAATTTATGTTTCATTTTCAAATTTAGCGGATAGATACAAGGTAATGGGTTATGGATTTAATTAGTTTTTCGAACAAAGGGGTGTCTATATAAGACATTGGACTCCTCGTTCCAACCCCTTTATAGAAGAAGTTAATGGTTTCAAAGTTTGGGTGAATCTTTATGCTCTTTAATAAATAATAAAACATGGCGTAATAGTACTCAAAAAAATACAAACTAGTTTCTGATTCACCATATCGCTTACACGCAAGTGAAGAGCATACTACTAGTTCTGGAGGCTTTCTGATTCACCAGATCGTATTACGAGGTAAGTGAAGAGCATAATACCAACAACAAAAGTGTGACAGAAAACAAAAGAAAAAGTTTAAAATTTATAAAAAAACATGAGTTAGGAAAGGAACAAAAGACATGAGATTGAATTTTATTTCGATAAAAATAAGTAATACAACACCAAAACTCCAAACACATTTCGACCTATAGGTCTCATCAGTGGAGTGGGTTTCAAAGAGGTACAACCTCTCTTTATAAAGACCTAACTCTAAGGGGGGAGCTAAAGAGTAATGCATGCGGGACAAAAACATACAAGCATTAACACTATCTCTGCAAGCCTTACCACAAAGTTTGTCTTGGTCGGATCAAATTCATTCCTCAAAAAATGATGAAGGGTTGCCAATCCTTGAGAGGTGGGGATGTTGGGATAGAGGCTCTCAACATCAAAAGAGAAAAGAATAATATCCTGAGGAAAAGTACGGCCATGCAGATATTTAATTAGAGATATGGAATCCAAGAGATGATTTTTTTGCTTCAACAAAATTGGCAAGAGCAGATGATGAAGCCATTTGGAGGTAGGTTCGAGCATGAAACCACAGTAGGAACAGATGGGTCGACCGAAAAGCTTGGGCTTGTGGATTTTGGGGAGCAGGTAAAAGACACACACTCTGTAAGAGGATGGTGTTACCTGGAGCATAAATTTCCTATGGTTTTCTGAAAGCAGATTCCTCCTAAAAGCCCAATCAAGCAAGTCTTGGAGCTGATAAAAAATATCCTGCCAGGGGACTTTGTTCACTTCAGAGTAAACATTTTGATCTAAAATCTAGGAAAAGCCTTCTAAAATGTACCAGTCCATGGACAAAATACAAACACCCAAGTTTTTATCTGCAGGCCTAATGACAATGGATTTGTCATTGGCAAGGGAACAAATGGCAGACCAGATATGGGGTGGAAAGGCACGTTGGTGGGTGGGATTGACAATAGATAATTTTTTATTGAGGAATATTTCACCCATGCCAATAACTTCTTCCAAAGGCTTGTAAAACTGTGAGGGATTAAAACTTGGGTTGGAAACACGAAAAGGATCAATGGGCTTAAGCGGTTTTGGAGGGCCACCTCTCGGTCCAAAGAACCATTCAAGATGAAGACGTCTACAAAATGTTGAAAACTCCTATTTTAGAACCTCTTTGGCCATGGGAGGAGGAATAGGGAGGAACTTTAAACCCAGGCTGAGGGCCTCAATTTCATTCTGGGTAAGTTTTCTGGAGGAAAAATTATGGATAACAAGATTTGTGATTTTGCCATCCATAGCCCAAATAGGACTCCTATAAAAATACCGATGACCAAAATCCTGTGGGCTAAAAATTGTGGACCAAGGGGTTATTTTTTGTTTTCATCACCATTTTGGTGATGGAAGAATCCCTGCCCTTGCTGCTTCTGAATAAATGGGGCAAAACCCTTTCTCGGATTCTCGAAACCAGAGTTGCAGAAATTTCTTCCATTGTCCTATTGCAATTGTTGCTGCACATAGGAAGTGTGGTTCTAGAAGTTTCTCCCCTTCTTTCATATTTTTGGAGAAGGACCCTAAAATTTTAAATTATGCCCCTATTGTTGTTGTTGCCTTTGTTGTTGTTGTTGTTTTGGTTGTTTATTCCTTTGTTGTGGTTGTCGTTGTTGTTTATTTCTATGTTGTGGATGTTGTTGTGATTGCCTTTTCTGTGTAGTGGAGGCTCTCTGGTTTGGCCCTCTATTGTGACTTCTATTCTTGTTGTGTTGTGCTAAAAATTTATTTTGTGCACCTGTGATTAGTTTTTCCAGATGATCAATTTGTTGCTTGATTTCTCTTTTAACCAAGTCAGCTACACTTTCTGTAGCTTCTGACATATTAACTTCTGGGACTTCTGAAGCAACATTCTCTCGAGCAGCTTTGGCTTTCTCTTGCATATCTTTTTGGATTTGCATTTCAACTCTCCAAGCCTGAAGCTTTCCCTCAAAAAGCTCTTTAATTTGGGATTCCCATTCCAAAGCAATTTCTTGAGAAATTATCTTATGTTTATTTATGAAATCTACAAGAATTTCCTTAATTATAGGTAATAAAATATTGGGAATATAATCATTGGCCTGAGTAGCTAATTTATCTGTATATTTTTTGAAATTATAGATATACAATTTAGCCATTTCCAAGAAAATTTTTTGTGAGTGCCTCTGACTCATCAGAAAATTATTTATTAATATCTTCATCTAGAAGTTGAAGATATGGTTTTTCCATTCGTAGGCTATGGGGAACAATACCTTTGCCCAAATTCTCTTCAAGTCGGGCTAGCCTGGAATGGCATTTTTCTACCTTTCTACTCAAAATATTGAATTCTTCGAACCTTATTTCCAACAACTTGTCCAAAGACTCTGGTCATGGAGGAACACCACGCATTGCATCGATTCCATCTATGAAGGTCCTTCTATCCTGTGTACAAGGAACTCTTCCATTCTGAGCAAAAACTTATGTTTCTATTAGACCTCTACAAAACTCTTCCATTTTATCTATGCCAAAGACCCATTCTTCAAGCTCCCAAATTTGTTATCATGAACCCTCTTGTCGTAGATGCTTGCGAGGAAGATGAATAGGGGAACTAGGGGGACTATCAGGAACTATGGGAGAGGATTCAAAATCTGAAGGGTCAATAACTGGTAGAGCAACGTGCACCATTAATGGGTAAACTCATTAATAAAAAATGAAACATGGCGTAGTAGTACTAAAAAAAAATGTAAACTAGTTTCTGATTCACCAGATCACTTACACGCAAGTGAAGAGCATACTACTAGTGTTGGAGGCTTTCTGATTCACCAGATCACATTACGTGCAAGTGAAGAGCATAATACCAACAACAAAAGCATGGTAGAAAATAGAAGGAAAATATTAAACTTTAAAAAAACATGAGTTAGGAAAGGAACAAAAGACATGAGATTGAATTTTATTTCGATAAAAAGAAGTAATACAACATCAAAACTTCGAACGCATTTCGACCTACAGGTCTCATCAATGGAGTGAGTTTCAAAGAGGTACAACCTCTCTTTATAAAGACCTAACTCTAGGGGGAGCTAAAGAGTAATGCATGTGGGATAAAAACACCCAAGCATTAATACAAACCATAGGTTTATAGACCAAGATGGTGAAAAGAAGAGAAGTCCCAAGCTCAACCCCCAAAAAAAACACCCACCCAGAAAAGAGAAGAAACACATTAAAAAATGTGAAAATACAAGGTGGGAAAGAGTCCCTCAAACAATTTTATTTTTACATAGATAAGTTCGAAGAGGTTTTTGGTTCCTCCAACAAATGATGCCTCGAGCAATGTGCTTGAGCTCTCTATATTTTCTCCATTTTTCAAACATTGGAGAAATAATATTTGTGTCGATTTGAAGATCTCTGACAAAATTGTAGTTGTCCAACTTCAAAATAAGAGGAATTATTTTTATTTTGGATCCATGTCTGCGTGTTGCTCGCTCCAAAACTCTGGCCAAAAGTGAAGGTCTACCATCAAATTTAACTTTCTCAAACAAAGGCAAGAGAAAATTAATTTGATATCCCCTAGCTCTGAGTCTATTAAAAAAATTATTTTTAACATAAATAAATCCATCCCTGGAGCTTTCTCTAACCAAAAATCTGTTGAGTTCACTCATGATAAAGGCCTTTTTTTGATGAACTGGATGATGGGAGGAAGCAGGGATGTATTGATAGGCATTCATCGACTTCTAAAATAATTTGGTGCAAAGAATTCCAGTCTGAGCAAAATCAGGCCCCTTAAAAAACATAGTATCCAGAAGTGTTACTTCACAATCAGAAATAAAGGAAGTAATTTTAATACTATCATAGAAGGAACCATAGGCAACAAGAAAACCATTAAGATCCTCCTTAGGGCCATGCCAAACTCCAATGGCATCATCAATGTATCTTTTATAAAATAAAATATTTTCCACAACAACATTATTAAATACCTGTTCCTCTAGATGATAGAGAAATAAACAAGCATAAACCACAACAAAATTACTTCCCATGGTTGTTCCTCTTATCTGCCTGTATGTTTTCCCTTTGAATTCCAAGTAGTGTTGTGTTAACACTATCTCTGCAAGCCTTACCACAAAGTTTGTCTTGGTCGGATCAAATTCATTCCTCAAAAAATGATGAAGGGCTGCCAATCCTTGAGAGGTGGGTATGCTTGGGATAGAGGCTCTCAACATCAAAAGAGAAAAGAATAATATCTTGAGGAAAAGTATGACCATGCAGATATTTAATTAGAGATATGGAATCCAAGAGATGATTTTTTTGCTTCAACAAAATTGGTAAGAGTAGATGATGAAGCCATTTGGAGGTAGGTTCGAGCATGAAACCATAGTAGGAATAGATGGGTCGATCGGAAATCTTGGGCTTGTGGATTTTGGGGAGCAGGTAAAAAACACACTCTGGCAGAGGATGGTGTTACCTGGAGCATAAATTTCTTATGGTTTTTTGAAAGTAGATTCCTCCTAAAAGCCCAATCAAGCAAGTCTTGGAGCTGATAAAAAATATCTTGCTAGGGGACTCTGTTCACTTCAGAGTAAACATTTTGATCTGAAAGCTAGGAAAAGCCTTCTAAAATGTACCAGTCCATGGACAAAACACAAACACCCAAGTTTTTATCTGTGGGCCTAATGACAATGGATTTGTCATTGGCAAGGGAACAAATGGCAGACCAGATATGGGGTGGAAAGGCACGTTGGTGGGTGGGATTGACAATAGATAATTTTTTATTGAGGAATATTTCACCCATGCCAATAACTTCTTCCAAAGGCTTATAAAACTATGAGGGATTAAAACTTGGGTTGGAAACACGAAAAGGATCAATGGGCTTAAGTGGTTTTGGAGGGCCACCTCTTGGTCCAAAGAACCATTCAAGATGAAGACGTCTACAAAATGTTGAAAACTCCTATTTTAGAACCTCTTTGGCCATGGGAGGAGGAACAGGGAGGAACTTTAAACCCAAGTTGAGGGCCTCAATTTCATTATGGGTAAGTTTTTTAGAGGAAAAATTATGGACAACAAGATTTGTGATTTTGCCATCCATAGCCCAAATAGGACTCCTATAAAAATACCGATGACCAAAATCCTATGGGCTAAAAATTGTGGACCAAGGGGTTATTTTTGGTTTTCACCACCATTTTGGTGATGGAAGAATCCCTGCCCTTGCTGCTTCTGAACAAATGGGGCAAAACCCTTTCTCGGATTCTCAAAACCAGAGTTGTAGAAATTTCTTCCATTGTCCTATTGCAATTGTTGCTGCACATAGGAAGTGTGGTTCTGGAAGTTTCTCCCCTTATTTCATATTTTTGGAGAAGGACCCTAAAAGTTTAAATTATGCCCCTATTGTTGTTGTTGCCTTTTTGTTGTTGTTGTTGTTTTGGTTGTTTATTCCTTTGTTGTGGTTGTCGTTGTTTATTTCTATGTTGTGGATGTTGTTGTGATTGCTTTTTTGTGTAGTGGAGGCTCTCTGGTTTGGCCCTCTATTGTGACTTCTATTCTTGTTGTGTTGTGCTAAAAATTTCTTTTGTGCACCTGTGATTAGTTTTTCTAGATGATCAATTTGTTGCTTGATTTCTCTTTTAACCAAGTCAGCTACACTTTCTGTAGCTTCTGACATATTAACTTCTAGTAGAACTTTGGCTTTCTCTTGCATATATTTTTGGATTTGCATTTCAACTCTCCAAGCCTAAAGCTTTCCCTCAAAAAGCTCTTTAATTTGGGATTCCCATTCCAAAGCAATTTCTTGAGAAATTATCTTATGTTTATTTACGAAATCTGCAAGAATTTCCTTAATTACAGGTAATAAAATATTGGGAATATAATCATTGGCCTGAGTAGCTAATTTATCTGTATATTTTTTGAAATTACAGATGTACAATTTAGCCATTTCCAAGCAAAATTTTTGTGAGTGCCTCCGACTCATCAAAAAATTATTTATTAATATCTTCATCTAGAAGTTGAAGACGTGGTTTTTCCATTCGTAGACTATGGGGAACAATACCTTTGCCCAAATTCTCTTCAAGCCGAGCTAGCCTAGAATGGCATTTTTCTACCTTTCTACTCAAAATATTGAATTCTTCGAACCTTATTTCCAATAACTTGTCCAAAGACTCTGGTCATGGAGGAACACCACGCATTGCACCGATTCCATCTATGAAGGTCCTTCTATCCTGTGTACAAGGAACTCTTCCATTCTGAGCAAAAACTTCTATTTCTATTAGACCTCTACAAAACTCTTCCATTTTATCTATGTCAAAGACCCATTCTTCAAGCTCCCAAATTTGTTGTCGTGAACCCTCTTGCCATAGATGCTTGCGAGGAAGATGAATATGGGAACTAGGGGGACTATCAGGAACTATGGGAGAGGATTCAAAATCTGAAGGGTCAATAACTGGTAGAGCAGTTGCACCATTAATGGGTAAACTCATTAATAAAAATGAAACATGGTGTAGTAGTACTAAAAAAATGTAAACTAGTTTCTATTCACTAGATCACTTAAATACAAGTGAAGAGCATACTTCTAGTGTTGGAAGCTTTCTGATTCACCAGATCCAATAAATGCAAGTGAAGAGCATAATACCAACAACAAAAATGTGTTAGAAAATAGAAGGAAAATATTAAACTTTATAAAAAATAGAGTTAGGAAAGGAACAAAAGACATGAGATTGAATTTTATTCGATAAAAAGAAGTAATACAACTATCAAAACTTTGAACGTGTTTCGACCTACAGGTCTCATTACGGAGTGAGTTTCAAAGAGGTACAACCTCTCTTTATAAAGACCTAACTCTAGGGGGAGCTAAAGAGTAATGCATGTGGGATAAAAACACCCAAGCATTAATACAAACCATAGGTTTATAGACCAAGACGGTGAAAAGAAGAGAAGTCCCAAGCTCAACCCCCAAAAAAAACACCCACCCAAAAAAGAGAAGAAACACATTAAAAAATGTGAAAATACAAGGTGGGAAAGAGTCCCTCAAACAATTTTATTTTTACACAGATAATTTCGAAGAGGTTTTTGGTTCCTCCAACAAATGATGCCTCGAGCAATGTGCTTGAGCTCTCTATATTTTCTCCATTTTTCAAACATTGGAGAAATAATATTTGTGTTGATTTGAAGATCTTTGACAAAATTGTAGTTGTCTAGCTTCAAAATAAGAGGAATTATTTTTATTTTGGATCCATGTCTGCGTGCTGCTCGCTCCAAAAATCTAGCCAAAAGTGAAGGCCTACCATCAAATTTAACTTTCTCAAACAAAGGTAAGAGAAAATTAATTTGATATCCCCTAGCTCTGAGTCTATTAAAAAATTATTTTTAATATAAATAAATCCATCCTTGGAGCTTTCTCTAACCAAAAATCTGTTGAGTTCACTCATGATAAAGGTATTTTTCTGATGAACCCTTGATGAAAAAAAAAAAAAAACCAAATTTAAAAAAAAAAAAATACACAACATTATAAAAACAATGAATCCTCTTCCTGACCAAAAAAAAAGCATAAACCAACAAAAAATTACTTCCCATGGTTGTTCCTCTTATCTGCTTGTATGTTTTCCCTTTGAATTCCAAGTAGTGTTGTGTTAACACTATCTCTGCAAGCCTTACCACAAAGTTTGTCTTGGTCGGATCAAATTCATTCCTCAAAAAATGATGAAGGGTTGCCAATCCTTGAGAGGTGGGGATGTTGGGATAGAGGCTCTCAACATCAAAAGAGAAAAGAATAATATCTTGAGGAAAAGTATGACCATGCAGATATTTAATTAGAGATATGGAATCCAAGAGATGATTTTTTTGCTTCAACAAAATTGGCAAGAGTAGATGATGAAGCCATTTGGAGGCAGGTTCGAGCATGAAACCATAGTAGGAACAGATGGGTCAACCGAAAAGCTTGGGCTTGTGGATTTTGGGGAGCAGGTAAAAGACACACACTCTGGTAGAGGATGGTGTTACCTGGAGCATAAATTTCTTGTGGTTTTCTGAAAGCAGATTCCTCCTAAAAGCCCAATCAAGCAAGTCTTGGAGCTGATAAAAAATATCCTGCCAGGGGACTCTGTTCACTTTAGAGTAAACATTTTGATCTGAAAGCTGGGAAAAGCCTTCTAAAATGTACCAGTCCATGGATAAAATACAAACACCCAAGTTTTTATCTGTAGGCCTAATGACAATGGATTTGTCATTGGCAAGGGAACAAATGGCAGACCAGATATGGGGTGGAAAGGCACGTTGGCGGGTGGGATTGACAGCAGATAATTTTTTATTGAGGAATATTTCACCCATGCCAATAACTTCTTCCAAAGGCTTGTAAAACTGTGAGGGAGTAAAACTTGGGTTGGAAACACGAAAAGGATCAATGGGCTTAAGTGGTTTTGGAGGGCCACCTCTCGGTCCAAAGAACCATTCAAGACGAAGACGTCTACAAAAAGTTGAAAACTCCTATTTTAGAACCTCTTTGGCCATGGGAGGAGGAACAGGGAGGAACTTTAAACCCAGGCTGAGGGCCTCAATTTCATTTTGGGTAAGTTTTCTGGAGGAAAAATTATGGACAACAAGATTTGTGATTTTGCCATCCATAGCCCAAACAGGACTCCTATAAAAATACCGATGGCCAAAATCCTGTGGGCTGAAAATTGTGGACCAAGGGGTTATTTTTGGTTTCCATCACCATTTTGGTGATGGAAGAACCCCTGCCCTTGCTACTTCTAAACAAATGGGGCAAAACCCTTTCTCGGATTCTCGAAACCAGAGTTGCAGAAATTTCTGCCATTGTCTTGTTGCAATTGTTGCTGCACATAGGAAGTGCGGTTCTGGAAGTTTCTCCCCTTCTTTCATCTTTTTGGAGAAGGACCCCAAAAGTTTAAATTATGCCCTTGTTGTTGTTGCTGCCTTTGTTGTTGTTATTGTTGTTTTGGCTGTTTATTCCTTTGTTGTGGTTGTCGTTGTTGTTTATTTCTATGTTGTGGATGTTGTTGTGATTGCCTTTTCTGTGTAGTGGAGGCTCTCTGGTTTGGCCCTCTATTGTGACTTCTATTCTTGTTGTGTTGTGCCAGAAAGTTCTTTTGTGCACCTGTGATTAGTTTTTCCAGATGATCAATTTGCTGCTTGATTTCTCTTTTAACCAAGTCGGCTACACTTTCTGTAGCTTCTGACATATTAACTTCTGGGACTTCTGAAGCAGCATTCTCTCGAGCAGCTTTGGCTTTCTCTTGCATATCTTTTTGGATTTGCATTTCAACTCTCCAAGCCTAAAGCTTTCCCTCAAAAAGCTCTTTAATTTGGGATTCCCATTCCAAAGCAATTTCTCGAGAAATGCTCAAACCTACCTCCAAATAGCTTCATCATTTGCTCTTGCCAATTTTATTGAACCTAAAAAATGATCTCTTGGATTCCATATCTCTAATTAAATATTTGAATGATGATACTTTTCCTCAAGATATTATTTTTTTCTCTTTTTATGTTGAGAGACTCTATCCCAGCATCCCCACCTCTCAAGGATTGGTAGCCCTTTATCATTTTTTGAGGAATGAATTTGATCCAACCAAGACAAACTTTGTGGTAAGACTTGCAGAGATAGTGTTAACACAACACTACTTGGAATTCAAAGGGAAAATATACAGGAAAATAAGAGGAACAACCATGGGAAGTAATTTTGCTATGGTTTATGCTTGTTTATTTCTTTGTCATCTAGAGGAGTAGGTATTTAATAATGTTGTTGTGGAAAATATTTTATTTTATAAAAGATACATTAATGATGTCATTGGAGTTTGGCATGGCCCTAAGGAGGATCTTATTGGTTTTCTTGCTGCCTACGATTCCTTCTACGATAGTATTAAAATTACTTTCTTTATTTCTGATTGTGAAGTAACACTTTTGGATACTGTTTTTTTTAAGGGGCCTGATTTTTATCAGACTGGAATTCTTTGCACCAAATTATTTTAGAAGCCGATGAATGCCTATCAGTACATCCCTACTTCCTCCCATAATCCAGTTCATCAAAAAAATACCTTCATCAGGAGTGAACTCAATAGAATTCAGGTTAGAGAAAGCTCGAGGGATGGATTTATTTCTGTTAAAAATAAAAAATTTAATAGAATTAGAGCTAGGGGATATCAAACTAATTCTCTCTTGTCTTTGTTTGAGAAAGTTAAATTTGATGGCAGGTCTTTACTTTTGGCCAGAGTTTTGGAGCGAGCAACACGCAGACATAGATCAAGAATAAAAACAATTCCTCTTATTTTGAAGTTGGACAATTGCAATTTTGTTAGAGATATTCGAATCAAAATAGATATTATTTCTCTAATGTTTGAAAAATAGAGAAAAGATAGAGAGCTCAAGAACATTGCTCAAAGCATCATTTGTTGGAGGAACCAAAAACCTCTTCAAACTTATCTGTGTAAAAATAAAATTGTTTAAGGGAATCTTTCCCACATTGTATTTTCACATTTTTAAATGTGTTTCTTCTTTTTTCTAGGTGGGTGTTATTTTTTTGGGAGGTTGAGCTTGGGACTTATCTTCTTTTCATCGTCTTGGTCTATAAACCTATGATTTATATTAATGCTTGTATGTTTTTGTCCCACATGCATTACTCTTTAGCTCCCCCCCAGAGTTCGGTATTTATAAAGATAGGTTGTAACTCTTTGAAACTTACTTCGCTGATGAGACCTATAGGTCAAAACGTGTTTGGAGTTTTGATGTTGTATTACTTATTTTTATCGAAATAAAATTTAATCTCATGTCTATTGTTTTTTTCCTAACTCATGTTTTTTATAAAGTTTAATATTCTTCTTTTGTATTTTGCCACGCTCTTGCTATTGGTATTATGCTCTTCACTTGCCGCGTAATACGATCTGGCGAATCAGAAAGCCTCCAACACTAGTAGTATGCTCTTCACTTACGTGTAAGCGATCTGGTGAATCAAAAACTAGTTTGTGTTTTTTTTAGTACTGCTACGTCGTGTTTTATTATTTATTAAAAAGCATAAAGATTCACCCAAACTAGGAAACCATTAACTTCTTATAGAAAGGGGTTGAAATGAGGATTCCAAGGTCTTATATAGACACCCCTTTGTTCGAAAAACTAATTAAATCTATAATCCATTACGTTGTCTCTATCCGCTAAATTAGAAAAGGAAACATAAATTTAATTTTTGGGTAGGAGAGTTACTTGGAATTTTGTACTGGTCCACCAATCTTTAATATATCCTTTGAGCTCCTCTAGGCCATGTCTTTTACCCTTGAGTTTGTAGATGATTGTTTGGACATCATGATCAATCAAATCCAACCCAAATTTGTCCTTTGAAATTTTGATAGAGGGTAAAGGTTCATCCACCTACGAATCCAAAGTTCCCTGAGAGATATTTCTTATGATTGAAGAGTCTGTATCACAAATTAAAGATATGGTTTGCGAACAACCCTCTTTCTTCAATGCTTGACTGCATCTAGGGTTTACATCCCTTTCACAAAGACTGTAGCCAAATTTATCACTTTGTTCCATCACTTGACTACACCTCGGGTTTGCACCTCTTTCATAAAGACTATAGTTGCAGCCAAAAATTATCCACAATCTCAAAATCTTTACTATGAAAGGAAAGTAAAGTAGTTTTTAATATTCACAAGTCTATAGTCAGTATACCTATCATGAAAGCATGATATACAACACTACCCTGTTTCACATTTGAACCTTAAAAAGTTCCAAAGTCTTTACAATTAATTAAACCCACTATTATACTTGTCGATGATACTTTTATTTTAGGTCATCCCTCAGTTAATGATGCCAAGGAGTTTAAATCATTATTGTCATGCTATGAGAAATCTACTAGATAGTTGGTTGATACTACAAAATCCAAGATTTCTTATTAATACTACCCTATATTTACAAAAAATTATTGTGAATCTTTTAGTATTTAAAATTGATATAGGATATAACATTTTCTTGAGTTACGAGTTTTAAAGCAATGAACTTAGCCACAATATTAGGATTTAGATAAAAAGATAAAAGAAGCACAAATGGAAATAAAAATAGGATCAAACAACCAATAAAATGATGTTGAAGTATATATTCATCGAATGGATGCCTTGGTATTGAAAGCAAATAGTCTTCCTTTGGGAGGAGAGGGCATGTTGATTCTTTGGGACAAACCTAGATAATAACCTACCTCAAGAGAACTCCAAAAGAAAGACTCACAAGTGGGGTGTAGAAGCCAGTTAGGATTTTTACGTATTCAAAAGATGATTTGGTGATTAGTGGGGTTGAAGACCCTTGAGGTAAAACCCATGCCAAGTGTGGAGCATAATCAAATGGATAAAGATCCTATGTCAAAGAGAGAAGAGGTACGTCGAAGGTTCAATCAAAATAACCTAAATCATTCATAGATGTTTTGACTGATTCAGTGGAGCCTATCCATTCCTTAGAACTAATTAGTTTAGTAGATGGGAAGTTGACTATTTTGAAGTGCACATCGCTATCTTTTAAAGGCCCTAATAGGAAACTGTGTAGGTGCATAAGTGGCCTTGGTAAGAATTCAAAAATAGATTTTTAGGCACTAGAAGTGTAGGGAAAAGGTATGTGTATCTTCCCTTCCTAATATTTTTCTACTATTTCATTTCACTTATGAGAAATATTTCCAAAAAATTCTTAAGTGGGGCCCCTGGTATTGAGGTTGAGAAAGCTTACACTTGAGACACTAGATAATCGACTTTAAGGAAAAACTAGAGCCCATGCAGAGAGCCCTAGTTTGGATTCATCTATAGACCTTTCCTTGGAGTTTTTTATAGCAAAAACTTTGACGACTATAGGGAATTGAGGAGTTGTTTTGGCAATGGATGCTACCACTAGGACCAAATACAAAACATTTTTGCTAGAATCTATATCGACCAAAAGATACATGAAACATGCAAGGAGGAAGTTATTCTCATGGCTAAAGGAATATAATATGTTCAACATATCAAGTATGAGAATAGACCCTCTAGTTGTAGGGAATGCAAAAAAATGGTCCATTTAGCCAAGAGTTGTTGTGGACAACAACTAAGGAACCTAGGGATAAGAGAGTCTAGAAAAGAAAAGTAAACTTGGATGAAGACTTAGCCCCAATTGAGAATGATGGTCAAAATGTGAAGAAGAAAATCTCAAAGAGGAAAGACTGATAATCACAAGTCCATGGTTTTACCCCAAACTAAGATAAAGAAAAACATAAGATAATGCAAAACCTAGTATAGGACAAGAGATTTAGACACAGATTAAAAAGTGAAAAATACTATCTTAAAGGGAAGGGGGTAGTAGAGGAGGTTTTATCTCAAAAAAATTAAACTTGTGATGTATGAGTAAGGAAAATAACTATGTTGAATCAAGAAATTAAAGTTGTAATAAAAACTTAGTTTTAGGGAACTTAGGGAACTATCGTTGAAAGCCCCATTAAACCACTAGATGACAAAAAAAATATGTTTTAAATACCCAAAAGGAATGGGGTAAGAGACAATAAAAATCCTATCTCAAAACTAGAAGAAAGAAAGACCCCCATGAAAATATTAGAGGGGGCTTCCTTAAAGAAACAAGATGAGAGATTAACCAATTTAAAACTCATTAAAATATAGAAAAAAATGTCGTACATTGGAGTAAATCAAAACAGATATAGAGCGTGAACTTCAACTTTGGAATTAAGAAGCAAAGAGACAAAAACAAATAGAAGAGAGTAAGTAGAGAATCCTACTAGGGATGGGTGTATCCACTTATAGCAGCCTAAGAACTGAGAGTCACTAATTCATGCACACCTAGGTACTTTATTTTTATATTAGTTTAGTTTATTTTCCCCACCCACTTTATGTGTGGATATTTGTTTTTATCTTATTTAGATGTTATGGGGATATATGGTCTTCGTAGGGAGTTACACTCATTGATTACATTTGGAGTGTTGAGGTCTTTTCTCCACGGATCATATCACACCTTGTTGTTTGTATAGTGGATATTGATCCTTATCTCTTTGTTGATCCTACGGTTGTGGTGAATCATCCTTGCCTATTTAAGCAAGGATTTTTCGTTGTATTCACAAATCAATTATGACATATGATATGATATTGCAGTTTTTGTGTTAACTTCCATTATCTTGTTTATATTTTTTAGTCTCTATATTTTGGTTAATGTGGTGTTGCTTCAACCCCTTGATCCTTGTGGCTTGGTTTGATGTTTTGCATTTTTCCATTGTTCCTTTCATTGGAATGCTAGGGACATTAATGATCCTAGAAAAAATGGTTGCTTAAGTCCTTAAGAATGGATTATCAATCATAAATTCTATTCTTACAGGGAACGAAACTAGGTGAGGTAGAAAGTAGAAAATCAAGAGATGTTTTTAGAAGCAAATAAAATTTTCAAATGTGAAGTCTAGAGGGACGATTGTGTTTGGTGGAAATAAAACTGGTGAGAAGGTTGTAGGGATTGTTGTTGTTATTATTACACCTATTGAGGTTGTTGTTGTTGTGGTTGCTATTGTAGAGGTTGTGGTCATAGTTGTATAAGTTAATATTATTATTGTTATTTTTAATACATAGGGGAATAAGTAACATTATTGGATTTTACCACTATAAACCCTAGCCCGTTGGATTAGACAAAGTCAACGAGACCCCCAACCCTTTAGGGAATATAACTAGGGTAGTCAACCAACAAACATTTGGTTGATACTATCCAACCTATCCCTTTCTAGTACATCATGGTTTGAACCTCGAACCTCCCAAAGAGAGGCCAAATACCTAACCATTGTGTTGTCCTTATCGAATATTGTACAAGTTATTATTATAACTATACATGTTACTCTTATAATTCCTAAACTTGTGATTGGTGCAATCGATGAGGTGGTATTGCAACCTCTAATGTTGTTGTTATGATTTCTTTGACTATGGTTATGAGAGAATGCATCTATATATTTTTTCTACTATTAGGTTCTGACCTCTCCTATTTTTGGTCCAAGTATAGTTATCTTCTTCAAACTCAACTTCCCATAGATTATTATTTTGAATAAAAGTTGAGAAATATTTCATATTTTGGGTCAATTTCCTAATTCCCCCAATTTTTTCATTCAACTTGGTTATGGTATTAAATCCTCCAATGATCATGAATCGATTTTATTCGTCTTTACTTCTCATAAAGGCTTCAATCCCACTTCAAACTTCTAATCAACCTGATTGATTTGTAGATCCACAAACATTGATAAGGATGAAGAGAATATTTGCAAAGTAGCAAGTGACTAAAGAGGCTATCCAATACCTAGTTTTATGAATGGTTACACAAGAGGTTCTAGAAGGATTCCAACAAGTTAGAATTCCCCTACTACTCCTTCAGAATCCATAGCATCCCATTCACATCTTACCCAAACTGCTTTCATAGTTTTTGAAACTTCTTATTTTGTCATTTTAGTTTCTTGGATACAAAGAATATTAGGTTTATTACTTAAACATAGATCTTTAATACACCTATGCTTTGAGGGGGCATTAGCACCCCTTATATTCCATGAGATGATAATCATGTCTCATTAGGGGCTTTTGGACCCTCTTGCATATTACCAATATCATTTTGTTGTTTGGTAAAGAGAAGTTCAACCAATTTAGTTTGTGTTCCTTTATCTATTTTAGCTCTTTCTTCCCTAGATCTTGTTTGATAATTTAAGGGTTTTCTCTTTTTGAATTGCCTACATCAAGAGTAGGTCTTATTATTCTATTCCTCAATATTATTTCATAATTTTTTTCAACATATTTTAACCTCTCCTGACTCTATTATAGAAGTTTTTGACTTGTCCTGCTCATTTTCTGGTATTTCCTTATTAATGACAGAGGTATTAACTTCTAAAACTGCATTTTCTTTACCAATTATTTTCTCTTGAATGGTGTATGGTACTTCAAGATATTCTTCAAAATATGATGTGACACATTCCTCAGGTTCATCGAGAATGTTATTTTTTAAATTAGGATCATACTAAATAGACGATTCCATGTTAATATATTGAAATTGTTGTACTATGTCATCTAAGTTTTGATCTACTTTTTCTTCATAGGCTAAAGCCTCAAAAGAATTGGAATTTCTTATAGTATCCTTCCTTATTTGTTTCCATTGTTCATTTTATTTTATTTTATAGATCTATTTTTTGGAAGTTGAAAACCATATTTATCCATAACCATTTGTAAATTTCTCTTACGATTTTCTACAAATGATTCTATTGGGCTCTTCTTAGGGCATGATCTCTCAATATGCCCCACATCATGACATATTCTACATCTAAAATATATGTTTTCATAATATATAGTTTGGATCCACATCTTATCCCCATATTTAAGAATGATTAATTATGGTAAAGCTTTACTTATATCAATCATGACCAATATTCGAGCATAAATATCCAAAAATCCATATTTTGTTGTATCCAAAATCTCAAGGAATTCTCCTAGAGTGTTGCCTATTGTATTGAAAGTATCTATTTTACAAAATTCAATGGATAACTCAAACATCCTAACCCATATTGTTACTAGTAATAGATTTACATTTTTAGGAGAAAAGCTTTCATACCAGCGGGTAAGGAAGAGCCTTGCTCTTCCCATAAACTGAGGAGCCCCTTTTAGGATTATTTCTCTTTCTTGCCTAGAACAAAAAATGATTAGAAAGAAACCTTTGGGAATAAATGATAGAATCACTCTTGGAGACTTCCAACTCCTATCAATCCATTTTCTCAATGCTGAAGCCCTTGGCTAATACCCATTAAATTTACCAAAAACTGCCCTATCTTGGATCATTGAGGATCTCTTCGAGGTGTGATCACTAACCTCTACCACTAGGAATGATTCTAATGATTTAACTATAAATAAATCCATGGAAATGAAACTAAAATTCAAAATCTAATGAAATTTATCTGAAAGTCCTATAGCAAATATAATATTTGATAAAAACTTTATAATTTTTGTATGCATAATTTCTAAAATAAAGAAAGGGAAAAAATAACTTTGCTGATTTTTTTTTTGTCTAGATAGAATATCTTACCTCGTTGAATTCCTAGCCCTTCATTGCCATTCCCATCATTCGAACCCTAGTTGGCAAATATTTGCAAATTCATTTTTTGCGACTTGAAAAATCGTCACTGCCCTTGTTCCGAATGGTTGACTTCACAAGGTCGCATCTCCCTCAATATTGGATTTTTGCATATGACCACTTATTTTAAAGCTATTCAAATTCTGCACAATCTGGTCTTAAAATTCGCTGAATCATATAACTCTTCACTAATATATAGCTCCTAAAAGATGAGATGTTTTTCAGGAAAAAACTCTAATCCTTCGCACTTTGTAATTTCGTTTTTCGTAACTTGAAAAATCGTCACTACCCTTGTTCCAAATGGTTGACTTCACAGGGTTGTATCTCCCTCAATATTGCTTGAATTTTTGCATATGACCACTCATTTTAAATCTATTCAAATTCTGCACAAGTTGTCCCAAGAATCAACTGAATCGGATAACTCTTCATGAAGATATAGCTCCTAAAAGATGAAATGTTTTTTCAATAAAAAAGCCTAATCCTTTGCATATTCCAAGATATTATTTTCATTGTTGTTTTTTAATTTTATTTATGGGTTTAGCCCCACTTCTTATCAACACTTATGATATTTGGTTTTGTTTTCCCATATCAATATCCCTTTATGTTTCTTTTTCTCTTTATTTTTGCTTCTTGGGTCTGCCTCTTTTCTTTTTCATTTCCAACAATACTTTCATCTTCATCAATCTCTTCAATCTTCTTACACTGCTCATAGTAAGACTTATCATCTTTAGGTTTTCCTTGTTTTGAAGGATCTAAAGTTCAAGGAATAACCTCAAAAGTATAATCTTCTTTATGTTTCCCTATAAACCCTAAAGTGCAAGGATGCTCTTCTATAGCAATTACCTTCTTATTCAATCCTAAAAACCCTAAATTGTTATGGGTTTCCTCCAACCTAATTTCTATATTATTCTACTCTTTAAACCTTGAAGTGCAAGGGATAACATCTTCACCACTTTCAATTTTATTACCTAAAGAGGATGCTATACTACTAGAGGAAAATGAATATGATTTACTTGGAATAAACTTGCCCTCTTTTGATATATTTGTATTGGGTTTTATCTCCACATCTTCTATTGCATCTTTAAGGGTTTGAAGCATTGATGCACTCCAAATAAACCCGTCACTCTTATTCAATGATTGAATCTAAACTCACACTCCCTCTTGGTTCACACTTCCTCTTGGATCTCATTTGCTCCTATCTTGTGCTAGCTGTTGCACTTACTCTTGGCCTGCGTCGCACTCACTTTTGGCTGCTTTCACACTCACTTTCGACTGCACTTACTCACACTTGCTTCCAGTCGCATTTACTCGCACTTGCTTCTGGTTGCACGCACTTCTGAATCACACTCGCACTTAGTGCTATACTTATCAAAAACTTTTATTACTATTAATACACATAAATATTTTTGTTTTTATCATTTTGATGATATTTTTTTATAAAAGAAAAAGGAAAATAAATCGTGGATATAATTTATTATAAAGACTTTGAAACATTTTAAGTTTCAAATGTGAAAGAGAGTAGAGTTGTATATCATACTCCGATGATAGGTATACTACCTATGGCCCTATGAATGGTAAAAAACTACTTTACTTTCCTTTCTTAATAAAGGGTCTAACATTATTTTTATTATATATGTTTTTCTCTTTTAATTATTAATTAATTATAATTTTCAAGTTAATTTAGATAATAGGTTCATTGAGCTTTGGTTCAAAGTTGTGGGTCTTAATATTGTTGTTGTTTTGGTTGTGCATAAACTCGTAACAACTTTTTGTTATTGTTTTGGTTGTTTATTCCTTTGTTGTGGCTGTCGTTGTTGTTTATTTCTATGTTGTGGATGTTGTGATTGCTTTTTCTGTGTAGTGGAGGCTCTCTGGTTTGACCCTCTATTGTGACTTCTATTCTTATTGTATTGTGCCAAAACTATATTTTGTGCACCTATAATTACTTTTTCCAGATGATCAATTTGTTGCTTGATTTCTCTTTTAACCAAGTCAGCTATGTTTTCTATAGCTTCTGATATATTAACTTTTGGGACTTCTGAAGCATCATTCTCTCGAGCAGCTTTAGCTTTCTCTTGTATATCTTTATAGATTTGTATTTCAACTCTCCAAGCCTAAAAATTTCCCTCAAAAAGTTCTTTAATTTGGGATTCCCATTCCAAAGCAATTTCTCGAGAAATGCTCAAACCTGCCTCCAAATGGCTTCATCATCTGCTCTTGCCAATTTTGTTGAAGCAAAAAAAATCATCTCTTGGATTCCATATCTCTAATTAAAGATCTGCATGGTCGTACTTTTCCTCAGGATATTATTCTTTTCTCTTTTGATGTTGAGAGCCTCTATCCCAGCATCCCCACCTCTCAAGGATTGGCAGCCCTTCGTCATTTTTTGAGGAATGAATTTGATCCGACCAAGACAAACTTTGTGGTAAGGCTTGCAGAGATAGTGTTAACACAACACTACTTGGAATTCAAAGGGAAAATATACAAGCAGATAAGAGGAACAACCATGGGAAGTAATTTTGTTGTGGTTTATGCTTGTTTATTTCTCTGTCATCTAGAGGAGCAGGTATTTAATAATGTTGCTATGGAAAATATTTTATTTTATAAAAGATACATTGATGATGCCATTGGAGTTTGGCATGGCCCTAAGGAGGATCTTAATGGTTTTCTTGCTGCCTACGGTTCCTTCTATGATAGTATTAAAATTACTTCCTTTATTTTTGATTGTGAAGTAACACTTCTGGATACTATGTTTTTAAGGGGCCTGATTTTGCTCAAACTGGAATTCTTTGCACCAAATTATTTCAAAAGCCGATGAATGCCTATCAATACATCCCTGCTTCCTCCCATCATCCAGTTCATCAAAAAAGGCCTTTATCATGAGTGAACTCAACAAATTTTTGGTTAGAGAAAGCTCCAGGGATGGATTTATTTTTGTTAAAAATAAATTTTTTAATAGACTCAGAGCTAGGGGATATCAAATTAATTTTCTCTTACCTTTGTTTGAGAAAGTTAAATTTGATGGCAGGCCTTCACTTTTGGCCAGATTTTTGGAGCGAGCAACACGCAGACATGGATCCAAAATAAAAACAATTCCTCTTATTTTGAAGTTGGACAACTGCAATTTTGTCAAAGATCTTCGAATCGACACAAATATTATTTCTCCAATGTTTGAAAAATGGAGAAAATATAGAGAGCTCAAGCACATTGCTTGAGGCATCATTTGTTGGAGGAACCAAAAACCTCTTCGAACTTATCTGTGTAAAAATAAAATTGTTTAAGGGACTCTTTCCCACCTTGTATTTTCACATTTTTAAATGTGTTTCTTCTCTTTTCTGGGTGGGTGTTGGGTTGAGCTTGGGACTTCTCTTCTTTTCATCATCTTGGTCTATAAACCTATGGTTTGTATTAATGCTTGGGTGTTTTTATCCCACATGCATTACTCTTTAGCTCCCCCCTAGAGTTAGGTCTTTATAAAGAGAGGTTGTACCTCTTTGAAACTCACTCTGTTGATGAGACCTGTAGGTCGAAACGCGTTCGGAGTTTTGATGTTGTATTACTTCTTTTTATCGAAATAAAATTCAATCTCATGTCTTTTGTTCCTTTCCTAACTCATGTTTTTTATAAAGTTTAATATTTTTCTTCTATTTTCTACCACACTTTTGTTGTTGGTATTATGCTCTTCACTTGTCGCATAATGTGATCTAGTGAATCAGAAAGCCTCCAACACTAGTAGTATGCTCTTCACTTGCATGTAAGCGATCTGGTGAATCAAAAACTAGTTTGCATTTTTTTAGTATTGCTACGCCATGTTTCATTTTTTATTAATGAGTTTACCCATTAATGGTGCATGCTGCTCTACCAGTTATTGACCCTTCAGATTTTGAATCCTCTCCCATAGTTCTTGATAGTCCCCCTAGTTCCCCTATTCATCTTCCTCGCAAGTGTCTATGGCAAGAGGGTTCACGACAACAAATTTGGGAGCTTGAAGAATGGGTCTTTGGCACAAATAAAATGGAAGATTTTTGCAGAGGTCTAATAGAAATAGAAGTTTTTGCTCAAAATGGAAGAGTTCCTTGTACACAGGATAGAAGGACCTTCATAGATGGAATCGATGCAATACGTGGTGTTCCTCCACGACCAGAGTCTTTGGACAAGTTGTTGGAAATAAGGTTCGAAGAATTCAATATTTTGAGTAGAAAGGCAAAAAAATGCCATTCCAGGCTAGCCCGACTTGAAGAGAATTTGGGCAAAGGTATTGTTCCCCATAGCCTACGAATGGAAAAACCACGTCTTCAACTTCTAGATGAAGATATTAATAAACAATTTTCTGATGAGTCGGAGGCACTCACAGAAAAATTTCACTTGGAAATGGCTAAATTGTACATCTATAATTTCAAAAAATATACAGATAAATTAGCTACTCAGGCCAATGATTATATTCCCAATATTTTATTACCTACAATTAAGGAAATTCTTGCAAATTCTGTAAATAAACATAAGATAATTTCTCAAGAAATTGCTTTGGAATGGGAATCCCAAATTAAAGAGCTTTTTGAGGGAAAGCTTCAGGCTTGGAGAGTTGAAATGCAAATCTAAAAAGATATGCAAGAGAAATCCAAAGTTTCTCGAGAGAATGTTGCTTCAGAAGTCCCAGAAGTTAATATGTTAGAAGCTACAGAAAGTGTAGCTGACTTGGTTAAAAGAGAAATCAAGCAACAAATTGATCGTCTGGAAAAACTAATCATAGGTGCACAAAAGAACTTTTCGACACAACACAACAAGAATAGAAGTCACAATAGAGGGCCAAACCAAAGAGCCTCCACCACACAGAAAAGGCAATCACAACAACATCCACAACATAGAAATAAACAACAACGACAACCACAACAAAGGAATAAACAACCAAAACAACAACAACAAAGACAATAACAACAACAGGGGCATAATTTAAAATTTCGGGGTCCTTCTCCAAAAATACGAAAGAAGGGTAGAAACTTCCAGAACCACACTTCCTATGTGCAGCAACAATTGCAATAGGACAATGGCAAAAATTTCCACAACTCTGGTTTCGAGAATCCGAGAAAGGGTTTTGCCCCATTTGTTCAGAAGCAGCAAGGGCAGGGATTCTTCCATCACCAAAATGGTGGTGGAAACAAAAAATAACCCCTTGGTCCACAATTTTTAGCCCACAGGATTTTGGTCATCGGTATTTTTATAGGAGTCCTGTTTGGGCTATGGATGGCAAAATCACAAATCTTGTTGTCCATAATTTTTCCTCTAGAAAACTTACCCAGAATGAAATTGAGGCCCTCAGCCTGGGTTTAAAGTTCCTCCTTGTTCCTCCTCCCATGGCCAAAGAGGTTCTAAAATAGGAGTTTTCAGCTTTTTGTAGATGTCTTCATCTTGAATGGTTCTTTGGACCAAGAGGTGGCCCTCCAAAATCACTTAAGCCCATTGATCCTTTCCATGTTTCCAACCCAAGTTTTACTCCCTCACAGTTTTACAAGCCTTTGGAAGAAGTTATTGGCATGGGTGAAAGATTCCTCAATAAAAAATTATCTGTTGTCAATCCCACCTACCAACGTGCCTTTCCACCCCATATCTGGTCTGCCATTTGTTCCCTTGCCAATGAAAAATCCATTGTCATTAGGCCTGTAGATAAAAACTTGGGTGTTTGTGTTTTATCCATGGACTGGTACATTTTAGAAGGCTTTTCCCAGCTTTCAGATCAAAATATTTACTCTAAAGTGAACAGAGTCCCCTGGCAGGATATTTTTTATCAACTCCAAGACTTGCTTGATTGGGCTTTTAGGAGGAATATGCTTTCAAAAAACCACAAGAAATTTATGCTCCAGGTAACACCATCCTCTGCCAGAGTGTGTGTCTTTTACCTTCTCCCCAAAATCCACAAGCCCAAGCTTTCTGGTCGACCCATCTGTTCCTATTGTGGTTTCATGCTCGAACTTGCCTCCAAATGGCTTCATCATCTGCTCTTGCCAATTTTGTTGAAGCAAAAAAATCATCTCTTGGATTCCATATCTCTAATTAAATATCTGCATGGCCGTACTTTTCCTCAGGATATTATTCTTTTCTCTTTTGATGTTGAGAGCCTCTATCCCAACATCCCCACCTCTCAAGGATTGGCAGCCCTTCATCATTTTTTGAGGAATGAATTTGATCCGACCAAGATAAACTTTGTGGTAAGGCTTGTAGAGATAGTGTTAACACAACACTACTTGGAATTCAAAGGGAAAACATATAGGCAGATAAGAGGAACAACCATGGGAAGTAATTTTGTTGTGGTTTATGCTTATTTATTTCTCTATCATCTAGAGGAACAAGTATTTAATAATGTTGTTGTGGAAAATATTTTATTTTATAAAAGATACATTGATGATGCCATTGGAGTTTGGCATGGCCCTAAGGAGGATCTTAATGGTTTTCTTTCTGCCTATGGTTCCTTCTATGACAATATTAAAATTACTTCCTTTATTTTTGATTGTGAAGTAACACTTTTGGATACTGTGTTTTTTAAGGGGCCTGATTTTGCTCAGACTGGAATTCTTTGCACCAAATTATTTCAGAAGTTGATGAATGCCTATCAATACATCCCTGCTTCCTCCCATCATCTAGTTCATCAGAAAAAAGGCCTTTATCATGAGTGAACTCAAAAAATTTCTGGTTAGAGAAAGCTCCAGGGATGGATTTATTTCTGTTAAAAATAAAATTTTTAATAGACTTAGAGCTAGGGGATATCAAATTAATTTTCTCTTGCCTTTGTTTGAGAAAGTTAAATTTGATGGCAGGCCTTCACTTTTGGCCAGAGTTTTGGAGTGAGCAACACGTAGACATGGATCCAAAATAAAAATAATTCCTCTTATTTTGAAGTTGGACAACTGCAATTTTGTCAGAGATCTTCGAATCGACACAAATATTATTTCTCCAATGTTTGAAAAATGGAGAAAATATAGAGAGCTCAAGCACATTGCTTGAGGCATCATTTGTTGGAGGAACCAAAAATCTCTTCGAACTTATCTGTGTAAAAATAAAATTGTTTGAGGGACTCTTTCCCACCTTGTATTTTCACATTTTTAAATGTGTTTCTTCTCTTTTTGGGTGGGTGTTTTTTTTTGGGGGTTGAGCTTGGGACTTCTCTTCTTTTCACCGTCTTGGTCTATAAACCTACGGTTTGTATTAATGCTTGGATGTTTTTATCCCACATGCATTACTCTTTAGCTCCCCCCTAGAGTTAGGTCTTTATAAAGAGAGGTTGTATTTTTTATCTCACTCTTTTTATGAAAAATTCGATGAAAAAGCATTCGGAGTTTTGATGTTGTATTACTTATTTTTATCGGAATAAAATTCAATCTCATGTCTTTTGTTCCTTTCCTAACTCATGTTTTTTTTATAAAGTTTAATATTTTCTTTTGTTTTTTGCCACACTTTTTTTGTTGGTATTATGCTCTTCACTTGTTGCATAATGCGATCTGGTGAATCAGAAAGCCTCCAACACTAGTAGTATGCTCTTCACTTGCATGTAAGCGATCTAGTGAATCAGAAACTAGTTTGCTTTTTTTTTAGTACAGTTACGCCATGTTTTATTATTTATTAAAGAGCATAAAGATTCACCCAAACTATGAAACCATTAACTTCTTCTATAAAGGGGTTGAAACGAGGAGTCCAAGGTATTATATAGACACCCCTTTGTTCAAAAAACTAATTAAATCTATAATCCACTACCCTGTCTGTATCCGCTAAATTAGAAAAGGAAACATAAATTAAATTTTTAGGTAGGAGAGTTACTTGGAATTTTGTAATGGTCCACCAATATTTAATATATCCTTTGAGCTTCTCCAGGCCATGTCTTTTGCCCTTGAGTTTGAAGATGATTGTTTGGACTTCATGATCGATCAGATCTAACCCAAATTCATCCTCTGAAATCTGGATAGAGGGTAGAGGTTCATCCACCTGCGAACCCAAAGTTCCCTGAGAGATATTTCATCTGATTGAAGAGTCTGTATCACAGATTGAAGATATGGTTTACGAACAACCCTCTTCCTTCAATGCTTGACTGCATCTAGGGTTTGCATCCCTTTCACAAAGATTTTAGCCAAATTTATCACTCTATTCCATCACTTGACTACACCTAGGGTTTGCACCCCATTCGTAAAGACTGTAGTTGCAGCCCAAAATTATCCACAATCTCAAAACCTTTACTAGGAAAGGAAAGTAAAGTAGTTTTTAATGTTCACAAGTCCATATGCAGTATACCTATCATGAAAGAATGATATACAATGCTACCATGTTTCACATTTAAACCTTAAAATGTTTCAAAGTCTTTACAATTAATTAAACCCACTATTATACTTGTTGATGATACTTTTATTTTATGTCATCCCTTAGTCAATGACACCAAGGAGTTTAAATCATTATTATCATGCTATGATAAGGCTACTAGATAGTTGGTTGATACTACAAAATCCAATATTTCGTATTAATACTACCCTAGATTTACAGAAAATTATTATGAATATTTTAGGGTTTAAAATTGATATAAGATATAACGTTTTCTTGAGTTACGAGTTTTAAAACAATGAACTTAGCCACAACATTAGGATTTAGACAAAAAGACAAAAGAAACATGAATGGAAATAAAAATAGGATCAAACGACCAATATAATGATACCGAAGTATATTTTCGTCGAATGGATGCCTTGGTATTGAAAGCAAATAGTCTTCCTTTAGGGGGAGAGGACATGTTGATTCTTTGGGACAAACCTAGACAATAACCTACCTAAAGAGAACTCCAAAAGAAAGACTCACAAGTGGGGTGTAGAAGCCAGTTAGGGTTTTTACCTATTCAAAGGATGATTTGGTGATTAGTGGGGTTGAAGACTCTTGAGGTAAAACCCATGCCAAGTGTGGAGCATAATCAAATGGATAAAGATCCTATGTCAAAGAGAGAAGAGGTACGTAGAAGGTTCAATCAAAAGAACCTAAATCATTCATAGATGTTTTAATTGATTCAGTGGAGCCTATCCATTACTTAGAACTAATTAGTTTAGTAGATGGGAAGTTGAATATTTTGAGTGGTATTTTGAAGTGCACATCACTATTTTTAAGGCCCTAATAGGAAAGTTTGTAGGTGCTTAAGTGGCCTTGGTAAGATTTCAAAAATAGGTTTTTAGGCACTAGAAGCGTAGGGGAAAGGTATGTGTATCTTCCCTTCCTAAATGTTTTCTACTATTTCATTTCACTTATGAGGAATATTTCCAAAGAATTCTTAATGGGATCCTTGGTATTAAGGTTGAGAAAGCTTACACTTGAGACATTGGATAAGCGACTTTAAGGAAAAACTAGAGCCCATGCAGAGAGACCTAGTTTGGATTCATCTATAGGCCTTTCCTTGGATTTTTTGGTAGCAAAATATTTGATAGCTATAGGGAATTGAGTAGGAGATTTTTTGGCAATGGATGCTACCACTAGGACGAAATACAAAACTTTTTTGCTAGAATCTATATCGACCAAAAGATACACAATATGTGCAAGGAGGAAGTTATTCTCATGGCTAAAGGAATAGAATATGTTCAACACATCGAGTATGAGAATAGACCCTCTAGTTGTAGGGAATGCAAAAAAATGATCCATTTAGCCAAGAGTTGTTGTGGAAAACAACTAAGGAACCTAGGGAGAAGAGAGTCTAGAAAAGAAAAGTAAACTTGGATGAAGACTCAGTCCCAAGTGAGAATTATGGTCAAAATGTGAAGAAGAAAATCTCAAATAGGAAAGACCCCTAATCACAAGTCCACGGTTTTACCCCAAACTAAGATAAAGAAAAATATAAGATAATACAAAACTTAGTATAGGACAAGAGATTTAAACACAAGACTAAAAAGTGAAAAAATATTATCTTAAAGGGAAGGGGGTAGTAGAGGAGGTTTTATCTCAAAAAAATCAAACTTGTGATGTATGAGTAAGGAAAACAACTATGTTGAATCAAGAAATTAAAGTACTAAATAAAAACTTAGTTTTAGGGAACTTAGGGAACTATCATTGAAAGCCCCATTAAACCACTAGATGACAAAAAAGATCTTTTTTAAGTACCCAAAAGGAATGGTGTAAGAGACAATAAAAACCCTATCTCAAAAATGGAAGAAAGGAAGACCCCCATGAAAATATTAGAGGGGGCTTCCCTAAAGAAACAAGATGAGAGATTAACCAATTTAAAACTCATTAAAATCTAGAGAAAAATGCCATACATTAAAGTAAATCAAAACGTATATAGAGCATGAACTTCAAGTTTATAATTAAGAAGCAAGGAGACAAAAAACAAATATAAGAGAGTAAGTAGAGAATCCTACTAGGGATGGGTGTATCCACTCATAGCAGCCTAATAACTGAGAGTCATAAATTAGATGTTAGAATAGGTGTTTAGACTCTAGTTCATGCTCACCTAGGTACTTTATTTTTATATTAGTTTAATTTATTTTTCCCCACCCACTTTATGTGTGGATATTTGTTTTTATATTATTTAGATGTTATGGGGATATTTGGCCTTCCTAGGGAGTTACACTCATTGATTACATTTGGAGTGTTGAGGTCTTTTCTCCACAGATCATATCACACCTTGTTGTTTGTATAGTGTATATTTATCATTATCTCTTTGTTGATCCTACGGTTGTGGTGGATCACACTTGCCTATTTAAGCAAGGATTTTCCATTGTATTCACAAATCAATTATGACATATGATACAATATTGCAGTTTTTGTGTTAACTTCCATTATCTTGTTTATATTTTTTAGTCTCTATATTTTGGTTAATGTGGTGTTGCTTCAACCCCTTGATCCTTGTGGCTTGGTTCGGTGTTTTGCATTTTTCCTTTTTTCCTTTCATTGGTATTCTATGGACATTAATGATCCTAGAAAAAATGGTTGAGAATGGATTATCAATCTTAAATTATATTCTTACAGGGAACAAAACTAGGTGAGGTGGAAAGTAGAAAACCAAGAGATGTTTTTAGAAGTAAATAAACTTTTCAAATGTGAACTCTAGAGGGATGGTTGTGTTTGGTGGAAATAAAACTAGTGAGAAGGTTGGAGGGATTGTTGTTGCTATTACTACATTTATTGAGGTTGTTGTTGTTGTGGTTGCAATTGTAGAGGTTGTGGTCATAGTTGTACAAGCTAATATTATTATTGTTATTTTTAATAAATAGGGTAATAAGTAACATTATTGGATGTTGTCACTATAAACCCTAGCCCGTTTGGTTAGATAAAGTCAACGAGACCCCCAACCCTCTAGGGAATTGAACTGGGGTAGTCAACCAACAAAAAATTGGTTGATAATACCCAACCCATCCCTTTCTGGTGCATCATGGTTTGAAACTCAAACCTACCAAAGAGATGCAAAAGCCCTAACCATTGTGTTGTCCTTATCGAATATTGTACAAATTATTATTATAACTATACATGTTACTCTTGTAATTTCTAAACTTGTGATTGGTGCAATCAATGAGGTGGTATTGCAACCTCTAATGTTGTTGTTATGATTTCTTTGACTATGGTTCTGAGAGAATGCATTATATTTTTTTCTACTATTAGGTTCTAACATCTCCTGTTGTTGGTCCAAGTATAGTTATCTTCTTCAAACTCAACTTCCCATAGATTATTATTTTGAATAAACGCTGATAAATATTTCATACTTTGGGTCAATTTCCTAATTCCCTCAATTTTATTATTCAACTTTCTTATGGCATTAAAATCTCCAATGATCATGAATCGAGTTTCTTGGTCTTTACTTCTCATAAAGGCTTCAATCCCACTCAAAAATTCTAATCTACCTGATTGAGTTGTAGGTCCATAGACATTGATAAGGATGAAGCGAATATTTGCAAAGTAGCAAGTGACTAAAGAGGCTATCTAATACCTAGTTTTATGAATGGTTACATAAGAGGTTCTAGAAGGATTCCAACAAGTTAGAATTCCCCCTACTGCTCCTTCAGAATCCATAACATCCCATTCACATCTTACCCAAACTGCTTTCATAGTTTTTGAAACTTCTTCTTTTGTCATTTTAGTTTCTTGGATACAGAGAATATTAGTTTTATTACTTAAACATAGATCCCTAATACACCTATGCTTTGAGGGGGCATTAGCACCCCTTATATTCTATGAGATGATAATCATGTTTCATTAGGGGCTTTTGGACCCTCTTGCATATTACCAATATCATTTTGTTGTTTGGTAAAGAGAAGTTCAACCAATTTAGTTTGTGTTCCTTTCTCTATCTTAGCTATTGCTTCCCTAGATCTTGCTTGATAATTTGAGGGTTTTCTCTTTTTGCATTGCCTATATCAAGAGTAGGTCTTATTATTCTATTTCTTAATATTATTTCGCAAATTTTTTCAACATATTTAACCTCTCCTGGATGTATTATAGAAGCTTTTGACTTGTCCTGCTCATTATTGCCTAATCAAGATACTCACCCGTTGGTACTAACTATGATTAGGACATGGATTATCCTGATCAGGATACCTTGCGTACCTTTTATAGGGATAACCATAACCAAGCTAAAACATCTAGGAGGTCCCTACCACACCTTCGTATCTTAGCTCAACCTATGAATCCCCTAGATTAGGATCAGGAGTATACCCCATAACAAGATAGGGATATTCAAGCTACTCTAGTTGATCGTCCTTGGATGAGCCACAAGTATGAGCACCTAAACATGTACAATGCTCAGGGTAATAACAATACCACCACGTCAGCTCAAGCATTTGTCATGTCAGCTCGTGGGTCTAGGGATGGTGATTTTCATCCTCTTGATACACCTTATGACATGTAGTATGATCAAGGATGGTGCACTTCAGTACCCTTTGATTATGTGGAACCTATCCTATGACAAGAGTATCAAGTTAATGCAACCTCTCGTAGCCCCAAAACAAGTTATTGATCTCTTTGGGGGTGAAGCTCAACACACACCTATTCATACCACTCACACACATATGAATAGGCCACACACCATCGACCTAGTAAACCAAAACCAGGTACCCAGGACAACCCTGGACCATCGATTACAATGGGAGATGCATCGAAGGTTGCCCATGCCTACACAACAAAGGCAACCAGTCCAATAGAACCTAGGGCATCAAGCACAATATCAAAACCTTCCACCATGCCCAAATTTAAATCTTCCACCTCACCCATACCTAAATCCAACTCATCATCAACAACCTAGACCACCACCCATCCATCATCATCAACCTCACTCTCCAGAATGCTATCAAGTGTACCCTTATCAACAGGACCCTGAAGCCTATGAGGAACAACAACCTGAGTATCAAGACCAAATTGATACGTATCTTGAGGTAACATATGGTGACATGCCTATTGATAACACTCACCCACCACCTCATCCACAATAAAATATTCAAACTAATCAAGGCCAAAGGTGAGTCGATGCCATCATCTCGCTTAAAGCCTATAAATGGTTGATAGAGCACCTCAACTCATTAGAGAAGCAAACCTTAGGTTCAGGTTACCAGAAACCTACCCTACGATAGCTTACCAACCAACCTCTGCACCCATCAGTTCCATCACCACCCTACCCTGAGCATTTTGAGATGCCTAAACTCAAAAATTTCAAAGGTGATGAAGATGCTCAAGAGCACGTGACAAGCTTCATCAATATGTGCTTTCATATTCAAGATAATGACTCCTTGATGTTAAGGACATTCCTTATAACATTGGCTAGGAGTGCTTTGGAATGGTTTAATCATCTACCATGCCATAGCATATACACCTTTGAGCAATTAGCGGATGCATTTCTGGAATGCTTTGCCTTTAGCATTAGGAAAAAGGTAAACATGACTGACTTGTCTAGCCTTCATCAATTTGATGATGAGCCAATCATGGAATATGGGAATAGGTGGAGAACGATTATGTCAAAATTACCCTTCACCTTACCCATTATAGAACTTACTCAGATGTTCACAAGGAGTTTCTCAAAACCGATATCACTTTTATTGCAACTCCAACAATACAAAACTTTCGAGGAGGCTCTAGCTCAGGCCAAAGTCATTGAGGACATAAAGGTCCAAGAAGGAGAGATTAAGCTCCAAAAAAGGAATGGCCAAATAAAAATTCTAAAGGGAATCAAATGCAACCAAAGGCATCTCCAGTTAATCAGGTTGTTTTGAGTGTCCTCAGGCCATCAAATCAAACTCCACCTTCGCAACCCAACTATCAGGTGCAACCTCCACCCGCATAGTATCATTTACAATAGATGCAACAACCATAGCAAAAACTACAAAATCAATAGTATCACCCACCTCACCAGTACACGCTATTGCCTAAATCTTTGGCATCAATTTTTAATCGACTATGTGAGGCGCAGGCCATCACTCTTCCTAAAATTTCATCAAATGGACCCAAATCGACCAAAATCCAAGAATTTTAGGGAAGATCAATTCTACAGCTACCATCGATAAAAGGGACATGACATCCAATCATGTTACGCCTTCAAAAATATAGTGTAGGATATGATCGAGAAGTAGGAGATTCATATTGATAATCCTCTTGCTTCAAATAATCAAAACATAGGAGTCTACCAAGACCCCTTGCCCCAATGAGGGATGAACACAACACCTGCAACCACAACAGAACAATACAAGCAGGTAAATCAGGTACAAGCTACCCCACCCAATCAAGGATTTGTGGGGATGATCAACATAGTGACACGAAACAAATGTTACCCAAGTCAACCCGCACCAATCATGGATCCTTCGAATGTCCCTTCCACATCATAAGTACCCCCACACCAAAACCCAAGCATACCTACCCCACCTTGTCCGATGCTAACTTTAAGAAGTAGACTTACCCAAAGTCTAAAATTTGCATCGACAAGGCTCTCCATCTATGAGCTAATCCAACAATCAATGCCACATCGGGAAGCCTTGATGGAGATCCTAAAATCAATTGACTTACCTTCACAGGACCCCAATGCCTTCTCTAATTTTGTGGGGCAAGTTCAAAGTTGTAGTGAGCCTACAATAACTTTTCATGATCATGAGATCAAGATAATCCCTATTGAGATACCCGATCCTCCCTTGCACATCGTAGCTAGTGTGGATGGGATCCCCTATAAATGAGTCTTGATCGATATTGGCTCATCAATCAACATTATCACCTCATCCACCCTCGCACATCTCAATATTCCACCCTCTCATATCGCAACATCCACATTCACCCTCTGAGCCTTTAATGATGCACTGTGTTCCACCATTGGAATGGTAGTCCTTCCTATTCGGGTTGGACACAAGACCATTCACACACTCTTTCATATTTTGGAAGGGGCCATGCAATACAACTTGTTGCTTGATCGGTCCTAGATCCGAGATATGAAGTGTGTACCTTCAATTCTCCACCAAAGCATTAAGTACGTGCATGAAGGTCAAGTGCATTGCATCCTTGCTGACTTGGAACCATTCCAGTTCTACAACCTGGTCTCACATCCTTATGAGTACACATTGCCATCAACTCATTTAGATGTCCAACCTAATCATCCCACCACACATTCACATCTTCCACAAAGGTTTTCCATACCTTTATCATCTCACCCATCTTCATCATTGCAACCCTCATCATCATCACAACCACCCTCATCAACTCCTTTGGGGACCCCTTCTCATCCATCAGATATTCCCATGAGAAATCTAGAGAAGGCACCCATGCAACCAACTTCACCTCCACCATCATCAATTCATACCTCTCCATCTCCAACATCTCCATCTCCTCCTCCCGCACCTTTAATCTCCACCATTTCAACAACACCCACTCATATCACCCCTATAAGAGAAGAACCATCATCATCCACTCACATTTCATCATCACCCACATCTTCATCACCATCCTCATCTTCTCCTCCCTTGTAGGTCAACATTCATATGACTAACCTGAGTCTAGGTGAATATGTAGTACAAGATGTTACATTCACCCCTTGCATAGAGTCAATTAGGGATTTTGGTCACCCACATAGCATGTCGTTGCCTATAGGTACCATTGTCCCCCTTGGGTCTTATCCAAGGTAAACCAATTTTATCTATGGTGGCATTGATGTCGCCACAGATGCACCTCCACAATCGAAAGAGGTGGAGCCATTTCAAGCTAACATCGATTACATGTCAAATCCATCCTTTGCTATGCAATACTTTCATCTGCCATTGGCATGCAAAAATGGCTTAGGATGGTATGAACAAGGTCTTTGGACCCCTGTAGAACCACACTATCAACTCCCCATAGATAAAGTAGGCTTGGGATATCATACATGCCTACCTAATGAACTCCTTGTTGACTCCCTACAATGCCTTAACTTAGGCTTCGAGGGAGACATCGATGGTAATGAGTATACCGATCTCGATAATACTCACCTATTTAGCGATCACTTACACATCACTGCTTTAGCTGTTGCTGACTCTGACAAGTCAGATCATGAGTCTAAAGATGATTATGATTCAGGAGATGATCAGGGGCCTGAGCATGATTGGGGGTCGAAAGATGGTTGGGAGACCACTTCCATCACCTCTTTTAGCTCGAAAGATGAATTGACCCCTATTGAGCCTCTCAATGATTTAGATGAATTCTATCTTCATCTCTTTTCGAGGTTACCGCTCCCCCTCTAGCATCAGCTTCTCCCACCTGAGGATGTTGTTGCCTGTGCTCCTCATAGGGCACCCCCATCATCCCGATTCTACCTCAACCACCCCCTATACATTTGCATCCACCCATTTTCGATCATCTCTTCCCATAGTATGGAGATTATCCACCAACCATCAATATGATCTCCATTGATCTCACCACTCCACTCCATTATCCCGGTGACCCTTCCAAATCATTACCTCTCAATCTTGAGGCTATTGATTTTGATCGTGCCACCCTTCCACCATCGTCGTCCGAGTTTCTCCCTTCTGAGGATATGTTACAACCATTCCATCTCTCGTCGCATCCTCATTTAGATGTCTTACAAGCTGAGATTGAGCCTAACGATGTATCTGACTCACTCAATCTAGCTGATGACATTCACTTGATCCCTACTCCTCATCAATTGGAAGAGGGATCACATATGTTAATAGAAGAGATGATTGACATCGACATCAATGATGATCCCGAACATCCCTAGATTCTCAAATTGGGGAAAGGTCTTTCAATCAAAGAATGCACCACATTCTTTGCTCTTCTAAAGAAGTATAAAAATGTTTTTGCTTGGTCCTACAGGGATATGCCTAGTTTGGACCCAAATCTAGTGGTTCATAATTTAACATTAAATCCAACAATTAAACCAGTAAAGCAAAAACTCTGAAAGATGCATCCAATAATTGCTCTCATGATTAAAGATGAATTACAAAAATTATTGGATGCAGGATTCATCCAACCCATTGACTACCCCGACTGGGTGTCCAACATGGTTCCTGTCAGAAAACCAAATGGGGGGTGCGCATATGCACCGATTTTCATGATCTCAATAAAGCGAGCCCCAAGGATGAATTTTTGTTGTTGAACATCGATACGCTAGTACATGTAGGCCATGAAATGCTATCTCTCATGGATGGCTTCTCAAGATACAATCAAATCCAAGTTAATCCAGAGGATCAAGCCAAAACAACCTTCACTACACCTTGGGGGACCTTTTGTTACAAGGTCATGCCCTTTGGCTTAAAGAATATTGATGCTACCTACCATGAAGGAATGACGTATATCTTCCACGACTACATGCACAAGATTGTTGAAGATTATGTCGATGATCTTGTGGCTAAATATTTATTATGTCAAGACCACATCGGTGTTTTAGAGAAAATCTTTGATCACCTTCTTGAGCATAATGTTTGATTGAATCCCAAGAAGTGTGTCTTCGGAGTCACATCTAGAAAACTCTTAGGGTTCATCATTTCAAAGCAAGGCATTGAAGTCGACCCACAAAAGGTTCAAAGCAATCTTACACATGCCTCCCCCCACCAACCTTAAGTAGCTTCACAGCTTATAAGGGAAGATACAAGCCATTCGATGGTTCATCATGCAACTATCGAACAAATGTCGACCTTTCAATCATCTTCTACAAAAGGGGGTGACTTTTCATTGGAACAAATATTGCCAAGAGGCCTTTGTAGATATTAAGCAATACTTGGCTTCTACATCGGTATTGTCCCCTTCGAGACCTGGTGCACCATTTTTATTATACATCTTGACCACTGACTTCACCTTAGGGACCATGTTGGCCCAAAAGAATGAGGTAAGGAACGATTATATATTTTTTTATATACATATATTATATTAGTCACACCTTGGTCTCGTATGAGATCAAATATGCCTATGTGGAGAAACTCTACTTAGTGGTGGTTTTCACCACCAAGAAACTCCATCACTACATGATAAATCAAATGATCTATGTCATCTCTAAAGAGAACCCTTTGTGGTATATGATGAGTCGTACTTATCATAATAGTCGCACCACAAAGTGGATCATGCTCTTGATGGAATTTGACCTTGAATTCATTGGACAAAAATCCATCAAAGGTTAGGTCATTGTAGATCAACTAGTAGAAGCACCTCTCTAGGATGATAGACCTATGATAATTGAGCTACCCGATGATGCTATCTTCATAGTATCTAGCTCAGATGAACCAGAAGAACAAGAACACAAAGTTGATCTCACATTGTTCTTTGATGGTTCTAAGTGTGAGCAAGGGGGTGGTGCAGGAATTATGTTTTTCACACCATAAGGGGCTCCTATTCCCCTTTCATTCAAACTTGATTTCCCATGCACTAACAATAACATTGAATATGAAGCCCTTCTCTTGGGTCTTCAAACAACTATCACCATGAATGTCAAGAGAATCAAAATATTTGGTGACTCCTTGCTCATCGTTAATCAAGTAAAAGAAATTTACCAATGTAAATGCTTAGTCTTGAAAGCTTACAAGACCATCATGGACAAGTTGCTTGTAAATTTTGAGTGGTATGACATCGAGGTGATCCCTCATTCTTCAAATAATTTTGTGGATACAATGGCTTCCTTAGGATCCTTAATTCCATAGAACCCATCAGAAGATATCACCACTATTCATGTCAAAATGCTCTTGCAATCCGTGATATCATGAGATACTGCTACAACAAAGCAAAGCATCCACATGGTACAAATTGAACCATGCCATGATTGGTTCTCTAAAATTCAAGATTTCTTGCAACTTGCTTCTTGGGGATCCTTGATCTCGCCAAGTTCCTTATGATAATATCACAACCATATATCTTAAGGTTCTCTCTCAATCTGCATTTGTGCAAAATGATTCTAGAGAGGAGCAAGAAGTCCATTTAGTGCAAGCTGAGCAATATCAAGACTGGTTCTCCCAGATCAAATATTTCTTGAAGCTTGGTAGCCCTCCTATGGGCTTGTCGCATGCCACCAAATGAACATTCAAACAAAAAGTGACTAAATATATCTTGATAGGGGATATATTGTACCATCGAGGTTATGATGGCATTCTTCTTTGATGTCTAGAGCCCCAAGAATCTACTTGGGCCATTTTGCAAGCTCACGATGGTACATGTGGTGGCCATTTTAGTGGCATGGCCATCGCAAAGTGCATTCTTAGAATGGGCTATTATTGGCCTATGATGGAGCAAGATTGTTGTGCTTATGTCAAAAGGTGTATCAAGTGTCAGCATCATGCTAACTTATCACATGTACCTTCATAAGCATTGCAACCCATCCACTCATTGTGGCATTTTTCTCAATGGGGTTTTGATCTAATTAGAAAAATATCACCCTCATCTTCAAGCTGACACACATTCATTTTAATGACCATAGAGTATTTTACAAAGTGGGTTGAAGCAATCCCACTTACCATTATGATAGGAGCCCGCATTATAGAGTTCCTATTGCATAATATCATATGTCATTTTGGTATTCCATCCAAAATCATCTTTGATAATGGACCATCATTTAAGAATAAGGATGTTAGAGCTTTGTGCAAAAAGTATCATATACAACATAGCTTTTCAACTCCTTATTACCCATAGGCTAACAGGCAAGTTGAGGCATCAAATAAAATGATTATTGCAATCCTAAAAAAATAGTCAACAATCATCACAAGGATTGGCATCTTCAATTACCTCTAGCATTTTGGGCTTATCGAATGAGTGTTCAAATACCAATAGGAGCCATACCATTCTTGTTAGTATATGGTATTGAGGCCATTATACCCTTGGAACTTGAAATCCCTTCATTGCATATCTTACTACAAGAATTCATTAATGATGATGATGATAAAAGCTCACCTTGATCAACTTATGCTTCTTGATGAGCGATGCGTTAATGCTCTTGAGCATCTTCGTGTTTATCAAGATCGTATTAAACGAGCCTATGATACAAGGGTTCATCCTAGGGAGTTCCAAGTTGGGGATCTTATGCTCAAAGAGAATCAGTAGAACTCCAATCTGCCTAGCCATTTACACGATAAATTCACCACAAACTGGTTAGGTCCATTCATAGTAGCATAAAAGGTGGGACCAAGAACTTATTGGTTAGCTTCACTTGAAGGTGTTGAAGAAGCCTGAACCCCTCAATATTCTCCACCTGCGGGTATTTTATGAATAATAATAAATAAATAAATAAAATCACAAAAGCACAAAAATGTAATATTTTCTCATTTGACCATATATTACATCTCATCGTACATTGCCATTGCATTGCACATCCTTGTTTATTGCACCATGCAATTAACAATCTTCATTTTTGCATTTCATAGTGTTTAACTACACTTGTCATCATGTTGCATTAAGCACTTGTAACGATACACTTGCATTAGTATCTTCTTGTAAGCACTAAGAATAGCACCATGTTTGTATGATTGTCATTTGTCTTTGATCAAACTCTTTCTCTTGTCATCGTTTACACCTTTTCTTATGATATTTTGATTACTAAGCAGTTTGCATAAAATAGGATAGATATCTTATGACCATCAACAATGATGTTCATATGGCCACTGACTATTTTTATGCACACCTCTTAATTTTTGAAAGTTCATAAGGAAAGCACCCATTTTCACTTATCATCGCATACACCCCTTTCTTTATGGTATTTTGATTATTAAGCGGTCCATGTAAGATAGGATAGATATTGTATGACCATCAACAATGGTGTTCATCCGACCATTGACTATTTTATGCACACCCCTTAATTTTTGAAGTTCACAAGGAAATAACACCATGGTATTGTTCATTACCATCCACATCACCCTTTCTTGATTTTTATATTATTCCCAAGTAAGTTGTCACAAGGTGTTCAATAGGGTCTTTTGGTCATTAAACCGTTCCTAGTTTTCTTTTCAGATTTTATGGAAAGCCATCTTGATTTCTAATAGGTAGAGTTTTGCTTTGATTGTACCTTGCTTATCTCAAAATCCCAACACAAAATTCACACTCTTAAATACAATTTTGAACAAAGAAAGATAAAACTATAAAGCAGTTCTTGCCTCAAAAGTGAAAAAGTTTCCCTTGCTCTCCCATCATGCGCATGGTCTAGAAAGTTGATAATTGATAAAAGGACAAGCTCTCCCTCTCCCCCTCAAAAAAATCAAAATCCCCTTCCTTCTCTCCAAAATGAGCAAGTTCCCAAAAATCAAAGCAATAAAATACCTTGCTCTCCTTCAAATCGTGCAAGCCCCTTCAAAAAGAGAGAGAGAAAAAGCAATAAAATCCCTTGCTCTCCCTCAAAATGAGCAAGTATCACAAAAAAATCTACAAGGAGCTTGAATCCTTGGAATTCTCAAATTTTTAACAACCATGGATGATCTTCATTACCAATAATGGGCTGTAGACGCTGGAATAGCAGTGGAGTAGTCTTACGCATGGCGATACGTCTGTTACATTAGCTATCTTCTCTTGTACATACCAATGTTAGCTTATAGATGAGCTAGCTTTTTATGGCTTGCATTATAGAGTAGTCAAGTCCAAATACGTACAAAATAAGGGTAATGATGACCATAGGGTGATCTCCATTACAGCAATGGGCTATAAACACCGGATCTGACAATGGGGTAGTCTTATGCGTCACATTAATGAACTTCACTATGCACACACAAGGATATTAAATATCTTGGTCTTCCTAGAAGATTTTTTCTCTCTCAGGTCCTTGCATGGTCAGTATACAAATTTTAACTGGTCAACTAGGGTGTTTGAGTCTCATGAAAGCCTTATTGTTCCCTTGTGACCTCTCTATGTCCATCATCCATTACATTCACATGTTGTCATTGCACACTTTGTTTCACTTAGTATATGTTTTAGTGTATGCCTTAGATGAAACTATTTCAATCTTGATTCATGATATTCATACATTCTATGGTGCTAATACTTAGTTATTGCATCTTATATTACTCCATTTTATCATTTACACATACATTCACATTTCATATCATTTAAATCATCACATATCATTAGTACATCCACATATCTAGGTCTATGCACAAATAAATCATATATCTAGGCATCCATATCATATCTATGCATCATCATATCTAAAATTCTAGGCATAAATCCATAATCATCCATCATCTCATAATCACAATAATCACATCCATAAATGCATAACAAGCACATGAAAACCATAAATGAACATAATGTCATATTCATATATATATATATATATCAAATTCATAAATACATCATGATATAAAAATGCTCACGGGCTACAAGAATAAGTGGGTCCTCAGACCTCACATCCAAAAATGAAGCTAGCACAATCTCCCTGCTCAAGGCGGCCCTATGCCATGGATCTCACTACTTCTGTCAACCTCATCTCTATGAGGATACCTGGATCCACTGGCCCTTGATATCTACGAGGTCCTTGGTGCTGTGAAAAGAGGCACTCAAGGTTTCACGAATGGCTCCCCTACAATCTCAGTTTGATAGCTTCGATGTGACAAGAAATGAGATAATTATTGGTGTCAAAATTTGGCCTAACAAAAAGGGAAGGGTGTGTGCGTCCATAGACCTACACCAATATTGAATGACCATGGAGTCAGGAGGCTGGGTGGTCAATCTCCAGAGAAGGCCAGTTCCTAAGAAGTCCTAGCTACCTATGCTTGAAGTGGGAAAAGGGAAAAAAAATAAAAGAGAAATGAGGTCGTAGAAAGAACTCATAAGGATGAATTTAGTCGCATCAAGACATATGCAAGGTAAACTTACACCATTACAGGAAACACAAGTAGATCACCTAACAGATAAACCAAACTTACCCCTACTCAACATTTAACGTACCCTACTGAAACCAAAATTTAGAACTATTGAATGAAATGCATGGAATCTAGATAGCAAAATTATTGCATGCCCATTCAACTAGCTTTAACAGAAATAAACCTTAAACATTCACACATACACATAAGAGTAAATTTGAAGAACAAGCAATGATATAATTGTATTTCTAGAATGATAAAAGCTTTACATATGAATTGTAATGGCTAAAGAACCACACTTTGGAATGCCTTGCATTATAGCATAAATAGAACTTACAGTAAATTCTACACTTAATATGAAAGATAGCGGATGAGACTGTTGGGATGCACCATCGAGGCAACCATGTTGTGGATCTCTCTTTAGATTTTCTACGTACTACAACGAGAGCAGCTACCAGGAGCACACCAACCATGTTGCGTGAACCTAGACTCCTTATCAATCCGAGTCCACCTAGAAACTCTATCAGGTAATAAATTTCATTTGTTTGCATCTAGGGCCATTAATTACATGAGAAGACACATTGAGGTTGATCAATTTTGTGTACCTGATACCTGACCTACTACCTACTGAATGAGCTTTGAACTTATTTATTGCCAACTACTCACTGTGCACCCTCATAAATGAAAGTACGCATTCCTTTCGAAGAGATTTCTTATTGTGGTAATAATTTTATGATGGGTGAAACTCTAGGATCTACCATTGCTTGCTTCTAACTCGAAACTCTGTCCACTACGCACAAGGTGGGATTTCAGGCTTCCACCCTAATTTATATTTTAAATGCGTTTTTGGTATCCATCAGGGCATGATGGATGCCCAAACCTTCACCAGACTTTATATTTGAACGATACTCCGCCTTACCTCTAGGGCAACACTTTGGGAAATGACCTCAGTCTACTGTTGCCCCACTTATCCACCCTTTAATGAGGTGGGAATTTGGGAACCTATTTATCTGCCTTATCACTAGGGCAAGGATTTGGGTTTCGTCAGCAAGGGCTATTGGCCTATTTATCTGCCTAATACATTACTTAGCTAAATATTACATTTTGAACTAGCGGGGCCCTATAGATAATTTTGTGGCTAATAATGCCTACATTTACTGGTCACCTATCATTGGGTGGGATTCTAGAAACTATTCAATTTCTCAAGCTGATTGATTCCTCTACCCCTTCCTGACACCACCAAAATTTTGTTATGTCCATCGCATCTTATACTGGTATCACTTTGCTGCAACTCAAAAATTGCTTAGCATTTACTACCCATGCGTAAAGATATCGCTCCCAAAAAATTAGCTTCCTATATTATCTGATCCATCATCTTCAAAAAGGAGAAAGTGGGTAAATGCATGCAAAATTTTAACCATACTTATTGCGACTCACAGGGGATTTCCACTTTGTGGGAATAGGAACATAGATGGCCCACTTCTAAAAATAACACTTCTAATGAGAGAGAACAAGGACATGGCTAGAAAGAACAAACTCGAGAAGAAGGTAGCTAGGGAGGATTGGAAGATAAAGGAGGGTGACAGGCGATGGGGTGGAAGTTACATGCACAACACAACAAAAAATTACAAAGAAAAGGAGAGAAAGTAGGGCACAAGAAAAGAAGAGGGAACACAAGGAAATAGATACCTGGGAAACAAGAATAAGAACATACAAGGGGAGAGGAAAGGAAGAAAGTGGCAGCAATAGGAAGAAAATGAATGTCACTAATTGGAAGAGTTAACGACAACAGGCACTAGGGGAAGACAAAGGAAGGAGTTAGTAACAACTAAATAAAGAAATGAAAAGTAAGGAGACCATGGGGATATCCCATGGTATTCTCATGATAAATTTCTTGGTCCATGGAACACCTCCATAGACAACCTTCCCATCAACATACTCCGCTATAGCCCAGGGCTATTTCAAGAATAAATAGAATTCCAAAGACATTTATCTACCTTGTTATAGCCCTTCTTTACGTAATCCAACAACAAATTTCTTAGCTCATCAAAATACATCATGGAAACCTTCAATCGCGATCTTTGACTCATTCTTTTATGGATTACCAATGCTGCATGTGAGGCACCTTATATAGAGTGATTCACCCAGCCAACCATGACCTCAGTGCCATCCTTCAAAAAAATTGGCTTAATGTGGATCATTTTGATATTACACCCAAATCCTACCTTTCAAGCACATCTTTATGATTTCTTGCTTATGCTAGGGTGATACATGCATGAGTCTTGACGTACTTACTTTACAGGATCACAATTTTATAGGAAAATTATCCATTGGCCTATGGAGTCACAACATGAAACAAGAATTAAAAATAAACCAACCAACAAGGAAAAGAAGCAAGAATGCAAATGGGGATAAGTGCTTTCAAAAGAGGAGGCACCACCTAGAAAACCTATTACACATTTGGATTTGAAGATTCCAGTAATCTAGCCAAATGACAATGATGAAGATAACTCCCTGTAACCCTAGCTGAAGATGATGTTGCCTACTACGTGGCCTTGTACATACCGCACCTTTTATTTAATTATCAGCTTATTTACACAAAATTACGGTGTGGTTCACACGCCCAAGCTAGAGATCCTTCTGCAACCTATCCAATGAATCTGTAGTGTTCAAACCAAATGATGTAAAACTTGAGCTATTCCTCGTGTTCAATTTGGAACTGCCCATTACTAGAGAGCCATCCAAGATTCATGCTCAGCTTCAGAACTCCTGTAATTTAACCACATATTATTCGCGTAGAGATTGCCTTTGCTGACTCGATACATGCTTTGATTGGTGATCCTTCTAGGGGTGGGTACCGGAATCACACCCTGTATGGGTCAGTTTGCACCGTCACCCATACCTCATCCCTTTTAGTGGGAATAATAGTTTCAACCATAATCCAATATTTACAATCTTGTCCTTTTGGGTTTCCTTGGATCTAGAGACTGTCAACCAGGTTGTGATAGGGAATTGCGTGGTATAATTTAGGCCAGACTGTCCATGCTACCACCACCTCATTCAAATCTAACCCAAGCTTACACATGGGTTATTTGGTGGGATCCATTCCTTGCTGGTTGAGAGGTAATCCTTGTTGGAGAAAAAACATTGTAGGGACTATTCCAGTCATCATTATGGTTGGCATAGGAAGGGATAAGGCATTTTTGTGCATTTGCTACAACATAAGAGAGGTTTCCCATCGTTCATTATTCTATCTCTCCAATCCTTGCAAAGAGCTGCAAGCAACGATGTTTTCCATCATGGGGGATGAACAATGATCTCTTTTGCATGGGTCAAAATCTTGATCTCCTTCCCATCCTCTACTTTCACATGGCTACATTTTAGGTTGTTGCACTTTCGATTCACAACCACTGAGATATCCTTCATTTGTTGAGAGATTCCTCTTCATGCTATCGAGTTCCCCAGTTATCCAGAGGATTTTCATCTTTAGATCTTGTTGCATTTGCTATGCATTCTCATGGGGATATGAAGGGGAATCCCCAAACATGGCTTGATATTGCATAGGCATAATCCATGTGGGTAGTAGGTTCTAGATTGAGGATGCATAAGGTGGAAGAGGTTGGATATTTTCCCAATGGGAAAGTTTCCTAGCTTGGATCAACATATTTTCAGCTCAGATGCTTCTTTAAAGATTTGTGGGAACCTCTTCTCTCCCAACTACTGAATGAGGAGGCTTATATCAAGATCAAAAGCATAGATGTATTATATGTAAGCTTAAGCAGATGATAGCCTGACCTCATGGGGTATCCTCCTCCAAGTTCTTGTGAAGCGGATATTGAAATCAACCATGCTTTCATAATGGGTTCATTTTATGAATGTGAGCTGAGTGAGAAATAAGAAGGGATTTGCAGAAGCATCAAATGTGTTAATGAGAGATTATGCTAGTTTGGCCCACGTATGGATGCTTCTATGCTCCAAATATTTGAACCATAATAACACTCTTCCTTTGAGAGATAAAGTAAGGAGCCTAAGCATGACATCCTCAGAAGCAATGTTGTGGATGACATCCAAGGAAGCTACGTCTTGATAGTGTTCATATGCAGTGCCTTCTGTACCACCGTAGCTTGATAGAGTCTTCAAAGCTAGACAACAATCAATGTCATCGAATTTAGGTGTGTTATGCAGATTCGAGATATTTAAGGGGCTTGCACCATTCCAGTAAGGATAACTTTGTTGAGCCATCATGGGATTGATCCTTTAGATATTTTGGGTTTTTTTCTTGAGGTTGGAGTCACTAGATGAGCATAATTTCTCTGCCTAGTGAGGTCAAGGCTACTCATAAACCCTTTAATACTTTGAGAAAGTAATCCTTAAGAACAATATAGGAGGATGACCAATCATGAACCTCGATTAATCCTTAGTAGAGTCACCAGGTTTTTCCTATCTTTAAAGGTGACCAGTCATAGGGATTCGATTCCTTATACAGAAGAGTCACCAGGTGAACACACAAATATTGCATAAAAAAGTATCACCAAATTTTGTATACAAAGAAGGTGGGCTTTCAAGGTCCCACCAGGCATGCCAAAAATCATTGGCATCAAAATTTGACCTAACGAAAAGAGAAAGGTGTACACACTCGTAGACCTGCACCAATATTGAACAATCATGAAGCTAGGAGGCCAGGCAGTCAATCTCTGAAGAAGGCCAGTTCTTGAGAAGTCCTAGCTACCTATGCCTGAAGGGGGGAAAGGGAAATATAAATAAGAGAAAGGAGGTCATAGCCATAACTCACAAGGATGAATTCAGTCACATAAAGACATATGTACGATAAACTTACACAATTATGGGAAATACAAGCAAACCACCTAATAGATCATCCAACCTTACCTCTACTCAACATTTAATGCACCATATTGAAAGTGAATTCTAGAACTACTGAATGAAATGTAGGAAATATAGATAGAAAAATTATTGCATTCCCATTCAACTAGCTTTAACAAAAATAAACCTTCAACATTCACGCACACACATAAGAGTCAATTTGGAGACCAAATAATGATATACTTGCATTTCTAGAATGGTAAAATCTTTACATATGAATTGTAATGGCTAAAGAGCCACACTTTGGAATGCTTTGTATTCTAGCATAAATAGGCCTTACAGTAAATGTTGCATTCAATATAGAGGGTGGCGAATGAGATCACTAGGTTGCGCCATCGAGGTAGCCATGCTGCGGATCTCTCTTTAGATTTTTTGCAAACTACAATGGGGATCGTTGCCAGGACCACGTTAGCCATGCTACATGAACCTAAACTCATGATCATTCTGAGTCCACCTAGAAACTCTATTATGTAATAAATTTCATTTGCTTGCATCTAGGACCATTAATTATGTTAGAAGATGTGCTAAGGTTAATCGATTATGTGTACCTGAGACCTGACCTACTGCCTACTGAATGAGATTTGGACTTATTTATTCTATAGAGGTTCCTTGTTGTGGCAAAAATTTTATGATGGGTGAAACTTTGGGATCCACTGCTGCTTGCTTTCGATCCGAAACTCCGCCTGCTATGCACAAGGTGGGCTTTCAAGCTTCCACCCTAATTTTTATTTTGGGCATGCTTTTGGGATCCATTAGGGTATGACATATTCCAAAACATTTGTCAAGCTTTATATTTGGTTGATCCTCCACACTACCTCTAGGGCGATGCTTTAGGAACTGACCCTAACCTATTGCCACCCCACTTATCCACACTTTAATGTGGCATACATTTGGAAACTCGTTTCTCTGCCCTGTCATTGGGGTGAGGATTTAAATTCTATCGGTAGGGACTATTGGCCTATTTATCCAGCCAATACTTTACTTAGCCAAATATTGAATTTTGAACTATCGGGGCCCTAGAGATAATTTCGTGGCTAACAATACCTGCATTTGTTGGTCACCTATCATCGGGTAAGCTTCTAAGAATTGTTCAATTTATTAAGTTGATTGATTCTTCTACCCCTTCCTAGCACCATCAAATTTTTGCTACCTCCATCACATCCTATCCCAGTATCACTTCACTATAACTCAAAAAATCCTTCTTAGCATTTACTACCCCATGCCTGAAGGTTTGGCTCCTAAAAACTTATCTTCTTATATTATCCGATCCATCTCTTCAAAAAGGAGCAAGTGGGTAAATGCATGCAAAATTTTACCCACAATGATATTGATCATCATGAAGGCAATCGACTACCATGTTTGTCCACCTCATCCTCTAGGCTATGAACTTAAGCTCGCGTAGCCTGGTACTGAGCCTGCTACACAACTAATATGGCCCTCAATTGGGCCACCTCTATCGCCTGCCCCACTAGAACTCCTCCACCTTGAGCCCATAGAGCATCTCTCTCCATCGTCACATTGTCAAGAACCTCTTGTAGGCTCACCACCAAAGCCTATAGTGTATCTCTCTCATCTAACAAAATCTGCCATCTCTATCTATCTATGTCATACTAGCTTTATGTAGTGGTGTGGGTTGTGTCCCTATCACTAAATTGATGTTGGAAGATCCAAATATTCTCTCTCTGAGTGTAGCCATATACTCTTGAGGATCATTTGGATTTGGTCCCTCGGCTCTCTCAGGTATCTCAATCTCCCTTGTACCTCCCTACAAGGTGCTTGCATCCATCTCTATTTGATGATGTACCCATCATTGTGCAAGATCTATAGCTACAACTCCTCCCCCATATGTTGCCCCTCTTTGGGTCTATTAAGTAGTCCACCAAGCATCATACGTAGTTGTAGTCCCTAGATTGACTGTATTTGATTAGTCAGTGGCACGTCATCCTCATCTCTAAGGGACTTTACTTGTGCTGCTATCAATCGAGTGTCCATGGTCCTCCATATTTAAATCATTGGTTCCTTAGGTACATCCTATCTAAATCCCAATTGGTGGATCATTCACGAGTACTAAAAGTACTCATCCCCTATCAGACACCTAGTGTGCCTCACCCACTTTAGGTGCATCCCATCCTCATCCTAACTTGAAGCTCCTAACTATGGTCACCATGTCACATCCTCTGACTATAGTCCATCAAAGATCTCAATATAGTGCCACAATGTTCCTTACCACACATGGATCTTGTCTTGCTCTCGATCATGTATCCAATGCATGGCATAGGGAATATCCCTATCTATCATGTTGCTCATCGTAGACCATGATAGTTTGAAAGGTCGATCGATGTTGAAGTACTTCCAACCCCAAACTTGCAGAAGGAAGCTGCATTCCCAAGCCCAACCTCTTACGTTAGCGGATCTCGTATAAATCTCTATAGAGTTGCGCTAGAAAGGTGGGGCTCCATCCCATAATTCATGGTTGCTCCACTAGATCTTGGACAAGATTTAATAGGTTATAAAGGAACCTATACCTAGAGGAATCAGGTAGAATGAAGTTTGATATGAGTGTCATCAACACCACATGTCTAGCTATTAGGAGATGGGTGCTATAGCCTGTCTCCACGTTTACCCCATCATTAGAAATATCATAGTCTACAACATCCCACTGATCTCGGTACACTCGATGCAACACTGTCTCTCTCTCAATTATCGTAGATGTAACAATAGGTGCCCCCTCAATGGAAATTCACAAGATTCGATAGATGTCCTCAAGGGTGATTGTGACCTCTCTAATGGACATAGGGAAGGTGTTAGTCTGAGCATCCCACCTATTAATCAGGACAATCAAGTAGGCCTGATTAACATGCATGGAATCCAACTGCACTATATGTTGAAGGCTCAAAGCTTTCAACCAATCCCAGTCATCACTGTCATTGAGCACTGCAATATGCATTTCCTTATAATGGTTTGAAAATTAGTGTTGTGCTCTAATAAGCTAATAAAACACACAAGATCAAGATCAAATTCAAAATCTAAATCAAGATCAAAGTGAAAATTAAGATCAAAATTAAAAAAGAAGCCACTTTTTTCATACACATCATGACTGTCTCGCTTTGAGATGACCACATCCTAAATCCATCTCGATCAAGATGACCACGTCACAAGCCATCTTGATCGAGACAGTCATGTCACCAAATCGTCTATATTGAGACGATTTAAAATGGAACCGTCTCGATTCAAGACGACCCCCAAATCACCTACAAAACAATCAAAGTTACAAAAATTCAAATTACAAAAATCAAAATTGCAAAAAAAATACAAATTAAGTACCCCACCATATTTCATTTTTACTTTAACAAAACGTCATTTTGCCCACCCCGTTCATTTAATTTCCATTTCATTTAATTAATGTTCATTTAAAATAATAATGAAAGATTAGGATTTTTCATCCTTACCTTTATCTCTATGGCTCCTCCACTTGTGGAAGTGCCACTTGGGTCCATGGCATTGATCGATCTTCAGTTGGATGACACTTCATTGCAAAAATGGCTCCTCCCTCCGTCTTCCCCTATGCTCATTTTACATGATGCACAAATGAGGGTCTTCCCCATGAATTTTGCTATTATAGAAAAATTCACGTTGAGACCATCTCGAATGAGTGCACCGTGTGGCGCACTCAATCGAGATGATCGACCTTTTGACCATTTGAGATGGTCGTGTCGACTGTCTGGGATGATCTAGAAAAAAATAAATAAAATAATAATAACATTAATAATAATTTTTTCTAGATTGCACTTTTTCAAAAGATGACCATTCTAACAAAGTCATTCTTGTCGAGCGACTTGTCGCTATCATCAAATTTTCATCTCCTCCATCGACTCGTCACTCGAGGGAGTAGTCTGCAAAAATTTAATTATAACATCAAGTCAACAACAAAATACTCAAAAAAGAAAAGTGCGTTCGTTTAAGAATAATTTCCAAAGACTATCGTAAGCCTTTTTTGCTAGGGAAAACAACAAGCAAAATTTAAATCAAAAAAATATTTGGTATACCTAAAACCTAAAGAGTAGACTAAAGCTTGTCTACCCACGACTAAAGGGTTACCAAAATCAAATCAAATTCATCAATGTATTGGAAGCAATGATTCAAATATGTGTACCCTTTTTATTATTGGGGCATCTCACATTGGATTTTTTAATAAACGTCATCCATCATCAACTCAACCATTTTAGGTCATTTATTTTTGCTCCATATTGTTCTTAGGCACAAAGCATACCAAAAAGGGGAATTTGTAGACACCTAAAATGCATAATCACAAGGAGACTCTCCAAAATACCTCCTTCTAACCCATCTAATCCACTTAGGGTAGCCTCAGGGCTATTTTTGTGCCTTTCCACAACAAAAGGGCACTTTTCCCCATAGGAAGCATGACTACCTCGCCCAAGACAATCTCCAAGTCGAGATCATATTAATGTGAGAGGGCTATAAAATGAAATTCCCAGGCTACCTACAGTTAGCAGATATTCCCTTACCATCTATAGTTTGCTAAAAATAACAATCATGCAACTCTTGATTACCAATTGTCCCTCCTTGGTTGCATGTCGAGAGGGCTATAAAATGGAGGTTTTCCCCATCCATTAGGGACCCAATTTTTGAATACTTACCTCCATGAAGTGCTACTAAATTTGCTCGCCAAGCATCCTTGCTATCGTTATGTTGTCGAATTACTATACGAGTTTTGAAGCTACCTTCCATCGCCTTGCTTGATTAACCTCGCTTCTCCAGACTATCTAAATTAGCAAGCTTGCATCACCACCCGTTATAATTTTTTTGACAAAACCACCCTTGGATCACCCCCAATGTCGAAGGACCTAGTTTTTGATAGTTGAAGGTCTGTGATAGAGACCATCTTGCCCCAAGATGGTTTGTAGACAAAGATCATATTTCTTGAGATGATCCTTCCTAGGTGAACGATTTTCATAGCTTTTCTACATGATAGCTTAGATTACATTTTGCATTTTTAATTCATTATTAGATCGTTGCATTATACATGTTATTTTGCTGCATTATCATAGATTTTCATTTTCATCACATGCAATACCTTTTTAGTTTGCACCATTTTGCTTTATTTTATGATCAAGACAGACCCAACCTGAGTGGACCCCACAAATGCTATTGATCTCTTGTTTGTTTGTTCGCATGCAGGTTATAGGATCGAATATCACAAAAGACTCTCAGATTCAACTCTCACGCAATTTTTGTTGAAAACCCACTCTCCAAAAATTGTTGTAAGTACAAGAACCTTTTCAGATTGCATCGAAGAAAAAATTTATCTGATGAAAAAGATACCTTGATCCTTACAGTAATGTCATATCATCGGTAAAATCTATAAGAGGGATTCATTGTAATACCTTTCAAGAGAATGAATACAATTTAATATGGTAGGATTCATTGTAATTTGATCTCTTTTGCATTGTGTTTTAGTTCTTTCCTATTTTTTTGCGGTGCATGTTTTCGTGCTTTCACATAGTCCACTTTATGAAATTTGGATTGCTAGTTTCCTTCCTAAGACACAAGTGCAACCACAAAAATTATTATAAATAGTTTATTTGAAAACACATTTTTGTTACAAAATAAAGTATATATTACCAATGGAAAATATTAAAGTAAATCTTAATCATTATTTGATTTAGGCAATCAACATTTTCTTGTCAGCTTCAACTAAACTTACTACTTCCTCTAACTATGGAAAGGAGAATTTAACTTCATGATCCTTAATCAAAATCCCTCTTTTGGCTAGCCTATCTGCACAATTGTTTCCTTCCCTTGAAGTATGTGTAAAGATGATTTCTATGAACTCTTTAGCAAGATCTTGAATTTCCATAATTATCTCTTGCACATTCCATGGAGCCTTTTATTTCCTCAAAATTACATTGATTACTATGAGAGAATCACCTTCCATCCATACTCTATTCCATTTTATTTGATTGCATATTTTCAATCCTTCTAAACCTGCCCAATATTCAACTTTATTATTTGTCTTAAATCCACTATTGAAAGTGTAATGAGACAAAACATTTCCTCTATTATTTCTAATTATTCCTCCTCTTCCTACTAGGCCTAGATTTTCTTTAGATTATCCATCAAAATTTAATTTAACCCACTCCACATTTGGTGGTTTCCACTTTATATTCTTTACCTTTTTTTTGCTTCTCTTGTACCCAACATCATAATTTCATTTAGTGATTTGAATCCATCTATCGAGGCTCTCTGCTTCCAGATTAGGGATTGGGTGAGTTGATAGGGTTAGTTTAGAATCCTCTATGGCTAAACATATCTTCCTATTCATCACCTCTAAACTACTTCTATTTCCTTTAAATATTTTTCTATTCCTTTCTAGCCATACAACCCAAAGTATTGTATCTTTCGATATATCCCATATTGTCTATAAAGCCTCACTTTCATAAACACTCTACCATTGCTTTAACAAATATTTAATTATAATATTCATTACCATGAATTTACCAAACATATTAAGAATCCATTGCCATAGTTTCTAGAATATTGAGCAATGTCCTAAGAGATGGTCTATACTCTCCTCCTCCTTTTTACAAAGAACACATTGAGAGGGGCCATGAAAACCCCTTTTCATAAGGTTATCCCAAGATAAAATTCTTCTATAACCTACTAGCCAAACAAAAATTTTGAATTTAGGAATGCTCGGGCTATCCCAAATATCTCTCCATATTCTAATGATATTCCTATTTTGATGGTGTTGTACATTATATCCACTTCTTGTTGTGTATTCTCCTGAGCAATTCAACTTCCAAATCAATTTATCCTTGGCTCCCCTTAGAATAATCAAAGTTGTTATCTTTCTACTCAATTGCCTCCTAGCATCAATGTCTTGTATACTTGTAAAAAAATCTTCTTTCCATTTGTATCTTCCTTCTTGATCCTTGTACAAAATATTTGAAACCCTATCACCATATTTGTCTTGAATCAATCTCATACAAGGTTTCAAAATTGGATCTAAATTGAGTGGTTTTTTATCACACCAAGTATCCATTCAGATACACAAATTTTCTTCAATTCCCACCATCCATATTAAACCTTTAATCATTAAATCAATATTATTTTTTAAACCATTTCAAAGATTAGAACCATTGGGTAGAGAGAATGCAGTAAAAATTAAACTTGGATCATTGGGCTCAAAATATTTACTTAGAAGAATTCTGGCCCATTGTCTTTGACTCTCTTTGTACAATATCCATATTAATTTTCCCCTAAGAGCTAATTTTGCATCTATAAGAATTCTCAAACCAAGACCTCCCCTACTTTTATCATCAAACACCTTGCTCCATTTCACCAAAGGAAGTTTCCTTTTATCATGTAAACCCGACCATAAAAAAGATTGCCTAATATGGATTAAACTTTTTTCAACTAATTTTGGCATAGAATACAATGACATATAATATGTTAAAATGGTTTGTAAGGCTGACTTAATTAACTGCACCCTTCCTGCTAACGATAACCATCCACCTTTCCAAGTTGGATTTTTTTCTAAAATTTACGAATAACTAGATTGCTTAATTCTATCCTCATTCTCCCCTTAAATAAAGGCATCCCTAGACAAGTTGCTGGTAAATTTACCTCCTCCATTTGAATTTATCTACAAATTCTTACTTTAATATTAGTTGGAGTGTTAAGGAAGTAAATTTTGGATTTTGTCCTATTAACATTTTGCCTTGGTTCTCTTTCGTATTCCTTTAAAAATTTATTCAAAGCTCTGGCCTCATTTATCCTTGCCCTTCTAAAAATGGATGTATCATCTATAAAATATTGATGGGTGATGTGTCAATATTATTACTAATCTTAAGTCCACTTATAAGCCCATTTTAAGCCTTCTTTAAGTTCCTACCCAAAATCTCTACCATAATAATGAACAAATAAGGAGATAGAGGATCTCCTTGTCTAAGGCCTCTCTTGGCTTTAACAGATTCTATTACTAACCCATTGAACAACAATGAATAAGAAACTGTAGAGACACAAGCTTTAATTCATCTAACCTATTTTTTCTCAAATCCAAACTTTTATAAAACTGCAAAAAGAAATTCCCATTTAACCCTATCATAGGCTTTACTCACATCAAGTTTTAAGATCATTGCTTTATCTTTTTTGAAGTTGTTGAATGAATAACTTCATGAGCTACTATGATTCCATCTAGAATTTGTCTCCCTTTCACTAATCCTCCTTGTTCTTCTAAAATAATTTTGTCTAGCAATGGCCTTGATTGATTCGCCATCACTTTGGAGATAATCTTATATGCCATATTACATAGGATTATGGGTCTAGAAGAATCAAACAATTCAACGTCCTTCTTTTTAGGAATTAGGGCAAGATATGTTACATTTATTTTATAAGATATGTATTATTTTACCCTAGACTTTTCCACTGCCACCAACAAAGAATCCTTCATTATATCCTAATTATGTTGGTAAAAATCTATGCAAAGCCCATTTGGACCTAGGGATTTATCCTTATTAAAAGAGAAAAGAGCTAAATGAACTTCTTCTAGACTAATCGGCTCCATCAGTTTCCTATTGTCTTCATTCAATATAATTGAAGGAACATCTTGAAGAAGTTTATCATTAAGAACTTTAGTCTCCTTTGATCCTAGAATATTATGAAAAAAAAAGCTTCCTCTTTTATAATTTCACTTTGATCTTCAATCCAACCCCTTTTATTGATTTAATTCTACTAATTTTGGATTTTGATCTATATACTATATCCATCCTATGAAAAAAATTGCATTTTTATCTCCTTTTAACCATATCTGTCTTGATTTTAATCTCCAAAATTTCTCCTCACTCAAAATATTATGATATTCACTAAGCAACTCCCTTTCCTCTGAGCTTGGATTATTATGATCACCTTTGTGAAAATTTGAAAGTTTATCTTTTAGTTCTTCTTTCTTCTCAAATATTTTTCCAAGAGTATTCTTATTCCATTATTTTAATCTAGATGTCATAGATTTAATTTGATTTGGAAGAGCATACAACCCACCATTACCTAAATAATTTCACATTTGAGTAATCATATCAACAAATTAAGGATTCTCTTCCCACATCTACACATTTAAAATATGTTACCACCATTTTAACTCTTATTAGCTAGTGATATAAACCAATCATTGTTAAGGTATTAATTTTAGCACAAGTTCCTTCATCTAGCCAATGATCTGAGAGAGTCAAAATACTTTTATATCCTTGTAAAGCATATTTAATGTTGTCCATTAGCAAGTCAAGTCTCAGGTTGTGATATTAGTGTATATTGCCCAATGATGTGTTGTAAATATCAAGTTATTATATCTTAGTATTTTGGTGTCTAAGTATAAAAATAAACACAATTGCAATTATTCAAAGGTAAATAGTTTAAGGGGGGGAGTAGGTCTTATGCTCTGGGTAAGAGGACCCTATTTCAAATTCCCTGCTTTCACCTACTCCAGTCTTGTGGATCTCCAGCTAGGTAGATCTTCTTAGGATCTCCCTGCTGCATTTCTAGGACCTCCACGAGATCCTCTTGGGGCCTCTCAAGATGAGTTTTCCCATTTTTGACATGTTTGCAGTTGCTTTTTAGTTGGAATAACCCAAATATTCTTCCTTGGTGGCCTCTAGTGGTGGTTAGCTTTTAGTTGGCCTGGCTTGGGAGTTGGGGCTTTAGAGCCTTTCTCAACAAAATGTTTTGGTATTTTGGGGGACCCCATTCTTTATTGCTATCTTTAGGGAGGGCTTACTTTGTTCCTCTCCAAAGCTTAGATTTTGAAATTCGGCTCACTTTCCTATTTGCCCATTGTAGTTGCATCCTAGGGTTTACCTTCTACCTTTTTCTTCGTCTTTGAGGTGAGACCATGTTTTTATCATCCATAGTTATGTGGCTCTTGTGGTTATTTTTGGGATGGGATTTTTGGATCAGGATCAGGATCTTTTGATCTATATCTCAAAAGGTTCATTTTTTGTTTATTTTAGGGTTTTCCAATGGAACTTTCTCTATAGTTTCTTTCTGGTCTTCAAGATAGGCCATTGTGCTTTCTCATGCAACTATAGTTGAAGGTGTCTATGGATTTATTCGTAGATAGATAGTTGGTGGAGCTGGGGGGTGATTTGGTATGGGTTACTTTATTATAGACTTCTACAATTTTTTTTGGTCTTTGGCAAGGGAACCCTATGCAGGCTTGCTTGCTACAGAAGATGGTCTCCTGATGACAGTTCTTGTGTTAGATTTTCCTTTCTAGCCTTGAGGAACTGTAATAAATATATTCTTCTTTGGGTTTTCTTGAATTTTGGTTGTGCGTTTTATCTCCTTTGTAGTGAGATCTCATGGTCTATGAAGATATCCTCGTACTGCTAAACTATCTTCTAGGTCTTTGGAAGACTCCTCCTTGCGAGCTTCCCTGTTTGTGATACTTCTCCCTTGGGGGAATTCAGATTCACTTTCGAGCGAGAATTGAGTTTTAAATTTGAACTTTCTATTCTATTTTAGTTGAGGCCTGGTGTTCTCCTCTTCCCACTCTAAGGCGCAAGCTCCATTTTTTGCATGTTGGGTTTCCCAGGTTCAAGCGAGAAAACCTTTTTTAAAAATTTTATCCCTTTGTAGATGGTCTTGTGGAGGCTATTGTTAGCTTTTAAAGCTATAAAATAAAAGGAAATACAACTATAAGTAATGAAATAAGCAAGCTATATTATACTTATGATAATGGCTAATTAATAAGCATGAAAATAATATAAGAGACTTATGGAATAACATATGTAACAATCATTAAGGAATGCTCACGAAAATGAAAGCTTGATATATTATATGGAGCTAACTCTACAAGTGCATGATATATAGGATGATAAGTTACTTGGACCTTACTCTACCTAACTACCTTGAGGACACATGTGCTTCTTAATGATAGACACTTGTCCTCTTACATATTGCACATTCTAACACTTGTGCATTCATTCCTTCTACTTAAAGTAACTCCTAATCTAATAATGTACCTAAGGTGGTACATTGATATGTACCTAAATAATGTAATATACTTTAACACCCCCATGTATTACATTATTTCGGTATTGAAGACTTTAGTCTTCAATATGGATCTTTGTATTTGCCTTCATTCTTCAATTGGTCTTGGAATTGATCTTATGCTTGAGCTTCATCTTTTTGCTTGATTCTGTTTTCTAAATTTGGTACTGTTACCGTTTTCCTTCCAACTTTGTTGTTGAAGTAGTTCATACATTTCCTGTATCGATTTTTGTTCCTTGAGAAATATACTTGAGAAAATTCACTAATTAAGTTTCTTCTCATGGTATATATCCAATCAAAGAAATGGTTTTCTTTGTACCGATAATATCTTTTAGAATGATTGGTTCCTCCATGAATTTTACAGCTATGGAGATTCTAGCATCTCTTTATCTTGTGCCCATATCTGTTACAATGACTACACCTATTTTTTGTTACCAACTCCCTTTGGCCATTTTGTCCTTCATAGCAACTGTTCCTATCAATATCTATCACTGAGTTGGTATCACTATTTTCTATCACAAACTTTGTTCCTTGCTCATTATTGTTGATCTGACCTGTATACTCAATATCTTCATACTTTGATTTGATTCCTGATGCAATTGGTTCTTGCATTCCCTATTCATGCTTTCCTGATCTTGTATCTTCATATCTTGTCAATTTTGAACAAAAACCATTAGTATGACCAATACAATCATTAGAATAATCTTTGTCAATATCAATATGATCTTGTGCATCACCGTATTTATCATCATCTACATCTGTACCTTCATTAATGTTAATAGCATAAGCTTTTATTGAATAATCATAATTTGTATCTAAATAATTTGTATCACATATAGCATCAATCTATGTAATAGGTTATTCTACCTTCGTCAAGAATTCTAGATCACTAGTGTCAATGCTTGCATTACAATATTCCATTTCATTTTGACAGGCATCGTGATTTGCATCTTTATCCATTTGAAGAAGATCACTAGTATCATAGCATGCATAAATCATCAATGATTTTGATTCTATGGTATTACAACATGAATCTACCATCATAGGTCTTAAGTCATTTGTATCATTAGAAGCATCTTTCATTTCTATCTTGTTCTTTACCTCTTCAACATTTTCCTGTTCTCTCATCTTAGAAATATTAAGAGTGATAATTCCTTTGTAGATTATTTTCCATAGATTGGTAGGTATAGTAACAAAATATTCATAGTAATCATTAGCATTACTGAGAAAACTTTGCATGTATTTTTGAAGTGTAGAATAATCCTTTTTTTTTGTTTCAGTAGTAATCTCTGCAAGCTTACTATTCAAAGCATTTGCTTCATCCATATACTTGTTCTTTAAATATTTTATCATGTCCTCTTGTCTTATATTCTTATATTTGAGAACATCATTAGAAAGTAATGCCATGTATATTACTTTTCCTATATCATTAGGTAATGTGAAAACATCTTTTGAGTTTGTTTGTGCTTCACCAATTTTTGAATTTAAGTAATCTCCTAGTGTTAAAAACTTTCATTTTTGGCCTCTCTCATGATTGATTGCAAAACCTTCTTTCCTTTATAGATGTATTCTATTGAGTTTCAATTTTCTCTATCATCCTTTGTGTGCATCCTTTTAGTAGTTGCAATCAATCCTTAGCATTTTCTAGAGGGTCATCTTGAATTTAAATTTCTTCTTCTTGAAAGTTCGAGTCTCCTCCAAATATAATTAGTTCTTGTTGAAGACATAGGTTTTCTTCAACTAATTATGTCAACTTATGAAGTTCTAGTTTTTGAGTTTCTATTTTTGGATTACTTGTTTTCTTTTTCATCTGCTTCTTCTTTGCCATGTTCCTTTGATGTAGGCTACCTTATGGCTCCCTAGATAAGATATTTAGAGTTTTGTAAACTATATTTGCAAAATTCAATATCCTAATTTGATGTAGTAGACCTTATCTCTCCAATATTATCAATTTTACAAATATTAAATCTGATTTACAGAGATTAATTGAAAAACATGTAATTGATTTTCCAAAATTCTAGGTGGAATACCTTTTAATTCCCAAGTAATAAGAATATGTTAAGGTCTTGATAAAGTGCTTAATTTCCAATAGTTTGATTTTATAAATTCTAATAAACTAATTTTTATGTAGCACTCCTTATATCTCCCTAATTTGGAAATTTAGAAACAATAAATTTGTAAAATAGTAACACTAATTTTTCCAAGGTATAGAACCTTATCACTCCCATTTAATTAATCGTAAATATTATAATGTGTGTAATTCAATTAGTGCACTTTTGAAATATCATTCAAGGAAATAGAATTATTGTTTCAATTTGCTTTCTAATATTCTAAGGTTAGTATTTTACCTATATATTCAAGTAAATAAATGACCTCAATCTTATATTATAAACCACCTTATGACTCCATAATGAAAATAAATATTATACCTTGTTTGAAAGGTGCACGTTGATTGGTTTCCAAGTCTCCAATTTTTAGTGAAGTGATCTTTTGATTAATTGTGCTATTCTCCTTTGAGTGTAGTTGCACACTCTTCGAGTAAGCTTGTGTGCACGTTTCTCCTCCTTGTGGTTCAAAGTAATGGCTAATTTTCCAATGGCTAGTGGCCTGCTTGACAATCTTCACTTTTGCTAAAACTCCCACTTACTCGATCTTGGTTGGCATACAACTCACATTGTATTCTTAATGTTCGTGCTGATTGGTGTGAGCGCTTAAACTTCTACATAGTATTCTAGTGTGAACACTTAAATATCTTCCTCCAATTGGCTATATCTCGCTATATTATGAGCTTATTTCCTATGGCATCCATGTGGATCCAGTAGTGGTTGGACGATGACTAGAATGTGTTGTCCACCCAAAGCTTAGAGGGATATTGACTATTTGGACTGTGAATACAATGGCTCTTTATCCCCTAAACACTGTTGTGGCAACATGTCTCCTATGCCTATGTTTGAAATGATTTGGGTTCTATCCAATGCATGCTCAAACTTGTTTTGACCAATTTGATTTCTTCTCCCTCATTGTAAGCTCTAAATATTTTCAATTCCTCAACCTCAATTAGCATTGTTCGTGGCTATTAGTAATGAGCTTGTAATAGCTATTTGCTATGCGGTTTACAACTGGTAGCGTACTTTTGAATACATTAAGAGTTCATTGTGTTTTTTACCTTATCACTACCAAGTCTCGCTATGAATGACTCTTTGATGAAATAGTTAGCATTGAAAACATTACACTACAAATCTCATAACATTTGTACGCTTGAAGGTTATCTATCAATGATTCCAATATCATCTTCGTTTGCCCATTTGTGACCTAAAACTTACTCCAAAACAACCACAATCTCCTTCTATATATTTTGTTGTGCATGTTGGTTGAAATGAGGCGTATCTTCCTTGGTGGAGACTCCAAAACAAAGGTGCTCTTCCTATGCTTAAAAGGATATCTCATTCATTCAACCAATGAGTGATATATCTCCTGTGCACTTCTAGAAAAATACCTTCCACTTATCCCGTAAATATTATAATGTGTGTAATTCAATTGGTGCACTTTTGAAATATCATTCAAGGAAATAGAATTCTTGTTTGAATTTACTTTCTAATATACAAACGTAGTGCCCATCTTCCCCGACTCCCTTGATCATGAAGCCCGAAGGTACACACTCATCTTCGCCTCTCTTCTCCCCTCTCTGCAACATTTGTTTCCTCAGCGCCCGAAATCCTTGTCACGGTTTCTGCTCCCTTGGTCTCTACTTCCTTTTCTCTCCCGTTGTCCCACTTTGTGGTTCCCATCATTTCAATTTTCTCGGTCCTATCAACGCCTTTATCAGCAGCATTTTCATATTTTGCTAGTAACCCCAATGCCTTCACAATTTTTGTGTTTATTAGCCTTTTGTGTTCTATCGTAGAGGACCCCATTGAAGATATTTCCGCTGCTACAGAAATAAATCCGTTCTTCCTTTCCCCGCCCATCGCCACCATGGCATTGATTGCTCCCAACGTTTCAATGCCCAAACCCACAATTTTGCAGTCGCAATCCAAACCCAAGCGCCCTTGAGGGTTAGCGCAATCACTTCCCCTCCCGTGTCCCATGCGTTGTCCGAGCTTGAGCCACACCTTCCCCTCCTTCCTTTCACGTCGATCCTCGGAGTGGGTGTTCAGGAGCCGCTTGAGTCGGAGTTAGAAATGACACACCAACTTGCTACTGCGAAGAGTATCCGCAAGGCGCACCAAAGTTCAGTGCGTTGGCTGAGGGACCGTCGGAGGAAGGAGGCGCAGGCTCTAGCGTAAACTAAGAAAAAGTCCATCATTGACCCAAAGAAGATGAAGCTTCACACGGTGGAGAAAATACCGATTGTCCATAAGCCCTTGGTGGAGATGACTCCTGTTGATTATGCTTTCTGCCATACCAGGGAGGATGTGACCAAGATGGATACCACATGCAGGATGGGCGACATTCAAGACGACATGGGCTCCATCTATGTTCATGGTGAATACTACAAGGAGCGCTTCTTTGAAGCACAAGCAAAAAATCTTGAACTTGAAGAGGCCTTGGCAAGGGCGAAGAGACAAATTGAAGTGTTGGAGTCCAAAGCCGCGCAGTTGAGGCAGGAAGTGCTTTCACTAGAGGCAAAAAACAAAGAACACTACAAGGCGCGCGATCAGCAGATTAAGGTGCACACCTAGGCAAAACAACAAATACAGACGCTCACTATTCAGGTCCAGCAATTGAAGGCTGAGTTAGAAAAGAAGACGTTGCAACTTGTCGTGTTTTCTAGGAAATGCCTTAAGGAGATGTGCCTGCAGTTCCTGACAGATTTCCCAGTGAGAGTTGCGCGGGGAGTTACAATCTGGACATTTTTTAGGGAGGCTCAGGAGGCAGTTGTTGCTGGCAACTCGATTTTGGAATCCGCCCAAGCAGACGTTAATCATTGGCTAGACTTAGCCATGCAACTCCAAAAAATCGAAGATGTGGCTGCCCACCTTACTCCTATGAGCCCTCTGGCTCGATCCTGGGCAACAACAAAGATGACTCTGCGCTCTTTCTTCACGAAGGTTGAGCTAGCCAAAAAAGCTCGTAAGCTCTCGAACACCCTCAAGCAAGAAAGAGATGTTTCGCTGCGATACTTCAACACCCTCGCTCAAATCGGCGTCCCCAGCTTCACAGACCCTGAAGGACACATTCCATTGCTTGAGGAGTTAGAGCTCATATGGTCGACATTCGTTGATAGCGCCTCAAACATTGACGCTTGGGAAGATCCAAGTTTTGATGCACAAGTGATTCTTTTTATGGCTAAGTACGCTCAAATCGAGTCTTGCTTGCAGGAGTTTGATCGAAGATTGGATTTTGCTGACATTAAGCGCATCGAGACCTACCGTTACCTGATCTAGGAGCTAACCAACTTTCTCCCTTGATCGTTGGTTTGATGCTTCTACGGTATACAAGAATGTGTTTAAGAGCTCCCTGGACAGGTTTCTTCCCCATCCGCACGAGCAGGAGAAAGAAAAGGAGACAAAAAGCGAGCCATATTCCAAGGAAGAGGCAGAAGGTAAACCAGAGGATGAAGAAGAGAAAGACAGGCTTGAAGAGGTACCAAGCAGCAGCGAGGAGCAGTCCGAGGAACAGTCCGAAGACTCTGAGAGTGAAGAGGACTCTGCAGCCCAAGGATAAGGCCTGGGATATTTGCATTGAGGCAGGCTCAATACCCCGCGAGCCGCCAGAGATGTTGCCATTCTTGCCACATTTTGTTAAAATTCATGTTGTATGCAGTTTTTGAGACTAAATCATTGTAAAACTTCTCTTTTTCCATACAAAAATGGTCAAGACGTTATATTGCTATGTTTTCACCAGTTGTATCTTTTACTCAAAACTATCTGCTTTTGCATTCTATGGTTTCTTTTTCTGCACTTTTCCTGTCATATCGCATGCAAAATTGTAGATGTTTTAGCATGGGCGATGTTGTGAATGTGTTTGTTGCCATAAGGCTATTTTTCTGCAAATTCTGCTCTTTTTACTCTGCGCATATGGTAATAATTTTTAGGTCATATTTTCTAGTTAAAGCGCAGTACAAAGAAAATGGTTCAAATCCTGGCAGTTGAAGGCCCTGTCGCTCCACATGTGGAGCAAAGGTCCAGAAGAGCGCAAAGTTGAGAACTTGCCAAGTCAAAACCCGATCAAAGTAGCAAGCGCTCCACCTATGGAGCGAATCTCCCTTTCGCTCCACCAGTGGAGCGAAAGCTACAATTACTCTAGAATTTAGCATATTTCTTGAAATTTTCCTATAGCAAAAAAAATCAAGAATTCATACATTTGATGTAAAATGATGTAGGTTTCTAGCTATAGAATCTCAATTGAGATGAGAAGTGTATCTATTTGTAAACTCTCAAGCTCTAAAGAATAAGGCAAGTAAGAAGCTAAGTGCAAGGGAAGTCAAAGCTGCAGTCGCTCCACCAATGGAGCAAAACTCCCAATCGCTCCACTAATGGAGCGACACTTCGAAAAAGCGCAAGGTAAGGCAAAATTTTAAACGGAAGTCAACTTTTTGGTGAAAGTTCTTGTCGCTCCACCAATGGAGCGAAAGGCCCTATCTATCCACTTGTGGAGCGAATCCCCGGAAGAGCGCAAAGTTAAAACATTTGGCAAAGTTGAAGGCAAGTACGAAGTCAAAATGGTCAAAGGAAAGGCCCTGTCGGTCCACCCAGGGAGCGACAAGCTTAACAAAGAAGTCAACCTACCGGTCAAAGTGCCTGTCGCTCCACTAGTGGAGCGAAACACTCTGTTGCTGCACCTAGGGAGCGACACCTAAAATGCATACCATGGGAAGCTTCTAAGGCATGGAAAAGGCTATTTTCGCTCCACTTCTTTAGCAAAAACGCAGTTACGGAGCGACAATGCAGTTACGGAGCAACAGCGCAGTTACGAAGCGAAGCTTCAGGCGAGCCCCAAACATAGAGCAAATCGCCTAGAACCGTCATAGACTACCCCGAACTGTTAGAGACCGCCTAGGACCGCCATTGACTGATTAAACCGACCCAAAGTTGCGCTCTAAGTCGTCTTATCATGATGGATTGCTCGAACTTTCTACCTTCAATGTTGAGTTATCTCGTCGGAACCTTCTACCTTCAATACTTGAGTTATCTGCAAGGCTGAATTAAATGTTGTGATTCGGTTCCGGATCAAATTTGTCTATCACCACTGGGGAAGTGGTTGGGCATTACTGTTTTGGGAAGTAGAATTCCCTATAAACGCTGCTCTTTTCTCTGTAACTAAGAATGGACAATCTTTGCTAAAGAAGCAGTTGTAAGCTTTGAAATCTGCTTTCGAAATACAAACCCCTGGCTCCGATTTTGAATCTTCTATCTCTGTGTATGACTTCTATCATGTTATTTTTCTTAAATTAGCCTCTTTATCATATAGCTTGAATTCTATAATATGGATTTAGCTATCAATAAAGGACGAATCCCTGGAATACCCCTAGAGTTTATGCAGTTCTGAAGATTTAATGTTGGTTTCTGTTAAAGGTCTATTGTTTTGATTGTTGTTGGTTCAAGTGTTAGGCTGTCTATCGTGCTTCCTGTCCATCACCTTGTATTTTTCCCATTCCTTTCAGTCGTTTCATTCCATTCAAAATCTTCCAAACCCTTATCTCAAAAAAACCCATTTTTATTTTTGGAACCAGCCCTACTGGAGATTGTCACGAAGGACATTTTTTTCCTTCGAACATTCAATGCTTGGCAGCGAGTCTAGGGCACTGCAGACTTAGAAACCCTGCATCTAGGCCGTTTTGATTGCCGACATGCCCTCAACCCTGATGAGCCAGACATTATCTGTAGCATCATGGGAGATAAGACTAGTGAGGATGTTGCCTACTAAGCACCCACACAAGTTTATCCTGAAGGTGGTTCACAAGGTAAGGTTTTATCCCCTGATGCCACTTTCCCTTCACAATCTATTGATTTCACATGCAATTGGCTTGATTTGGACACCCTAGTCAATTACTTTGTTGGGTGTATCCCTAATGAGTCAATCCTAAGGGCTTGGTTCAATTTAGCCTAGGACCCTCATGGCATAAAAGTTGCATAGGTATATAACCTTACCAAGGGTTTTTTCCTTATTTTAGTTTTTGACCCTGCCCAGGTGGAGGATATTTATCACCATGGTCCACAGCAAATGCAAAGCTCTTTGTTAGTTTTCTCACCATGGACCCATGATTTTTCTATGTTTGAGGATAGAATGAACAAATTCCTAGTTTGGATTGAGTTCCCTAGTCTTCCCTTTCCTTTTTGGGCTAGTTTGCATGATATCATGGTGGTGCTAGGGCATGTTGTTATGCTTGAACCTAAAAATTTTCAATGCTCATCTGACCAGACGAGTCTATGTAGAGATAAATCTAAGGACCCTAAGGAGCCCATGAAAATTCAAGTGGGGGAACCATCATCTCATAAAGAATTGTTTACATCAACCTTCTGAACACCTATTTCAATGCCAAGCATATGATCATTAGGTGAACTATTGTCTGCTTATGTTGCATAACAAGCCAAAGCCAACTCTTGCACCCTCTACTAGGAAAATTTCTGTACCCAATGAGGAGGGTTGGACTAGTATGGGAGGTCACAAAAATTAGCATACTAGTATGCTAAAATGTCAAACTATAAGCCACCTATGAAGGTAGTTGTCATAGCAAATTTATAGCCTTTAGAGAAGGTGATAGAACCACTAGTTGAATAGCTAATTGGTGGTCCTTCAACAAAGGTGGTGAACAAGGAGGTCCCACCATCTCACCACAACCATACCTTGAACCTATGGAGCAAGATCCCCAAGAATGGAATGAAATCAATCTCTCCTCCCCTATCTCCTCACATCAATGTGTGCCGCTCCCACAACCCTAGCAAGGATATGAAGTTGGAAGATTTTATTCTAAAGAAGAGGCTTCATCTCATCAATTTTCAATTGGGGAGCTTTGGAGTTGACCCTAAAAGTACCAACAACTTCAAAGCTTTAGAGTTCCTTAATAGTTAGGATATGTCGTTAGACTCCTTACCTTAGTGAATTTTCTCTCAAGGAATGTGCAAGGCCTCACAAACCCCAACCGCAAATATATGGTGTGCTCCATTCATAAAAAAATTGATATAGATTTCTTGTGCCTAGAGAATATTAAAATTGTGAGTTTTTTTATTGGTAGTTGTATGTCAAGTCATCTCCCTAGTGAGTACGAACATGGATGAGGTAACATCGCCACCTTCATCTCCCTCGATTGGTAACCTCACTTGGGGGTGCATGTTTGTAACCCCACCTATCCTACATTATGGATGATGTTCTCTATCAACAATTATGCATTTGGGATAGTTAATTTTTACACATCCAATAATACTATGGAGTGTGCCCATTTATAAAAATAGTTATATGAGTCACTTCTTACTGCCACTTGGCTAGTCTATGGAGATTTCAACATGATTGAGTCCACAAGCACCCAATGTGTTGGGCCATTGGAAAACAAGCGGCATGGTCTTACATGCGATATAAATTAGGTCTTGATGAACCCCATATGGGACACTCTCGAGATAACAAAGTTTGGCACATGTGGTCTAATTTGCGCTTAGGTGTAGAATCATATTATTAAAAGACTGATTAGGGATTTGTTATCCATGTAACCAATTTTTACTTTTACCAATCATTTTTTGTCTCAATAGTCTCGCTCTCTAAGGTGGTCTTCTCAGACCTCTTGCCCATACACTTTTACATTGAATGGATGGTTGGTGGAAAGCCCACAAATAGCAATCAGTTTTATTTTAACATGTTGCTTAGGTGTAGAATCATATTATTAAAAGACTGATTAGGGATTTGTTATCCATGTAACCAATTTTTACTTTTACCAATCATTTTTTGTCTCAATAGTCTCGCTCTCTAAGGTGGTCTTCTCAGACCTCTTGCCCATACACTTTTACATTGAATGGATGGTTGGTGGAAAGCCCACAAATAGCAATCAGTTTTATTTTAACATGTTGCTTAGTTGTCAACCTATAGTTACTCATATTCAGCACATTTAGAATTTGAAGAAGCACCCATCCATGAATAATGGCTAGATTACATGGTTGAATGATGCAGTGGAATGCACCACTCACTTCCTTCACATTTATTGATACCAGTTGGTCTTCTTTCATAGGCAGACAAACAAGGTCACTACCTTGGAGCTCTGATGCCCCATGTTAGTATTGGAAGCGTGACCCTTCTCCCATGTTCTACAACTTTAGGTGGCTAAGCTTCACCACCAACAACAATTTATAGACGACATGCAGCACAGGGTGCTCAACTCTTAGTTATGAAAATGCATACCAAGTATATATTCCACCTATAATTGCTTAGGCTGGTAGAAAATGGTAAGCCTTGAAAAAAGGTCAAGAATAGATACTCACTTTTTATAGCTTGTTAATAAACTTGGACCATCATAATGAAAAATGACATAGAGAGACCGGTTTCAATTTGTTAAAATGGTCACTCACTTTTCAAAGATCATGAGCTCACATCAGTTTTGCAATGATATATGTTGCCATGGATCATGTTTTTAGAGTTTCAGCTACAAGTCTAGTTCTTCCTCCTTAGGATGGATATCAACAACAAACAACCTAATACTATTTTTTTCCTTCTTTGCTCCACATAGTCTCATCTTCTTTCTCCTCATAACATTTTAACAACACCAACTCTTCTAGTTCATAGCAAGAGGAAACATATGACACTTCCAATGAATTTCCTCACTAAGAGGTGTAAGCAAATGTGTAACAAAAGCATTGTCAATGAAATATTTCAGACAATACAGTATAAAATGGTAAGGTTTACTTAAAATGGAACAAGTCCTCAAAAAACAGTGTGGTTTCTAATTTCTCTGTACTTCATAAATCCTCCTTCATGCATAACAACTAACAGTGTGGTTTTTAATTTCTCTGTACTTCATAAATCCTCCTTCATGCATAACAATAGTTAAAATCCAAAGCTTAAACATTCAAAATAGGGCCAGAGAAGAACCATCATATTTTGGTATTTTGTTGCTTCCAACTGATAGATAATATGCATCTCTAAAACAGTGTGTTCCATCTCATTGAATTGTGTACACGGGACCCCTCCTTAAGAGGTAAATGTGAAATACATTTAACATGGTAAGCAAAATCCTTTCAAGAGAGAAATTACAGCCCACCCATCTAAAGAGCTTCAGAAAGAACTCTAGAAGAATACCACATAAATTGCAATGATTGCCTACCCATTTTCATATGATATAAGCAATTTGAAAATAGAGCTACAATTAAATTATGGATTCTTCTTTACAAGTGCAATATTTCAAATCTTAGTCTCTGATAATTATAATAACCAATAGCTTTCTTCAATGCCAAGTTTAAGGGATGAGGATTACGTCAGACAAATATGACACCCACAAACTATATTAATGTCAATTTGAAGGTATTTGTGTTCTAGATTGTTATATATCTAAAGAAAGTCCATATTTAAAGGAAGAATTGACTGTGATGTCCACAAAAAACTATCTTGTCCCACTAAGAGTTGTAAATGCAAACGTGTAATGCTATCATCCAAAGCATTGTCAATGAAATATTTCAGACAATGCAGTATACAATGATAAGGTTGCTTTAAAATGGAAACAAGACCTCAAAAAACAGTGTGCTTTCTATCCTCTGTGTTCTTTATAAATCCTCTTCCATGGATAGTAAAATCCAAAGCTTAAAGCATTCAAAAGAGGGCCAGTGAACAAACATCATAGTTTGGTATATTACAAATTAACTACATGAAAATAACTTTACAGAAGGCTTGCAACCTTTTATATTCAGTAATTCTAACCTTAGTCCTATACATATCCATATATTCTAACATATAATAAGACGATGCAATCAAATCTCTGAGGATCATTAACTTGAGCCACTTTCTACTTTATTGTAAGGCCGTACTACTTCAATGCCCTCTCTCTTATCCCATTCCTCTAGCGTAACAGCTTCTTTTTTATTGTCAGCACCTTTCCAGAGAATCTGCAGAATGAATAAAACATTGGCATAAATCTCCATAACTGCTCATGAAATACCTGTACAAAATAAGTTTGGATGTAGAAACAAACATGGTCCCTTGTTACAGGACCAATTAAGATGAATGCCAATAATCTGCATTGATGTTCCCAAGCGATTTAAATCACAACCTAAGGGACAAACACCAAAATACATTATACACTACTATTCAAAGAAAAACTTTTCAAGTTCAATTTGATACAAAATTAAGGGAACCGAATTACCTGAAATCAATTTTAAGTAAATAAGCTCCCAGCTGATGTTTGACACAAAGGATAGCTATATTGTAGTGGCAGATGGCTACATCTTTGATTTCAACAGGATTAGGATGAGGAAATTAAAATGTCTGTATAAAGAAATTTGTGATCTTCATGAGCCTCAAAGTCCTTTCTTCCATGGTTTATGTGTAATAGGTGTATTAGAGCAACATACCAGTGATCAGCATGGAGGACAATCTTATAATGGAGATGAAGAGAAATTCAAAGCACAACATTCTTATAATGCAGAAGAATAGAAATTTAAAACATTAACGTTTGTTCCTACTTCACTCAGCAGCCTCCATGGCTCATATTTGACACTTCTCTACAATCTCTCTCACCTGCAGCTACATCCCTCTGGGGTTCCTCCTCCACCAGCACCATGTTGGTGACTTCACCATAAAAGGTCATGCCCTGTTCAAGCCATCTGCAAGTATCCATGGACTACCTTACCCATTCAATCGTGGTTGTCTTAGAAAAAAGCTTTTCACCTTAGCTTCCTTCTCCTATGGATCAGGTTAGATAGCATTATGAATCTCCTTGTATCATTTCTGCTAAATGTGCAGATAAATGTACCTGATAGCCTCTTTAGCTGATATCTTTGTTCAAGGAATTTGTACCAACCTCTCCTCTGATATGAGCCTGCATCTCTTTGCTACCTTGTGAAGCCCTGCACAGGCTGCATCTGGTTTGAGTCCACCCTCTATAAGTTTTGAAGGCTGCCCTTTTCAAGTGACCTGCTTGGGGTTGCTATGAAAAGCACATCAGAACAATACCCTTAAAATTTTAAAACTGTAACATTCTTCTATAATTCAAAGAACTTAAAGCTACTATCATCTTTGATACTATAATTGTTAGAATGAGATGCTGCCCTCTTCAACTGATCTGCTTAGAGTCGCCATGAAAAGTACACTGGAACAATACCCTTCAAATTCTCAACTGCACCCTCCTATAATTCAAAACACTTGAAACTACTATCCTTGCCACAATCTTTGTTTATTTCTCCATGTCCTGTTGATGTGCTAGCTGCAGACATTAAATAAAGATCTCAAATGCCTTATTGAAGGTGGGAACCTCATTTCCATATATGTACACAGTCGCTGCCAAATTATTGCATTTGTAATTTAATTAGTAAAAGAGATAAAATCAACAGCCTAAAGCTTATGTTTTAGAAACCACACTTTAGCCGTTATATCCTTTTAATATAATTCTGCTTTCCAAAGTGTTTCTCTAGCAACAAAGGAAGCCATAAATTGCTCAGCTCTAATACCGTGTATGTTCCATGAGCACATGTCTTGGGTTTTGAGGTGGTCTCAAAGACACATACCAATGTCTCCGAAACATGTCCCAATGCCCCAGACGTACATCCTAATGTCCTGAAAAAATGTCCCGACATCCCTGAAATGTTTCCCATCATCCCCATTCTGAAAACTTAAATCATACCGGTTAATGGGCCTTGGAATTCATACAAGGAATATACTCACTATAATATAATTCAAAATAATAACACAGATAATAGTATAATAATGACTTGCTAATAAAGACCATTCCTCCCAAGTAATAATTATCAGAAGCACCATTGTACTAAATACAGACAAACCCAACAGGATCAAATCTTCAAAAGTCCAAGACAAAATCCTAAATGGAATCCAAAAATGATACTTATCCAATGATCCTCCCTCCCTTCGTATCTTCTTGGATACAAACAACAATCTCCCTCGTTGATTTTATCAAATCCTCAGGCTGACCAGTAAAAACAATAATGATGATAAAAAAAATTGTTTTAACCAGGTAGGCCAACCAAACCACCATATTTGGCACATAATACAAGCGTATAAATTCACACTAAATTGGGTCAGTCAAGACAGTCATAACTCTTAACCTTGACTTTTTATGGTATGGTACCTAGGGATGATGCTCATAAACATAGATCATCCACAAATATATAGAAATATCAAAAAAATCAACCACAATGCAATAGTCCCCACAAGATCTCCAAGGATGCAAGGGCCACTCAGTTGACAAAGGTGATTACAAAGCAATACTTGATATGGTCAATGAATGATTATTACAACTCTATGATTCCTTCTTTGTATACTCTTCAGTTTCACCTAATAATATTAGGGGAGGGTATAACACTAACCCTATCCAACTCATTAACCCTTAACCAACTCATTATTACAATATAACATCCTACTACAATAAACCTTGGGTTATGTGGCCAATGCCAACTATCCATAAAAGCCATTTACAATACAATATCATATCCCTGGATACCTATCCCTAGGTATTGTACCATTCCACCCCCTTAAACATGTTTTTTCTTTATGAGAAGAAACCAAATAATATGATCTTCTAATCATTGTTGATAACTAGTACCAACCTTGGTCATCCATCCAAGAGATATCTTAATTGGTCATGGTCTTCTATGATGCCATGCTTTTGTTGTCCCCCTCTACTATCCATTAGTTCTCTTTTGGTTCAATGCATTCATTACGCCACTTTGATATCCATAACGATTGCCCTTTGGATCCATGCTTCCATTGTGCTACTCTAATATCCTCATTAATTGGTCTTTTTCTTCCATGTACTTCTATAATTGGTACCTTTATGATTCCATGTAGATCTTTGTAGTTCTTCTAATGCTTTATGCCATGCCTCCATGATTGTTGCATCGCATGGTGGTGTGGTCCTCTATATGCTGCAACTTGGCCATGGTTTTGTTTCCTTTAACTCTTCAACTTTCTGCTCTTCTATTTTGTTTTCTCTTGGATGGTCTTCTTTGAATTCTTCATGCTCTTCCTTCTTATGCCCCTACACGTACAAGGTTATGAGTTCAATCCAATTTGTGTTCTTCCTTTGGTTATTCCTTGGACTCTTCTTCTGCTCCTTGCTTTGACTCTACTTCTAATTCTTTTGTTGGTTCTTCAATATGTTCCCTGCAATTACTTCTTTTTGCTTCTCCTTGGATCCTTGCTCCTTAAGTTGAGAAATATTCTGCAATGTTATCTTTTTTATTGTACCACACCTTCATAAACTCCTTTTGCACATTAATATTAACAACACCCAATGAATCCAACCAACCAAGGATAACTAAGAACAATGTCAAAATCATCCATCTCTATAGCTAAAAAAAAATGTGTAAAACATATTTATCTATGATCTTCAAATCTTCAAAAATTGAACATTCTCACTGTTAATTCGAATATCCTTGATTAGCCAAATCAATATTGATAAAATTATAGCTGCTGCTAGGGTTTATGGAAATAACAACCATTTTCTTTATGAATGCATCCTTGAACCTGCATAATATAGTTTTAGATGGAAGTAGATCTATTTGACCCTTATCTTCCTCATTTGAATTCTTGGATGTGGTTCCATTTTCCTTCTCATTAACTTCTATATTTTTTCCTCCTTTCTCGACCTTGGAAAATCTTTTACTCTTTTTATTTCTTTTGCCACCTCCTGAATCCTTTTTAGTTCATCATAGCCCTTGATGGTATTATCCTTCAAACTAGCTATCTTTTGATATGGGTCCCATTTTTTCAAGAATGCTTGTTGCATTTCTTCCCCAGTGTAGTTATGATCTTTTTCCCTTACAAAACTTGCCCATCAATTCAAAGCTTCCTACTTTAAAAAGTCTACTAAGATGACATCAACATAAAAAACTACGCAAAGATAAAGATTTAAATTTTGTCTATTGCTCTTTAACTCTCGATCTATTTCTACCTTCTTCAAATACCCGAACCAGTGGTGTCTCGCACTCTTTCTTAAGGAGATAACTCAAATTCGACAACATAAAAGTTCTCCAAATGGATCTCACCCTCTTCAACATCGGTTCATCACAACATACTTCACCAACTCTGACGGACTAGGTGACTCCGGTTGGAAACGCCCCACATCATCCAGTTTGAACAAAAGCAAGGTCACTAGACAGCACACCCACAGCTTGTCAGGGTTCCGAACTAGCGATGGACAGAGACATATCATGGACTTCTTCAACTCTGGTACTTTGGCCTCGATTGATAGGAGATATTAGTTTTTTTGGGGGGTTCTTGGAGTTTGCCCCTCCTCGGATGCTCCCTCCCCCCTCCTCTCTCTTCGTTCTTCTTGGCGTGTACTCCTCTCTTTTGGACTGCAGTCCTCAACCCCCTGCTCTTCGTTTTCTTTCTCCTTTTCTCTTTGGGCCAGTTGTCGGATTTTGTCTTGTATTTATCTTAGTTCTTTTCTTTGTTGGGCTTTTTAGCCTGCTAGTTGGCAGTCATTATTATCCTTCTTATAGTCCCTTGGGTCTTATTTTGGCCCACCAAGGACATTAACAATATTTCATTTCATTTGATTTCATTTCTCCAAAAAAAAATGATAACTCCATGGGCTCCCAAAAAAATATGAATAGTTCAAACTAGGGTTAATAATATCACATAAACTAGTAGAAATAATAATATTCTTTAAAGTAAAACAAAAGATAGTTGATTTGCTTTCCCATATTGAAAGATATCTCAATTTTCTTTTTTTCTAAAAAATACAACTTGAAAAAATGTTACTATTAATGTTCTAAATGGGTGACTTCACAAGGTTATATATCACTCAATAGTACTTAGATTTCTTCATATGACCACTCATTTCAAAGTTTTTCAAAATCTGAAAAAGAAGACAACAAATGTTTCAATTTGAAGCCTTTGTGCAAAGATATGTTCATGGAATATAGGGTGTTTTCTAGAACCAAAACAAATATTGCACAAATTGTAGAAATTTGAAAGAAGATCTCCCCACTTTGACAAAATCATTGCTTTGACACCATTTGCTATTAACATTGATGCTTGTTGAGCAAGGTGCAGCGACAGTATTGTCATTGTTGTCAACACAATCAGATAGATCGGTTGATGCAATGGACAGGAGTTCAGAGGTTATTCAGAGTATGTACAGTGATGTTAAATGCTTATGAGGATGTTTACCCACCTTTTTGCATATTTTCCAAGAAGACCGAAGTGGCCCATATGCTAAAGATCAAAGAAAAAGCAAAACACCGCAAAGAGAAAAAGTGTCGCGATATCGCGACATGTTGCATTTTCGCGGCCCAAAGCAAAGAGAAAAAGCAAGGAGAAAAAAGTGTCGCGATATCGCGACATGTTGCATTTTCACGGTCCAAAGCAAAGAGAAAATGCAAGGAGAAAAAGTGTCGCGATATCGCGACATGTTGCATTTTCGCGGTCCAAAGCAAAGAGAAAGAGCAAGGAAAAAAAGTGTCGCGATATCGCGACATGTTGCATTTTCGCGGTCCAAAGCAAAGAGAAAATGCAAGGAGAAAAAGTGTCGCGATATCGCGACATGTTGCATTTTCGCGGTCCAAAGCAAAGAGAAAGAGCAAGGAGAAAAAAGTGTCGCGATATCGCGACATGTTGCATTTTCGCGGTCCAAAGCAAAGAGAAAGAGCAAGAAAGAAAAAGTGTCACGATATCGCGACATGTCGCATTTTCGCGACTCAAAAAGGGCAGGCAGGCAGAGAAACAAAAGTGTCGCGATATCGTGACATGTCGCATTTTCGCGACTCAAAAAGGGCAAGCAGGCAGAGAAACAAAAGTGTCACGATATCGCGACATGTCGCATTTTCGCGACTCAAAAAGGGCAGGCAGGCAGAGAAACAAAAGTGTCGCGATATCGCGACATGTTGCATTTTCGCCAAAGGAACAGAGTAGTTGACAGTGCGTCGATATTAGTGATGAACACCAGGATAGTGAAACTGAAGACTGCATAGTGACGTGGACCTATAAGGAATCTTTAATGATTTGAAATCATCTAAGATGGTCGTTACACATGGAAAGAAGCGGACGCATGCCCATGTGGAGAAAAGGAAACGAAGGGCCACAAAATAGAAACGAAAAGCCTTTTTGGAAAAAGTGTGTCAGTAGCAATTTTTGTGGAAGTGGTACAGGCGAATCGTAAGGATTTAGGCAGTGAGTTTTGGTTTGGACATAGTCAGTGTTGCAAAGATTCTACGTTTCAAATTTTAGAGAAAACCGAGTTACGAGGTGAGAGTTATGATTTTTGCAAAAACGTTACAGGTCTCTTTTATGTCAATTTGTGCCACTTGTGCAAAATCCTTTAGTTGGCCGTTTTGACCTTGAAGAGTCACCAGAGTTTCAGTTTCAGTGTTGTTACACCTTCAAGGCATCAAATAGATCATCTTTTGTTTTTGGTTTGAGTTGTCACGTGGCTCCGAAGTATGAGAACGAGTAAGGTGTCAATTCTTTGCATGTGACGTGTTTGACGAAATGCCTTCTCAATATAAACAAAAGGAGTTATATAAAAAGGGAGTTACAATTGACAAGTGGCATAGGAGAATATTGTGTCATAAAGGAGTTACATAAAGGAGTTACAATTGATAGGTGGCATGTGAGAATATGGAAGTTACAAAAGGAGGAGTTACAAAGAGAAAATATTGTTATAAAAGGAGTGTTGCTTGGAGAATTCAATGTGTGCGATAAGTGTGTGTGTTTTGTGAATTGTGGTAGACGTTGGGTAAGCAATAGACCAGTCAGGGTCTTGTAAAAGTGAAGGCATTTTTATGTCAATCTTCTAGTTTCAAAATTGAAGTCCAAGTTGGTGCTTGGCATCAAGGGTTGGTGCTCCTTCCAGTTGGTGCTGGTAAATCGGGTTGGTGCTTCGTAAATAGGGGTTGGTGCTCCTTTCGTTGGTGCAGATAAATCATGGGTTGGTGCTCCTTCCAGTGGGTGCTGGTAAATTGATTGTAAAGTTGGTGCTTTGCAAAGGTTGGATTTGGATGGGAGTCCAAACAATCATTTTGAGGAGTAGCCAAATCGGTGAACCTCGGTACATCTTATGTTGTGTGATGTTATCTTGTTATATTTGCTTTATTTGGTTTTAAGTTTTCATTGTTTCGGCTTTAAGAGTTGAAGATTTAAGTAACAAGAGATACACCGATTCACCCCCCCTCTCAGTGTCATTGTGATACTAACAATTGGTATCAGAGCCAGGTTCCTGAACAAGCTTAACCGGCTAGGGTGATCTTGGAAGTGACACAATGGCAGGTGGTGAAGGCTTCTCATCAAACAAAGCACCATTGTTTGACGAAACTAATTACGCATTTTGGAGACTCAGGATGCGGACATATCTTTGTGCTTTGGGATACGACATTTGGGATTCAGTAGATAGTGGATACACAATACCCACCACTTCTCCAACCGATGTTGCCGATAAGAAACTGTTTGAGAATAACTCAAAAGCAAAGAATGCTATCATGTGCGGATTAGTGGACAATGAACTGGTAAAGATTATGAGTTGTAAAATGACAAAAGAAATATGGGACAAACTGAGAAGCATTCATGAAGGAGACGTTAAGATCAAGGAGGCCAAGTTACAAACACATCGAGCTCAGTTCGAAGTATTAAATATGAATGACGATGAGAACATAGAGGCATATATGCTAAGAGTTAATGAAGTCATTAATGCGATTAGAGGACTCAGCGAGGAAATCAAAGATTCTGTCATCGTGAAAAAGGTATTAAGATCTCTTCCCCAAAGATTTGATTCTAAAGTTTCAGCTATAGAAGAAGCTAAAGATCTAAATTATTTTAGTATGGATGAGATGCATGGTTCTTTGACTGCATATGAGATGAGAATAGGAAAATCTAAACCCACAAACAGAGAAGCCGCTTTTAAAGCCCATAAAAATATGAAAGCAAAACAAGAATCCGAGGAAGAAGAGACATCAGATGAAATGGAAGCAAACTTTGTTCGAAAACTAAAAAGGGGAAAAGGAAAATACAGAGGAAAGTTACCGTTTAAATGTTTCAATTGTGGAGGCGTTGGGCATTTTGCAGCTAAATGTCCACTTAATGAGAAGAACAAAAGTGATGAAGGATCGCACCAAGAAAGAAGTGACTGGAAGAAAAAAACAAATTTCAGAAAAGGCAACTTCAAGAAGAAAAGTTTCATCTCCAAGAATGTCAGCTCATCAGAAGACAACTACATGGTGAGGATTCTGAAAAGGAAACAGGTGAAGCTCTTTTCATGGCACTCAAAGAAGAAAAAACAAAAAAATAACAGGAATGTGATGAAGAAGAAATTGATGCAGAAGTAAATTTGGAAGAGGAACTAATTGCAGCTCTGGATGAATTGAAGATAGAAAGAAAAAAGAATAAGAAAATTTCAAGAAAGCTTGAGGATGCAAATGAAATCATAACCAGTTTGAAAGTACAGATAGAAGAATCCAAGAAAATATCCGAAGATCTCGAAGTGCAAATAACCATGAAAATAGATTATTGCAGCAAGCTAGAAGAAGAGACCGTTGGTTTAAGGATGCAGATAGAAGAGATGAATCGTAAAATTAGTTGTTATCACAAACGTGAAGAAAGTTCTATGAAGTCGGATAAGATCATAAATAACCAAAAGACTACAGGCATCAAATTTGGTTTGGGCTTTGATGAAGGAGAATCATCAAATGGATCAAAGGCCATAAATGAAGAATCCATAAAGAATGAAGATAAGAAACAAGTTGATCAAGAAAAATTGACTCATGCAAAAGAAAGCAATAATGCAAGGCACGAAAGGAGAATTGACAATGATGGATTCACCAATGTCACACATCAAAGAAGAAGAAGATTTATGGCTCCTACGACAACATGGCAAAGACCATCACCCAGGTTCAATCATCTCTTTTCTCGTTACTGTTTTAAATGCAATGGTTATGGACATAAGATTTCAGATTGCAAGTATAATGTAGGACCAAGGAATTTTACCAATAGAAATGTTTTTTCACCTTTGATGGATTATGCAATAGAATGTTATAACTCGTCATAATTTTGGGCACATTGCAAGAAATTGTCGAAGTACATTTGCATCAAATCAATTTCAGGGAAGAAAATTTCAACCAAATGGAATGAGACAAAATAGAAAATTTCCCAAAAAACATGCACAAGCTACTGAAAAAGAAAAGTCAAAACAAGAGCCCAAAATTGTAATCAAACCAGAGTGGAAAGAAAAAGAGCGATCTAAGGAAGAAAAGGAATCCCTGATCGTACAAACAACATTTAAAGCACAGAATAAATCTGCACCATGGATACTTGATAGTGGATGCTCCAGTCATATGACAGGTGACAAACAAAAATTTGAGAAGTTACAGTAATATGAAGGTGGTTCAATAAAATTTGGAAATAATTATGGAGCTAAGATAGTTGGCAAAGGTTCAGTTAAGATCAGTGACGGAAAAATCAAGTCAAAATAAGTCCTGTTTGTGGTTGGTCCGAAGCATAACTTGTTGAGCGTAAGTCGATTTGTGATAGAGGTCATGAAGTGATTTTTAAGAAGCGGTGGTTGTGAAGTCGAAAAGCAAACAAGTGGAAAGTTGATAGCAATCGGATCGAGGACATCCGGCAACCTGTACACTCTCTCGGAGACTTCAGAAGGAGCTTGCTTGATTGGACAGGAAGAAGAAAATTGGTTGTGGCACAAGAGGTCTGGTCATATCAGTTTTGACAATCTAGTAAAAATCAGCTCAAAAAGGCAATGAGAGATATTCCCACCATTGGAAAACCATCAAATAGCATTTGTGCTTCATGCCAAAAGGGGAAGCAAACTAGAGTCTCATTTAAAACAAAAGAGTACTACACAAGCAAACCTTTGGAACTAATACATACCGATTTATGTGGACCCATGAGAACGCAAAGCATAAATGGTGACAAATATTTTATGTTGTGTATAGATGACTATTCCAGGATGACATGGGTACTATTTTTGAAGCATAAATCAAAAGCTTTTGAGATGTTCAAGGTTTTCAAAAACCAAGTTGAGAATCAAACAGGAAAAAGGATTAAATGTTTAAGATCAGATAGAGGAGGAGAGTTCATTTCAGAGGATTTTACAGAGTACTGTGAAAAATATGGTATTAGGAGACAGTTTTAGCAGCCAGGACACCTCAGTAGAATGGTGTGGTAGAAAGAAAGAACAGGACAATGCAGGAAATGGCACGGACTATGTTGATCGAGAGCAAAGTAGTAGACATGATTTTGGAAAGAGGCAGTCCATACTACACGGTATACATCCAAAATAGTTGCATGTTGAGGACGCATGAAAGCAAAACTCCTTATGAGTTGTGGTTCGGTAAAAAGGCAACAAGTAAGATACTTTAAAGTTTTTGGCAGCAAGTGTTACATCAAAAGAACTGAAGAAAACCTTGGTAAGTTTGAAGATAGAGCGGATGAAGGTATTTTTCTTGGCTATTCGTCAAAAAGCAAAGCTTACAAATGCTACAACAAGAGGCTAAGGAAAATTGTGGATAGTGTCGATGTTAAAGTTGATGAAGGTAGGGAACGAGTAATTAGCTATGAAGAGAACTACCCAATTTATGAAGAGGTTATTGAAGGAGATGAGGAAAAGGAAACGGAAAAGAAACAAAAAATTGACTCGGATGATTCAAACAGTGATTCAGAAGTGGAAGAAAATAAGAAATTCAAAACAAGCAAATGGCATAAAGATCATCCTAGAGAGCAAATAATTGGAGACCCCACAGTTGGTGTTCAGACAAGAAGAAGAGTAGTAAGTAACTACTCTCTATTATCCATAATTGAGCCCAAAATTTTGTTGACGCAAGCAAAGATGAAAGTTGGATGAAGGCAATAAATGAAGAATTAGATCAGATCGAGAAAAACAAAACTTGGGAGTTAGTACCAAGACCTGCAAATAAAAATATAATCGGTACTAAATGGATCTTTCAAAACAAATTGAATGAAGACGGACAGTAGTCAAGAATAAAGCAAGATTGGTATGTAAAGGCTATGCACAAGTTGAAGGTATTGACTTTGAGGAAACCTTTGCACCCGTGGCTAGACTAGAGGCAATTAGAATGTTTTTGGCTTTAGCAGATTTACAAGAATTTCAAAGTTTATCAAATGGATGTGAAATCAACATTTTTGAATGGGAAACTTGAAGAAGAGGTTTATATTGAGCAGCCAGATGGTTTCCAACTTGGTGATGATCCCAACTTGGTTTGCAAGTTGAAGAAAGCATTATATGGCTTAAAACAGGCACCCCGAGCATGGTATGCAAGGCTAGACAACTATCTTACTCAACAAGGGTTCAAGAAAGGTATGGTGGATAGTAATTTGTATGTCAAAACAAAAAATGGCCATCTTATTGTTCTTGTTGTATACGTAGATGATATCATATTTGGCAGCAACAAAGATGAGTCGTGTAAAGATTTAGCAAATAAGATGCAAAAAGAATTTGAAATGTCAATGATTGGTGAACTTTCGTATTTCCTCGGGTTGCAAGTTAATCAAAATGAGAAGGGCATATTTATTTCTCAAATTAAATATGTGAAAGAGATGCTAAAAAAGTTCACAATGGAGGATTGTAAGCCAGTTAGCACTCCCATGACAAAAAGTTGCAAGTTGAGCAAGGATGACAAATCTCCACATGTTGATCAAACCATGTACAGATCTATGATTGGGAGCTTACTGTACTTGATAGCTACCAGACTCAGATATTTTGCAGGCAGTATGCATGGTAGCACGATTTCAGTGCTAGTCCCAAGGAGACTCATGTGACAAGCAGTGAAGAGGATTCTTCGGTACCTCAAGGGTACTATGGAGTATGGGTTATGGTATCCGAAAGGTAAGGACTTCACCCTTATTGCGTATTCAGATGCAGATTGGGCAGGATGTGTAGATGACAAAAAGAGTACCAATGGAGGTGCATTCTATCTTGGAGATAGGTTGGTCGCGTGGCACAGTAAGAAACAAGAGTCAGTCTCCTTATCCACAACAGAGGCAGAATATATTGCAACAACAACGTGTTGTACGTAGGTATTATGGATGAAACAAACCCCGAAAGATCTTGGTATTAACTTCAGTGAGCCAATTTCAGTTAAGTGTGATAACACCAATGCCATTAACATCTCAAAGAATCCGGTTATGCATTCTCGCACAAAACATATTGCTATCCGATATCACTTTTTGAAGGAGAAAGTTGCGGAAGGTGAGGTTAAGTTGGATTTTGTTCCAACAACAGAGCAAGTAGCAGATATCTTCACAAAACCGTTGCCCAAGGAAGTCTTTGAGTACCTTCGCAATAAATTGGGAGTGGTCACGCTTCCCAAGAATTGACTAGCTATCGGGACCACATTCTCAAGGGGAGCATTTGTGTATTTGTTTATCTTTTTGCTCATGTTTGTGATTTTTGCTAAGTGTAATAATTTTTGCCTGAGAATGTTGTGCATGGACTCAGGGGGAGTTTGCAACAACCCTTTGGTATTGTTGTCAAAGGGGGAGAAGAGTTATAGGAAATTGCACGTGTGTTGCCAACAATTCCAAAGGGGGAGATTGTTGAGCAAGGTGCAACGACAATATTGTCATTGTTGTCAACACAGTTAGATAGATCGGTTGATGCAAGTGGACAAGAGTTCGGAGGTTATTCGAAGTATGTACAAGTGATGTTAAATGCTTATGAGGATGTTTAATCGGTGCGCCACACTCCCCAAAATTGGGGACCCACCTTTTTGCATATTTTCCAAGAAGACCGAAGTGGCCCATATGCTAAAGATCAAAGAAAAAGCAAAACACCGCAAAGAGAAAAAGTGTCGCGATATCGCGACATGTTGCATTTTCGCGGCCAAAAGAAAAGAGAAAATGCAAGGAGAAAAAGTGTCGCGATATCGCGACATGTTGCATTTTCGCGGTCCAAAGCAAAGAGAAAAAGCAAGGAGAAAAAGTGTCGCGATATCGCGACATGTTGCATTTTCGCGGTCCAAAGCAAAGAGAAAGAGCAAGGAGAAAAAAGTGTCGCGATATCGCGACATGTATTTTCGCGTCCAAAGCAAAGAGAAAGAGCAAGGAGAAAAAAGTGTTGTATTTTCGTGGTCCAAAGCAAAGAGAAAGAGCAAGGAGAAAAAGTGTCGCGATATCCACATGTCGCATTTCAAGCAAGGAAGAAAGAGAAAAAAAGTGTCGCGATATCGCGACATGTCGCATTTTCGCGACTCAAAAAGGGCAGGCAGACAGAGAAACAAAAGTGTCGCGATATCGCGACATGTCGCATTTTCGCGACTCAAAAAGGGCAGGCAGCGAGAAACAAAAGTGTCGCGATATCGCGACATGTCGCATTTTTGCGACTCAAAAAGGGCAGGCAGGCAGAGAAACAAAAGTGTCGCGATATCGCGACATGTTGCATTTTCGCCAAAGGAACAGAGTAGTTGACAGTGCGTCTGATATTAGTGATGAACACCAGGATAGTGAAACTGAAGACTGCATAGTGACGTGGACCTATAAGGAATATTTAATGATTTGAAATCATCTAAGATGGTCGTTACACATGGAAAGAAGCGGACGCATGCCCATGTGGAGAAAAGGAAACGAAGGGCCACAAAATAGAAACGAAAAGCCTTTTTGGAAAAAGTGTGTCAGTAGCAGTTTTTGTGGAAGTGGTACAGGCGAATCGTAAGGAGTTAGGCAGTGAGTTTTGGTTTGGACATAGTCAGTGTTGCAAAGATTCTACGTTTCAAATTTCAGAGAAAACCGAGTTACGAGGTGAGAGTTATGATTTTTGCAAAAACGTTACAGGTCTCTTTTATGTCAATTTGTGCCACTTGTGCAAAATCCTTTAGTTGGCCGTTTCGACCTTGAAGAGTCGCCATAGTTTCAGTTTCAGTGTTGTTACACCTTCAAGGCATCAAATAGATCATCTTTTGTTTTTGGTTTGAGTTGTCACGTGGCTCCGAAGTATGAGAACGAGTAAGGTGTCAATTCTTTGCATGTGACGTGTTTGACGAAATGCCTTCTCAATATAAACAAAAGGAGTTATATAAAAAGGGAGTTACAATTGACAAGTGGCATAGGAGAATATTGTGTCATAAAGGAGTTACATAAAGAAGGAGTTACAATTGATAGGTGGCATGTGAGAATATGGAAGTTACAAAAGAAGGAGTTACAAAGAGAAAATATTGTTATAAAAGGAGTGTTGCTTAGAGAATTCAATGTGGGTGATAAGTGTGTGTGTTTTGTGAATTGTGGTAGACGTTGGGTAAGCAATAGACCAGTCAGGGTCTTGTAAAAGTGAAGGCATTTTTATGTCAATCTTCTAGTTTCAAAATTGAAGTCCAAGTTGGTGCTTGGCATCAGGGGTTGGTGCTCCTTCCAGTTGGTGCTGGTAAATCATGGGTTGGTGCTCCTTTCTGTTGGTGTAGATAAATCGGGGTTGGTGCTCCTTTCTGTTGGTGCAGATAAATCGGGGTTGGTGCTCCTTCCAATGGGTGCTGGTAAATTGATTGTAAAGTTGGTGCTTTGCAAAGGCTGGATTTGGATGGGAGTCCAAACAGTCATTTTGAGGAGTAGCCAAATCGGTGAACCTCGGTACATCTTATGTTGTGTGATGTTATCTTGTTATATTTGCTTTATTTGGTTTTAAGTTTTCATTGTTTTGGCTTTAAGAGTTGAAGATTTAAGTTTTAAAAGAGATACACCGATTCACCCCCCCCCTCTGAGTGTCATTGTGATACTAACAATGCTCATAAACATAAATAATCCACAAAGCAATAATCCATGTAAGAGAAAGCTGCAAGCTTACTGCAGTGGTAAGGGCTTTGGCCTCTCTTTAAGAGATCCAAGGTTCAAACCCCACTTAGTATTAGGGGACCAGGACCCCTCATAAAAACCTGTGTAAACTCATTGAAAAAAAATCAAGTGGCATTAGGTCAACTGGTTAAATTCCTCAACATTTCAAGGAGACCCAGGTTTGAATCTTGCCAAAACGATACATGGATAATATCCCAGCTTTGTTGTAATACCACTATGTGGTGATGATGTAAAATGGGTTGGGCTCGTTTCAATCTCATATAACTCATTGAAAAAATAAAAATCCATGTAAGAGACAAATATAAATAATACCCGTAAGGTAGGATGACACCGATAATATTTTTGAAGGAACTGACTCCACAAGACTCCCCAAGACAAGAGGGCCACTTTATTGGTACAATCGATTATAAAGCAATAATTGATAAGATCAATAATGTGGTACCTAGTGATAGGTATCTAGGGATACAATATTGTGTAGTATATGGGTCCTATGAATAATTGGCATAGGCCACATATAACCCATGGTTTATTATATTAGAAATTATTATCATCGAGCATATCAAGCATTGATTTGTAATGTTTTACCCATGGAGTGGCCCCTCTCATCTTGAGATCTTGTGAAATTATTCCTTAAGAAGTATTGCTTCATGTTGCCCTATCCTAAGAGTATTATCTATATTCATATCTTGTGTGGATTTATTGCATTATGGATATTTATTTGATATTTTTGAATTATTTATATCTATTAGCATCAAGGTTCGTAACAAGTGGTATCAAAGCAACGATATTGGCAAAGTTGGGGAATTTTTTTCAAATTTGGAATTGCGACAATTTTTTTCTAGAAAAAAAATCTCATTTTCCAGAAGTCGTATATTTGCATAAAGGTGTTGGATATAGATGATTATTGTGGAATTCTTTTCAGAATTTGAAAAGGCTTCAAAATGAGTTGTCAAGTGTACAAATCCAAGCAATATTGATTGAGACATGACCCTATGAAGTCAAACCATTTGAAATACTGATAGAGACGTTTTTTTCAAGTCACATTTTTTAGAAAAAGAAAAGAATGATATTTTTCAATCCAAGTAAGCAAGTCAATTGTTGTCTGTTGCATTTGGAAGGGAAGTTTTAGGACTACTTGTTTATGTGGAATTTTGGCTTCAACTTATTGAGGAGAAATATGAAATACTGTTTTATGAAACCCTCAATTGTATTCTCATTTTTTGTTTTCAGCTCATGGAGTTGACAAAATTCTCTAAAGAGGATGATATGAATGTTATAAAGTGCTGGATAAAATTTAAATCTTTATATTCAGGTACTGTTGTTTGGAAATTTCATCTTAATGAACTTTTACAAGATAAAGCTTTATGTTGGTGGGGAATTTGAAAGGTACAATGGTTATAAATCCACCTCAGCAGAAACCGAACAAATTTTCTTAACCAAATGGGATACTAAGATTATAAAGATAAAAAGAGAGTTAGAACTTTGCAAGGTAGAGCTAGAAAACAAGGATAATAAGTTGATGATTTGATGAAAACCATTGAAGACTATGTTACCAAAATAAAAAGGCTTGAGGAGAAAGAAGGAACCATACCTTTGGAGTCATACAAGTAGAAGAATGGTTAGCGAGATTTCTTTCCATCTAAAAAAATCATTTTGCAAGTTCATGGATGCATTATAAAGAAGAATGTTATTGTTTCATAAATGCTAGCAGCAGGTATAATTTCATCAATATTGATTTGGTTGATATGGCAGGTTCAAGCAAGGAATATCAAGGACATCCATGTTGTGGGTGAGAACATTCAAATTTTTGAAGATCACCATGGATAAATATAATATTTGAAGATAGCTATGGATGATATAGATATTGTTCTTGGATACACTTGATTGGATTCCTTTGGTATTATTAACATTAATGTCAAAGGAAATTCATAAAGCTATGATACAAGAAAAGAAAATAACATTATAATAAATTTCTCAACTTAAGAAGCAAATATCCAAGGATATGTAAGAAGTTATTACAAGAACCAGCAGTAGAATCAAAGGAAGAATCCAAGAAAGCACCAAAAAAGGGCATAAGAAGGAAGAACATAAGGAAGAATCTAAGAAGAACCATCCAAAAGAAGACTGTAGCATATCAACATCCACAGCAACATGAGAGGCAACAATCATGGAGGCATGGCATACAGCATCATAAGAACTACTAGCGACCCACATGGAATCAGAAAGGCATAAAATATAGAGGTGCATGAAGAAAAGAGCAATAATTATAAACATCAAAGTGATGCAGTGGAAGCATGGGACCAAAGGAGCAATGATTATGGATATCAAAGAAGCACAACGGATGCATGGAACCAAAGGAGAAATCATTATGGATGTTAAAGTGGCACAGAGAAAACATGAAACCAAAGAAGCAATAATGGATATCAGAGTAGCACAGTCGAACCATGGCGTTATAGAAGACCATCACCAATTAAGATTTCATTGGAAGGGATGAATGATCAAGATCAGTAACAGTTGTCAGAAATGATTAGAAGATCATAGTATTTGGTTTCTTCTAATGTTTCAAAATAGAACATGTTAAAGGGGGTGGAATGGTACAATACCGAGGGATAGTAATCTGGGGATATGCTATGTATTGTATGTGTTATGGATAGTTGGCATTGGCCACACAAAAATGAAGGTTTATTGTGGTAGAATATTCTATTGTAAAAATGAGTTGGTTAAGGGTTCATGAGTCAGCTAGGGTTAGGGTTATACCCTCTTCTAGTAATATTAGGTGAGGAGTATATAAAGAAGAGATCATAGAATTGTAATCATCAATCATATCAAGTATTGCTTTGTAATTGTCTTTGTCCATGGAGTGGCCCTCTCAGCTTAGAAGATCTTGCGGAATTATATTCCTTCCCTAAGGAGTAATGCTTGGCATTGCCCTACCTTAAGGGTATTATCTATATTGGTATATTGTGTGGATTTATGGCATTGTGGGTGATTTATTTAATATTTTTGTTTATTTGTGAATGATGTATGTTTATGAGCATCAAGGTTCATAACATTTCAACTCAACATAGTTGCAAGTTGACATTTATTACTTGCAACCAACTTAATGTAACATTTATAAATGTTTTTCAATGAATTTACACAGGTTTTTATGAGGGGCCCCAGTCCCCTCATACTGAGTGGGGTTTGAACCTTGGACCTCTCAAAAGAGAGGTCAAAGCCCTTACCACTGCAGTAAGCTTGCAGCTATTCAATGAGTTTACACGGGTTTCTATGAGGGGTCCCGGTCCCTTCATATTGAGTGTGGTTTGAACATTGGACCTCCTCTCAAAGAGAGGCCAAAGCCCTTACCACTGCAGTAAGCTTGCAGCTCTCAATAAGTTTATACAGGTTTTTACGAGGGGTCCCGGTCCCCTCATACTGAGTGGGGTTTGAACCTTGGACCTCTCGAAGAGAGGCCAAAGCCCTTACCACTGCAGTAAGCTTGCAGCTCTCAATAAGTTTACACAGGTTTTTGTGAGGGGTCCCCGTCCCCTCATACCGAGTGGGATTTGAACCTTGGACCTCTCGAAGAGAGACCAACGCCCTTACCACTGCAGTAAGCTTGCAGCTCTCAATGAGTTTACACAGGTTTTTGTGAGGGGTCCCCGTCCCCTCATACGGAGTGGGATTTGAACCTTGGACCTCTTGAAGAGAGGCCAAAGCCCTTACCACTACAGTAAGCTTGCAGCTATAACATTTATAAATGTTACTAACCATTTATCATAAACATTATTTTAACTGATGGTGAAATTCATGCAGGAGTACAAAGTTTCAGGAATTCGACTCTCAATCTTCATCTTAGCTCCTATACAAGCAGATATAAACTTCTGTACTTTACCTGTTCGTGCCATGAAATGGGGATGGGATTCCTAAATCTACTCAGCAGGTCTGCTTCGAAAATGTAGGAGCTGTTTGCAGTAAAATGGTCACATGTGATATTGAATTTTCAGTTAGGTTACAGCATTTCAGGGGTCATCCACTACTACCATCATATATTTCAGAGGAAAATTATTAACTAATAAATAAAACATGTAGATTGTCATCTGGCAATATATTTCTTAAGATAGCTTAAGAGATACTACAGACATTAAGCCACCACCCCTCCTCCACAGCTGCTCAAAATATGTCCTGCCTCTACAGGTTTTTAGCTCGAGGTTCCAGTTTTTCCAGTTTTCAAATTAAACATGTTTCATTAGGATACTTAGGCAATAAAATAGTTGTTGTAGCCTTCAACGTAGGATTTCCCCCTTACCACTTCAATTTGCCTGCTCAAAATCTGTCCTGCCTCTCCAGGTGTTTAAGCTCAAGGTTCCAGTTTTTTTCAGTTTTCCAATTAAGCAGGTTTCATGAGAATACTTAGACAATCAAAATAGGTATTGTAGCCTTCAAAATAGGATCTCACCCTTAACACTTCCTTTCTTGGGAGATAAAGCACTTGAAGCCATAAGGAATGCTATTGATAAGCTGTGCACATTTCAACCACTAAAACGATAGGAAAAGAAAAATATCAACATATCATATAGCTATATTTATGTAGACTTAGGGGTTTACTGGAAATTATCATCATTGGATTACAATTTCAAAGGAACTGAACAGATTTAGCCAATTCACTATGTCAATGGAGCTTTCCTTTATACAGGATGCAAAAAGTATGGTCTTGTTGCTGCAAGCTACATCCAAAATTTGGCTACTTGTGTTTCTTCAGAATTGTCTCTTCTATAGTGAAGACTGAACTCTGAACCTCTGTGCAAGGAACTTCTAAATAGAATAGCTGTTCTTAAAAACACTAAATGTAAATGATGAATTTTTTATAATCTTGTCCAAAAAGCCAAGAAATACAAGATCTGTGGACCAAAAATGGTAAGCAGGCTGTGAATAAATGTCTTTGGGAGATCGTTTGAGAGCTCAAATCTGAAAATAAATCGGTTCAGATGATGATGCTAGAGAGCTACAGATGAATTAGGAAATTAAACATGTTACAAAGGATGATACATTGGAAGAAGAAAAGGACATAAAAAATTCCAGATAGCAAGTTGCGAAATCAATATGGAGCAGGCATCTGACCTCCAGTAAAAGCTAACCCTTGAAAAGAAAACATAATTACATCTATTATAAGTGACAAGCAGTGGAAAGTACAGATAATGGACTTTTCTTGTGGCCCTATAATGGCACTTTGCTATTCTGTTGGCATATTGACTTTTTTAGTATGTTTTTATCTTAATGCTTTGTTTGAAGAACTTCATTACTATCTGTAATTAATGTTCTGATTGACAGTATCAAGGACTTGAATTTTCACTTCCAGCCTCTAGCTAGCTATTGTAGTGAAGATTTCCATTTCCATTAAAAACGATATCTATGGACCTTATTAGCAATGGACTCAAATCTAGCATTGTCATAATGCAGCTTTAAGGTTAAACATGATAAAAGGGATATATTCATGAAGGAAGGCTGCAAATGTCAGCAACATATATACACAAAAAAAATACACCAACCTAAATATGTTGTTAGGAAAAACTTCAGATTTTATACCTGCAAGTAGAAACACAATGACAGAGAACAAAAACAGCAACACAAGTAACACAGAGATTTACGTGGAAACCTGCAATGTGCAGGAAAACCACGGGGCAATGGCAACTTCTCCTTCTTTATTATTTTCAGCAAAACTTTACATTCACGTTTCAACGTTTCAACATTACTTTAATATGCAAGGGATCAAGTCCCTTTTATAGAGCAGAAGGAAGACTCCAAACTGTTCGTTTCCTCTCCCAAAGGAAGCCTCCAAAAACTGTTCGTCTTTGATGTCTATCCTGACGTCTATTGCCTAGACGTGGCCTAGACGTCTGCTGCCTCCTACGTCTGCAGATGTCTCCTAGACGTCTAGCCTAGATGTCTGTGCTGCCTAGACGTCTAGCAGCCTAGACGTTTGGCTGCCCTAGACGTCCTGCCTAGACGTCTAGCAGCCGGACGTCTCTGCTAGCTCTGCCCTGTATAGTGACTTCACTTCCTAACATTCTCCCACTTGAAGTCAGTATTCAGGAATTCTTCTGCCAAAGATTTTCATCCAGTGCCAATTGCCCAATGCTGCCCTTGTTACTTTTTCAGCAAGCCCAGAGAAGTTCTGCACCACTCAAACTTCTCTACCTTGACCGACTTTGTAAGCATATCTGCAGGATTCACTTCAGTGTCGATTTTCTGCAACAGGATCCTACCTTCTTCCACCACATTTCTTATAAAGTGGTACTTGACATCAATGTGTTTCGTGCGATCATGGAATGTTGGATTCTTCACTAGCTGAATAGCACTTTGGCTATCACAATGCAGCGTAATTTTCTCTTGCATTACCTTGAAGTCACCCAACAATCGCTCTAGCCAAATTGCCTCTTTGTTGGCATGAGTCGCTGCAATATATTCTGCTTCAGTGGTTGATAAAGCCACAACAGACTGCAACTTAGAAGCCCAACTCACCGCTCCACCAGCAAGAGTGAAGGTATATCTTGTAGTGGACTTTCTCCCATCTCTATCTCCACCATAATCAGAATCCACAAAACCTTTAACTTGCAAATCTGCCGATCCAAAGTAAATGGCAACATCTGAAGTGGCTCTTAAATATCTAAATATCCACTTCACCGCATTCCAATGCTCCTTACCAGGATTTGCCATGTACCGGTTGACTACTCCCACTGCTTGGGCAATATCCGGTCTGGTGCTCACCATGGCATACATGAGGCTTCCTACTGCTGATGAATACGGTACACGAGACATGCTTGTCTTCTCTGCTTCTGTTCTAGGACACTGGTTGGAAGACAACTTTAAGTGTGAAAGAAGTGGGGTACTAACTGGTTTTGCATTCTGCATATTGAAGCGCTGCAGAATCTTCTCCATATATGACTTTTGACTTAACCAGATCTTTCTTCCTTTTCTGTCCCTGTGTATCTTCATCCCTAAAATTTGGTTTGCTGCTCCTAAATCCTTCATTTCAAATGTCCTAGCCAATTGAGCCTTAAGTTCAATGATTTTCTTCATGTTGGGGCCTGCAACCAACATATCATCAACATACAACAACAAAATAATAAAACTGCCATCATCAAACCTCTTATAGTATCCACAATGGTCAGCTTCACTCTTGTTGAAACCTTGGCTCTTCATGAAGGTGTCAAATTTCCTGTACCACATCCTTGGCGCCTGTTTCAACCCGTACAGTGATTTCTTCAGTCTGCAAACCAAATGCTCTTTGCCTCTTTCTTCATAGCCCTCAGGCTGATCCATATAAATCTCTTCCTCGAGATCACCATGCAAGAAAGCAGTCTTTACATCAAGCTGCTCCAGTTCTAAATCCTGTGCAGCTACAAGTGCAAGTAGAACTCTAATAGTAGTCATCTTCACAACTGGAGAGAAAATTTCATTAAAGTCAATACCTGACTTTTGCACATAGCCTTTTGCCACCAAGCGAGCTTTATAGCGTTCCAACAACCCATCGTTGTTCTTCTTCACTTTGTACACCCACTTGTTTCCAACAGTCTTTCTTCCAGGTGGGAGATCCACAAGTTCCCACGTTTTATTCTTGCGAAGTGCCTCGATTTCCTCCTCCATGGATTTCCTCCACTTTTCTGCATTCTCGGACTCTCTAGCTTCCTGAAATGAACTAGGTTCACCATCATCGGTTAACAAAGCAAAAGAGGACTGATAAACATGAGAATACCTTTCCGGACACTTTTGTGGACGTGTAGATCTTCTAACCCAATGATCTGTTGATTGTGGCTCTTGGTCTTGTGACCGTTGTGGCTGCTCTACTTGTTGTTCTGCATGCTGATCAAAAACTTCAGCATGCTGATTTTCATATTCATCTTCACTCATTTCTACTTCAATTGGTACAACATTAGGAGTTTGCTGTACCTCCTTCCTTTGCATGGATTTTTCATCAACAATAACATCCCGGCTAATAATTACCTTGTGGGCAGTAGGATCCCACAGTCTATACCCCTTCACTATATCTCCATAGCCGAGAAAAACACATTTGCTTGACTTTGGGTCAAGCTTGGACCTTTTTTCTTTGGGTACATGGGCAAACGCATCACAGCCAAAGGTACGCAAATGAGAGTAATCAACTGGCTTACAACACCAAACCTCCTCCGGAATCTGTCCATCCAACGCAGTTGTAGGTGACCTGTTAATAAGATAAACAACTGTATTAACAGCCTCTGCCCAGAACTTTTTCTCCAACATGGCTGCGCTAAGCATGCTTCTTGCACGTTCCATGATTGTGCGATTCATCCGCTCAACCACACCATTTTGTTGTGGAGTATATGGTACAGTCTTCTGGTGCTTAATACCTTCCTGCATACAAAATTTATCAAATTCCTTGGAGCAATATTCACCCCCATTATCTGACCTGAGACATAAAATCGACTTGCCCAAACTCTTCTCTACCCGTGCTTTGAACTCTTTAAATTTCTGCAAAGCTTCCGACTTCTTCTTCAGAAAATAAACCCACACTCTCCTAGAATAATCATCTATAAAAGTCAGAAAATAGATGGCGCCATTTAAGGACTGAGTGGGGACTGGTCCAAATATATCCGAATGTATAAGTTGCAGAAAATCAGAACTCTTACCAGGACTTGCAGTAAACCGAACCCTCTTTTGTTTACCAAAAATACAGTGCTCACATAAGTCTAAATTGCAAGACTTAATCCCAGAAAGCATACCTCTGTCATGCAGAATTTTCAGACCTTTTTCACTCATATGGCCTAGGCGTTGATGCCATAGCATTACTGCATCCTGAACAGAAGTTGTTGTTGCTGCATGGTTTGTCACCGTATCACCGCATAAACGATATAGGGTCCCATAAGATTCTCCCTTTGCTACTACAAGAGCTCCTCTGGTAATTTTGCAGTAGTTGTTACTGAAAGTGACAGAATACCCTAGCTTATCCATCATTTTGATTGAGAGCAAATTCTTCCGCAAATCGGGCACATGTCGCACATCACATAACATCCTTTCTCTACCATCGTCCAACCTGATCCTTATATCCCCTCTTCCCACAATTTCTAAAGGGTGATCATCACCCAAATAGACCTTTCCACCACAGTATGGCTGATATTTGTCAAACCAGTCTCTGTGGGGAGACATGTGGAAAGATGCACTTGAGTCCAAAACCCAGGTATATAAAACAGATCTGTTGTTACTGATACATAAGGCTTCACATGTTGCCGTCTCTCCTGAATCTGTTGCATTGGCCTCAGCTGATGGCTGATTTTGCTTTTCACCATTCTTTAATTGCCAATAGTCCTTCTTTGAGTGTCCTGGCTTCCCACAATGCCAACACTTCCCTTTCTGCTTATGTCCTTTAGACTTAGATCTGGATTGTTTTCTACCTTGTTTACTCCTCTCGAAAGATCGACCTCTCACAGATAGGGCTTCATTGGTTGAGGGTTCCAGAGACGTTTTTCGCCTCAACTCTTCTGCCAACAAAGCGGCTACCACATCATCAAATTTTAGAGTTCTTGATGATGAATTACTGATGGTCATCACCATATGATCCCAAGTGTTCGGGAGGGAACAAAGTAGGGTGATAGCTCTATCTTCATCCTCCATCTTCACATTAACTGAAACCAGTTTACTGATAAGAGTATTAAACTCATTCAAATGATCTACCACGGATGAACTTTCCTTCATCCTCAAGCTATAAAGTTGCTTTTTCAGAAAAACCTTATTTGTTGCTGATTTTGTTTCATACAACTTTTCAAGCTTTTGCCAAAGGGCTTCCGCGGTCTTCTCTTCAGCTACATTGAACAAGACAGAGTCTGCTAGGCAGAGACGGATTGTAGAAACCGCCTTCCTGTCCAGCGTTGCCCACTCCTCATCTTTCATGCTGCTCGGTTTACTCGCGACCCCTTTCAAGGCTTGAGCTTGGTCATTCTGAACCAACAAATCCTCCACCTTCATCTTCCATAGAGCGAAGTTCCTGCCATCAAATTTCTCAATCTCGAACTTGGTTACACCTCCTGTCATTGTTGCAGCTCCCACTCGCACAAAACCTTGAGCTCTGATACCAGATGTTAGGAAAAACTTCAGATTTTATACCTGCAAGTAGAAACACAATGACAGAGAACAAAAACAGCAACACAAGTAACACAAAGATTTACGTGGAAACCTGCAATGTGCAGGAAAACCACGGGGCAATGGCAACTTCTCCTTTTTATTATTTTCAGCAAAACTTTACATTCACGTTACACGTTTTCAACATTACATATGCAAGGGATCAAGTCCCTTTTATAGAGCAGAAGGAAGACTCCAAACTGTTCGTTTCCTCTCCCAAAGGAAGCCTCCAAAAACTGTTCGTTTCCACTCCCAAGGAAGGCGCCTGAACCTGTTCGTCTTCCGCGTTTAGACGTCTATCCTGGACGTCTACTTGCCTAGACGTCTGGTCTGCTGCCTAGACGTCTAGCAGCCCAGATGTCAGCTGCAGTCTAGCATCTGCTGACAAGAAGCTGGATACTGACTTCACTTTCTAACATATGTGAAGTGAGATAAGAGGCATGCCAATATGTATTATATATCAGCCATCATTTGAAAAGTCTATCCAGATTAAGCAAGGGCTAATCAGCCATTTTAAAGTAAACCACAATGAGTAATTGAATTGAAACTACAGATACAACGTCCAGAACATAGCCAACACATTTCCAATTAGCTACAACTGACATAATGACAATATAGCACTGGAGATTATGATGCTCACAATAATCTCTGTCAATACAAATTCAAAAGGGCATCATGACAGTTGAATTGCTAATTCTGTGTCAATTTACAGCTAGGCAGTCCAGGCTCTTCTCTGTGGCAGTGTGTATTTACTCATTTAGTAAAGTGGTTTCATAAAATTTACATGTCATATAACAACAATACAAAGAAATTAGATATTCAAGTTCAAAATAGAGAAATATCAATCTCATTTTAATTGCACTAGAAACCATAAAGCCTTAAATAATAACCACGAAGCTACTGTGATTTCATACTAGTGACCAAAATCAGTTTAACTTGAAATTCTTTTTTTACCTCAAAAGTAACTGAAAGCAGGCCAACAAATGTTACCTTATCAGCTAAACCGAATTCTATTGCTTTCCTTGGATTCATGTTTCTTGGGTATTTCATGGCCTTCAGAACATCCTCTTCGGACTGCCAATTTAGACACACCACCATAGTGAGCGATGCCCATTTCTTGTCTCACATGCAATCAAAAAATATCTAAGAACAAAAACGCAATAGTCACCTTTCCAGTGTGCTCAGCAAGAAGTTTAACAGTCATATCTCTGTCTCTTATTTGCTGCAGAATACCAAATCATAACAAAGATTAGTTCATATTATGCTTTGCTCAGTTTATACTCCCTTTGCAAAATAGATTGGGAAAAAAATGCATTTTAAAATAACTTTTATTATAATTGAGTCTCTCATTTACCACATCTACCAGAACTCATATAAAGCAAATAGATCTCAAATCATAAATTTTCACATAATTAATACACAAAGTATTTGACTTCATCAAAGTTATCTGGTAAACCTTGTAGCCTTGAATAAACAATCCTTTTCAGCATTCTTACAATGCAAGGTCAGCCCTAAAACATATACAAAAGTGTTTGAACCAGTATAAAATTGGGACACTTAGAGGATGGGTACTCAAATGGAGGCCTCCTCAAACTGGGTGCAACCAGAAGGGTGCTTAAACATCAGAAAAACCAACTGGAAGAAAACAAGAAAACCAGTTGGCAAACAGAAGAAACAGGAAAGAAGGACAGCAAAAGTGTGAAATTAAGAGCTTACAAGTTGCCTGCCATAAAATATGAAAGAACAACATTGTTACAGTTCCAATGATTTCACCTAATTAGTGTTGGAAATATCGAGTTGTCATTGATGTCAAAGGCAGAAATATCTTCAAGGATGAAATGTTGATGTCAAAGGCAGAAATATCTCCAAGGATGAAATATTGAGTTATCACTAAGTGCAAGGCAGATATCTTCAAGGATGCTTTAATATTTAAATAATATTTAAATATTAAGGAAGAGGGTTCATATTTAAATCAGAGGATTTAAATATAGTTTAATAGTTTAAAAGTTTAAATATTTAAAGGTTAAATATTTAAAACCTTGGGTGACCTCCTTGCAAAAGATTAAAAATTTTGACAATTCAAAAATTCAAATGTTTGGGCGCCAAAGGACAAAGCACATAATGGTTGAGCCGACTTCGTTGGGAACCAAAGGACAAAGCATATAAATATATGCTTTAAAATTAATTTCGAAGAGAAAAGGTTCGCAAGAGATATCGATCGAGCGGAGTGGCGGCAAGTAGAAGACGAAGGAGGTGAGTGGAATATTTCAGGCGAAGCGAGAAACAAGTTTAAATCCTATATCGTGCCTTGTTAGTTTCAACCACTGGGGTACCCCAGCTTGTTACCGAGCTCGCGTGGAGCGCTACTAGGCAGGAGGTTGAGGGGTCGAAACCTTCCGACGACGTTTTGCTGAAGACAAAGCTGCGAAGGTAATAAAATTCGTTTTGCGCCTTGAGGTTCCAAGCGCTGCGATCGAATCCCATCGGCGGCAAGTGAGAGGTATTTATATTTATATTTTATTAAATTTGATATATGAGGAGCTATAAGGTATAGTTTTGCAATTTAATCTTGGAAATGATAAAAGGGAGTTATAAGGTATAGGAGTGTGATTTAATTTTTGGAATAGGGAGTTATAAGGTATAGTGTGGTGATTAATTTTTGCAAATAATAAATGTGATTTAATTTTTGCAAAAGGAGAAATAAGGGTTCTTATTGTTAAATAAAGTTTTATATTGTGAGTTTCAAAAGGGAGATATAAGGAGTTATTTTTAAGCTTTATTGTGTATATTTTGATAAGGGTTTTTTAGTGGATGATTTGATATTTAATCAAGAAAAGAAAACGAGAATTGCTAACCAGTTTTTGAAGGCATAAACAAAAGAAAAATCATTTTGTTAAGGCAGGTTTGGAAAGCTCATGCAAAAACCTCATCATCATCTATGAGGCAGATTTAGAGGTATGGTGATTTAATTCCTTTCTCAAAACAGCTTAATCAATTTGAGGAAAATATTTTGTCATATAGTGGGAGGTATAAGAAATTATTGGATGTGCATTGTTTTTGCTTGAAATTGGAAATAAATGTGCAAGGATTATAGATCAGATTTTAGAGCAAATTTGTGCATTATCTTTGATTAAAATTGTGAGTAAATGTGCAAGGGTTATAGATCAAATTTGAGAACAAATTTGTGCATTGTTCATGATTGATTTTGGGAGTAGATGAAAAGGGCAGATCTGTGCACTATGATTGGTTTTGAAGTGGTGGAAATTAGCAATTACCAGGTCAGTTAACAAGTGCTAGACTAAAGCTACCTTTTTGATGTAACAAATGTGAGACGTGAAAGCGACAGACTTAATGACTGTGAAGAACATATTGAGCATTTATTAATGCATATCATTCTCTATATGTTCATAAAAATAAAAGAATTCTGGATAGAATATGTCTGAATTGCTTTAGTTGAGGAAAGCACATTGAAGAATAGGTGAAGAACGTGATGACATCATTATGCAAGATTTGGAAATAGATGAGCATAGTATGCATGCAAGATTTGGGAGTGAATGAGCACGTGTTTGTAAGCAGGTTTTGGATCAAATTGTTGATTACATTTGTGAGCAGGTTGTGGAGCAGTGTTGAGCACTTTTGTGAGCAGGTTTTGTGAGCAGACTTGACCAGGTTTTGAGAGCAGATTTGAGCAGGATTAGTGAGCAGATTTGAGCAGGTTTTGTGAGAAAATTTGAGCAGATGCTATGAGCAGATTTGAGAGAATATTTGAGCAGGTTATGGAGGTGACTTGAGCAGAGTTGTGAGCGGGATTTGTGAGCAAGTTATGGAGCTAACTTGTGAGCAGATTCTGGAGCTGAGTTGAGCAAGAGTTGTGAGCAGTATTGTGATAAGGTTTGGGAGCAGTTCTTAGCAGTATTCAAAGCAGAGGGGATTGGTGTCTCCTGTGGATTGGTGTCCACGAACCAGAGCAGAGGGGATTGGTGTCTCCTGTGGATTGGTGACCACGAACCAGAACAGAGTGGAGTGGTGTCCACAAAACCCAGAGCAGAGGGGATTGGTGTCTCCTGTGGATTGGTGACCACGAACCAGAACAGAGTGGAGTGGTGTCCACAAAACCCAGAGCAGAGGGGATTGGTCTCTCCTGTGGAGTGGTGTCTACAAAACCATAACAGAGTGGAGTAGTGTCCACAGAACCAGAGCAGAGGGGATTGGTGTATCCTGTGGAGTGGTGTCCACAAAACCAGAATAGAGTGGAGTGGTGTCCACAGAACCAGAGCAGAGGGGATTGGTGTCTCCTGTGGAGTGGTGTCCACAAAACCAGAACAGAGTGGAGTGGTGTCCACAGAACCAGAGCAGAGGGGATTGGTGTCTCCTGTGGAGTGGTGTCCACAAAACCAGAATAGAGTGGAGTGGTGTCCACGAACCAGAGCAGAGGGGATTGGTGTCTCTTGTGGATAGGTGTCCACGAACTTGAGAGGGGATTGGTATCTCCTGTGGATTGGTGTCCATGAACATTGTAATAGGGGATTGGTATCTCCTGTGGGTTGGAGCCCATGAAATTTGTTGAGAAATTTATAAGCAATATTTCTCTGTGGATGTAGCCCACATTGGGTGAACCACATTAAATCTGTCTCTTATGTGTGTGGTGATTTGTGCATTGTTTTATTATTGCAATTGATGATATTTGAAGTTATTGCTTTGGAAAGAAAAGTAAAAGTTTTATCTTATACTGTTCACCACCCCCCCCACCCCCCCCCTACCTTCTCAGTATATGTTTGTGCTATTCAGCTCGTAAATTAGTTAGTTTTAGTGAACAAAGTAAACAATATTTGCAATAATAGGAACACTTGTTACAGGTGGTAAATTAATGTTTTGTATCCAAAGCAAAAAATTGACCAAGCTGACTTGGAGCTTTACATGGATTGGCAAAACTTCAATTACCATAACCTTCGTCAAAGGGTCAAAATCCAAAGATGTAAACAATTGAACTAATATACAAGGTAACATAAAAACTATGTTCCATGGAAACTGATATGGCATCCAATATGGCTGGATACGACATTATAAAAAGCATATATATTTAAGAAAAAAAACATATAACACAAATATTAAAACAAATATATGTTTTATGTTAGAAAACAAATATTACGAGCAAGCAAAACAATAACACAGAAACAAAACAGTAACACAGATTTTATGTGGAAACCCTTCAGTGTGCAGGTAAAACCACGGGGCAATGGCAACTTTGTTATTTTATTGATTTCAGAGAACTTTTTACATTCACTAAACTGTTGCATGCAAGGGGTCATTTTCCTTTAATAGAAAAACAAAGGAAGACTCCAAAAAATTGTTCGTTTCCTCTCCTAAAGGAAGACTCCAAAAAACTGTTTGTTTCTTCTCCGAAAGGAAGACTCCAAAAAACTGTCTGTTTCCTCTCCCAAAGTACAGTTGTATGGACGGCCAAAATTTCACCACCATGGTTGTTTCGTGGGGAAGGATCACTATAAACTGCACCACCATGCACCTCTTTGCTGAAGAACATTGGAGATCCGGATATTGACTTGACCTCCTAACATTTTAAATAGGAAAATTTTCATTGATTAAGAAGAGGATTGCCATTGTTTTTTAAATTTAAATTATAAATATAAAAGTTGTGTACTCTTCTTTTAATCCCGTGTCATTGATATAACTTTATGTGCCTAGGCCATATCCAGATGTATTAGGATATGGACAATAGGGGCATGCTTTCAGATATGTTTGGAATTGGATACAATATGTAAGAAGTATCGTATCCGAATTTGTATATGATAGCAAGAGGATTGTTGAATACAGTAACTCTAAATAAAAACTTCCTTTCTTTCCAAAAGGCATCTCATACACCCAATAGGCATACTGGCTTGGTTGTGACATGGCTGTGACATAAAAAATCACCTTTACCTTTACCTTTTATACTCCACATTGAAGGTTGGTTCTAGTGAACAAAACTCGTTTTAGGGAACAAACTTCTTTCTTTTGCACCAAAGTTTCTTGAAAGTACCCCTCTCATATTTTCACTCCTACTCTTCAAATCTTTCATTCAAATTTTTCTAAGAATGATACTAAAAGCATCTTTAATCTTTCATGTACTTTCAAATTTTCATTTTGAAAAGGGAAATTTTCCTCTTTGCGATGCATTGATATCTATAGTTCAAAAATTTTAATAACTGCCACAATCTTATATAGCATACTCACTTTTTGGAGAAACATCAGGGTGATCACTATCCATTTCATTGTAAGAGCCTAGTTCCTCAAACTCATGGCCTTGGTTTCAACTCTAAAATATGAGGAAGTTCACCTTAGATTTCCACTGTTTATAGCTGTTTTGTACCTTCGAAAAGAACAAAGGCCACTGCTAAAGACATTATCTTTGAATGCCAAGAAGCAGACAGAAATTTTATAGATCTAAAAGGAGTTCTCATAGTTTATATGTTAATTCTCATCAAAGAACCAGGGGAAATCAAGATTATATTCTCATCACTTTATTTTTTGTTGTCCCATTTATTATGAGATCCGGGGTAGATTCCATTGCCTTTTCGAGGATAACTCTCGATTTGTTTCTACCTTCTTCAGATACCTATACCAGCAGTGTCTCGCACTCTTTCTTAGGGAGATAACTCAGCTTCGACAACATAGAAGTTCTCCAAATGGATCTCACCCTCTTCAACATCAGCTCATCACAACATACTTCACCAGCTCCGATGGACCAGGTGACTCCTGTCGAAAACACCCCACATCATCCAGTTCGGACAGAAGCAGGGTCACTAGACAGTGCAACGGGCAGAGACATATCATGAACTTCTTCAGCTCCGATACTTCAGCCTCGACTATTAGGAGAGATTAGTTTCTGGGGATTCTTGGAGCTTGCCCCTCCTGGGCTGCTCCCTCCCCCTCCTCTCTCTTCGTTCTTCTTGGTGTGCACTCTTCTCTTTTGGACTGCAGCCCTCTCCCTCTCTACTCTCCCTTTTCTTTTCCCTTTCTCTTTGGCCCGGTTGTCGGGTTTCATCTTGTATTTATCTTAGTTCTTTTCTTTGTTGGGTTTTTTAGCCTGCTAGCTGGCAGTCATTATTGTCCTTCTTATAGTCCCTTGGGTCTTATTTTGGCCCACCGCGGACATTAATAATAATTCAATATATTGGTTACAAAAGACGGTTATTGGGCTGCAGGTATTACATTATGTGTAATGCAGTACATAAGTACCTATGGCACCAATAATCTAAAGCACGGAAACAGTAACTGCAACAAAAAATACCCCAACCCTGGATCAAATAAGTACCCACCACACAAAGGAAATTGTGTCATGCAGCTTTGAATTATCAAGAGATATTTGCTAAGTTCTCACCACATCATCTCACAGATAAATTACCATCTGCAATAGCAACTACCAAGGCTAACAGGCACTTAATGCCTCCTTTGACTTGCGGGGCTGAAAGAATGGAGTGATCAAGCTAGTGGCCCTGGAAGTACCCTAGAAAACACAACATCTGAAAGTAACAACTTCCAGAAGGTAAAGGGCCAAACAACCAGTTGTGGATAATGAAGATAAAAAGATATCAACAGACCATCCTGAGACTGTTTAGTAACAATAAAATCTCGCATATCTCATAATAGATAAGCCAACTCAACATAAGTTGCTTTGGTATCTTCACCTCATGCACAAAGCAAAGACAAGAGATCCTATTGACTCATTGAAAATGGTAATCGGTCTCAACTTGCAACACGTAGAACCATAGTAGATAAACTCAGACTGAGCATGGACTCGACAAGGCCAATTTGTGACTCACACTCAGACTTGACCAAAAAACTCAGAAAAACTTGACCAAAAAAAAAAAAAGAGGAAATGCAAATTTTCATTGAAAAAAAAATTTCATTTGTCACAGTTAATTAACATTATACACATTCAAAACTATACTCCAGGCTATAGAACCTTAAAATACACATGAAACACGCATCAATTAAAGATTTAAACTATAAAAAGAACTTGTCACCCAATAACTCTAAGCTTAAAAACACATGATGTAGACAACATGGATTGAATCTGTTTCATCCAGTGCATCTCATCATTCTAGCCTGACGACTTGGAGTTCTGTTTCTCAATAATGTTAATTTTGTGTATAACTGATTGAACAGAACATGGAAATCATATAATAGAACTGGTTTTCCACTGGGACAAACATGGGTCCTTAATATGGGTTCAACTTTCCTATGAAATGGCTAATTTTATCATCAACACTAATCATGTTAGTTAATTACATAGATGGCTGATATCTCTTATTGATGACTGGATTTCAAATCAGAAGCATGACAACCTGTTTTACTTTTGCAGTTGCTTCTAACATTAGTTTCTTCATCATCAAATTAACTAGCCCCAGGCCTTCTTACTGTTTGTTCAAAGCTTATATATCTCAAGACACTAGGGGTAATTTTCTTCTGTCCCCAGCCTTACTCCAAGGCTAATTCAAAGGTTCCTTCCATGCCTGTAATAATCTGCACCACTAAGGAAACAATAATCTGCATCACTCAGCTTGCTACCAAGGTCCATGCTAGTACAGTAAGTTTTACTTGCAAGCGAGATTTCCTTGTGAGAAAATGATTATTATGTATATTTGTGGAGATATTAATACCAAGGGTTCTCTATATAATACCAAATGAAATTCACTTTCCATTTAGGATTGATCCAACCCAATAGGGCATTATATGTGGACTTTGTCCTTCTTTTGTCAATTGGCTGGTGTTGGAATTGTGGTCTCAATCCCTGACTTCACTGCTGTCACATTCTCATCTACCTGTTGAATATTTAGGTAAGTGGCATTATCGGTGATGTGACCCGGGTTCAATCCCCACGGCGGATGTGTATAAGAAGTATTACTCAAAAAAATATATATATTTAGGTATGTGACCTGGTCATGAGAATGTTGAGCCTAATGAGCATATTCTGTACAATATTCTTCATTGAAGTAAATTTCACCTGCATGGTGGGAGTGCTTTATAGTAAGTGGTTGAAGAGTACTCACTGGGTTGATATTACAAATTTTATTCTCTAATTGTTTCCTTATTGTAAATTTTCCTAACCCTAGATAAGTGTTGTTCTATGTTATTTTAAAATAAATCAGATCTGAAAATAATTTATTCAAACATGCAACAGTCACACAAATGGCTGGAAAAATAAACAGCATGAACAGTGGAAGTTAAATATATTTCTGAACCTGAAATATTACAAATAAAGGAGGCTACAGCTACAGCAGAACACCTTGCTCTCTTGCTGCCTTTTTTGGCCAGCAATTTCACTGTTCTTCTCCTCCTAAGCTTGTAGTTTTCCTTCAGCAATCTGTTCTCCTTCTCTTCTTTCTGTGTGTAAAACACTCTTGAACTTCTCCTTTTATCTTTGAAAAAGGTAATCCTAATCTCTCTAACCCTAAGATTAGATCTCATCTCATCTTGAGATGTAAGGTTAAAAATAGAAAATCACTTAAGTGAATTTCAAAATAGAATCACTTAAGTGAATTACAAAATAGAATCACTTAAGTGAACTTAAAAATAGAGAATCGCTTAAGTGAATTTCAAAATAGAATCACTTAAGTGAATTACAAAATAGAATCACATAAGTGAATTTAAAAATAGAAAATCACTTAAGTGAATTTCAAAATAGAATTAGAAATGTCATGAACCACTTCTAGCACGTTCATACTGAAGCCTGTGCAAGAAGTTCCTGTCCGAGCTACATTTCTCAACACTTATGACAAAGAAAATGCAATGGATGATGGACAATGCTCCACACTGTTGGCTTAGTGAAAATCTCTTTGGTCAATGCGATAACATTTCTTGACACTTTCCAAGTGTTGGGTGGCTGTTAGATTCTTGAAATCTGGAAAAGATTCATGTTTAAGGATGCAAATGCATGTTTCTTGTGGCTGCCTTCACCTTCTCTCAGGTCTCTCTATCACTGGAAACAGCAGAAATCAGGCCAAAACCAAAAAATAAACTTTTATTCCCAATTATGCATGAAATGCTCTGCAGCAGAGATTTTTCCTCAGGACTCATGAATCCGCCGAGTTTTTCCGAGTTTTTAAAAAACTCAGTCAAGTAAAAACTTGTAAGTCAAATTAAAAAAACTCTTTTTGAGTGACTCAGCAAGCTTTTTAACTATGGATAAAATCCCAAACTGGCCAAGGTAAATTGTATGCCATGTGACCAAAAATGTCAAAGGTATTTGAGGCAGGCAATAAATGGAAAAGAGGAGTACAATCTTCAAGTTTAAAGAATCGCCTCACATTAAAAGTTCTAAATAAACAAAAGAGGTAAGCGATAAAAGAGAGAGGATAACAGGCATAGCCTCCAACATAAACAAGATGAGTTGCACTTACCTGCTATTGTAAGCCTACATGTTGTCTAGCTTGCAAAGTCTACCTGAAACCTGTTCTTTACAGCATTCCAATGGCTATAGATTCTGCTGAACAATATTTAGAAAACTGCAGGATTCCTAAATCTTGAGTAGGCAATTTTGCTGCCTGGAAACCTAGAATCATTGCAAACCTACATTCTGGGCACAGTGTTAGCATAATAACTGTACTAGGTCAATGGTTGAAAGAGTCTTTATTTTTGTTAGAATAAAGACTATATTAGGTCAATGGTTGAAGCAATCTTTATGTTTATTAGGATAAAAACTGTATGAGGTCAAAGGTTGAAACAGTCTTTATGTTTGTTAGGATATGTGCAGTATATAAGGGATTCATCCTAATAGGTTGAATCTTATCCTTGGCATGTAATGCTTATATCTATCTATCTATCTATATATATATATATTGAAATACAGGGGTATGGCCCGTGTTGGAAAACCAATATGGTATCAGAGCCATGATCTCTGATCTTGAGGAATGGAGTTTGTGAATATCAGAGCTTCTAATTTAACCTGCAAAAACAAGGCTGTATTGGAGGACAAAGACTGGGGAAGATGTTTGTAAGAGTAGAGATGTCTTGATTTTTATTTTATTCCTCTATTGCTTTTCAGAATTTTGTTGTGCAAGGTTGGATCTCTCTTTTATGTACGTCATAAACAGATCTTTTTTAATGAATTTTAGGCTCACCATTAAGTCTGGAGGGCTCTAAATCCTCTAGGGACAAGTTGGCATGGTTGTTTTTGCAATTGCAGATTTGAAGTTTAATTTCAGTTTGAAAGTGATCTGCAAGGAAAGTGACATCTTTGCTGTTTTATAATTAAAGTTTAAAAAAAAAAAACACCAGTGCAGCACCTGTTCCAGGGACCACAATCTCTAAGATTTAGCATTCCACTTTCATCGGCTAAGCTCTATTACATTCTGCAGATCTGAGTTGCTTGACACCATTATTCCATATCTGGTGCACAGATTATTTTCTCATGCATGTAGTAGCCTCTCTGCATCTCCTTTCTCAGTTGTATTCATTTGTCGCACATCAATGGCGTGGTGATCTCTATCTTAGCTTCTCTTCATGCATATGATCTGGTATGCTCCTACGCTCTTCCTCAAAAATTGTGCCTCCTCCTGGCAACAACAACCAGCTTTGAGATCAATGTGGTTGTGCCATATCCACGATGTACTTTACTTTTTATGTTCATCCAGAAATTTTGCAGAGTTGACAAAAAATCAGGATGAGAGGTGAAAGAATGTATGTGTTTATGTCTCTGTTACGAAACTCAGCAAGTTTTAAAAAAACTCGCCAAGTCCAGGTCCAAGTCACTCGAGCTCGACTTGGCGAGTTTTTTTTGCCTCGGCTGAGTTATTTTAACTCGCCGAGTTTTCAGGACTTGCGAGTAAAAAAAAATCAGCCATCTATGCACACGTACAGGCAAACAGCATGAAGAGTTTCAAGAATGGCCGTAGCATAAGACAGGCAGTGTATATCCTAACACGCATACGAAAATCTTTAAAAATCAGGCATACTCAATACATTCAATGCACCTTATAATAGTTCTAGAAGCCAAAATTTTGACCCCTTAATGTGATATCTAAAGTTCATACTCTTTAAGGGGCGTCAATTTGTCAGCCAATACTTACAGGTGGACCATTCTAATTGATGAGGTCATAATGAGCCGGTAGGAGTGTGACGGATGCCAATCAAAAAAAGCATGTATCAACGTCAGAGGCTGAATCGGGTTGATACCTTTCACTTAATCTCGAATGATTCCCCTCGACAAGTAGTAATTTGTTATTTTAAAGAACAAACGAACGTTTGTTTTGTGTTGTTAATGGTCGCTTTCGCATATTCCATATATCCCATTATATTATAATCTCAACAAAAAAGAATAGCAGATATTTTGGTGGCTAAATTATTTTAAAAAATCAAAAGTTAGTCTTATATTGTTGCTCAGTATTCCATGTGGCTGTTATTCTTTCGCCATATTCTCAGGTCAACCAGGAATGTTCGAGAGTTTTCAAAGTAGTATAGATATAAAATTAATGATAATGATTGGTTGTTTGTCTTATATTGCTAACTGCTACTTCATGGCAGTTTTTAGTTGTTGGGCCATTGCAAGGATATTTTGCATAGTCAATTTGATGAGGGTTGGTTGTCACCATCAAATTCAAAATTGAGTTTCTCCAATAGGGTTTAATTTCATAGGTATTAAGCATTTAAAATTTTTAAATTTAACTTTAAAAGTTCAAATTTTTAATTTTAATGTTATGACTTTATTATTATCTTAATAATATTAATAATAATAATAATGTGAGATGAAATCAAGGGAATGATGAGTGGTAGGTACTTCTTGAGACGAAGTTAAGAGTTTGATCTTTCCCATTTCAATATACGTATAACATTTTTAATTAAAAAAATAATCATGTGTATAGGTCAAGTTACGATAATGTTTATTCGTTTCAATATACATATAACACTTTTAATTAAAAAAATAATAATAAGGTAATAATATTCAAAAAGAAACAATTTAATGTTTACTAGACATCATTAATTAAATTTCACCCAAAGATAAAGATGTTATGTAGCCCTTAAGCAATCAAAGATTCTATCAAGTATTTTTACTTAAAAAATGTGTCTTCTTCAATACATATGATGTCACATTCAATGTTGAGGAACACAAACACAGGAAGAGGCAACGGGCACAAACACAAAGAGAGACTAGAGCTTCTGCTAGGGCAAAGGGCAAAGGCATTGCAAGATACGGATAGTGGGCACTGAGCCTATTGAGGCATTGTCATGACAAATTTTGTAATTTGTACCTTTTTTATATATTTTTTTTTGGTAAGTTAAAATTTCATTAAAAAAGGGTTTTGAAAGGGCCCCAAAACCTTTTTACAACAGGTCACCAGACCAAATACAAGGCCACAGGATAGGCCGAAGGAAAGGCCAAAGGATAGGCCAAAGGATAGCCTAAAGGAAAAGCACGTGAAAAACGCACCCAAAGCAAGCAACTCCCGCCCAAGCAGGAAATATTTTAAAAATCCCGCCCAACAAGAAAATTGAAAATCCCGCCTAGCGGGAAATTTGAAAAATCCCGCCAAAGCAGGAATAATACAATTTTGAAAAGCCCGCGCAGGGGAGAAACCAGAAACTGGTATTCCACCAAGGAAACACCAAAAAACCAAAACTGCCATACATAGAACCACCCCGAACAGTAGGATGGAGCAGAGGAACCGCCAAGAAGGAACATCCCGCCCAGGGAGGGCCGGGATACACGTAGGGATGCAAGAAAACAGACCAGAACAACATCCCGCAGAGACCTGGAAAATGGATCAGCAATCTGAGGATCTCCACAGGCCACGAAATCCCCTTGCAACAAGGTAGAGCTACGCAGAGACCAGAGGAAGCAGCAGAGGCAGAACCGCAAGCCACGGGAAAGGGGCGGGAAGGTCCCAAGGAACCCAAACAGAAGGAGCCACAAGGTTAACAAGCTGCAGGCGTTAAGTCCAAAACCAAAAAATGCAGCAAGAAATCCCAGACAACCTCCAACACCGCCAACGAATAGCTTCAAGGATCCAGAAAAGGAAGACCAACGAGATCTCAGCAGCAAGCAAAGCAGAGGCCCCTCCAAGCCACGAAAAAACGCTGAGAGCCCACCGAGAAGACCACATCCAGGAACCCAAAGAGCAAATCCACAGAAATAAGCATGTGGTCCCCCTAGACCAAAAAAAGCTGTGAAAAACTGCTCAAGAAGCAACTCTCCCAAATCCGCGACGCACCACACCTGAAGAACCTCTGAAACTCGGCTCCAAGTAGAAACCTGCAAAAAACCTGGGACAGATCTGAGAGCACTAGGGAAAAAGAATCCCTGAAGCAACACAGAAATCCCAAGGAAGGTCTTAGGGACGTCCCAGAACAGTGGCACACGAAAGAACCCCTCAAACATGCATGGAAAGGGGCAGACAAAAGGAAAAGTGCCCTCCCACCCCAAGGAGATCGTCTGCAACACCAGCCCGCCAAGGAGGAAGGGCCAAGGAAGTGCCAGGGAACTGGGACGGGACCAAGGAAGGGGGAAGCAGGGACCTTTTTTATATTATAAGCAATACAAGAATATTTGAATTTTGGACACAAAATTTCCTTAATTGAAGTTTGTTTTGTCACTTTCATGTATAGTTTAAGCTTGTATCACTTACTATATTAATTTTGAATTTGTATAACGTTAATTAATTGTCATATGCATGAAAAAAAAATCCAATGAAAATTTGCATTTTCTTTAAGTTTTTGTTTTTTGTTGAGTTCGAGTCCAAGTCTGAGTCCAAAGTCAGCCTTCTCAACTATGGTTTAAGTCATTTTTGTGTTTTATTTCCAATAATGAAAATCACTGTAAGTCCAAAGAATTATATATATATATATATATATATAGAGAGAGAGAGAGAGAGAGTCCACAACATTGGACATGTAAAGACTGTTATGTCATTTGAAGTCTTAGTGTCAAACTGTAGTTATTTGTGTTAAGAAAAAAAACTGCTTTTATGTAAAAGTTATTTTTCGTTGAAAATCTAGATAATCCTTACCTTCTAAAAGGTTTCAAACCATAACTTTAATCTGGTTGCATATTTCATTTTGTTCTTCACTTCATGTGAAAATAGACACATCAAGGTTTCCAATGTGTGGCTACATGATAGATTTTGTCTAGGAGGTGTTTTTTTTATATTTTTAAATTCAGTCAGTTTCCTGAATTTGATTTGGTGAAGCTTAAAAGACCTATCAATTGCCTAGAGAATTTCAAAACTTTGTGACTTTGTTGTCTAGTATCCAAATCAATTATGTAAATACTAATCCATAGGTATTAGGGGTATTTTGTTTGCATTGGTGAAGTCCATTTTGGCATACTAAGTCTCTATCTTTAGTTTTGGTTGTCATTTTTGGTCCATTGATACTGTCTATTGAGGTGCATGATCGGCGATACCCAACACCTCTCATTTTGTAAAGTCAGTAATATTTCATTGCAAGTAAACTATCTCCAACAAGCTCATTATGGGAAAAGGAGGTAAGAAGATGCATGCAACTCATCTGGAAGCAAATCTTATAGATTCATTGGAAGACATTGATAGACTGCAAAAAGAAAACAAGAGGTTAAAATTTAAAATTGGACTCATTGAGAAGACTCATGCTAAAAAAGATGACTTCATAAAATCAATACCGCTAAATTTTCTTGAGAAAAAAAGACTGGTGTGATATGCATCATGCAACACTAGTGATTTGCTTCAACAACCTAACAATTCTTGTGAAACAGTTGTCTGATTTGTGATACTGATGATTTGTGTAGCGTTATTGATGAAGATGCACATACAACCCATCATGATGATGCAACAATTGACAATTCCTCTATTAATATTGTTGATTATGATGATAACTAGGATGGCGGCCATGATGTTACCTTCACAATGATAGATGTAATAATGAATTTGGGTGCTTTGAAAGGCATACCAAAGGTATTGGTTCAAAGCTACTACAAAGAATGGAATATGAAGGCAGGGTATTTGGAAAATATGGAAAAGGAACTATGGTGTCCATAGAACCAATCATGAGGACAAAACATGCAGGTCTTGGATATGTTAGTGAACCAAGTAGTGTGCAAACTACATTTGTCAAAGGTGAAGCAAATGATATAGCCGAGACATCCACAACCAATATGAGTGTAGACCAGCAAGTTCCAAAACAAGAACTCGGTTGCTGTCCGAATGGGAGCAAGGAGACACAAGCAACTCCATAGACTCGTCTAAGTGGTGGCAAGGAGACAGGCAACTTCGTATAATAAGCCGAATGGTGGCAAGGAGACACAGGCAACTTCGTATACTAAGCCAAGTGGTGGCAAGGAGACACAGACAACTTCATGTTCTAAGCCAAGTGGTGGCAAGGAGACACAGACAACTTCATGTTCTAAGCCAAGTGGTGGCAAGGAGACACAGGCAACTCTATACACTTAGCCGAGTGGTGGGAAGGAGTCACAGGCCGCTCCATACACTCAGGAAAGTAGTGGCAAGGAGACAGGCAACTCCATACACTAAACCAGAATGGCGTAAAGGATAAGCTCAACAAGGTGCTTGGTGCACAATTAGAATGTACCTCAAGAGAATCCTATATTTAGCATCATTACCTAGTATATTTGACAGTTGTAGAGGAATGATGATCATAGGGACACTTGAAGATGCACTGTTGTCATTAGACCTACAAAGGTAGATGTTTGACTGTAAGACCCATAGGGGCAGGTATATTTGGCCATAAGTCCAATGATGGCAGGCATTTGGTGTCATAAGACCCACAGAAACAGACATTTGGCAGTAAGACCTTTGAAGGTATGCTTGTTTGTGAAGAATAAATCTCAAATTGAGGTATGACCATCCATTCCAAGATACAAAGCAAGGCAGGAATCTACTCAAATTTGAGAGAAAGCTCAGTAATACACTTGGTCCTTGAAAGAGTGACACACTACCCTTGTATTCAGATGTAATGACTAAACCTTGGATTATATCCAGTTTAGTCATTACGGAGGGGTGTTACGATAAAGACTATACTAGGTCAATGGTTGGAACAGTCTTTATGTTTGTTAGAATAAAGACACTACGTCAATGTTTGAAGCAGTCTCTATGTTTGTAAGGATAAAGTTTGTACTAGGTCAATGGTTGAAAGTTGAAACAGTCTTTAATATGTGCAAGATATAAGGGATTCATCCTTATCGGTTGAATTCAATCCTTAGCATGTAATGCTTATATATATATATATATCTGAATATGAAATATGACAGTATGGCCCGTGTTGGAAAACCAATACACAGTAGTATGTTCTAGAAAATAGGTGGGGTTTGTCTGAATTCATTTGCTTCCTCAAAGCTTCTTGATACAATGCCCAAACTTGTTACAGGTGACAGAATCTCTTATGGTATGATCATAATAAAAAAAAGCATATCATCAGCAAACTGCAAATTGGCTTCTCATGAAGAGGTTGCACATAACCCATGAGTTTATTCTGCTGCCAAAGCCACTGATTGTAAGGTCTAGGACTATTTGCCATAAGAATTGAAAAATATGCAAATATATGATAACCATCTGAGACTCCTGATAGAATATAAAAAAGGCCCTAGAACACAATTTGTTTTGACAGGAAAAAATGTGTGTAGAATTGAAGTCATAACTTGATTGACAACAATGTTCATGAAAACCAATACTGCATAAGACGTATTATATAATGCCAAGTTCCAACAACTATGATCAAATGCTTTGAACATTTAGGAGAGTTCAATAAGCAAACCCATTCTATTATGCTGATTCAAACCATGCAAAGCTTCTTTAGGCTGTACTTATAACTCTGTCAAAAATTAATATGAAATAAATAAAGAAGTGCTTTTGTGGAGTATTTAATATTACAATTTCCCTCTATTAGGTAAGTAAGATTCAATTTTTGTCACTATGCAAAGTCCAAAATTTGAGAGCAGGGCGATTTAGAAGAACATTGGTAACATTTTATGTCTTCCCATCTCGATTGTTGCCATTATTCTCCAGGTTCACAGTTGGAAATGTCTTGTGCTGCATTGTGTTAGTTACTTCATCCCCTAGGCATGGCTTCCATGAGAGCAGGCCATAATGCTATCATAATACCTTTTCTGTGCTTCACAAATTGCCTTAAAGGAATTTGAAAAGCAGCTCAAAGGAGCATTTACATGTTACATAGTGGTCTTCAAGCAACGAACTTTGTTTGGCTAGGTAATTCATGCAAGAAATTCAGTGAAGCAAAGCAAAGTTTGCATCACAATTGAGCTGTTGTTTACTGTTTCCTACATGTGTTATACGTCAAATTTGTTTTAGGATTAAGACAGCAAATCACTGAATTGGAGTCAGTTTTGAAAACTGTTGATTCCCATCCACTAGGAGGACTTAGCATACAATCCTGCTTGCATATCAAATCATATTTATCAGAAACAAGAAATAGGAAACATGAGGCCAATTATGACATGATGAGAAACATGAGCCAACAAAGGTTACACATAAGAAAAGCTTTTCATGCACACATGTATATATATAATGTGAGCACTCTAGAACATTATTTTGAATTTACTCCTTTCAGATTCATCATTTGCTTTGCAAAGGATTAGGGCATTTTTTTTTTGAAAAACGTCTCATCTTTTAGGAGCCATATCTTCGCGAAGGGTTATCCGATTCAGCTGATTCTTGGACCAACTTGTGCAGAATTTGAATAGCTTTAAAATGAGTGGTCATATGAAGGAATCCGAGCAATATTGAGGGAGATACGACCCTATGAAGTCAACCATCCGGAACAAGGGCAGTGACAATTTTTCAAGTCGCAAAAAACAAAATTGCAAATATTTGTCAGCTAGGGTTCGAATGATGGGAAGAGCAATGAAGGGCTAGGACTTCAGTGAGGCAAGACATGCTATCTGGACATTTTTTTTTTTTTTTTTTTTTTTTTTTTTTTTTTGCATGAAAAATTTATAAAGTTTTTATAAATAAATAAATTATATTTGCTATAGGATATTTTGATAAATTTCAATAGATTTTGAGTTTTAGTTTCCTTTCCATGGACCGATTTATAGTTAAATCCTTAGAATCATCTCTAGTGGTAGAGGTTAGTGAGCGCACCTCAAAGAGATCCTTGTTGCTCCAAGATAGGGCAGTTTTTGGTAAATTTAATGGGTATTGGCCAGGGGCTTCAGCCTTGAGAAAATGGATTGATAGGAGTTGGAAGTCTCCAGGAGTGATTCTATCATTTCTTCCCAAAGGTTTCTTCCTAGCCATTTTTTGTTCTAGGGAAGAAAGAGAAAAAATCCTAAAAGGGGGTCCTTGGTTTATGGGAAGAGCAAGACTCTTCCTTACCCGTTGGTATGAAGGCTTTTCACCTAAAAATGTAAATCTATCCCTAGTACCAGTCTGGGTTAGGATGTTTGGGTTGCCCATTGAATTTTGGGAAATAGATACCTTCAAGGCAATAGGCAACACTCTAGGAGAATTCCTTGAGATTTCAGATACTACAAAAGATGGATTCTTGGCTATTTATGCTCGGATATTGGTCATGATTGATATAAGTAAAGCTTTACTAGAATCAATCATTCTTAAGTATGGGGATAAGATGTGGATCCAAACCATAGATTATGAAAACATATCTTTTAGATGTAGAAGATGTCATGAGGTGGGGCATATTGAGAGATCATGCCCTAAGAAGAGCCCAACAGAATCATATGTAGAAAACCGCAAGAGAAACTTACAAATGGTTATGGATGAAGATGGTTTTCAACTTCCAAAAAATAGATCTAGAAAAATGAAAGAAAATAAACAATGGAGACCAATAAGGAAGGATATTGGAAGAAATACCAACTCTTTTGAGGCTTTAGCCTATGAAGAAAAAGTAGATCAAAACTTAGAGGACACAGTACAATAGGTTCAACATATTAACAAGGAACCATCTATTCAGTATGATCCTGATTTAAGGAAGAACATTCTCGATGAACCTAAGGAATGTGTCTCATCAGATTTTGAAGACTCTCTTGAAGTACCATGCACCATTCAGGAGAAAAAAATTGGTAAAGAAAATGTAGTTTTAGAAGTTAATACCTCTGCCATTAATAAGGAAATACCAGAAAATGAGTAGGACAAGTCAAAAGCTTCTGTAGTAGAGCCAGGAGAGGATAAATATGATGAAAAACAAAATTGTGAAAGAATATTGAGGAATAGAATAATAAGACCTACTCCTGATATAGGCAAGGCAAAAAGAGGAAAACCCTCAAATTATCAAGCAAGATCCAGGGAAGCAAGAGCAAACATAGAGAAAGGAACACAAACTAAGTTGGTTGAACTTCTCTTTACCAAACAACAAAATGATATTGGTAATACGCAAGCGGGGCCAATAGCCCCTAATGAGACATGATTATCATCTCATGGAATATAAGGGGTGCTAATGCCCCCTCAAAGCAAAGGTGTATCAGGGACCTATGTTTAAGTAATAAGCCTGATATTCTTTGTATCCAGGAAACTAAAATGACAAAAGAAGAAGTTTCAAAAACTATGAAAGCAGTATGGGCAAGATGTGAATGGGATGCTATGGATTCTGAAGGAGCGGCAAGGGGAATTCTAACTTGTTGGAATCCTTCTAGAACCTCTTGTGTAACCATTCATAAAACTAGGCATTGGATAGCCTCTTTAGTCACTTGCTACTTTGCAGATATTCATTTCATCCTTATCAATGTCTATGGACCTACAACTCAGTCAAGTAGATTAGAAGTTTGGAGTGGGATTGAAGCCTTTATGAGAAGTAAAGACCAAGAAACCCGATTCATGATCATAGGAGATTTTAATGCCATAACCAAGCTGGATGAAAAATTTGGGGGAATTAGGAAATTAACCCAAAGTATGAGAGATTTCTCAGCTTTTATTCAAAACAATAATCTATGGGAGGTTGAGTTTGAAGAAGACAACTATACATGGACCAACAACAGGAGAGGCCAGAACCTAATAGCAGAAAAATTAGACAGATGCATACTCTCAGATCATTGGCTAGATGAAGGAACTTGTGCTAAAATTAATACCTTAACAAGGATTGGTTCAGATCACTGGCCAATAAGAGTTAAAATGGTGGTAAGTGAATTAAAAAAATATCATATTTTAAATATGAGCAGATGTGGGAAGACCATCCTCAATTTGTTGATATGATAGCACAAACATGGAATTCTTCAAGAAATGGTGGGTTGTATGCTCTTCCAAAACAAATTAAATCTATGACATCTAGATTAAAAGAATGGAACAAGAACACTTTTGGAAATATTTTTGAGAAGAAAGAAGAACTAAAAGATAAACTTTCAAAATTCCAAAAAGGTGATCATAATAATCCAAGCTCAGAGGAAAGGGAGTTACTTAGTGAATATCATAATATTTTGAGTAAGGAAGAGAAATTTTGGAGATTAAAATCAAGACAGACTTGGTTAAAAGGAGATAAAAATACAAAGTTTTTCATAGGATGGCTATAGTAGATAGATCAACATCCCGAATTAGTAGAATTAAATCAATAGAAGGGGTTTGTATAGAAGATCAGAGTGAATTAAATCAAAGATCTTATTTGTTCATTATTATGGCAAAGGTTTTGAGTAGGAACTTAAATAAGGCTTACAAATATGGGCTTATAAGTGGACTTAAGGTTAGTAATAACATCGATAATATCATCCATCAATAGTTTGTAGATGATACAACCCTTTTCTGAAGGGCAAGGATAAATGAGGCCAGAGCTTTGAATAACTTTTTAAAGGAATATGAAAGAGCTTCAGGGTAAAAAGTTAATAGGACAAAATCCAAAATTTACTTCCTTAACACTCCAACTAATATCAAAGCAAGAATTTGCCAGCAACTTATCTAGGGATGCTTATATTTGATGGGAGAATAAGGATAGAATTATGGAATCTAGTTACTAGTAAAGTTCAGAATAAACTACCAACTTGGATAGGTAGCAAGAAGAGTGCAGTTAATTAATTCAGTCTTACAAGCCATTCCAACATATTATGTCATTGTATACTATGCCAAAATCAGTTGAAAATAGTTTAATCTATATTATGCGATCCTTTTTATGGTCAGGTTTACATGATAAAAGGAAATTTCCTTTGGTGAAATGGAGCAAGGTGTGTGATGATAAAACTAGGGGAGGTCTTGGTTTAAGAGTTCTTACAGATGCAAACTTAGCTCTTAGGGGAAAAGTAATCTGGAGATTGTACAAAGAGAGTCAAAGACAATGGGCAAGAATTCTTCTAAGTAAGTATGTTGAGCCCAATGACCCAAGTTTAATATTTATTGCATTCTCTCTACCAAATGGTTCTGCTCTTTGGAATGGTTTAAAAAATCTATTGATCTAATGATTAAAGGTTTAAGATGGGTGGTGGGAACTAGAGAAAAAATTTCTATTTGGATGGATACTTGGTGTGATAAAAAACCACTCAATTTAGATCCAATTTTGAAACCTTGGATGAGATTGCTTCAAGATAAATATGGTGATAGGGTTTCAAACATTTTGTACAAGGATCGAGAAGGAAGATACAAATGGAAAGAAGATTTTTTTACAAGTATACAAGACATTGATGCTAGGAGGCAATTGAGTAGAAAGATATAACAATTATAACTGTGATTATTGAGGGGAGCCAAGGATAAATTGATTTGGGAGTTGAATAGCTCAGGAGAATACACAACAAGAAGTGGATATAATGTACAGCACCAACAAAATAGTAATATCACTAGAATATGGAGAGATATTTGGGATAGCCCAAGCATTCCTAAAGTCAAAATATTTGTTTGGCTAGTAGGTCATAGAAGAATTTTATCCTGGGATAACCTTATGAAAAGGGGTTTTCATGGCCCCTCTCAATGTGTTCTTTGTAAAAAGGAGGAGGAGAGTATAGACCATCTCTTGGGACATTGCTCAATAGTTTGGAAACTATGGCAATGGATTCTTAATATGTTTGGTAAATGCATGGTGATGAATAGCAGAATTGAAGATTGGTTAAAGCAATGGCAGAGCACTTATAAAAGTGAGGCTTTACAGACAATATGGGATATATCAAAAGATACAATACTTTGGACTATATGGCTAGAAAGGAATAGAAGAATATTTAAAGGAAAGGAAAGCAGTTTAGAGGTAATGAAAAGGAAGATATGTTTAGCCATAGAGGAGTCTAAACCAACCCTATCAACTCACCCAATCCCTAATTTGGAAGCAGAGAGCCTTGATAGATGGAGTCAAGTCATTAAATGGAATTATGATGTTGGGTACAAGAGAAGCAAAAAGAAGGCAAAGAATATAAAGTGGAAACCACCAGATGTGGAGTTGGTTAAATTGAATTTTGATGGAGCATCTAAAGGAAATCCAGGACCATCAATAAGAGGAGGAATAATTAGAAATAATAGAGGAGAGATTTTGTCTCATTACGCTTTCAATAGTGGATTTAAGACAAATAATGAAGTTGAAGCTTGGGCAGCTTTAGAAGGGTTAAAAATATGCAAACAAATGAAATGGAATAGAGTATGGATGGAAGGTGATTCTCTCATAGTAATAAATACAATTTTGAGGAAAGCAAAGGCTCCATGGAACATACAAGAGATAATTATGGAAATTCAAGATCTTGCTAAAGAGTTTGAAGAAATCAGGTTTACACATATATTAAGGGAAGGAAACAAATGTGCAGATAGGCTAGCCAATAGAGGGGTTTTGATTGAGGATCGTGAAGTTAAATTCTCCTTTCCATGGTTAGAGGAAGTAGTAAGTTTAGTTGAAGTTGACAAGAAAATGTTGATTGCCTGAATCAAATAATGATTAAGATTTACTTTAATGTTTTCCATTGGTAATATCTGCTTTATTTTATAACATTAATGTGTTTTCATATAAACTATTTATTATAATTTTTGTGGTTGCACTTGTGTTTCAGGAAGGAAACTAGCAATCTAGATTTGGTAAAGCGGACTATGATAGTGCGATGTTTTGGAAATATTACTCTACTAAGATGCAATGCATAGATAGTAGAGGTGAAGTTTTGGTATTGTGAAGGCTGCTATAGAAAAATGTCAAGAAGGATGCTGAATTCTGGAATATTTGTATTCATACAAAAAATTGAAAAGATCCAGAAAATGAAAATCAAGAATTCAGACATTTTATGTAAAATGATGTAGGTTTCTAGCTATAGCATCTCAATTGAGATGAGAAGTGTATCTATTTGTAAACTCTCAAGCTCTAAAGAAGAGAGTTGTAATTTGTCAAGGGTGGGGGACCCGAGTACAACCCCTTATTATCCAGCAAAAAACAATGTATATATATAATGTAGAAACAAAATTTAGCGTACTGAAACTCAATTCCATTTCTACTTATATTAATCTACAGATCTGCAGCAATTAATATTAACAATACACAGGCAACATACAATAACAACAGCAGATAATGATATAAGCAGATTTTATATTAACAGCAATCTATACGACAATTGCATACAATCTGCAACCCTGTGCAGAATCTCCTTCATACCAGCCACACCTTGGGCCAACAATGCCCACAACCTCTCACGTCAGCCAACGACCGTACAGCATAATCATCCTTACCATAGGAGGCAAGTTCTTTTTTTCTACAACTAAGAAATTAGTTGCACCCTCCAACTAACTCACACCTCATCATTCTCCTAAATTACATTTGACTTGCATTAGCTTACATTTACATTTCATTTCATAAGTCACTTTATGACTTTGTTGTACATACTAACATTACATGAAAAAAAAAATAATGGGTTATACGGGATTGAAACGGGCCCCACCCGTATTATATCATCACCACATAATGGTATTACAACAATGCTTGGATATTATCCATGTATCGTTTGGTAAGATTCGAACCTGGGTCTCCTCCTTGAAATGTTGAGGAATCTAACCGGTTGAACTAAAGCCACTTGATAACTATACATGAAATATTACATTGCCACTTTATAACATTATTATTATATGTATGCACATTTTGTCAAACACTTTGCATACAACTACAAAATAACCCAAATAACAAAACTAAATCCAGACATAAATTCGTCTGCCTACATATAATAATCAATGTTTCATGGGGACATGTTTCCCCCTCGTGAGGCCTCTGTTTCGTCATCCCCCATGTTTCTGGGACAAGGACAAAACGTTTCCAAATTGAAGGACTTGAGGAGGGTGGTCCCCAAAGCGCTTGAAAACAGGGAGGTTCCAGTATGACATCTCTAGGACACCCACAACATCCCCAGATCAGGGGGGAACACCCCACAACTGTCCTCAAGACAACTAACCGTCCCAAAATTTTATTTTAAAAACAAAAAAGAGATGAAATTCACTTGGCTTAAAAAATGGATACATCTGATTAAAGGAGCTGCTTTAAGAGCATAGAACCTCAAAGTATAAAATGCACAAAAACCCAGTTGAGCTAGATGTCTATAAAAATACTTCAGTTCCTCGCTTCAAGAGTCCCAAAATGAAATCATTCAGCTGTGATGAAAATCTGTTACTAGTTTGGGATGGGGGGAGAGGGGGAGGGTCCTGCTCCCCCTCCCCTGGTTCTTGCCCAGTCCCTAGCTCATCCCGGGTCATCCCACTCTAGGAATGCTTTGTAGCAGATGATCTCCTTGGGGGGAGATCCTTCCCCACTTTTTGCTCCTTTCCCAATAGTTTCAGGGTTTCCCTGCTTGAGTCCTTGGCCTGGTGCATCCCAGGGTTCTTCTAGGGTTTCCTGCATGTTTCCGGGATCCCTTCCCCGATCTCCCTCAGGCTTTCCCCTGGGGTTTTTTGCAGGTTTTTTGCTTGGATCCGGTTCCCAGGGCCTCCTCGATCGGCGGTGGTTGCAGGTTGGGTTTTCGACTGCTTCTTGGTGCATCCTGTGAGGTCCTCACGGCTTCGGGGTTGGTCTGGGGGGGCCAGTTTCCTCTTTTGCCTGTGACTCCTCTTTGGGATGCCTTTGGTTGTTGTTGGTCCTGTCCCTTTGGGTAGGGCCCTTTTCGGTTTCCTGTTCGGAGGCTTCTTCTTGCTAGATCTGCTGCTTGGTGGACGCCCAGGGCATTTGTTGGCCTTGGGGGTGGGCCTCTTCCTATGCTTGGGTTGTTCCCAGTCCCAGTCCCAGTTCCCTGAAGCTGTTCGTGAGCAAGGATGGGGGGTTCCTGGTCCTTTCTGTTGGGGTTCTTAGGGTTTCTACTGCATATCTCGATCTTGGGGAGGGGACCCATGATCAATGCATGCAGACCTTGGCTCCCCCAGGTTAGGCTTCCGAGGATCCCATCTTTGTGCCTGTTGCCGCTTTCGCCTGGGATCCACAGGTTTTTCGTTTGGTTCCTGTTCGGGGGCTTCTGCCTTCTGGTCCTGCTTCTCGGTGGACTCTCAAAGCATGTTCTTGGCCTTGGGGGTGGGCCTCCTCCTGTTCCTGAGTTGTTCCCAGTCCTAGTTCCGGTTCCCTGGATTTGTTCGTGAGCGAGGATGGTGGGTTCCTGGGCCTTTCTGCTAGAGTGGTGAGGGCTTTCTTCTATATTTTTTGGTCTGGGACTGGAGATCAGTGCGTTTGCAATTGTGGTCCCTCCTTCCTCCTTCAGTTTTGGCTTCCAGGGATCCTTTCTTTGCGCCTGTTGTTGTTGTCCCTGGATCCTTCCGGCTTCCTCGTAATTCTCCTTGTCGTGCACGGGGATACCTTGGCCTGTAGATATCCCCAGTAGTGTTGTTCCACTTTACAGGCTCAAGCAGAGGCTTCCCGTTGTTTTTCTCTGAGGATCCTGATGCCATTTCCCAGGCTGTCCCGCTGTTGCGCCCTGGACTGTATCTCGTTGCTACTTGCTGCTTTGCTCACGCGGTTACTTGCTGCTCTGCTACACCCTGGGGTGCATCCCGGGTCGTCCCTGGGCGAGGACCCTCTCCAAATTTCTAAAATTTCCTGCTTTTGGTTTTCGGGCAGGATATCTGGTTTCAGGCTATTCTTGGCCTTCCCGCTCTCCCTACTCAGGTCTAGGTAGGTGCGCTGTATCCTCCCCCGGGAGGATCCCAGACTGACAACAACGGGAGGATGGTGTTTTGGCGAAGTGGGTCTCACTAGTTGGTACTAGAATCTGGTCTTTCTACTGGATCAAGGGTTTTTTTTTGGTTCCTTCCCTTTCGGTTTATGTTTATTTCCATGTACTAAGGCATTGCCTAAAATCTCGGTGCTACGGCCCTTTTTGTTATAAGGTTTTGGGATCCTCTTAAAAAACCCAATTTGTATATAAACTTAACTTAGCAAAAAAAAAAAAAATTCTGTTACTAGTTTCATTTCGACTTTCATGCTATATCTATTATGCACTCTTCTACCAATAGGAGTTTCAAACTAAATGAGTTTCCATTTTGCCTCAAAGCATGAATTTGAAACCACTTGACTGTAAGGGCACAGTTAATTTGAAACCCTTGACATTACATATGACCTTGAGGATGATTGACGACTTCTACGTTTCGGTGTTTTTGGTTTCACTGTTTTTGCCCTAGTTTCAGATTTGAGATTTCTATTTGATTCTGGCATTTTACTTATATAGTTGAAACATGTACTATAGCTGAAATTCTAAATTTGTAATGTTTTAACTTTTATGTTTTAAAGTTAAAACTTTGTGAATTAAGAATTCCTAATCTCATAAGGTTTTTACTTATTATTACATGCTATGTCACAGGATTCGGCAATTTTAGGTGGGTTTGAAGTTTTGTATTTGTCGAATCTGAATGACCAACAAATTAATTTGTTTGAAATTTGAATTTGCTGTTATTCAAGATGAATTAAAAAAAATAAAAATTTGGTGGGCCTGTGTTTTGATTCTCGGACTGTGCTTGTTTTCTCCCATGTTTTTATTTCCCACCATTTCCTCTCCTATTTTGGAATTTTTTTATATTTTAATTAGTTTTAAATATTTTTGTTTATTTTACAATCTCAAACTTTTTGACTAATTTTATGTCGAACTTTTATTGGTGCTGAATTTAATTTGAATTTCAATCTTACCAAATTCGAACACCAACTTGAACCTTGTGACATAGTTTACATAAATGGTGGATATTTGGTGTTTGGCCCTTTGAGGAAGTAATTTAATTCGTTACTTTCACATTATGGTATGTTGCATATTCATGCTTAAAAAATTCAATTTAGGGCTTGAATTTATATTTATATATGACGTCTTGCCAACCTATTGCACAATGTCATCCCCGTCCCCAAAAACTCCATGAACATACATATAATTAAATATTTTCAGATAGTTACAAGTAAAAAAAATAGTTCCATCTGTTGTTAAAACATTGGTGAAAAGAGCCTTCTACTCGGCCCCTTGTCTTTCCCCACCGCCAAATTCACCTTTATACATTGTCACAAATTTTCACCACATCGTGTTCAATGTGAACACAGCTATGGCCACTTACCTTTCCATTGTCATTGCACTGGCTTTGGCAGCAAATCTTGCACGGGGTTCAAAATTGGAGCCTCTCAAGATGACACCTGGTCCTTGGCCCACATCGGGATTTCGGCTCTATGGTACTCCATAAAAAAAAAACACGTAAGAGATCCTACGGTATAGAGGCCAAAAATTGTCAGGCTGAAAAGCATATGCCAGAAAATACAAGTTATCTCAGCCATGCACTTCAGGGGAAGAAGAAAGGCCCTTTTGAGATCATTTTCGAGGATATTGTTGCAGAAGTGTTATGGTTTCGGGTAGATGATAGAAACCCCATTGACCACAAACGTTTCCATCACGTATCCATTGCAGCCTCAAAAATGTGAAATAGAGATTCTCCTTTGCGTTTCTTGCAACTATGTATGACAAGGAAGGAGATAACCATATGCTCACCAAGAAAACTTATATTATATGAATTAGATAGCAATGCAATTGCCATTCATCCGTTTATATTTGGCATATATTGTACTATACATGTTAGATAATTATATTAACAAAAGATTCATGTGTGAATATAAACTGCATAGTGACCCAGAGGTAATCAGGTCACTATTATGAATGCTTAACCCTCGGACATAATCATGATTTTAGTTTTTTTCGACTGCAAGGTACTAATATTTTAATTGATAAAAATGTTTTAAAATGAAAAGACAGCAATACTATGTGGCCAAAAATACATTTCCCTGCTCATGCATTCTTCAAAGCCATCTGCAACCAGGGACCCCACCTATAACACCTCCCACCAGGAATTCCATGTGATGTTTCTGAGGTTTTCAAGATCATTTCTACCTTCCTATTGTAAATTTCTAGATTTTTCAAAATGCTTGTAGCCTTTGTTTCTGCTAATTTCTTTTTTCCGTTGCGTAGGGAAACCTCTATAATCCCTAGCCTTTTGTTTCTGCTAATTTCAACCATGTTTCACATTTATGCTTTCCTAACTTAAAAACTATTTACTTGCGAGCATCTTGACATTTTCTATGTCATTCCCTGTTGTTTCTCAGTCTCCTATTGATATATACCCAATTCTTATGTTGAAATTACATCCTATCCAGTCTCACTATTAAAACTCTAGTTTTCTATATTGCAATTACCAATTTTCAACACTTCATGCAAAATAAGAAATATACCATCAATGGATATTTCATTTCAATACATGCAAAGAATAAAGGTATCTCAGAAATAACTTCTGTGTGGAAGAATGCTAACCTTTTCAACTTTAATCTTAACATCCACAGCTGAAATTTGCCCAGTTCCTGGTAAGCGGGGTTCTTCAAGCCTAGCTGAGAAAGTGAAGGCATAAAGCAAACTAGCAAATAAGCATAGATAAGGCATAACATTCAATCAAAACAGCAAAATAATATAAATAACAAAAATATATTGACAAACAATATATTAAACCAAAACAAAATGTATTTCACAAACCTGTGGAATGAGCCAACATATACCGCCTTCCCTTCTTTCCTGCAGCTAACAACAACGCAGCTTGGCCAACAGCTGCTCCGATGGCATATGTATGAATCTGTTTATTGAATATATGTAATAAAGATATTTATCTTTTCAATATTTACAATATATAACCATCTTAACTGAAATGTAACTAAAGCCATATATCATACTACTCAACTAAAACTCAACATCAGAAGCCCTTATTTAAAAAGAAATCATACAGAAGAGTAAATTGTTAACCGTCCAGTCATCCCAACTAATACATCTTTGACTACTAGTTCAAAGGCCATCCCTATAACATTAATGTGCCTAGGATAAAGGAAAAGGCTTAGCATGTGCCCAATTATTAGGCAGGAGTGAAGTGTATGCACCATGTATTCCAAAGATAGATACATAACATGGAAAATCCAAGTGAAGATGGAATGGTTGACAATTTCATCAAACAAGTCAGTGCACAAAAGGAAAAGAGTAAACAAGTAATAATTTGATCAAGTGCTCAACTTTCATTACACACGAGAAGAGGGTTTCCAAAAGCTTCCCAACATTGACAAATATCAAAAAAACAAGAAAGGGGATCGTAAATGCAATTTTGAATTACCAATTTGTCTGTTGTGTAAGAGTGTTGGAATTGAGGCAGGTTGAGAGAAAGCAATCAGGCAAGATGCATGCACTCTCTAAAATCAATTAAGATAAAAGCATGAATTTCAAAGTTCTAAATAACAAGAGCCTCAAGAAAAATAATGGAATACAATTAAATCAGATATCAAATTTATCTCATTTTAAATCAGATATCAAACTTACCTCATTTGCTGCAGCCATCATTGCGTCATAAATGGCAAAACCTTCATTTTCCAAGGCAACCTGAAACAAATCCACCTCATTATCGGGAAATCATATTAAAGATATGAAATAAACTGTTAACAAATGAGAAAGATCAAATGCAAAAACCCTCAGAAACCACAAAAAGATACTAATATATAGAATATGGTTTTGCGGCAATGGAAGGACATGAATAATATGCAACATTCATGTGCACTTCCATTTTTTTCGGCATTTGACAACATTTCTACAAAAAGCTAAACAAGTGTAAAGAAAATAGAAATGGTTGCAGAAATTGGGTGTCTAGAGCAGGCATTAAATCAACACTATACAAGACAGTGTAATGTAATGAATGGATATATTAAAATTAATGTTTATTTTGGCCTCTTAATTTAACATATCTAATGTACTTTATGTTATTCATAACTGTAAAAATTTAATCCTATATAATAATGCCTAGTGATAACTTATGTGACTTAATATGACGCTCATGGCTTAATATTAGATATTCCCAATGAAAAGAAAATAAAGGGCACATATAGAGCAGTTTTTTTAGTTCAGCTCCTCAGCATACCAATCTGGCATCAACAACTACAGAACTTGCTACAGCAGAGGCAGTCAAACTGAACTCTGGACATTCTACACTGCAGCAACCTATTCCTAGTTTTACCAAATAATTATGCTAGCCCAGAGCTTGGCCATTTCTGAAAAGGGTTAAACATAAACAATCTGCGTTAGCTAAAAACTTACTTGATACTTTGAAACTTAATTAAAGACACTCGCAAGCAGTTTTAACACGCTACCCTCAGTGGCACCTTTTGGCACTTATACATCCAAATTCAAACTCTTACATGATATCATAGCATTTTTCTACTCCCTATCCACTTATCTATCTAGTTCTTGTCAAAAATGGAGATGCATGCATAGTTGGCAATAGCATCTCTCATTTGCTTTTGTACTAAAAAGAACCTTTCCCACAGTAGATTTACAGCATTCTAACTATAATCTGTATGAAGAAGCAAAATACCAAGAATGCAATAAGTTGAACAAACAACATAAAAGGGCACCAATGTACTCCATCATTCATTAAACTCAATAATTTACCCTTAAGCTATGTTCCATGGATATTCCGGGAGAGGGACAGCATGGTACAACATCTCCAGGACAGCTGGGGTTTGGCCCCATATTCCAGGAGAGCAGGGGGACACACACACAAATATACACAATTAAAGATATTTGACCTCCTTGTAATAAATGAGATTTATCCAATATTTATCTTCTTATACTGAATGATATCTATCCTTGTTAGGAAAACATTCTCAGTGATATCAAACTGATGAACAATATTTGTTATCAAAAATTGAAGATGAAATGGATAATCACATCGTTCATTGCTACGTTTTTTTTAAGTTCTTTGGCAATAACAATTATTCTATGTGCACAATGTGTTTACTGGCACCTGCCTGATCATTGTTCCTGACTTCCTTATAACTCAGGTTATATAAATCATTATTAGATGCTCTCTTATGGGCCTACTCACTAGCATATCACTTTTTTCCCTTCCTTTTAAGTTTTAAGTCATAAAATGCACTCCACTCAAATCTCCTTGGGGAAAGCAATTGATCTTAAAAGTGAACACTATGCCTTCACAAATGTAGTGACCAACTTGCAGAGGAGAATAGATAGGACGAAAGGCAAAGATAACCAAGAAAAGCAAAGAAGAGAAGAAAAGACCAGAGCCGAGCAAAGCAGAGCAATGAAGCATGAGGGATAATAGAAGATTGTTTTTATTATTAATTAACTCAACACCTATGGTGTTTATGTAGAATGATGCATAATTCTCCATTTGACCTTCAAATAGTGTCTTAGAATATAAAAATGGCTGCCCAGGCCTTGGAAGCTGCATCTCAAATCTCTGGGACTCTCTCTTTGACAAAAAGAAACAGGATGGGATTGTTCGACATCCAGGACAGCCATGCGCCCATCTTGGCATCCAGCCAACGTAGCAGAGGCACCAATGCTGGACACAGCCAAACATTCTGGGGATATTTCTATGTCCCAAGTACACTGCCCTCACAGCCCCATTTCGGGGACATCGTTGAAAAGCCAAGGACATCCCAAAGATGGCCCTTGATAGGTCCCACAAAAGGGAGACACCAAAGGGACATCTTGTCCCCATGTCAATCGTTAAAAGGCCAGGGGCAACAATAAGCAAGGCAAGAGGGCATGTCCCCATGGGACATAGCCCTTAAGGGTGGGTTTTGCCAAAGCATTATCCGTAGAGAATGATACACTAGAAAATCCCACCATAAGTAAGCAAATAAGATGAAAATTTAACTTGCAGGATGATTAAAGTACAAGACCTATATAAATAGCCCTGACTAGTAAGACTGTTGTAGAGTAAACCTATAGCCTTGCATGTAACCTAGGCTACCAAAGGCTATATGCATACCATGTGTTGGCAACTCCATAACCTCATATACATGATCGTATCTTAGGCATAGTTACATAACAACCTTGTTTAATTCAAGACTTAAATTATAGATGAAAGCCTTGCATGAAATCAACATTTACAAATAATATTGCATCTCAAGGTTAAGCTGAACATGATTGCTCAAATTCTCTCAAACTCAACTTCTCAATCTCAACTTTGCAAGGAATATACATCCTCGCAGTCCTAGAGCACCAATGCTTCCAGCAACACTTTCAAGACATACCTATGAAGATGTGCCCTTTTAACTACATTATCAATCCCATAGTCCTATATGGATTTGAGAGTTGAAGACCAAGTCTAGAGAGTGCTGACTGGGCTCATATTGAAAGGGTCCAAACTATAATGCTCCAACAACTTATCTGATGTAAGAGAACAGTTCCCCAGTGTCTCGTTCAGGCTGAGTTTGGCGCTCATCCTCTTTGCCACAAGAGCATCTTCAGAATTATCTTTCATCTGCATTGCCTTACATCCAGTGGTGACCACTTTTTAGGCCATAAGAGATATCTGTACATAGCACTTTGCTTCTCAAAATAGGTTTTCTCCCAAAGCACTTCTGGTCATCATCAAGGCTGGTATTCTGAAGGTAGATTACTCCTTCAGTCAGTTGGCATCTGTATAGATCAACTGCCTCCTTTCAAATACTCCTAGAATGCTCCTCCCATATTCTCCCTAGTCAGAAGGTGATTAACCAAGCAATCAGGGATGATATCTGTCGACAATATGTTTGGGTCACTTGGGTCACCCCACTCTAGCCTCTTAGTCATAAGTTAGACTTCTATACTCAAAATATCATGAGGATAGAGGATGACATTACTTAGTGCAAAGATTATATCCAACGACATTGAACATCAACACAAGATCCCTCTTGGTTGGCTCAAAGACTCCTGACATTAGTTGCAGGTGGAGATAAGTCACCATATTCCTCAAGAGGATAGGGTATTTCACCTTTGCTTCACTCAAGAAGGAGAGACAGAGGAGCACTTCATATTCAGAATCCCGCTTATTATGAGATTCAGGGAAGGTACTATTGCTTGTTTAGACATTTAGATTGCTTGCCATTTTTTTTTCGCTATCTTGATAAGAAATTCTTGGCTTATGCCTTCAGAAAGCTATCACTCATTGACATCAGATATTATAGGAGAGATAGACTAACACTCCACTAATCACCTCCTCCTTTCATCCTATCTCTGTTGTTGGAAACAATAAGTGTTCTCATGCTATAACTCTCAAAATGGTAATGACAAATTTGTGCATCCTTAACTAAATTCAAAAGTAGCCACTAGAGTGTCAATGCCTACTTCCTCTTGCATGTGGAAGGACAAGACCATGGCTCTCTAATGCCGGATATTGGATACCCCTCATTTTCCCTGAAGGTGTAAACAGATGCAGCTTACTAACTTCTTGTCCTCTTCTATTAGTTCCTTCCTTGGCCATGGTTGCTGGAGAGTTTCAGGGAGTTGGACTTTATGTCCTCACATGACTATTCAATCAGTTCCCATTAGCCCTGGCCATTCTAGAAGTATCATTAGATCTTGTTTTGGTTCTTTTGGGATAGTTGGTGATAATGATGGCTCTGCTCCTGCTTCTGCTTCTGCTGCTGCTTCTACTCAGCATTCCACCACTGATTAGAGTTAGCACTTGGATCCTCTTGAGCTCTTCTCTATTTCTTTCTTTTCCCTTGATTGCTGGTTCTCTTATCTCTTCATCATTACTTGCAACATGTAAAGGTTTACCCATTTATGGGTCCACCCCTCAAGGATGTGATTAGATGTTGTACAATAGTTTAACCTTATACCTGTTTCATACATTCTATTACCTATTTGAATGTAAGGTATTCCTCTCGCAAAAAATGCCTTTTACATGTCATTTCCAGTAATATTTCATTTCCAATTTTCTTTTATTTCTGAGGCATCACAACCAAAGGAGCAAAAGATGTCAAAGAGATAAGTGCTAATCATCTTACCTCATTTACTTGTCACTTACTTGTTACTGCACTTTATTAATATGGTGTCCAAACATTTCTTAGAATATCACTATAATTCAAATAATTTACCTCAATACTGAAAAACAATATAAGCAACTAAGACTAAAGCCTCATATAAAATCAAAATCTTAAAAATGATATTGCACCTCAACAGTAGCTGACAACAATTTTTGGATTCTCTTTGCCATATAGAAGCAGGCCCCTCCACTATTTAGAACACAAAACGTAAAAGAGAATGACATAAAATCAAACAGAAGTTTACCAAATGACAGAGCTCAACTGGTTAAACTCCTTGACTTTCAAGGAGAAGATCAAGGTTCAAATTTTACCAAGAGATATGTGCTTAATTGCCAAGCTATTATAATACCACTACATGGTCACGATGTAATACAGGTGGAGGAGCTTCTCAATCCCTTATAAGCAATAAAAAAAAAAAAATCAAACGAAAATTTCTCTTTGTGCATATGTCTCTAGTTTCAGAGTGCAGAAACATTAGAGCAAATTAAAGTTTCAGTTACAGGACTACTTTCAGGGAAACTAGTGAATGCTTGAATGATGTACCTGTTTAATGCATTCTATCACCTATTTGAATGTAGAGTATTTTAGCACTCGAGAATGCCTTCGACATGTTATTTCCAGAATTAATTCATTTCAAATATTGACTTTAATATTTAAGACATCACTAGAAAAGAAGAAGAAATGCAAATCAGAATAAACATCAATGATCTAGGCTCATTTGTTTATCATTTATTTGTTATTGCACTTATTTAATATAGTGTTCAAAAATATTTTAGGATATTTATTATTAAAACAATTGCCATAATTTATCTTATCACTCAAAAACATTACAAGGAGTTCAGAAAATCACAAGTGCACATACCGTCTCACCATCAGCTCGTGTTGTTCCAGTCGAGTTGATGTACATCTTGATTGGCTCAGTTGAATCCACCCATTGCAAATAAACTATCTGTGCTATGATAAGTTCTGTAACAAGTGAAACAAGCTGTTCACATATAGTTAGTTCCACTAAATTTTGCACCTAAAGAGAAAAGATGCAAACAAATGCGTAAATTACTTACATTATAGTTGGTAAAAGTAAAATTTTCAATTTAGTTTCCATTGAACTGATCCACCACATTGTCTTTGTTTAAAAAAGAGTTTGTAATTCAAAAAATTTACAATTAATTTTGGAAGCTTCTAAAATGGCACAATGCTATGAGAATGCTATTATTGTATATTTGAAAAAAATACAAGACAAAAGAAAAAGAAGACATAATGAAATAGGAGAAAAGAAAATTTTCATAATTAAAAGAAGTGGGATTCAGAAATGCAGTATTCTCTTATCCTCCCTTAATGGTCACACAGAGTAAAACATGAAGTTTATCCCTAAACTTAATGAATTTATCTAGTGGAAGAGGCTTTGCAAGAAAATCTGCTATCTGTTCCCGAGGGGAACAGATTCTAGCTAAATATCTCTGTTTTCCACAAGTTGTCAAATAAAATGATAGGAAACCTGTCCCTATCGATACACCACATTGGTATGTCATTGGACTCTCATCCCGGATACCCATGTTTGAATCGCAGGGAGGGTGGACCCCAGCTGTGCCCCCAGTTGTACTTTGTCTTCTTCAACAACAAAAAAAAATGATAGTAAACCTTAAATGATAGGTTATGTGTTTGATTATATGCATAAAACACAGGATTTCTGGTCATCTTTATTGCACTTTGATTATTGGAATGAAGCATTGCTACCGCTTTAGTTATTTGTAAATCAGCAACCCATCTATTCATAATCATCTTCATATCCTGCCAGAACAGCAGCCTTGTACTTCACTTCTGTGGAAGAATGGGCCTTATGTTGTTTCTTACTTACCCAAAGATATGAGACATACTTTGTCATGGATCTACTATTTCCCAGACTGCACAATTAACATATATGTATCCATCCAGCTCAAGGTTATTCTCCCATACCAATTTCGCTGCTTTCCAGAAATAAATCTATGGTGCATTCAGAAATTTGGAAACAGAGCTCACCGCAAGACTGATATCATGCCTTCAGGACTTTAACATATCTGAAACCTCCCACCAACATTCAGAAAAAAGACTTATTGGCTTGTTTCCAACCACTATAGACTGGTAATTTTAGACCAGACTCCATAGGATAGTTACTTATTTGCAACAAATAATTCAAAAAATTTCCTAGTCTTGGCATACTTCATTTGTGACATTATAATTCCATCAATACTCTTATTCCTAAACAATGGTGCAAAGGACCTAAATCTGCCATGTCAAAAGTATAACACAAAATTGATTTCATTTGTTGAATAGTGTTGGTCTTGTCGCCAATGATGATTAAGTAATCAACATATGTTCCACCTCCATTGTCTTTCCTATCTCCCCTGTGCTTTTTCTTAGGAAGTAGGCTCACATGCAAGATTAGCCATAAAAGCAAAGAGACAAAACGCAGAATCCTCACCGAAATTCAATGGGTCACATGCCATCTTGCTTTGTCATCTAAAATTTCCACTGGAAGTGCTTTAGGTGAGTTCTTCTTTTAATCCTTCAATAGTGGAATATACAACTAGATCTGCTCTTCTTGTGTGTAACCCAAGATTCTTTTGCATATGCTTCTGCTTGCAGCATCACATTTCCTACGGAAAATGCAATGTAAAGCAATGTTTCAAGAATATCAGTCTTCTATGAGCCTAAGCAAGGTGGAGTTATTCAATCAAGAATTAGCCCTCCTTGTCAGACCTCAAGCAACTTGGATTTGCAACAGTATGGATTCTGTGTCCACAAGAGCTCAGGCCCAAGTGCTTTCTTTCCTAGCTTTATGTAGGAACTTGGGAAAAAAATTCCATGCAAAATTGTAAGTTTGCTTTTTGAAAAATGAAGCAATATATGATGCATTTTCCCACACAACACCAACCCCAAAACAAAACTAAAAACGTCGATCCTAACATCGTCAAGGGAACTTGCATCTTTGTCCTTTGATCAGTGGTAGCACCTGCACATTGTAGACACTATGTCGAACTATCGATTTAGAAGTGTCAATCACATATAGAATATCAGTACCACATTGAAATGAAATGAAATGATTTTAATTACATGCACCAGACAAACAGTCTATAGGACTGCAGCTATAGAAGCTGTAGCCTATATATGTTTCCCAAGGATGGTAACAACATATTTTAAGACCTTGCTGTCCTCTGTTAAGAGGGTGGTTCTCCTGTCGTTAATTTTTTCAGGAACTCTCATCTTTTCTAGCATCAGCTCTTCAAACAGTGTTGACATAGAGTGGGCCTCTTGAATGTCAGTGTATCTAACTCAAATGTTATTGTAAGCTGAACATTCTAACTTAAAATGCCTCTCTGTTTCTGGTGCCCCTGATGTACAGAATACACACGACCTGTTTTCTCATTCTTCTTTGGGTGTCGTCTTCCTCTCTGTTTCACACCTGAGACAATGTGAACTAATTCTCAACTGTGCTACGAGCATCTTTGCTTTCCATTTCAACACTAATCTTGTGAAAGTATTTTTGTTGGTATTTATAAGTGGGTTTAAATTCAGTGAAGCAATAACCCTTTTCCTTCTTGGGTTTTCTATCCAAACGCGTACTCAACACTTCTTCTTGATTGTTGTTTGGACACTCATGTAGACTAATATCCCACCTCTTCATCCACTTGTCATTCTATTTCATTCACATGCCTATTCTTCTATCTAGCTTTTCCTTTCCTAGTACTTTGTGCCATATATCATCTGCTAAACCTATTGTTTTTTAAATATATTGCTGCTTATCTTGGTGATGTGCTTGATTCTGCTTGATTCTGCTAGTAGGATTTCATATGGGACTGATGCCTTGATTCTGAAATTGTTCATATAAGCACTTCTAAATTCTTTCAATTCACCTCCAGTCCAGTCTTGATGCACCACTGGTCCATATGCCGCAGCCATAGAGCACCACGAGTTTGACAAGGAATCCAAAAAGGATTTTCATAGTTTTCCAATCAAACAATTCTGCATTTCTGCATCTATTTTGTAAGAATAAAGTTCCCTCCATCCGCCTTTGAAATCTCTTCATTATACATGTTTCCCAGCTAAGCTTCTTTGGAAGTTGAATCCTAGATAATTGTATCCTGTTAAACATTTCAGATTATCCCAATTAAACTGCAGAACTAACTGCTTCTTTGATTTTTGGACGGAAAATACCATGGTTTTAGTTTTACCAATATTTACTTGCATTCACACTTCTTTGCAAAATTGCTCTAAAGCTTTCAAGTCATCTTTTAGACTTTGGGCTGTTGTCATAATTAGGATGAGATCATCAGAATATAGAAGAAGCTTCACTACATAGCTAGCTAAATGTACATCTTCTCCTCTATTATTTTCTATCCATGCCTCCAAACTGTTATGTACAAGCCAAACAAAATGAGTGAGAGTGGACAGCCCTGCTTAACCCGCATATTGCTTCCAGGATATTGCAACAATTGTCCTTTTCATCAATGGCAACGTTCCTATTAAAAACCACCTTGTTTGTAAGGATATAAATCAGCTTGTATGCCTTGAATTTAATCGCTATATCCAAAAACCACTATGCTCTTACAACAATCAAATTGGTTAGTTCTTCATGCAGAACAAGATATACACAAGGGAACCAAGGATTCTGAAGTGAATTGTATTTGATTTTTCGCCAATCTACGCTTCCTCATGTTTAACAGCTTAGGGTGTCATTGAAAAACTCTTGTTAAGCAAATGGACTGCAGTATGAACAGCTTTAACCCAATATTTGTTTTCAATAAGTTTCACTTTCAACATGCTTGTCAATGTCTCGCTATCTCCATCACCATCCTATGCCTTTTTTCCACCACAATACTGTGCTGAGGTATATATGATGTTGTTTATAAATTATTCATTTCTTACCACAACAGCAAACCAATTACATGTAAATTCACCCCATTGTCAGTTCTTAAAAAGTTAAAGCCTTGATGTGCTAACCAAATTCATTTTAAACAGCTGCCTTAAGCTACATGAGAAGACAAAAAGCCTCTTCTTCAAAAAGAGTACTCTCATTTTCTTTCCTAATTGTCTACAAAAAATAAAAAATGTGGCACCAAAAATCAAGGTTACCTTCAATGGCCAACAAATGTCTTGAAATACACCATCCTCAAAACCTATTTTATCCCTCAAGCCTTCTCATTCTCAACGAAATTCTGAGATTTTTTTATACCAAAAAGATGGTGCACGAATTTCTTTGTTTTCCTACAATTTAGACAAACAATGCACCACTCCATTCTTTTGTAAATTAGTCAAATATAGAAATTCAGGTCCCCATATCTTTCGTGCCACAAAGAACTTTGCTTATGGTAGCATCCAAGGCATATACTTGTGAAGGATCAACCTCTTCAAACCTATGGATATTATGTTCCTTAACATCAAACATTGTGACCTTATTTCACTGTCTATTCTTCACAAGATACCTATTTTCAAAGAATGTGACCTTCAACTGACCTTATCTTGTGACTTGACTGATGAAAGGCAAGTTCCACTCAGACCATTAATATACAATACACTTTGAAAGGCAATCTTCTTACTTCTTACAAGTTTGAGTTGCACAACGGCTCAACCCTCCCCCATAGTGCCTACTGTCATCTTCCAAAATCACATTCTTAGACTCTCAATTGTCTGCTATGAATGTGGCAAATAAATTTTTCCCGTTAGACATATGCATCAAAATCAAAAGTATCAAATAGGATTAGTTTCATTTTTATTTCAAGAAATAACCAAAGACATATTCATCTAATTACTCATGTAATACAATGTGAGCTTGTTCTGAACTATTTCTTTTTATTTTCTTACAACTTTTTCTTGCTACAATCATTTTTTAGGTGATCCATCTTTCGACAGACGAACAAATATTACAAGTTGATTTGCCTGTTGCAGATGGAGAAGCTTCAGTTTTTCCTCCTTTCTAATTGCCTTTTGTAATGAATTTTTTTTCTCCCTGCCTTTTGCTTTTGACAATAATGGCACTCATCAATTTTCTAATCCACTGTCCTGTAAAAGTGTGCTCCGCAACCTATCAAATGTAATATTAACATCTTCTGATGTTTCCAAATGTTTAAACGAAGTTTTCAACAGAAGCAGACAAACTTCTTAAGGTTATTACAACCAAATCTTCTTCAATCTTAATCATTGGTAACTAGTTGATCATAAACATCCTTGACAGTCAGCGAGTGCTGCAGTGAGAAGTCTCCTTCGAGCAGATTCTTCAATAAAATACCCTCTCTCTACTTGAAGTCTAATAATATTTGTCCTTTAAGCTTTGCCAAAGTTCCAAGGCCTCCGGATCCAGCGATTTTAGGCAACATATCATCTATCACTAAAAGATTCAAAAGTATAAGAGCTTCTTAGTTTTTAGTTTGTAGGTCACAATTTTCTTCACTCTCTTGACCTTCCTTAGAAAAAATTGTGGCCCCTTGACTGTAGATGCTAGTTCTGAACAAAAACAGCAAAAACAGAATTAACACTGTGCAGAAGTTTCTGAGTGAAATACTCACTAACTTTTGGTCAAATTGCAATGTAAATAAATGATTAGTCAAATGCCATTGAAATCTAAATGAAATGCAAATATCATGTAAATGAAGTCATAAGTTTAATACATTGAAAATAATATAAAGTTGGTATATGTGTCTAATATGCATCGGAAGGGAGGAAGTAGTTATATGCTTAGGTGTCCTGGAAGCCGTTGTTGGCAACAGCCAGGACTATGTTATAAGAAGGACCCCCATTCATTGTTGCATAGGCATACCATATGCATGTACTAGGCATAGACAAGAGACAAGTGCATAGGTGTGAGTGCATAAGAGAGCATTTTGTGAGTTCTGTATACGAGTGCTGTGATATGTAATTGTTGTACAGGCAGACTATCAATACAATATATCCATTCTCTATATGTGTGTTGGATGTTTGTGTGATGATGAGAGTATGCTAGATCATTAGACTTGTGCATTGTCAAGGTATTATGGTTGCAGGTTGGAAGACGCAGTCAGGTGTTGCAGGTTGAAGGTTGCAGTCAGGAGTTGCGGACCTCAGTCAGGAGTTGCGGACCTCAGTTGCTAATGATAACTGTCGTACCAAAATCGCCATAATGACAAGTGTTATTGTCGTTTAGAAGACTTGTCGTCCAGAGAACTTGTCATCTAGAGGACATGTCGTCATGTTGATGCTGTCATGTGAAGATAAGACTGCAGACTGAGTTCAACCTGCTGTCTCATGTATTGCCTTTTACGCAATTGATCAAGTTGGCATTGTTCAAATGTGCTGACTGCAGACTTGTTGGCCTCTAAACCCTGTCATTCTATCTCCATTGTTGGTAATCTCACCATCATGCTACATTTGGCACCATTGTCGTCGTTACCAAATCAAAGTTGGGTTGAGGAGAAGAACCAACACGCATGAAGAGTAGGGAAGCAAAAACGCCCACCTTTTTTAGGAGATGGGAAAGAAGATCCTGAATGTCACATAGGAATGCCAAATGTGTACCACTATATGGAGAGCTAATGGGGTGGCTGACCCAAACGCATGGCCGCAATTGTTTCCAGCTACATTGAGAGGAATTGTGATTGATTGGCACCTAAAGAGGGAACGAACGAACGCCTTCACAACATGGACAAACTTCGATATATTCCACTAAGCAAAAGGCATTCAGATTGTTGCGAGATGATACGGAAATCATAGGAGAGATATATTCCACTAAGCAAAAGAAAGACAAAGATATAAAGTCCTACAATAGACAACTGAAGCAGCTTATTGACAAAATGGAGATGCAACCAGCAAATGGATTGCAGAAGCGATGGTTCGTTGATAGACTATTACCACATTATAAAAGGAAGATGAAAATAATACCACCCACAACATATGAAGAAGCATACGAAAGAGTGAGAAACTTGGAAAGTGAGGCCATGCAAACAGCAACAAGAATAAGTCACTTAAGAAGCAATGACTCTGATAGTGACAAAGATGACTTGCATAAAGCAATCTAGTCAATGAAGGACTTTGAGAGGATGATCAGCAAAGTGAAAGGAGATAAGAAGAAGGAGAAGAAGGATATTTGGTGCACATATTGTAAAACAGAAGGCCATATATATGTGATGTTATGGGACATGTAGTCGAGGATTGTCCATTCAATCTAAGAAGTGCAAGACATCAAACCTTGTCATTACAAAAGGAAGAACAAGAAGAAAAACTGAGTACTACAAGGAATGGGCAAGGAGCAACAAGCGACAGGTACAAGAACAACCATCACGAAATAAGACAAATTACTCTGCAGCAATGGGGGCAGAGCCGATTACAATATGATTCAGATGGAAGACCCATCATACAATGTAAAAGATGCCAGGAATGGGGACATTTCACAAGAAATTGTTCAAACCCACCAGTAGGGGGTAATACCAGAAACAATAACCCACACATGTGTAGAAGGTGTGGACTGGGAAAAACCATAAAGAAGCAAATTGCTCAAAGCAATCAAGTTCAAGTGGAACTCAAAATATAAATTTGGTGTATCAATGCGCCCTAGACCCGCAGACCAACATTGAAATGTCGGGAGGAAGGGATGCCTCCCGGGCCAATCTCCGGAGAAGGCTAGCTCCTTTTCTAATCTACTTGGGGGGTTTAGATAAGAGTGCAGGAAAGAGATTGAAAATGCAGAAAGAGATGTAAATGTCAGGCAATAATGGTGGGGAAGAACAAGCAGCACGATTACTAACTAATACCCAAACTAACAACAATCAAAACAAAGCATGTAACAGAAACTAACACCGCGATTCTTCCCTATGTATCCTTCAGCCAGGATTCCAGATTCACTTACTGTCCAATGCCCTAATCCAGAGTGCAGAATTACAGCAAGCAGAAAGATAAATGAACATGAAGCAGAAATACTTGCAGAAGGCAGCATAAAAGAAAGAGACATGAGTCAGAGCCAAGGATGCTTTGTATTGATGCAAACGTCTGGTTACAACAGCTCTCTAGCAATATGTTCCCCCCCTTTTACAATGAAGTTCTACTGCTATTTATAGCAAGAATTTCCCCCCAAATTACAATTATGCACGGAACCCAAGACCTGCAAAAAGTGTTGGGATTAGACCTCTGCTGACTGTGAGTGTACCTGCAGCAAGATTCACCTGGAATTGGTACAGCTCCGGACAGATTTGGTAGGTGAGATGTCAGGTCTGATAAATGCGGTAGGTTCGGTACAGTTTGTCATTCAATGTTCACCTACCCTGTCCTTGAAGTACATCTTCATCTTCACCGAGACTGGTCCAAATCCCAAAAATTTGCCTGTTTTCATCTAAGTATGGGGAGAGTAGCGACCTTGGGAGAGGCACACTCGCTTAGCAGTCACAGAAATGGAGGGGAATCCGGCTTTACTTGCATTAAAACTCCTTACTGATTTCCGCCGGAGGTTGCTAAAAAATGAAGCGACGCCAGGAATCTCCGAAAAGTTTAGCGACGCCGGGAATCTCTCATCAGCGACAGCGATCGCGGGCGAGCCCATACTTAGCCATTTTTTGAGCAGCAACGCCGGGAATCTCCGAAAATTTTAGCGACGCCGGGAATCTCTCATCAGCGACAACGATCGCGGGCGAGCCCATACTTAGCCATTTTTTGAGCAGCGACGCCGGGAATCTCCGAAAAGTTTAGCGACGCCGGGAATCTCTCATCAGCGACAGCGATCGCGGGCGAGCCCATACTTAGCCATTTTTTGCACTCCAAGCCAGCGATCTCTGGCGACCTGACACTTAGTCATTTTTTGCACTTCAAGCCAGCGATCTCTGGCGACCTGACACTTAGTCATTTTTTGCACTTTTTCCTCCCGGACTTCGCCCAAAACTTGCTGGAGTTCGCTGCTGAAGGGGAGTGATTCTGACTTTGCCTTGAGGAATTTTACAGCCCGAAATGGGCTTTCGCTGGCCCTGCCTCCCGGGGTCATAACTTTGGATCCGCTGCCCCGATTGCCTATTATAATATATCGCCGGAAAGCTTGCGAAAAGATCTGCAATGATAAAATATCCAAAGCTCATTTCATCCGTTTTATCACCCCTGTTTAGGGCCTGCAAAAACCTAACACCTCTGCATGCTCTTTGCCACTTTAGAGCTCCATACTTGGGCCAAATTTTATCAAAAAATTTTAATGTGGCAAAAATGCCAACAGGAACCAACAAGATAAAGACAAGGAAGTGTTGGTCGTGACAAGGGCATAGGCAAGGAAAGCTGACCAATACCCTAATCCTACTAAGGAGAAGGAAAGATGGCAAGAGACACATGATCTATTAGAAGAAGAGATGCAAAAGATGAAGCAAGAAAGACTCATCCAAGCGAAGCAAATGAAGAAGCCGATCGAGGTGGAAAAGACACAAGATGAAAGATCACCAACAGAAAAATTAGCAACACAAGTACTAAACACACAAGTGGAGGTCAAGGTGTCTAGTTTACTGGATGCAATACCAGATCTTTTTGCATCAGTAAAAGAGACAGTTAAGACAAAGGATGTTGTGGAGACACCAACATATCAAGAAGTACGGACAATGATTGACCCAATTGTGCTAATGATAGAAGCAAGAAAGAAACCGACCTTAATTCATATGGAAATATTGACCCATAAGTTAATGCAGGTGATCGTGGATGGCGGCTCAAGTGTGAATGTCATGCCTGAAAAGACATGGAAGGACATTGGAGCACCCTTTTTGTGGTCTCCAAATTTCCAACTATATGGTGCAGACCAATATGGGATAGAAATGAAAGGAGTGTTGACAGCTCAAAAAGTAAGGATCGCAGACCAAGATTTTATTATGGATTTTGTTGTAATTGCTATGCAGAAGCCAGCATATGATGCATTACTTGGACGAGGGTGGTTGCGCATGGCGAAAGTAAATCATAATTGGGAAAAAGATTGTCTCACATTTAAAAAGGGACAATACAAGTATATGATAAACCTGAAAAATCAATCCGTGAGTCAGGATATAGCAACCTCTGATGAGTCAAGTACTTCATCATCCGATGACGATGAGGGGCAAGAGCCAAATGAAAGAGTACTCGAGTTGCAGGAATGTTCAGAAGATGATACACATTCAGATAGTGGACTCTTCCATTGGCAAATGGGGGATTACGAAATTTTTAAACCCCAATGTCTATGTATTCATGCAGAAGATGATGAGCACCAGGAAAAAGAGAAGAAGGCCACATATGAAGTCGGAGAAACAAGTGGGAGAAAATCTGCACCAAAAGAAGAAGAAAAAGAAAAGTGGACATTCCCGAAATTTTTTGCGGAATACATGGTTGGAGAGGCAGTAATCGATGAAAAACCAGCACATCCAATCGATGTAATCAAGGCAACAACCAAATCAGACACCATCAAATATGAAGGACCAAAGATGGTGGAAATAAACCTTGGTGAAGGGAATGAGTCAAAGATTATTCATTGTGGAGATGATTGGGATCCAATACTAAAAGTTGTTGCTTTCAGAATTTTCATGCAGTACAAAGATGTTTTTGCATGGACATACAAGGATTTGAAGGGGATTCCACCTGAGTTGTGCGTACACAAGATTCCATTGATTCCAAAAGCACAACCAGTACGAAGAAGACCATACCGCATGAACCCGAAGTATGCAGCATTGGTGAATACCGAAATACAGAAGATGCTGGATGCAAGAATTATCTTCAAGGTCACAGTGAGCAAGTGGGTCTCTCCGATCGTGATAACCTTGAAGAAAGAAGCAAACAAGATTTGAATCTGTGTAGATTTTCAAAGTTTGAATGCAGTTACTATAAAGGACCCCTTCACGATCCCATTCACTGATTCAATATTGGAGGAAGTAGTTGGGCATGAGATCTATTCCTTTTTGGATGGATTCTCTAGGTACAACCAGATCAGCATTGCTGAAGAAGATAAGTTGAAGACCACGTTTGTAGTGGAGAACGGCATATATGCATATAATCGGATGTCGTTTGGTCTATGTAATGCCCCGGCTACATTTCAAAGAATAATCTTGTACATTTTCGAGCAAATGTCCACTGGAAAATTCAAAGTCTTTTTGGACGATTGGTCGCTTTATGGTAGAAAGGAAGAACACTTGAAGCAATTGGAAGAATGTATGAAGTTGTGCAAAAACGCTTGATTGGCATTGAACCAAACAAATGCAAATTGTTGGTTCCATATGGAAAATTGTTGGGGCACATAGTATGCAAAGAAGGATTGAAGACCGACTTGGATAAAATATGAGTCGTGTTGGCTATGGAAGAGCCATATGATGTAAGCTCATTGAAGTCCTTTTTAGGACATGTTGGTTATTATAGAAGATTTATTAAGAATTTTGCACAGGTGTCCCAACCGTTGGATATGTTGACGCGCAAGACTATTCCTTTTAGATGGACGAAGGAGCATCAAAAAGCCTTTGAAGAATTAAAGGCGAAGTTAGTGTGCACACCCATTCTGGTATATCCGGATTGGGAGGAGTTTCACGTCCACATTGATGCATCTAATTTTGCGATTGGATGCAGTTTGACTCAAGAGGGGCAATTCAAGTTGGATCAGCCCATTTATTTCGCAAGTCGCTTGTTGTCACGTGCTGAGAAAAATTACAGTACAACGGAGAGAGAAGCTCTAGGGATGGTTTATGCAGTGCAGAAATTCAGACACTATCTGCTTGCTAACCCCTTTGCTTTTTATGTAGATCATCAGGCTTTATTGTACTTGATCAACAAGCCAACTATCCATGGACGAGTTAGCAGGTGGCTCGTCACACTACAAGAGTTCGTATTCTGGGTGGTGGTGAGACCCGGTAAGAAACATGTGATCGCGGATCAATTGTCAAGGATTCACTTGGGAGAACCTGCAACAGGAGTATCAGATGAATTTCTCGATGCTCAATTGTTCGTATTAGATGTTGTACCCTCATGGTACAAGTATATTGGAGCATATTTGTCAAAAGGAGAGCTGCCAAAGGAGATGTCGGCAGCAGAGAAGAAGCGCATCATTGTCAAATCAGCACCATTTCAGCTGATAGCGGGTTTGCTGTACAAAATCGGACCAGATGGAGTATTGTGGAGGTGCGTAATGGATGAAGAAGTAAACAAAGGTATTAAAGGAAGCTCATGAAGGACTGGCCGGAGGACATATGGGGCCAGATGCGACAACAAGAAAGGTGCTTTTAGCAGGATTGTGGTGGCCTACTCTCTATCGAGATGCACGAGAGTTCGTGAAGGCATGTGATACGTGCCAAAGAGCAGGGAAGCCGCTAAAAAGAGATTTTATGCCATTACATCCATCACAGCCTCAGGAAATGTTTGAAAGATGGGGTCTTGATTTTGTCGGGCCATTGAAAACAAGTAGAAGAGGGAAGTGCAGATATATAGTGGTAGCTACAAAATATTTAACGAAGTGGGTAGAGGCAAGAGCATTGCCTGATAATTCTACAAGGAGCACGGCGCGATTCTTGTATGAACAAATCATTACGAGGTTCAATACCCTTGCAGCTAACAAGTGATCGAGGTGGACACTTCGTTAATGAGATTATTCAAAGGCTTACCACGGAATTCAAGATTTTGCACTCATTGTCAAGCCCATATTATCCACGAGCAAATGGCCAAGCAGAAGCAACAAATAAGGTTTTGGTTTCCATTATGTATAAGACATGTGGAGTAGAAGGTGCTGATTGGGAAGAGCGATTGCCAGCCATTTTGTGGGCATATAGGACAACATTTAAACCGACGACAAACCATACACCATTCCAGTTAATGTATGGACAAGAGGCAATAGTGTAGGTACCAAGTTTAAGGGTGGCGGTACAAAACCGTCTGGGTGACAAGAAAGCCTAGAGGAGAGGCTTGCGACACTAGTTCAATTGGATGAGACACGGGTGATGGCACAATGGGCGACGGAGGTTGCCCAACGTCGGAGAAAAGTGTGGCACTGGCATGATAAGCACCTACGGAAGATGAATTTGAAGTCAGGTGACTTAGTCTTAAAGTTTGATGGCAAAAGAGAAATCAAGCCTAGGAAATTGAAAACCTTATGGCTTGGACCCTTTCAAGTCGTAGAAGTTTTAGACAATGGTGCAGTTAAGCTACAAAAGTTAGATGGGACAGAATGTCCTGGTACGGTTAATGGTTCAAGGCTGAAACCTTATAAGGTGGAAGCACAAATCAATATGGTCAACCTTGAATCGGACGAGGAAGAGACCATGGGAAGACTAGTTGAAGCACCACAACAGTCTTCAGACAATTTTGAGGGAATATGAGTTCAGGAGTGGGGAGAGCCAAGTCGTCCCACTCAGAATAATGGTGCAACACAGGAAACTGAAGATATGAATCTAGGGTGGTTGTTCGGGACAAAAGTTGGAGAGCAACCCGTCATGGAACAAGAAGAGTTGGAACCTCGACCAATTGAACGACAAAGAATGCGGGTACATGTAAGATTCCCGGACACGGAAGAAGAAAGGAGACTCCAATCGCTTACTGATGCAGATGTGCGAAGAATGGAGTTTGCAGCAAGAGAAAGACCTGATCAAGAACCTCGGAGTGAAGGAAGTGAGTACAAAGATATGAGTCCATTAGCACAGATTGGTCTCATGCAACAAAGAATACGTTGGGAGACACAAATGCTACAAGAAGAATATGAGACTCTGCAAAGGTACAATGCACAGATGAGGGAACAAATTGTTCAAGAAATTGATAGCACAATACAAAGCCTCAATGAAAGGGAAGTACAGAGACAAGAAGAGTTGAATGATCTTGAACAACATAGGCTGACTAGAGCAGAAACAACGGAGATATTGTGGAGAGATATTTTTGAAACACCTACATCTCAGGAAGGGGATGGAAGGAATGCGCAGACAGATAGTAGTAGCTTATTCTCCACAAGATCATACGAAATCAATATTAACACTAGTAGTAGCAATAGCTCGAGCTCACCATTGACGAGACGATCAAGGAGAAACTTGACGAGAGCTCAACCAGTTCCCCAGGCAGAAGAAAGAAGGAATGCCCAAAATAACTCTGAGGAAGAAAGACGGATTAGAAGGCGATTGGATGACACACCAACAATGGTTGTCACAGAAGAAGCAAAGCCTAGTAGTTCGCAAGGATTACTAGGTACCCCCATAGTCATGCAAGAGATAGGTAACTTAGGCAACTCAGGGAGACCGTCAGGTCTTCTTGGTCGTCTAAGGTTACCTAGCCAAGGGAGGAGTTTGGTTGGCCTCCCTCCCGGTAGCTCGAGGGGAAGAATTTTCCCTCCCGCTACCCCTAGGCCGCATGGTTGACAAGATGGGCCACAAGGACCATTCTTTGATCGTGCACAAAACAACCAATTATCACATGACCATCAAGTTGGCCCGTTAGGACCACCTCATGGCCCACGTCAAAACCAAAGACGCCGTAATAGATGGTCGAGGACTCAGACGAACCTCGAACAGCCTAGAGATAGGAATAGGCAATCCCACATCATGGAGGCTCGCCCGATGGAGAGATCAGAGGTTAGGGAATCATCGCAAGGTAGACAACGATGACAAAATAGAACTACAAAAGAACAAAATCAGATAAGGCAAGAGAGAATACCTAGCAAAACAAGGAAGAATTACGAAGATTGGGCCATCATATAGGTCCAACCAGACAGATAGTTTGTCGTACAAATAGTGGTCATACAAGGCAAGTGTTTGAGTGTCGTCTAGAGGTTGGCAGGATGGCAGAGTGTTGTCGAGAGGCTCGTAGGATGGCAAGAGTGTCGTCGGAGGATCCAAGACAGAAGAGCAGTGCATTAGGAGGAAGGCCGGACAACGAAGCGTTGTCAGGAGGATGGTCAAATGGCGGCTGATTGCGCTACAGGATGGACCTAGGACGACAGGAGACCGTAGATCATCGAGGGAGGAGGAAAATTGCCATCAAAGAGGAAATGGGCGCAATTCGTCAGCAAAAGACGCATTTGAAATTCAAGTATGCGTGGTCGTACGAATCATACAGCGAAGGTGACACGTGGACTTTTTCACATTGTAAATATGTAAATAAACTTAAAAAATATATAAATAAAATAGAAAAAGACAAAAAGATAAAGAGCGGGAAAAGACATCGTCAATCGCATGCAGGGTGGCGAGGTGGCAATCATCCGACAATTCGGCCTAGGCGAAGTGGCAGTTATCTGACGGTTAGGCATGGGCGGCAACTAACTCCTACACTTATAAATAGAGGCAGTCAGAGGGAAGTGAGCACTTCAAATCGCTCAAGTCTGCAGGTGAAAGACGAGATGGAGGAAGACGCAGAGCAAGTTGCAGATGCTGGATGTAGCGCAAGAGGGAGCCCGCGGAGACTTGCCAACATTGTTGATACAAAGGGAGAGAAAAATATGCCTTAGCATGCTCTGAAGGAAGACGGAGGACAATTGTAGGACGGCTAGCAAAGAGTTGAGTTCGACACAAGGGTTTACGACGAAGGGTTTAGTAACTAAATAAACGAAGGGCAAGAGGGAGTCTGCCCATAAAAACAAGGGCAGATGAGACTGCCATACGGAAGGTGGAAGGGCCGTATGAGTCAAGAGAAAGTGGCCAAGTTGCAAAACCCATCATCGTACAAGTTTGTCGCAAAAATCTAACAACAAAGGAAGTGTCGTCGGAGCTAGCAATAGAGGAAGTGTCGTTTGGAATTGCAATTAGAGGAAGTGTCAACTAGAGTTGCACTCAAAGGAAGTGTTGTCTGGAGCTGCAATCAGAGGAAGTGTCGTCGTACAAATCTAGGAGTTTGTGATGGCAGGGGTGTCGTACAAGCCAGCAGTGTGACAGCAGAGGATGTCATACAAATCCACAAGTAAGACGGCAAGGGGGTCGTACAAGAAAATTGGAAGCAAAGTTGCTGAGCAAGATGCATAGGAGGCCAAACATTCCAGAAAGAATTCGGCAAGTGGAGCAACAGTAGAGAAGAGCCCCACCTGACCTGATGACGGAAGGGCGTACGAAGCATAGTCATGCAAAACGCTCAAGAGCAAGTGACAGAGACTATGGCTCAGACACGGGACGAGGTAGTGGAAGGCAACTGCGACAAAGGCCAAATGCTAGCATTCCAAAAGAAAGAGAAAGAGATGCTAGACCTCAGGAAGGAGAAAAGAATAAAGAGAGGGAGAAGGTACCCTTGAAAGACATCACTTGGGTACAGTCAACAGGAGAGTATTGTTGGACGTGGTGGGAAAAGGCTCCAAAGAATCATCCGTTGCGGACGATGTTGCAGAATGCAGGAGTTAATTTTATATTGCAGATCCCAAATTTTGATAGAGAATTCTTTAAGGAGTATTTGTTGCAAATGCTGCAGACATATAATCCGCAACAACATGCTAGCAAAGGGAGAGTGGGTGACCGAGAGCTGATTGTTGTATTTTCAGCAGGCAACTTTAGGAGGACGTTTGGGTTGCCAAATCATGGATTACCGGTAGTAAAAGATTCAGTGGATTCAAACCGGTGTAGACAAATGATCCATGAAGTAACTGATCTCACTCCAGATGAGGTACAGAAGTTGATGGCACATGGGAGCCAAGGAGTCAAGCAACAACAATTGAGGAATGAGGAGCTGCAATGTACCATGAATGTAATAATGGCAAGACTCTCAAGAGAACAACGAGCCTCGGAGATACCCATATGGCTCATACCTTACATGCAAGGGGTAGCAACTGGCATAGCCTATGATTGGGCATCCTATCTATCATACCGCATTAAGAATTTCTTGATGTGGAACATGAAGAACTTTTCAATGGCATTCCATGCCATTGGCTTGTTGATGAATGTTGTTACGCAAGCAAAGGTGCATATTCCAGATTTGGAACCTCCTAGAGATGATTTACTGGAACTGGCACCAACAATTTTAAGGTGGATGAATGTAATGCCACATACAAAGGGAGGCACTCCGGTAAAAACATCAAGAATGAAAAAGATATTGAAGAGGAAGAATCTGCTAGATGATGTACCTAGTGAGGATTCAGAGGAAGATGCACCACCGTCTAGGCCAGAATCAGTCCAAAAGGAGAAAAGGCGTAGGAGGTTGGAAATGGAAGAGCAACCCCAAAAACAGCAACCTCTGCAGCAGGCCACAGTAGATGCTGGTGGCAGGATGGAACAGACTGTGGAGGGAGGACAGCAGCAAGGAGTAGTGCAGCAGGAGACTGTGGAAAGAATTGCAGTTGGAGAGCAACAGCCTGAGAAAGATGCTCAGCAAGAAGAACAACAGGCACAGGAATTCCCAAAAATTGTGCCTATGGATAGAGAAGTCCAGGAAGCAGTGGATGCAATGGGAGATGTGCAAGTTGGATCACCTGAATTTCTTGCAGAAGCTCAGCAGCAATTTGATCCAAGTGCATCACCTCTAGTACAGGAGGAGGTACAATTTGAAGTTACATCCACAGTAGAGGAGGCAAGGAAACAGACCGTGCCAGCCAAGGTACTAGAAAAAGGAAAAGAGCTGGCAAAGGAGGATGCAGTGCCAGCAGAACCAGAAACAGACTCGGATGACAGTGAGCCCGTAGTAAAATATAAATTGCTAAAGAGAGGAGGAAGCAGCCAAAGGATGGAGCAGTTGGCTGATACTGCAGAACAGCCTATAACGGAGGGCAAGGCAGCTGGGAAATCTATTAATCTGTCAGGACAAGGAGGAGAAAATGTGGTAGAGACAACCACAGAAGATGACATGGATACAGAGCTGAGTGATCATGTTCTGATAGAAGTGCCAAATTTCAGGCAACCACCAGAGTTGGGAGATCATATTGATGCACAAGTGGATACTTGCTTGTAGAGAATATCCGGAGTCATAGACAGATTGAGATTAGAGTTCCAAGTAGGATGTGTTGGACAATGGAGGAAATGGTAGCTGATGACAGAGAATGAGCTAGGCAAGCTGGTAAATTGGATCCATGATGAGGAATGGATGACAAGACTTGCCAGCATCCATCAGACGCAGCCATGGGAGTTGGAGACTGGCAGTATTAGAACCATGATCGGTGTGCAAGAACTGCCAGAGGGAACTCAGACATTGTACAGGAGACCAGCTCATGTATATATTAATGGAAGAAGCAGTAGCCTTTGCCCACAAAATGAAATAGTTGTCAAGTATGTTGAACTGGCACCTGAGTTGGTACAGACATATGCCAGGATTAATTTTTTGGCATACTTGGTGCAGTGGTTAGCCATAGGCATTGAAAAGATTCACAGTGCAGGAGAAGAAAGGGCTAACCAATTGCAGGCAACAGAAGCCAAACTTCGGCAGGTAAGTGAGGAAGCCGAAGCAGAACTAGCTAAACTGAGACAGGATGTTGAGGAGAAGACCAAGGCTAAAGAGGAACAGGATGAAGTGATTGCACAACTGAAATCCGAGTGCTCAATCAGAGAGCAACTGGTGGAAGCTAAGACAAAGGAGTTGGAGCACAAAGATCAGTTGATTGCTGAAAGAGATGAGCAGCTTGCAGAAATGGCACAAAGAACTACAAATGAAGCCTTTGCAAAAAGGGAGGAAGAGCTCTTGACGAAGTTGGCAGCAATGGAACAAAAAGCCAATCACTATGGTCTGGAATGGGCCAAGTATCATAATTATGCCAAGAGACTCAAGGACGAGAAAGAGGCATTAAAGCTGCAGATTGCAGAGATGGGAGGAGTACCTGTTCCAACACCTCAACAGCAAGGTCCAAGTCCACCAGAGCAGAGACGGATGTCGACGAGGATGTCGACCAAATCAAAGGGGAGGACAGATGTAGATGCTAGTTCTGGACAAAAACAGAAGTAACACTGTGTGCAGAAGTTTCTGAGTGCAATATGCACTAAGTTTTGGTCAAATTGCAATGTAAATAAATGATTAGTCAAATGCTATTGAAATGTAATTGAAATGCAAATGTCATGTAAAGGCCGTCATAAGTTTAATACATTGCAAATAATATAAAGTTGGTATGTGTCTAATGTGCGTCGAAGGGGGAAGTAGTTATATGCTTAGGTGTCCTGGAAGTTGTTGTTGGCAATGGCCAGGACTATGTTATAAAAAGGACCCCCCATTCATTGTTGCATATCATCATATACGCATACTAGGCATAGACAAGAGACGAGCATATGTGCAAGTGCATACGAGAGCATCTTGTGAGTTCTGTATACAAGTGTTGTGATCTGTAATTGCCGTACAGGCAGATTATCAATGCAATCTATCCATTCTCTATCTGTGTGTTGGATGTTTGTGTGTTGATATCAGTATGCTAGATCATTAGACTTGTGCATTGTCAAGGTGTTATGGTTGCAGGTTGGAAGACGCAGTCAGGTGTTGCAGGTTGAAGGTTGCAGTCAAGAGTTGTGGACAGCAGTCAGGAGTTGCGTACCGCAGTCAGGAGTTGTCGACAACAGTTGCTAACGATAACTGTCATACCAGAATTGTCGTCACGTGCAATTTTTGTCTAGAAGACTTGTTGTCCAGAGAACTTTTCATCTAGAGAGCATGTCATCATCCCATCATGTTGATGTCGTCATGTGAAGATAAGACTACAGACTGAGTTCAACCTGCCGTCTCATGTATTGCCATCTAAGCAAATGATCAAGTTGACACTGTTCAAGTGTGCTGACTGCAGACTTGTTGGCCTCTAAACCCTGTCATTCTATCTCCATTGTTGGGAATCTCACCACCATGCTACATTGACAACACCCATTAGATCCCTATGCTCAAAAATAGTAGTCACCCTACTTTTCAAAATATTAGATCATGTCCATTGAACTTTTGGGCCTCATTCAAAAACAAGAAGTTTACAGTCGTGAAAATTCAAATTCTTTAGTATAATGTAGAAGAACATGTTTACCAGCACACTACAGGACCACAAACCAGTCACATGTTATTCACAAGCACTAAAATATGAGAAATACAAACATCTAACATTTTCTTTTGTTGTATGTTTCAAGAAATTTTAAAAACAACTAATGAAAGATTAACAGATCTTTGTTTCAAAATACCCTCATCTATTTTGTTGAACATATAATGTAAAATAAGTGTTTTGGTTCTATAATCCTCCCACCCCTCAAACTAAAAAAGAAAAAAGATTACAACCAAGGAATATTTTACATTTATAGTTTGTAAAGAAGAAGTAGCTTACAAAGTTTCATTACTTAGATAAAATAATTGTATTAATGTCTACGCATGACCAAAGAAGGCCAATGGGACTTGTCGATAAGAGTTGTTAGAATGCACTGTAGCAACCAAAAAGTACTATGAAAATACACTAAACTAGTAAAGAAACTCATATAAACGACTGTCTCAGGCAGAGTTTCTGTCCCAAGTCAGGATCTGAGATCCCTGTTCAGCTATTAACCCGGATTATGTATAATGTAATGCAGAGATTCTAATGCCCAAAGAAACTTTCTCTCATGCACCTATAGGGCATCTCACAATGATGGTCTTCGGGGCTCTGCAATCAAAAATTGTGACAGGTTATCCCTTATCTATCATGTGCAATCAAGCTCCAATACTTAGGCCTCAGACAACACCCATATACTGAATTCAACTCCCACGTATCTTCGGGTATATCAAGAGACCCCCCTAGGATTGGAAGAAACCTTTAGCCCTAAGAAGCTTTTCGATAGTGTATCTATCCATAATGCACTGAGCACAGCACTCGGGAAGATCACCCTCCCGTACTGTCAAAGAGGTGGGGTGTGTGCTCAAGGGTATGCGTAGAATCCTTCTTGAGCAGCGGCTTGAAATATTGGTCCGAGCACTATCATTTGTTGCTACGGTATAATAGAGGGCTATGGACAGTACATACTCCTTGGCCTAGAGTACCCTGTTTTCGTGAATGTTTTTCCTGCACGCCAAAAACCCTACCACAAAAAGTGAGCATACTAAAGAGACTACACTATCACAAAATTGATTGAACCAAAACAAACAAAAGAACTGGTGGTGAAAGTAACAATCCAGACAAGGTTTGCCAGTAACAGTCAGGTATCATTTCAGTCAGGGCCATAGTCAGTACAGTCAAGACAAAGTCTGTTCATGCAGTTGTCAGTCACATAGTCAGTAATAGTTAAGACAGAGTCTAACCATGCAGTTGTCAGTTACAGTTGGGAATCATAACTATCAAGGTACTTGTCAAAAACAGAGTCTGCCAGGATAGCAGTCAGACACCGTGAGTTATAGAGTCAGACAGAACAACTGTCAGTAACGGACATTGCAGAGAATATTAAGGGGGTTGTCGGACAAAAGTCAATTTTCTAAGTGAACAGAGAATTTAGGAGAAAAGCAGAAAACACTTGAAGACAGCACTTTCCTATATTAAAATAAATCTGGGGTGCTGAAAAACGTGGTTGTGGGATATAGCCCATTGCAATTGTCTCGTCAAGCTGATCATTTTGTTATATAGCCTCCATCTTTTTCTAGGTTGCCAAAAAACATCATTGTGAGACCTAGCCCACTGCATTCGTCTTTTCGAGCTGATCATTTTGTTATATAGCACCCAAACACTTTTTCTATCACATTACTAAAAATAGTAACTCTTGGAACAACACATATTTTTAGTAAGTCAGTTTGGGTGGTCCAAATCACACATACATGGTTGGAGGGACTAGAGGATCAATGGAGTTAGAACCAAGAGAATATATGGAGCAATTAAATCTTTCACTTATTAAAATACAAAGCCAAAATGTCCCACATTAGACAAGAAGTTACAATGATGAAAGATCACATGCAGGTTATCAGAACTAACCAGATTAAATTCAAATCCGAAATTGAAGAAAAATTCCTAGAGGTTGAAGAGCAATTAAAGGAAGCCCCAAAGGTATTCGAGCATCTTAACACTGAAGGACCGGGTGGAAGTTCAGTCAATAAAGAGAAAGGATTCCATCATTCTCTTTTTGAAACAGATACCCCACTTAAGATGGCTAAATTAGACTTTCCCAAATTTAATGGAAAGGACACTGATGATTTGGTTGTGTTGAGCAGATCAATTCTTCAAACTCCATAATGTACCTCGATATTTGTGGGTCACCATGGCATCTTTTAACTTTGAATCTGAGGCCCTACAATGGTATCAATGGCTGCAAAACACGACTCCTGACCCTTCTTGGGAAGACTTTGAGTCCCAATTACTCACTCGTTTTGCCCCCAGTGAGTATAAGGACTTTACAAGAGCCTTAACCAAATGAAAAAAAACAAACCTCTACTGTCCAGGAATATCAGACTCAATTTGAGAAATTGGCTAATAAGATAAAGGGGTTGAGTGAAGAATTTTTTCAAAAAGTTGTTTTATCTGTGGGTTGAAAGATGATATCAAGGCTGAAGTAAAAATGTTCAAACCCTAGTCAATGATGCAAGCCATCGGATTGGCAAGGTTAGCGGAAGAAAAACATTTTGCTCAAAGGAGGTCGTCCAAATTTCCACAGGCCAAACCCACATTTCCATCCAAGTTTACATCAAATACTAGCAATAAATCTCCACCAATCAAGCGATTGACTAGGGAGGAAATGGATGCTCGTAGAGCACAGGGCCTATGTTATAATTGTGATAAAAATATTCACCAAGGCATAAATGTGTGCAACAGAAGTTGTTTTTGTTGGATGTGGATGAGGCAATAACCATCGAATCTTCCGAGGAGGAAGGGGATCATCAGGAAGAGGAACATATAGAACAGTTTGACGTCCCAAAAGAATCCCAAATGGAAATTTTGATGCATGCCTTAGCAAGAATATCAACTCCCCAAACCATGAAGATGATAGGACACTTCAAAGGGCAACGGATCATAATTCTCATTGACTTCGAGAGCACCCATAACTTCATTAACCCAAGGGTGGCCAAACAGGGAAATTGCTATATTAATACTTGTAACTCCTTTAAAGTCATGATTGTCAATGGAGGAACTTTGCCTTGTAAGGGAAAGTGTAGAAATGTTAAAATACAAATAGGGGAATATAATCTTAAGGTAGGCATGTTTGCCCTACCCCTAGGTGGATGTGATGTTGTCTTGGGGACTCAGTGGCTGAGACTGCTGGGTCCAGTATTATGGGATTTGTCTAAATTGTGGATGAAATTCAGCAGCAAGGGGCAAAGTACACATTACGGGGCTTGAAGGCGAGGACAACTCAAATCGTGACGTCTCATAGGATGGAAAAACTATTGAAAAAGTCAACCGATGGAGTTGTGGCCCAATTATTTGCTATACAAGACTTAGATAGCGGAGACAAAGATCAACCCGAGGAATTACAGCTGTTATTGCAAAAACATGCCACAATTTTTGGGGAACCCAACGGACTACCCCCTCGTACTACTCATGATCATGCAATTCAGCTTATTCCTGGAAGTCTTCCTCCAAATGTCCACCCTTACAGGTATGCATATGCCCAAAAATCAAAAATCGAGAAAATTGTGCAGGAACTTCTTGCTGCAGGGGTTATTCATCCTAGCGTCAGTCCATATTCTTCTTTAGTGTTGTTGGTACAAAAAAAGGATGGGTCTTGGCGTGTGTGTGTGAATTTCAAAGAACTATATAAAATAACAGTTAAAGATAAATTTCCCATTCCAGTAATTGATGAGTTATTGGATGAATTGCATGGAGCCCAATATTTCTCAAAGTTGGATTTGCGATCAGGATACCATCAGATCAAAATCAAGGAAGATGACATTCATAAAATTGTTTTTAGGACTCATAAAGGGCGCTATGAAATCTTGGTTATGCCAATTGGTTTGACCAATACACCCTCCACTTTTCTGAGTCTGATGAATCCATTTTTCGGCCCTTCCTTCGCAACTTTATTCTAGTCTTCTTTGAAGACATCCTAATTTATTATCTCTTGGAAGGAGCACTTACAACATTTGGATCAGACTTTGTAGCTTTTGTCTAAAAACCAACTCTATGCCAAGAGGTCTAAGTGTTCTTTCGAGTTGAAAGAAGTAGAGTATTTGGGTCACATTGTCACCAAAGGAGGAGTTAAATTCGACCCTACAAAGATTCAAGTTGTTCAAGCATGGCCAAATCCTGACACACTCAAGGGACTTCGAGGATTTTTGGGCCGAGCAGGGTATTACTGTAAATTTATACAAAACTATAGGAAGATCGCAGCTCCTTTAACAACCATGTTGAAGAAGAAATCCTTTTTGTGGTCAGAACCAGCAAATAACGCTTTCCAGGAATTAAAGTAGGCTATGACAACCACCCCGGTGTTAGCAATGCCCGATTTTTCTGAACCTTTTGTAATTGAAAATGATGCTTCGAAATGGAATCGAGGCAGTTTTGATGCAAGAAGGACGACCACTGGCCTTCACTAGTAGAGCCCTTTCAAGCCAAAATTTGGGCAAATCTACTTATGAAAAGGAGATGTTAGCCATTTTACATGTTAATCATTGGAGGTCGTATCTCATTGGGTGTCATTTTTCAATCAAAACCGACCATCAAAGTCTCAAGTATTTCTTGGAACAGAGGATAGCCACACCTAAACAACAAAAGTGGGTCTCCAAATTGATGGGCTATGATTATGAAATCACATGTAAAAAAGGAAAGGAGAAGATAGTGGTCAATGCATTGTCCCAACAGTTTGAAGATCAGAGTATGCTAAATCCCTCAATGGATTAATAATCTCGGAGAAGAAATGGCCAAGGATTCTAGCTTGCAAACTTTGATCAACAAATTTCAAGCAGAACCCAACTCATGCCCTGGATACACTTGGGATGCTCAAGACTTGAGATATAATGGCCAGTCGGTTATTCCCCAAAAATCCCAAATGCGAGATTTCATTTTGCAGGAAATGCATGCCTCACCAACAACAGGACATTTTGGGTTTCTAAAAACTTATAAAAGGACTAAGCGTACTATCTTTTGGAAGGCTATGACAAGGGATATTCAGACTTTTGTGACCGCACGTGACAGGTGCCAAAAAATGAAAGGAGAAATGGTGTGTTCCCCTGGAACCCTTCAACCCTTACCAATTCCAGAACAAGTATGCACAGATATTTCTATGGATTTATTGAAGGGTTACCCAAATCAGGAGGAAAATCAGTTATTCTAGTGGTAGTGGATCATCTCACAAAGTATGCTCATTTATGTTCCTTGCCCCATCCCTACACAGCCTCCATTGTAGAAAGGGTTTTTACATATCCCAACGGTTCCCTTTCCACGTAAGTAATCTACAGATCTGCAAGCATTTTAGTATAGCAATAATAATACGCAGAAATTCTGCAACAGCATTAAATAACAGCGGTAATGGCAGAAAATACAGCAATAACAGTTAACAGTAATTACAGCAGTTTGTATCAATAATGGCAGGTGTGATATAGTATTACAGTTTCATCAATACAATCTACAGCCATCATATCCATGGCTGTACACAGGACTGGACTGCACTTTTCCATCAATCTGCATGAATGCCCTGCAATATCTCCTCTAGGTATCCACCATTCAACCCTAGGCTGAACATCCTTCATGGCTGCATATCATGCTAGACTGCATTCTGCCCATAGACTTCCATCCTCACACGTACCGATCTGGAGCAACTCTAATGAATGAGGCGGGGGGTTATTTATACTCCCACCAAGTAGTTACTTTCTCCAACTACCTTGCAACTACCCTCAAATTACATTTTATGTGCATTTGCTTTGCATTTACATTTCATTTGCACTACAGGACGAAATAGCTTATTTAGCCGACTTACATGATTTAATATGACTTTACATGACTTTATTATTTACGTACAATATTAAATTGCACTTTACAACATTAAAATATATGCACGGGCGTTTCGTCAAACACTTTGCATGCATTTACAATAAAACACATAATATCAAAACTGGTTTTGCAATTAAGGATATCTCAATATGCCTGTCTATATCTATCCCCTCCTCTAAACTGGTTGTTGTCCTCAACGACACGAGCTAAACACTGGGAATAGAAGTACTGAGCAATGGAATAGGATCTCTTGTCACACTCCTTCCTCTTGTTCATGTTCCATACATCTTTGGCAATAAACTTTACTTGGGGCTGCTCACAACATCTGATTCTTTGATTGTGCACTTTTGTTGCTACAAGTATGTGTAGCATCAGCATGATCAACATTCTCTGAATAGGCACTTCACTTTTTGCAATAAGTCATATCATCGGCATGCGCAATGCCATCAACATCAAGAACATAATCGGTAATGCCCTCCGCCATCTGTGTCGGGGGTCAAGGGGGCGGGAGTCCCCTTGCAGGGTCAAGAGATAGCGTCCCTTGCGGGGTCGAAGGGCAGCCCTCGTGGGGTTCGGGATGGAGCCACGAAACCTCAATAGCAAAATCCTTGAAAGCCTCAATGTCCAAACTAAAATTTTCTTCTCATCAACCATTTGGAAGCTTTCCTTCAACCCATTCAAACTACTTTCTTTTAGCTCTACTTCACTGCTTTCTTGATCCAACTGATTGCTTATCATCCTCTGACAGACCTCTCTCTTGTCGGATTGTGCTTCTAACGGCAACTCCTCTGACTGCACTGCCTCAGACGTCAACATTTCTGACAACAATCCTTGACAGCTTAGTCTCTGACGGATTAGACCAAACGGATTGAGAAGTCTGACGGGTACAATGTCTAGACGTCTAGGACAACGGGTTAGATGGCTCAAACCAATAGACGTCTCGAAAAAATTGCACACAGGTAGATGTCTCAGACGGGTCAGGGTAGACGTCGCAATTAGATGGGCTAGATGTCTGGACAGATTGCTAGGCATCTGGGACAAGTGGCCAGATGGACGACCAACCAGACGGCCAGACGTCTGGGTTCGACGGCTAGACGTCTGGACTGACGGATTGCCAGACGTCTGGGCCAAACGGCTAGACGTTTGGGTTGATCGATCGCCGACGTCCGGGCGGATGGCCGACGTCCGGTCGGACGTTGGGTTGATCGACGCCGACGTCCGGCTAACGGCTGCCGACGTCCGGGCTGGTTGGCCGACGTCCGGTTGGTTGGCCGACGTCGGGTTGGTTGGCCGACGTCTGGTGATCGCCGCGACGTCCGGGTCGATCGCTCGACGTCTGGGTCGATCGTGCTCGACGTCTGATCTGACTATCTGACGTTTAACTCCTTCAGACGGGTAGATTTCAGACAACTCCACTTCAGACGGGTTCTCTTCAGACGGCTCCTCCTCCGACAGATGCACTGCAGACTTCACCTCGGCCGTCTCCACCTCAGACGAATCCTGTTCAGACGTCTGCACCTCAGATGTCTTCTTCTCAGACGGCTCTTGCTCAGATGTTTGTACCTTAGACATCTCCACATCAGATGGATTTTGCTCAGATGTCTCCTTCGTCGCCATCTAACTGCATTCTCTAGTTGTCTGAGTCTCTTCATCGGTGAGGTTTTTGCATCTCTTTCCCAAGTCAAGGCATAATCCAAAGCCTCTTGGTATGATCTTGGAGGAAATATCCTCATCTTCCTTTCATACACAGGGAGCAGTCCATCTATGAACCACATGGTCTTCAATTCCTCTGAGTGGCCTTTCTCCACATAGTCAAACAACCTACTCACCCTTCGATTGTAATAACAAACAGGCTCCTTCTCACCTTGAATGTTATAATTTTCGTCAGTGTCGTATGATCGGAATTCTTCCACAAATGCATCACGTAACTCTCCCCATGTCTGGAACTTGACTTGCGGTAAGTATATGTACCAGTCTATTGCAGATTCTCGGAACGTTGCAGGAAACCACCTCCTCCAATCTTCTTCATTGTTCTGCCCAATCGCTTTCCACTCCATATGGCAAATTCGCCAATGCCTAATTGGGTCTTCCTTCCCTCCTCCTGTGAAAAGTGGCAAATTCTCCAATGCTTGGCTTTCTATGTTATCCGTTGGTGGGGTTTCTGCTATGCTGCTCTTCGTCGGGTGTTCTTCGTCTTGACTCTCAACAAACAGTCTTCTTTCAACTTCCTTACTTTGCAACTTCCTTCGTTGGGATATCGATTGTGGCCTTGGTCTTCCTTCCTGAGCCTTCGCGTGTTGTTGCTCTGGTGCCTGACTCTCGTCCTTTGCACTCCTCTGCAACCTTCCTGCCACTTGTTCAGGTGTTACCATCCACTCAACATATCTCTGCATCAATCAACATTTTCCTTGACTTTTGGTGATCCTTGTACACGTTCTTTCGTTCCTATCAACAATGTGTCGTTCCACTGCAGATGTCTTAGCCGGCAGACGTCAGGCCTGCAGACGTCAAGCCTGTAGACGTCGGGTCTCAAGACGTCAGGCCTGCAGACGTCAGGCATGTAGACGTCTGGCCTGCAGACGTCAGGCCTGCAGACGTCTGGTCTAGAGACATCTAGCCTGCAGACGTCAGGTCTGCAAACTTCTGCAACATCCCACCTGCAAAATCTCGCTCAGATTTTTCCTCCGCTTGGCGTGCACGTCTTTTAATCTGCAACCACAAAAACAATTCCGGTACGTCTTCTCCTCCGTCTTTGCACTGGGTTGATCTTCGTTTGCCTGTCTTCCCAAGGGTTTCACTTATTCAAACCCTATGTCACCAATTTAGATCCAATTTCGTAATAGCAACGGCGCCAGAATGTAGAAAGGGTTTTTACATATCCCAACAATTCCCTTTCCACGTAAGTAATCTACAAATCTGCAAGCATTGCAGTATAGCAATAGTAATACGCAGAAATTCTGCAACAGCATTAAATAACAGCAGTAATGGCAGAAAATACAGCAATAACAGTTAACAGTAATTACAGCAGTTTGTATCAATAATGGTAGGTGTGATACAGCATTACAGTTTCATCAATACAATCTACAGCCATCATATCCATGGCTGTACACAGGACTGGACTGCACTTTTCCATCAATCTGCACGAATGCCCTGCAATATCTCCTCTAGGTATCCACCATTCAACTCTAGGCTGAACATCCTTCATGGCTGCATATCATGCTAGACTGCATTCTGCCCATAGACTTCCATCCTCACACGTACCAATCTGGAGCAACTCTAATGAATGAGGAGGGGGTTTATTTATACACCCACCAAGTAGTTACTTTCTCCAACTACCTTGCAACTACCCTCAAATTACATTTTATATGCATTTGCTTTGCATTTACATTTCATTTGCACTACAGGACGAAATAGCTTATTTAGCCGACTTACATGATTTAATATGACTTTACATGACTTTATTATTTACGTACAATATTAAATTGCACTTTACAACATTAAAATATATGCACGGGCGTTTCGTCAAACACTTTGCGTGCATTTACAATAAAACACATAATATCAAAACTGGTTCTGCAATTAAGAATATATCAATATGCCTGTCTACATCCATAGTTGCCCAAATTTTTTTAGACTCCATCTTTTGCCTTCATGGAATGCCCAAATCCATTGTGTTAGATAGGGACCCTACTTTTACTAGTCATTTTTGGCAAGAACCATTTAAGTTGCAGGGCACTCAGCTTAAAATGAGTTCGGCCTATTAACAAGTGCTTGGAAACTTATCTTCGTTGCTTTGTATCCAAACATCTTGCACAATGGGCTAAATGGCTTCCTTTGGCTAAGTGGTAGTATAATACTTCATATCACACCACGACCAAGGTTACACCCTTTGAAGTCGTCTATGGTCTTCCTCCACCAACACCCTCTTCATACATTCCAGTGAGCTCCAAGGTTCACGTTGTTGACACCACTCTCAACAAACATGTTGTTGTCCTCCGACAACTTGAGATGAATCTTGAATTGGCCCGTAACCATATGTGTCAGCAAGCTGATCAACACCGTTTTGAGTGCAACTTCGAAGTGGGGGATATGGTTTTTCTCTACCTACCACCCTACAAACAAATGTTACTCCAACTCAACCAATGCCAAAAACTAGCCACCAAGTACTATGGACCTTACCAGGTATTACAACGGATTGGTGCAACAGCCTACAAATTGAACCTTCCAGCCATGTCCAAGATCCATCCAGTCTTTCATGTCTCTTCCCTCAAGAAGGTTGTGGGCAATAAAGTACAGGTTCAATCCACTTTAACATAACTAGATGAAGAAGGTTCCATCATGCTCGAGCCTGAACAAATTTTGAACCGGCGATCGTGCACCCTTTGCAACTATGTCATCATTTAGGTTCTTGTTCAATGACGCGGATTACAACCTGAAGATGCCACCTGGGAGTCTCTCTAGCAACTACAACCGCAGTTTCCTCATCTCCAACTTTGAGGACAAGCTTTTTGAAGAGGAAGGGCATGTTAGGACCCCATACTAACATTATTATGTAATGACCCCTTTCCAATGTGGGGACCCCATTCTAATGATATTTTGTAATGGTATATGGCACTTGAGGTGCCTAGACAAGTGGGGCCATTTCATGTAACCGTTATAAAGAATGTAATTGCTTGTTTGGTAGAAGATTCTAGCTCATGCGACACTTTGCATGTAAGCCAACTCTTCAGCATTGGGTTAGGGTTACATGAAATGTATCTTTAAAAGACAAGAGGGCATATACAAATGTATCTTTTTGCATATTGAATCAATGTATTGAAGGAGGTTGCCCATTCTGTACTGTGCTTTTGTGAGATTAATATAGATTTCTGCAGTTCCATTTCATATTGCAATATATTGTTCTTCGTTAATTACTGTTTTATTGCAATATTTGTGTGGATGTGCTTATTTTAATTAGAAGGTTCCTGACACAAACTTTATCTGCCAGAAAACAGTCTCCTCTTCGCCAAAGAATTCTGACACATTCAGCATATACTGCAGCTGCCTACCGAGAACTTAACATAGACATATAGAATTTGTTCCATGACAATTCAATTCATCTTCTGCCTGGCATAAGACTTTCTTTGAACAGAATCGACCAATTGTCATTTTGATTAGTTTGGAAGACTGGTATATCTCTCACACATAGACATAGACATATAGAATTTGTTCCATGACAATTCAATTCATCTTCTGCCTGGCATGAGACTTTCTTTGAACAGAATCGACAAATTGTCATTTTGATTAGTTTGGAAGAGTGATATATCTCTCACACACAAGTCTATTTTCTCAGCATGGAAATTCAGATCCCAAACTGCCAAACTCTCCCCCCAAGAAAACAAGTAAACTTGGGGCAATATGGTCTTTTTGAGGTACATTCCAGGTTGTTATATCTTTAAGAGATATTATGTTTGTCACAGAAACCCACAAGAGTCCTGAACATGCCCTCCTATCTGTTAATGGATACTACTGGGTTTCTGCTTTCAGACATTAAAGACAGAGATCACAGGGGTTTTCATAGCTCGGGTGGTGTGGTCTGCCTCTTTCAAAACTGTCTTCATTAACAGGTGTTCCTGGTCACATCAAAAGAGAATTCCACATATATGTGGTTCTGTATTCACAAGGGCCCACCTCCTTTTTGAGACATCTTCATAGATGTTTGCTACTTTCTTCTACCTCTATTTCTGCACAATCTTCTCCTCCTCCCTCTCCCTCACCCAACCACACCCATCATCCTACTATTCATTTTGATCCTTTGTATGCTGACAATTATGCTGCTCATCTCTCCCACTTATCATTCTCTTAATTCCCCCATGGCAGCAACCAAATATGAATGCTTATCTCTTACCTTATGTGATGCCATCCTTGACTCCTTTCCTCATACTTTTCCCCTGCCAAAGACAGTCCAACACATCGGTTTTTGCCCCATGAATGGCGTACGTCTATGCATCCAAAGCTCACCTTTGCCCTTATCTAGCACTTCTTGTTGTACCTTCCAACCAAAAGGCATATAGATGCCTCATTTGACATAAGAAACAAAAGTTTCTAGCTACAAGGTACCGTGAGCTTCTGGATGCTCTTCAGCAATCTCCAAAAGCCTTTTTGGCAAACCCTCCTTCCTCAAAGGCCCCCGTCCAGATGCATTGACTGACATCTGGACCTTGGTAACCCATGCTAGGTCCTCATATGATATGTTGGGGCAACCCGCCATTCTTATCACCTCCTCCCCCCTCCCCCGCCTCCAATTATGCCATCTATTTTCTTCAGTAAACACAAAGAGAGCTATACAAAAATTATGCAGCAGCAAGGCTGCTAATTTTGAGAATTTTCAGGCTAAGTACCTGAAATATGGTGCTGAAGCTATAAGCCATCCCATTTTAGATTTATTCAAAGAGGTAGTTTTTTTCTGGCTTCCTAAATTGTTGGTCACAGCATATTACCTACTCCATACACAAATCTAGGGACTCTCCTGATCCCGGTAATTATTAATCTATCATGATTAGGCACACATTTGCTAAGCTTTATGCTAGTTTTGAATATGAAACCCTCACATCAGCTAGAGCAAGAGTAGAGGCTGGTTTTAGAGGTGATCATAGTTGAGAAAATCGCCAAAAAATCAGAAAAATCGCGATAAAATCGGGTCTCAATGCCGGGCCGATTAAATCGGCATCTTATCGCGATGCAGGCGATTTTTTGCCGATTTTTTGAAAAAATCGCGATTCGCGATTCGACAAAAAATCTGCAAATTTTTTTTTTTTTTTAATAATATTTTTTTTTTTTTTGGAATTTTTTTTCAAGCTGTGGCCAATTTAGGGTTTTTTTATGCAAGCCCATTTTTCAGATGTTATTGTTTGAACTTTGAAGTTTAAAGTTGAAACCCTAAATTTGAAACCCTAGTTTCTTTAAGTAAATATTGCTGCCTGATAACTATGTATGCAAGCCCATTTTTCAAATGTTAATGTTTGTAACTGTGAAGTTTAAACCCTAAACCCTAGGCTAGGCCTTAGGTTTTTTTTTTCCTCCTCTTTTTAAGTAAATAAGTAAATATTGCTGCCTGTTAACTATGTATGCAAGCCCATTTTTCAGCTGTTAGTGTTTGAATTTGAAACTTTGAACTTTGAACTTGAAGTTTAAACCCTAAAATCTAGTCTAGGCCCTAGGGTTTAGGGTTTAGGGTTTTTTTCCTCCTCTTTTTTAAGTAAATATTGTTGCCTGATAACTATGTATGCAAGCCCATTTCTCAGCTGTCAATGTTTCAATTTTAAACCCTAAACCCTAGCCTTTTGGTTTAGGGTTTAGGTTTTTTTCCTTTTTTTCAAGTGATTGTAACTTTGTTCTTACTTGTTTCCATGTGCAGGCATATAAAAAATGAATTGTTACTTGTAAATTTGTACCTTTTCATATTATAAGCAATACAGGATGTGTTTTGTCACTTTCATGTGTACTTAAAGCTTGAGCCTTGTATGATGTCTTGACTTGAATTGTTGTTTTTATTGCAATATCTGATTTGCATAATGTTAATTCATTGTAATATGCATGAAAAACAAAAATCAAAAAAAAAAAATCGTTTTCTTGGGTTTTTTTTTTGCCGATTTTTGGCCGATGTTTTGCCGAATTTTGAAAAACTCCCGTCTTATTGCCCAGCCGATTGACTCCCGATACCGATTTTCTCAACTATGGAGGTGATTATTAGAAAATTGACCTTAATTTTACCCTCCAAGCTATTATTGGGGAGGCTTATCAGAAATCTTCTATAGTCTTTTAATGTTTTGTGGAATTTAGAAAGGCCTTCAACAATGTTCCCAAACATCTTTTGTAAAAGATTCAAATCCAAAGGGTGGTAGGTTCATACACCCTATAGGCAAATAGCACAACACAGGTGTCTTCCTCCACACATAGTAGACTCGAGGGGTATTGCTCTGATATGCTCAATACTTGTGGACCTCAAAAGTTACTTTACTTAATCTTCGATGAGCTTCTCAGTCACAATTTTGTAACGGATATGCGTCCCTCGTAGTCATAGAGCACAAATGTTTCCAGATGCACTTTTAGGACACACCTACCAAGATGCACCCCTTGTGATTGCATTATCAAACCCACAATCCTATGGTTTTGAGAGTTGGGGATATGTAGATTGGGATCGTATTGAAAGAGTCCAAACTATATTGCTCCAACGGTTCATTTGATGCAAGACTACAACTCCACGATGTATTGCTCAAGATGGGCACTCATCTTCTTTGCCTTGAGAACATCTGTAGAATTATCTTTATCTGCATCACTTTAGATCCATGGGTGACCACACTTCAAGCCATTAGAGATAGTCGTACTTAGCATTTTTCTCATAATGGGTTTCCTCTAGAAGCAACTTTAGTCGTCATTTAGGTCAGTATTCATTAACTAGATTGTTCCTTTAGTTAATTGGCATCTCCATAAATTGGCTACCTCCATTGAAATACTCTTTGAATGCTCCTTCTCATCTTGTTCCTCGTTACAAGTCGATTAATCATGCGATCAAAGATGATATATATCGACAATATTTTTAGGTCACTTGGATCGCTCCACCCCAACCTCTTAGTTCTAAGTTGGCCTTCTACATTGAGCTTTTCATGAAGATTGAAGATGGTATTATTGCTTGCCGTAATTATATCCAACAACATTGGATAGACAAGCTCAAGATCCCTCTTGGACAGGTCAAAGTCTATTCACACCAAATGCAGGTGGACCCTGATCATCACATTCCTCGAGAGAATAGGGTATGTCACCTTTTTGCTCTATTTATGAGGTGGAGACAAAAGAGCACTTCATATTCAGATGTCTTACTTATTATAAGATTGAAAGAACGTACTATTGCTTATTTAGAGACTCAAGCAGATCGCTTTCCACTTTCTTCCACTATTGACTAGGGATGCTTGGCTTTGTACCTCTGAGAAGCTATCACTCTTTGGTGTTAGATATTGCAAGAGTGACTGACTACCACTCGACTAATGACCTTTTTTTTTTCACCCAATCTTCGTTGTCAGGTAAAATAAGCGTTCTTCTAAGGCTATAACTCGATTGATGATAGTGACATATGTCTCCTTGCCCACATCCAAAAGTCGACACCAAGCCTTTGGTGTTGCCTTCTTGCAGGCATTGGTGTGGGACCATGGTTCTTCATTGCTAGATATCAGCTATGCCTTATCTTCCCAAGAGGTGCAGACAGATGTAGCTTACCAACTTCTTGCCCTCTTCTTTTGGTTCCTTGGCCATGGATGCTAGGAAAGTTTCGAGGAGTCATACTCTATGCCCTCCCAGGATTATCCAACCAGGCCCCCTTAATCGTGGCCACTCTCCTTGTAACATCATTAGATCCTATATTAGCTCTTCTGGGATAGTTGGCAATGATGACAGCTCTGCTTTTGCTTTTCCTTCTACTATGCAGTCCACCACTGGATAGTTGGCAATGATGACAGCTCTGCTTTTGCTTTTCCTTCTACTATGCAGTCCACCACTGGATAGTTGGCAATGATGACAGTTCCTTTATTTATTCTACTTCTACTATGCATTCCACCACTGGATAGTTGGCAATGATGACAGTTCCTTTTTTTATTCTACTTCTACTATGCATTCCACCACTAATGAGGATGTATTGGCTCTTTTGGGATAACAGGCAATGATGACTACTCTGCTTTTGCTTCTGCTTCTACAACACATTCCACCATTGGATAGCTCACAATGCTAGTGGCTCAGCTTCTGATTCTACTTCTGCTATGCATTCCACCACTACTAGAGTTAGCACTTTGATCTTCTTAAGTTCTTCTCCATCCCCTTCTTTTCTTTGATTGCTGGTTCCATCATTACTTGCAACATGTTAGGGTTCAACAATTTCTGGGTCCACCCCTTGAGCCTGTGGTTAAATAATGACAATAGGTAAACTCTGGTGTTGTTCACTTTAGTTTATTTACTCTAGTAAGTTTGTACATACATTCTTGATACTTACATTGTATTGTAACAGCTTTTCTCCTCTAAGTCACATTGACCTACATTGGTCACCACTGGAAATTGATAGAATTATCTTAACTCTTCCCCCCTTCCCCAGATAACCAAACCTTAGGACTCTGACCATGCTGCCTCAAATATTTAACCTCAACCTTTGATCTTTATCATAGAGATCTTAATATTAAGCTATGTTAGCACTGCTAGATATTTGAGAATTTACAACACAAATGAGGGAGTGAGTAGATATTAGGAGATAGGAGAAGTAAGAACTTTCACGACTCTTAAAAATAGGATTCAGATTTGTCACTTCATGATACATTTATAGTGCCGTTCTAATTGTTAACTACCTGATGATCATTTTATGCATGTTTGTGTGTATATATATTAGCTATGTTCTTTGGGCACACATGCATGTTAGGATATTAAAAAACAAGCAAGCTTAAACAACAATAAACAGTACACGAGATTTTACGTGGAAACCCTGCAGTGTGCAGGGAAAAACCACAGGGCAATGGCAGCTTTTCTCTTTTATTATTCTCAGCAGGCTTTCATACATTCACACTATACAAATGCAAGGGGCATTCCCCTTTTAGTAGAAATACAAAGGAAGATTCCAAAAATCCGTGGCACATAGCGCTTTATTAACTGCGTTTTATAACAAACGCGCTTTACTGCGTTTTATGACAAACACGCTTTACTGCGTTTTATAACAAACGCGCTTTATTGTGTTTTAGTAACCCGCATCGTACGGATGTGCGGACATAAATTTTCGGGGATCTGGATATTGACTTCATCTCCTAACAATGCACATGGGGTTGGGTTACTATAAGCTGCACCACCATGCTCCACTCTGCTGAAGAACATCAGAGATCTGGATATTGACTTCACCTCCTAACAATGCACATATGTGAATGTACAGAGAATGTGGACCAGCATGAATTTGTAAAGGTTAGTTGGATTATGAGATGCTACCAAATTGTCTCTGATTTCTAAAATTTCTAACAAGTCTTAGAGCTTACCAAATAGACATGGATTTGGAAAAAAATGCAGTAGTGCATTAGGAGTACATGACTAATCCTCAAGGAAGCACAAAACGTGTAAATATTAACTGAAAGAGGGAATAATCAGCAAGTGACTGCTCAATCAGTCAAAGGCTATCCAAATAGGACTCAGTAGCCAAAACATAGGATCGGCACTTGATCTGCTACCGTCCCACAAATTTCTTATTTTTATGTAAAATGGATTCTCCATGGTTTTGAAGTAATTCCGCTTCATATCTGGACCTAATAATAGGTACACAAATTACTGAGGTCTTTCTGATGGTGGATGGTAGCTATCATTTGTTTAGCCTTACGTACGGGTGCTTCAGTTTATCTCGTGAGAGCTCTATTTGACTTGTCAATTATTGAAAAAAGAAAAGGACGAATGCTTGTAGTTTTCTTCTTTAAATTCAATGTTGAAATTACCTCATTAATGACTTTGTATCATCAAACTGCCTGCTATAAGTTATGATTTCCAAACTAAGAGAAAACCCTTGGTGAACTGATTTCGGATGCCTGTTTATTGAATTTGTAGCAATGTCAAGGAATTCTTAAAATTCTATGTCCCACAATGTCATACCAAAAGTTATCATTGGCCACGAGATATCAATTGATTTAGACATGCCGTCAAGAATGTTAGACTCGTGGTTTAGCTTATGACATGCTCAGGAATGTCCCGAAATATGTCAAATATATGAACAGTCCAAATTTTCCTTGAGCTATCTTTTCATAAAATCCATTGATTTTTTTAATTGGTTATAAAATTTAAACATGCATCACTTATCAAGATTTAACCTGAGTCTTTAAAACATAACCAGTGCCATTTGATTCATAAAATCCATTGATTAACCTGATGCTTTTCTCAATGTTCTTAATATTTATTGTATTCTAACTCAACGGTCCTGATTCTCCGTTCAGCAATCTTCTCATCAAACTCATTGATTAACCTGATAGTTTTCTCAATATTCTTAATATTTATTATATTTTAATCGAAAGGATGCAAATTATTCGTTTCCAGCTGGCGTATAGTTAAATAAGTAAACAGCCAATATGTAGATATTAGCGACTAAAATGTTTTTTCTAAATTTAAAAAAAAAAAATTAAATATATATATTATCTCCTCGGGAGTCATTCTTTCATGAATATATAAGCAATTCTTAATTTCTGTAATTTGGAAGATAATCTAAAATGATATTCAAATTTCTTTGAGATTTTAAATTTCACAAAATCAATTTTGTAAAATTTGCGCCGAACCCTTGTTTTCATGGGTCGAAAATGTTTAGAACGAAAATCATGAAATCAACCGTCTGAACATTAGAATTATTCCTGCAATTCAAAACATTCCCTGAATTTCAAAGCTTATTTTACCGGCATGCCGATGTACACAATAAATTTGTCAAGCATCATCGACGGAATGTCCGGCGGGCTCGATCTCCTGCGGTTCCTGTAGCCACCACTGTATCGCACACGCTCGCCCTGGGAAAATATAAAACAAAATAAAATTCAAATCCCAAATTAAAAAAACAGACCAGAATTGCAGAAGCTTCTGAAAACGTCTTGCTGCTTCTTTATTACCTCGTAGGACCTCGACTGCATTTTGGCGTCGAGAAGGTTGTACAGCGGGGGCAAAACAGGCGAGTGATTTTCTGGCGTCACAAGTTTTGGGTCTGGAAGGATAAGCTCATTCGATTCGTTACGGCCTGAGGTGGGCGCAGCCATGAAGATTCGACCCCGTGACCTCGTAATGTTGGGCGCCCATTTGCTCGAGCAGGAAAGGAAGGAGGAACGCGGAGTGTATTTCGGAGGCGCAGTGCAGGCACTGCACGCCATGTTCTCCTCCGCTGTGAGATTTGTTTGTGGAGTTTTGATCGGGATATACGAGGATTTGTGGTTTCGGCAAACGGATTCGCGTATTATGAGGATTAGGGGTTTAATTCTGTTTTCTTTAGCTCTCTTCTTTGCCTTATCTACCAAACTGCAAGGACGAGGTTCTCAAATCGTACGGCACGTTAAGATGCGATGATTTTTTTGTGTTTGGCCTGTAATTTTGAAGTTCACTACCACTGTCAAAAGGATTTGATCCTCATTGAAGAGGTGTAGTACCTCTCATTTTAGCTCCTATGGAAACTTGCACGGTTTTTTTCCAACCATTGATGGCATTAAATCAATTGGGGTCCTTTTTGGGTTATAAGATTAAAACATGTCTTGCTTTTTTGGTTATAAGATTAAAACATGTCTATTATAGTTTAAATAAAAGTCAGTCGTATGGTTTTGGCGAAGATATTCAAGTTTAAATTTTAGGGTATGGTATGATTTTGGATTTTTCATTTAAAAACCCAAGTTTAAACTACAGTTGTGGGTACAATATGGTTTTAACCTCTCATGAAAGATCCAGGTTCAAACCACAAGAGTGAGTGTGGGTAGTTTTGACCTCTTATTCAAGAAATCAATGTTCAAAGTACAAGGTGGATGTGGTATGGTTTTGACCTGTCCATATAAAATAAAACAAAATAACAATTTATTAATTTCATATATATTTTTTACTAAAATTTAAATTAATCACCTTTCTTTATATATATATATATATAAAGTTATAATTTTAATGGTACAATTAAAATAAATTTTGGAAGATAATAAATGTTTTAAAATAAAATTTGGTTTAGTTATATATAATTTTATAATATAATCCGACTCCTCTGGTTGCATGACGGTTATCTGTTTCCTGTTTGTTCGGTGGTCCCCTTCATGCCATGTGTTGAACCAGACTGACGAAGACGGTGCAAACCTTATGCGTCCGACGGTCCCCATCTCACACTGGGTTATATATAATTTTATAATATAATCTGACGACTATATGTTTCCTATTTGTTCGACGGTCCTCTTCATGCCACGTGTTGAACCAGACTGACGAAGACGGTGCGAACCCTGTGCGTTTGACGGTCCCCATCTCACGTCGAGTTACCATTAACAAGATGGTGGATGTGTTGAAGCCTTCACTGATAGTTTGAACCTTGCTAAGCTGTGTCTGGCAGTTACTAAAAATTGTGATTGTAACCAATTCATCTATGTAACCAATATATATATATATATATATATATATATATATATATATATATATATATATATATATAATTTTTTAATTTTTTAATTAGTTCTATGGGATTGATACCAGGCTTCAACTTGATAAGTTTTGCATTATTGCCTCTCAAGGTTAGAATAGAGGTTTCCTTTCTCTTTAAAAAATTTAGTGGGTTGAGTTGATATCACTTGATTTTATATGTAGTCTTATAATGCAAATAAAATTTAATTACGTAAAGATGTTTTAAGGGAAGGGGTGATATTTTCTTTTGTTGGAGAACAAGTCATTCTTGATAAATCACAACTATCTTCTTTAGAGCTTGAGAGTTTACAAAAAGATTCAATTCTCATTTCAATTGAGTTGTTATAGTTAGAAATCTACATCATTTTATTTATATGTTTGAATTCTTGATTTTTATTTTTTAATTTTTTAATTTTTTTCAATTTTTTGTGTGGATGTAAATATTCTAGAATTTAACATTCTTTTTGACATTTTCTTACAACAGCCTTTACAATACCAAAATTTCACCTTTACTATCTATGCATTGCATCTAAAGGAATATTTTCAAAACATCGCACTATCATAATTTGCTTTACCAAATCTAGATTGCTAGTTTCCTTTCTAAAGCACAAGTGCAACCACAAAAATTATAATAAATAATCTATATAAAAGTACATTAATGTTATAAGATAAGGGAAGAGGTGATATAATCTTGATATAAAAAATACTCTAGAATCATAGTCAATTTGTCCTCTTTAATTTTATAAACATCTTTTAATTAAAGAAAATAAGAAAGCATGGATCAATTTGTAACCACAACTTGACAACTATGATTTATCGCTTGGTAATATTTGAACAAGGTTGCCCCCGAGGGCTAGGTGGATTGGTAAGTGCTTGTCTGACCAGGCATTTACTAATAAGACACCTAGGTTCAAACCTCAGGAGCATCCTATGTGCAAAGGTAGTAGTTTGATTTGAATCCTCTGAGTGTGTGCCAAACAAACGATGATGGTACGAATCCCGAGTGACCAGTGGTCTCCTTCATGTCGAGTCAAAAATAACAAGGTGGAATAGATTTGTTGGGAACAGCCCCTATGGTTTGAACTTTGCGCTTGTCAGTTACTAAAACTAGTGTGGTTGTGACCAACTCTCATATCTCCTATGTAACAAATATATATATATATATGAACAAGGTTTGCTCTCCTTAGAAGTTGAGAAGTTTAACTTAAATACATGTCATTTGATTATATATGCTATTTTATAATGTGAAAGGAATTCCTAAAACAAAACTCAATTATATAAAGATGTTCTAAGGAAGAGGGTGATTTAATCTTGACATAAAAGAATACTCTAGGATCATAGTCAATTTATCATCCTTGTTTTTTTAGACATTTTAATTAAAGAAAACAAGAACTTCAAACTTCAGAAATTTAACTAGTTAAGCTCATACCATTTGATTTTATATTGTAATATTATAATGTGAAAGGAATTTATACATCAAAATTCAATTATGTAAAGATGTTCTAAAGGAAGGGGTGATTTAGAAAATACTCTAATATCATAGTCAATTTGCCATGTGGAATTTAGACCGGTCCCACCTATATTACATTAGTGGTATTATAACATCTTGGTAATTGTGCATGTATCGTTTGGTAAGATTTGAACCTTGGTTTCCTCCTTGGTAGTCAAGGAATCTAATCGATTGAGCTAATATAAATTGATGATCAATTTTATAACCTTTGTAGCCCTTCAAATGTTATTTTTCTTCTTTTTTAAATTACATTTATAAATAGGTCCGAGGTGTAGACCAATTGGTTCATCCAAACCCCATAATGGGAGCGGAGGTCCAAGGTTCAAATCTCGGGCCTCGTCGGACTGAACGCTTGTCCCTTTCCTGGTGCTTTCAGTGGCATAAAAGGTTTAAAATAATTGTGGCATGGTGGTTATAGGGGCAGACTGCGCGAAGATCTGTGTGGCGGTTTTTGGGGCGAATAGCGTAGAATACTGTGGCGGCCATAAAAGCTGGACAGCCTGCCCGAATTCGTGGCGGCTACCGATTCCACCATGTAAATAAATAAATAAAAAATAAAATTACATTTATAAAAAATAAAATTGTATTTGAATGAGTTGTAAAAGATGTTTGGTTATTTGTAGATAGAAGGATGAGTTGGTTTGAAATCTATCAAAATATGATGGGTAGTTGGTCAAGTTAGGATACAAGGTTTTAGAGCAATCAGATTTCCTATTCCCACAGGTGTCTTTTGAAAATATGTTTGGTCACTTGAGGCCCTCCTTAAAGCCTCAACATTCCTTTGGTTTGTAGTATCGGAAAGAAATTGCAAAGAAGAGGATATCAATGGACCTTTTTGGTTTACCTTGTGTAAGTGTTTAGAACGTTACTTCTTCATTATCCCATTGCTTACACAAGTTGGGGTCATTTTTCAAAAAAATGAGAATATATTAGGTAATTCCATCAACATTAAAAGAGTTGATGAAATGTTTGATTAATTATTTACAATTAATTATTTATTCCACGGTGAATTGGTCCTCCTATTATTAGTTGGAATGAATATATATATATATATATATGAAATGAAAGATTTTAATTACATCTGTGAGACCCAAATATGATCTATGGGACCTCAAATATGGAAGTACAACAACTAAAATCATATCATATGATCTTTAATATCTTTGAGAAGGTTGTTCCTTCTCCTACTGATTTGGGTTAGCAATTCCCTAACTTTTTTTATTTTATTGTCTTCAAATAACTTTGCCATAGACCCGTTTCCAAGTGTTTCTTTGTATTTGCCATGGATATCTGAAAAACTCGAGCATTTATAGATGAAGTGTTCCTCTGTCTCTACTACACCTGTGTTGCATATAGTTTATATCCTTTCTTCCCATTGTTCTTTGGGCGTTGTCCATCTCCCTGTTTCACATCTAAGCCTATGAGAGCTAGTCCTTATCTCAGCAATGAGAATTTTTTCCTTCCACTTGATTTCAGCGCCTATATACGCTTTTTCATTGTGGTCATACGTTGGGTTAAACTTTGTAATATAATATTGTCTTTTCTTGCTTGCATTTTTCCACATTCCACTTCTAAACTTTTCATTCACATAATTTTTTGTGTCTTTATTGACATTTGGGCATTCATTTATGTTGATTTCCCAACATTTTATCCATTTCTGATTTTGTTTCATCCATATATTCTTCCACCTATGCAACTCTTCGTCCCTAGCTACCCTAGGCCATCTGTTGTTTTTCATGTTTCTATTTTTTTCAAGTAACATAATAGCTTGATCATAGCAATTGCTTCTAAAGGGAACATTCAGTTTTAGCTAGAATAATTTCATAAGGGGTTGTGGCCTTAATTTTGAGAAAATTTGTGATTAGATATTTTTGAATCCTTTCTATTTGCCTCTATTTTGCATTTGTTGTGCCACTAGCCCACACCTCGCAACCATACAATAAAATCGGTGTAACAAATAGGCCAAATAAGACCTTGGTCGTCTTCTAATCCCACAACTCGACATTCCTACACATGTTTTGAAGTGCATATAGTGCTCTCCAACCACTTTGATTTCTTTTCATCCTACATGTATTCCAATTAAGTTTGTCATGAAAGTCTATGCTCAGGTATTTGTATTCTACTATTACCTCAAGTGATCCTCTTGCAAACTGAAATTCAAGTTGTTGCTTCTTATTTTTTGCTAAAAAAATCATAATTTTTGTTTTGCTCGTGTTCACCTGCATCCCAACTTCATTACAAAAGAGTTCTAGAGCTCGAATGTGATCTTCTAGATCTTTGGCTATTTTGACCATAAGATTTACATCGTCTGTATACATGAGGAGTTTTACCACATATTTGGCTAAGTGCACACCCTCTCCCCCAATTTTTTTTATCTATTATTCTAACTTGTCAATGTACAACCCAAATAAGGTCAGAGATAGAGGGCAACCTTGTTTGACACCTATGTCACTACCAAAAAATTCATATAACCTTTCTTGTGTTCTGATTCTAGCCTTTACATGCTCATATAGTCTGTGAATGGCTGCCCTGTAGTGAATTGGAACCTCTAGCTCTTTCATTATGCTTCATAATTTTTTCCTTGGCACTGTGTCAAATGCTTTTTTGAAGTCTACAAAACAATAAAAAGCCTCCTCTTTTTTGTCCCATATTTTTCCACTATGTGTCTCAGCGTGATATAGTGATCAATAGTTGAGTGCTTGGGCCTAAAACCTGCTTGCTCCTTTGTTCTCTTTTCCTTTTCTTCTGCCCATATGTTGATATGACACTCTATCATACTCCCAAACAACTTTGCAAAGAGAGGGTTGATTATGATAGTTCGATAGTTTGAGAGATTATTTACATCTCCACTTTTAAACAATGGTCAAACTAGTTGTCCACTCGCTAGGGAAGCCATTTTGTATGACCTCATTGAAAATTTCTTTGATCTGCGGTGCCAGAATATCTAGCCCCCATTTTATATGCTCTGCCATAAGATTGTCTATGTCACGAGCTTTACCAGTTGATAACTTTTTTATCCCTTGAATAATGTCTTCATTTGTGAAAAGTTCTTTCTTGACAATGATAGTAGAGGGTGTCTGCTACTGGTTACTACACTGATACAATTATTTTGAATACTCCAACCATTGATTAATTGTTATGCTATTTTCACTTTGCATCCATTTCACGCTTATTTCCTTCCAAAATTTATTTTGCTCATGCTCCTCTAAGTAAATCAATTCTTTCCTCCTTGCTCTAGTGTATTCTTCTTTTTTTGCCTTTACTAGTTTCTCATATGCTTTTTTGTTTGCTCTTGTTTTACCCGTTGGTTTCTTTAGTAATCTTCGTGTTTTTTTGCAATCTTCATCGAACCATGGGTTGGTTGGGAAGTTATTCCTTTCTTTCTTTTTAATTTTAGTCCTCTTGAATTTTTTTAGAGCTTCTTGGATAACGTGAATTAACCATTCACTCTTGCTGTAATATCTGCTACTGTGAGGTAGTTCTTCCATTTCCTGTAGCTTGTTATTTAATACTTCTATAAAATTCTATCGATTTTCATCTGTTAAGATAATGTTTTCTTTGTGAGGATATTTATTTTGATTTCCTTGCAAGTGTTTCTCCCTTGGTTTGTCTCCATGCATTCGAATTTTCATAACAATTGGGTTGTGATATGACTTAAGTTCCATTGGAGAATCTTCCACTTCTAGCTCCTCTATTTTTGGTATGTAAGTTTATGAGCATATTACATAGTCTATTACACTTTGTCCCTTATATGTTTTGCTTGTAAACTTTCTTGAATTTTTCCATTTGTTCATCCCATTACAAATAATCAAGTTGTGTATGTTGCAGAGGCCTAACAACTATTTTCCATATTGCATGATAGCCCCATGCTCATCTTCTGATGTCCCTGTCCACTGCTGATTTTCTTCTTTTGACATCCAAAGAGGATTAATGTTAGGATCCTCAATCCTAACATTATTAGCTAGTATTAGTTAGTATTATTAATCATTTAATTATTATATTATTAACTTATAAAGTGAACCATCACGTCTCTTCATACATGAACCATCATGTCTCTTCACCAACGTAGCTTTAGGGTAGATATATATATTAGGTTGTCCATCCATATTAAATCATCCAAGAAGAAGAATAATAAGCATAGATTCTAAGGAGGGAGCCCCCTATAGTGGCAAAGCGATTACAAGGGAGCCCCCTTTGAGTGGCCTGCGATTACATTTACATTAATTTGTTAATAATTTTATAGTAAGACCTTGGGGTCTTACCATTTGGTATTAGAGCCATGTGGGACCCAGTCATGTGGGAATTGCTCAAATATCTTCATCAAATCACTTCTGTGCGTGAGTATCAAACTCGGTTTGAGGATATCATCAAACACAATACAAGATTGGATGAATCAATTCTCATCAATGGCTTCATTAGGGGATTAAAAGAGGAAATTAGAATGAAGGTGACAAGGTTCAATCCCTATACCATGATGCAGACCTATGGATTGGCAAAATTAGCTAAAGATAAAATCAATGCACAACAACGATTAGGGAAACCACTTATGGAAAAATCATCGACCACTTACATCACTCCCAAACCTATGCATAATGGAAGGGCACAAAGCACTTACACAACCCCAAAATCTAATTGAACTTTACAAATTAAACATCTTAGCTTTGAGGAGATGAAGGAACAATGAGCAAAAGGACTCTGTGATAATTGTGATGAACAATTTGGACCCCACCATAAATGTGCTACACTAACATTGTATTTATTGAAGGAAGTTAATCCCTATCTCTCCATAGAGCAAGCAGATGAGGTAGTTGTGTCCGAAGCGACCGATGGCACCTACTCACCGCAATGAAGACAATGAGGTCGATGTGCAAGAAGTGATTGATGTACCAAGAAAGGATGAGGTAGACATACCCAAAGTGATCAATGCTAGCCAAACATGCACTCTACAAAACCTACACATACCTTCCTCACCAATAGTGAGTTCTTACCATATGACGAAACCTATTCGAAACCAACACAGAGTGACTACACACTCCTTCTCCGTTGGCTCTACCAAGGAACCAAAAAAGGATATGAAATCATTACCATCAATTTTGATGCATCATTCTGAAGTATTTGAGGAACCCCAAGGGTTTCCCTCCCATCGTCATCATGATTTTCCTAAGGAAGATTTTACTATTGTTCTTGGCAACCCCTCGCTAATGCTTCATCCTTCTCGATATTCCTGCCTACAAAAGGATGCCATTAAAAGAGTCCAAGAACTTACACAAATCCTTCTTGGAAAATAAAGGACAAAGCTTCTCACTTTGAGCTTTGAGGACAAAGCTCTTTTTAAGGAGGGTGGCATGTTAGGATCCTCAATCCTAACATTATTAGTTAGTATTAGTTAGTATTATTAATCATTTAATTATTATATTATTAACTTATAAAGTGAACCATCACGTCTCTTCATACGTGAACCATCATGTCTCTTCACCAACGTAGCTTTAGGGTAGATATATATATTAGGTTGTCCATCCATATCAAATCATCCAAGAAGAAGAATAATAAGCATAGTTTCTAAGGAGGGAGTCCCCTATAGTGGCAAAGCGATTACAAGGGAGCCCCCTTTGAGTGGCCTGCGATTGCATTTACATTAATTTGTTAATAATTTTATAGTAAGACCTTAGGGTCTTAGCAATTAATCTCAATATCTTCGCTACCTTCTAGAATGTTAGCTTTCTTATTTGTTGTCCTTGCATTGAAATCTCCAATTAATATAATCTCCCCAACTTACTGTATATCGAAATGTCTCTTTTTAGGGAGAAGTATGGATCTTCTCTATTAAGGTCATGTTTCTTATAGAATTTAAAATTCTTGGGAGTAAAATAACATGCTGCTATGCTAATAACTGACTTATTTTCTAGGATCTTTATCTAGATGTACTATTTGTTTTCATATTGATTTTCAATTTTAATGACCCTATCCCATTCCTCTTTTATTAAAACAATAATCCCCCCATGCCCTTTGCCATTTTCTGCTACTTTATTCCATATTGTTATTTTTGTGTATCCCACAAATTTTGGAGTCCTACATCCATCGTGTTCATGTGTTTCCATAAGTATGATTATATCTTTATCTCTAGCAATAGGCCCTAACTCGGGTCCTCTTCTCCAAAGGTAAACTCTATAGTTCCAACTTACCATCGTAAGATGTTCTTGGGCAGGCCATACTCCCTATGTATGTCTTTCCATTTCTTAAATATGTCCGTTTCCCTTCATTCCTTGCTGCCCTCACCTTTTTCCATTCCTTATTTCTTTCTTCTTGTTGTAAAAATGTTAGGTTGTCATCTAAATAGAATTTTGACCCTCTTAGCATGCCTCTATTTTTAGTAACCTTGTTTTATCCTCGTAGCTCATCAATGGGACCTGAATATGCCTATCTCTGTTTCCTTCTCTCAGCCTGCCAATTATGCTTGCTTTTTTTATCTGAACTTTCCATTGTAATCGATCTGACAAGAAGTCCCTTGTTAAACGATTTGTGTCTTCCCTATCTTCATAATATTTCAACCATTTGATGATTATATTTGATAACTTCTCATATTTTTCTCTTATGTTATTTGAATTTTTAATTGCTTCTCTATCAACTTTTTTTGTTGATTGATTGGTTCTTTTACTACTTGTGATCATGTCTTTGCCTTTGCTAATTCATTTCGTAGCTCATTTTCTTTTGTTTCCATGTTTTGGAGTGTTTCCCGTACCTCTTTTATTTGATTTACATTTTTTTCCACCTCTATTGCATCATTGATTGGGGGGTCGACCCTTTACAAAAAGCTCGAATGATGTACAGGAAAAAAACAAGAGAATATCATACAAAAGCAAGATAGCCTTAACTTAGTAAAACAAACAAACCTAAGCTAAACCTGCTTATGAAGAAATTGAAATAATAGCCATTCCGCTATCTTTCTATTTGATAAGGCTTATGTAATGTTTAATGCTTTACATAACTAATAAAGAAACCACTAACAACAATGTAATTTAGTGTGCTCAAATCGTTCATTGCATGGTCCCAGTAAGTATTATACATTGCTCTACCCTCTTTATCTGCTAGCTTCATTATCAATTCTTATAATCTCTTTCGATTCCATGGGGGTGTAAGACCAAACCTTGAAATTCTCAAATCTAATTGCCATATTCGTCATTTTATCAATAGCTTTGTTTCCATCTCTATAAATATGTTTAATTTGACTTTCTTCTAGGTTTCCCAAAATAGTCCTCGCATATGTAATTATTTGGAAAATGCTAGAATTATTTAGCTTCCCTTTTTGAAGGGAAGTTATAATATTCTTGGAATCCCCCTCGAGAACAATTTTCCTAAAACCCAAATTCACCGCAATTTAGACGCCCGTAAACATCGCCCTTGCTTTAGCTTTGTGATTTTTGGTAATTCCTAGATCCTCAGCATATGCAGCCACTACCTGACCTCTGTCATTCCTGATGAGACCCCTACCACCAGCATGATCCGGGTTGGCTTTCACAGCCCCATCAAAGTTAATTTTTACTTAGTATTTATGAAGACATTCCCATCTATTATCTAGTCTCACCTTGTTGATTTTTTCCATATTTAATATATATTTTTCTCTATAGAATATCATTGCAAGATTTTCCTGGCAAACAATGTTTTTAATACAATCCTCCAAGAAGTTTGTTCTTATCCTGGCATAAACCCCAATTATTCCTCTGATTTTATTTTTGAACACTCATCTATTTCTTTCCAACCAATCCCCCAGCAAATATGCGAAATGCATTTTTGCCAAAAAATAATGCTTTTTAAGTGCCATTGTTTCCAAATCTTGATTGGAGAATCTAGAATTACCCAAGCAATATTAACTTCTCTCAATAACATATTTAAGATATATAAAAAAAAGTCACAAGTTCCAAATAGGTGATCCACGCACTCATCCTCTTTGTTACACAACACACAAACAGTTGGAACCACAATCTCTCTTTTGAACAAATTGTCTTTTGTTGGGATTTTATTGATAATGGCAATCCAAAAAAATATAGCAACCTTAGGGATGATGTTTAACTTCCAAATTATATTAAGCTCGAGTTTCTTTGAGGTTACTTTGCTTAAGAATTTATATCCATCCTTCACCAGGTACTGGCCTTGCTGGTTTCTTTCCCAAATTATCTGATCCTCCTTTGAACCTCTACCTAAATAATAAGTCCTTAAAAGGTTCTATCCCCGAGTCTTACATATCTTCTTGCAGGATTTTCCACTTTTGAAAATCACCCACACTATGAATGTAACCATTCATTTTCTTACCAAAGGTTTTTGTTAAATGTTCTTTGATATCTTTGAACTTTTTGTAGTTTGCTAAAGGATCCTCTTGAATCCAAGGGTATTTTCAAAATTCTATTTTGTCCTCCCTACCTACTCTCCATTTTAGCCCTTGCCATAGAAATTTCCTACTATTGATAATATTTTACCAAAAAATAGACCCACATGGAGGATTAGAACAACTAATAAAGTGGTTTCTGCCCTCCAAGTATTTGTTTTGGACAATGCTAGCCACTTCCCTAATGCTCTAGTGCAAAGCCTTCGACCATGTTTAGTTATAAGGGCTCTATTTAGGTCTCTCAACTTCCTCAATCCAAGACCCCCATTCTGTAAAGGTTGGCAACAAGTATCCTAAGCTACGAAATGTATATGTTTTTTGCATTCAGTGCCATCCATAACAAAAAAAATTGTAATCTTTCTAAAGTCTCTTTCACTTTCCTTGACATCCTTAGGAAAGACATGAAGTAAATAGGGAGGCTTTGAAGCATGTGTTTAATAAGTTGTACTTTCCTCGTAAAGGATAATAGAGATCCCTTCTAGCCTTGAAGTTTCCTGTTAAACTTATCAATAATCGAATTTCAAAGTTCATCTTTCATTTTGCTTATAAACAAAGGTAAACCAAGATAGGTGATAGGGAACTTTTCCTCGTTACAACCCAACACTTTAATTATTTGATCTCTTATACTTTCCTCTATTTTTAAAAAGATAATCTTGCTTTTTCATAATTTATTTTATAGCTCTTAGCTTCTTCATAAGAAACAAGGACTTGTTTAAACTCCATAACTTCTTCCTTTGTAGCTTCCCCAAGCAAGAAAGTATCATCCACAAATTTTTGATGGGATAAAGCTTCACCAATGGATGAATGTTTCAGACCTTTGATTTTATCATCCTTTCACTTTATTTTCTAAGTTCTTCCTAGGGCATATACCATAATGATAAAAATATATGGAGACAACGGATCTCCCTGCCTAATTCCTCTAGTAGAAGGAAAGAACTTTGTCCATTGATCAAGATCAAAAATCAGGGGTTAGAAATACACATACCAATCCATGCCCTCCATTTTTCATTGAAACCCATTCACTCCATGATTATATCTAAGAAAGACCAATAAACCCTATCGTAGGCTTTGTTCATGTCGAACTTAAGGAACATGCCTAACCCTTTCCTCCTTTGAAGAGAGTATAGTTTCATAAATGGCAATGATGCTTTCAGTAATCTGCCTACCTACCACATAACCTCCTTGATCTTAATTAATGATTGAGGGGATGATTTTTTCAATTGATTGGCCAACACTTTAGTAAAAACTTTGTAAATTGTATTACATAGGTTGATTGGTCTAAAGTCCTGTAATTTATCTGCTTCATATTTCTTGGGAATCAAAGTAAGGAAGGTATTATTCCATTCTTTCAACAACTTTCTAGATTAGTGGGCTTCTTGGATTGTATTGACTACATCTTCTCCAATAATATCCCAATGATGTCGAAAAAAATCGGTGGGAAACCATCTAGCCCCGAAGCCTTGGATGCTCCCATAGAGAACACAACTCTTTTAATTTCCTCCTTAGAGATTACCTTGCATAGATGTTCATTCATGCTATCATTAACTCCTTTGGAAACATTGTTAATGATGCTTTCTATTTCCATGTTGTACTTTATTTTTCTTTGCTAAGAAGGTTCTAAAAGAAAGTAATGGCCAAATTTTTAATATCATTTAAATCCTCATACTTTCTTCCATCTCCCCCCATAAGGTAGAGGATTTTATTGTTGTTCTTATGTTTCATAGCCAAAACATGGAAGAATTTAGTATTTATATCACCTTCCTTGAGCCACAATATTTTGGATTTTTGTTTCCAATGAATTTCCTCTTGGGCAATGATATTATGATATTTTGTGAGGAGTTGTTTTTTCTTTTTGTGTCACTCTAGTTTTCTACCTTCCCTCTCCATTTTTTCTCTATATCTTGGATATCCTTTTTAAGTTGTTTTCTTAACCTGATGTTACCAAAAACCTCTTTGTTCCAAATTTTGATTTGATACTTGTTGTTGCCATTGCACAACTCACCCCAATTGGGGACCCACTTAAGACTTTGGTTTTAATTTTTTATTTTTGTTTACATCAAGAATTTGAAATTGCTTACATTGCTCACATTAAGGTTTTAAAATTGCTTGCATTTGAGTATTTTGAAGACTTGGATTTTAGTTCCATTGATTTAGATTGAATATTTTGAATATTTGTTTTTCAATGACATTATTTTAGATTGAATATTTAAAAAAAAAAAGAATTTCAAAGGTTTTTCTAAGGTTCAAAATATTAAATTCAATTTTAGGGTTCTTTAAATTTCATCATCTTGCCCTAAATTTACTACAAAATTGAAATTGTCATAACGTTTGATGAAAAACTCCGTTTGAGGTGATTCAAAGTTTGGTGGAAAGATCTTGAGCTCATTTCTACAATGATACCAAATATGCATAAGATTTGATGTGAATTTTATCCAAAAATAGTAGTTTCCTATGACAGTCCATGAATTTTTAAATGCAATATATCTTGATCAACAACTAATTTTTGGGTGATATTAGCGGTTTTGGATACCCATTTGGCTTATTTAGACATGTGGAAAGTTTCAAAAATTTATGGACACTTTCAAAAATTATCATTTTTTCTTAGCCTACGAAAATACACTAAGCTTCTCATCATGGATTAATGTCTAGTTAATGCAGGATTTAATGATAATTAGACCACAAATTAATATTCTTCCTACTTCTTATATTTCTTAAGATATCTTCGTGCCTTCAAAATTTGCACATAATCTAAATCAACAAGTCATTCAAATCATGCACCCCCTTCTTCATTAAATCCTAAGCATTTTCTCTGGATCATAAAGTAAACGTTGATCTTTAATATAATGTAATGGCCCACACATAATAAAAAGGAGTCAACTTGCCTGATATTTAAAGTCAAGATAATTATATTTTATAAAAACGTCTACCCCTAAGTCTTGAAGTTGAATTATTATTAAAAATTCACTTTCTCTCTTCTTTTTTCCTATATCAAATGCGCCCTTTTACCTTTACCTCCAAGGGCTAGATGGATTGGTAAGTGTAGGTGTGGTTGGGCACTTACCAAGAAGAGACCTAGGTTCAAACCTTGGATGGGAAGCCAACCCTTTGCAAAGGTAATAGTCTACTCCGAATCCTTTGAGTGCGCGTTAGATTGACAACGATGGTACGAACCTCGAGTGACCAATGGTCCCCATCTCACATTGGGTCAACAAGAATGAGACATATAGGTTTGTTGGGAGCAGTCCCTATGGTTTGAACCATGTGCTTGCTAGTTACTAAAAATAGTGGTTGTAACCAACTCTCCTGTGTACTAAAAAACTGCACCCTTTTCATAAGAGTCGTGCACCTTTGTCAAAATAGATGGTATGCTCAGATCTTGGATGGATCTAACGGTATGTATAAAACAAAAATAAGTAAAAACCTAAAGTGAAGTTTAACTTTTCATTACAGTCATATATATTTCTAAACATTTGCTAGGGTAAAAAAAAAAACATTTGCTAGGGTCACGGGCCAAGATCACTAAAAATAAAAAATTAATCTTATATCAAGGTCTCGTACAAAAGCCATGAAAAATCAAAATAAATTGTTTTCTAAGGTTTAAAGATTCCTTAATATTCCCAAGACCCCCTCTTTTCCTTTTCCACTAAAAGATATGCAGGTCTAAAAAATCCTACGACATGCATGCATCATGGCTAGATCCGACAATACATGTGAATTGAAGCTGGGCACACTAATTTTGAATTAACAACAGTCCCAAAATATGAACTTGTCTTAGATTTGTGCACATATCATCACCAAATCAACGATATACATGCATCTTAAAGAAACCCTATTTGTTTGATGTTTAAAACAAAATTTATTCTTTAGCATCAACGCTCGATCCTAAAGTCATATTAATTGTAAAAAATTAAAAATTAAAAATTTCCTTAAGATTCTAGCACCCCCTTTGGTAAAGCTCATGCAACTCTATAGATCCAAGGGTACACATGTATCGTTACCAAATCGAAAGGTACACACAATTCAAAGTGGAGTCCTTTTAAATGAAAGCATTTGATTTTATCTTATTAAGGTTAATAAGGTTAATGAAATAAATAATTAACAAAATTTGTATAGAAATATCAAAGACTCAACATTACAAGGTGATTTTTTTATAAACCTAATGTTTCGAATGTCAAATAAAATTAAAAAATCAAAGTGAACAAGAAAACCTTAATATTGACATTAAAATTAAAACATGAACCTTAACATTAAACTTAAAACTTGAACCCTAAAATTAAAAAACAAAGACATTTAATAGGGAATTAAACGAAAATACTTTGAACCTTAGGGAATAACCTTAGCATTTGATTTAATATTTTGGCATTAAAAATTAAAACGAAATGATAATGTTAAACCTATTAATTCAAAGCTAAAACTAAAAGAAATTAAACCTTATAAAATCAATTATTAAAATTTAATAATCATAACCTTAGTAGTAGTAATAATAACAATACCAATGAAATAAACATTACAAACATTGAAATGAAATATTACGAATACTAAATATATAAATAGTATAAGCATGAAATAACCTTAACTAAAATTAAAGGAAATTCAACCTTAGAGAATTAATTAATAATAATAAATAATAACGGTTTGGGCTTTGGCTCTTCTTCGGGAGGTCCAAGGTTCAAACCGTGGTGTGGGTGAGTGTGTGAGGGGGTGAGTGTGTGTCTCCTTGGTGGATTTGTTGTAACAGGTTGGGGGATTCCTGGTCAAAACCCCCATATCTTAATATTACCAAAAAAAAAATAATAATAAATAATAAATGAAAATAACAAGATTATAATAATAGTCATTATTTTTTAATATTTTTCCCACCAAGTATAAATTAGAATTAATATATGCTTTCCTTCTATGTTGTAGGCATGGTCCAGAAAGTAAGGAACATAAGAAGATAGAAGAAACCCTAATAAATGTGGATGCCAGCAAAGCATCTGGAAGAAAGTTTAGAGGAAGTATAGTGAACCTAAACCTGATCTTGACCAGTTAGTGCATGATAACTCAACTCACTTAGCTTCAAGGAGAAGATACCAAAGTAGTTAGAATATCAATGGTTGGAATTAAAAATCTGAATTAAGAAAATTTCCAATTGGATACCTCATCCTCTTAGTTGGAGATAGCTCATACAGATAACTCATCCATACAACTGTAAACCACTTAAAGTATAGCTATGAAGCACTGAAACACTGTTGTAAAGCACTAAAAATTTGAAACTATAAGGCTATAAATAACCATTTAGATCCCATTCTAAAGAGTCGGATGCCACCATAGCAATAGTCAATTTTAGGATTTTTGTTATTTGGTAGTCGGTGGATGTTCGCACCCTAGCATTGTACTTGGAGAGTTGTATTTGCAATCACCTGTAGCAAGCAATTATGAGATTGTAATCATTGAACATATTTATTAATGCAAGATATTAGAATTCTTAGTGTAATTTGCACATGTTGATGGTGATTACATTTGAGTCCATTCTAGTATTTTGTTCCTTTCTCCTTTGAAGATGGCACCATCTTAGTTTTAGATTGTGTGAATGTTGATCAAGCTAAGAACGATTTAATTCAAAGTTTATTTCTTCAATAGATGCTTCTACAAGTCTTCAAGATCACAATGGCTTGTTCTTCTTTCCTTTTTCTAACCCTTTACTTTTGATTTTCTTTAACAATTGAGTAGATTAGAAGTAGATTAGTTTGATATTTTTGGGACTTTACATTGATAAATATGTATTTTATAGTTATAAGTTTCATAATATCTCCTTGAATTTTCTTTCAAGATCACAATCAAAAGGTAGCAAGCCTATAATCTTGTTTTTACATGCATTTTAATGTAAAATTTATCAAGAATAGGATAATTGAATTGATAATTACAATAGATTGAGCCTAAATCAGATCTTAAAATCAAAATTAATCTTTTGCCCTTGTAATAGTCATGTGTGACCCTTTGATCTTTTGCTAGAATAAGATTTTTGCATAGGGTAGCAAGCAGGGCGAATAACCAGTGAGGGGTTGAAACCTAAAAAGGGAAAAAAAGGAAAACCTAGAAAATAGGGTTTTCAAATATTTTCAACCCTAAATGGGTGTTTGAGTTAAAAAATAGAACGGGTGGAAAAAGGAGCGAACGTAATGACATAAGTGACATGCAAAAAATTCTAGATGGAGGACCATGGTCGATGGGGAAGCATAGCCTATTTCTCAAAAAATGGGATGTGGATTATAATACTCACATCCAAAATCTCAACACAACTGTTGTTTGGGTAAGATTACCTCACCTTCCCTTTCAATATTGGCACAATGAAGTTTTATTGACATGAGTCTTACAAATCATGACAGGCAAGATGAAGCAGGAAAAGCATTAAAGGAAGATAAGCAGATCCTAAAAAGATAAAGGTGAAGCCTATAGCTTCAATATAGGAGAATTTCGGTTCATAGGAGGTTTCGATGATGCCCTCAAGGATGACTAGGAATCAAGCAAAGAAAACTCCCTTGGATGCTGACAAGGAACACACTATAGGTAAATCCTCTTTAACAAAGGTAAGGAAGAGGGAAACAATAGTAGAGATAGCCAGAGGAACACAAACCATCATCAATATGGGTGGGGGAGGGAAGAAATTACCTAAATCTAAAAAATGAAGGTTTTGTCATGGAATGTACGAGGTCTCAATGGGACTAGAAGATATAGATCAGTACAAACATTGAGAAGAGATAATCACCTAGACATTTTGCTATTACAAGAGACAAAGGTGGTAGAAGTAAACTTAGCAATGGTTAAAGACAAGATTTGAAGATAAGCAGACTTTGTTGCTCAACCCTCAATGATCTCCTCAAGAGGAATGATGTGTATTTGGGACCCAAATAGATTGGAGAGACAAAAAATTATCTCAAGTGACATATTTGTGCTATCCACTTCTTTTTGAAGGAGGATAATTCCCACTGGATCATTACAAATGTCTATGCACCTACTACTGTGGTTGGAAGATGAAGGTTATGGATGGAATTGAGTGAATTCAAGCATGTCTTTGTAGGCATCCCATAGATTATTGCAGGGGACTTCAATACCCTTTTGTATCCATCTGATAAGAAGGGAGACATTGAAGGATATTCAGAGAGTATGACTGAGTTTGGTGATTTTATTAATTCAAATGCTTTGATGGACTTGGAGCTTAGACAAGCAAAGTTTACCTGGACTCATAGGTGGCTGGGGAGTCAATTAATTCAGATCAGAATGGATAGGGTGTTGATTTCTCAGGAGAGCTTAGTATTATTTTGGGACACTACTCTCACGACTCTCCCAAAAACGGGCTTAAACCATATTCCTTTGATTTGGAAAACAACGAAAAATAGAAGGCTCTTTGCTATTCCTTTCTGGTTTGAAAATATATGGATCCTTCATTATGATTTAGAGAGCAGGATTCAATCTTGGTGGCAACAAGATTTTTTTGGGGATAGATTGACTCAAGTAGTAAAGAAACTGAGATTTTTTAAGCAAAACTTAAAACTGTGGAATAAAGAGGTGTTTGGAGACATTATGGTTAAAAAGGCAATTTTACAACAACTCATGGAGTTAGAAAAATATTTGCATTTGGGGGAGTATTCGAAGGAAGTTCAGACTAGAGAAAATGATCTTCTATGTGATTGGCACAATACTCTAGCGTGTGAGGAGGCTTTCTGGCGATAAAAATCAAGAGTTTTATGGTTAAAGTAAGGGGACATGAATACGAGGTTTTTCCATGTTTCAACTCTCAGGCATAGAAGTTTTAATAAAATCTAGGAGATCAAGATTGTTGTTGGTTCTTCTACAAGGGATTCTTTTCAAATTAGAAGGGAAGTTGTTCAATTTTTCCAAGATATGTTAGGAGTGGATTTGAAGCTGGATGAAGAGGCGATGAACCTATTGTTAGGCCATATTCCCTTAAAGATTATAAATCGGATAAATGACTATCTCCTCATCCCCTTTACGGATGATAAAAATAAAGAGGCGGTCTTATCCATGAAGGAAGATAAATCTCCTGGTCCATATGGGTTTTTGGTGCTCTTCTATCACAAGTTTTGGCACATCATTGGCAATGAGATCACCTTGGAAGTTAAGGAGTTTCATACATCTAAAAGGATCCCTTATGATGTGAATTGAACATTCTTAACCCTCATCCCAAATATTGCAGGTGCTAAATAATTTGCAGATTACCGCCCAATTAGCTTGTGTAATGCTCTCTACAAAATTGTGTCCAAAGTCCTTGCAAACTGGCTAAAGATGGATCTCCCTTTTATCATTGATAAACACCAAAGGGGTTTTGTTTAGGGACGATAAATTCTTGATGGGATCATTTTGATCCATGAGATCCTGCACTCTATCTCTAAATTAAAAAAGGAAGGTATGTTTCTTAAATTGGATATGAAAAAAAGCATATGATAGAGTTTCTTGGGATTTCCTTATCAAAGTGCTCCAATGTTTTGGTTTTCATGAGGATTGGATCTCTACGATGAAAAATTGCATCTCCACAATTATGATCTCCATCTTAGTTAATGGGTCTGTAGTGGGTCATTTTCCTAGCAAGAGGGGTTAATACAAGGGGACCCCTTGTCCCCTTATCTATTTATAATTTTAGCTTAAGCTATGGTAGAGCCTTCACAGAAGCCATGGATAGAGGATACATAGAAGGTATCAGGCCAACTTCCACTCTAGAACTGGTCTCTTTTCAACAGTTTGTGGATGATACTCTAATTTCGACAAGATCATATCTTCCATAAGCAATATGTATTAAGATGATTTTTCATTTCTATGAGCTTGCAACAGGCCAAAAGGTAAATTTTAATAAAAGCAAGCTTTTTTATTGAATACCTCTAGAGCTCTCCAACTACAGATAGCAAGAATATTCAATTGTGGCATAGGTGATTTACCAACAACCTATCTAGGGATGTCTTTATTTTGTGGGATTATGAAGGAAGCCTTATGGGATTCGATTATTGAACGTGTTACAAAGAAACTATCTCCCTGGAAAGGCTCTCTTCTTAGACAGGCAAGAAAAACCCAACTTATGAAATCCTGCCTTCAAAGTATACCTATTTACTTCATGTCAATTTTTAAAATGCCAGTATTAGTCTACAAAAATATTGAACAGATCCAAAGAATTGTTTTGTGGTTTGGGGTTGAGGAAAAGAAGAGGATATCTTTAATTGCTTAGAACACAATTTGTACCTCTAAATAATATGGGGGATTGGGACTGAGAACTCTTCCCAAAATTAACAAAGCTCTAATGGGAAAGTTGGGTTGGAATATGGTGAAGGAAGAAGACACTTCCTGGGTCGAAATTGTAAAAGCTAAGTATTTACATAATTCTTCCTTCCTGGAAAACCTCAACCCCCCTAAGGGGTCTAGTTTTTGGAATAACCTTCAACAAATAAGACCTTTAATCTAGTAGGGATGTAGATGGTAGATTGAAGATGGTGCTAACGTAAGATTTTGGTAGGATACTTGGCTCTTTAACTCTCCCCTTTGTGAGATCCCAAGGTTTGCAAACTTAAGAACAATCCTGATTCCTATTTATGGACTGTTGGTTCGGGATTATATTGTGGAAGAAAATGGCATCAAGAAGTGGAAGTGGATTTATGCTAAGAACATCAATGAGGACTTGCATCTATATCTGGAAAGTCTTAATAGATGCCTTAATGCCTAAATCCTCAACCATTGGTGACCGAATTATATATTTATTTGGATGAAAACAAAGAGTGGAGATTATTCTATGAAGTATGGTTATAACTTGGTTGAAGGTGTAGGGGTAGTGTGGCCCCGTGGAAAGGTTTGGGACAAATATCTCATCCCTAAGATTACTATTTTTTAGTGGTTGGTTATGCATAGTAAAATTATGACCTGGGATAATGTGAAAAACATGGTTTCTTCATACCAAAAATATGTGTTTTGTGTGAAAAAAAGTAGGAAAGCATTGATCATCTACTTCTTAAGTGCTCCTTTACAAAAAAACTTGTTTGATCAGCTCTATAGTGAATTTCAATTTTAGAGGGTTTTCCCTAGAACTATCTTAGATTTAAACTTGCAATAGGAGCCTCCTTTTAAAGGCATAAGAATAAGGAAGTTGTGGTTTCTAAGCCTTCCACATATCTGGTGGAGAGTCTGGAATGAAAGAAACCATAAAATATTTGAGGACTTGAAGATGAACTGGGAAATGGTTTAGAACTGAGCAAGAAGTCTCTCGATGGAGAATTTTAACACTATCCACTTCAAGGAGGGATGGGAATCAGATTAGGACAGATGGATATTGGAATGCTGGGGAGCTAAAGAGAAATTACCAATACCTTGAGTTCATCCCAAAACTCATGCAAAATGGATACCACCATCGGTCGGATGGTTCAAATTAAATTTTGATGGGGCATCAAAAGGTAATATCAAGCTGGAAGGAGCTAGAGGGGTGATTCGAAATCATCTGGGTAAGGTAATCAAAGCCTTTGCTGAACCATTGGGTGAACAAGCAAGTCATTTTACTGAAGCAGCAGCATATTATGTAAGAATTTCTTTGGCTATCAATTGCAATCTACATAAACTCATAGTTGAGGGAGACTCACAAAATAATGTAACTATTTTAAAGGGAGAATAACCGGTTGCATGGAATATTGATTTAATGATGGTGGAAGCTTGAGTGATTTTGGATAGACTCAAGAATGTGTCTATCAATCATATTGATAGAGAAGCCAATAGGGTAGCAAATGGTCTTTCTAACGAAGGAGTTATGACATATTCCAAAAACGAATGGGCGAATGATATCCCAGTGCACATAAATAATTTAGTTGACAATGATAATGCCACCGAAATTGAAAATGGGGATCAGTAGGAAGAGGTTGCCTGGAAAGCATAGAGTATGATATTTAGATATGTAAGGTGTATGATGGTTTTATAGTTTTGGATGTGGTTAGTGAAGTGTGTTTGTTGTTACATGGTTGGTATAAGATTCATGCTAGTGGGAAATCCTTCTTGGTGAAATGGACAGTGATTGGCCATATCTGTTGATGTAAAAGGTTAGTATTCCTTTCAAAAATACACTTTTCCAACTTAACAAAAAAATTGACCCTGAATATTGTAGATACTTTCCTTACTTTTCCTTTGAACTACTGAATAAATTTGATAGAATAAATCAACCAGGTTAGACCAACCTTACTAGAACCATGGGAAAATCCATATTTCCTTCCAATAGAGGACATCTTATCCTAATCGTTGGTGTATGTTTGCAACTGCGCATATGTATCACTCAACAAGAAATGACTCTAGAAGGAGGATCTGGAATATATTAACCTGATTTTAGGTGTTGAAATTTGTTCAATTAGTCCTCAAGTTCTAAAATTCATTAATATCTACTACAATAACTTGGCATTGCTTAATATGTTTTTTTTTTAATTTACATGGTGGAATCGATAGCCACCACGAAGCCGGGCAGGTTGTCCGATTTTTATGGCTGCCACAGTATTATGCGTTGTCCACCCTGGAAGTTGCCACACAGATCTTTGTGCAGTCCGCCCCTATAACCACCATGCCAAAATCATTTTAAACCTTTTACGTCGCTGAAAGCACCAAAAAAGGGATAAGTGTTTAGTCCAAAAAGACTCGATATTTGAACCTATTGGCAGTTTTGCACCTTGTCACATTGGGAATTTTGTTGGGGTATTTTTTATTGTAATACGACAATATTTATTTTGAATCAATTTCATATGTTACTTTTTGTTTGCATATGTATTTAATAGTCAGTGTTGAATGTTTTAAGGAAAAAAACACATGTAAAACTTCATTTGGGATTCAAGTTTACTATATTCGAAGATACCTGTAAATTGAAGACGTCTTTGGGCTTGCAAAAATGAAAGAAAGGAAGATCAAAATGAAAAACTTATGGGACTAAAAAATTTGAAAGCGCCAAAAAATAAATGGAACCCAAAAGTACATTCGCCCCAAGGATGGGGCGAATGCTCCATTGAGCATTCGCCCCAAGGATGGGGCGAATGCTCCATTGAGCATTCGCCCCACCTTGGGATGAACGTGATAACAAAAGGCGACAGAAGGGGCGAACAAATTGAAATCGCGTTCACCCTGGTCAAGGTGCGAACATCCCGTTTGCCCCTCCTAGGTACGAACACGCCTCAAAATTAAAATATGATCGCGTTCATCCCTCCCATGGGTGAACGTACCCCAAAGACAAGGTGCAATCACGTTCATCTTGGTCGAGGGGTGAACATCCCGTTCACCCCTCCCATGGGTGAATGCGTATCAAGAATGAAACGCAATCGTGTTCGCCCCTTCGAAGGGCGAACACGTTCTCAAAGGAGAATCGTGCGAGCACACCAAACAATAGAAAATTGAGTGAATGTGATTCTTGTTAAGGGGCAAACACAATTTTGGGCATAAAGGGCGAATAAAATTATGGAGATTGAGCAGTCCAATTGTGAAGTTTCTCTACAATCCACAAGGAATATAGTCAAGATTTCAAAGGTACCCATAGTAGGATTTAGCAAGTATTAAATAACGGTGGCAACGAGTAACTCGAATTGTGAATCCCAAGTGAAGAAGGAAGCCGAATTAGAAGCACAAAGGAATTTTTCATGATTTCCAATGCGGGAGTGCATTTTCAAGGCATTGAATGTCTCTTAATTTTTTGTGCACCGATGCTCAAAATGCTGATTTCCTGGGAATGCTCCCTTGAAAGATGGATCGCTATTCCAGAAAGAAGGATTTTCAATATTTCCAAGGAGTAATTTCCTCACTTTTTTTCCTAATCTACGATCATTTTGTTCTCATGTACATTTAATGAAAGAGGCAAAACCCTCTATAAATACTAATCATATTTCCATTGTAAAGGAGGTTCGACATTCTGCAAGAAAACTTCTTCAGTTCTCTACATCAATAGAAGAGACTTGGCTTCTAAAATTTGCAAGCATATTTTTTGTGTGTGATTTCCTTATGTTTTTAAGCATTTATGTTTATGCTTATGTTCTTGTTGTTAAATTTAAAATTCTATTTCTATATTTAAAATATTGTTGGTGAGTGAGTGAATTTTGGAATGCAATCTGGAGGTTGTTTATGAAAAGAGGTGAGTGAAATTATGTTGCCTTCCTCTTGTCACATGTTGTTATAAAACTTGGTGGAATTCTTGCTGCTAGTCTGCCCCAAATCCTACATTCGGCCTATGGCCATATTTCCCTTTCTTTCTATTATTTTCAAATTTCTTTCCTTCATCTCTAGTATTCAACCAGGTTAGGATTAGTAAGGGAACCAACCCTCTTTATATATTGGTACGAAGAACATTTCTTTCCTTCGACCTTTCAATGTTGGCCATATCTAGGGAGCATAAACACAGTTTTGTTGATTAGGCAGATATTTGACCAATATTTTTTAGTACGCCTACTGGGACTTCAAAAGTTCCACTTTTGATAGTATTAAGGTTTTATGTTCGTCTTCGTGCTGTAGAATTAGAACATCTGGTGACTCAATTACCCCTAGAAATCTCCAAGTGTGAGAACAACAAAAGCTGTGTCTCATGAATACAATATCGAAGGCCAAAAATCCTAACCATCAAATTGAGTTCTACGAACTTGATATTCAAAGGCTAGGGGAACATCCTCAACTAGCCACTTTACGTTGTATATTTTCACTATCTCCTACATCCCACATACAATCTGCCACATCCTCACGACTAATTGGTGTATTTTTCGCTCATGTAAGCCCAAGTAGTACTGCCACTAGCCTTCCTCAAGCTCATCCTCGCACAACCGCTAGTGTTCCTCAAGCCCCACCTCATATACCAGTCCACATGGCTCAGAATCCCCACATCAACAACAACCACCAAGGTAGTTCCCAGAATGGAATAGCTCAAGGGCTTTGAACTTACAAGCACAAAATCCAGTGTCCCAAGCAGCTTTGAATGCTTTGTCGACCTATGATGGTACTGGTAAAATGGCCTATGAGAATATTTAATATGTAGCTTCTTTGGCTACAATCCATGGAATAACAGACAAAGACATGATGGTAAAGTTACTGGTATTATCACTAAGAGGAAAGTTGTTATATTGGTATCGATCACTACAACCCAATACTATTACCTCATGGGATCAGTTGGCGGAGTTGTTGATTACAAATTTTCATGAACAAGTTGATCCATACTCTTTACTGCATCAATTTACAATGATTCAAAGACATTCGCAGGAAGAGATAATTGATTTCAATGTCAGGTTTGCACAGAGTTGGCAAAGGGTTCCTGATGGTTTGCGACCCACTCATGAGTAAGCTGCGTTCTATTACCTCAGGGTGTTTAGCACTGAAATTGGCATGGTCATGCGACAGGCCAATGTGACTACATTTCCAGACCTGTATACTCAGGTACAAAAGGTCGAATCTGACTTGATTGATGTAGGCAGGCTTCCCCCAAAAATGACTATACCCATTCTTCCTGACCTCCCATAGTATTTATATTCAAGTGCATTTTTGCAGCCCATGCCTTCCATGTACCCAATTCCTTCATGGAGTTCAAGCCCACCTCATATTGCTCTGATCCTTGTACCACAACATTTGACTCCAAGTTTTTCATAGTTACCCTCACAACCAATACCCCAACTACCTTCATTTGTTCCTATTCCAACATTGCCAATGCTGCTGGTTCCATTACCATTACCCACACTGCAAACACCTCTACCTCTGCCAATGCCTTCCACACATTATAATCCTAATCCTTTTGCGATATTGTTACAAGAGGTGAAATCTAACAATTCAGCCTTAAAGGACAATATCAAATGAGCTTACAGTGGTGAGGAAAAAGTAAGATAAGGCTAAATTTTGATCGAGGAGATTTCAAACTCCACCAATTACTCGGGAGCAAGTGTTTGCCAGTAGAGGCCATGAGAAAACACAACAGTGCTAGCAAACGAGGAGACTAGCACGATAGAAAAGGCATACTAGTGTTCAACATGCAATGATCCTCATGGAGAAGAAACTTGCATGGTGCATATGAATTATATGCAAACGCTAGTGGAGAGTTCGTCCGACAGACAAGACAATATGATCAGGGAAGTTGATCACAACTTTATGATGCCATATTTGGAGCAAGTTTCGTTTCTTATGAGATCCGAGAAAAAGCTAGTAACTATAGACCTAGCTGAGCTTGAACCTTTGAAGGTGCCTATGGAGCCAAATAGGCAGGATGAAAAAGGGCAACCTCTAGCGAAAGCGCCTGGTGTAAAATCTAGGGAACAAGGTTTTGTCAAACTAAAATATTTGTTGCCTAGACAAGCTCGAGAAAAGGAACAAACTAAGGCATCGACTTCACAACCTACAACAAGTGTTCAAACACAAAGCGAATCGAAGGAGCAGGCCAAGGAACGATTCAAGTTTCCATCGTTAACAAAGAGACAAAGGGTAGAAGCCACTCAGCAGTACCGTGACAAGTATGAATGGATTACAGAAGAGAAGGCTCTGACTATTTTAAATTATAATATCATGGAATAAATGAAGAAGATACCTGCTAAAGTAAGTTTGTATGATGCACTTTAGTTTCTTGGACAAGTTGACATGCTGCAAGTGTCTTTGAATACTACCAAGGAACAAAAGAAAAATCCTTCCCAAATAGTATTGGCACAAGCGCTACCAACTTTGGCAAAGAATAGGCCTCCCCCATTTTATCTATCACTCAGAATGGAGGGGTGGATTGTACATAATTGTATGATTGAATTCGGTGCTGCGACTACTGTCATGCCAAAGGCAATATATGAAGTAATGAGGATGGAATATACAAGAAGTATCCCAGGAGTGTTGCAATTGGATGGGACTCCGATCAAGATAGTGGGAGTAATCAAAGACATTCATATTATCCTTCACAGTATGCCACAAATCACGGTTATCCAAGAAGTGGTAGTGGTTGACCTTGAGCCATACTTTAGCATGTGCCTCTCAAGGGAGTTCATAGCTAAGTTGGGAGGATACATTTCCCTATACTACTCGCATTTGGATATTCCATTTAAAGGAAAGAGGATTCACATCTATAATGAAAAACCATCGACTTTTTATATTGAAAAGTTGGATGAGGAAGAAGAATCTCCAGGTGCAGTTAACATGATGACTGAAGAGCTAGAAGAGGTTGATTTGATGGAAGAAGCGTTAGGTGAAATTCACCTCAAGGATGAGTTTTTGCTTATGGATTTTAATGCGATGATTGAGATAGATATTGGTTCTTATACTATAACCAAGCCAAAGAAGGTTAAGGAAAAAGTCCTCGACTCCCTAGAACCTGTTGCAAACCAGTTATGGAAGCTGTACTTTGACGGTGTAAGGTGTAAGAATGGTGCAAGAGCTAGTGTCATGATGATCTCCCCTAAGGGGTTACAAAAGACTTATTCATATAGATTGAATTGGAGTTGCACAAATAATGCAGCTGAATATGAAGCATTGTACCTTGGGTTGAAGAAGGCCGAAAAGTTGGGGATTAAGTAGTTGTAAATTTTTGGCAATTCCAAACTTATTGTTAATTAGACCACTAATAAGTGTGTGTCAAAGTAGCATTACCTAAAAATCTATCGCAATAGAGTGTGGGATTTGTTTGAATCCTTCATAGCTTTGAATGTTCAGGTGATCTCTCGGGAGAAGAATACACATGCGGCTATTTTAGCCTCTCTTGGTGCAAATTATTGTCTCGCAGAGCAAGTAGTCAGAAATCCCAAGACTATTAGGGTGATCTATAGACCTTTAGTTCTGGATAAGAATCTCTATTGGCAAGTATTCGACAATGATGAACAAATAGTCAACTTTATGATTAGAGAAGATACTAGCGCAAATGATAGGGTGCTTGCTGAAGAAGAGAAAAAAAGGATGATCCAATTGAAGAAAAATCATATCCCCAGAGGTTTAATCTCGTTGGAGAGTTTATTTGATCAAAACTATAGAGTTGAAAAGCATAGGATTAAGGTAGATGCCAATGAGTATAAGGAATTATAGTTAGAGCTGAAAATATTATTAATATTGGAACTAATTTCATGTCGAAAGAATTGGAAGACATTAAGAACTTGTGCTATGAGTACCCCAACATCATGACATGGAGCTATCAAGATTTAAAAGGATATGACAAGAACGTGATCCAGCATACCATTGAGCTGCAGGAGGGAGTAAAACCTTTTTGGTAGAAGCAACAACCTGTCAATCCCAAGATAGAAGTACTCATGAAAGTAGAGTTGTTGAAGATGTTAGAATCAAAGATCATTTATCCAATCAAGCACTCGACGTGGATAGCGAATCTGGTGCTAGTACAAAAGAAGAACAGAGACATTCGATTGTGTGTTTATTTTTACAACTTGAATCAGACATCACTAATAGACCACTACCCTCTACCACAAATTGATCAAATCCTTCATGTGGTTGTTGGTGCATAGAGGTTTTCATTGTTAGATGGTTTCTATGGATATAATCAGATATGGGTGAAGGATGAGGACCAATATAAAACAACATTCACTACCAAGTGGGGCACATTTGCCTACCAACGGATGCCATTTGGACTCTCAAATGCTAGTGTAACTTTTCAGAGGGCTATGGACATCATTTTTGGTGAGTTATTGAATAGAATTATTTTTATATATCTCAATGACATGACTGTGTATTCGCATCGAAGAGAAGACTACATTTCCCATTTAAGGTAGGTGTTTGAGAAGTGCCATGAATTTGAGATTTCTATTAATCTGAAGAAGTCAATCTTTATTGTTAAATAAGGGAAATTATTGGGTCATGTGATCTCACAAGAAGGATTGGCGATTGATCCTACCAGAGATTAAGCACTTTTGAAGTTACCAATGCCTGCTAACAAGAAGGGCCTGCAATCTTTATTTGATAAATAAATTTCATTCAAAATTTTATTACTGACTTTGCTTAGGTTGTGAAACCTATGATGGAGCTCTTAAAGAAGAATACTGAGTTCACATGGACGGAATCCAGAAGATGAGCTTTTTAGGAAATCAAAGAAAGAATCACACAAGCTCCAATTTTATTTAATCCTGACTATTCAAAATATTTCATTCTCTATGCAGTGGGTGAGCAAGAGAGCTATGCTGCAATATTGACCTAGAAACAAGATGATGGAGAAGAGAAGTTGATTGCCTTCTTGAGCCAAGTTATTGCACCACACCAAGAAAAGTATAACTTTATTGAGAAATAGGTCTATGTAGTAATGAAATCATTGAAGAAGTTTCGACACTTTGTCTCTCAGAGCAGGATTTTTGTTTATGTTATACATCCAGATGTTCAAAATTTCATACTTCAAGGAGAGCTAGGCGACAAAAGGGAAGGGTGGGTCTTGAATATTCAAGAATATGATGTGGAGAACCAACCAATAAATCTAATTCATGGGTGAGCTTTATGCCAGGAGTTAGCTAAAAGTGTCGCCTCTGAAACATTGGATGTGGTGCATGGAGAAGACATTGGCAAAAATGTTTGCATAAACCATACTGCAAGCAATCATGACTGGACAGAAGAATTAATTAATTATTTTACTTCAAATAGATGCCCAACTTGCCTTGATGCTTTGCAACGTTAGAGGTTTAGGCTGCAAGCCCTCAAATATATGCTATTGTCAAATGGAATTTATCATAGGAACATTGATGGAGTTCTTCTCAGATGTGTGAATGAGTTAGAGAAGGAGAAAATATTGGAGGAATTTCATTATGGGCTATCTGGTGGTCACTATGCAGGAAGGCCCATGGCCTTGAAAATTATCCGATCAGGCTATTTCTAGCCCACCTTGTTCGTAGATGCTCATAAAGCGAGTCAGCATTGTGATAGTTGTTAGTGATACATTGGCAGAGTCATAAAAGGGGTACTACCTCTACGCCCGATTCAAGTGGAAGCACCTTTTTAGCAGTGGGGTCTTGACTTCATCGGAGTCATTGATCCACATTATTTTGCAGAGTATAAGGACATATTAATGGCAAGTAACTATTTCACTAGATGGGTGAAAGCTATTCCTACCAAGAAGGCTGATCAAGCAACTATTATCTCTTTTCTGGAAGGGATCATTACTCATTTCGACATCCTAGATTCAATTGTAATTGATAATGGAACTCCATTCATTGCGGTTAAAATCACAAATTTTGCTAGCAAATATGGCATTTATCTCAAGATATTATCCAACTACTATCCGCAAGGGAATGGGTTGGCCAAATCTACCAATAAAAATTTGCTACAAATTTTAAAAAGGATGATGGTTAGTAATAAAAGAAGCTGGCACTTGTTAAATCAGGCACTTTGGGCAGATCGTATCTCTGTGAATAAATTTATTAAAACTTCTCCATACACCCTGGTTTATGGGAAAAGAAGCCATTCTCCCCACTCACATTGAGCTTCCAGTACTCCAAACATTGTAGTTGTTTCAAGATGAAGATGAAGAATATGATCATATGAGTCCAAGGTTGTTACAATTGTTGCAGTTGGATGAAGATAGAGAACAATCTTATCAAGTATTTGTCGAGCACACAAAATAAATGCAGAAGTGGTTCAGGAAGAAAACAACTGAACACAATTTTTAGGTGGGAGACTTAGTTCTAAAATGGAATGAGAAGAAGGCTAAGCCGGGAAAACACCATAAGTTTGATGCTATCTAGGAAGGCCCTTTCCAAATTTTTGCAGTAAAATCGACAAATGCTTATCACCTTTGTGATATGGAGGGTTGTGATCTTCCTATCTCGGTGAATGATCTTCATTTGAAGGCCTATATTCAATGACAAGGTTTTGAGGAGGTACCATCTTGTACATATGTAAATACTTTTTTTAGTATGTTATTTGTTTTAATTTGTTGATGTTATTTTTTAAATAAAAAAAAGAGAAAAAAATGAAGCAAAGTTTCATTTTTCATCGAAGTGTTACAATAAAGCTAAATCATGAGGCATTTTTAGGAGCTTTCATCGAAGAAGAAAATACAAAAACATAGGCGCCTACTCGGGAGCAAATAAAAAGAAGAGCAAAGTATATATTAAAATTGCATTCGTCCCGAAGAGGGGCGACACGACCGTTCACCCTTTGGTTGGGGCGAACCTATTAATGGCTTTAAGATCATGTTCGGTGAATATGAGCATATGATTGGTGTTGCATTCATCCCGGATGTGGGTGAAATGGTCATTCACCCTTGGTCTGGGCGAACGTAACTGTTCGAAATGATAGAGCGATAAGGGTATATTTTTAATTAAGTTTATGCATTTTGTTAGAAGTTTTAATGAACCCTTTTTAAGAAAGAAAAAGATAAAAAAATGGGGAGAAAAGTTGCTTTAAAGGCAATTTTGTTTTTTTAGAAAATCAACTTTTCTAAATTTGGGCGAAATGACAAAAGGAGAAAAAGTTTATTAAAGGAGGCCATTCACCATCAAACTTCCAAGCAATTCGAAGGTGCCTTGGAATGAGGAAAAGGAAGACATGTTGCTTTGGTTTTAGAATATGCAGAGAAAAGGGAAGAATAATGTGCGCTCATAAAGTATTTTCACCAAAGAAGAAGGGAACAACTGCGTTTATTTTCGGAAGCACATTGTAAAAATAATCGCGCCCTTGTGCTCATAAAGTATTTTCATCGAAGAAGAAGGGAACAACTGCATTTCTTTTCGAAAGCACATTGTAAAAATAATTGTCCCCTTGGATACGTGGCAGTTAACAGAGAGCATGAATGCTGGTAAAAGGGTGTTTTAAAAGCATTTAATTAAAAATGTGCACCATGTCGAATATTTATGTTTCTAAGGTGCGAGAGAACATCTAGCATTGGTTTTTAAGCGATAGATTTATTTTTCTGAGCAATCTTGGGTCACCAGGGCACAGTTTACAAGAAACTTACGTAGCAAGGAGGGCACTCTTTCCTAGGATGATTTGGCAACGAATCGAAAGCAATACCGTTGCAACATAGGAAATGGTGCCAGGTGAGCTAATCCATGTAAATGATCTCCCGATAACTCTCATATTAATTCGACATTTACTACGGTAGTTGAGGACACACTCTATTTATATGACGAGGTAAAGGCCCATAGTTCAAATTCTTTGAAATCTTTATTATTGTGCATTTCGAGCTATAGTTGCAGGAGTATTCAGAGAAGTGTTCAGGGTATCTAGCAGAAATAAGAGATAATAGGGAAACACAACAAAGAAAATAAAGAAATTATAGAAGGTGTAGAGCCCAAGAAGCAAAAGTCTAGATCTAAAAAAGCTCAAAAAAATGATTACGTCAACTTAGACCCGTACGAAGATTCACTAGCATAAATTGGCGACTGCCTCATTACCCACAAAGGCGTAGAAATATTGTGAGAAGATGTTGAGTTAGTAGTAATCCAGGGAGTGTCATCAAAAATCTGGCTAATGGTGCCATATCATTCACAGTTATTCTGGTATTTGTGCCCGCCAATTCACCCTTGCCCTGAATTGGTATGACTTATTGCTCAATTCTATGATCCATTTACTAGAGATGTCAAAAATACTAGAAGAGAGATTCTATTTACCATTACCCAGGATGAGATTTGGGAGGTGTTTGCTTGTGGATTAGAGCCTCCACCCTATGGGGTTCATAAAAAATTACATACTAATGAACAGGAAGATAAATACGTCTCCACAGTAATAATGCGCCAATTTATAGAGATCCAGTTAATTAAGGAGCCATCGATGGGGCAGTTGCCTAATTTGCCAAAGTTGTTGACCGATTTTAAAAGCCACGATATTTATTCGATGTTGGCTTGGGTCGCAGGTTTGTCTTCAGATGATACAGTTCACAAATGGTAGGTGACCTTAGCTCAGTGTATTTGTTGGGTGGAATTTTATTCCTCGAGGAAGGGTACCAATCAAATTTTCTTCAATTGGCCTGATTTTATTTCCTGAAGATTGAATTCTCAGTTGGAAAAATTGCAAACTAGAGAGGTAAGGTCGTTTAAGCACACATCCTTTTTGATATGGTATTTATTTTTCTAGCTTCAACAACGCTTTCCTTTCATTGTGGTGACACAAAATGGTGAGAAGAATGAACCTTTACTGGTTTATAAGTGGAATTTTGTTTTGTTGCAGAACTTTATTATCATTAACATAAACCATTCATCCACAATAACAATCCACAAATGAGAGAGAGATAGATAATACCCTTAAGGTAGGGAAACACCAATGATAATCCTTAAGGAAGGAAAAACTCCACAAGATCTCCCAAGGTGAGAGGCCACTTCGTGGGCATAGATGATTACATAAGATTATTCTCTAATGATGATTACAATGAAAATATCTCTTCTTTATATATCCTTATTCTTATTCTACTTTGGGGAGCCTACTACTAATATAATATTATATTATAATATAATATAATATTATAATACAATCAACCTTGGGTTGTGTGGCCCATGCCAACCCTTATACAATATAATAATATATCCCCAAATATCTATTCCTAGTTACCCTACCATGCCACCCTCCTTACAAATGTTTCGTCCTCGAAACATATGAAGAAACATGATAATATGATTTTCTAAGTAATGTTAGCAACTGATACCAATCTCAATCATCCATCCATCCAAGTGAAAAACGTTGATGCTGGTATGCCATTTTGTTACTTGAGTATCCAAATTTGCTTTGTTAGCTCCATGCTTCTACTGTTGTATTTTTATAACTTGAATGATGGGTCCACTTGTTCCTTGATGCTGATGATCCACTCTAAAAACCAGGATCACTATGCTTTTGCTGCCAAACACTGCCATAGTTGGTGCCCTTTCGATTCCATGTAGAACCATAATATTATTGCATGGAACCATACTTCCAATATTGTTGATGCTCATGGTGGTGTGGATGGCGATATGGTGCAACCTTAACTTGATGTTCTACCTTCTTTGACTCCTCAACATTTGGCTCTATTGTTATAAATTCTTCTACACATTATTCTTTCATGTTCCCATTATTTGGTGTGTCCTTGTGCTCTTCTATCAAATATTCCTTGGACTCTGTTACTGTTGTTTCCATGGACTCAATTGTTGCTACTTCTTCCATGGACTCTGTTGTTGCTACTGCCTTCTTAGATTCTATTTCAGGTTCTTCAATTTGTTTCTCTACAACCACTTCTTGATTTTCCTTGGATCCTTGCTCCTTAAACTGAGAAATATCCTATAATGTTATCTTCTTTTTACTGTACCATAACTTCATAAACTTATTTTGCATATTAATGTTAACAGTGCCCAAAGAATCTAATCAAGGATAAGCAAGAACAATATCCTCATCATCCATCTGAATAGCATGAAAATCTGAATGTAAAACATATTTATCCATGGTGATCTTCAAATCTTCAAAAATCTAAACATTCTCACCCTCTAGTTGTATGTCCTTAATTTTTGTTGCTTGAACTTGCAACTTCTTAGCCAAAGCAATATTAATAAAATTATATCTGCTACTAGGGTCAATGGAAATAATAACATGTTTTTTGAATGTTTCCATGAACCTGCAAAATAGACTTTTTAGATTCAAACAAATTTCTTTGTCAATTTTCTAATTTATCTTCTACCAAAGGTATGGTTTCCTCTGTTTGCATACTGACATATTTTTTATCTTCCCTGACCTTTTCCTCTTTCTTCTTGAGTAATTTTATTTCTTTTTCATAGTCTTCATTTTTTTTCTTGAAAACTTCCCATTCACCTTTTATTGCATTTCACTCATTTTGAGTTTCTCGTAGTTTCTTTTAAAGGTCTTTGATGACATCCATTAGTCTATATATATAATATGGATCCCATCTATGCAAGAATTCATGCTCTATTTCATCCCAAGTGTAATTATTATTCCTTTCTTTACAAAACTATTTCAACCAATACCAAGATTTTCCTACAAGACTCCATTGAAGGCTGATTTTCCATTGATAATTATTACAATGTAGAGATCTAAACTTTTTCCACCATTCTCTAGCATCAATATCATCTTCTCCAGAAAAACTTTGGAGTGCCATTGTTCATGCCCTAATGCAAACTAGGGTTTTATGGAAATAAATAACTTCCCACTGATTTGAAGCTAAAAATCCACATAGACAACTAGATATGCAATGTTTCTTCCAAACAAAATAAAGTGCAATTGATTTGCTTACCTGAACCAAACAAATTTCGTCTTTTAAAAAATTCATGACTTGAAAATTCGTCACTACCCTTGTTCTAGATGGCTGACTTCAGAAGGTCGTAACTCCCTAAATACTACTTAGATTCCTTCATATGACCACTCATTTTAAAGTTTTGCAAATTCTACACAAACTGATCCAAGAATCACCTCAATTAGATAAAATCTCATAGAGATATAGCTTTTGAAAGATGAGATGTTTTTCCAAAAAAATCTATGAAATTCGTCACTATCCTTGTTCTAGATGACTAATTTCAAAAGGTCATATATCCCTCACTACTGCTAATATTCCTTCATATGACCACTCATTTTAAAGCTCTTAAAATTCTACACAATCTGATCCAAGAATCACTTGAATTGGATAAACTTACGTAGAGATATGACTCCTGAAAGATGAGACATTTTTTCAAAAAACATTACCCTAATTTTACAATTACACAAAAATCCCCAGTTTTCCAAAATAGGTGCTCTAATACCACTTATTGTAGAACTTTATTATCATTAACATAAACCATTCACCAATATGCAAAAATATCAAACCATTCATCCACAATAACAATCCACAAATGAGACAGAGACAGATAATACCCTTAAGGTAGGGAAACACCAATGGTAATCCTTAAGGAAGGAATAAATCCACAAGATCTCCCAAGGTGAGAGGCCACTTCGTGGGCATAGATGATTACATAATATTATTCTCCAATGATGATTACAATGACAAATATCTCTTCTTTATATATCCTTATTCTTATTCTACTTTGGGGAGCCTACTACTAATATAATATTATATTATAATATAATATAATATTATAATACAATCAACCTTGGGTTGTGTGGCCCATGCCAACCCTTATACAATATAATAATATATCCCCAAATATCTATTCCTAGGTACCCTACCACATTTTGTCAATGAGGTAGTCCTTTTACAGCTATAATAGTTGGTTTGTGGGGTCTGCAATAGAGCTACTTAGTGGCGCATGTGAGAAGGTGTCGCGGGAATTAAAAGATGTAGTGGTTACCCAAGAAAGGGGAGATATTTTCGTACTTACCCAGGGCATGGTTGTAAGAATTTTTGGTTTCACAGGTAAGCCATTTTTGCTATCCTATTTTGCTACTGAACATATTTTTGCCATGGAAGTAGTGCGCCAGTCTGATTATGTAAATAATGTGTATGGAGCTGGGCGTAAAAAGAAAACAACATGCAACATACCATTTAAATTCAATAGTATAGAGATCAGCCAAGTTGGACATAATCAACTCTTGATAGTAGCATTGCAAGATTTGGACCTGATAGAGCTATCGCAACACTAGAGATATGACTCTATGGGCAAATTTTTAGCTGTTATAAAGGCCAAATATTTTCATTGTTGCCCTCAACCAGATATCCAAAAGAATAGAAATAACTTTGAGGGGCCAGACATGAATTGGCACATTGAAAAAATGACAACGCTCCCACCTTGGCACGATTACTATGAGCAAGAGGTAGAGTATAATCCGACCAAGTATAAATCCAAAATCCCTCTACCAAGTTTATTCAATCAAGTTCAAGAGAGTGAACCCAAATGGACTGAGGAGAAGATCATGAATTGGTGGATAATACGAGTTCATCGAGGAAAGCCGACTACTCCTTATGGGCTAAAGCTTGATGAACAATTTTTGGAAAATTATGATGAGTACGTCGATTCGTATTAGCCCATCACTTTTACCAATATTTTATCGCAAAGTTTTCATACTTCGACAGTGGCAAAGGTGAAACCTAAGGAGAGCATCCAACGGTCGAAGAGGAGATCCTGAAGGAAGAAGAATAACAATATGTGTTTAAACAGAGATCTTAGCGAATGAAATGAAAAGTGGAAGAGGCACCTACATCAGAAAAGAAAAATGTGTCGAAAGCGCCACCACTTCCTAAGGCAACGAAAAGACCAAGGACTAGTGCAGTAACTACTTTCATCACCAAAGTTTTAGTTGTTGTAGTTTCTATAGTTTTGGTTGCTTAGGTTGCATTTATTAATCCTTTGCCAGTAGGAGAGCTCTCAACCAAGGTTGCAAAAATATTTTCGATGGCCCAAGAACAGGAGGAAGATCATTAGTTGAAAAGCTCTCACGTAGAGGTTATGGATGGTGAAGAGAATGTTAAATTCGAGGAGGGGTGAAAGCGTAACAAGAAGAAGTAATTTTATAGTCACCCCTATCACCATGTCACACGGTACCCGTGCCCGAAGGTACATCTTCTCTTCCCTCTTCTTCTTCCTTGGAGAATGTAGTGACTTTTGTTTCGCTTCCACCATCTTTTGTCTCCATTTATCCTCCATTTGGTATGCCTTCCACATCTATTTCAATTTCGTCTTCTTCCATTCCCAAAGTCACCATTGCTTCTTCTTCTATTCCCTCTTTTTTGGCCTCCATTTCTTTTAGTTCGTATGCATCAGGACCGAATCCCTTTTTGCATCCTTCTCCTTTTGTTGCCGCCACCACTACCATCGAGGTTGTAAATATGTAAGCTCCTCCTAGAGTGAGCGTAACTATAGCCAAACCTGATTTGTCCCTCTAAACTGCCATTTTGGTTCCCCCTCTTCTCACCATCTCATCTACTTCCATTGAACCTAGCCGCTCAGATGTTTTGGTCCCATTCACCCCATTTTTGGAACTACAAATATTGCCTGACGTTCAAGTGGCTCCAAATTAACCCAATGTGGAGAAGATTAACAGGGTGCACTTGAGTTCTCCATAGTGGTTAAATAGCATGAGGTGCAAAGAAGCATTGGCATCATATCGCCCAATTAAAAATTTGCTTTTAATCCTGTGGCCATGGAATCTCACACGACGAAACTCACTTCCTTGGTTCAAAAGTCGCAAGGGGAAATGTTGCCAAGTGACTACGTCTTTGAGACTATAACGAAGGACCTCATAAAGATAAATCCAACAAAAAATATGGGCAATATACAGGTCGATATGAGCTCAGCGTACTTGCACGACGAGTATTATAAGGAAAAATATTTTTGAAAATGAAAATGATATTATTGAGCTCAAAAATACCGTGGTGAAAAGTAGAGCATAAGAGGAAAATATTGCCATTGAAAATGAGTGCTTGCGTCGACAGGTTGGAGTGCACCTAAAAGAAAGAGATACCGCCAAAATAGAGATGCATAAACTCCAACAACAACTTGAAGACATGAAGAATTAGTTGGCAGAGAAGGCTGCGCAAGTTGCCGATTTTTTGCAAAAGAATGTCAAGGAGGCCCATATTTGCTCTGCCTGAAATTATGAGAAGTTAGCTACGTAGGTATTTTAGGTACTGCATTATCTATGGGTTGCTCAGATTCAAATTCAGAACAGACAGTAGCTGATAGATATTACCAAGGGCATGTTAGAGCTGCACATGGAGGTGGCCGTAAAAATGTAGGCCTTGGCTCATTCTAACATTTGTGTTCACCTGGTCAAATGCCAAGATCACACTATGCATTTATTTTCAGAGGATGGACCTGGTGAGAGAAGTCTGAGCAATTCTCAATACCATCGAGTGAGAGCATACCATTTCCATGAGTTATTTTAACACTCTTACCGAATTGGGATTTTTGAACTTTACATATGAGTGGGGTGAACCCTTGCCACAAGAGCAGTTAGAGGCGAGATGACGGAAGTTTGCGTAAGATACTTTCGATATTGATGCATGGGAGGAGTCCCACATAGAAGCACATGTATTGCCTTTGATGCAAAAATATACCCGCTTGGAGCTTTCATTGTACAAGCTAGCTCAACAAGCAAAGTGCCTCAGCATGGACGATGTTCAAAATATGTGTTTTTTTCATGAATCATTGAGTGATTTGTGTTTTTTTACGACTCACACCTGGAAAGAGGTAGTCATAGTTTATGAGGTCATGTCCAATACCCTCTAGGAACAGTCGAAGTAAGCAGTGACTGATTGCACAACAACACAAAAAGTAGTTGAGGAAGTAAAGCGAGAAGAAGTGCTCAAAGTGGAAGTCAAAGCTGAAGAACAGGAGCGGGCTGAAGAGGAGGCTCGACAGAAGGCATCTGGAACAAAGGCACAAACTAAGGCAACTAGAAAGAAGACTCAATGACAACCCAATGGATAAAGGCCTGGGATCGTTTGTATCCATGCGAGCTGGGTACCCCGTGAGTCGCCAAAAATTTTGGCAGTTTTGCACCTTGCCACATTAGGAATTTTGTTGGAGCATTTTGTTGGGGTATTTTTATTGTAATACGACAATATTCATTTTGAATTAATTTTATAATTTACTTTTTGTTTGCATATGTATTTAATATTCAGTGTTGAATGTTTTAAGAAAAAAAACAAATGTAAAACTTCATTTGGGATTCAATTTTACTATATTCGAAGTGTATTGTAAATTGAAGACATCTTTGGGCTTGCAAAAATGAAAGAAAGGAAGATCAAAATGAAAAACTTAGGGGACTAAAAATTTTGAAAATGCCAAAAAAGAAATGGAGTGTGAAAGTGCATTCGTCCCACCTTGGTGCGAACGTGATAACAAAAGGTAATAGAAGGGACGAACAAATTGAAATCGTGTTCACCCTGGTCGAGGGATGAACATCCCATTTGCCCCTCCTAGGGGTGAATGCACCTCAAAATTAAAATGCGATCGTGTTCACCCCTCCCATGGGTGAATGTACCCCAAAGGCAAAGTGTGATCGCGTTCGCCCTAGTCAAGGGGTGAACATCCCGTTCACCCCTCCCATAGGCAAACGTTCCTCAAGAATGAAACATAATGGCGTTTGCCCCTCTGAAGGGTGAACACGTTCTCAAAGGAGAATCGTGCGAGCATGCAAAACAATAGGAAATTGAACGAATGTGATTCTTGTTGAGGAGTGAATGCAGTTTTGGGAAGAAAGGACAAATACAATTATGGAGATAGAGTCATCCAATTGTGAAGTTTCTCTACAATCCACAAGGAATATAGTCAAGATTTCAAAGGCACCCAGAGCAAGATTTAGAAAGTATTGAATAACGGTGGCAACGAGTAACTCAAATTGTGAATCCCAAGTAAAGAAGGAAGACGAATTAGAAGCACAGGGGATTTTTTTATGATTTCCAAGGTGGGAGTGTGTTTTCAAGGCATTGAATGTCTCTTAATTTTATGTGCATCGACGCCCAAAATGTTGATTTCTTGGGAATGTTCCCTTGAAATATGGATCGCTGTTCCAAAAGGATGGATTTTCAATATTTCCAAGGAGTAATTTCCTCACTTTTGTTCTTGATCTATGATCATTTTGTTCTCATGTACATTTAATGAAAGAGGTGAAATCCTCTATAAATACTAATCAAATTTCCATTGTAAAGGAGGTTGGACATTCTGCAAGAAAACTTCTTCAGTTGTCTACATCAATAGCAGATACTTGGCTTCTAAAATTTGCAAGCATATTTTGTGTGTGTGATTTCCTTCTATTTTTAAGCATTTATGTTTATGCTCATGTTCCTGTTGTTAAGTTTAAAATTCTATTTATGGATTTAAAACATTGCTGGTGAGTGAGTGAGTTTCAAAATGCAATCTGGAGGTTGTTTATGCAAAGAGGTGAGTGAAATTTTGCTGCCTTCCTCTTGTCACATGTTATAAAACTTGGTGGAATTCTTGCTGCTAGTCTGCCCCAAATCCTACATTCTGGCGTGTGGCCATATTTCTCTTTCTTTATGTTATTTTCAAATTTCTTTCCTGCATCTCTAGTCTTAAACCAGTTTAGAATTAGTAAGGCAACTAACCCTCTCTGAAAATTGGCATGGAGGACATTTCTTTCATTTGACCTTTCAATATTGGCCGTATCTAGGGCACACAAACATATTTTTGTTGATTAGGCAAATATTTGACCAACAGAACCTTGGACCTCCGCCCCCCTTACAGGATTTGGTCGAACCAATTGGTCTACACCTCGGACCTTACATTGCTTAATATGTTTTAAATTCTAAGATATTTCATTTATTGTTGTTGTTAACTTGTTAATTATTGAACTCTTGATCTCTGAAATTGTTATTTATTTTGTTTTATCTTTCATACATGCTATAATTTCTTAATTGGTAAAATTAGAACCTAGGGTTATTAAAACTAAGTCTAAGTCTTCTGAAGGTAATACCAAACTCCACACCTTTTCTCCTCCTAGAAGACCTAAAAATATTAAAGTTCAATCAAGCACTCTTCCTCCCGTTAATACCTCATCTCAATCCATAATATCGTTTGCTAAAATATTTGTCACTCTACTAAGTACACCAATGGTTGCATTTGCACCCTCATTAGGTGGTATTAGTCCACTTAACATACTTGGACTAGCCCATGACATGCCCAAGAATACCAAAAGGTATTTTCCTAGGTATAAACATGATGGAGCTAGAATAGTTGAAGAGCACATACAAGCTTATAAGGATACTTTAATTCGGTTGTAGGTTGAACATGAAGATGTGGCTTGCAGAATGTTTCCCCTTACTTTAAATGAACTAGCATATGACTGGTACATTAGTCTACCTCCAAATTTTATCACATCATAGGTTGAATTGGTAACAAATTTTATTAATCAATTCAGGCTACCTATAGACCTTGTCATTATATACTATAAATTTGCAATAGCCAAAAGTGAGCCTAGTGAGCCTCTAAGGCTATTCGATACCAGATTCCACAAGTTGTATAACAGGCTGACTCCACCTTATATATTTAACACTGATGTAACCATACAGATGTATTATAGAGTTTTAGATTCTCTTACATCTATATTTGTAAGAAAAGCACCTCAGATTACCACCCTACCCATGGCATACAGTGAAGCTTTGATTGTAGAACAATAATTAATACCTCAAGGTTTTGGAATTGGTTAGTTACCTTCTTTAGGAAAAATAGGTGCATTCAACCAAATTCCAATGATTAATCAAGCTCTTTCACAATAGCTACCAATGATGAATACTTTGCCATATACCAATTTTAATCAGCCATAGAATCCTAGTACCGCTTCTACTCATCCTACTATCCCTTCATATTTAGATAACCAATTTACCACCCATTGGAAAACTATTAATAATCCTCAAACAATACCAATATTTTTAAATGTTACCACAAGAGTGTGGTCTACCGGCAAGGATGCCACTTGCATTATCAGTGATGTGACCCGAGTTCAATCCCCACGACGAATATTTATAAGAAGTATTATTAAAAAAAAAATACCAAAATTTATAAATCTTAATCCCACTCAAAATATACCTACATTTTTAAATGCAAATCTAAATAAGAACATACCTATTTTCTTGAGTTCTACTTCATCTACCAATAATACTCCAAATCAGGCCATTGCAGGCCAAACTGCTAATAATGACAATTCTTAGCTCGACAATTTACAAAGACTTATTCAAAATCTTAGTAGCGACATGATTCAACTATAGAAGCAAGTACCTCAAAATACACCTCCTAATAATCCCAATCCAAATAGAAAATTTTATTTTCAAAGAGTTAATCGTCAATGGAACACTCGTCCAAACAATGGAGGAGTACCCAATCTAATCGCCAACCAACCTAACACTGTTATCAATAAAAAACAGGCCAATACTATTGTGAATCTTTCTGATTTAGCTTTAAATAACTAGTGTAGAATCCATTCCATAGCCCAACATAATAAAACTAATTGTCCTAAATTTAAAACAACTTTAGATATAGTTCAAAAGGAGATGTAAAACATGGAGATAGTGCCTAATGAAGATAACATTAATCAGGATAGCACTAGTAATAAAATATCCTTAGTTGTTAGAACATTTGAATCATCAAAAGGAGACGATGATGGTTATGATGGATCCCCAGAAGAAGAATTCCAAGCCTATAGACAATTTAAGAAAAAAAACAATTACATGCTAATAAGTAAAGGCAAAGCTCCTCTTACTTCTTCTTCTCCACCCAACAATACTATTGTTCCTCCTGACTTGGGCCAAAAATAATCCTACTCCTCCATATAAAGCTAAAATTCCTCCACAACCACACAAAACCATAGAACAAGATAAACCTATCTATAACATTATAGAATATTTAAAGAATACGAAAGCAAATATATCCCTATTTGAAGTTGCATAATTAACTGATCAACAAGAATTGTAAATTAAAACATTTGGTGCTCATAGTAAAGATCAATCTAAGAAAACCATAGATGCTGAAATAATTTCTAGAAAATACAAAGGGGATGCCCCTCATTTTATTTTGACAATCAGAATTGCAGGTAAAATTATACATAATTTGCCTTGTTGATTCAAGAGCCTCAAGAAATGTAATGCCTCATGTAGTTTACCAAAGGCTAGGTCTGAAGCCTACCCCTTCTAATAGAATGGTAGTGCAGTTAGATAAAATAGAAGTAAATTTGGTTGGTGTGATAAAAAATATTCATATATAGTTAACATCAAAACCTAGAATTCAACAATATATAAAGATTCAAGTTGTAGATAAACTTGATGAATATGGAATGCTACTCAGTAGAGATTGGTCTAGGAACTTGAATGGATACATGACAACATATTTATCCCATATGTGGTTACCATGGTGAGGTGTAGCCAATCAAATTAGAATAGAAAGAGAACATAGACTTAAAGAACTCATCACTGATTACAATAAGACCAATGAAGTTCTTTTCAATGATCAGAATTAGGAGTGTATACTTTTGAATCCAAGCAAATTATAGAAAATTTTGAAGCTGAAACATCACAAGCAAAACTATCAAAAGATGAAAATTTAATTTGGACACTGAAACTTGATGGATCAAAATCCAAGCAAGGCATCAGAGAAGACATATAATTTGTCAATCCTAAAGGTAAATTCCATCTAGCTGCTTACTAATTGTAATTTCCTTGTACCTGCAATACCACTGAATATGAAGCATTAATTTTTGGTTTACAATTAGCTTTAAAGAAAAATGTCAAGTGCCTAAAAGTATTAGGAGATTCATAATTATTGGTTAGGAAAATTAGAAGTCAATATGCTTGTCATGATAAAAGACTAATTCACTATAGGAATAGAGCAAGAGATTTGATTAATGAATTTCATGCTTTTAATATTAAATTGATCTCTAGGAAGAAAAATAGAATTATTGATTCCCTAGAAGTAGCAGCAAGCACATTGAAGCCAATGGATAACATAAAACTTAAGAATTTTTCTATTGAACTAGTAGCCTATTCATATATACCTAATAAGGTAAATAATCTCCAAGTTTTTGAAGATGATAGACATATATTTGATTTTGTTACTAATTTTGGTATATTTGAAAACCAGGTTATTGATGAAGATAAAAGGATGCAAGATGATAAAGAAGAAGACCAAGAGGTAAAACTGAGAATGAATTCAATCCCTAAAGGTATGGTCTCTTTGGAAAAACTATTTGATATTGATTATAAAAGTAAGAAATGTAGTAAAATTTCATTTCAAAATGATGCATGTGATACTATTAATATAGGGACTAGTCGTAATCCTAAAAATGTGTTGATACGAAAAACATGCACTAGTCAAGAAAAGGAAGATATTATATAAGCTCTTAATAATTATAAAGATGTCATAACTTGGGGCTATGAAGATCTGAAAACATATAACCAATCCATTATTACTCCTACTATCTCTCTAAAACTAGATGCAAAGCCATTTAGGCAGAAAAAAAGGCTTGTTAATCCATTGTTAGAACCACTTATCCAAAAGAAATTTCAAAATCTCTTAGATGCATGTATTATATTTCCCATTAGGCATTCCACCTAGGTAGCTAATATAGTGCCTGTTAGGAAGAAAATTGGAGAAATCAGACTGTGTATTGACTTTATAAATCTTAATAAGGCTTCCCAAAAGGATAATTATTCTTCATATTTTACAGATGGTAAATGGTTCAGAGATGATGCCCTTCTTGGATGGATATTCTGGATACAACCAAATTCTAATAGATCCAAAGGATAGGATGAAGATTGCATTTACAGCTAAGTGGGGTACTTTTTCTTATAAAAGAATTCCCTTTGGATTTATAAATGTGGGTGCTACATTTCAAAGATAGATGGATTATGCATTTAGAGATCTAATTGGCAAATGTATTGTGATTTACATTGATGATATTCTTGTATTCTCAAAGAAAATATTTAATCATATTTATGATTTAAGAAAATTATTTAAAAAATGCAGAGAACATGGCATTTCATTGAATCCTAAGAAATGTATTTTTGGAGTAACTCAAGAAAATTATTTGATCATGTAATTTCAAAATAAGGTATCTCTATTGACCTTGAAAGAATAGAAGTCGTATAGAGAATTCCTCTCCCTAGCAACAAGAAATAATTAAGATCATTCTTTGGAAAAATCAATTTTGTTAGAAAATTTATATCACGATTTGCAGAGATAGTCAAACCATTAAATGATATGCTTAAGAAATGTGTTGATATTATTTGGAATTTTGAAGCTCAAACAACATTTCAAGGAATTAAATATGCCATATCTAATTCCCTAGTCTTAGTGAGTCATGATTATACACAACCATTTTACATTTATTCATTCTCTTTAGAACATTCAACTACTAGTGTCCTAACAAAAAAGAATAAAAATAATGAAGAAAATCCTATAGCCTTTATGAGTTCTCCTTTGGAAGATGCCCAAATGAAATATTAATTAATAGATTAACAAGCATTTGCTTTGGTAAAAGCAGTAAAGAAATTTAGACACTATATTCTACACAACATAATATTTGCTATTGTGTCTTATCCTATTGTCAAAGCTATGCTTATGCAAAATTAGCTAGGAGAAAGAAGAGGTAAGTGGATGAATACTTTACAAGAGTTTGAATTAGAAATCCAACCAATAAAATAAATTAGAGGGCAAGGATTAAGCAAAAAATTAGCAAAGATAGATCCTCAGATCCTTTGTCAACAATATTCTATAGATAACATCACAAGTGATGAATGGTACAAATATATATCGTATTACCTACTGAATAAAAAATGCCCAAATCACTTCAATGCTACTCAAATAAGAGCATTACATTTAAAGAGTGTAAATTTTATGATTAAAGCAGATGTTCTTTATAGAAAAAACCATGAAGGAATTTACTTAAGATGATTATATAAGAATGAAGCCATTCAAGTTCTTGAAGATTTTCATGGAAAATTTGGAACCGAACATGGTTCAGCTAATGCCACTACCCATCAAATACTAAGGGTTGGGTATTATTGATCTTACCTCTTTAAGGATGGTCATGCCCATGTTAGAACCTATCACACATGTCAAATAGCTGCTAATAGAGAAAGAAATGCGTCCATGTCTTTGCAACCTATATTTGAGGCTAAAATTTTTGCACATTGGGGATTAGACTTTATTAGAGTCATAAATCCTAATTCTTTAATTGGCCATAAATACATTTTAACTACCATAGACTATTGCACTCATTGGATAGAAGCTCTAGCCACCAATAATTGTACTACATATGTGATACAATTTTTAGAACATATTATTACTAGGTTTGGAATACCTTACTCTTTGGTATGTGATAATGGCTCATTATTTACCTCCCTCCAATTTTTATAATGGGTCTATGACAATAAGGTGACCTTAAAGAGGGTTTGGAGGAGATGGTCTGATACTAGGGATTTAGGTCAATGCTAAAAAATTCTGTGAAAACCAACGTGTTGGCTGGTGAAAGGTGTGTTGTAGTTTGGCTTTAGATATGGCAGCTTTGAGGGGTCTTGGTGACCCCCAATCTTTGTCTTTTAAGGATGTTGTTTTGAATAAGGATACCTCTTCTTCTGATCATGAAAATGCCATGAATTTTTGCTGCATGCAACCCTTGATCCTATTTCTAATTCCTCTTTGACTTCGAAGTTGAAGAATAATGGATGCTTGGAGAAAAGCAAAGATCGTCCTATCTTAATTATCAATCCTGATTCTACTATGGATGATGTTTTATATTTGTCTGAGCATGCGCTCATCTGCAAATTCATGGGTCTTAGAATTTCTATGCCTTTTTTAGAAAACTGGGTTAGGATAAATTGGAGTCCTAAAGGTGATATGGAGATTATTATTGCAGCTAATGGGTATTTTATTGTGGTGTTCTCCCGTATGGCAGATCATAGTAAAGTGTTCGATGGGGGTCCTTACTTTCACAATCAATATAAATTATTTATCAAACCTTGGTATCTAGGATTTGATTCGGTGGAGGAGAGGCCTTCTAGGATTCTTGTGTGGGTCCGTTTACCATGAATCTCTATGGAATATTGGAGGCTGAATATTCTTCATTCTATTACAGATATTGTTGAGAAACTGATTGGTTTGTCTCACCAAACTTTGGCTAGGAAATTTGCTTCTTTTGCATGGCTCTATGTTGAAGTAGATCTGAATAATTTGTTGCCTAAATAATTGGAGATTAAATTAGGAAACATGTATTGGGTCCAACAGTTAGATTATGAAGCTCTCCCATTTCGATGCCACATATGCCATGAATATGGGCATCTTTTTTTTTTTGGTAATTATTTTAATAGATTAATAGTGGGTTTTTATAGAGGATCCCAAAACCTTATGTACAAAATTAGCCATACTTCTAATGATGTATCATGCCTCCTGGCTAGAAATATAAGCCGAATTACAAGAAAAGCAGACTCTAGACTGATTGCCATGAGGCTACAAAAAGGGCATTTAAGCCTGATTAACCATATAACAAAACTAAAAAAGATCGAGAAAACAACAAGAAAAAGTTGAAGAAACTGGAACATGGCGATCAAAAGCACAACAACCAAACACCAGAAACAACTAATCTTGGTCCTCCTAAACTTTTGAAATCTGCGTGGGGAACACCTCATGAAGGGATATCTGCTCTGGCAATTCTTTCCACCTCTGAAGGGAAGTGAGACCGCCACATGATCGGAAATGTAGTCACGAGCCCTTTGTTGGCCATGTGGTCAGCCACGTGATTGCCTTCTGTAAGGATAAGACTTGCTTTCCACCTGCCACGTTGGGAAAGTAGCGACCTTGCCTCAAGAACGATGTTGAAGACCCTCCAGGATGGGTCTTTGGTGCCTAGGAGGTAATTCATAATGTTGAGCGAATCTCCTTCAATAATTAGAGGTCGAGGATCCTCAGAGAGGATATGGATTCCTTTAAGAGCGCCTCGGGCTTCGACATAGTAATTCATCTGAGAGCCCAACTCTTCATAGTAGGCCACCACAAGATTCCCACCATGATCTCTAACAACACCCCCTGAACCAGGGGGTCCAGGATTACCCTTTGCCACTCCGTAAAAATTTAATTTAATCCATCCCACGGGGGGTTTGGTCCATCTAACACTTCTTCGGCAAGGGCCTATAACAGCTTTCAGAAACGGGCAGAGATTCATCCTTTTGAAAATCTCTTCTTCAATCGAAATATGGGGGCGGGGACTGGGAACAGCATTAGAGTTATCAATGGCATAGGATAAGGCCCTTTGAGCGACACAAGGAGGCACTTTTGGGGCTCTGCCAAAGACTCTGGCATTCCTTTCCAACCAAATTTGCCAAATGGAATGGTGGAAGGAGGCCTCAAGGAGGAAGCGGAGTTTAGGATTCTTAAAAGGATTAGGCCATTGATGGAAAGCATCTCTGAGGAATCGGGGAGAGCACCAGAGGATTTAGAAGGAGGATAGGACAATGCTGAGGACCGAGTGGGAAAAGGGGCAGTGCAGGAATAAATGGTCCCTCGTCTCGCACTCTGCTAAACACATGTAACACCTATTGGGGAAGGCAAAACCCCTCTTATGAAGGTTGTCAATGGTTAAGGCTTTGTTGTGAAAAACAATCCACGCAAAGAAGTTCACTTTAGGGATGACCCCTTTCCTCCAGACAACTTTCCATCGATAATCCAGGGCAGCCTCGTTGGTAAGAAACTCATAGGCTGATCTAACAGAGAAAAGACCATCCTCCGTACCACTCCAGATGATTCTGTCAGTCCTCCTAATAGATGGAATTAAAACCGATTGGAGGATGTTTTCCAGAAAGGCAACCTCATTATTAAACCCTTCCACACCTGGAAGTTTCCACCGAGGGAGACGGGAGCTTCGGTCTATGAAATCCACCACCCTGAGTTGGGAGTTTGGGTCGGTTTGTTCTCTCAGCCCAGCAAGGTCCGCCATCAAGCCAAGGGCTTCTTCAATCGCCCACCTGTCCTTTCAAAAGAGGATGAGGTTGCCATCACCCAAAATCTAGCGAGCTCCCAAGCTGATCAAATGACAGGTTTGGAGCACAAATTTCCAAAAATTCGATGCTTCAGGAGGGATCTCAACATCAAAAAAAGAGTTGGAGCCAAGATACTTCCTTTTGAACAACTTAATCCACTCCATCGGGTCACTAGTTAGGATCCTCCAAGCATGCTTCGTGATCAGAGCTGAGTTCATAAGTCTTGATCTCCTCATCCCCAAGCTGCCTTGGTCTTTTCACGAACAAACCTTGTCCCAGGCAACAAGAGGAATTCTAGATTTTTCTTCATTGCCAGACCACAAAAAGGTCCTCTGAATCTTCTCGATCTTGGAGTGAAAAAAAATTGGAAGCATGAACACCGACATAAAGTAGGTTGGGATCCCCTGAAGACAAGTTTTGGTAAGGGTGGCTTTCCCGGATTGCGATAGGAGTTTGCCCTTCCAAGTGCCAAGTTTCTTGTGAAGGCATTCCAGGATCATGTTCCACATACCTCCATTGGCACGACCATTGCAAGACAGGGGCAACCCTAGATAAGACGTAGGCAGGGAGTCAATGGTGCATTCTAAAATTTTGGCAATCCGGAGTTGCCTACACAGGGGAGTGTTAATAAAATAAATTTTGCTCTTGATGTAATTAACCTTTTGCTTGGCAGCTTGCTCGTAATGGGAAAGGATCCGCTTGAGGGATTTGGCCTGGGCAACAGATGCCCCAGTGGAGATGAGGGTGTCATCTACAAATTGCTGATAAGTGACAGGTTCAACTCTAGAAGTCGACAGAATTCTAGAAATCTTGTTCTGACGAAGAGCCTCTTTCAAAGACCAGCTCAAAACCTCCGCCAAAAGGATGAAGAGGATGGAAGACAAAGGGTCACCTTGTCTGAGGCCTCTAGAACTTTGGAAATACCCGATTGGGGACCCGTTGATCAGGGAAAAAAAAGAGGGAGTGGATATACAGCTGCTACTAGGTCAATCCAGTGGGGATGAAAGCCGAACTTGAGGAGGACAGCACACAAGAACCTTCTATCAACCCGGTCGAAGGCTTTGTTCATGTCTAGCTTAAGAAAAATAATAGCATTATTTGAGTGGTAAGCAGAGTGAAGAGTTTCATGGATAGTGATGACACCATCAAGAATGTTTCTGCATTTAACAGTGCTTCCCTGACAAGGATCAACCAGGAGAGGGAGAACGGGTTTTAGTCTATTGGCTATAGACTTGGTGAGGATCTTGTAAAAAACATTGCACAAGCTGATGGGCCGGTAGTCAAAGAAACTTTTGCAGGCTGGAGACTTAGGAATGAGAGCAAGAAAGGTGGAATTGAGTTTTGGGTGGATGGATCTGGAAGCTTGTATGTCCCGAATAGCTTCGCACACATCTGAACCCACAACATCCCACATGAATTGGAAAAAATGGGGGGGAAAACCATTGGGGCCAGGGGCCTTGTCTGGTTGCATGGAGAACAAAGCTTCTTTAATCTTAGATGAGGAAAAAGGTTCTAGAATCTTGATGCTTACCTCATGGGGGAATTTAGTCTGAAAGTTGGCAAGCAAATATTTTTGGACCTGAATGTTGCTGTCGGTAGGAGTGCCAAGTAGGTCTTGAAAAAAATCAACTGCTTCGCTCCTGATTTCCTCTATTTCCCTGGTTACATGCCCATCCTTGAAAGACACTTCTTTGATCTTGTTGGCCCCTCTGTGCATCATGGTAGACACGTGGAAAAACCTCGTGTTGGAGTCTCCATTCTTCAACCAAAGGTCTCTAGATTTCTGGCGCCAGAAGGTTTCCTCCCTTGCAAGAGTAGAATGGTAATCCACCAAAAGACTTCGTTCTTCCTCCCTGAGACCCTCGGTGTAACCTTCGATCTCCATCCTCTCCTCCAAAAATTTTAGGTTGTCCAAGATGGACTTTTTGGACTCAAAAATGTTGCCAAAAACCTCTTTATTCCATATTTTTAGCCTCTCTTTGACCATTTTGATTTTTAAAGCCACTCTCTTAGGGGCGTTTCCTCCCACCTCCTGTTGCCACCAAGTTGAAACCAATCCTTTGAAGTCTTTGTGAGAAATCCACATGGATTCAAATTTGAAGGGGGTCTTAAAAACGGGCCCGTCGTTCACCTCCAAAAAAATAGGGTTGTGGTCAGACCCAATCCTTGGTAGGGTCGAGAGAGTTGCACCGTCAAGGATGGGAATAGCTTCTTGGGAAATGAAAAATCTATTGAGCTTGACTTGAATCAGGCTGCTCCCAATCCTTTTGTTGCTCCATGTGAAGGATGCTCCTTTGAGTTCGATGTCAAGCAGGCTGTTAGTAGAGACAAAATCTCTAAAGTCCTCTAAGCTGCGGCTTGAATGGTCAGACCCTCATTTTTTTTTTGATGGGTGAAGGGGACAGTTGAAGTCACCCCCTAAGACCCAAGGAAAATTACTAAAATTCTACCTCATATGGGAAATAGCCTTCCACATTTTTGCTCTCTTCGTGGTAGAATTCGAAGCATAAACATTGGACAAAATCTAGGAAAAATTGGTAGTTTTGGAATGGAACAACACATTGATAATCCTATTGGAAATTGACAGCAAGTTGCCCTCAACACTCATTGGATCCCACAGAACCATGAGCCCTCCTGTTTTTCCCACTACAGGGCTGTACATAAATTTTGACTTGGCCCAAATGGCCTTAGCAACTCTATCAGAGGAGATAACATCGGTCTTGGTCTCTTGCAAAATTAGGATGGAAGGGTTAGTCCTCTTTCGGATATCAGCCACTAACCTTCGTTTGGATGTTCCATTCAGTCCTCTCACATTCCATGAGAGAAATTTCATCTGGACAGCTTGAGGTTCTTCTTGCCTCCCCTCCCTTATTGGGGGGAGGTTTTGGTACATGCTCTTCATCCTTTTGAGTATCAGAATCATCCAGAACCAGTAGACGTTGGGTTCCATTAGCAACATCTATTGCTGTCTCTTTGTTTCATTTGTATTTGTTAGGATGGCCCTGCTTCCTCTCACTACCAAAATCTAGACTTTTTTTTTAGCTCCTCGTATTTCGAGGACTAATGTGACCAGACTGTTCACCCCTCCTACCTAGGAGGTAGTCTTCTAGTAATGTTTGTGAATTGAAATTGGGGTGGCCCTGGTCCTGGAGCTTGGGTGAATCAGATTGAGTGATATTTTGGGAGGGGGTCCAATCCTTCTCCTCCCACGATTGGATTTCCAAATGGGAGTCTGCTCCTAGCTGGGTTTTTGCTCCAAACTGCACAGGGTTCGTTTGGTGGGTGAATTTCTCAACAGGCTGGGAGAAATTGTCGTGGTCCCTAGAGGGGCCTGGAGATTCATGGCCCATCGCATTTGGAGTATTTGACTGTTTCACCTGTCCTTCGCCATGTTCCAGGGGGTTATAGGTTTCACGCTTCTACTTACCCAAATTTTGAAGAGGAAAATTGGACTGGAGGTGCCCTTGAGAACGGTCCTGGGGGCAGAAAGCTGGCCTATTCTCATAGACAATAGCTTGTTTGTGAAGAACAGTGCCTCCAGACTGGAGAGTGATGGAGGATGGGAGCTTCGCCTCCAAATTCATCAACCCACAAAAACAGGCTTGGATGAACCTTGTTCGAGCTCGGGTGGGAGGGTCAATGGTGACCAACTCCCCTATGGAACGAGCAATACCTCTTATTACATTTTCATGCCAATCGAAGAGGGGAAGACTCGAGAGCCTAACCCATATTGGGGCAATGTTTATGTTATGGGTATCAGGATTAAAGTCCATGCCCCACTTCCTAAGGAACAGACTTCTACGGCCCAGAAACCATGGCCCGCCAGCCAAGATTTTACAGTAGTCCTCCTTGTTGTTCAGTCTAATAGCGAAAAATCCCCGAGATAGGGCCACCAACTCCATATGTCTAGAGGTCCTCCATTTGCTTGTCTCCCACTTGCGAATGGTCTCCATGTCGAGACGACCACCAATGAACTTACCTATGAGGGTATACTTCTCATACTCCACAAAGCTTGAGAGTACTTCCGTCGGGATGTCCAGCTCATGCCCAGCCAGGAATAGCTCCTTGGTAAAAAAACCACTTAGGGTTTTTGAAGCTGCTGCCTGGGCATGCGACTTATGTGGCCTACCCCCCATTTGTTTTGTGGGTCCTTACCCTGACTGACACCGTCGTCAATCCGTTCTTCTTCTTTTGGAAAGGACGCCTCCGCATCACCAGAACCAGGGTGCCCTCTGCCCGCTCCGCTGTGCCCATGGTTCAAAATGCTATTGCTCCCGTGCTCTCCCGTAGAGGACTTCCTTCCCATCGTCATCCCCCACAAATAAGCTACATGAATATGGGCATCTTCAGAGAAACTGTAAGAAAGTGAATTCTCAGCCTTCATCCTCTTCATATGACTTTCAAGATGCATCTACAAAGGCAAAAGGAAAAGCTCCTATGGTTAATGAGATGCCCGATTCTGATGGATTTATTCTTGTTAAGTCTCGTTCAAGATCTAGGCCTTTTGTTTTTCATAATAAAGGTGTTGGAAAGGGAGGTTTTGGTAACAGATTTGATGTTCTTGAGACTTTTGAGGAGCTGCATGTTGAGGAGCAAGTCTGGATCAAATGTGATATGGATGCTTGTATTCAAGAGCCAGGTACTTTTTCTTTCCTAAATCCTTATTTTGAAATGCAAACTTTTGATAAGGAAGGGGTGGTGCCTAGTAAACCTCTTGTAGGAAATGAAGATAAGTCCAAATAAGTGTTGGATTGTCTTGATAAAGTTCTTGATCATTCCCCTTTGGCTGAAAACTTGATTGAGGGAAATGAGGATGAGACTAGGTTTGAACCCTCCCAGGACAGGACTGTCAGAGAGGAAGGGAAAAATAAATTTTCTTATGTGTTAGGTATTCACCAAAAATCTATCAAAAAAGGTGGAGTGGAGAAGGTGGTAAAATCAGGAATAAAGAAGGATCAAGAAAAAATGAAATTGATAGGGAAATCCTTAGTTGAGTCTGGTGTTATTGAGACATTAGATTCTCCCTTCTCTATTCCCCCAAAATGAAAGTGATATTTTAGAATGTTAGGGGTTTGGGTAGCAGCCCTAGATAAAAAACTACTCAGAATTTGATCAGAGATCATAGAACTGATATTATTTTCATCCAGGAAATAAAATTATCTTGTGAAGATATGGTTATAATTGATTCTAAGATATGGAAAGGTGGTCAATATCTTGCTATTAGAGCCCAAGGTTCGGCGGGTGGTGTTGCATGTTTATGGGATCCATGAAGCTTAACTCCATCTTGGTGGGTGGGTAACAGGAACTGTCTCTATGTGGTTGCTACTTGCTTTTCATCTGGATCTTCTATTATTTTATCTAATGTGTATACCCCTAGTGATTTATCAGGTAAAATCCTCTTATGGAATCATCTTAGATTCATTCGATCTCTTGCTCCCAATTCTCCTTGGATTATGGCTGGGGATTTTAATTCTATCATGTCCCTAGAGGAGAAGAATGGTGGTGTGGAGTGTTTGGGCCCTTCTTCTACTTTGATGCGGGATAATATTTCTTTCCTTAATCTTGTTGATGTGAAGCCTCGAAATGGGCTCTTTACTTGGACTAATAGAATATGTGGAACAAATTTTATTTTTGAAATATTGGATCAATTCCTTACTTCAAATAGTTGGTTTGATGATAGTTGGACTTCATTTTTAGAGATTTTAGCTGGAGGGGCTCTGATCACTGGCCCATTATCTTTGAGTCCTCGAGATTCTCATTACCAAGAAATCCACCTTTCAAATTTCAAATTATGTCGCTCAGGGATAATTATTTGTATGAATATGTGGAGAGGTGGTGGGCCAAAGGGAAACCCAAATTTGGCACTGTTATGTTTACTTTTTTCAAAAGCCTCCAGTTTGTCAAATTAAAACTTAGGCAATGGAACAAATTTTCTTTTGGAAATATTTTTAGAAGAAAAAGCAACTATAGGATAGCCTAGAGGAGATCACTTTTCAAATTAAATATGAAGGATTGACAAAGGATCTATTGTAAATGGAAGCTTCCCTTTCTAGTCAGCTTACTGAATGGGAGCTTCGTGAGGAGATTTTTTGGAAGCAAAAATCTCAGATTGATTGGTTGTTGGAAGGGGATGGAAACACCTATTTTTCACAATTTGGTTAAAGACCATAGGAATGGTAATGCTATAGTCTCACTTACTTCTGATCAGGGGGAAACTCTCTCATCCTTTGAAGATATCTCTAATGAAGCAGTCGGGTTCTTCTCCTCTCTTTTATTCGAGCAGGGTCCTCGTGATGCTGTTAATATGAGGCTTATTTTGGATTGTATTCCTAGGCTGGTCTCTAATGATATGAATAAGATGCTAATGGACCCCATCTCGATGGAGGAACTTAAAGTGGTGGTTTTTCAAATGAAAAAAGGTAAAGCACCTGGACCTGATGGTTTCCCTATAGAATTTTTCTAAGAATTTTGGGAAGTGTTATATTTTGATCTACTAAAATTTATTTAGGAATCCCAAGTCAATATGCAAATGATTAAAGCTATTAATTCAGCCTTCCTTACTCTTATTCCCAAATATAAAAATGCTAGCTCGTTGGGATATTTTCATCTTATTTTCCTATGCAATGTTACTTACAAAATTATTACCAAGATTATTGCAGATCAACTGAAGAAAGTTCTTGGTTTTCTTATTTCTCCTGAGCAAGGTGGGTTTGTTAAGGGTTGTCAGATTTAGGATGGTGTGGTGGTTGCTACAATAAGACAGGGTTAGCTGGCATTTTTTGCAAAATTTCCTTGATATGTCCAAAGCTTATGACAGGGTTAGCTAGAACTTTTTGCAAAACATCATTCAAGATTTTGGGTTCTCGTATAATTGGATTGAATGGGTCATGAGTTGTGTGACTTCGGCCTCCTTTGCAGTTTTAATCAATGGTTTACTGTTTGCTTTCTTCTTGGCCTCTAGGGGGATTCGTCAAGGAGATCCCTTGTTCCCCTATATTTTCATCCTTATGGATGAAGGTTTGGGCAAACTTCTCAAGAGTTTTTAAAATCATGGTGCTATCCAGGGATGGTCTTGGGCAAAGAATTCTTTATCCCAGTCTCATCTTCAGTTTATTGATGATACTGCTTTGATAGGGAGGACAAAAATTGAGGAAGCAATAAATTTTAGAAATCCTTTCGATATTTACTTATCTGCCTCTAGTCAAATTATTAATGAAGAGAAATCAAAGATCTTATTCTTCAATACGGATGGTCGAATTCAACGTAGGATTGCTAATATTCTACGTTTTCAGGTGGGTTGTTTGCCAATGGAGTATCTGGGGATTCCTATTTCTTCTAAAAATATTGGATGCACTTACTGGAAATATTTTTTGGATAGATTTCGATCAAGGATTAATCATTGGACTCTTCTATGGCTATCCTTTGCTGGTAGATTAATGCTTTTGAAGTATGTACTTCATGCTTTACCTATTTACAGGTTTTCTATCTTGGTTGCTCCTAAATGCTTTCTCAAAGAATTTGATTCTCTTTCTAGAAAATTTTTATGGGTAGGAAAACTGGACTGTAATAAATGGAGCCTGGTCAGTTGGGATACTGTGTGTTGCCCTAAAGATATGGGGGGTCTTGGTTTGAGATAATCTGATTTGAATAGTCTCGCTTTGGCTACTAAAATCTATTGGAGGTGGTGCAGTAATCCTGATCAGCTTTGGGCTAAAATTATTAACCTCAAAAATTTTGGTGGTGCTCCTGCTAATGAGATTCTGATATTGGAGTTGAGGGGGAGAGGTTCTATTATTTGGGACACTCTCAAAAAAGGTACCATGCTTATTAAGCAGGGTCTCTTTTGGATTGTTAATAATGGAAACAATACCTTATTTTGGGAAGATACTTGGGATAATCATCCTCCTATCCTTTCTTCTTTCCCCCATCTTCATCTTCTTCGAGATATTTTTTCTGATGTGGTCTAGTCTAAGGTGGCTAACTTCAAGCGACAAAGTCTTCTTGGCAGTTCTTTTACTCACTGCTGGTGGGATTCGTAGGGCTGGCTAGAGGGTGGCTGTCCTAAGGATCATGACTCTTTGGCTTCTATTTTGGCTGAGAGACCTTATTGTTCTGTTGAAGACTTTGATATTATTGCTTGGGGCCATAGTTCAAAAGGGAAATACATTGTTGCTTTGGGTTATCAAACCCTTATTATGCAGATAAGAGAGGAGATTGTGTCCCCCTGGTGGAAAAAGTTTTAGAATAAGTTTGGTTGGCCCAAATGTAATTTTTTTCTTTGGCTTCTATGTCAGAAGAAATGTTCAACTTGGGATAATATTCAGAAAAGAGGTTTTCAAGGTCCTTCACTATGTTTTCTTTGTGGAAAGAATGAGGAAACCATTCCCCATATTTTCTTCCAATGCTCATATTCCCTGGAGGTTTGGAACTTGTGGTGGTAGATATAGAAAAGGCCTATAATCCATGCTACTTCTATTTTTGAGTTTTGGGAAAGCTTGGGTAGACCCTTTGCCTCTGCTTCATATCTTCAAACTACTTGGGATTTAGGTCCTTCCTTCATCTTTTGGTAGATTTGGTTGGAATGTAATCGAATAATTTTTCAGGGATGTCAACTTGGAGCCTTACAGGTATGGCTTAGAGTCAAAAGGATGGTTAAGGATACTATTGAGGCCAAGTGTGTTTTGAGTTCTCCTCTTACTTCCTCTGACTGGAAGATTATCAATAGATTGAAGATTTCTTTATCATCACCAGTTGCAAAAAGAGGACCTGTTAGGGGGATTGGATCATTGAAGGTCAATAGATTTGGGAAGTTGAGTCCCCCCTAGGGGTGTTATCAAAATAAACATGGATGGTTCTTCCAGGGGTAACCTAGGTAATGCTGGTATAGGAGGAATTGGTCGTGATAGTGAGGGTGTGGCCTACCTCTTTTTCTTTGTGTACAAAGGAATTCATTCGAATAATCATATGGAAGCATTGGTAATTCTCCATGCGTTGGAAACAACTTTTTCTTTGGGATGGAGAAGGGTTATATATGAATTTGATTCCATGATAATGGTGTCTCTTCTAAAAAACAAGCATTTTTAGGATGCTTCCTAGTTAATTCATGAGGACCAGGAAAGATAATTTCAAGGTGGAGGAACCTGATTGTCATGGGTTCTTGTGTCCTATCAAAGTTGTTGTCAGAATGATCTATGGATTTCCTTGGTGGATTTTTTGTATTTTGTATGATGTGCTGGCTTGGTTCACTTGGAAATCCTTGTGGAATGTACTGTTTTAGATTTTGAATAAAATATTCCCTCTCCCCCCCACCCCCCAAAAACATTTGACCTTAAAGTTCTCTTCTAACTACTACCCTTAAGGGAATTATTTAGCAGAGTCCACTAATAAAATCTTATTATCTATAATCAAGAAACTAGTAGAGAGAAACCCTAGGAACTGGCATAATAAGATCAAATATGCCTTATGGGTAGATAGGACAAGAATAAAAGCCTCAATAGGTACATCACATTATCATTTGGTATATGACCAAGATCTTGTCTTTCCCATCAATTTGAAATTGTTGACACTTTAGTTCATGAAAGACTACCTGGAAGTTTATGATAAAGTGGAAGCTAGGCTAACCAACTTGATGAACTTAGATGAAAAGAGAGATGATACCCTACAACACTTCAATAAGCAATAAGGTATAATCAAAAGTTGGTTTGATAAGAGAGCTAAGATTAAAGCTTTTAGGATTTATGACCTAGTTTTACTATGGGATAAAGCACATGAAAATAAAGGAGACCATGATAAATTTGATAACCTCTGGTTAGGTCCTTACCAAATATAAAATATTCTTGGTAACAATGCTTTTAGATTAAAGAATTTAAATGGATAAGATGTTCCTTTGCCTATCAATGGGTAATTATTAAAACACTACTTTCATCCTAGAGATAGTGCAATAATATAGTTATTGTACCATAGTTTCCTACTTTGATGTACTTTCTTTTACTTTGTTTTGATATAGTTTTCATTGTTTGTTTTGTTTTCTCTGATTTTGAAGTTCTTATTTTCATGTTAAATGTTTTATGTGTTGTTTAATTTTACTTGTTTGAATAGTTTGTTTCCTTTCATGAAATTTCTTGTTCGTTTCATGTGTCAATTTTCATTTTCATACTACTTTTCCTCTCTTAAATTTTGACAAGTAAATTCAAATTGCAATTAGCATTTGGTTCCTCTAAAGGAAATGTTTCTTAGTAATTACATATGGAGGGCTTGTTTGAAATTAGGTAAAACTAAAAATTAGTGAATTAGACTATTTAGTAATCATTCTTGGATTGTGGGCTAAAATACAAAACTAGAATAGTGTAACATCTTGCTAAGGCTTCACATATATCAACCACTTAAAATATTTTTGGATCATAAAAAAGGAAATTATCTTGATTTGATAATTAGGTGAACATATATACACTCTATCCTTAGCCTTATAGATCTCTAACCCAAAAGACACATATAATGTTTACAATTTATCTAAATACTTCTCAATTAAGAAAGAGAATAATAATAATGTAAAACAATCAAGTGCTTGGGTGACTTAGATAACCTTTATTGGGGCTATAGATGCTTGGATGACATCAAAAAAATCTAGAAGAGGTCAAGGTCATCTCCACCAAAGCTATGAATGCTTGATTAGTTGTGGAGTAATGCAAAGGTAAATTTTTATGAGTGATATCTTTAATAACCTAATTTCAAACCAAATGATGGATTTCTAATCGATTCAAGAAGAGAAATGAATGCACAAAGTACACACTAAGCTAGGTCATATGGAACATCTATTTTTAGTGGAAATTGTTTAACTCCATCTTTATGAAATGTCGCTAAGTGATTTGCATTTCACTAGTTTAAGTTTCCTTGTTTTCAAGTTGGGTTTTTAATCCAAAATGCTCAGGAGCATTTTTTAGTATCGTCACCATTTATTGTTGTCATTGCGTAACTCACCCCAATTGGGGACCCACTTGAGACTTTGGTTTTAATTTTTTTCTTATTTTTTTACATCAAGAATTTGAAATTGCTTACATTGCTCACATTAAGGTTTTAAAATTGCTTGCATTTGAGTATTTTGAAGACTTGGATTTTAGTTCCATTGATTTAGATTGAATATTTTGAATATTTGCTTTTCAATGGCATTATTTTAGATTGAATATTAAAAAAAAATGAATTTCAAAGGTTTTTCTAAGGTTCAAAATATTAAATTCAATTTTAAGGTTCTTTAAATTTCATCATCTTACCCTAAATTTACTACAAAATTGAAATTGCCATAACTTTTGATGGAAAACTCTGTTTGAGGTGATTCAAAGCCTGGTGAAAATAATTTGAGACCATATATACAATGGTACCAAATTTGCATAAGATTAGATGTGAATTTTATCCAAAAATGGTAGTTTCCCATGGCAGTCCATGAATTTCTATGCAATATCTCTTGATCCACAACAATTTTTGGGTGATCTTAGCGATTTTGGATACCCATTTGGCTCATTTAGACATGTGGAAAGTTTAAAAAAAATTGGGCACTTTCAAATTTCATCATTTAAACTATGAAAATACTTTGAGCTTTTGATCATGGATTAATGTCTTGTTAATTCAAGATTTAATGAAATTAGTTCACAGATTAATATTCTTCCTACTTCTTAGACTTCCTAAGGTCTCTTGATGCATTCAAAATTCACACATAATCTAAATTAAAAAGTAATTCGAATCATGCACCCTCTTCTTCATTAAATCTTGAGCACTTTCTCTGGATCATAAAGTATGCGCTGATCATTAATGTGATGTAATGGCCCTGCACATAATAAAAATAAGTCAACTTGCTTGATATTTAAAGTCAAGATAATTATATTTTATAAACACGTCTACCCCCAAGTCTTGAAGTCAAATTATTACTAAAAGTTCACTTTTTCTCTTTTTTTCCTTTATCAAATGCGTCATTTTCATAAGGGTCATGCACCTTTATCAAAATGGACGGTATGCTCAAATCTTGGACAGATGTGACGATACGCATAAAACGATCTAAAACCTAAAGCAATTTTTTTTTTTTGTGCAAAACATACCAGAAGGGATGCCACTTTTGGATAAGACCTAAGGAGGCAAGGGCATCTCTTCCGTAAAAATTACCTAGGGCTCACACCTGGCCTACCACATTTGACATACTCAAGGAGTAAACCTGAAACAACAAAATACAAGAACACACAAACACAAACACACAAAAAATAAAAAAACATGCTCCTTGAGTGTGTCAAAATGATAAAGCACAACCAAACACACACACAATAAGATAAAAAAATGCAACACGAACCACACAAAAAAATACAAGAATAACATAACAAAACACAAATATAAAAAAACAATAGAACACTACAAAGACACAATAAAAAAAAACATGAAAAAAAAACAACCAAAGCCTAAAAAATAATAAAATAAATAAAATAAAATAAAAAAACAACCAACAACAGACAACAGAGAAAAATATAAATATAGAAAACACTCACACACCAAAACACAAAAATACCGATTAACACAAACATACAGAAAAACAAGCACAAGAACAACAAAAACACAAGAACAACAAAAAAAATACAAAACAACAAAAAAACAAGAACAAAAAAAAACAACACAAAAATAAAACAAAACAAAAAAAACACACACATAAATATAAAAGAAAAATAAAAAATAGAACACAATAATGACCTTTCTAGACCAAAAGACTATTAAGGCAAGAATCAACAGAGGAAACACAAGAAATAATAGTTTGAGCTAGGGAACTAAAACACCCTAACCGAACCAAAGAGAAGCAAAAATAAAGCAAGAAGAAACTAGGTACCTCCAGAACTGGAGCCATCCAAAGAAATCATAGAAAGAAGAGCTTCTCTTATTTGTGATGCTCACCATCTAGGAGGGTGTTCGTAGCAAGTAAGATCACCTTTGTCCAAATCCTAATTAGCTAAACCTAAAGCAAAATTTGACTTTTCATTATGGTCATATATATTTCTAAATATTTGCTAAGATTACGGGTTAAGGTCACTAAAAATAAAAAAATTAATCCTATATCAAGGTCTCATACAAAAGTTGTGAAAATTCAAAATCAATTGTTTTATAAGGTTTAAAGAATTCCTTAATATTCTCGAGACCCTCTGTTTTCCTTTTCCACTAAAAGATATGCAGGTCTCAAAAATCCTACAACACACATGAATCATGGCTAGATCCAACGACACACGTGAATCGAAGTTGGGCACACTAGTTTTGAATAACAATAGTTCCAAAAGACGAATTTATCTTAGATCCGAAGGTGCGCACATATCATCACCAAATCAACGATACACACACATTATAAAGAAACCCTATTTGTTTAATGTTTAATTCAAAAATCATTCTTTAGCACCAACGCCCTATCCTAAAGTTGTATCAATTGTAAAAAAATAATTAAAAATTTCCTTAAGATTTGAGCACCCCCCTTCGGTAGAGCTCATGCAACTCTATAGATCCAAGGGTACGCGTGTATCTTTACCAAATGGAATGGTACGCACGAGTCAAAAGTGGATTCCTTTTAAATGGAGGTATTTGATTTTATCTTATTACGATTAATAAGGTTAATGAAATAAATAATTAATAAAATTTGTATAGAAATATCAAAGACTCAACATTATAAGGTGATATTAAGGTGTTTTTTTGAAAAAACTAATGTTTCGAATGTCAAATAAAATAAAAAAGCAAAGTGAACAACAAAAACCTTAGTATTGGCATCAAAGTTAAAACATGAACCTTAGCATTAAGCTTAAAACTTGAGCCCTAAAATTAAAAAAAGAAGACATTTAACAAGGAATTAAACGAAAATACTTTGGACCTTAAGGAATAACCTTAGCATTTGATTTAATATTTTGGCATTAAAATTTTTAAAAAAATGTTAATGTTAAACCTAATAATTCAAAGTTAAAATTAAAAGAAATTAAACCTTATAAAATAAATTAATAAAATTTAATAATCATAACTTTAGTAGTAGTAATAATAACAATACCAATGAAATAAACATTACACACATTGAAATAAAATATTTTTTATACATAGGGGAGTTGGTTACATCCACACTATTTTTAATAACTATCAAGTGTAGGGTTCAAACCACATGGGTTGCTCCCAACAAGCCTATACCACCTCGTTATTGTTGACCCGGCGTGAGGGGATCACCAATCGCTCGAGATTACGAACACTAAATATATAAGCATGAAATAACCTTGACTAAAATTAAAGGAAATTCAACCTTAAAGAATCAATTAATAATAATAAATAAAAATATTCTAGTGATTACATTTTAGTCCATTCTAGTATTTTGTTCCTTTCCCCTTTGAAGATGACACTATCTTAGTTTTAGATTGTGTGAATGTTGATCAAGCTAAGGCTAATTTGATTAAGAGTTTGTAGCTTTAACATAATCTTCTACAAGTCTTCAAGATCACAATGGCTTGTTTTTATTTCCTTTTTCTAACCATTTACTTTTTATTTTATTTGATAATTTAGTAGATTAGTTTGATATTTCTAGGACTTTCAATTGATAAATATGTATTTTACTGTTATAAGTTTCATAATGTCTCCTTGAAATTTCTTTCAAGATCACAATCAAAAGGTAGCAAGCCTAGAATATTGTTTTTACATGCATTTGAATATAAAATTTGTCAAGAATAGGATAATTGAATTGATAATTACAATACATTAAGCCTAAATCAGATCCTAAAATCATAATTAACAACTCGCCCTTGTAATAGTCACATGTGACCCTAAATATTCCAAATACTTTCCTTACTTTCCTTTAAACTATTGAATAAATTTGATAGAATAAATCAACCAAGTTAGACCAACCTTACTAGAACCTTGGAGAAATCCATATTTCCTTTCAAGAGAGGACATTTTATCCTAACCATTGGTGTATATTTGCAAGTGGGCATATGTATCATTCAACAATACTTAATGTTTTTTAATTTCTAGGTAACTCTATACATAGATGATCCTTGAACCTCCTGCCACCAAGCTTTAATTTTATTTGTAATGTCAAGGTGCATATTCCACATGAGCTTATTTGTAATGTCAAGGTGCTCCTCCTTGCTTCTCCTCCTTTTCTATATCCAACAAAAGAGGATTGTGATCTGATCCTATTTTGGGCATACGTGTGAGTCTATGAATACTTATTATACTTAGCCATCTGTCAAAAATATGAACTCTATCTAGACACCTTTGAATGTGATTATCCTCCATCCTTCTGTTTGTCCATGTAAACTTACCTTTACACATATCTAGGTCAATCAACTTATTATTCATAATAAAATCATTGAAATCTTACATACCTTGAGTAATGTTAATCCTCCCTCCACTTTTGTCCTATGTTTTTAAGACTATATTGAAGTCACCCAATACCATCCAATGCAAATTAATGAAAAGACTCCTTTGAAAAGATAGTTTATTCCATAGTTGGAATCTCTCACGGTCATCATTTTGAGCATAAACCCTTGTCATTATCCAACATTTTTTTTTTTCAATTTTACTATACAAAATCTCTCTTCTTGATCAATTGAAGTGCCTTCAAAATTTATTCTACCCCAAAATATGTAGATACCTCCAAAGGTACCTTGTGTTGGGCTTATGATTCATTCAACATTCGGCCAAACCTCTTTTTGAATAATGTCAAGTTTTTTGTTATCAATTTTAGATTCTTGAAGACAAACAATATCAGGTTTTACTTCCATGAGTAGATTTCTAATAATTCTCCTTTTCCTAGGGGAATTTAGCCCCCATAATTTTTTGGTTTTGCTTTATGGGCTTTTACCTTTAACCATCCATTCTTCTTTTGGATCTAATTATTGTCCCCTATTCTCTGGTACATTTTGTTCTTCTTCTTTGGAGGGTCTTCCTTGCTTTCTTTTCCCATAATTATGTCTATTGTTTGTATTTTTTTGTGTCTTACAGGAGGATTGTTCTCTCCCATTTGGTTACATCCTAGTAGATATTCTTCCACTACTAATTGAGCTATTTTACCCAACTCTAGCCTTTTGTTGAATCTTGTTTGCATACCCTCCTTAATCTGCTTTGAGTTTTCTATTATGCTTAGATCCTTCTATTCCTCAAATTGTTTAGTTTTGTTTAGTGAATTTAAAACTTGATCTAATTCTTGCCATCCTTTTTTTTTTTACTTTGAACCCCCAAACTCCTTCAATATGATCCTTATCCTGTTTTGAGTCCATTTGAGTGGATGGGGTATCCTCTACCATTTTAGCATCATCTACTAATATTTCTTCTTCGACTTCCAAATTTATATTTTCATTCTCTATGGTGATTGCAATCATATTCTATTGATGTGTATTGGTATCTAGATTTATGTGATTTTCAATCATATTTATTTTCTTCTTATGGTTACCTTCTTCATAATCATTTCCTTTTCCTTGATTGAGACTATCCTCTTGATGATTAATGTTAATTCCAAAGCCACTCAAGTTTTGTTTCTCATTACGTTCTTCATATGCTTATTGATTTAGCTCTTCGTATTTACTTGCATACTCCATTGTCTTATTAGGATTATGTTGTTCTTCCTTGTGTTGTATAGAACATCCATTACTAATTTCACTTTTTGCCTCTTCATTTACCTCCTAGTGAATTTCCTAGTACTGTTCCTTTTCTTGTGCTCTTTCTTGTGGGCTAGAAGTTTCCTTTTTCATGTTTGCAGTCCTCTAGTTTTTTAATCTCCCTTTTTTGCTACTGCTTAGTAAGTTTAGGTTTTCTTTGTGGATGAAAATTTTCCTCTGCATGTCCAAACACTTTGCATTGCTTACAGTATATCGTAAAATTTTCATATTCGATTTTTTGTTGTCATTTTCCAAGCATTAATTTGATACCCACTTTTTTCACTTTGTCTTATTATAGCTCCATGTTAACACAAAATCTTGCACATAACATTCTTTTTTTTATTGTGGGTGGATGGATCCATATTTATAAACTATCCAATTTGTGTTGCTAGGCCTATAATAATTTGATCATCCCAATATTCTATAGGTAGATCTAGGAACCTAATATAGATGGGAACTAAAACAAAATTTTCCTTTTGAGAGTTGAAGCCCTGATGCCAACGTTTCAGGAAAACTGGTCTTTTTCCAAAAAAAATAGACCTTGTGATAAGGCTACCACCAAATCCTCCTCAATATTGAACCGGATTAAGAGGTATGCCTTTGATAGACCAATAACATTCATCGAACCCTTTGTTTGAATTTTAGAATGAAGCCATCTCCTAAGCAAATCTAAATCTGGTTTAGGCTCTAGAAATTTGCCTACCATGCTAAACTCATTATCCCTCAATATATATGGCTTGAAAGGAATACTAGAATTTAAAAATATATATAATCATACCTTGGAATTATATTATTACCTCGTAGAATAATGACAAGCAAGGTGCTAATCATGGGAAGTATTAACTATGGAAAAAATAGATGCTAGCCTTATGGTTGCAAGATTTGAATATTACATGCATGCAAGGTTCATCTATGACAATTGAATTAACATAAAGGTTCTATATCATTCTATGGTAAAATGAAAATGTCCAAAAGTTGGGTTCATCAAATTTAATTTTGACAGTGACTACAATAGAAATTTGGGAAAAGTCAGCAAAGGTGGTGTTTCTCGAAGTAATAAAGGTAAAATTCTCCTCACTTACTTGGAATCATATAAACTTCAACTAACAATTATGTATAGGCTATGACACTTATTATAAGGATCAAAATTGTCATTGAAAAAGGATAAAAATATATTTCAATTGAGGGAATTCATAAATTATTTCTAATGCTAACAAGAAAAATAGATGTGGGGATTGAATCAAAAGCAATATTTTTTAATGTTTATCAACTATTATTGGAGGAAGTATCTTGGAAGTGTTATCATATCTTTAAATAAGGAAACCAAATAACAAATAATTTAGTTAATTGCAATGTTGATCTCCATGTTAGTAAAACTTAAATTTAGAAAGGCAAATGATCACGTAAGATTTTATCTCTTAATGAAATTTATGTAAAGGAGTTGATTGCGAAACATATAGTAGTTTGAGGAAGAGGAAGAATATAATTGATAAAAAAGCAAGTTGTATATGGGTTAACTATTTTGACAACATATGTAATATTTTATTAGTTTGATGGGAGTGATCCCAATAGAAGCCACACATAACTTCTTAAAAAGTTTTATTTTTTACCCTTTAGCCTTGAAGTGGAGGAAATAAAACAACTTTTTATTTAAAGGGAAGCTCAAAATTTGACCCATAAATAAATAGTACATATAAAATATTGTAGTAAATTAATGAATAAATATGCCCATGAGGTTTAGAGCAAGTGGTGTCTAGTGAGGATTTTCACACTATAAACCAAGGTTCAAATCCCACGGGCAAACCTTGATAATTATTCCATGGGTTTTGGGGTAAGCGATGGGAACCAAGTGTTTCAAACTATAGGCCAAGGTTTCATTCCCACTAGTGATCCTTAACATTTGGGTCAATGGATATGGGGTAAACAATGTGAAGCAATAAGTTTCATATTGTAAACCAAGGTTCCAATCCCATGGGTGAACCTTAATATTTTATGTGCATTAAGGAGTGAATGTGAGTAGGAGATGATCCTCATATTCAAAGTTATTGCTCTAGATCTTTGATGAGGAAATTATAATTAGCAAGAAAGAATTATAATTTAAAGAATTCCTAGTTGAAAGTAAGGATGACCTAGTCGGGGGAAGTGATATTTCATCAATTAAGAGCAAAAGAAGGATGGATATGTAGTGTTGTGGTTGATCCACAACACACCCCAGAATTGGGGACCCACTTTTTTTGCATGCTTTCAAAGAAGATCTCAGTGACCCAAATGCTAAAAATCAAGAAAAAGGCAAAATTGCACAAGGATGAAAGGGTGTCGCGAAATCGCGACATGTCGTCGACATGTCACAAAATCGCAGCCGAAAATGAAAAAGTGTCGCGAAATCGCGACATGTAGCAAAATCGTGGCCGAAAATGAAAAGGTGTCGCGAAATCGCGACATGTCGCAAAATCGCGGGTCAAACTGGTCAAACAGGGCAAAGCGGAAAAACGTCGCAAAATCACGACAAGAAGCGGCAAGCGGGGCATGAAGCAGAAAGGCGTCGCGAAATCACGACGCGTCACAAAATCGTGGTCAACGGCAGCAGCTAAGCAGCCCGAAGTGGAAAAACATCGCGATTTCACGACAGGTTGCAGCGAAGGTGTACGAAGCGAAAATGCGTCACGATTTCGCGACAGGTTGCAGCGAAGGTGCATGAAACGAAAAAACATCGTGAAATCGTGACAGAATCGAGAGAAAGGGCATGAAACAAAAAAACATCGTGAAATCGTGACAAAAATGAGCCGAGGTGTACGAAAGGAAAATATGTCGTGAAATCGTGACATGTCGTGTTTTCGCGGCCAGAAGCAGCAAGGGAGCCCGAGATAGAAAAACGTCGTGAAATCGCAACAGGTTGCGACCCAGATGTACGAAGTGAAAAAGCATCACGATTTCGCGATAGGTTGCATCTCAGCTGTACGAAACGAAAAAGGCATAACGATATCATGACAAAAATCAGTGAAGGCATACCGAATGAAAAATCGTCGCGATTTCGCGACAAGAGGCAGCCGAAGGCGTACGAACATGAGAAATGTCACGATTTCGAGACAACATGCAACAAAGGTGCCCGAAGTGAAAAAGCGTCACGATTTCGTGACAGGTTGCGGGCAAATGGTATGAAACGAGAAAAGCGTCTTGATTTCGTGACATGTCGCGATTTCACTACATGTCACGTTTTCGCTGGGCGCGATGGCAAGAAAGGCTGCTGACAGGAAAACGTCGTGATATCGCGACATGTCACGATTTCGTGACATGTCACGTTTTTTGGCCAGGAAGACGGACAAAGCTGCATGCTATTTTTGGTCACGATTTACAAGGAGCCGTTACGAAAGATGCTGAAAGTGCAAAACACGTGGCATACATGTATAAGGGTTACAGAAACGTTACATGCATAGAATATTATCGAGAGTTTCAACATTAAACATAAATTCAAGAACAATTCGAAAGGAGATAATATGAAATGAATCGATCGGGAAGATGAAACGAAGCATCACAGGCCAAAACAGAAAGCATTGCCATGCTTTAAAAGCAGAAGCACAGGACAGATAGGGAGGTCGGGAAAATCGCTGCGGGCAGAGTTGCAGTGCCTAAGGCGAGATGCCATTCTGGGCCTGCTTGGAGTGTTTTTCTTCCTATTTTGTTGGCTTTCAAAAAATCAGAGAGTCTGCTATTGTAACATGATTTATTTTTAATGCAGAATATTCAGAAATTTGCATCTTGTTGGCAAGAAAGAAGGAGTTATTTTCTGCATATTTATTAGGTTACACAAATCATTCACAATCTCACACATGCATTCATGTAAAAACTGATGATGGAATGTTGATCAATTTCAAATGATAGGGAATGAAACACATTGCACACATCGAGCTGATACTTGATGATTCTGATGATTCATATATTCCTGATTTATGGGCATTTGTTTATATTTGTTTATGTGCTAACACATGTTTTTGTGTTTGTATACTTCCAGGTAGGGTTCTCACTAAAATGCTCAAGAGCATTTGACAATAGAAGTCGCCATTTGTTGTGGCTGATCCACAACACACCCCAAAATTGGGGACCCACATTTTTTGCATGCTTTCAAAGAAGATCTCAGTGACCCAGATGCTAAAAATCAAGAAAAAGGCAAAATTGCACAAGGATGAAAGGGTGTCACAAAATCGCGACATGTCACGAAATCGTGACATGTCGCAAAATCGCGATCGAAAATGAAAAAGTGTCGCGAAATCGTGACATGTCGCAAAATGAAAAGGTGTCGCGAAATCGTGACATATCGCAAAATCGCTGGTCAAACAAGGCAAAGCGGAAAAACGTCGCAAAATCGTGACAGGAAGCGACAAGCGGGGCACAAAGCATAAAGGCATCGTGAAATCATGACGCGTCGCAAAATCACGGTCAACGTAGTCAACGGCAGCAACTAAGCAGCCCGAAGTGGAAAAACGTCGCGATTTCACGACAGGTTGCAGCGAAGGTGTACGGAGCGAAAATGCGTCGCGATTTCGCGATAGGTTGCAGCGAAGGTGCATGAAACGAAAAAACGTCACGAAATCACGACATAATCGAGCGAAAGGGCATGAAACAAAAAAATGTCACGAAATCGCGACAAAAACGAGCCGAGGCGTACGGAAGGAAAATATGTCGCGAAATCGTGACATGTCGCGTTTTTGCGGCCAGAAGCAGCAAGGGAGCCCGAGATAGAAAAACGTCGCGAAATCGCGACAGGTTGCGGCCCAGATGTACGAAGTGAAAAGGCGTTACGATTTCCCGACAGGTTGCATCCCAGCTGTACGGAACGAAAAAGGCGTAGCGATATCGCGACAAAAATCACCGAAGGCATATCGAATGAAAAATCATCGCGATTTCGCGACAAGAGGCAGTCGAAGGCGTACGAACATGAGAAATGTTGTGATTTCATGATAGCATGTAGCAAAGGTGCCCGAAGTGAAAAAGCATCACGATTTCGTGACAGGTTGCGGGCAAATGGTACGAAACGAGAAAAGCGTCTTGATTTCGTGACATGTCACGTTTTTGCTGGGCGCGATGGCAAGAAAGGCTGCTGACAGGAAAACGTCGTGATATCGTGACATGTTTCGATTTCGCAACATGTCATGTTTTCGCAGCTAGGAAGACGGACAAAGCTGCATGCTATTTTTGGTCGTGATTTACAGGGAGCCATTACAAAAGATGCTGAAAGTGCAGAACACGTGCCATACATGTATAAGGGTTACAAAAATGTTACATGCATAGAATATTATCGAACGTTTCAGCATTAAACATAAATTCAAGAACAATTCGAAAGGCGAGAATATGAAACGAATCGATCGAGAAGATGAAACGAAGCATCACAGGCCAAAACAGAAAGCATTGCCATGCTTTAAAAGCAGAAGCACAGGACAGATAGGGAGGTCAGGAAAACCGTTGCGGGCAGAGTTGCAGTGCCTAAGGCGAGATGTCATTCTGGGCCTGCTTGGAGTGTTTTTCTTCCTCTTTTGCTGGCTTTCAGAAAACCAGAGAGTCTGCTATTGTAACATGATTTATTTTTAATGCAGAATATTCAGAAATTTGCATCTTGTTGGCAAGAAAGAAGGAGTTATTTTCTGCATGCATGATTTAATGTTTATCTCTCTTTTTTAGATTTCTAGGCTTATAGATGAAGTTTAATGCAAGTTCTCTTGGTTGCTTCATGCGAATGCTTAAATCTAAAAAATAACAGTAAACCCCAAAGACCAGCACTTAACTTATCTGGATTGTGCGTATTTTACAGGTTCAATAGGTTAGGTTGCATGCATGGAAACCTCACATCTTCGGTTTTGCCAGGACGGGATAGCATCATACTGGATGCAATTTTAATTTCTTTTCTTTGCATTTTATTTTCTTTTTGCTGCACTTTATTTTCAGAAACCCCAATTTTAATTTTTTAAGCATTAAAATAAAATAAAAAAATTAAATAAACTTCAAATCCATAAATAATTCCTTCATTTATGATATTTCATTAAATTTCATTTTGAAGTTGCAGCATGGTCATATAAGGATCAGATCACATTTGTTTTATAAGGGTTCATGAACAATCATTAAGTTTCATAGTAAAATAAACCACAGTGCCCCTTGTTTTCAGTTACTTGCAACCACTAAGGTGTTCCAAGCATTTTTTGAATATCTTTATTTGAGATTAATGATACACAGATGCATAATGCTAGCATAACAGGAACCTTGGAGAAATTACTTGTTTAATTTCTTTGCAAGCAGAGGATTTAGAACCCAAATCCTATCGGAGAGTGTGTTTTCACAATCGGGTGAAAATACCACTCAACATGTAGTAATAACTATTTAAGTTATTACTTTCCAATGGCGACTGCGACGGTGCAACATGTTGCGATATCGCGACAACTTTCCTCCAGCGCCCGCGACATTGCAACATGTCGCAAAATCGCGACAATGTTCCTCCAGCGGTCGCGACGACGCAACAAGTCGTGATATCACGATAGCTATCCTCCAGCACCCGCGACGTCGCAACATGTCGTGATATCATGACAACTTTCCTCTAGCGGCCGTGATGGTGTGACATGTCGCGATATCGTGACAGCTTTCCTCTAGCGCCCGCAACGTCGCAACATGTCACGATATCGCAACAAAAACAGGTCGTGATATCGCGACAAAAACCACCCTTAGCTTTTTCTTTGATCATTGGCTTAGGGATCTTTCAAGAACCTGCCTAGTCACCTCATCCTCAATAGGCATGTCACTATGTAGCTGCACCCCTACCTCTTTCTCAGCACCCATCTTAGCCAAGAAATTTGTCGCTTTGTTGAAATTTCTACTCACATAAACTAGAATCACATCATCTAATTCCCTCCTTAATTCCTTGATTTGAGAGACTAGAATCCTCAACCTCCATGCTCTCAAAGCAAAGTTCCTCATGCAGTCAAGAGCTCCAACCAATATTTGAGAATCAGATTCAAGAATTATCCTTCAATGGCCTTGAGTAACTACCCAAATAGACGCAAATTTGATGGCAATGGCTTCAGCTTCATTGTTTGTGGCTCTTCCCAAGCCTTGCAGTTCCCAATAGAGCATTGATCCCTTGTGATTTCGGTAGACCATGCCAATTCTAGCACTACTCGGATTGCCCTTTGCAGCTCCATCAGTATTGATTTTAATCCAACCTTCTGGAGGAGGTTTCCAACTAGCTCTGTCCTGTCTCTCTTGCTTTTCAACTCCCTCTTCCAGTGGCCCAGGACCAACCTGAGTTTCCTCTTTAGCGTGGACGACAACTGTTTATGTGACTTTACTCTAGATGACTTGCAAAACTCCATCAAGCGAGGAAAAAGTCTCTCTAAAAATTCTAGCATTTCTCTCCAACCACACTTGCCACAAAATGAAGTATAAGCCAAGCTCCTAACCAATTCGAAGAGCTTTAGATTTAAATCTACCCCTCTTCCATCTTTCCCATATATTAGTCCGATTCAAATTACCGTTAATCTAGATTTTATAGTGAGAGAACCATCGTTTCCAAATCTGACACGTGAAGGGGCAGTCAAACATCAGGTGATCGACTGTTTCCTCATTCTTGTGGCATAAAACACATTGAGATGGACCGATGATTCCTCTACACCTGAGATTGTCAAAAGTGAGAATTCCATTGTGCATAAACTGCTAGGAAAAAAAGTTCACTTTCGGCCAGCCCGTGGAGTGCCAAATCTTTCTCCAATCCTCAACCGAAAAAGAATGGGGGGAGGCTCAGGGAGGATCGTGTCATATCTGTCCTTCACTGTATATACACCAAGGCTCCCATAGCCCCAAGCTAATTCATCCTCCTCGTCTCTCCCTATGAGAAACCTTTTGGTCAAGATGGGTGCCAACTCCGGAGGTATTGGAATTGGCCACTCCTCCAACCTCTTAAAATTCTTAAACTTATACTCCCCCAGCTGAGTAGTGTTGAAATAACTTTCAATTTGGATCCAACCCTTGGATTCTATGGCAAATTTTATTGGAAGTAACTCGAGGAATTCAACAATGATGGGTGGAAACTGATCCCATGAATCGGTCCAGAAACGGGCCTTCTCCCCTCTCCCCACTTTCCAGAACAGTTGGTCTTTAATAACCTTAGATCCTAGCTTGAGAGCCTGCCACACCAAGGATCCCAAACCATCAAAAGGAAAACAGCCCACCTCATTGGGGTGGACATGACCCAAGTATTTACTAGTTAGGACTCTACTGAATAAGGAAGTTGGCTAGGAAATCCACCTCCAGTACAACTTTCCAGCCAAAGCTTTATTATTTAACCTAGATCCTCTCAGTCCCAACCCACCTTTTACCTTGGGCTGGGTTACTTTATCCTAGCCCACTAAGGCCCACTTTCTCTCTCCCTTTGCTCCTTCCCACAAAAACTTTCTAGCCATCCTATCCAACTCTTTCCATATTGTAAGCGGGGCAGCCAAGATAGAAAATTTGTAGATAGGCATAGCTTGAATGACTAATTGTAAGAACGTTAATCTGCCACCATAACTTAACCACTTATGAGACCAGTGATTAATTCTGTCCTTGATACACTCAAGCAAATTCTTCCATGTGTCTAATTTCAGCTTCTTAAAGTGCAAGGGGATCCCCAAGTAAACCACAGGGAGAGAAGTCCTAGTGAATCCAATGATTTCTAAAATTTTGTTCTAAAGCCTTTGCTCCAGATTAAAAAAGACCACTTTGGATTTCTTGTCATTAATGACCTATTGAGTAGCCCTGAGATAGACATTAAGAGTATCCCTAATCGATCTTGCTTCCCCGAGCCGGCCACTCCCATCAAACCAGTGTCATCCACAAACTGCAGGTGCGTTAAAACTTCATCCCCCACCCTAACACCCAATAATCTGCCTTGTTGTCTTCTCCTCAAGAAAAGTCTGCCAAGACCTTTAGCCAAAATGAGAAATAGATAAGGGGAACAAGGATCCCCCTGGCGAAGACCCCGAGAGGCTCCAAAAGGTTGCGAAGGAAGGCCCTTGATTAGAACAGAGTAAGTCGGGGAAGAGACACAGCTCATGACCCACTCTATCTAGTCTTGTGAGAAACCAAAGGCAGCCATCATTTTGGCCAGGAAACTCCATTCAACCCTGTCATAAGCCTTCGACATGCCCAGTTTTATGAACATCCCTTTATTCCCGTAAGTGTGCATTGAATGTATTGCTTCCTGGGCCAGAACCACCCCATCCAGAATCTGTCGACCCTCAACAAAACCCCCTTGATCAGAGGAGATAATGTTGTGAAGAAGAGGTTTTAGGCGCTCAACCATTACCTTTGTGATTATTTTATACAACACATTACATAAGGCAATAGGCCTATAATCTGAAATATGAACCCCCTCCTCCCATTTTGGAATTAAGGTAATGAAAGTGTGGTTTATAGCTTTAAGCATTCTCTTATTTTCTCTGGATTCTTCAACAGCAGCCCTAACATATTCCTCTAAGTAGTCCCAGAAATCCTGAAAAAACTCAATTGGGAAACCGTTGGGACTTGGAGTTTTACCAATACTCATTCCAAAGACCACAACCTTCAATTCATCTCTATCAATGGGTTTGAGGAGGGCCTGATTTTCATCCTCAGAAATTATAGCAGGAATGAGAGAAATAACTTCATTTTGGGCCTCTACATCTTAAACCACACTTTCCTTAAAAAACTTTGAGAAATAATCCATAGCATGGGAATGTATACCTGGAAGAGTATCAAAGGAATGACTGTTCTCATCTTGAAGGGCCTCCATCTTATTCATCTGCCTTCGAGCACAAGCATTCCGATGAAAGAATTTTGTATTTCTGTCCCCTTCCAATAACCAGGTGGTTCTTGCTCTCTGCCTCCAATAGGTCTCCTCCTGGTTGTCAATGTCCTCCATCACTGTACGCAAGGCATCATCCTCATCTTTGAGCTGGACTGTAATTACTCCTTCTCTGAACTATTTTTGGACCTCATCCCATCGGGCCACCAACGAAACTCTTTGGGCCTGGAAGTTAGTTTTATTAGAATGCCTCCAATATTTCAACTGAGTTTTGACATATTAAAGTTGTTTGTGGATTTTGAACATTGCTCTCCCATAAGCTGGGCGACCTTCTTCCCACCACTGTGGGATTTTCTCCCGAAGTTCTTCTTTCTGAAGCCAAAAATTCTCAAATCTGAAAGGTTTGTGATGGTGTCCCAACCTAGTCCCGCCTTCCAATAGAATAGGACAGTGATCAGAAACAGGGCCTGCTAAAATCTAAAAATTGACATTCCATTTTATAAACGCCTCTTTTGAAAGCAGAAAGCGGTCTAGCTTCACCTTCCTACTATGTGGCTCCCACCTTTTATTAGTCTAGGTGAAGTTATTGCCCAGACATTTAATGTCCATTAAGTGCAAAGCCTAAACTTGAGCAATCATGAAACGGTCCCCTGGATCCAAAAGAGGAGAACCCCCTTCCTAGTCTCTAGAAGATAATTTAGCATTAAAGTCCCTCACTATAATCCAGTCTAGATCTTCCCTTGATGCTCACATATCATGCACAGCCTTCCACTGCTGCATCTGACCCTCTAGGTTTTGATATCCATAGAATTTAGTGATTAGAACGAATTTCGTCGAGACATTATTCCTAAAAAGAGAAGTGAGAACACCCCTCCAGGCAAGGTGATCTATTGCAGACCATTCCAGAGAGTTCCACAGAGTAACAATCCCCCCTGAGGCACCTTGGGCAGCCACATCCATATGACCAACACCCCTCCAAATTCTGTTGACTTTTTTAGACATAAGATCCAAAGACATCTTAGTCTCTTGTAAAAGCAAAAAATTAGTATTGTTATTCTCTAATAGCCTTTGAACAACATATTGATGGGTTCTGCTGTTTAAACCCCTTACATTCCAAGATTGTATAATCATGGGTTACCCTGGGAGCAATAAGAGTCAATTGTCCTCACCGATCCTCCCATGATCAATTTGTACCCTTGGGCTGCTAGCAGCTCCTTATTGGATCTTCTACCTACTCCCTGAGAATTGCTATTTTTTGGTCTTTTCTCTACCTGGGTTATCCCCAAAGATGGCCTTTCCCTGTTCTTCTCTGGTATCCCCATGTGAACATCCTGAGATACTGTCTGCTCCTGGTTATGGACTACTAAGGCACCAGAACACATTGGCTGTGATACCTCACAGAGATCAACTACTTGCTAGATGACAGGAGAAGATGAGAGGGGGAGTTGCCCAGGAATATTAGAAGTTTCCTTGAAACCCTCCAAGCCCTCCATAGAAATATCCTCATCATCAACCAATGACTTAAAAATCTCATACTTATTTGCAGGCTTGAGATGAGATTGCTCCTTTCCCTCCTTTTTCTTTGTCCTTCTTTTTATTCTGGGCTGTTCAAAACCCTCTCTCTGAGCTTCCTGGCCCTAACCGGTACTATTAGGATCTTTATTAGGAGCATCCTTATCCTCTTTAGGAAGGTTTGGCAATCCTGAAGGGGCCTCCATTTTGGCATTCATATTAATAGGATAGAAACGGGCCAAATGTCCATGCTTGTGGCAAACCCTACATCTGAAGGGTAGGGCCTCATAGTCCAGCTATTGAATCCAGGAGAGGCCTGCTAGTTCAATTTCCAACTCTGTCGGCAAAGGCTGGCTGAGATCCATCTCCACACATATTCGAGCATACACCGCCATGCTCCCTTCAATAGTGTCTCTAGCAACACCCAGATGTCGACCAATTGAATTTCCAATCATTGCCAATACCTTCTCACCCCAGAATTCCATTGGAAGAGCATATAATCGGATCCAAACTGGGACAGCAGTAGGTTCAACACGAGGATCGAAACCCACCCTCTAGGGTTGAACAAATAGCCCTATCGGGCCATGGTTTTTCTTCTTCGACTCGAAAGCCTTATTTCTATCGCCAGAGCCGAGAAGCTGACAATAAAATAACCATTACTGATAAACCACAATGAATACTCATCGTGGGGCTCCCAGTTCTGGTGGATCCAAGAATGCAAAAAGTTTAGGGAAGGGCAAATACCCATGAACTTGCAGATTAAATCATGGTTAGCTCTGTAGAGGACTGATTCTTCAACCATGCTAGGCTCAATGATGATTTTTGGCCTAGAATCGGCCTGCAACAAACAACCATTCACCCGATGTGCTGATGACCTATTCCCAGCAGCCGTGAAGAGCTTTTTATATGCCATATTCTGGGCTTCGACGTTCTTTGAAGGAGTATCGTCTTTAAACAAATTAGTGTAAGAGCTAGTACTTCCTGGACAAGGAGCTGGAGAAGTCCCCATTGGACCCTCCTAGGGCACCGATTTGACCTTCGGATCCACCGTACCCCAAAGACACTTCAGCAAACCAGCAGAAACCAAATATTTTTCAAAGATGCAGAAACCCTAGTTCAGAGAAAAAAATCGCTAGAGCTCATTTTCCCACCCTGAAATACAGATTTAAATGAATACAGAAAGCAGATTTAAACAGAGAATATAGAGAATAAGCTAGATGAGAAAAGTCATATCTGATCCGGATGTCTGATGGAGGTTCTAATTTTTGAAGCAGTCAAGATCGCCTCTGATATGATAGGATCGTCTACGATCAGACAAGATCATCTGAGATCTGACGAATTCATCAGACGAATTCGTCAAAGACCTACAATCAAAGATAGATACAAAATACAGAAAATACAACTATTCCAACAGAGGGCAATGATGTAGAATGACAACAATAATACTAAACTAATAATTATGAACAAAAATATGAATGCATTACAATGATTTAATGACAAATTATGATTTTATTATGCATTAAAACTATATGGGTGAACTCCAGGATGCAAAATAGTAATAAGTCTAACTAATTCAAAGCAAAACAGTAGATAGTGGAGAAAGAATGCAAACTCAGGGCACTGATTGCCCCCAATGTTGACTTCAGTCGAAATCGTCTCGAATTGGTGCAAGATCATTCGAGATTGTACAGGATCGTCTGCGATGATCTGAGCTTGCTTCGGCTGAAAAATGACAAGTTCCTGCAAGAAAATTCAAAAAGGGACAAAAGCAAACAGTAGTCTATGACATTCTAATGCATGTAAAACTCAAAGTACAAAAAAATTCAGCCAGGGGAATGTCAAGGGGAGGTCCTAAGATTAAATAGGCATAGGAAGGAGGTTGGGAGGTTAGAGATCATCCCAATTTGGGAGATCTCCAATGGGGGAAGTCTCTAACCGCACAGACACGCTTTTGCCCAGGTTAGAGACATTGAAACAGAAGCTAATTATGAACAATCAGTTTTGGGACGAAATCGTCTGGACATTCTAGTCCAGACGAAATCGTCCGATCTGAGGCGATATCGTCTGATCGACGATGATATCATCCAACGGTCACAACAAATCCTAAAAATGGCACAAAAAATGAGGAAAGCGGTTTAACAGGCGATTCGTGGTTGAAAATTTAAATTTGAATTATTACTAAGGTAATTTTAATTATTGCTAAGGTTTACTGTGCCAATTTTAGGGTGCTACATTTTGCCCCCTCTTTAGCGAATTTTTCGAAGAAAATGCGTTAAAGATGAGTTCTTCTCGATCTACGAGAAAGCAAAAATTATTTCCATTTTTAGACGACGATTCTAGGTCGAATTGTACGATAGCTTACTATGGTGCCCCCTCCTTGTTTTTACCCAAATCGAACATTTGAGGTAAAAACGCGAAAAAGCAAAATTAAAATGTTGTTAATTGTTTTTGAATAAAATTAAGAAAAATAGGGTAAAACCCTAATTCATTTTTACTGTTCATTATTTTCTGGTTTTAGAGCTTAGCAAACAAAAATGGTTGATATGATGTACATAATTTTGTTGATATATATATGATCTTTTTGATGATATGACTTGTGTATATGTTTTATGATGCTTTAATGTTTTGGTGTGATTGATTTGATGATTCATGTAATTATGTCGTTTGGAAATATTATGGTTTAAATGTCATGCTTTTAAAATTTAAATGAAATAATATGATGTAAACAAATTGGTTGTTTGTGGGATAATTTGATAAAAATAAAAGGGACTTCTAACAATAATTTCAAAGGACATTGTTGCTATTATAGACCATTTCATGGAGTCGCCGCTCACTCGGTCGTCAAGCTAATCCTAGTATAGAAATATTGTTAAAAGTAAAAGAGTGCTTAAGAGACTGTCTTAAGACTTTGTGATGATAGAAATGATGATGGTTTGATGATTTGTTTTCAGATTTTCATAAAAAAATAGTATGCATGAGATATTAAATTATGATTTTTGCTAGGCATAAATTCCTAAGTGTGATAAATTTTTTGAATAATTCCCTAGGAATTATACCATGGTTGAAATATTGAATTTGAACATAATGACATGAAAATATGATAAGTGTTCGTTCTTTTAAAGCATAAGTGTATAACATAATGATTTAAGTCATATGTATTTATGATTTGAAATAAATGGGAAAATAAAATTAAAACAATGGTTTACGCTATGCATAGAATTATAGGTATAGACTTATACCATCATCGCGAAATCCAAAGAAGAAAATAATAGTTTTATTGCATGGTTGATTTTTAATTTTTGAAAATAAACAAAAAATATGAAGATGAAGACTTGTGCTAGGCATAAAATTCCAATTTTGGTTTTGGAATTATAGCATCGTCGCGAAAGTCAAAAGTTATATAGAAATGTAAATGATTTTAATTTTTTTGGAAATGCATGTAGTTGTCTTTATACTAAACAACTGTTCTTAGAGAAGAAGATGAAATTATTCCAGACAATTTGCAAAAATATTTCAAAGTATCTTAAAGACAAATGTTAGATTTATAAGGAATCCCATGTGCGTATGTGAGTTCATTTTCGATGTTGATTAATCATAATGATACACAAAATCTCTCAAATACAAATGTGTGTGCAATTGCTTTGTGCATTTACCAGTTTTGAGCAAGATAATTTGATACAAGTGATTTGAATTAACCAAATAAGTGTTCATTAACCATGATTTAGATGCATTTAACCATACCAGACTACTATGTAATTCGGGTTATCAAGAGCTAGCTAATCCATAAGAAGACATAGGTCTGTACAAAAGAAGGTCGCTAATGTGACAGACATATCACCACGCTAGGAGTTACCCAAGGCCAATTGGGTTGGGCACAAACCACCTGTTATGGGGCTTACCTCACAGTTTTTGAATAATTGAGAATTCCAGGGATTCAAGCTCATCAACCCTTCTTTTCTTTTCAATGGGTAGGGAAAGGGATTTTATTGATTTTGCTTTTGCTTGTTTTGCTTTCTTTCTTTCTTTGCTCTCTTTTTCTTTTTTTGTATTTTTCTTTTTCGTATCTTTTGCTTTGATATTTGAGATAATGCTGAAATAACCTTTTTCTTTTTCTCTTTTTCTTGAACTTTTCTTTTCTTCCTATTCTAGGGATACTTGCTCGGATTAGTTTGTAGAGCAAGGGATTTTTATTCTGGGTAGGGGTGAGCTTGTCCTTTTGTCAATTCTCAAAGATTCTAGACCATGTGCATGATAGGATAGCAGGGGAAACTTTTCGCTCAAGAAACCACTTCTACTATGTAGCATAGCAATATAATCATTTTATTGTGAAATGATATGCTTGGTTTAAGTAAATAACAAGATCAATTCTCTGTGCTCAAAACTTTATTTAATTGAATTTTGTGGACTTTGATATAAGAGAGATTAGTAATCATACCAAATAAATCAAGATATTTATTCATGTGAATGTGAAAGTGCGGGATTCCAAATAAATGCTAATTTATCCAAAATAACTGGAAATATAACTGCAATATGTCACAATTTGAGAAGTACAAAAATAAAAGATGTTTTTGAATATTTTGATGATTTTGAATGTTTTTGGTGTTTTTGAATCTATAAATTGAAAGAAATACAAGATAGTGGTTTTTTTGAAATATTTTAAACAAATATATACAATGATGAAATGACCAATTTTTACGCATAGTAACGTTTAAGATGCAAAATATTCATAGGTTCTTTAAGTTCTTTACCATCTAAGGTGGATAATTTGTATGCTCCCGATTCAAATTTAGTAGTAATAATATATGGTCCAAACTAGTTGGGTTCAAATTTACCTTTAAGGTCTTTAATTGCATTAGTATTTTTTTTATTTTCTTTTAAAACAAGGTCGTCGACCTCAAAGGATCGATGACGAACTTTCTTAGCATATGATCTTTTAAGCTTGTTTTGGTAGGCACGAAGATGCTCCAAAGCATTGATGCACTTTTCATCTAGGAGTTCTAGCTGACTGAGTCTACCAGCTCGATATTCATCTCCTACTTCAGTATCTTGAAGTAGTAGTAGAGCCAAAGAAGGAACTTCTAATTCAAAGAGAAAAATAGCTTCAGTGCCATAAACCAAAACAAAAGGTGAAGTACCTATGGGAGTACAAACGCTAGTGCGATATGCCCACAAAGCTGGATATAATTGAATGTGCCAGTCGCGGCCGGATTTATTGACCAATTTTTTGAGAATTTTGATTAAGGTTTTGTTAGAAGCTTCTGCTTGGCCATTACCCTGTGGATAATAGGGAGTGGACCAGCGATGTTGAATCTTATATTTTTGGCATAGTTTCTTAACATCTTTATTTTTGAAACAAGTTTCATTGTCTGAGATGAGATTTGTAGAAATTTCGAACCTACAAATGATTTGATTAAAAATAAATTTAGAGACTTGTGTTCCAGTGCAGGAAGCTAAAGGCATAGCTTCAACCCACTTTGTGAAATACTCAGTGGCGGGTATGATGAATTTGTGTCCATCAGATGACACAGGATTAATTTTGCCAATAATGTCTAAGCCCCATTTTGAAAAGGGCCAAGGAGATGAAATAGCCTGCAATGCTTATGCAGGGGCATGGACAAGGTCAACATGTTTCTAGCACTTGTCACAATGGCGCACATAATTGTGTGCATCATTCTCCATGGTAAGCCAAAAGTATCCTATCCTAAGAAGCTTTTTAGCAATGACACTACCACTGAAGTGTCCTCCACAAGATCCATCATGGGCTTCACTCAAGGCTGATCTGGATTCTTCTAAATTCAAACATCTCAATAGGATACCTTCAAAAGATCTATATAAAGTATTGCCAATTATTACAAATCGACTTGCTCGTCTACGTAATAACCGACGTTGGTTTCTATTAGAACTGGCAGGGAAAGTCCCATTGTGAAGAAAATCAAATATATTTGTATACCAAGGTTCAGGAGTAGTTTCATTGATTAGAAACACATCCAAAGGTTCTAAGCATGACTTATTTGAAGCGAGTTCCTGGAGTCGACGAATAATGATGGTGGCATATTTGTCATCTAACTCCAAGGGCAGAAGAGATGCAGCTGCGGCCATAGCGTCAGTCGCACGGTTGCTAGTTCGAGAAATAGCTTCCAAGGTAACTTGATCAAATAGAGATATTAATTATAAAACATATGCTTTATATGGGCACAATTTATCATCTCTAGTCTGATAAACTTCATTAATTTGGTTTATAACAAGTTGAGAATCACCAAAAACTAGCAAATGTTTAATTTTTAGCTCCAAGGCAGCTCGTAATCCAAGGATTAGAGCTTCATATTCGATAGTATTATTGGTGCAAGCAAATGTTAATTTAAAGGATAAAGGTATAATGTGTTTTTGTGGAGATATTAAAATAATACCTTCACTGACCCCACTCATGCATCGGGCTCCATCAAAGTATAAGGACCATTGTTCAACATGGTATGCCTCTAATTGAAGGCATTCATCAGGAAACTCAATGATGAGGGGATGGGTAGACTCTAAGGGTGCAGTAGCTAATTGATCTACTATGATTTGACCCTTAACAGACTTCTATCCTATAAATGTGAGTTCAAACTCGCTCAAAGCAAGAACCCACTTTGCTGTGCGACCCGATAAATAAGGTCGACTCATGAGATACCGCAAGGTATCATATTTAGCAATGACATAAGTTTTCTGACTGAGCATATAATGGCATAATTTTTGCGTAGAAAAAATGACTGCTAGACATAGTTTTTCTAATGCTGTGTAGCGAGTTTCATAACTAATTAAAGTTCGGCTAATATAATAATTAGCATGTTCTCTTTTCTCATCATCAAGTTGAGCTAACATAGCTCCTAAAGCAAAATCTGAAGCTGAAATATACAGGATAAATGGGTGATCAAGTCTAGGTGATGAAAGCACAGGTGGGTTAAGGAGGTATTGTTTGAGAAGTTCAAAAACTTCCTTACATTTTTCATCCCAATTAAAAGGGACATCCTTCTTAAGAAGCTTAAGAAAGGGACCGGTTTTGTCCGCCAGCTTATCGATGAAGCGACGGATAGCTTGAAGCTTACCTTGTAAACTTCGTAACTCAGATATATTGGTAGGTGTGGGCATATCATTGATAGCCACAATCTTGAGAGGGTCGATTTTGATGCCACGTAAAGAAACTATAACCCCTAATAGTTTATCGGACTTAACTTCGAATATGCATTTAGCAGGATTTAGTCGGATAAGATATTCCCTTAATCGATCAAACATTGTCCTTAAGTCATTTAAATGATCATCTTCTTTGATGGAATGAGCTATGATATCATCTACGTAATCATGTAGGATATCATGCATCATGTCATGAAAAATATAAGTCATAGCTCGTTGATAGGTTGCACCTGCGTTCTTTAGGCCGAATGGTATCACTTTCCAACAAAAGGTTCCCCAAGGGGTAATAAAGGCTATTTTAGCTTGATCTTCAGGAGCTATCCTGATCTGATTATAACCGGAAAATCCATCCATTAGGGACATCAATCCACTCCCAGCAGTAAAATCAATGATTTGATCCATGTTTGGAAGAGAAAAAATATTTTTAGGGCATGCAGCGTTAATATCTCTAAAGTCTGTGCAAACCCTAACTTTAGTAGCTTCTTTCTTGATGACTGGAACTACATTCGAGATCCATTCAGCATAATCAATAGCTTGTATAAAAACAACATTCAAGAGTTTTTCTAACTCCCCTTTGACTAGCAAGGCCACTTTGGGATGCATTTTTCTAAGTTTTTGTTTAACAGGTTTAGCATCCGGATGGACTACTAGGTGATGCATGACTACGAAGGGTCTAAACCTGGCATATCTTCATATGTCCAAGCGAAGACATCTTCATATCCTTTAAGGAATGTAATGTATTGCCCTTGTTTTTCTTGACTTAATTATGATCCAATATTGATTATGTGGGGATTATCCTCATTTCCAATGTTAACTTTAATGACGTTTTCTACTTCCATGTGTAGATCTCTTTCAAAATTAGGTGGGGCGGGTGAAACGCCCAATTCTTGTAATTCTTTTAAGGTTAACTTGGATAATTCATCTTGAGGAGTCGTGGCCTCAAGCTGGGCTATGGTAGGTATAGAACCATCAAAATAAAAACCATTGTGTAACACCTCTTCAATGGAGACATCATGGAAAATATCTCCTTCCAACTCATCATCGGATTCAGCAATCATTTCTGGATAAGCTATGGATAGCATATTGCATGTAAATGGTTGATTTTTTAGAGGCAAATCATCACGCCCATCCAAATAATCTTGATAACATATGAGTTGATCATCATCTTCAAAAGGGAAGGGTTGACCCTTACTACGAAATAGGCCCATACCACATCGGGCGGGCCATGGTTCTACCTCAAAGGGTTCTTTCATACCATCTTGGAAAGGTCCCAAGCCTTTCCATTTATATCCCATTTTAAGCATTATAGGTTTAGCTTTAATATACTCATTAGTAAAATAACATCGAGCATATCCCTCATGATGAGTTTTGATGTTCCTGGGTATTCTTCCCCAGTCATATCCCTTATAAATGAAGGCACAACTCCTGACTTGGTAAGTACTTCCCATAGGTTGTGGGAGGCCCAAAGTATGAGGATATGGCGGCAAATTACTTAAGATAATGGAATTTTGCATAGAAGAATTTGTTTTTCTGATATAAGAATTTTAGATAAATCAAGTAAGAGTTCATCAGAAAGAGCATAAGATGTAGAAGGATCATTCCCTATATCTTTAGATGTGGAAGGTATGATAGATGTAGATAATGTAGAGGTGTTAATAGATGGATCTATAGGTTTTGAAATTATAGGGATGGAACATGATGGATTGGTTGTGAATTTAAGATCTTTTTGAGGTTCTAGTGTGGGTTGTTTAGAAGATTGTTTAGCTATATATGAGGGTGAAATTAATGGAGGAGAAATAGATGAAGTTATGGGTGTGTGTTTCACAGGTTTAGATGAAAAATAAGAATTAGGATGTGTGGATGACAGAGCGGGGTAAAATTGAACTCCAACGAGGTTCTGCCAAAGCACACATATCAAAGGGTCTAGGATCACCATGGATAGTGACCAACTGATTTTTAAATTCGAATTTAACACATTGGTGTAAAGTTGATGGGACAGCTCGCATTGCATTGATCCAAGGACGACCCAAGAGTATATTGTATGATGCGGGGCAATGTACAATAAACACGGTCATATCTAAGGTTCTCGGACCAACTTGCAATGGGATGGTGATAACTCCACACGTTTCTTGTGTTTCGTCATTGAAAGCTTTTATGATCATGTCAATTTTCTTCATTTCATCACTTCTAAACCCAAATCTTTGGTAGAAGTCAAAAGTGCAAATATTTAGAGATGAACCATTATCAATCAAGACCCTTTTGACTGCTACATCTCCAATTAGGGCAGTAATATATAAGGGGTTATCCTTATGTAAACTATGTTGTGGTATATCTTTATCCCGAAAGTCAATACAATCAACTTCTCTAGTGATGATAGTATTGGTCATGGCTTTAGGTTGAATGTTTTGTGGTACCATCATTTGGCTTAATGTGAGCATAAATTCATCTCTATGGGTAGGAGAAGATCTTAATAGGTCCAAAAGGGAAATTCTGGCTGTAGTATTGGATAATTGCTCATTAATATTATAAGGAGGTTTAGGTTGAACATTAGGAGCATGATTCCATTTATTGGGATTTTTCAAAACAAATGGGGTTGATCCATCGTTCTGATTTGGTTCTTGTTGAAAATTTTGAGCTTGTCGTTTGGTAACGACTCTGATGGTACCTACAATGTTATATTGAGGATGCTGAATAGGTCTTCGTATAGCATTTATAGCTTATTCATTAGAAAGGAACTGATTAGAAGAGGGTCGGGTAGTAACTCTTCTAGGAAATGGTTCTTTCGAAACCATAGAATCTGTGATAGGTTGAATAGGATCTGATTCATCTTCAGAACTATTCGATTGATTTGAGGTGATGTCTATTTCACTTTCAGTATCCGATTCTACATCACTGAGATTCGATGTTTGAATATTATGTAGGGGCCTGGTCGTGACCATGGATAAAGTTGTGTCAAAATTTTGTAAATCATGATTAGGTAAATGTCCGCTAATAGTTCCTACATATCGGGTAGGAGGAGGGACATTATGATGCTCAATTTGATTGGCCACCTCTTTACCATGTCTTGGTAAAGGATGTTGAAATATATCTAATGATTGATTAACATTTTGATTTTGATTTTGGGGAATGTTCTTTTGAGCATTATTAGGAGCATTTTGTTTAGGTTGGAAGGCTTGCACCTCCATCTCATTATTATCAATCAGATCTTGTAATTTATGTTTTAACCTTTTACAAGAGTTGGTAGAGTGTCCAAGCCCTCTATGGAAATCACAGTGTAAATCGGCTCTGTATCCGAGTATGGTTGGATCAGGTTCTCGGATAGCTGGTAATTGAATCAAACCTCTTTCGAGTAATTGGGGTAGAATAGTTGATAATGGTTGATTCAATCTAGTAAACTCTCGAGGAGGTATATCAGGAGGTTTCAATATAAATTTTTTTGTTGTCTTCGTTGTATTGATATTAGCAACATTTTTGTCGTCAGTGACTCCGTCACCTACAACTTGTTTGTTTTTATATTGATTTCTGGATGTTTTCTCATCATCTTTCTTCCTAAGCTGGCCTCTCCTAATGAGAGCATCTTCTACTCTTCGAGCTAAGTCTATAGCTCTGATCGAAGGTAGTTAAAGTAGCGATTGATAACTCATAAGATATTTGTTCTTACAAATTATTAATAAAAATGTCCAACATTTCCCTATAAGGTAGCACAAAGTGCAGTTTTCCTGTCAACTGCCTCCATCTAGCTAAGAAATCAGCAAAACATTCATCTTTGTCTTGTTTTAAGTTGTACAAATATTTAATGGTTACATGCCTTTCGATATAAGCACTAAATTGATGCACAAAAGATTCAGCGGTCTCTTCAAAATTTCTCAAAGAATGAGTGGGCAATTGGTAGTACCACTCTAATGCCATTCCTCCTAAACTTTTCGGGAACATTTTTAGTAATAACAAGTCATCATGTGATATATCATGACATGCTATCCTAAACATGTGAAGATGCTCTATGGGATCTTCAGTTCCTTTATATATAGGCAAGACGGGCATGGGAAAGTGTTTAGGGTATGGTTGTGCTACAACTATGGGATCTAGAGGCTGACTACACATATCTTGATAATTGTACGAGGGACGATAGGGATCCATCTGGTCCATGCGAGAAGCTAACTGTTTCACCATGGCTTCCAGATTATCGGTTTGCCCACCATATTGGTTCGGTAGGGCATTAATATGGGATTGGTGAGCATATGATGGAGGGACATGAAGATTAGATGCTATATTGCTATTGTGTAAATTGTTGGTAGGAAGGGTGTTGTGAAGAAGTTTTGAAGTTGTATTATGTTGTATCCCAGATTGTTGAAAGTTGGTGTTTGGCTTCATTTTAGGTTTTTGTCGATTTGAAGCATATTGATCAATAGTTTGGCGAAATAAAGCAGTAAATAAAGGTCTCTTTTGTGTGGGAATGATTTTAGGCTCGATAACAGGTTCCTTAGGAGGTTGGGTAACTCTGTTGTTTTTGCATGTTCTGAATTATAGTGGCCATATCCATATTGGATGGTCCAGCTTTATCACTTTCTTGATCAACGAAGGACAAGGGATTAGTGTGCATGTTAAATCCTTCTTCTAGGATTGCTTGAGTTTCACTAATTTGTCCCCTATCAATACGAACTGCCATATTAAGAGCACCAATATTATTATTGAAGAATTTCCAGAAATGATCTATGTTATCAAAAGTAACGAGTTCCGTCTGGAGCCATTCTAGGGGATGAGGATCCTTCCTCTCTAAAATTTTCTTGTTGTTCATTTTCTTCACCGACTCATCTTCTGGTCGTTCTAGAGTTTCTTCTTCCGGAATTGGATCCTCAGGAAGGGCATTTAATTTTTTTGTTTTCTTTCCTAACCAATCTTCTTCTTCTTCTTCTTCAGTTTGTTTACCATTCCTAAGTTTAGTCATTGTGCTTAAAATTAGATTTTAGCATATATATATATATATATATATATATATATATATATGCAACAAGCTTAAGAGGTATATATTTTAATTATACACCTACTATAGTATTTAAAATAAAATGTTTTGATTTGATTATGTTTTTTTGGTTTTTCTTGTTTTTGTTTTTTTATAACAATATTATAAAGATAACAAACAACACATAAAACGTAAGAAATAATAATAATGAAAGCAATGATCTAGTTTTCTATAAATAATTTATAAATATCATTAATGGGCTCGAGTTCTTCAAGAGTCATGAAATGTTCTTCTTTAAATTGAAAATTTTCTTTCAAGAATTTGACAAAAAATGCTATGGTGATATTATCTGTTTCAGACTCTGGTTGGTAGAAATAAATTTCATGGCAATACTCTTGATATAACACAGCTCTGGGAACTCTATTCCATCTTTCCCTATCCATAATAACGACCTCTTGATCTTCTACATGACCTAGGAATTGGTGTATAATAGTTGCATTCTCGAGGTATTCCTCGAAGGTGAACAATTCTGATGACACAAGAGCTCTCCTATAAGCTAACCACCTATGGCAAGCTCTCTGAAGTTCATGGTAAAAAATAAGTTGATGAGGATCCAGGATTCTATCTAGGACAAGCCTCTTGATTTGTTTAAGCTCTATTGACCTAGATGAAATGATACCTAGTCTCCTATTAAGTTTGTCCCACAAAAGTTGGTTTCTATCTGTTTCAGGCACACTAAGCACAGAATTAGGCTGCTAATTGGTTTTCAACATTTATAGTAATAGCTAGTCTTTTCTTAGGAGCTACCATCTAAACATGATATGCGACTTAGTAGTTTTCTAATGATTTTAAATGCATATATTTTTTGTTTTTGTTTTTGTTTTTGTTTTAGTTTCACGTCGGGTTCACCAAAATGTATCGTTCCAAATTTTCCACACCCTTACCTTCAGGCTAAAGGATCCGCACCCGGAAGGGGGATGCGAGAAGGATGGGACAATACCTCGGACTGAGAGGCCCTTTGAAGGTCCCGCCTCTCGTGGGAGGGGTATTAAGGTGATTTTTTGACGGATAGTGGGTTCACTAGGAAACTTTTGAATGGCAGTTTCCACGCCTAGGTTGGGAATGTGTTTGATGTGTTCAATTTTATCTTTAATCATTCAAATCCTAGGTTTGGCCAATGAATCTAAACTGTTCTATATGAAATGCATATTTAAATGAATACAGAAAGCAGATTTAAACATAGAATACAAAGAATAAGCTAGATGAGAAAAGTCATATCTGATCCGGATGTCTGATGGAGGTTCTAATTTTTGAAGCAGTCAAGATCGCCTCTGATATGACAAGATCGTCTACGATCAGACAAGATCATCTAAGATCTGACGAATTCGTCAGAGACCTGCAATCAGAGAAATAGATACAAAATATAGAAAATGCAACTATTCCAACAGAGGGCAATGATGTAGAATGACAACAATAATACTAAACTGATAATTATGAACAATAATATGAATGCATTACAATGATTTAATGACAAATTATGATTTTATTATGCATTAAAACTATATGGGTGAACTCCAGGATGCAAAATAGTAATAAGTCTAACTAATGCAAAGTAAAACAGTAAATAGTGGAGAAAGAATGCAAACTCAGGGAACTGGTTGCCCCCAATGTTGACTTCAGTCGAAATCGTCTCAAATTTGTGCGAGATCGTCCGAGATTGTACAGGATCGTCTGCGACAATTTGAGCTTGCTTCGGCTGAAAAATGACAAAGTTCCTACAAGAAAATTCAAAAAGGGACAAAAGCAAACAGTAGTCTACGACATTCTAATGCATGTAAAACTTGAAGTACAAAAAAATTTAGCCAGGGGAATGTCAAGGAGAGGGCCTAAGATTAAATAGGCATAGGAAGGAGGTTGGGATGTTGGAGATCATCCCAATTTGGGATATCTCCAATGCAGGAAGTCTCTAACCGCGTAGACATGCTTTTGCCCAGGTTAGAGATGCCGTTGAAACAGAAGCTAATTATGAAAAATCAGTTTTGGGACGAAATCGTCTAGACGTTCTAGTCCAGACAAAATCGTTCGATCTGAGGCGATATCATCTAATCGCCGACGATATCGTCCAACAGTCACAACAAATCCTAAAAATGGCATAGAAAATGAGGAAAGCGATTTAACAGGTGGTTCGGGGTTGAAAATTTAAATTTGAATTATTACTAAGGTAACATTAATTATTGCTAAGGTTTAATGCACCAATTTTAGGGTGCTACAATAACCCTAATCTAACACTTCTAAAATAATTACATTTAATGGTTCCACTTGTCTAGGTGCCTCTTAGTACCACAAACTATTACAAAATATTACATAATACCATAATAATTGAGTCCCCATGTTAGAAAAGAGGTTATTACATAATAATGTTAAGATGAGTTCCTAACATGTCTTTCCATTTCAAAAAGCTTTGTCCTCAAAGTTGAAGATGAGGAAATAGTTTTTGGAGCTATTGGAGGGACTCCCATATGGCATCTTTAGGTTGTAATCTTTACCATTGAACAAGGATATCAATGATGACACAATGACAAAGGGTGCATGATCTCCTATCCAAAATCCATTAAGGCTTGAGAATGATGGATCATTCTTCATCTAGCTCTAGTAATGTAGATTGAACATGTATCTTGTTGCCAATAATCTTCTTTAGGAAGGAAACATGAAAAACTGGATGGATTCTAGAAGTGGTCTAAAAGGTCAATTTGTAGGTTGTTGAATTGATCCATTGTAACACGTGATAGGGACCATAGTATTTAGTTGCAAGTTTTTTGCATTCGTGGATCTGGATAGATGATTGTTTATAAGGATATAGGTAGAGAAATACCATGCCTCCCACTTTAAAGTCATGCTTAGAAATATGTTGATTAGCTTCTTTTTTTTGGTATAAGGTAGAGGTGGTTATAAGGTCCACAAACCTTTTACATAGTCAAAATGGGCTGGTTCTAGCATCAAGCCTGTATAATCAAAATACAAAATGGATCTATCTAAGACCCACATTAAGCCATACTTAGAGTCCACTGTCCTATACTTGTCGCTTGACTATTCAGGATAAAACAAAAACCAAACAACACCTAGCACTTACTAATACCACTAGGCTATTGTACTGTACACTTGTCACCTCCCAGGCCCTAGCAAATGGGATGCCTTTTGTACCTCTGCCTAATTCCATTTTTCAGATTACTCATCATCAACCCCTATGATCTCCTATTGCTCTAACATGTTTGATCTTAGCTCTTCTCTAGAAGCCAACACCAATAGTTCTTGAGGGAAGTTATCCTTCCAAATTTACATCTCCCCAATAGAAACTACAATATTTGCCATTAGATCCGCCGTCTGGTTCCATTTTCTGAAGGTGTGTTGGATTCGGGCATTAACCAAATGAGATTTATGAATCTTTGCTTCTAGGATAAGCTCCAAGATGGTCCAGCTGGGGTCTTTATCCTCCTTAATTGCCTTGATTATATTAAGCGAATCCCCTTCAAAGATAACTTCCTTATAACCCTCAAATCTGCAATTCTCATTGCCCGCATGCGAGCTCGAGCTTCGCAAAATGATTTGTTTGAGTTCCCAAAGGCTCTGCAAAGGCAAGGACCACTTTTCCTTCCTCATTTCTTAGAACTCCTCCTGCTACTGCAGCCCCCAGATTTCCTTTGGCTGCCCCGTAAAAATTAAACTTAACCTACTTTTGTGTTGGGGGTATCCACTTGACACCATCCTATGGGTTGGTTGTAATGTCTAGGTCTGGAAGGTCCTCTCCCCAGTTCCGCAAAATCCTCATTTCCCTTAGAGACATGGTCTCATTTTTGAAGTAGAAAGTTTTCCAATTTTCTTTCAAAGCTCTGATTATTTTATTACCACATAACCTGGGATCTTTCTTACGTCCTTTAAATACTCTCTTATTTCTCTCATTCCATATCTCCCATAAAAAATGGGGTAAGTCGAGCTTCTAGAGCCAAGTCAAAAGTTTTGCCTCGAAAGGGGGAAGCCCACTGTATGCGTAAGTCGGACATGCTATTTGGGCAGACCCAATCTATATGAAATTTGGACAGGATCATTTGGAAGATTGTACAAGAAAATTCACAAGTAAGAAATATATGACTTATAGATTCTATCGCTTTCTCACACAAGATACATCGATTGATGAATTGGAAACCTCTCCTTTGCAGATTATCTGTTGTCAGAATCTTATTTTGAACTGCCAACCAAAAGAAGAAAGCAATTTTTGGGGTTAAATTATTTAACCAAATAATAGAAGTCGGAGTCCACCCATTGAATCCTGAGTGGATTAACTTATAGGCAGTTTTCTTGAATAGTTCCCACTTGTAGTTTTGCCCCAAATCACCTTGTCTCTCCCTTCCCCAGGAATGATCGGGAACACCCTTAAAGCATCATTGAGTTTGGTTAGGGCCACCTTCTCTTGCTCTAACAGATTATGAACTATGATTTTCTTCCAAGAGGAAGTTTCTTGTGCTACAACAATAAAATCCCCTACTTTTCCTCCCATTTCCTTCAAAAGTTTATGTTGGAGGACCTAAAGGTCTAAGTTATCTTTCAGAGGGGCCTCTTCCAACCACGGGTCTTGCCAAAAGTCCACTTGTCTTCCATTACCAATTCTCCATCTGATGCCTTTCCTGACTACCTCCCGACATTTGAGCAAACAATTCCAGAAATAGGATCCTCTAGGGAGATTATCGACTTTCAGGAAGTCCTGATTATTTTTGATATATTTTGCCTTAAGAAGTTTTACCCATCCCAATTGATAATTATTGATAAATCTCCATACCTGTTTTCCAATCAGAGCTTGATTCATTTCTTTCATTCTCTTTAGCCCCAAGCCCCCCTGATCTTTGCTTGCACACACCTGATTCCATGCTACCAACAGAATTCTCTTTCTCTCCTCTGAACCTGACCACAAGAAGTTGCATTGAATTTGCTCCAAAGTAGATCGGACCTTTGAAGGCATTCTAAATAGAGACATGTAGTAAATTGGAATGCTCTGTAAAGTAGTTTGAACTAATAAGGCTTTTCTTACGGAGCTGAGAAGGCTGCCCTTCCATCCTGCTAATTTTTTGGAGATCCTGTCAATGACTGAGTTCCACAATGTAGCCTTCATTCTTCCTTAGAACATAGGCATGCCTAGATAAGTTGTTGGTAGAAGCTCCTTTCCACAATCGAAGAGGTTAGCAATTCTTTCCTCCCTCCCACCAGGCGTGTTAAAGAAATAGATGCTACTCTTCTTATAGTTTATGTACTGTCCTGCTTCTGTATCATACTTGGTTAGAATTCTCTTCAGCTTCCTAGCCTGAGGCACCGAGGCTTTGGACACAATGATCGTATCATCCACAAACTATTGGTGAGACACTGGCTTTGCTGTTGAGGCAGGTTTGAAACCTTCCAATCGACCATCTACCATCGCTGCTGAAATGTTCCTACCCAATGCTTTCGCTAAAATAATAAACAAGTAAGGAGACAAAGGATCTCCTTGTTGCAACCCCCTTTCACTCTTAAAGTAACCGAAGGGTGACCCATTCACCATGACAGAAAATCTTGTAGTAGAGATACAACTAAAAATCAACTTAATCCATTGGGGACAGAAACCAAACTTACCCAAAATCTTGGTGAGGAACCGCCATGAGACCCGATCGTAGGCTTTATTCATATCAAGCTTTAGTAACATACCTACTTCCTTACTAGCCACCATTGAATGAATAACCTCATGAATTGTGATGATACCATCCAGTATTTGTCGCCCTTTCACAAAGCCTCCTTGGTTCATATCAATGATGAAAGGAAGGATAACCTTCAACCTATTGGTGATTGTTTTTGTGAGAATCTTCATCAGAGTGTTACATAAACTGATAGGGCAAAAACTAGAAAATTCCATTGCTCCCACTAGTTTAGGGATGAGGACTAAAAATTTAGCATTAACTCCTTCTGGGATTTCCATGTCCTTTTGAGCCTCAATTATAGCTTCCACTACATCATTGCCTAGGATATCCCAAAACTTTTGAAAGAAAGTAGTGGGGAAGCCATCTGATCTTGGGGAACTGTTACCATCCATGTCAAAAACCACCTTCTTGATTTCCTCCTTTGTGAAAGGACTAAGTAAGAATCCATTAAGATTCTCAGTTACAAGGGGAGGAATGTCCGCCAACAGAGAGTCCTCTTCTTCAATAGTTGGATTTACATCTTCTAGCAACGATTTAAAGTACTCAACCGCTTCCCTCCTTATGTCTTCCATATCTTTGGTGTTAGACCCATCAGCCATCTTGATCTCCTTAATTTTGTTAGAACTCCTATGGTGAAGAGTAGAGACATGGAAGAAATTTGTATTTCAGTCACCCTCCTTTAACCAACACAGTCTGGATTTCTGCCTCCAGAAGGTTTCTTCAAATCCAAGCACCGTGTGGTATTCGGCTAACAGCTCCATCTCCTGGTTTCTCAGATCCTCTGTAAGCTGCTATGACTTCAAATTCTCCTGTAGTTCATTGATCTTGTCTTTTAGTTCTGCCTTTTTAACAAAAATATTGCCAAAGGAAGTTTTGTTCCACTCTCTAATGTTAGCCTTCACATTCCTTAGTTTACATGCCACTTGGGCTAGTTTCGAACCATTATAATTTTTGTCCCACCATTGGGCAACCAAATCCTTGAGATCCTGATGTTGGAACCACATAAGTTCGAATCGAAAGGGTCTGATGTATCTTTTCTTAGAGTCCTCCCCTGTTTCCCATAGAATTGGGTTGTGATCAGACCCGATTCTTGGGAGTGTCGTTAATGAAGAGTCCCCAAACCTCTCCAGGCATTCTTGAGAAAGAAGAAACCTATCTAATCTAATCTGAATTTGGTTTTCCTTCAGTATTTTGTTAGACCATGTATAGGAGAATCTACGCAGGTCCACATCCATCAGCTCATGTTGCTCAACAAAATCTCCAAACTCATAGATATCAACGGTTATTCTTTAAGAGCCCCCCAATTTATCTGCAGGATTAAGATAGCAATTGAAATCCCCCTCCACAATCCAAGGGAAGTTGGGGACTGTCTCCCTCAATTTAGCTAGCTGACTCCAAAGAACCCTTCTCAGTCCCTGTCTAACTGGAGCATATACATTCGTTAAGATCCACTCTTCTTGCATGGTTTTATCCACACATAAGAGATAAATAAACCAACTAGACATCAAAATCACTCTACTATCAATCACATTCTTGTTCCACATAACCAGCAACCCTCCTACTGTTCCAGTGGCCTCTTGGCCTACTACTTCAGCTTCTCGCCAAGTCCTATTCTTAAAAGGAATAACTCTACTCTCCTCCATTTTAGTTTCTTGCAGTAAAATCATATCCGGTTTGTGTTCTTGTCTAAGAGCATACAAAGCTCTTATTTTTGCAAGATTATTCCTACGTATATTCCATGAAATAATCTTCATTTATGGGCTTTGGATCCTCGACCCTTCACCCCAAAGAGCAATACTGCTTGAGTGCCATCAGCCACTCCTTACTCTACTTATTTCTGCCTTAAGGCAACATTGCTAGGTTTCCCTCTTCCTACCGAACCATATCCCCATACATCCGCTCTAGGCTGGGGTTCCTTGGGATTCACTTGGCTTCTAGTAACCATCTTGGATAGGTCAGTCTTGGTCTTTGGGGTAACAATCTGGCTTTCCAGGTTAATTGGTCTTTCTGATAGTGGAGATGATTTCGTGCTCTTAGCTTCTTGATTAGTAGATTATTTTTTCCCTGCTTTGGGGTTACATTGATCTTGGTGGTTCACCTCTTCATCCTGAGTATCCTTACCTGTATTATTAGTTTCTTGCTCCTTCCTCTGATTTTGCTCCTCTAAATTCTTCTCTTGAGTCTCCTCTACCTCATATTCCACTTCTTGGCTCCATCTGATCTCCCTTCAGATGATTTAATGCATCAAAATTGTTCTCCACTAGGATGTTGATCTCCTTGGAATTTCTTCCCATAAATTCCTCTGCAGTACATGGGACCACTTCCATCGAGCCTCCATAGGTCTCCCATATTACCAAATAAAACTTACTTGCCACAGGGCGTTGATCTATGGGGTTCTTTCCTTTGTGATTTGGCTTTGAGGCTTGCTGTATCATCTTAGGAGCAGGTTGAGTTTGAGGGTTCCCATCAAAGGGACCAGCTCCCCTGTGAGAGGGTTTCGGGGCATAGGTATTTTTTAGAGGAGGGTTATAACATTGCCTCTTGCTTATAATAGGGCGAATAGGGTCTCTGATATTAAGATTTCGAGCTCCACATCCTTGAGGCCCATGTTGGGTAGGAATGGAGATCTATGGGGGAGGGATATTATTCTGGGTTTGAGGAGCAGTATTTTGGAATGGGGGCTGGTTCTTGGAAATGCAGTGGATACCCTGGTGTCGTACCTTCCCTCAAACACTACACTTAAAAGACATATTTTCATATTCAAAGACCTGAGTGTGAAGGCCAAACATAGACGACAATATAATGGATTTAGGGAGCTCTTTACTCAGGTCCGCCAACACACACATGCGAGCAGAAAGGAGTCTTGATTTGCTCAAGGTTGCAGGATCAATAGCCATTATTTCCCTAATCTCTGTAGCTATCCCAGCCAAGATTTGTTCATTCCAGAAAAGCAGAGGTAATCCCGACATCTTAACCCAAATCAGAGCCAAATCTAGCACATGAGTCTGGGGGTTGAAATCGGGGGACCAACGCTTCAGATACAAGCCCCTTTTCCCAAAAAACCAAGGACCTCCTTGAAGAGTCCTTTCCATGTCCTGTTCATATTGAAATGTCACCAAAATAAAACTCTTGGGTAAAGCCTTAATCATCATACCGGCCCTTGGCTGCCATTTTTGGACGGCCCATCTCCTTATGACTTCCAATTCTGGCCTCACCCCCATAAATTTTGCCACCAGAGATGTTCTGCCCTCCATAGCCACATGCTGAGCTAAGGTATCCGAGACGTGCAACCTACCATTGACAGATTTTAGATTAAAATAAGAGTCAAATAATTTTTGCTTCCCGCAAAGAGCATTAAGATATGAAGGTCTCCAGTTGCCAAATTTCTCTTTGTCTCCTTCCTAGGTCTTCCTTTGATCCTGACGCACAGAGTCCTGGTCCCCCTCAGAGATATCTTCAACCGCATTCGCCCAACGCCCTTGGATCGGTTCCAATAGAACTTCCTTGTCCACATCCTCCGCCTAGGGGCCTGCTATCTCACCAGATCCCCCACCTGCCGCATCTACTGATCTACCCCCCGAAGCCCCACACCTAGGGTTTTTCACCCCTAGACGTCCCGCTCCTCCTCCTTGATGCTCCATCCATCACAACTTGTTGCCTCCAAAATCTGTTGATCAACTTTTTGATGCATATAGTTTTGGTCCAACTCAAGGTTTGCCTTAAGTTGTCGAAGTGCAACAACATATTGGATGAGAGTGGAATTGCCAACTCAAACCTTGGAACTTCCTAGAATGTATGAGGAGGGTGTTGGTGGAGGAAGACTATATACTACTTTAAATGTTTTAACCTTTGTCATGGTGTGATATGAAGTGTTATACCACCATTCGACCAAAGGGATCCATTTAGCCCACTATGCAAGATGTTTGAATGTAAAACAACAAAGGTAAGTTTCTAAGTACTTGTTAATAATTTTTGTTTGACCCTTAGTTTAAGGATGATAGGCCAAACTAATTTTTAGCTGTGTGCCTTACAACTTAGACAATTCTTGCAAAAAATGACTAGTAAAAGTAGGGTCCCTATTTGACATGATATATTTGGGTATTCCATAAAGGAAAAACATGGAGTCTAAGAAGAATTGGGTAACTACAGAGGTTGTGTAGGGATGGGATAAGGAACATAAATGAGAATACTTAATGAGACGATCCGCTACCACCAAAATAATTGATTTTCCTCCCAATTTGGGTAACCCTTAAATAAAATACATAGAAATATCTGTCCATACTTGTTTCGAAATTGGTAAGGATTGAAGGGTTCTAAGGGAACACACAAATTTTCCTTTCATTCTTTGGAACATATCATATTTTACCAAAAAAATTTGAATATCCCTTTTTATTCCGTTCCAAAATAAAGTATGCTTAGTCCTCTCATAGGTTTTTAGAAACCCTAAATACCTAGTCATTGGTGAGGTATGCATTTCCTGCAAGATGAGTTCTCGTATTTGTAAATTTTATGAATGATGAATCAATCATGATAGCTCAAATATTGACCTTACCAAGTGTATCTAGGACATAAGTTGGGCTCAACTTGGATTCTGTTGATCAAATTTTGCAAACCAGAATCCTTGGTCATTTCTTCTTTGAGATGATTGATTCATATTGTCAAGATATTGCATCAACCACTACATTCTCCTTTAATTTTTATATGTTATTTCATAATCATAGCCCAATAATTTATAAACCCATATTTGTTGTTTGGGTGTGGCTTCCCTTTGTTCCAAGAAGTACTTAAGACTTTAATGGTCATTTTTGATTGAAAAGTGCACCCAATGAGATATGGCCTCCAATTATTAACAATATGTAAAATGACAAGCATCTCCTTTTCATAAGTAGATTTACCCAAATTCTAGCCCTAAAGTTTTGTACTGGTGAAGGCCAATGTTCTTCCTTCTTGCATCAAATCTACATGATTCCATTGTTAAAAGCATCACTTTCGATTATAAAAGGTTTAGAAAAAATAGACAACATCGGGGTAGTTGCTATAGCTTGCTTTAATTCCTTCAAAGCTTTCTCCACTGGTTTTGACCAAATAAATGAATTTTTCCTCAACATGATTGTTAAATGAGCCATGATCTTTCCATAATTATGCATAAATTTATGGTAATACCCAATGAGTCCCAAAAATCCTTGAAGTCCCTTTAGGGTTTGAGGTTTTGGCCATTCTTGAACCTAAATATTTTTGGGATTGACTTTAACTTCTTTTGTGGTGACAATGTGACCCAACTATCTACTTCTTGCAACTCAAAAGAATACTTTGACCTCTTGGTCTAAAGTTTATTCTCAGAAAAAAGCTACAAGGTCTGATCCAAATACTGGAGATGCTCCTCCCAAGATTGATTGCAAATCAAAATATTATCAAAGAAGACTAGAATAAATTTGTGAAGGAAGGGCTACAAAATAGAATTCATCAAAATCTAAAAAGTGGAAGGTGTATTGGTCAATCCAAATGGCATATCCAAGAATTCATGGTGTCCTTCATGAGTCCTAAATGCAATTTTAGGAATATCATATTCCTTGATTCAAATATGATGGTATCCTAATTGCAAATTCAATTTTGAGAAATATTGGGCACCGTGCAACAAGTCTAACAAGTCATAAATAACTGGAATGGGAAATTTGTCTTTAACAGTTATTTTATTGAGTTATCTAAAATCTCTACACAAATGCCAAGACCCATCCTTTTAATATACCAACAACACTAGGGAAGAATAGGGATTAATATTGGATCGAATAACTCTTGCAGCAAGAAGTTCTTGCACCATTTTTTTTTTTAAACATATGGATACTTGTAAGGGCAAACATTTGGAGGAAGACTACCTAGAAATAGTTTAATTACATGGTCATAAGTATGATTAGGGGGTAGTCCTTTGGGTTCATCAGATACTGTGGTATGCTTTTGCAATAAAAGTTGAAATTCCTCCTTGTGGTCCTTGTCCCCATTATCTAGAGCTTGTATAGCAAATAGTTGGGCCACAACTCCATGGGTTGATTTTTTTAACAGTTTCTCCATCCTATGAGATAAAATAAGTCAAGTAGCCCTGACCTTCATGCCCCATAAGATGTAATCTATTCCTTGTTGGATGAATTTCATCCATAGCTCAAAAAAATCCCATAATATTGGGCCCAACATTCTCAACCACTGTGCTCCCAAAACAACATCACACCCACCTAGGGGTAAGGCAAACATATCCACCTTGATATTATATTCCCCTATTTGTATCTTGATATTTTTGACACTTCTCTTTGCAAGGTAGAGTTTCTCCATTGATAATCATGATTTCAAAGGAGTTACAAGTATTAATATAACAATTCCCCTATTTTTCCACCCTTGGGTCAATAAAGTTATGTGTGCTCCCAAAGTCAATGAGAATTATTACTCGTTGTCCTTTGAAGTGTCCTATCACCTTCATGGTCTATGAAGTTGATATACCTGCTAAGGCATGCACTAAGATTTTTGGTTGGGATTCATCTAGGGCTTCTAGATACTTTGTGTGTTCCTCTTCTTGATGATCCTCATCCACCTTCAAATATTTTGTGGTTGTTGCCTCATCTACATCAAGCAAATATAAATTTTGGTGAACACATTTATGTCTTGGGAAATACTTATCATCATAGTTATAACATACCCTTGGGATATTCTAGCATCCATCTCTTATTATGTCAATTTGTTTATGGTAGGTGATTTGTTGGTAGGATTTGATGTTGGACTGGATGAAAAAGGTGGTCGAAATAGAGAGAATTTGGAGGTGCATCCTTGAGCCTTAATTTTTCTTCTGCTAATCTAGTCAATGCTATTGCCTATTTTAATGTTTATGGACGTAATATTTCAACTTCAGCTTGAATATCATCCTTCAAATGACTCACAAAGTAGATTTGGAAGAATTTAAAACTCAAGCAAGTGGTATGATGGGTTAAATTTTCAAACTAAGCTTGATTATCTTTAATAGTTGAAGTGTTTTTGACTTTAGAAAGAGCTCTTGTGAAATATTCGTACTCATTAGGACCAAATTGAGTGAGTAGTTGTTGCTCAAATTCAAGCCAAGCAAGGCGAGGATGTGCTTTTCTAAGCCATTGATACCATTGCAGGGCATCTAGTTCAAGATTGAAAGAGGCAATGGTGAGATGCATATACTAAGGAACACTACGAAGAATGGAATACTGTTGTACTTGACACAACCATCCCTCTAGATCCTTTGCATCAAAATTTGGAAAGTCTACTTTAGGTAGTTTAAATCCATTTTTATTGTATGCTTCCTGCTCTTGATTGTTGGGTCCTTCACCCTTACAGTCATAAGAACCAAATTAACCATATGTGTGGGTGTTACTAGTTAAACGACCTTCCAATTCTATAATTTTTCTATTTATTTCCTCCATATCTTTCTATTCCCTTATCACATAGTCTAGGGAGTCATGTAAATATTTGATTTCATCTATTAATTGATTAAACCATCCCTTATCTAACATCCTAAATTCTCCCCTCATGAAGTTACTTGAGCAACAATTTTTTGATCCATTTCTTATGTCTTTTGTTGTTACCTAGTGCTTGTAGTTATACTATATGATTTTTGATCTTCCAAGGATACTTACTAAAAATAGGAATACTATTTTGATAGTTACTATTTTTAGTAATGATCATGAAAAGTGTTTGGGCACTATATATAAAAATGATCACGTTGAAAAGATGATCAGAATGGGCTAGGTCTCTAGATGATATTTTTTGGCACCCCAAAATTCTTTTTTTATATAGTCAAACGTTGTATGTTTTTCTCTTGGAGTCTTTGTTCACTCAAGAAATTAACCTTTGTCCAACAACCCCCTTAGCAAGCCCTACAGTGTTAGTTACAACTATTCTATCTTTGCAACTCATTATTTTTGACAATTATCTTGGTAGACTTTGTTATTGATAATTGCCCTGAATGATATATTCCTGACTATAGTTGACAACTGCACAATATGACACTATCTTGACTATTATTGACTATGGCCTTGAATAAAATTATACCCAATTGTTACTGACTACTGCCTTGATAGACCCTGTCTTGACTGTTACTTTTACCACAAGTTCTTTCATCTATTTTTAACACAATAAATTCTATGATAGTGTAGTCTCTTCAGTATACTCAATTTCTATGGTAGGGTTTTTGGCATTGAGGTTTAACATTCAACAAAAACAAGGTACTCTAGGCCGGTGTGTGCACTGTCCATAGCCATTTGTTATACCATAGTGATGAATGATAATGCTCAAACCAATATTTTAGGCCACTACTCATGGAGGATTCCATGCATACCCTTGAGCACACTCCTCACCTCTCTAACAATACAAGAGGGTGATATTTTTGTGTGCTGTGTTTGATGCACTATGGATAAATAGACATTCAAAAAGCTTCGTGTGGCTTAAGGTTTCTCCTAATCCTAGGGGTCTCCCAATATACCTAAAGATACATGGGAGCTCAAGTTTATATACGAGTGTTGTATGTGTTGGAACATGACACTATTTCATGTTAACAAAACATTAACTAGGATCATAATATTATGCATTGAAACATAAGAACATCACATTAAGATCACACACATAAATATTGACACAAAGTATATCACAAAAGAGAGATCTTCATTGTATTATGCTTTCATGTTCAAGGTATGATACAACAATGGAGAGTTATCTCCAATATAATACAATACATGACTTTTCAGTCCTCAAACTGTTGCTCTCCCCTACAAATATGGGAAATGCAACCTTTCACATTCTTGTCATTAGGACAAGTGCTCAACATGCCACATGTTAATGTGACTCTTCATTCTCCTCTCTTCTGACACATTTCACTTTCACAAAGTGACACATACATTAAACCAAATAATGTAATACTTACAACACCCCCCTTTAGTACATTATTTGGTAAAAAACCTGTTACAAAATTTGGTGATTATACATTTCCCTTCATCAAAAATATCTTCATTCTCTATGTGCCACTATCTCTATATCTTAGCAACTTTGAATCACACTTGGTTTCCTTTTGAAGAAACCATACAACATTCTTTTAAACTTTTTTCAAGCATTCATATCAATCCATCCACAATTCATTTTTAATCTACATTATTTTCTTTCTTTTTGTAGATAAAACATGTGTGAATGATTATTTATTTATTTTTTATTTTTTAAGCGAAAAACCCCTTGCGGGGCCGCCTTGGTTTGAGAGACCACGAACAGGGGGTTCTACACCGTCAAAGTCACCCGGAGTCGCACCCAACCCTGCCCGCACCAATATTATCAATTGGATTTTGGATACCCAATTCAGCTTTTTGGTAGGGTGGAGATTTGAACCTGGGACCTCCCTTGGAGGATTGCCCTCTCCTCTCCAACTCACCTACAACACCTGGGTATGTGTGAATGATTATGTCCTCCACAAAATTTACAAGAATAGAGATTCCAATATTTCTCTATCCTATGTCCATATTTACCACAATGCTCAAATCTGTTTTTTGTCACCAATTTGCTATCACTATTACTTATTACAAATTATGTGCTAGAATCATTTTGATTCACCTGTCCTCTATACCCAAGACCTTCACATTTTGGTATTATTATTGGTACAAATGGTTGTTTTATGCCTTGTTCATGCTTTCCCAAGCATTTTTGTGTATAGCCCATTTTTTTAGCAATTTGGAACCATTTCCCTTAGTGTGCTTCTCAAAATTTCCAAAACCATCATCACATTGCTCAATATAAATTTGAGCATCACCATACCTGTCATCACTTGAGTCTGTGTCCTCATCAATTACAATGACATATGCTCTCTCTGAACAATCACAAACCATGTGCAAGTCACTTTCATTTGAAAAAGGGATCACAACATGCATATTTTTCCTGCTCACAAAGATCATTAGTATCACAACATTCATCCACCATTATGGGCTTCAAATCATTAGTATCACAATAATTATCCATCATCATGGGCTTCAAATCATTAGTGTCACAAACAACATCCTTCATCAATGGCTTGTTTCCTTGTGCTTTGATTTTGGAAACATTAAGAGTAATTATCCCCTTGTATATTGCTTTCCATAAAACAATAGGTATGGTGACAAAATTTTCATTACTATCATTAGCATCATTAAGGATTCCTTGCATACATTGTTGAAGTAATAAATATTCTCCTTTTTTGGCTTCTTCAATAATGGAATGTAAATCTTTCCACACTTTGTTCGACACATATTTTTCATCTTCTTTGACTACTTAAAAAAATATTTTAAAAAAAATTTGTTTCTTGTCTTTTGTCATTTTTTTTTGTTCTTTCCCCTCCTTTGATTTAATTTTCCTTTGAGGTAGAAAACCTTTTACCTCCCAAAAAAAACAATTCAAGAAAAAAACTTAAATTCTTTTTTTTAACCTTTGAAGTGGAAAACCTTTTATCTCCCTAAAAAAAATACCAATAAAAAATTTCCTTAAACTTAAAAAAACTTTTTTCTTTTTAATTTCTCAACCAAAAAAACATTTTCCATTGTTTTTATTACAATTCAATCTCCATTTTCTATTTTTTAAATTTATTGATTTTTTTTACAACCTTATTCCTCTAATATTATAAAACTTTATAACAAAAACTTTTTATAAAAAACTTTATAAAAATTTACCTCTTTGTGCTCTAATGCCTTCTATCCACTAGGGTTAAATTTTGTGTGACCGTTATAAACTCTCTGGTAGAAATTCAAGATTGCTGGCAGTGTTGTCCATGTGGATATGGACCCACGGTATTTTTTATTGCAATTTCCAACAGGGACGTTGAATGTTATTCTAGCAAACCATCTTTGTCTCAAATCTCGTTATGTGTGAGGGCTCCAAAAATAGTTGATACTTCTGGTAATGTCCTGAGGGTTGGTGGAAGGGATGTTTCAGTATTTGGCATTCCTTGTAATGCTGGCCAGTAGATGGGTATGGGACTGCACGTATCCACTGTGTAGGAGTGATAGGGTCTGTTACGCGATGCAGACAAGGGCAAGGTTTTTCTCATACAAATTATGCTGCCCTCTCCTGGCAACAACAACACAATTAAGTAGCAGAAGGGTTTTACAGTGCAGGCAAACGCAGGCTTGGCCACAAGAGAAAAACTTTGGTGGCATCTCCTTTCGCTCAAATGCATTGTACGGACAACCCACTGGAAGCCCTGATTCGTGCCTCCCTAAAATATTTTCAGTTCCTGGGCGTCAAGGAACTGGTGATTCCAATATCAACAACGATTCTCTATCAAACAACAGCAAACACAAAACAACAATCCATCGTTTTGCAAAATTTTTAATTTATTGTGTTTCCAGTCATGAATTTCAACGACGACGGAGGACCCCAATCGTTCGTACCAGGGCTAGAATGTCCAACAAGGGAAAATAGAGGAATTTGATGCAGTGAAAATGACAAGATAATTCAATGAACGTCCTACAGGGTTTTCCGTAGATTGATTCACAGGTTTTTCGTAGAGGAAGCAACAGACTGTTTGGGTGCACAGGCTTCCACTCCAGAGGCTTCGCAACTCTCCTTCGGAACTTGTTACAAAAAAAAATAATTGCCCAAAAAATGGAAATTCAGGGTTTTTGAGATAAGCACAAAAAAACTTGTCCAAAAATTCGAATTTCAGGAATCCAAAGATAAGCAAAAAGCGAGGAGCCTTTGGTTTTTTTAATTTATATTTTATTTAACACCTCCTCAACCTTCACCCAAATCTTCAAATTCTACAAACTGAATTATGTTTTTCAACTCATTAAAAAACTCCACAATTAAGCATTTTTTTTTTGGTAGAGTAGTATTTTTTTTGCTAGAGTAGTGTTTGGATGGGTGACCTCCTCGAAAGTTTCGGTTTTTGCACATTCTAATTTTTTTTCTTTTCGAGTTCTCTTTCTCTACTTTTGTTGCATCACTCTAATATCACAAATCTCCTTGCCTTCAACACCTCAAATGGGCATGTCATCGGATGGCGACGATTGTCCCAAAAACTCTATTCACTCAGGCTCTCCATGGCTCTCTGGTTTTTTGGTTTTCTCCATAGCTCTCTCAACCTTGCTTCTCCATAGCTCTGATACCATGTTGGAACTTCACACTATTTCAAATTAACAAAACATTAACCAAGATCATAATATTATGCATTAAAACATAAAAACATCACATTAAGATCACACACATAAAGATTGACACAAAGATATTGAAAAAAAATATATCACAAAAAGAGATCTTAAGATTGACACAAAGATATTGAAAAAAAATATATCACAAAAGAGAGATCTTTACTGTATTATGCTTTCATGTTCAAGGTATGATACAACAATGGAGAGTTATCTCCAATATAATACAATACATGATTTTTCATTCTCAAACTCTTGCTCTCCCCTACAAATCCGAGAAATGCAACCTTTCACATTCTTGTCATTAAGACAAGTGCTCAACATGCCACATGTTAATGTGACTCTTCATTCTCCTCTCTTTTGACACATTTCACTTTCACAAAGTGACACATACATTAGACCAAATAATATAATACTTACAACAGTATAAAGCTTGGGTATTGGAGTCTGATCACCCCTCACTTCACTAGATGCTTTATTAGCAATCTAGGTTAACCAATAATGACAACTTCTCTATGATATTTTAAAACCCCCAACATAAGATTTTTACCCTATTTAACTAAAATAGAGAAAACAAAATTGGCTTGAATTTTTTCAATAGGAAAATAAGCCATAAAGTGAAAACATAGAAAACTTATACCTAACAAGTCAAAATGACAAGACAAGAACTCTTGTAGTCACATTGAAACATGACCTTGAAAAGAGCTCTGATACCACTTGTTATAAACCTTCTAATTAAATAAGCACATCCACATTAATATTGCAATAAAAACAATATCATAGAAGGATAAAATATTGCAATACAAAATAGAAATGTAGAATTAATTATATATATATATATATATATATATATATATATATATATATATATTAGCAATGGTTACATTCATGATTTTTAGTAACTACCAGCACAGCTGGTAGGGTTCGAACTATCTACGAAGGCTCCCAAGACTTCCACCGTACAAAATCATAATAAAAAATCATTGGTCTTGTCGAGGAGGCAATCTCCTAAATAAAACTTTGGTTTAATATGTAAAAAGATACACCTAGGTGTTGTAGGTGAGTAATCCTTCAAGGGAGGTCCCAGGTTCAAATCTCCACCCTAGCAAAAAGCTGAATTGGGTATCCAAAATCCAATTGATAATGTTGGTGTAGGCAGGGTCGGGTGCGACTCCTGAGTAACTTTGACGGTGTAGAACCCCTTGTTCGTGGTCTCTCAGACCAAGGCGGCTCCGTAAGGGTTTTTTCGCTTAAAAAAAAATGTAAAAAAATACACCCATCTATGCCCCTCACATTTTAAAAGACTCTTCATAACCCTCTTCTAATACTACTCAAGGGTTGGCTCATATGCAAATTACCACCCGAGATAAAATCTTCTCTTAGACAAAATAGTTTCATTCTATATAACAATTACATTAAATGACACCACTTGTCTAGGTGCCTCTTTGTGTCACAAAATATTACAAAAACATTACCTAATATCATAAGGATGGGGTCCCTATGTTAGAAAGGAGGTTATTAAATAAATATGTTAGGATGTGTTCCTAACATAAAATATACTAAAATATTATAAGATATATGTAATAAGATAATGAGTAGTCCATAGTCCTGTGAGAGATATCATAGTGGTAAGTTCTTGCTTTTTCATCCAAGAGACCTAAGTTCAAACCCCGATAAGAGGGGACTAGGACCCCTCATAAAAACCCGTGAAAACTCAAATTTTTACCCATGAGAGATACCATAGTGGTAAGTCCTTAGGTTCTCATCCAGAAGATCAAACCTCAGTATAAGGGATCAAAACCCCTCATAAAAACCCATGTAAACTTAAAATTTTTTACTTGTGAGGGATACCATAGTGGCAAATCTTTGGGTTTTCATTAAGAGACCCAAGTTCAAAGCTTGATATGAGAAGGTTGGGATCCCTCATAAAAACATGTGTAAACTCAGTTTTATCAAGTGACATTTTCTCAATTGATTAGATTCTTCAATATTTAAAGAGGAAACCAATGTTCAAATCTTGCCAAGTGATACATAAATAATATCCAATCTTTGTTGTAATACCACTAAGTGATGATGATATAATACAAGTGGGACTGTTTCAATCCCATATAACCAATTAAAAAATAAGAAAATAGAGATGATAAATAGTACATGGCACGCCATAGATTTTATAAATATCCATAAAGAGATGCCTAATGATGAGTGTGAATGACAACCATGTTTAATATATCAATTAAGATCCATGATAAGTCCTTCATACCAAAAATACTTTATCCTAAAAGCATAGGAAGCAATAAATGAGTTGTAATAAAATAGTGGGATTCGCGTGAAATTTCTAAATTGGGAAGACCTTTCCACTTAACTAAATATTTAGGTAATTTTGTTGAGAGTAGAGACCTCACGTGTTTCCAAAATGATTGTAGACCCTTATACAAGTTGACCTTCCTTGTCTAAGAGTGAAAGCTTAGTTTAAACAAAATTTAAAACGCATCATGGATGCGACCTTTGTTTAAAAATTTAATAGTATAAGCATCTACATTTATTTTATTGTGTAAGCAATAAGGACTATGAGGTACAATTTGGGGTTATTCCCATTATTGTTGGGAAAGTTAAGTTTGTATGGTTAAAGACAAACATGAACCCAATCATTATTTTGCAACTCTCGTTTAGAATGATGAGGATCAACACGTTGTTTCGTCATATTTTGATGTGTTCCAACACGTTGTTTCGTCATATTTTTTAAAGTATTTATAATTGCCTTGGATTAGTCTAGGTAATCACATAACGTTGTAACATTAACTTAATTGGACACAAAATCTTTAGATATTTGGGAATTATAATTTTATAGGGTGTTAAAGGGAGTCATTAACAAATATATGGTAAGTGGTGTTATACCACTATTGATCCAAGGGATGTTAGTGTTCGTCTAATATTAGACAATTTAAAATATTTATAAGCATATATTAATAAATATTGATTAATCATTTGTTTAAGGAAGATAGGTAGAACAAATAGTTTAGAAAATGTTTATTTACATACATAATTTTTCTAAAAGTTACTAGTAAACAATGGGTTAAGATTGCTCACAATCATCTTTAATTTTTTTTTGAAGTTTATAAACATTCTCATCAAATTCCTCTACCACTTTAGGTATGAAATAAAATTGTAAATCATAATAAAATGGGCAGATTTGATAAGGTGATCCACAATCACAAAAGTTTTATCATAACCATTGAAACAAGTAAACCATTAATAAAATTCATGAATACTTGTTTGTATTTCTATTAGAAAATGTGCAATGGTTGAAATAATCTTACGTATGAGACATGGTCACTATCATGTCATTGGCGTCCTTGATAAGGTATATGCATCCACAACTTTATTATTTTTCCCTTCTCATATAGGATTTAAAAATCAACTAGTTGAATTTTTACCACTATTTTTTGTTGCTTAGTAGTTAGTATTTTTTGTTGAAGTAGATATTTGAAGATATCATGGTTAATATAAATTGAAAAATTGTTAGTAAATATTGCCATTGTTTTGCCAAACATAAGCAATTGAGCATTTTTTTTTATCATAATCATATTTAAGTTTCTCTCGAGGCTTGAGATTTCAACTATTACAAAACTTTATTCTCATATATATATCATCCATAATTTATCAAATATCAAATAGTTCATCCATAAGTAACAATCCATAATTCAATAATCTACAAAATGAATCAAATATAGATAGCACCCTTAGGATAGGGAAATACCAATAATACTCCTTAAGGAAGGAATAACCCCATAATATCTCACAAGATGAGGGTGCAACTTAGAGAGGGCAAAGTCTTATACACCACTTCAAGAGAAAAAATATTTACAAAGCAATACTTGATATGATAAATGATTGATCATTCCTTACAATTATGATATCCCTTCTTCATATACTCATCATCTAATGCTCTTCGAGGAGGGTATAATCCTAACCCTAATTGACTAGTAAACCTTATTTAATTAATTATTATAATATACTATTCCAATACAATAAACCTTGGTTATGTGTGGCCCATGCCAACTATCCATAACACCCATACATAATATTATATCATATCTTGATTTACCTATCCCTAGGTACCATAACATTCCACCCCCTAAAAAATATCTTATCCTCAAAGCATGAGAAGAAACAAAAAATATGATCTTCTCGATATTTTTAACAACTAGTTCCAATCTTGATCATCTATCCATCGAAGTGAAATATTGATTGGTGATGGTCTTTTATGAAAATAAGTTATTATTGTGCCTCTTTAATATCTATTAATTCTCATTTTGACCCATGCGTTCATCAAGCCACTTTGATATCCATAATGATTGATCCTTTGGTTCCATGTTGTTGTTGTGCTACCCTAATGTCCATAATTACTACTTTGTTCTGCCATGCACTATTATACTCCATGCATTTATAAAATCTACGTAGGTCTTGAATATCGTTGAGACCTTATGCCATTCTTCCATGATTATCACCACTCTTGGTGATGTAGGTGGTAACATGCTACAACCTTATCTCAATGATTTTCTTACATTGACTCTTTTTGTTCCTCTGTCACCAATTCTTCCTCATGCTCTTCTCTCTTATGCCCATGTTTGGGTTCATCCTTATGCTCTTATAACTATGTTTCCTTAGACTTTGCTTCTACTTTTGTTGTGGACTATATTGTTGCTTCTTCCGTAGACTATTTCTAACTCTTCTATTTGTTCTTCAATTTGTTCCCTTATAATGACTTCTTGTTTTTATTGTGGTCTTTTCTCCTTAAGGTGATAAATATCATACAGTGTTATCTTTTTTTCCTTTACCATAACTTCATGAACTTCTTTTGCAAATAAATTTTAATAATACCCTATGAATCCAATTAAGCATAACCAAGAAAAATATCCATATCATCCATAGCCATGCCATAAAATTATGAATGTAAAACATATTTTTTTATTTATTGAAATTGCTATCAAATTCATATTAGCCAAAATCTTAAGGAAAAAATACAATATAAAGGCAAACCATGGTCTAGGTACCTACATCTAGGCCTGAACACCTAATAACATCGAAACCATGATAAAATTCCCTCTAGTAGGGACAAAGCAAACACATGTGCATTCACAAGGCCATGTAGGGCAACCAACACCAAAAATAAGCACATCAGAGACCACACACATACCCCCACTATTGTAATCCAATACGAGTCCATGAAAGACCAACACAGAGGATAACTAAGAAATATTATGAAACTCAAGACACCCAACTACAAGCATTAGAAGTGAACAACCACACAAATGATCCCCTAGTGACCCATGTTAAAAACTAAGATATCCCCAATGGTTGTTATAGGGATGAAAAAGCATGTCATCACCAAGACTCTAAAAATATGTGCTGACATAAAACTGAATGACTAGAGATTATTGGGTTACTCCCTCTAATGGATAGCCTGCACACTATCTATTGAGAAGAGACTACTGCATTGACAAAAAAAAATTGCAAGGGAGCAACCATGCTAGGAAAACATTTGCTTAAGGAGATGAGTCTAAGTGAGCCTGCTTCACCTCATGATGTGATGGGAGCCTAATATGAGGGCTGAAATGAGTGTTGCTAGCTTCTAATTCCACTTGACCCAAATGCTTCATAAAATTTTTCTGATTATACATCACCGAGATATGTTTCTCAATCAATTCACCTACCACATTCTATAATATATAAATACCATATGATATATAAGCTAGGGTTTCACAAATACACCTATTTAGAGCTATGATTTCTTCTTGTAGTGCTTTCTCCTTACGGGTGCAACCTATTGACTCAACCTGCAATTGGTATTTTATAATAGCAAAGATGTTAGCTACTGAGAGATTAGGGATATGTTCTTGATTAGTTTTAAAAATAGATTTGCACAGAGTTTTCCATACATGAAAGATGACAGCTACCCTGGTAATGAAGAGAAGAAATTTTTGATTGGGCATCAAATTTATCCCTAATAAGGCTTGATCCTTTGTCATAGGCAGTGGTAAGGGATAAATCAACTGATGCGCTTCACACCAAATATGGTGGGCACAAGTACAATTCCAAAAAATATGTTGTACTATCTCTTCCAAACCACAAAAAGGGCAATCACCTTGCCCTTGGCCCATCTGTTTCAACCTGCTCTAAGTAGGTAGACCTTGAAGGACTGCATTCCAAAGAAGAATCTAGAACTTTCCTTGAATTGGGGCAGAGTTGATAAGCTTGAAGGTTCTTGCCCAAGTGGCCCAATTGAGCTCTAAGTTCCATTTTTTATTGAGCATATCTACAAACTATTGATAGTTCATAGGAAGCAGGGCTTGGTACCAAAACTTAAGGATTGGCTACTCAAAGTCATGATTGTCAAACCATTTCCAATGAGACCAATAGGGACTAGCTTCTAGTGGAGAAGATATATGTTGGGGCACTTGGGAGGTAATGGAAAGGATCCGCATAATAATTTCTTTATCAGTAGGATAGAGGCCAAATTGTGACTATATTTGCTTCCAATTTTTCCATTATGACTGATAAAAATCCCAAATATCACCCACCAAAACTAATCCCCTTTTGAAGAGCCACCTAAAAGGAAACCAGGGATTCATGCCAAGATGTTGAGCATCAAGGGTGAGGTGTGACCACCATAAGTTGTGTTGGAGGAAGTCTATGTGACATTGATATAGAGGTGTCTACCATGAAATAAATTGATGCACTTGTTGTTAGGCTTTCCAAATCCCTTTGAGAATATTACAACCTTCTATAGAGAAATAAGGGGCTTGTAAAATAACGTCAGTGTATGACATATTTGCCCAAATTTTACCATCCACTCGGGGGTTTTTAAAATGCTCCCTCACCAACACCTTCCATGGTTCATTCCCTATGATCATCCTTTGCATCCATTTAGCCGCGAGTGCATAGCCTTGTGCTTGACGGTTGGGGATTCCTAGCCCATCGCATGAAACTGTTCTGCAACAATTGATCCAAGATACCATAATTATATTTGGTTATATTTAAATTTAAAAAATATGAACATCGCCACCCTCAAGTACCATGCCTTTGATATTCTTTACTTGAACCTACATCCTCTTAAACAAAGCAATATTCATGTAATTATATTTGCTACTAGGATTAAGGGAAATAATAACATTTTCCTTCTAAAATCATATATGAACATGTAAAATAAATTTTGTAGATGAAAACCAATCCTTTTGACTTTTCTCTTGTTTTTCTAACACCAAAGGTGTGGTTCCTCCAGATTGCACATTATCATATTTATTTTTACCTTTTGTTTCTTCCTTGAGATTCTTTTTATTATTATTATTTTTGATTGTTCCTCTTGAAGACTATTTATTTATTTTTCATATCCTTTGATGTTATCCTTAAAACTAATTATATTTTTAATATGGATCCCATTGACTCAAGAATGCTTGTTTTGTCTCTTCCCGTTTGTGTTTATAATTATTTCCCCTAGCAAAACTCCATACCAAAACAAAGCTTCCCTTCTAAGATAATCATAAAGATTATATTCTCAAATAAATTTAGTCAAATTTAAATATTTAAAAAACTCCACCATTCTCTAACAATAATAGCATATTCTCAAGAAAACTTTGATAACTCCATTAAGTGCACACCCAAAAAATTACAAGGAAAACTTGGGTTTTACGAAACTAGAGTATCATAAAAATGCTTCATAGAGTTATGCCATGCTAATTAAATCCTAAATACTAGATAACAAGTAGACCCAAAAAATATCCTTCAAAACACAACAAGTGCTAGTTGTTTTGCTTGCCTAAACTGAAAGATATCTCAAATTTTGTTCTTTTAAAAAATCATGATTTGAAAAAACATTATTGTAACTGTTCTATATTATGAACTTCAAAAGGTCATATCACCCTTAGTATGGCTCAAATTACTTCATACTACCACACACTTGGAAGCTTCTCAAATTCTAAATAATATGGTTCAAGAATCAACTTAATCAAATAATTATATGTGAAGTTATGGCTCTTGGTATATGAGATATTGTTTCTAGAAAAAAATGTCCAAATTTTGCAACCCAAAAACCCCACTTTTATCCAAATTATTTCTTTGATATCACTTGTTACAAAAATTTATTCTCATAAACATATATAATCCATAATATATTAAATATCAAATAGTTCATCCACAAAGAAGAATCCACAATGTGATAATCTACATAATGAAAGAAAAATAAATAATACCTGTAGGGTAGGGCAACATCAATAATACTCCTTAAGGAAGGAATAACTTATGAATATATCCCAATTTGAGAGTTCCACTTAGAGAGGGAAAAGTCTTATAAGCCACTTCATGGGTAAAGATAATTACAAAGGAATACTTGATATGATCAGTGATTGATCATTCCATACAATGACAATATCCCTTCTTCATATGCATATTTTCTAATGTTGCTTTAGGGAGGGTGTAACCTTGACCCTAGTTGACTACTAAACCTTTATCCAACTATTTTTTATAATATATTATTCTAATAGAATAAACCTTGGGCTATGTGTGGTTCATGCCAACTATCCATAACACCCATATATAATATGATATCATATCCCAATATACCTATCCCTAGGTACCATACATATATAATTTTGTTTTAAACATTTACAATTTTTGATTGATCGTTTGTTTGAGGGTGATATGTAGAACTCATAGTTTAAAAATGCTTGTTTACATATATAATTATTTCTAAAAATTATAATAAACAATGATTCATAATTGCTCACGATCACTTCAAAAATACATGAATTTTAGAAACATTCTCAACAAATTCCTTATTACTTTAGATATAGAAAAAGTTTGTATATTAGAAAAATGTGTAAATTTATAAGATGATCCTTAAACACAAAAATATTTATCATGAACATTGAAATAGGTAAACCATTGATAAAATCTATGAATATTTCTTTGTTTTTCTATTGGAAAATATGCAATGTTTGAAGTAATCATGGTTATAATGATGGACCAACAAGATGCGACAAATTATATTGATAAAAATGGTCGTATATGTACAATAAAGATGATGGTGGTTGTTTTGAAAATTATCTATCAACCACATATTTGAGGAAAACTCTTGAATACCCGAACTCTTGAATATCATTGTTATATTATATGATATATAATTATATAATATTTTTCTAACATTACCCCTTATTACATCATATTCCAAATTGGGACTAAAACAATGATAACTAGACAGGGACAACCACAATAGCCCATATATCTCTTGTCACTTGATGAACTCAAACATACATGTAGAGCACTAAAGATACAAAAAAATCATGAAATAGGACACAAACAATAGTTCATGACTTACATTAGTTGTGAATGTGGATAAAATCAATTGTTCACCTCACTAAACACTCAATCAAGGATAGGGACAAACATGACTATCCATAATTTTACATCAATATTAGATAATGACACACACATTATCCATATTTATAGTTGTAAATAGGGATACACAAAAATTATCTGCAATATCTCTTTGACTAGGGACACACTCAACTAATCTTGATACATCATTCTTCTTGTGAATAGAGACATACATCCATTTACAAGATTATATGCAAATAGGGACAAAATCTACTATTCATAAAATAGGCGTCTCCACTTGTCTTGAACAAAGCGCCATCTCTAGTAGACAATGCACTTTAACTTCAATTTACAAAACTAGATCATTATTAGGTCAAATGTAGAACCCCCTTGAATTGAAAAATTTATTGATAATGTGGTCTTCAAATCCTCTGACATATTATCTTTGATAGGAGGGTTGCATCGAGATCAAAAATAGCTTTTCAATGAGTATCCTTAAGCTCATATTTACGTAAAATATAATATTCTATAAATACATTTATTTGAAGATTTCCAATCTAGTATTTTAGCCCTCAAAATTGCCTTAATGTTTGAAGGGCAAAATAAAAAATCTTAACTATGGCCATTTTTGTGGGATAAATCATGCTCTTAAAATATCAACATGCTCCAAACAAGCTTAACTCTTTGTTACATCCAACACTTGGGACACAAGTGATGTGGCATACATGTGCTCAAAACTCATGAGTACAAACCCATTGATGACCAACTTTATACATTAATACCTAAGAAGCATTCTCCCCATGCACGTGGGGCAATAAATTTATTTCCCTTTTATGATCTTAAACAAATGTAATCACACTTCAAATTTTTATTGCTAATTTAATCAATCTGATGGCTCAAGTTTATTGCATACACATTAGGTATTGTTTTGGATTTACAATAGTGCTCACCTTGTCTTATCATCACATAAAAATATTTGCTTGTGGTTGCACCCCTCCTCTGTATATGCTACAATAAAATATCTTATGCTTACAATGTTGTGTTACTCTATCAATATATTCAACATCTTGAATTTGTGTAACAACTCACAAAATTTTGCTTACTTTCTATGTTTCACTTCATGAGGCATTAGTAGAGCAATCACCCAGAAACATTTACCAGTAGGATCTCATGTATTAGTAAAAACAACATTGTTTATTTTTATTTTTATAAAATGCCCCCCAAGCACCCTTTTCTAGTACCACAAATTATCTTTAAATATCATCTCTCCTAATGTATGCACTTTTTAGCTTAAATATAATTTAGATGGAGGACCATAAGCGATGTCAAACACATGGAAGTTGCCCTTAGATTCTAACTTATAATTTTATTCATCTTGTGTACATGTTTGTCATATCTTTATCATGTGTTGCATAGTGACCAACCTTCCACACCACAAATATGAGATAATCTGCTACCACAATTTTTATTATGAGGTTAGGTGTTTGTTTTGGGTACAAAATTGCTTAGCATCAATATTATGCATGGTGATGGGTTGTGGTCGTTAACAATCATCCATGAAGTCAATGTTGAAAACTAGTAAATAATGCAATAAGAAGTCCTTTTGCTAAATAATTCAAAATATAAAGGTCCAAGGGCTAGCCCAATTGGTCAAAGCACTCCTGTGGGAGTGTGGAGACCTTGGTTGGAATCCTCAAGCCTCATAGTACGAGAGGGCGTATCACACTAGAAATATTGGCTACGTTAAAAAGTTTACTCGATGCAACTAGAGGTTATAGTAGTAGGATTCAAATCCATAATGAGGTGATGATACAATGTTACGAGTTATTGATTCCTCTACTATACGCAAAAAAAAATCAAAAAATAAATACTATGCTTATTTCATTGGAATTTCCATTTCTTCTTAAAAATAATTGAATTCCTTATGCAAATATGTATCATTCTCTAAAATAGACCATAAACAAAGAAGTATTTATCAATTTTGTATGTTTGCAATTAAATTTAAAGAATTCCTAAGTAGGCTTTACAACAAACTTCATGTCCGATAACATAACTGTTGGGCATTGAATTGCACCAAGTTTTCACTCGATACTATGTGGCTATCTTCCTACTTTTAGTCCAGGCTTGCACCCGATAGCTGCAGCTCAACACTCAACATTGGATGGACCAAAATAGGGGTTTCCGATCCAACCTCCAGAGTAGGCTGGTTCCTTGTCAACTTAGCAAGTTGTTGACACAATTATGCTCACTTAGGGTTTGGATTTTAGGGTAAGAGAAGGTTAGGGCTAGAGAGATGTGGATAATAGTGGATGGATAGGTTAACAACATTGCACTACCATAAAAAGCTCCCAAAAAACCATGCTAAGGACATATACTGAGATCAACATTTATCCCAAAATAGATTGTTTCATATATTAAAGCACAACAGAGAAATGTTGTAGCAAGCAATTTCAATATCCAGGGAATGATAATCCAAATAACAAAATTCACCAAACACCTAGATTTCATAGAAATGTACTTCCTAACCACATAGAATGAATTCAAAAGCAGATTTCAATTACTTATAACAACTAGTAATCCAAAATTTGGCACAAACTAACCATCAAAGTATTTACAGAAATGCAACTAAGAAATCCGAACCTCTGACATCAAGCATGAGAACGCGAACTTGAGGTGAAGATCAATGTATTGCTCCTTTCATTTAGCTCTTTAGGAATATTTACAATGGTATAGGCAAACACGCTAGAGCCGACCCTTAAAAATGAGGGTTCGACCTCTACTTATAGTTTTCTCATTACAATAAACAAGAAACAATACCAAAGATCTTGTTACAACAACACAACAAAGATATTTAGCTGGCATTAGCTCATTGGTCCGTCCTCCGGGAATTCCATTGAAGGAAAGTCCGCCATGGAAGCTCGGGGTCTCTACAACTTGTTGATCGCTCAGTGGAACTGAAGTTCAGACCATTAAAGATCATGCATCTCCGTCGATCCTTCTTGGGAGTGAATTACCACCGTCGATCTGTAACCGCCTCTAGTTCGATCTTCTTGGAAAACCCTCGATGCTTCATCTTCCAGTCGATTGTTACAAATTTTGATGCAGCAATATCTTTTAAACCACCAAGATTTGGCAGCTTAACCTCCACCATTGATTCTCTTCATCACATGATTCAGATTCAATCCGGCACAAGCTAAATGCCATTCCACTTTAAAATTGATGATATCATATTTTAATCAGAAGCAATGGAATCTCCAATCCGGATCTCTGATATCTGAACATCGAATCCACTCTAGGATCTATCATATTCAACATTATATTCTTCAATCCGCATTAGAATATTGATGATGTCACCTCTTTCTTATAGCCTTTGCGGATTTCATTTCGGATAGAGCAAACGCTAATCACCAATCCGGGTCCGGAGCTAGTCACATACTTCTTCCATCATGAATCTACACTTTCGTTATTCCATCACCCCATCTTATCTTCATTCCAGAAAGGAAAGACTTGTTCATTCCTTGAATCACCAATCCACACTTTTCTCCAGTGACGTCATCATCTCCTTGAAACTTTTACGGATTTGAAGGTAGCATTAATCCGGAGCCAAAAACAAAAGGACCTTCTCAGAATCGGATATTCAATATACAAAGATGCCATTCCACACTTTTCTACCACTGACGTCATCGTCTCTTAGGAACTTTTATGGATTTGAGATCTGCCATCATTCTGGAGCTGGAGTGAAATCACTCAGAATCGCTCCAAACATGAAAACTTCACTAACTATTGAGCGGATTCATATCTTCTGACCCGGTTCCACTTCAAAGCATACTGCAAGGTTTGCGGAATGATGATTTTATCACTTAGTCAAAATTATACAAAATTTTACTAAGTATGTGGCCATTTTGGGCCTACATTCTAGCGCCTCCCGGGTGGATTTGCTTGCAAAGCCAATCGAATCCAGAGTCTTATCCATTGGGCCTTAGGAGTCAAAACAATACTTATCTTTGAAGATATGTTTTAAGGAATAATTTCCATACAAACACTACCCTCTGAAAGCTCAAATTCTGCCTAGAGGGTAAAGGTTCATATAGAAACCATGCCAAAAACATCATAGAACTCACTTGTTCAACTAGAGACCGTATCCATAATATCAGTATTACTACTGCCTTCAAAAACTATACACAACTCTACCTCCTTTATAAGGCTTCATTTCAAAAAATGCCTTCACACAAAAATGTTGTGTTGTAGGCTTCATGCCTTTATTGCTTATTTCTAACAATTGTCAGAGTAAAAATAGAAATACAAAACTGATGTATAGAAACACAAAACTTATGTATATGTACAAACATAAATGAAATGATTTAAGCGTGAGCCCCTCTTGGGCCTGTAGCTGCTCAATATTATCCTCATTCTTCTACAACCTCTTCATCCTCATCTTCTCTTTCCTCTTCTCCCTATTCTTCTAGAGCATGTACTCTCAATTAAGAGATCCTCCATGGAGGATCCATTGACTCAAAGGGATTCGATTTAAGTTTAAGTTATAAACATATTGTAGTTCCCCAACATCCTCATAAAGTAGCACTCTATAGAACACCATATCCCTCTAATCAATTCATGAGATTAATAGGCTATAATCAGTTTGGTAACTTGTTCTTGGGATAGTGGCTCTTCCAATGAATCAATTCTAGCCTCATCCTGTAAGTTATCCTTGATGCTTTGTTGGGCTTCTTCCACAGATAACAAGTTGTGATCCTCCTTCCAGAGTCCTTTGAAACCAACATGAATCATTTCCTTATTTATTTCAATGATGTCTTTAATTCCTCTTTCCATTCTGTCAAACAATAGCCAGGCTCTCTGAACTACCCTGTGCTTCTTCACCACTATTTTGGTAGCTACCCCGACCAGATTCCATTCCCTATTGGAAATTGGTTTAGCAGGATCACTGAGCCTACTTCCAACCAGCCTGTACATTTGTTCCATCGAAATCACCATAGGCTGTAACTCTCCAGTGATTTGATCTAAATCCTTCTGAATAGTAGAGAGCAACTGGCTGGCATCTTTCAGGTAGTCGATTATGAGTTGAAGACCTGAACATTTTTCTTGAACTTCAGAAAGCAACTCCTGCTTTATCCTTTTCAAATCATCTTTGGAAAAACCTGAGGACTTGGCTTTCTCAATCTGAAGTCGATGCTTTAAATTTTGAATTTCTTTTGCCTGATCCTCATTCAGCTTCTTTTGTTCTTCTAACTGGTCTTTCCACTCATTAGCCTTTTGAAACCTTTCCTGCCAACTCTTAGCCTCTTTTCTCAGAGCTTTCTCTATTTATTTTTTATCATTGAGGCTCCTCTTAAGCTTTTCAACTTGTTGTTTCAGCTTATCTACCTTCTCTTTAGCTATATCAGTTTTCACATAAAAGGTATCTAAGTGAGCCTTGGCAATCCCTAACTCATCCTCAGTAGGAAGCTTGTCAATATCTTCTATGATTTCCTCCGCTCTATAATCCTGAGCAGTCATTTCATTTTTAGGTTTGCTCACTTGCGAAATCATAGACCTTGAAACCCTTTGCCTAGTGACAGGGTTAACATACATACTTTTTCTTGTCACGACCATCCTATTGGAAGGTCGGGTAAGCTTCTCTACCCAATAGTCATTTATGCTCTGAGTGGTTGCCTATTCTTTTGATACAGTAACAGACTTTGAAAAATCAGCAGCCAAAGGAGATAATGGCATCAAAAACATGAGGGCGGACTGACTTGCTGTTGGTGGGGGTGAAGATATATTGACAACAACCTCTATTACAATGGTAGACTCTGTGATTACCGCTGTTGTGGATACAGGTAAATTTAGAGAAACAGGAACATAACTAATAGTAGAAGGGGTGGATGAAGTCGAAACATAGTGTCCCATGGATGGTGGTAATGAAATAGATGAGGGTGCAATAATGGTGGACATTGAAGTGGACATCTCCGAAGTGGAAGGTGGGTCTTGAGGAGGTTGTGACACAATAGAACTGACTGGTACCTCCATAGCTACTGATGAGACGAGGGAAGAAGTGTGAGGTGGAGGAGGTAAATTTACCACATTTTCTTGACTAGAAAGGGAGGGAAATCCTTTTGGGGATTCATGGAGATGAAAAGGAGAAGAGGGATTAGAAACCATACCTTCACCTACAGATGTAGGGTGTTCTTGTTCAGTCTCCAATTGTTGTTCTTGTTCAACTAACCCTTCTGTATCAAAAACAGCTACCTCTTCAACAATTTCTTCCATACTCATTTTTTGCTTCTTGGAAACCTCTCTCTCCTCTATTTTTGGGGTTCTCTTAGTCCTTTTATGAACTAGTCAAAAAGCATCCATCTCATCTTCGAAATATTCCTCTGATAAATCTCCTTGCACTTCCCCAAGAAGTAATGATTGTTCAGTAATGGATTGCGGTTTAGTTGATGTTGCAGGAGCAAAAGAAAGCGGCCTGAACCCAAAACTCTTATCCTTCTTCTTCCAATTAATATCTTTGTCCTGAGGCTGCCCCCTAGAGCTAAACGTGAAGGCCTAGATCTTGTTTCAATAACAGGGGTACTGACAACCTTTTCTTTAGAATACCTCATTTTGCTCATCATCTTAGCCCCCTTAGGGAATTTCTCCACCTGCTCAAAAGTAGGACTGAAGGTTTTTAAAGAATATTTTTGATCTGTAGAAGGTTGGAGAGATTCAGAATCACCCTAGGGCTTTTCAACTATTAATACAATGTGCCTCACGTATTTTAGTCTCCAAGTATCAATATTCTCATTATATCTTTTTGAAAACTCCTTATCAATTTTCATTCCAAATTTAGATTCAGTTTTTCCAATTTCAACTCTCATACGCCACCAATCTATAATATTGGCATCATCCCATGGCCCCTTATAATATTCTTCTTCTCCTTCTTCTGCAACTTCCTTTTTAGGCAGCATTTCCTTTTTCTTTGTCAACTTCATTTTGGAGGAGGGCTTGTTTTTCTTTGTAGTTTCTGCTTTAATCTTGTCAATCATATCCTCGGTAATCTGATGATTGGGCTTGTGGTCAGGATCAAAATCTTCAATCTGCTCATAAAAATCCAACCATGGAGGTAACTGATCCATCTTGGAGACATTCCACTCCAAAAGAGTAGTCTCATCATGGTTTCTTCCTTGTTCAAAATTAGCCCTGGGCCTTTTCTCAAATTTGTAGGCCTTATCTCCATTTAGGGTTTTATTTCTTGTAGTGAAAATATCATCAGGATCATAACTCCACCTCTGAGGAATATAAAATAGACCTAACCTATCTAGATATCAGTCAATTTTTTGACTCTGCCCCTTCTTGGTAATGGTGATATCACTCAAAGTGCGATGAGTAAGCAAAGACTTCCTTTTTCTCCCTGAACCATATTTCGCATCAATGTACTCTGCTTGCCTCAAATATTCCAAGGCGAAGAGTCTCTCCATGACAAAGTGGGGCAAAAGAAAAGGTTTACCCATGAAACCATATAATCTGATGATCGTACCTTCTGTTAACAAATACCAGTCTCCTTCCTCTGCATCTTTAGTCCTCAGAATCTCCTTGGCCAGGGGTGGCAGTCTGGGGAACTTATCATACATAATTTTGAGGGTTGGCCCAAGAAATTCCAAATTGAATCTATAGTAAGATTCACTACTTCTTAAATGGTTTATCCAATAGTAAACTGGTATAGGTTCTTCCTTATCAGTCTTATCTTTGACCGAAATCCATGACATTCTATCTTTAACAACGACATAAAACATCCATACCAAGTTTGAGCAATGCCTAAAACTAGGAGCATCAACGCCCCTCTTCATGCTTACTAGCTGCTCATGTATCCTTTGGGTGAGAAAAGCTGGCCAATCAAAATAGATCACCCTTATCCCTTTCTTTTCCGCATCCTTTTCATACATTCTCTCGTTAGAGATACAATATGCAATGACGATTTGCCAACCATGAACCTTTTCATCAAAGTCCAAACCCTCCATGCAAGCCAACATAGAGAACAAAATGGGATTTGTGAACTTGTTGATAGAGATGGGGACTTCAGGCAACTCTTCTTGGGGTTTGGTATTAAGCTGCTTATAAACCCAATTCTTAAATGACTCATCATCATTGGCCCGCTTCTTTGTGGAATAAAACCCAGTCTGTTCAACAACCTTAAAGGGTTTTGGTGGTACCGATGGGTCGGACCCTAAAGCAAAGAGCTCATGATAGAAAGAGGTAGTGATGCTAAAAAGGGTCTCACCCTCATGGGTTTTTACTACCTTGGCTAGTGGGTCATAGAATTTAACTATTGCAGCTATTAACTCAGGACATGGGTGAACATAATCACAAATGTAAAAGGATAGATAAGAAAGGATGGAGCATCTACCTTCTACTGATAAAGCAACATTATTTTTGTATCTATCATTCATGCTCTTTCTTAGTCTCATCCTTTCAGTGATGGTCATCACCGTGTCCGCTACAACCTCGACTTTATCAAGGTAAGGCACCGACGTCCTGTCGTCCAGAGTTTCGAACTCCAGAACATCTTCTATGGCCTCCGTGGGTGATTTCTTAGGAGCCATCTTGCAGCAGTAGGACTTTGCATGCTGTAATAAGTGGGGAGAACTTTAGAATGTTGTTGTGCTTCTTAACAGCCTCGTGGTTACTAAATGAACCTTGTGCATGACTTCGTTACTTTTATCTCCTGGAACGTGCATATCATCCACCATAAATGTAGTTGTTGTATGATATCTTTGTTGGCACACTTCACCATCCTTCCATTATTTCTTTGGTGGCTCAAAGGTGGCGTCCTATCTTCTTATTGGTCAAATTTTGAAATTGCGCTGCCAACTCATCATATCTCTTCGGCTACTCTTTGGTCCATGCGCGAGTTCATTAGAATTGAATGCGGGAGCACTCTTTAGCCTCCACGTGTCAGATTGGAACTTGCTGTTCGGCTTTGGCCTGATTCTACTCTGGTGTCTTAAGAACCTTCTGAGTCCGCTTTGGTACTTGAAGCTTGCATGCACGACACTCTACCTCGATTCCACTCTGGCTATCTCCAGCTTTGAGAGGTTCCCGGATTAGCATCATTCTTTGTCCTTCTCTATGCGGGATAGAAACTGATAGACCACTCCATGGAAATCCAGATTTAACCATGCGGACTTGAGGGTGGAATGCCATTCCGGAGAGTTTTACACAACACCGTGTGCGGAATGGAACATTACCATGCATTTGGCCAACACTTAGTCATTTCTTGCAAACTTTCTTCTCTTTTTTTTTTTAGAATTTCTTTGAAAAGAACTAATTACAAAGTGCAGAAAAGAAATCAAATACAAAGTGCAGAAAGGAAGGGGAAATATTTGTACAATGTATATACATATGTTACAATGAGCTCACTTCTTACATATAGTAGAGCTTGAGGTGGAAACCATTCACTGAAATTGGTTGTATGTTTCCCTCTGGATCCTTCAACTGAAATACATTAGACTCTTTAGCTTCCACTATTTTGAAAGGACCATCCCAAAAGGAATCAAACTTTTCATGCTTGCCTGGTTTTGCCCTGTCAACATTCCATCTGAGAACTGAGTCTCCAACTTGGAGTTTTCTGAACCTGGCCTTTTTATCAAACCATGCTTTAATGTCTGATGAATGCTTTTGAAAATGATCATATGCTTGAGTTCTGCTCTCTTCCAATCACAGCAAGTGTGTCAACCTGGTTTTTACTGGATCATCCTCTAATTCTTCTTCTGTATTGACAAGCTTAAGCATTGGGATCTCTAAGTGAATTGGCAATACCACCTCTTTTCCATATACCATTGCATAAGGAGAAGTTTTGATGGACTTTTTAATAGTAATCTTGTCTGCCCATAGAGCATGGTTGAGCAATAGGTGCCAACTCCTTTTGTTACCTTCCAGATATTTTCTCAAAATCCTTAATAGGTTTTTGTTGGTAGATTCTGCAAGTCCATTACCTTGTGGGTAATAATTTGAAGTATTTTTAAGAGTGATGCCATACTTGCTGGCAAACTCAATGTACTTGGCTCCTATGAAAGCAGGGCCATTATCACTCACCAAAGCTTTCGGGACTCCAAATCTGGAAATCAAATTCTCCATAAAGTTGATCACAACTTCCTGGTCTACCCTCTTTGTAGGAATGGCCTCCACCCATCTGGTAAGATAGTCTGTAGCTATCAAGATAAACTTATGCTCTGCTGAAGAATTAGGATTTATAACTCCTATGAAATCTAATCCCCATTGTTGAAAAGGCTCCTCAACTTGAATAGGTTTCAAAGGAGATGAAGCATTTCTGGTTCTTCCAATGTACCTCTGACATTTGTCACAAGCCTGGGTAACTTTAAAAGCATCATTGAACACAGAAGGCCAATAATAGCCTACTCTTATTATCTTCAAAGTTGTAACTCTGCCCGAGCTATGACCACCTACTGACCCTCCATGAAATTCTTCTATGACTCTTTTTTGTTGGTCCTCCTTCAAACATTTCAGGAGAATACCATCCAAGTTTCTTTTGAACAACCCTTCAGGTAGTAATACATATTTTAGAGCATGAAGTCTATACCTCCTTCTTTGAGAAGGATTCAGATCAGGTGGGCAGATCCCAGTTTGGAAATACCTAGTCATTTGCTCGATCCAATCAGAATCTGGAGTGTGTACAATCTCTATTTGATCCTCTTCTGTTATCTGACAAGCTATCATTTCTGCCAATGTTGAAGCATCTGTCAATCCTTGGCACAAGGCTCTACCTCTTACCAGCTTGGTGGGATGTATTTCTACATCATATTCCTGGATCTTAGTAATCCAACCAGCCCTTTTATCACCTAGGTCACCTTGTAAAATAAAACTTCTTACATCTGGATGAACCACATATACCAGGGTTTTGCTCTGTACCATATATTGTCTAAACTTCTTTAGCGACTTCATCACAATGAACACTTGTCTTTCAATAAAGTTATATTTTACCTGATAATCATGTAAATTCTGACTCCAAAAGAACATAGGGTGTTCATCCCCTTGATTATCTCTCTGGGTGAGTACCGAGGCATAACTCTCTTCAGCTCCATAAGCATAGAGAATAAAATATTTAGTGAAATCAAGATTTATCAAGACTGGGGCTGTTGCAATGGATTGCTTGATGACCTCAAAAGCTTGCTTCCTAACCTCAGTCCACTTGAACTCTACCTTTTTCTTGAGTAGTTCAGATATAGGCCTCACTTTCTATGCAAAATTAGAAATGAATTTCTTGACGAAATTGATTTGACCTAGGAAGGACTGCAAGGTCTTCTGATTAGTAGGCAAAGGAATAGCTAGAATTGCTCTAATTATTTTTGGATCTATGGCCATACCTTCCTTTGAGACCACATGGCCTAATAGTTTTCCCTCATGTACTACAAAAAATGACTTCTTAGGATTCGGTGAGATACCAAATTCTCTGCATTTTTGAAAAACCTGTTCCAAATGAGATAGATGATCATTTTTATCATGAGAAAACACCGTCATGTCATCTAGGTAAATCAGAATAACTTTGTTTATAAGTGTACCAAAGGCATAGTCCATGGCCCTCTAAAATGTAGCTCCAACATTAGACAGCCCAAAGGGCATTCTCTGATAGGCAAATGTACCCCATTTTGTGGTGAATGTTGTTTTGTATTGGTCTTCGTATTTTACCCAAATTTGGTTATATCCAGAGTAACCATCCAATAGTGAGAATATTTCTGCTCCAGCTACCACTTGTAAGATCTGGTCAATCTGAGGGAGGGGGTAGTGATCCTTGAGGGATGCTTGATTCAGATTTCTAAAATCTACGCATAGGCGTATATCCCCATTCTTCTTTCTTACGGGTACCAAATTGGCTACCCAAGTGGAATGTTTTATTGGATATATTATCCTAGCCTTTAGTAGCTTTAAGAGTTCCTCTCTCATAATGGCTTCTATCCTCGGATTGACAGGCCTCTATTTTTGTCGAAATGGTTTAGCATCGGGTTCTAACTCAATAGTATGCTGGATAATCCTTTTGTCATACACCTTAAGGTCTTCATATGACCAAGCCACAGTGTCTTGGTATTTTAAGCATAAAGTTTTAATCTCTTCTGCTTCCTCAGGTGAACACTGGATCCCAATATTGAGCTTCTTTCCTATTTCGACCTCCACTTCTTTATAGATATTTTCACCGACCTTCATGGCTCCAACCTTCTTTCTATCTTCATTATCAAATAGACTTTCAAGGGTGACCAATCCCCTTGGAATATGATTGTTTCTTAGTTGGATAAAGTCTTGCTGATCTATTTCCTCCAAGTCTTCCTCTTGGATAGTTGAGAGGCATGCTTCTCTTATCATAAAATCTAGAATTTGTTCATCACTTTCAAAAACCTACCAGAATATCTGCTTGTCTGGCACTGCAGGTCTGAAAACCATTTTAATTCCCTTGGTCTTCTTAGTTCCAAAATCTACAGGAGGATTGAAATTAGCTCCCTTCATTGCCAATGAATCTGCCAGGTGATTCTCTTCTCTAGGCACAAAACTTAGATTCAGGGCATCAAATGAATCCATTAGGTCCCATACCCTATTCCTGTAAGCTTTTAAGTAATGGTGCTTACTGCTGCACTTATTCCTTACCTGATGGACTATCAACTCAGAATCACCATATATGTTCAAAATCTTGATGCCCATGCTTTCTGCTTGCATCAATCCGAGGCACAAAGCCTCGTACTCTACAACATTGTTAGTACATGACCATGTCAGTATGTAAGCAAAATTATTTATCCCTTCCGACTGTGATTGTAGAACCACACCAGCCCCTGCACCATTTCTACATTTAGCACCATCAAAATGCATAACCCATGTTTCCTTGTTTCTTAGGGATTGATTAGAAATAGCAGGGAGTTTCTTTTCCAATTCAGTTGTGATGTTGTATGTACCCATACCAGTTCCAAATTGACTATAGTCTTCTCTGAAAGGCAACTCATCTTCAATGTCTAGCTCCTCAATGTTTTCCACTAGCTCAAATTCCTCCAAAGGATTAAGATTGCACATATCTTCTTCAATATTTTCAATATGATAAGCAACTGGTTTCTCAGGTGTTATCCTTATCCTTTTTCCTTTGAAAGGGATTACCATGCTAGAATAATCCATGTACATACATCCCCCTAGCTTTGCAGTAAATTCTCTTGAGAGGCATAACCCAAAATAGGGTTCTAAGTCCACCACCACTATTTCCTGCACCACCGTTACCTCGGGAGCTCTATGCAACCTCATCAGTACATCTTTAATAACCCCAACTATCTTGATAGGTGTCCCATCTAGTTGCAACACTCCAGGACAAGACCGGGTATATTCCATACCCATTTCTTCATAGACCGCCTTAGGCATAACTGTGGTTGATGCTCCTGAATCAATCATACAATTTTGGACTACCCATCCTTCCATTCTTAAGGATATGTAGAAAGGGGGAGGTTTGTTTTTTAGAACAACAGGTGTCATTTCTTTCTTTTCTGGTGGTATACTGAGGATGGTGGTGGTTGGTCTATTCTGGGGATTTTTTTGAGGGAAGCTTTAAGCAGGTCAATCTGGCCCAAAATGAAAAGAGTGTCATACAGGCTAGCTTTTGATGGAATCCTTTTCATCTCCTCAACAATGTTGTACTCAGACTTGGTTAGGGATAGTCTTTCCAGTCCTCTGTCTGGCTCACCATATTTCCTTTTGTATTGTTGGGTTGCCTCTAATATTTATCTTTTGGTAATAGAGGGGAACCTGAGCCTTTCTTGATCCTCACCCTTGGATCTCATTCTGTCTCCTTCTATTTCTCTTTCAGGATTTTTAGGGAGACTATCTGTCTTCTCCTTCCCTCTAGCTCGAGGAATAGGAAAAGTGTCACTGCTTTGAGGGGGAAGTCAGCTTTCTTTTGAGAAGGGACCTAGAATTGTCCCATCTTCTGGGGGTCTACTTGTAAAGCTTTCTTTCCAGACCTTGTCATAACAACAATCAGACTTTCTTCCTCTAACTCTTTTCTGACCATGATCTGATCAGGGTGCCATAACATATTAACCCTCCCCTTCTGATTCCTTTCAGCTTGATCCATAGCTTGTTGAACATGGTGTTGATACATCACACAATATTGTGAGTCATGGGGGTCATTGCATACCAAACACCAAATATTTGCAAGAGTGGTATCTGCAGAACACTCCGGCTCCTCATATGTTGCATTCACCCTAACCCTAGTACTATTACTAGGACCAGGCCTTTGATATTTGTTTACATATGGGAATCTCCTCTATTGTGACCTTTCCTGATCTCTCTTTTCCATCGAATTCATTCTGTTACTCAGAGTTTTCATGGTATTTTGTATATCCAGAATAGCAGACAATTCTTGAGAAGGTTGAGAAGGAAGGGGAGGAAAAGGAGGTGTGGAGGATACAGGTTTAGACCGAGGAATCAGATTCATTTGTGGAGATGGAGATGGTAAAGAAAGGGGGTCCATGTAGGAGGGCTTTGTGGATTGCTCATGGCTACTATTGGTTTCTGAGTTATAGGGCAACACGATTTTGGGGGAATTCTTCCCACATTGATCAGGATATTTTTAGCATGGATGGCTGCATTATAAACTTGGGGGAAGGTTTCTACTCTAGATTGTTGTGTTTGCAAACCTAGCTCTGATCCCAGGGCTCGAATATAATACATGTAAGCCAAACATGCAACTGGTCTAGCAGTGGGGGAATTCTCTTCCATGTTCTGCTAAATCTCAAATTAAAATCTGAGATAGTTTCTTGCTGGGTTTTTTGCATGGCTGTAAACTGATTCAATAGAGAAAAGGGATCAACAGATTCATTAAATTCTTCTATGAATGGCTCAGCCAATGATTGCCATGAAGTGATAGAATTATCTTCCAGAGTTCTAAACCAATGCAATATATTTCCACGAAAGGATAGGGCTAGAATTTTGACAATAATATTTTCCTCTTTTATGTTGTGGATTGCTGCCAGATTCAAGATATCTTGGCAGTGCTCATAAGCTATTTTCCCAAATCCATCATACGTGGGGGTTGCCTTAGATATAGCCTAGGGGATGGCATCCATTTGGGCTAATCTAAGGGGCCTAGTTGAATCCCAGTTAGGGTACTTTTGTAGTGGTTGATTAGGAACCACATTTTGTGCCATATTTTTGGCTGCAGGTCTTCTTGGGGGAACTATTGGGTTTTCTTCCAGAAGCTCTTCTTCTTCAATAAAATATTGATCTAAACTTCTGATAACAGTAGCCCCTCTTTGAGGTAACTCACAATGAAAGAAAGAATCAGGGTTGTTCCTCTTGAAATACCTGGTATACATGAAAGGGTACTGGTCTACAATACTTTTTTGGGGTCTTCTGACTAGGGAGTCACTAGGTGAACTTTATTTTCTCCGCTAATAAGGTCAAGATAATTCACCAAATCTTGATTCCTTTGGGTTGAGATAACAATAACTCTTTATATGGGTTTCATGTTCCTTGTGAACGGTCCCACCGGGCATGCCAAAAACTATTGGGCACTAAATTGCACCAAGTTTTCACTCGATACTATGGCTGTCTATCTTCCTACTTTCTATCCAGGCTTGCACCCGATAGCTGCAGCTCAACACTCAACATTGGATGGACCAAAATAGGGGTTTCTGATCCAACCTCCAGAGTAGGTTGGTTCCTTGTCAACTTAGCAAGTTGTTGACACAATTATGCTCACTTAGGGTTTGGAGTTTAGGGTAAGAGAAGGTTAGGGCTAGAGAGATGTGGATAATAGTGGATGGATAGGTTAACAACATTGCACTACCATAAAAATCTCCCAAAAAACCATGCTAAGGACATATACTCAGATCAACATTTATCCCAAAATAGATTGTTTCATATATTAAAGCACAATAGAGAAATGTTGTAGCAAGCAATTTCAATATCCAGGGAATGATAATCCAAATAACAGAATTCACCAAACACCTAGATTTCATAGAAATGTACTTCCTAACCACATAGAACGAATTCAAAAGCAGATTTCAATTACTTATAACAGCTAGTAATCCAAAATTTGGCACAAACTAACCATCAAAGTATTTACAAAAATGCAACTAAGAAATCTGAACCTCTGACATCAAGCATGAGAACATGAACTTGAGGCGAAGATCAATGTATTGCTCCTTTCATTTAGCTCTTCAGGAATATTTACAATGGTACAGGCAAACACGCTAGAGCCGACCCTTAAAAATGAGGGTTCGACCTCTACTTATAGTTTTCTCATTACAATAAACAAGAAACAATACCAAAGATCTTGTTACAAAAACACAACAAAGATATTTAGCTGGCATTAGCTCATTGGTCCATCCTCCAGGAATTCTGCTGAAGGAAAGTCTGCCATGGTAGCTCGGGGTCTCTACAACTTGTTGATCACTCAATGGAACTAAAGTTTAGACCATTAAAGATCATGCATCTCCATCGATCCTTCTTGGGAGTGAATTACCACCATCGATCTGTAACCACCTCTGGTTTGATCTTCTTGGAAAACCCTCGATGCTTCATCTTCCAGTCGACTATTACAAATTCTGATGCAACAATATCTTTTAAACCACCAAGATTTGGCAGCTTAACCTCCACCATTGATTCTCTTCATCACATGATTCAGATTCAATCCGGCACAAGCTAAATGCCATTCCACTTTAAAATTGATGACGTCATATTTTAATCAGAAGCAGCGGAATCTCCAATCCGGATCTCTGATATCTAAACATCGAATCCACTCCAGGATCTATCATATTCAACATTATATTCTTCAATCCACATTAGAATATTGATGACGTCACCTCTTTCTTATAGCCTTTGCAGATTTCATTCCGGATAGAGCAAACGCTAATCACCAATCCGGGTCCGGAGCTAGTCACATACTTCTTCCATCGTGAATCCGCACTTTCGTTATTCCTCCCCCATCTTATCTTCATTCTAGAAAGGAAAGACTTGTTCATTCCCCGAATCACCAATCCACACTTTTCTTCCAGTGACGTCATCATCTCCTTGAAACTTTTGCGGATTTGAAGGTAGCATTAATCCGAAGCCAAAAACAAAAGGACCTTCCCGGAATCGGATATTCAATATACAAAGATGCCATTCCACACTTTTCTACCACTGACGTCATCGTCTCTTAGGAACTTTTGTGGATTTGAGATCTGCCATCATTTCGGAGCTGGAGTGAAATCACCCGAAATCGCTCCAAACATGAAAACTTCACTAACTGTTGAGCGGATTCATATCTTCTGACCCGGTTCCACTTCAAAGCGTACTACAAGGTTTGTGGAATGATGATTTTATCACTTAGTCAAAATTATACAAAATTTTACTAATTATGTGGCCATTTTGGGCCTACAATAACCACATTCAATAGCAAACTATATGTTCTCATGCATAAATTATTCCTTTTAAGCAAATTATCTACTGTCCATGATGGCATCAATACCTCCAACAAACATTCACACCTTATTTGCAAATACTCCTCTCATGTCAAGCAATGTATTATGGCATCATTACAACCAACAAATATATCTCTAGTCATCTATTCAATTCATATTTCTAGGTCAGGCTTGATTAGTACTAAGCATTAGCTAACGTCAGGTTATCTATCCTTTTCTAGCATTGCTCATCACCTAAGCACTTCAATTTTATTTTCTCTATGTGGTTCCTCTTCAAGACCTATATGTATGCATGCCTATCAATGCTCTAGAATGACTCTAGATCTTGAATCTCTAATTCACACTCATACACTCGCCATAATGACCAAGAATTGGTCTTTGTGTTGCTTCTCTACTCTAATACTACATGATGTATTAGTGGGATACTAGACTAATTGCATTGATCAAAATAGATGTATGTGTACAATGAAGATGATGATGGTTGATCTTGATAAATGTCTATCAACCACCTAGTTAGGAACAAGTCCCAAATACCTTAACTCCCAAATACCCTAATTATATTACATGATATAAAATAATATAGTATTTTTCTAACATATAAGACATGCTCACTATTATTTCATTGATATCCTTGATAAGGCATCCACAACTTGATTATTTTTCTTCTTCTTGTATAGGATTTCAAAATAAAAAAATTGAAATTTAACCACCCATTTTTGTCCTTTAGTAGTTAGTATTTCTTATTGAAGTAGATATTTGAATCTATCATGGCTAGCACAAACTAAAAAATTACCACCTATCAAATACTATCTCCATTTTGCCAAGTATAATTAAGCATTTTTTATCATATTTAAATTTCTCTTAAGGCTTGAGCTCTCAACTTTCATATAGATTTTGAGGACCATCTTGCATGAGTATAATTCCAAGAAGCTTCATATTTAATAATAAATGGTTTAGAAAAATAGGATTTGTTAACATAGGTGTTGAAGATAAGACTAACTTTATCTTTTGAAAAGTTTTGATATTCTTTAGGTAACCATTCGAAATAATCCTTTTTAATATATCTAACTATAGTAATTTGGATACTACTTTTGAATTCCTACAAGAAAATATCCATGAAGGATAAAGGAAGTGAATTTTATAGCCCCATGATCAATAGTGCAAAACAATAAAATTTGGTAAATTGGCTAAGTTCTAAAAGTGCAACTAGTACTTAAAGTTTGATTCACCACAGATAGATTTATGAGTCATCATTTTGCATGTGCATTTTAAGAGTTTGAGTCATAATTTTTAGCTCAAAACAAGATAAGGTCAACATAATATTTGAGTAAATCACCCAAAAAGTAACATTTCCTCTTCTTGTAGCACCAATTAAGAGATAGAAGATTGCTAAACATGATTAGAAGTAAGATCGGGACTTTTAAAGTTTAGTGGTGCATAATTTTGCTAAAGATGCCCTTAAATTAGAGATTTTATTGGGAGTAAAAAGGATTTACCTCTAGTATCTTTTAGGTAAATAATTTGCTATGGGCCCCATTACAAGGATTCTTTGACCTTTTGAGAAAATTAGAGCTACACTTTATGATACTCCATTTTTACATATGGGATTATTTTTCTAATAATAAAATGAATATACATCATATATTGATTGTGGCAATACCCTTTTGATTTGTGAATGCATAGTGACAATGGCAATACCCTTTCACTTTTTATTTGTCCTTTCTTTTTTAATTATAAAATTCTTACTTTTTGGACCACATTGATGTTATCCGGTTCCCATTAGATATGGTGATTGATAAAAATTAACCTTCTACAATTACAACCGTATTCACTTTTATTACATTTATAAAAAATAAGTTATATATAGATTCTATTGGGGGCACTCCCTTAAAAATGCCAATATATAACAATAATAATAATAAATTTTTTATTTTATTTATTATAGCACAAATATTACAAGCTGGCTAGATGTTACAAGCATCACAGAAAACCAAGGATGCATGTAGCCAAAGCTAGAATCCCACAAGGGCAAGAATGCCTATAAAAAACAAAATCTCTTCCCCAACATATTTGGAATAACCAGAACAAAGAAGTCCTTGGTCCACAATAGTCCATAGAACAAATAGAGCCAATATGCTTAGTCTATGTGGTTATCTCTTAAGTTCTTAGGACTATTAGTTTTAAACTTTCTTATACAAGTTGAAGAAGGATGTAAAAGAAAGCCTTCATTGTCCTTTTTATACGCCAAATGGTTCCACTTCCTATGAATGTGATGCCAATTAATCTGTTCAATTTTTTCCAGAGTCTTATAGACTTGATTCAACAACAACCAGAGTAGAATAGACTTGACCTCTTGTTTTCCAGAAAGAAACTATATGATCAACTTAGAGTCCCCATAAACTAAAAGGGTTTTGATATTTTCTCTTGTAGCTAGAGTGAGACCAAATTTGCATCCCATCAACTCAACTACATTATTGGTGGTTTATCCTAAATTTAGGTAAAATTCAAGAATCTTGGAGTGTGATCTTGACCATAAAACTCCTCTAACAACAACTATTCTAAGGTTAGAATTTGAAGCCCCACTAAAGAATACAACTGTAAAACTAAAACATAATTGAGGAGTCAGGTTATTGACAATAGAGGTGCTAATTTGATTTTGAATATTTCAATTTTTGAGGATGCGTAACTTAACTCTAGAAAGAGCACTCTGATATTGCTTAGCTTTAAAGCTAGCTTTGGCAATTCCCATGACAACATGATTTATCTTATGTATCAAAATTATCTTGTGAGTTGATTTTTCTTTAAATATTCTATAGTTTTTGTTCATCCATATATACCACATGAAATAGTAAGGAAATAAAGACCATAAATTTTTTATTAGAGGCTTACCTTGAAAGGAGCTAAGGTACTTTTTTTCTAGCTTTTAGTACAAGATTCAAGATTTAATCTGCTTGTAATACAAACTCCAAAGATGAGAGCAAATAAGATCCAAATTATAGTAGCTTCTTCACATTTAAAAAATATATGGGCTTGATTTTCATAGTATTTAAAGCATATAGAACAAATATTGGGGCCCAAAATACCTCTTTTAGAAAGGTTTTACCCTGATAGAATTTTATTTTGCTAAACTAGCCACTGAATTTTTTTTTATTTTTGGGGTGTTATTTTGACCCATATGTGATTCAAATTTTCATCTAGAGGCTTACTTCTCTAGATATGTGCACTAGCCTTGAATAAATAATTAATTTAGACCTAGATAAAGTAGTTCTTATTTTTGGGTTTGTGGGAAGAATGCTAACAAATTGCTTTTGGAGTTGAGTCCACTCCCTTTGATGTTCCTCGTCCAACCCATGAAGTTGAATCCATTTTGGCTAATTGCTTTTCCAAGTGATGATTTCAGAATTTTTTTCTATTCCAAATTGAATCATGAACTGAAAAATCTCCTTAGACATGGAAGAAATTAAGGGCTTGTTACAAAGAATAGAATCATCCCAACACCTGATACTACTACCATTTCTTGGGCACCAAGAGATATTATCCTTAATGATTGATACTGAATTAACAATCAATACCCAAATTTTAGAGATGCCTAGTTTTTTATGGATGCCTTTGAGTAGTAGCATTGCTCATAATAAAATATCGAATAGCCAATCCCCCTTGATATTTTTATTTTATCACTTGACTCCAACTGACAAGATGTAAGTTCTTCTAGTGAGATGCCTTCCTAATTGATAATTTTTTTGTCAAGTTATTGGAGAATTGAGATAGGAGCATGATAAATTTTAGGCTGATAGACAGGTAAGCTTGCAATGACATATTTAATCAAAACCAGTCTTCCAATAAGACTAAGCCACCAATTGCTTTAAGTTAATAATCTCCTGTCAATATTTTCCATCAAATTAGACCAACAATCAAAACTCTTTAGCTTGAAACTCATAGGCACCCCTAAATATTTAAAGGGCCAATTCCACCATAAGAAAACTAAAGAATTTGAGCAAAACTCCTATTTTTAGTTGGGGAAGTATTGATAGTGTAAAAATTACACTTGTTGACATTAATAGCAACTCCAGAGGCATTTAGAAAGAGGTCTAGGTAGCCTTTACATTCAACTTGGAGGCTTCCCCATAATTATAGTATTATCAACAGATTATGCATGATTAATCTCATTGACCCAGATAGATATCTTAATTATAGTTATTTTTCTAGCCCTTCTTTTATCAGAGATATATCTACCCACAACTTTAGCTAAAATAATATAAAGATAAGGAGATATACCAAAATATTACATTTGTTGTCAGGTCAATTAAACCATAACCAACACATTTTTTTATCATAGATAATTTTCATTTCTTTTTCTATCAAATATATTTGTCAACTTCCTTGAAGTGTTGTGTTTCCACAATCATCTCCTTGACATCATTTTTATTAAAAAAAATCTCAATTGGCTACTTGCCTTCTAAAATTTGAATTTCACCAAGATGAAGATCAACAATGCACTAAATTATCTGCTACCTTATTTCCTTCTCTATAAATGTGCTCACATTTCCAAGATATTGCCTCCAATAATAGATGATGAACATTGATAATAATATTATTTTTTATCCAATCCCCACATTCATTTTTGTTGATAACATTAATGATAATTTGTGAATCTCCCTCAATTGAAATATATTTCCATCCATTTTCTATTGCAATTTTAATCCTTGTAAGAAGTTCCCTAGCCTCTACATAGTTGTTTGTTGAAATTCCACATGATTATGAGTAAGTGAGGAGAACTTTACCTTCATTATTTTGAGAAACACCACCTCCACCAACTTTTCTTAGATTTCCTTTAGAATCACCATCAATATTAATTTTGATAAACCTTATTTTTGGACATTTTTATTTTACCCTAGATCAAAGTAGATCTTTTATTTTAATTCTATTATCGTAGATGACTCTTCCATGTATGTTCAAATCCTATAACTAAGTTGTTACTACCTTTTTTTTTGCACTTGAGACTTCCAATGATGAGCACCATATCTTTAAATATCTTTCAACAAAGGCAATAATATGATTCCACACTTGGGCATGATTTTGAGATTTATTTTTTAAAATTCTATTATTCCTTTCAAGCCATAAATACTAGTAAGTAATAGTTGGGCTAGTCCTCCACAAAATACATATTGCTTTAGCTTTGAAATAATTAATCCAATATTTCATCAATTTTTTCAATTTTGTTGGAGCTACCCAATTTATTTCACATTTTAAAAAAGTAACCCCAAATGGTGTGAGCAAAGAGACAATGAAGTAAATGATTTGATGTTTCTAAATCCTTCCCACATAAGGTACACAAGGCACATCTAAAAGGTCCATGATACCCTCTTCTTTGTAGGCTCTCTTCTATAAGAATCTTACTTTGAACTACTAACCAAAGGAATGTTGAGACCTTAAGCCTCTAGTGACCAAACATTCTTCTAAGAAAAATATTAAGAAGTAAGAAATTTTGATTGCTCTAAATCTTCATATACCATATTTATTGAGTATCCACCATCTTCTAATAGATTCCAAACCAACTTATCCTTTTGTGTAAAAATTGGCAAATAGAACTCTTGAAGCATATTTTGAAGTTCATTTGCAATTCGTGTGAGTTTCTCTCCTTCAACCAAGTTACTAATAGAAAATTATGATTTGGACTTTTTGCTTGTATCAATATAGTCTTTGACCTGTGAATCTTTACAAGCTAGGCATGCTCGAGGTAATGGTTACCATTTTGAGTTAGAGATAAGAGGATAAAGCTTCAACCAAGCATTAAATCAAAATATTACATAATTCTCCTCATTGACTAACCATCTACTATGTTTCGTTATCAATTGTAGGCTATTTGATACAAAGTTCCATGTTGACAATCCTTTGGTTAGGGTTCTTTTCCTAAATAATTTTATTGCATCAATAAAACCTATATAGTTTTGAAGTAGCATTTTTTCTCACCACTTTTCTTGATCTTTTTATAATCTCCTCCTAAAGTTTTCCTTTAAGTCAAAACTCATAAGTCTGCAATTTTAAAAGCCTGCATCTCCAATAATATTTCCTTTGCAAACCCTATTCCACTTCCAAAGAGGAAGTATAAAATTTTTCTCACATCCTATCCACAAAAAAATCTCCTTAAATTTACTTTTATTATATTTAATTTACATTTCTTGCACTCTTTCCCTTTCAAGTTTACTTTTATTTAATTAGATTAGTTAAGTTTAACATGATTAGTGGAAAGCTGGCTTGAATCCAAAGGCTAAAAATAACATGTTTTTTTTTTCTTTCAATTATTTAATTAAGATCATGGGCACATATCTAATCTAATGATTTATGCATTCAACAAATTATGCCATGCTTGGTGGACTAAGGATTTGATTTCTATGGGAATCAAGCTTTCTCACTTTTATTCCAAAGTTTTAAATCTATACAAATCCACTTAATATCCTATTAGATCTATTAAAGGGTTTATTTATTAAGATGATTCACACATAACCCAAAATTATTTTATCAAATATAGATTCTATGACTTTAAATATGTTTGTTTTGTGTTTTAGGATCTATAGGAACTTTATAAAATGACGGTTGTATTATAAAACCTAAAAAAATTCTTCAAGCTTAACATTCCAAATCAAAATTATAAATGAAATTTCCATGAGTTTTGGATGAAATCAAGATTTCCACATGACCTTTTGATTGATTTTAGATCAAAAAGAGTAATATGGACTTTTAAAATTTTGTTGAGTGTTAAGATTGTGATTCATCATTTGACACATTACGATTCACTCCCAAAGAAGTGCAAATTCCTCCTAAGGTCAGAAAGGGTGATTTTTCTTTTTTAAAATTTTTATTCACATTTGTAACATCAAAAGACACATCTTTAAACCCAAATTGTGATTTACCCATCTCTAAAAGCACTAGAATATTCACTATTTCAAAAGGTACGATTCACCATTTTTATTTTCAATAAGGAAAAATTTGCAAAGCAATAAAATTATGGTAAATAGTTTTTGATAAATTACGGTTTACCTTGAAAAGTGCAAATTGCAATTTTTTGCCAACGAAAAGAAAATTTTATCTAAGAAAAGTATGATTTGTCCTATAAGAAAATTACTATTCACCATTTTAAAAGTTATGATCCATCATTTTTGCTAAATTTATATTTTTGAAGGTTTTTTGAACTATTTTTTATGCATGCATGTATAAGTAGGATCTAGCTTGAAGCTTATGAATACAAGATAAAAAACACAACAATCTAGCAAAGGAATTCGATTAATTGAACAAATTGCTTATCAAAGGAAAGGTACTAAGGGAGAAAAATGACTACCATCGTGTGGAATTAAGAATTTTATGAACCAATTCTAAATCCCTTAGAATGTGACCAATCAAAAATAATATGAATCTAGACATTTTTGTCCCACCTCAATCACCACTTTTCCCATGCCTTCTAACCTAGCTAGGTCATCCTAGTACTATTGAAGCTTATCAAACTTAAAATTCTATGAGTTGATTGTTCAGACTATGATAACAAATACTTTTTGAAATATTTTACAAATTATGCAAGCATATTTCAATCCCTAAGTCAATAGTCAATGGCCTCAAATAATTAACCAATAAGTGTGTCTACCTCACAGTCTAATCAAAATAATGCACCTTGCCAGGGCCATAAATTTTGCTTCGAGTGTCTGTTTTGCCCCGTTCTTTTTTCAAAACGTGTAGAATTGCATGGAGAACTTAAAAAGAATTGCCCTTTGCATTTTTGAGCCAAAAATACCTCTAGGAGACCCAAAATTAGCTTTAAATGTAATTTTTAGTTTTTACAATTGAAAAGTTATCATAACTATTAGTGTAGAACTAGAGTAGGATTTCTATCTTGGGGTAGTGGGTTATTGAATAATGTGTGCATGATTCCATTTTGAATGCCATCCAAGATTTTTTTAGGGTTACTAAAAATAGCAAGTGAGTTGCTAACAATAGAAAGTGACTAAAAATATTAAGGGGGTAGCGTAGACTAGGGTTTTTCTTTTTGGGGAGTATAAAGAGTGGGAGAATCTATTGTAAAAGGGTGTGAATTTAGATAATGAAAGGAAGTATTTGCAGGTTTCTTTTACTGGTGTATTTTGTATGATGTCTTATTTACAATTTTATCCTTGGAGTCCATTTTCAGTCTCCTGTAGTGAATTTACATCAATTGGTATCAGAGTGGGTAAGATATTTCTAGTGGAAAGAAGATGAATAGAAGAGGGAGATGATGAGGGATCTATGACCAAATGAATAAGCAGATGGAGGATCTGCATGCAAAAATAGCATAGTTGACTGGTGCAATTAACCACATGGCAGAGGCCCGCACCAATGTGGACCTAGATTTAGGATCTAATAATGAGACCATGGCTGAGGAAGGTGGATCTGAGGATCATGCGAAAGAAGAACCAGAAAATTTTGAAAGTAGGCTGATCCGAGCCTTGGAAGGACTTAAAGGAAGCCGAGATGGAATCAAGATTGAGGTTTTCGAGTATGCTAGTGGGTTAAAACCAAAGGAGCTAATCGATTGGGTAAATATTATGAAGTATTTTGAATGGAGTAATCCAACTAAGGAAAAGAAGATGAAACTCATATAAACGAAGTTGAAAGGGAATGCTTTAATTTTGTGAGATCATCTACAAACGAAACAATATAGGAAAGGAAAATCAAAGATCAAGGCTTGGGATAAGATTAAGAAGAAGTTGCAAGAAAAGTTTGTGCTTGTAGACTATTCCCAAACTTTATTTTGTAGATTTTAGAACCTTCAACAGAAGGACCAAAGCATCGAGGACTACACCAATGAGTTATACAAGCTATCTATTCATGTGGAGAATAACAATATCGAAGAGCAAAGGGCTGTGAGGTATGTAAATGGCCTAAGTTATGCTATTCAAGATGAGTTGAGTATGCATCATACCCTTACTAATAGAAGATGCGTATCAGATAGCCTTGAGGGCCAAAGAAAAGCATAAGAGGAGTAATTACAAAAGAGGGAAGAAGGGATTGACATCTTCTCCAAATCGAGGATGTGGCGGATCTACCTCATCAAAGGGAGAGCCCTCAAATACAAAGAAATAGGAAGAGACAAAGCAAGGTCATGGTATTTATCAAAGAGGAAGAGGAAATAGATGAGATCAAGGTAATGGGAGAGGTCAAACAAGGAATGGATCATGGAAGCCATATACCTATTTTAGATGCAATGAGGAAGGTCACAGAGCATTTGAGTGCACCCACTATGATGTTGAAGAGATGAATCAGGGAGGACATGCTAGAGTCAACCTAGTTGAGGAAGACGACAAAAATGAGATAAAATTTGCTGCAGACGCAATCCAAAATTTCATGATAAAGAGAACATTGATTGCTCCAAAGAAGGAAAAAATGTAAGCGAATGAGGGTGGTGAGTCCTGGCTACAAACAAATATCTTTCACACGAGATGCACATCGGGAGGAAAGGTATGCATAGTAATGATTGATGATGGTAGTTGTGAGAATATGGTCTCTAATGTAATGGTAGATAAAATGAATCTAAAATGTGAGAAGCACCCACACTCCTATCACATTTCATGGATCAAGAAAGGAAATGAGGTGACTATTGATAAGATATGTTTAGTAAATTTTGAATCAGAAATACTTATAAAGATGAATTTTGGTGTGATGTGATTCCTATGGATGCCTGTCACATACTGTTGGGGAGGCCTTGGTAATATGATAGGAAGAACGTCCATGATGGGGGTCGAAATACATACACTTTTTGGAAGGATGGTACCAAGGTAGTATTATTGCCTCTTCAGGAAGAAGGGCAGAGCGAGAGTTTGTTGACTATGAAGGAGTTTATCATAGAGGCACAGAAATATGGTTGGTGCTACGCATTGACGAAGAAGAAGATAGAAGCAGAGGAGGTTCCTATACCATTGACAACATCCAATTTGTTGAAGGAGTATGCTGATGTCATACCAGATGAGTTACCTGATGGGTTACCATTGAAGAGGGATATTCAACATCACATTGATTTAATTCCTAGGTTAGTTCTTTCGAACTAGGCATCCTATCGATTGAGCCCAACCCAAAATGCAGAGTTGAATAAGTGATAGAATTGATACAAAAAGGATTAGTAAGGGAGAACATGAGTCCTTATGCAACTCCTACCCTGTTAACTCCAAAGAAGGATGAATCATGGTGGATGTGTGTAGATAGCATATCCATAAATAAAATTACTATTAGGTACAGGTTCCCAATATCTAGAGTGGATGATATGATGAACGTCTTAGCAGGGGTTAACTACTTCAGTAAGATTGATCTATGGAGTGATTATTATCAAATCAGGATTGAAGAGAGAGATGAGTGGAATGTTGCTTTCAAAACCTGGTACAGGTTGTACGAGTGGATGGTGATGCCATTCGGGTTATAAAATACACCCAGTACCTTTATGCGGTTGATGAACCTAGTGCTACGGGAATACATTGGTAAGTTTGTGGTTGTCTATTTTGATGATATCTTAATTTTTAGTAAAATTGAAGAAGAGCACTTGCACCATGTGAGTTTGGTGTTAGAGTTATTACGGAAAGAGAAACTGTATGCTAATTTGAAGAAGTGTAGATTTCTTCAAGAAAGTTTAGTGTTCTTGGGCTTTGTAATTTCTAATGATGGCCTGAAGATGGATGAGGAAAAGGTGAAGGCAATTCTTGAATGGCCTATTCTAAGGAATGTAATAGAGGTGAGAAGTTTCCATGGTTTGGCAACTTTTTATAGGAAGTTCATTATAAACTTTAGCAACATTCTTGCACCCATAACAGAGTGTACGAAGGGGAAAAAATTGTCTGGACAAAATCAACAACTCAAAGTTTTGAACCCTTAAAGAAGAAGGTTTCAGAAGTATCCATGCTGGTATTACCTAATTTTAGAAAAATATTTGATGTTGACTGTGATGCTTCACATGTGAGGATTAGCGCTGTGCTGAGCTAAGAGGGGCGACTAGTAGTATTTTTTAGTGAAAAGTTGAATGAGGTAAGAAAAAATTACTCCATTAATGATGTAGAATTTTATGCAATTATGTAGATGCTGAGGAATTGGTGACATTATTTGTTATCCAAGGAGTTTGTGTTGTACACTGACCATGAAGCCTTAAGGTATGTCAATTCTCAAAATAAATTAAATAGTAGACATGCCAAGTGGATCTCCTTTTTGCAAGAATACTCATTTGTGTTGAAGCACAAGTTTGGTAAGCAGAATAAGGTTGTTGATGCATTAAGTAGGAGAGTATTGTTGGTACTCACCATGGAGAATGCAATGGTAGGATTTGAGGGGATTAAGGATTTGTATGAATCTGATGTAGATTTTGGAAGCATTGTACAACAGTACAAAACTTTAGTTTTGGGTGAGGCTGGTTGAATATTTGTTGAGTATGTTATGTAGGATGACTATCTGTTTAAGGGGAAACACTTGTGCATACATGTTGGTTCCATGTGAGAGAATATCATTCATGAGTTGCATAGTGGCAGTTTGGTAGGACCCTTTGGTGTAGGCAAAAAAATAGCTCTTATGGAGGAAAAGTACTATTAGCCATGATTTAAGAGATATATAATTTGATTTATGTCCAGATGTAGAGTTGTCATGTGGTTAAAGGCCATGTACAAAATACAGGGTTGTATACACCCTTACCAGTTCCCCTAGGATCATGGATCGACCTAAGCAAGGATTTTATGCTAGGGCCACCTCGTACTCAGCAAGGTAAAGATTCCATTTTTTTGTAGTAGATAGGTTTTATAATATGGCTCATTTTATTTATTTCCAGAGAACCAATGATGCAACCAAGATTGCAATACTTTTTTTTGGTGAAGGGGTGAGACTACATGGAGTTCCAAATACCATCACTTCAGATCGGGATGTTAAGTTCTTGAGTCATTTTTGGCAAACATTGTGGAAGAAATTGAACACAAAGCTACAATTCAGTAGTGCTTATCATCCCCAAACTGATGGAAAAACCGAGGTCATGAATTAGAGCTTGGACAACCTTCTGAGGTGCATAGTTGGTGAGAAGCCATGACAATGGGATTTAGCCCTGTCACAAGCATTATTTGCATATAAAATCTCGGTAAACCGCTCGATAGGAAAATCACCATTTCAAATTGTTTATGGCCAAAAACTCAAGGGTGTTATAGATCTAGTTGAATTACCAATCCATGAGCATGTTAGTGATGATACAGAAGTATTTGCTGAACATATACAAAAATTGCAAGAAGAGGTCAGAGACAAGTTGTAGAATAGTAATACTAAGTACAAAAAGACCACTGATGTGCATAGGCATGTCCAAGTATTCCAGGTTGAGGACATGGTGATGGTTCACCTTCGAAATGAGTGATTTCCCAAGGGGACATATAATAAATTGAAAATGAAGAAAATTGCCCCTTGTAGAATTCTACAAAAAATGAATGACAATGCTTATAAGGTGGAATTGCCAGTTGACCTCGATATTTCACTAGTTTTCAATATCTTTGATTTGCATGAATTTCATGGTGATATTGTAGTTTTTGAAGAGGCAAAAACCATAGCTTGGGAGAAACAAATCCCCAAGAAGAAGAAGGAACACATTGCATAGGTCCTTGATAGGAAAGTGATCACCACACACAATGGTAACTATAGAAAATACTTTGTACATTGGGAAGGTTTATCCCAGGCCGGTAACACTTGGATTTCAGAGGAGGAATTGAAAAGGCTTAACATTGTCAAATTAGTCATTGCCTCTAGGTGGCAAACCTTTGCAATATCTACAATTGAATCCTCAATGCTAGCTAGTTACATAGTATTACACATTTTCACAGAACCAACAAAAAATGCCTAACCCATAAGAAATGCCTAATCACTATCCATAGGTATATCCTAATCCAAAATTGTTACAAAATATAAATCAACCATTCTCTCCTTAGTAAACTATAGCCCTACAAACCTTAAATGACTTAGAATCAAAAAATAGTCTAATATATGTCACATCCACAAGCATACATTGAACCTCCTCAGTGTCAAATGTAGTGTGTATTGTAATTGTAATATATGTATGAACCCGAATACTACCAAATGCCATAGCAAGTAAGGCCTTAGAACCAATTACCAAACTAGACATAATAAGGTCCTCTAAACTTAATGTTCTACTCTCTATTACTAGTTGCTTTATTAATTCCTCACTCACTTTTGATGGAAATGGTAATACAACTATTATAAACCATATCAATGAGCTAATGATATTGAAATTTATGCTTCATATTCAAGGGAAGATATCATGGTACAAAAATTTATATTCATAAAGGGATAAAGTAATCTTATGGTATAGAGCTTGCTTGATAATTCAGTCACCAACTGAAATTGTATTATTAAAACTTTCATGAAGAGGTTTGGAAACATTGGCAATGTTTTTTTTAGTTAAAAACCATGCAAAGATATTCTTAAGAAAATATCCATGATTATGGAATTAAGTTTTAAGAATTTTAATTTATTATACATAAAATATTCATCCATCAGATGAATAGGTCTTGCCATAGGCATAAGGGAATTATAACAAGACATAACTCTAATGGTCCATATTGCAAATCACTTTATATTGATTGGAGCATTAAGGAGGTAGCTTATGTAGAATATATACTTATCTAAATAAAAAAATTACCTCCTATTACACCCATTGAATATGTCACATATATATCCCAAATCCAAGCCCTATAAGTATAATGTCCTCCTTCAATGATGGTGAAAATGCCAAATGCTCAAATCCAACCTATTGAAAACTATCAATTTTCTCAATCTACGAATCCCTCAAATGATCCTGTAATTTAGCACACCTACATATAGATAAATAAATGAAGAACACATGCTTATACTGAGAGGGTGGAGTGAACAATATAAGATCAACTTTTACTTTTCTTTCCCAAACAATATTATCCAATATTATCAATGGCAATATCAATAGCAGTAATCAAAGCAATGCACAAATCATCACACACATGAGAGACACAAATTTAATATGGTTCACCCAATGTGGGTTACATCCACGGAGAAAATATTTCTTCTAAATTTTCTCAACAAATCTCTTGGGAATCAATTCCCTATTACAATGTTTATGGACCTCTATCCAAAGGAGACACCAATCCCCTATGCTCTGATTTGTGGATCTCTCTCCATAGGAGAACTCTATCCCCTTGCTCTGGTTCATGGATCTCTCTCCATAGGAGAACTCTTTCCCCTTCTTTGGTTTGTGGAACTTGATCTAGGAGAACTCTATCTCCTCAACTGGTTTGTGGATCTCTATCCATAGAAGAACTCTATCTCCCTAACTGGTTCATGGATCTCTTTCCATAGGGGAACTCTATCCCCTCTTTGATCTGGTTCATGGATCTCTCTCCATAGGAGAACTCTATCCCCTCTCTCTGGTTCGTGGATCTCTCTCCATAGGGAACTCTATCCCCTCTTACTATGGTTTGTGGATCTCTCTCCATAGGAGAACTCTATCCCCTCTACTCTAGCTAATGAAATTCTAGAAGACTTCTCTCCCCCACTGCTCTAGCTTGTGGATCTCTCTCCATAGGAGACCTCTATCCCCACTACATTGGCTGATGGACCTCTATCCATTGGAGACCTCTATCCTCTTTGCTCTATCACCTCCAAAGCCTGATATCAACTCTATCTCAAATATACCCCAAGCCTTAACACAAATCTTGATCAAATCAACAACCAAACTTACTCTCAATTCTATCTCAAATTTACCCCAAGTCTTAACACAAATCTTGATCAAATCAACAACCAAACCTTCTCTTAATTCTATCTCAAATCTATCCCAAGCCTTAACACAATACTTGCTCAAATCTAATCAAAGCTGCTCCAAGTCTTCTCACAAGACTTTCTCAAATCTACCTCAAAGCTGGTCTAAGCCTTCTCACAAGACTTGCTCAAATCTTCTTCAAAGTTGCTCCAAGTCTTCTCACAAGACTTGCTCAAATCTGCTCAAATATTTCCAAATCTTGCATACAAATGCTTATCTCTTTCAGAAGTACTTTCTTCAACTAGGAAATTCAGACATATTCTACTTAGAATTCGTTTAACCTCTGGAACATATAGAGAATGATATGCACTATCAAAAACCCAATATGTTCTTCACATTCACAAATCTTGCATTCAACTAATCCAATCTCTCTCTTGCAAAAACCCCTTCAAATCAAATCAAAACATTGTATAACTTGCTTCACAAAATTGATCTATCTTTCTTACAAATTTTCTCTCAAATATCAATCACACTAATGCACAATTTCCCTCACAAAATTGATCTCAAACACTTTCACAATTGCTATCAATATCTCTCAAACCAATGTTCAAAAGGTTTCACAATGATGCACTAACTTGTCTTCAACCCTAGCACAAGTAGTTCACAATCTCTAGCACAAATGTCTCAATCTCTTTCAACAATGAAAGCACAATCTTGTTCTCAAACTCTAATGCAATTGTTTCAACTTTCTCTCAACAATTTATGCACATGTAGGTCTCAAACCCTAACTCAAATATTTTCAACAATGCTTACCAAACAACCCTTTTATCTCCACCTTATGTTCCAAAAACATTCACTCAACAAAACACCTTAAACAAGGAATGATGTGCCCATACCTCTTAATTTTCTCTTATGGAGATATGTCTTCAAAAACTTGTCTCACAAACAACTGATTTTTCTAGTGCCACTTCAAGGGTTAGATTGCAAGATACTTTCTCAAAACATCCACATGAACTTTCTTCTCAAAAAGATATGCTCAATGAAATCTGAAATCACTCTTCTTTTGTTCTAAAAAATAAAGCATTAATACTCAACAAAAACCTTTCATATCTTCCTTTCACCATGCAAGAGTTATAATAAAATGTCAAGCAACTTATCACACCTTATTACTCCTAATATTGCAAAATAACATTCAACCCAACAAAACCACAAATTACACACATGAATTTTCTTATACACCTTATACCTCCTACTTGAAATAAAATATTTCAATGCACCTCAAATGACCATAACATTATTTATTTAATACACCACACATAGCACTTAGGAAATACTCCACACTGTCCCTTTTAATCCAAATATCAAAAAATAAAATAATCACCTTATGACTCCCTAAGCAAGCGCATACCTTAGCCTTAGAAAATAATTAATTTCACCAAAAATTATTGCCCCCTTGCTGTCATCACCATGATTCGAACTTGCGTCGCTTGTTGGCCCATGCCCTAGCTTCGGCTAGGCCACCGCATGGGCTAGCACCCCACATAAAACCTAACTTGCACATGCCTTACTTTATTCCCGATTTTCAATGCAAAACCTTTGTCAACAAAAACTTTTAACTCCTTGCCTCCATCGTGTCTCGAACTTGAGACCTCCCTAGTGCTACACCTTAACACTATGGGTTCTACTATCTAAGCTGGCTCCCATATGGAATCAAAATCAAATACCCCTTCTCTTTATCACGTGCTCTGCCTTGAAATGTGTAATCAATATTTGTCTTCTCCTTGTCCTCTGCCATGAACGATTCTCAAAGTGCATAAGCTTTCGATTATCATTAACCAAATTTTCACCTTAGTCTTTGCACTTTAAATACACAAATGTGTATTTGGTCTTCGATGTCGGTGCATGGAAATTTTTAATTTCCAACCTTAACCTTTGGTGCCCATTTTAATTTTTAAATATTATAATATTTTAAATCTTTATAGATTTAAATATTATAATTTCTTTTTCTTCTTTGGGCCTTTTTATTTTTATTTTTCTTCTTTGGGCCTTTTCTCATTTAATTTTTTAATTATTATAATATTTTAAATCTTCATAGATTTAAATATTATAATTTATTTTTCTTCTTTGGGCCTTTTCTTTGGATAAAGTCTTTGCCACCATAAAACATCTTCCTTTTTCTTTTGCAAGTACCACCATGGTAAAACCATGAAACCTTTATTTTCCTTGACATAAATGACAACCAATGTCATCAACTTATGACATCAATCCTTTGACATCAATGACAACAATATACTCAAAATTTCCAACAATCTCCCCCTTTGTCATTGATGGCAACCCTTTCTAAAAAACTTCTTACAACCACTGGATTCCAAATCTGCTCCCCCTAACTGAATGCTCTCCCCCTTACTCAAATCTCTCCCCCTTTGACATCAATGGCAAAGGGACTCCTTTGGGGCTAAATATAAGACTCTTAGCTCAGCCCCCTCCCCACCTCCTCTCCTTGAGGTGATTAATTTTTGGGGTGGGAGTATCTCTACTCCCAACATACAATGCTCTTTTTCTTTGTCAACCTTCCTTTTCAACATACCCTTTTGATCCTTTTGAGTGTCCCTATTCTTGCTTATCTCTAGAAGTTCTGGAAACTCTGTTCTACACCACTTGGCCTTATGCCCAATATTATTGCACTTGTAACACTTAATGTTGTAGTTCTTGGAAGGTGCAAATATCTTGAAGTTCCTCTTGGTGAAGCCATAATCATTTCTATCATGAACCTTGTAGTGGATTGCTTTATGACCAAAGTGATTACAAGAGTAGCAATACCCTTGGAAGAAATATCCATATTTGAAAGAGTTGACATTCCTTTTAGTGAGGCCATACTCTTTCTTTCCATGAGTCTTGCAATGCATAGCCTTGTGACCAAACCGATTACATGAAAAATAATGTCCTTTGAAGAAATCTTGTCTTGAACCCTCTAGTCTCTTAGTCCTTTCTTTTCCTTCTCTGTGATGATCCCTATTTCTTGTTTGTGCATTGTTTCCTTTCTTAGTGAAGCTTCTATTCTTCAACTTATCCACATAAGTCTCAATTTCTTCTTCACTCTCTTCCTCTAAAACTTCCTCTTCTTTTGAGCTTGAGCTTGACCCTTCTTCTTGTTTCCCTTGTCCTTCTTCAAAACCAAGTCCTATTTTGATAGATGAAGATCTTTGTGCATTGATAATCTTATCCAAAGTCTTTGAACTTTTCCCAAACCTGTGTAGCTTGTCCTTAGAATATTTCACTTCCATCCTTAGTGAAACTACCTCATGTTCTAATATTTCACATTCTAACTCTTTTACCTCTAACTTTTCACTCATGACCTCTTTAATTCTCCTTGCCTTAGCTTTTGAGTTTGTTAGGTCTTGTAGAAGCTTTTCCTTTTCTTCCTCACATTCTTGAACTTGAGTCTTTAGTCTTGAATTCTGCTTTCTAACCTTTTTCAATTCTCTGAGAGCAACAATAAGTTCTTCTTCTAGATCTACTATGCCTTCCTCTTCATTTTCTGAATCTTTCTCTACTTCTTGGTCTCCAAGAGCATCTTCATACTTTTCGACTTTATCTTCAACAGGAGCATTTTCTTCCTCTTCTATTGCCAAAAATAGAATCTCTTCTTCTTCACTATCTGAGAGTCTTTCATCACTATCACTTGAAGCCTTGCTTGCCTTGTTAACATAGAAACTCTTCTTGTGCCTTTGAAAGAACTTCTTTTCATGCTTGCCTTGTCCATACCTATTTTTCTTTTCATACCTATATTTTCCTCCTTCCTTTTTCTTATGATCCTATTTCTCTTCACTACTACTACTTTTGAATTCTGGATAATTAGATGCATAGTGACCAAAATTACCACAATTAAAATATTTCACAGTCTTCATACCTTTGTGCTTTCTTGAGTCCTTTTTTCTTCTCCCATAGTTAGCTTCTTCATCACTGCTTGACTCACCACTTGATTCTGATTTCTTATCTTTTATCTTCTTTGAAGCTTTGAAAGCTACCTCTTTCTTGGAGTTGGGATCCTTTACTATTCTCATCTCATAAGCTATGAGAATTCCATGTAACTCATCCATAGTCAACTTTTCAATATCTCTCATCTCTTCTATAGCTGAAACCTTTCCATCATACCTCATAGGAAGTGACCTTAATACTTTTTGAGCAACATTGGAGTCTTCAATTTTGAATCCAAGTCCATGCATGGTATTAACAACCTCATCCACATGAAGTAAGTATGTAGCAATATCTTCCTCATCTTCCATCTTCAAATCTTCAAACCTTTTCTTGTGGTTTTGTAGTTTTTCCATCTTGACCTTTTTATCTCCCTCATATGTTTGCTTCAATTTTTCCCATATCTCTTTTGTTGATTTGCAGTGCATAACTTTCATAAATTCTGCTTCATGTAATCCACTTAAGATTCCATTCATAGCCTTGGCATTATTCACATGTAACATCTTACCATATTTATCTGTGGGAGGAGTAGTTGTAGGTGTGAACCCATCCTCAATGGATTGCCATATCTCATATCCTTGTGCCATCAAGTAAGTCTTCATTCTTATACTCCAGAAAGCATAATTATTCCCATAGAAAAATGGTGCCTTATTTGATGAAGATCCATTCTGAGATGCCATCTGTGTTCCTATAATATCTTCCTTCAAGTTGTTAGAATTTTTTGAAGGAACCCACTCTGATACCAATTGAAGAACATAGGCTTATATTGAGAGGGGGGGTGAACAGTATAAGATCAAATTTTACTTTTCTTTCCCAAATAATATTATCCAATATTATCAATGGAAATATCAATAGTAGTAATCAAAGCAATGCACAAATCATCACACACATGAGAGACACAAATTTAACATGGTTCACCCAATGTGGGTTACATCCACGAAGAAAATATTTCTTCTAAATTTTCTCAACAAATATCTTGGGAATCAATTCCCTATTACAATGTTTATGGACCTCTATCCAAAGGAGACACCAATCCCCTATGCTCTGATTTGTGGATCTCTCTCCATAGGAGAACTCTATCCCCTTGCTCTAGTTTGTGGATCTCTCTCCATAAGAGAACTCTTTCCCCTTTGCTCTGTTTATGGAAATTGATCTAGGAGAACTCTATCTCCTCAACTGGTTCATGGATCTCTATCCATAGAAGAAATCTATCTCCCTAACTAGTTCATGGATCTCTTTCCATAGGGGAACTCTATCCCCTCTTTGATCTGGTTTATGGATATCTCTCCATAGGAGAACTCTATCCCCTCTTTGATCTGGTTTGTGGATCTCTCTCCATAAGAGAACTCTATCCCCTCTACTTTGGCTGATGAACTTCTAGAAGAATTCTATCCCCACTACTCTAGCTTGTGGATCTCTCTCCATAAGATACCTCTATCCCCACTACATTGGCTGATGGACCTCTATCCACTGGAGACATCTATCCTCTTTGCTCTATCACCTCCAAATCTTGATCTCAACTCTATCTCAAATCTTCCCCAAGCCTTAACACAAAGACTTGATCAAATCAACAACCAAACCTACTCTCAATTCTATCTCAAATCTACCCCAAGCCTTAACACAAATCTTGATCAAATTAACAACCAAACTTGCTCTCAATTCTATCTCAAATCTACCCCAAGCCTTAACACAATACTTGCTCAAATCTACCTCAAAGCTGCTCCAAGTCTTCTCACAAGACTTGCTCAAATCTACCTCAAAGCTTCTCCAAGTCTTCTCACAAGACTTGCTCAAATCTGCCTCAAATATTTCTAAATCTTGCATACAAACAAATGCTTATATCTCTTTCAAAATACTTTCTTCAACTAGGCAATTCAGATATATTCTACTTAGAATTCATTTAACCTCTGGAACATATAGAGAATGATATGCACTATCAAAAACCCAATATGTTCTTCACATTCACAAATCTTGCATTCAACTAATCCAATCTCTCTCTCTTGCAAAAACCCCTTCAAATCAAATCAAAACACTGTATAACTTGCTTCACAAAACTGATCTATCTTTCTTGCAAATTTTCTCTCAAAGATCAATCACACTAATGCATAATTTCCCTCACAAAATTGATCTCAAACACTTTTACAATTGCTATCAATATCTCTCAAACCAATGTTCAAAAGGTTTCACAATGATGCACTAACTTGTCTTCAACCCTAGCACAAGTAGTTCACAATATCTAGCACAAATGTCTCAATATCTTTCAACAATGAAAGCACAATCTTGTTCTCAAACTCTAATGCAATTGTTTCAACTTTCTCTCAATAATTTATGCACATGTAGGTCTCAAACCCTAACTCAAATATTTTCAACAATGCTTACCAAACAACCCTTTTATCTCCACCTTATGTTCCAAAAATATTCACTCAACAAAACACCTTAAACAAGGAATGATGTGCCCATACCTCTTAATTTTCTCTTATGGAGATATGTCTTCAAAAACTTGTCTCACAAACAACTAATTTTTCTAGTGCCACTTCAAGGGTTAGATTGCAAGATACTTTCTCAAAACATCCACATGAACTTTCTTCTCAAAAATATATGCTCAATGAAATCTGAAATCACTCTTCTTTTGTTCTAAAAAATAAAGCATTAATACTCAACAAAAACCTTTCATATCTTCCTTTCACCATGCAAGAGTTATAATAAAATGTCAAGCAACTTATCACACCTTATTACTCCTAATATTGCAAAATAAAATTCAACCCAACAAAACCACAAATTACACACATGAATTTTCTTATACACCTTATACCTCCTACTTGAAATAAAATATTTTAATACACCTCAAAAGACCATAACATTATTTATTTAATACACCACACATAGCACTTAGAAAAAACTCCACACTATCCTTTTAATCCAAACATCAAAAATAAAATAATCACCTTATGACTCCCTAAGCAAGCACATACCTTAGCCTTAGCAAATAATTAATTTACCAAAAAATATTGCCCCCTTGCTGTCATCACCATGATTCAAACTTGCAATGCTTTTTGGCCCACATCCTAGCTTCGGCTAGGCCACCGCGTGGGCTAGCACCCCACATGAAACCTAACTTGCACATGCCTTGCTTTATTCCCAATTTTTGATGCAAAAAATTTGTCAACAAAAAATTTAATTCCTTGCCTCCGTTGTGTCTCGAACTCGAGACCTCCCTACTGCTACGCCTTAGCACCGTGGGTTCTACCATCTAGGCTAGCTGCCCAGATGGAATCAAAATCAAATACCCCTTCTCTTTATCACATGCTCTACCTTGAAATGCATAATCAATGTTTGTCTTCTCCTTGTCCTCTACCACGAATGATTCTCAAAGCGCATGAGCTTTCGATTATCATTAACAAATTTTCACCTTAGTCTTTGCACTTTAAATACACAAATGTGTATTTGGTCTTCGACGTCGGTGCATGGAAATTTTCAATTTCCAACCTTAACCTTTGGCGCCCATTTTAATTTTTAAATATTATAATAATTTAAATCTTTATAGATTTAAATATTATAATTTATTTTTCTTCTTTGGGCCTTTTTATTTTTCTTTTTCTTCTTTGGGCCTTTTCTCATTTAATTTTTTTAATTATTATAATATTTTAAATCTTCATAGATTTAAATATTATAATTTCTTTTTCTTCTTTGGGCCTTTTCTTTGGATAAAGTCTTTGCCACCATAAAACATCTTCCTTTTTCTTTTGCAAGTACCACCATGGTAAAACCATGAAACCTTTATTTTCCTTGACATAAATGACAACCAATGTCATCAACTTATGACATCAATCCTTTGACATCAATGACAACAATATACTCAAAATTTCCAACAATAAATACTCCATATGTGTTAACCTTCCCTGGTCAAAACATGCCCAATATTGTCACATTGTAGCCCAAGTTGCAACACAAACATTGCCTCCACATATCAAAATTAAAATGATGGAGTACCAAATCAAGTGAATGAACTAAAAGAGGCACTAAAGTCTTTGGTGAAACATGACAACATGGAAAAGAGGTAAAATAGTTATTGGCAATATATATAAAATTGGAAGTAAAGAATATTTTATCTCACAAAGGATCAAGTTTCTTGTCAACCTGGAAACTAGCTAGTTAACAAAGTGCAAAATAACATGGTCAACATAAATTAGAGATAAAAATTTAAAGGTGTTTTACTTGTAGTGTTAATCACAACCCAATAGAATATACCATGGGGATAATAAATGCTCATACTATGATATACAATCAATGATGCTAGGTGCAATAAAATGTAATAATGGGTCAACCAATTATGGTCTAAACATCCATAATGAATCAAGCCCTAACTAAACAACTGATTATAATAGATTAATATGGAGTAGTTCAACATTTGATCCTAGTTATGCCCAATCCAAATAATGTTGTGTTTAACCATTTTGGTATTCCAAAATATGATAAAGGTCCCTCTTTTGAATATCATGCAATATAGGCCAACCAATGACAAGAAGCTATAATTAGAGGAAAGGAAAACAACAAATAAAAAATCCTAATTAAAAATACCTCAAATGGAACCACAAAATCAACCTAATTCATGTATTGGTACAAACACTATTATTCTAATAAGAGGGCATCCACCATTGCACCTATAGGACAAGGGACCAATGGTATAGAATCAACTTGTCACATAAGAAAATGAGAAAGAAATTACGCCAACTCAATCAAATGAGACTGTAGATGAAAAGTTTATAATAACATGAAATAAGTAGGATGAAAGGGATGATTAAAGAAATAAACTAAGAACTTGAAGTATCCATCCCTAAGTAGTGAAGCATGAATTATTGCCAGTAAATAATTTAGAAAATTTATCCCACAAAGTGAAAGAAATCCAATTGAATCAATATTTTTTATTTTCAAGGAATTATAAAATAACAAGGGGAATATATTGGAGGTATTAGCTATACTTGGGTAGAGATATTTATTGTAAGAGATCTTAAATAATAAGAGCAAAGTTATAGAGCTACAAGCTTACTCTAGTGGTAAAGGATTTGGCCTCTCTTTGGGAGGTCCAAGGTTTAAATTCCACACAATATGAGGGAACTAAGACCCCTCATAAAAACCTGTGTAAACTCATTGAAAAAATAAGAGCAAAGTTACACCAAAGTCAAGATAGTTGCATAACAATAAGTACAATTGAATCAACTAAGAAACAAAAAATGATAGTTGAAGACCCCTCCAATGTTTAGATGAGTGTGACATATATATTGGCTACTCCCACTCCCATAAAAATAAAACCATTTCCATTTTATTTCGCTTTGGAAATATAAAATTATCTATTGTGTAGTTGCATATTTTAGGGATACTATAACAATGATACAAAAAACAATATAAGAGAAATTGGTATTACTTATTTTAACACTACCATGGATAGGATGAGATTACATGTTAGGAGCCTTACAATTAAAATAAGCACATCCACATAAGTATTACAATAAATACAATAAATCATGAAAGAACAAAAATATTGCAATACGAAATGGAAATGCAACAACTATATTAATCGTAACAAAATCACAATATAAAATTGTGGGCCTCTTTAAGGGGGAAACCTCCTACACAAAAATGTGATTCAATTTGCATAAATAGATACATCCATCTATTTCCTCTTGCCTTTTTAAATACTCTTCATAACCCTAACCTTAATGCTCAAGGGTCAACTTCACATGCAAGTGGAGACCCAAGATTTAATATTCTACTAAAGAAATAATTAGGTTGTTTACAATAGTTATATTAAATGAACCTACTTATCTAGGCACATCAAGTGTTGTATACACATTACAAAATATTACATAATATCATTAGGATGGAATCCCCACGTTAGAAATGGGTTCATTACATAGTAATGTTAGGATGAGGTTCGAACATGCCATTCCCATTCAAATAGCTTTGTCCTCAAATATGGAGATGAGGAAATTGTTGCTATATATACTGGAGGGACTCCCATATGGAATATTCAAGTTGTAATACCCACCATTGCATAAGAATATTAGTGATGACACGATTGTGAAGGGTGTGCGACCTTTGATCCAAAATTTATTTAGGCTTGAGGATGACGAATCCTTCTTCATCTAGCTTTACTAATGTGGTTTGAACATATACCTTATTTACAATAACTTTATTTAGGGAGGAGACATGAAATACTGGATGGATCTTGGATGAGGGAGGAAGGGCCAATTTTTAGGCTATTGAACCGATCTGTTATAATGCATGGTAGGGCCTATAGAATTTTGCTGTAAGTTTTTGGAACCAATAGAGTTGGAGTAATGATTGTTTGTAGGAATACAAATGGATAAAGGTCATATTCCCCACTTCAAAATTACACTCTGAAAAATGTTTACCAACTTGTTGATGCATACGATTATGGGCCAATTCAAGATTCACCTTAAGTTGTCGAAGGACAGTTGCATGTTGACAAATATTTGTATCTATGTATTGAACCTTGGAGCTTCCTTAAATGCATGAGGAGGGTGTTGGTGGGGAAGATTATATATTGCTTTAAACAATTTAACCCTTGTAGTAGTATGATATGAAGTATTATACCACCATTTGACTAAAGGGAGCCATGTAGCCCATTGTGTAGGATGTTCTCATGCAAAACATTGAAGGTATGTTTCCAATCACTTGTTGAAAATTTTGCTTGACCATTAGTCTAAGGGTGATAGGCCAAACACATTTTGAGGTGAGAGCCCTACGATTTAAATAGTTCCTCCCAAAAGTGACTCATAAAAGTAGTCCCTGTCTGACATAATATATTTGGGTATTCCATGAAGGTGAAAGATGTAGTCTAAAAATATTTGAGCAACTACGAAGGCTATGTAGGGATGGGGTAAGGAACAAAAATGAGCATACTTTGTGAGACAATCCACTACCACCAGATTGATTTTCCTCTAAATTTTCGTAACCCTTTAATGAAATCCATAAAAATGTTTATCCACACCTATTCTAAAATTGACAGGGTCTAAAGGGTGCCTAGTGTACAAATAGATTTGCCTTTCATCCTTTGAAACCTATCATATTTTTTACACAAAAGCTTGAATATCCCTTTTTCATTACCTTACAAACGAAAGTGCATTTACCCCTTTCATAGTTTTTTAGAAATCTTGAATATTTTGCCATTGGTGATGGATGCATTTCCTGTAAGATAAATTCTTGTTTTTGTGAATTTTGAGGGACAAGTCGATCATGATATCTTAAGTCTTGACCATCCAATATTCAGGGAATGAGTTGGAATTTGCTTTGAGTTTATGGATAAAGGTTTACAAACTGGAATCCTTAGTCATTTTCTCTCTAAGTTGATTGGTCCATTGAGGAAGTGGTGTGGATATAACATTTAACATACTATGATCTTCATACTGTCAAGATAGTGCATTTTCAACTATATTTTTCTTTTCTTTTTTATATGTGATTTCATAGTCATAGCCCAACAATTTAGATATTCAATGTTGTTGTTTAGGTGTGGCTACCCATTATTCCAAGAAATATTTAATACTTTGATGATAAATTTTGATTTAAAAGTGACATCTAATGAGATATGGTCACCAATGATTAACGACATGTAAAATGGTTAACATATCCTTTAAATAAGTGGATTTACTCAAATTCTTGTTCAACGATGATCTATTAATGAAATCCAATGGTATTCCTTCTTGCATCAAAACTACCCCAATTCCATTGTTAGAAGCATCACTTTAAATTACAAAAGGTTTAGAAAAATCAAGCATTGCTAACACTAGGGTGGTTGTCATAGCTTGTTTTAATTCCTTGAAAGCTTGTTCTTCTAGTTCTAATTAAATAAATGAATTATTTATCAACATGGTTGTAAAAGGGATTGTTATATTTTCATAGTTTTGTACAAAATTTTGGTAATACCCAATGAGTCCCAAAAATCCTCGAAGTCCCTTGAGGGTTTGAATTTTTGGCCATTCCTGAACAACCTAAATATTTTTAGGATCCACTTTAAATCCTTTGGAGACAATGTGGTCCCAATACTCTACTTCTTGCATTATAAAAGAATACTTTGATCACTTGGAATAAAGATAATTCTTAGATAAAAGTTGCAAGGTCTAATCCAAATTTTGGAGATGCTCCTCCCAGCTACAACTATAAATCATAATATCATCAAAGAAGACAAATAAATTTGCGAAGGAAGAGCAAAAAATGAATTCATAAAACTTTGAAAAGTGGAAGGTACACTAGTGAAACCAAATGTCATAACCAATATTTTGTAATGCCCTTTGTGAGTCCTAAAGGAAGTTTTAGGATTGTCATCTTCCTTGATTTGAATTTGATGATATCTAGACCACAAATCCAATTTTGAGAAAAAATGGGTGCCATGCAACTGATCTAACTCATCAATTACCAAAATAAAAATTTATCCTCAATTATTATTTTATTGAGTTATCTGAACTCCACACACAAACTCCAAGACCCATATTTTTTGTACCAGCAACACTAGGGAATAATAAGGACTAACATTGGGACAAATAACCCCTACGATGAGTAGTTCCTATACCATCTTCTTGATTTCTAATTTTTAGACATATGGAAATTTGTAAGGGTAAAAATTTAGAGGAAGACTACATAGAATAGGTTGGATTGCATGATCATGAATATCACGAGGGGTAGTCTTTTGAGTTTCTTAAAACTATGGCATATTATTACAACAAAAGTTGTAATTCCTCCTAAGGATCCTTGTTCTCGTCACATCAAGCTTGTATAATAAATAGTTGGGACATAACTCCATGGGATGATTTTTTTAACAATTTCCCCATCCTATGAGGTAAAACAAGTTGAGTAACCTCAAATTCTATTCCTTGTAAAGTGTACTTAGTTTCTTACCAACTAAATTTCATCCACAGCTTAGAAAAATTCATTAGACCCAACGTTCAAAGCCACTGTGCTTTCAATACCACATCACATACATCTAGGGGTAAGGCAAACATATCAACCTTAAAACTGTATTCCCCTATTTGTACCTTGATATTTTGATACTTTTCCTTACAAGGCAAAGTTCATCCATTAGCAATCATGACTTCAAAGGCATTATAAGTATTTATATAACAATTTTCTTGTTTTTCCACTCTAGGGTCAATAAAGTTATGTTTGCTTCTAGAGTCAATGAGAATTATTACTTGTTGTTCTTTGAAGTACCCTAACACCTTCATGGTTTAAGAAATTGATATTATTTCCAAGGCATGCATCAAGATTTTTGGTTGGGGTTCATTTTGGGTCTTTTAGCTATTCTATTTGTTCCTATTCTTGATGATCCTCTTCCACCTCTTGATATTCTATGGTTGTCTCATCCACATCAAGAAAATACAATTTTTTTTGTACACATTTATGTACTAGGGGATACTTCTCATCATAGTTATACCATATCCATTGGGATCTTCTAGCTTCAATCTCTTTTCAAGTAAAATTTTTTATGGTTGGTCATTTATTGATAGGATTTGATGTTGGATTGGATGAAAAATGTGGCCAAGCTTGTAAAAAATTAGAGGTGTGTCTTTGATCTTGTTGGTGCAAAATCTGCCTTTGGTTATGTTTGCGCCCAAGACTTTACCAACATTGAAAAACCTGGTTAAAGACAAAGACTACCCAGATCAATCTCCAGAGAAGGCTGGTTCCTTTCTTAGTTATGGGAAAAGAAAAAGAGTAAAGTTCTTAAAGAGAAGGAAATATAACTATTGCTAGATTGTATGGAATGGTGCATATTGAAAAATAGCAAGGAAATGCATACATATTTAACAGATAAGCATTCTTTAAACCTCTAAACAAAAACAACCAGTTCTATAGTGCAGATTAAATCAATCACTAACCCACTAGAAGTATTAACTCCAGAACTATCAAAATTAAAATGCAGAAATCCAAAGATAGAATTAATGTGATTCACATTCCATATAGCTTGTATAGAAGTATTAACTCATTCATACATACATGACTGCACATTGTTGAACCAGAAGCCAAATAGGGAGTTTATATTTATTGCTTTTAAAAGGCTACATACACTTAGCCTTGTAAACGTCTAAGAGCTAAACCTTTCTTAGAGTTTCTCATCCTATATATATACACTCCCTTACAATGGAAATATAAAAGTCTTGTTACAACAATATGCCAGCTGGCTTATTCTACAACACCTATTGGACCAAGGAGGAATGGAGTAGTGGAGTCTTCAATAACAAGTGGTTAAGATATGATTCTTCGGTTACCGCACATTCACATCAATATTCTTGGAGATGTGATGGCCTAACTATCTTCCACTTATTTATGTCTCATGCTAACGACCCATGAAAACAAGGATGATCGCAAAATCATGAATTTTTTTCGCTTCCTAGCTCCTTCTAGCTATTGGTCCACGAAAACAAGGCCGATCGTGAAATTGTGAATTTTTTACCTTCCAGCTCCTTCTGGTTATTGACCCACAAAAATAAGGCTGATCACAAAATCGTGTCTTCTTTTCACCTTCTAGCTCCTAGTTATCTACCCATAAAAATAAGGCTAATCTTGAAATCATGACTCTTTTTTTCCTTCCATCTCCTTCTGGTTATCGAACCGTGAAAACAAGGTCAATCATAAAATCATGAATCTTTTCTACCTTCTAGATCCTTTTGGCTATCAGCTCGTGAAAACAAGGTCGATCGTGAAATCGCAATGATTCTCTAACTTCCATCTTCCTCTGGATTTTGTCCCGCGAGAACAGGACTAGTAGCGAAATTGTGACTCTTTTTCACCTTATAGCTCCTAGTTATCAGCCCATAAAAATAAGGTCGACCAAAAAATCATCTCTTTTCTACCTCCCAGTTCCTTCTAGTTATTGTCCGCAAAAACAAGGTCGATCACGAAATCACAACTCTTTTTTGCCTCCCAGGTCCTTCTGGCTATCGACCCACAAAAATAAGACCAATTGTGAAATCACAGTGATTCTATGACTTCTAACTTCCTCTAGATTTTGACCCATAAAAACAAGGATGATCATGAAATCATGTCTCTTTTCTGCCTCCTAGCTCCTTTTGGCTATCGACTTGTGAAAACAAGGTTGATTGTGAAATCGTGATGATTCTTTGATTTCCATATTCCTCTGCATTTTGACCTATGAGAACATGGCTAGTCATGAAATTATGAGGATTCTCTAACTTCCAGATTCCTTTGGATTTTAGCCCACAAAAACAAGGTCAGTCACGAAATCGGGACTATTCTTCATACTTAATTTTTTTGAAAAATATTCTCATTCCCCTTAATGTAGTCATTTTGACCTACACTATTGGTACCTTCTAGGAAATTATGCTAGAAGGATATCAGAATCTAGAGCCTTCATACATTGGGCATCAGAGTAAAAAGAACAAAAATAAAGGAGGAGGAATATAGAAATTTTTTTAGAATTATGCAGCTATTCTTTAGGGGTATCTTCTTTGTTTGAGTTCCCCTTTTCTCTTTCTTCTTGACTGCTTGTTTCGGATTTTCTAGCCTCCTATTTTTCCACCCTTTGGACAACTTCATTGTAAGAAATACATACGTTTTTCTAAGTTTATTAATCTAGATCAAAGTTTTCCATGAATGTCTGATATAAATATTCCAATTCTTTGACCTTATAATAAGATAAAATCTTTGATCTAAAAACAACTCATGAAAGTAAGCATTGATTTGGGTAATATCTCGGGCCATTCTAAATAACTGATCTTCTTGAACGGATCTTCCCAGCTATATATCTCGGATTCATCTTCCATAAAAGCTTTTCAAGAAGCTTTAAGCCCATATTATTCCAAGATGTTTGAGTCTTGCTGTGACTATCTCACAACTAACCCCAAGACTTAGGGACCCACCTTTTTTTATTATCTTTGAGTTTGGTTTATAATTTTGTTTTTGATTGATGATTTATAGATGTCCTCCACAAGTTTAATATATGGTTCTTGATCAATATCCTTCACATGCAAACCTTTATGTTGGGTTGCAACTCTCTAACCATTTCTTTGTAAGGATGATAGTTGTGTATTGGGCCACATTGGTCAATCAAACCTTTGTTTGTGTTTTAATTCTTAGTTTGATTTATTTATAATTTTATTGTTGTTTATTTTTTTGATACGGTTGGTGATTAAAATTATAAAATAAAATAAAAATGCATTGAATAAAGTATATATATATATATATATAATATGATAAAATGAAAAATTAAAAATAGAATAAAATAAGGCCCTGAGGTCTAAGTTGGTTATCATGTAAAGGCTATAATTAGATGTTGTTGCCTATTAATATTTATGGAGTGTGTCTAATATTAGTCACCCTTATGTATATACTAGTCATTCAAAAAATTTAAGGGTGACATAGACACCAAAATCGGGGAAGGGTATGGACCTGCAGGATTGGACTAACGAGCATGAGTTGTTGAGGATGATGACATAGATTTGAAAACAGATACGAAAAGCTAAGAGGGCTAGTGATGTGGTGATTTGGATCCACGTGATAGGCGCTAATGAGTGAATATGGTGAAGGCCTTAATGGTAGACATGGCAAAGTCCCATGTTTTTATGGTGACCTGGCAGTAAAGGGGGCCTCCTACTAGGTGGTGAAGTGGATGTTGGTGGTGAAAACATGAGCCAACTAGTGATGAGGTATTATAACCAAAGGCAACGATTGGAAAACAACACTGGAGGTCGAATAGGAATAAATTTCTATAGATACGATATTCACCCAAACAACATGATGTTACATCATAGGAACATTTGTGGGTTTGACACGCTGATGTGAATATTTTTAAAGTGAAATTAACGATTCAGGTAGATTAGGAAGTCATTATCACCAGAGTCGTTATGCATGATCATAATTGAATTATCACACATAGTCATAGCTTTATATTATCAGATATGCTACTCCATCGAGAGAGTGTCACTTATTGATAATAGTAGACCAAAATTAGAAATAGTTCACATAGGATTGCATGGTAGATTGACAAACGTGGATATTGGGAAAATTAGTCTAAAATGCCAATGCTCATTTTTTCGATGAGTGCATGTGCATAGGGAGCATCGATTGATACTATGATTAGACTGATAGATTCATGGGGATCATGGATGACTATCCACATGGTACTCACCCATGTAGATGGAGGAGCCCACGAATCTTGGGGTGAGTTTGACTTCGACAAAGAAAATGGATGGTGTGATGCTAAAAGTAGCCTTGTAGTAAATTTATCGAGTTTTGAAAGTGATAAGAGAAAACATACCAATAGTAGTGCACTACGTAGGGTGAAGGCACATTATTGAAAGAAAGGATATAAAGATAATTTATGAATGTTCATAGTATTAATTTTGAAGGACATCAGTTGTTAAGTCCATGCTTTGTGTAATAGAAGATCTTCGATAAATTTTATGGGTGACATTTGCAATTGAGTTTGTGAGATCGTGATGATGCACACGTACATAATGTTTTTGGAGTATGAGTAGGCCAAGAAACAACATGACATGGCCCATTCAGATATTCCATGATGTATTTGCAGTGAGTAACAATAACAATAGGAAGGTTATAATCCATAGCATCGGGAGGAGTAATAAAGACAAGATGGTCTGAATAGAAGTCATGGGAGGTAGTTGTATTAGACTATGCAGTGTGAAAAATTATTTACGGGAGGCATGCAAACCGAAAGAGGTGCTCGAGTGGTTTGTAAGAGAAGCCCACACTAGATGGCCAACTTTTCAAACCAGACTATACGACTACAAGAGCAAGTTTTTATTGCCAAAGACAAACATTACACACAGATCAGATGGTTATTAGTTTTTACTAGTACATTGTCTAACAATGTGTTCATCGACATCTAGAAAAATATGACTGCAAGCTACTGGTCAAACGTTGGAGGAGCCATGTCTTTCCTCTTACTGTTGGGAGCACTATATTGGACTATTAGGGGAGCGATGGTCACCACGTGGGGATGGTTTCCCAATATCTCTAGCATTGGCATTATGCGGTGATGTAGAGGTTAAATATACCATGTATAATATGATAAGGTGGATGTTATTTGAGATAATGGTGTAAAATAAAATGATTTCTTTTATCTTTTTATCAAGGTGTTACCAAAGCCATTGAAATAATATTAGTCATCCCATGTCCATTACAAGGCATAAGGAAAATGAACGATAATTTCAAACAAAGAAGTGAGAAGGTATTTCCTAGCCAAATGATAAGTGGTAAAATGAAGAGACAAAGAAATGAAGGGCTGCATATTGAAAGAAAGGAAATAGAGGGACAATACTGAAAAGGTTTAAAAGTAGATTGAAACTCTTGAATTAGGGGCTGGAATTTTGTTGTAAGAAAGACATCATTTTTGATATTTTAATGCATACGAATATGAAAACTTGCACCTTGTGAGCAAGACTGGAGGATATTTACATATAAGGGTTTTATGTTTACTATTTAATATTTTTTTTTTGCATTTTGTGGATTCATATCTAGTGTTAAATGCTCTAGGAGGTTGCACTATGTGAAGATCCATTGGAGTGCAGGGTTTGTTTTCCTTAAAGTATAGCACTTGATTTAACCAAATTGTGTTTATGCAGGTTTGTTTAGATCAGGTTACCCTTAATATTTTCTCACAATCTCTTGTTTTGCAAGGTAGGGGAGCATGATGTCATATTATGTTTACAATTTTATTCTAGTTTTACATTAGATTAGTTGTAATTATTTATTTATGCAATCCCATTTCCATTTTGTTTGTATTCTGTTCGTTGTTCCAAAATTTCTACGTTTCCACTTTCATTCTGTTTGCATTCTAGTCCTTGTTCTAGAATTTTTGCATTTCATGTTCAATTTTCTTGTATTCTAGTCATTTTTTTCAAAATTTCTACATTTACACTTTCATTCTGTTTGCATTCTGGTCCTTGTTCCAGAATTTTTGCATTTCATTTTTAGTTTGTTTGTACTATGGTCATTGTTCTAGAATTTCTGCATTTCCACTTTCATTCTATCTGCATTCTGGTCCTTGTTCCAAAATTTTTGCATTTCATTTTTAGTTTATTTGCATTATGGTCCTTGTTCCAGAATTTTTGCATTTCATTTTCAGTTTTTTTTGTATTATGGTCTTTGTTCAAAATTTTTGCATTTTTGCTTGTGCAAAGTTATTTAGCATTGTTGCTTCATCACCTAAGGATTAAGATAAAATTTATGCACAAAAGGGAGGGTTTCTAACCTGCAAATTCACATTAAGTGTAGATAAAGCAAATGAATGCTAAATTTCTAATTTGCTAACCTTATAACTTCTAATTCTACAATTAGTAGAGCATTAAATCTAAAGATAAAGTTGAACCTACTAACTACAAATGAATCTCACATTAAAGGTACAAATTTTAAAATGAAGTGGATAATTCCATGCACTTTCTCATTTTGCATTTTAATATGAAGGTAAAAAAACCCACTAACAGGGATTCAGGGTAAGACAGATTAATACAAATATAATAAAAGAAGTAGCACTTCATTTATCAATTTGCACAAATGAATATTCATGGAAATTTAAGGAAATCAATCACAAAGTTCAAATGAATTAAACCAGTAGGCCCCTTGTTAATAGTTACTTGCAAATCACTTGGTTGTTTCTAGCATTGGTTAGTCTTGATTATTTCACTTTCAAATATACATGTGCAATGCTTATATAGCAGAACCTTGGAGAAGTTGTTTTTGTTCTTAAATTATTTGCAAGAGAGGGTTTTCAGATAAATACCCTAACTATGATGGGGATTTTTCCATTGGGCAAAATATCCACTCAACAAGTCTTCATCCCAAAAACTTGGGAGACCACAATTCTCTGCCATACTTAAATGCTTTAATATTTCCTTAGCCTTTGCTTCAAGTTCTTGGATTATTCTAACACTTTGTATCACAAGCTTGTGTCTTCTAAAGAAACTTTTAGTAGCTATTTTAGCTTGGGACCATGCTTCATTTTGGGCTCTGTTTGAAACCCTTTCTTGCATGCTTTCAACCAAAACTTGTATCTTTGTTGCCACATTTAACCTTACCTGTAAGAAGTTAATGGATGTAGTAAAATCATCCTCCACTCGACTTAGTGTCTCCTTTATTTTGGCCAAGTATAGTAATATAGATCGTGCTTTTAAGCCCATTTTCTGTATATCATGGAATATCTCTTTTCTAGATGCTTTGGCCTTTTCTTTAGACAAACCACCGATTTTGCCCTTCTCTTCCTAGATTTGCTTCTAGAGGTCTTCCACTTGTTTATTTAAAATTTGAATTTGTTCAAAAACCTTTTTTGCTTCCTCTTTATACTTGGTTGCTTCATTGAACCTTTCCTCCCACTTCTTGGCTTCATTCTTCAGAGCTTTTTCAATAGTATTTTGCTCATTCACAGCTGCTTCAAAATATTTCCTAGCCTATTTAGCTCTGATGTATTTTTATTTGTAATACTCTGCATTCAAGTATATGGTCCCTAAGTGAGCCTGGGCCATTCCCCATTCATCTTGAATCAATAGTTGAATAATGTCTTCAGTTACTATTTCATCCTGGTAATCATCCAATATCATTCTCCTTGAATCTTTTTTACTAATAGTGTCATCTTCATATTCGAGCAATACATACTCAGAGGGTCTAGAGCCACTACTTCTTGGGTACATGCTATATTATTGGAGGCTTGAGCATAGTGAGATATCCACTAGTATAAGGCATTCTGGTTAGCCTTCTTTAGTTTCTTGAGCTTGGAAATGGTAGGGTGATTATCGGTAGAGGGAGTAGGGATGAATTGTAAGTTAGGGAAATGGGCAACATGGAGGAAAGTAATGGTGACCAAAGTGGTATTTACTTTTAGTGGTCTCATGAGGGGAATCATGGGGATGGCCAAAGATATTATAGGATCAGATTATGTTTGTGATGTAGGCGATGATTGCGATGGTAGAGGCTGTTGGTTGAAAAGAGATAAAACATCACCTTATAGAGCAGAATGAGAAGGGGATTATCTTTGGAATTGAAAATAATATGAAGTAGATGGGATAGAGATCATACCTAGCATTACTGATGACTTTTTTTTATTTTTATATCTAGTACTAGGTGGATCTTCAGTAGGAACTAATCCCTCAATTGATTTGTTCGATTCATGAGCACTGACATCATGATGTTGAGGGGGTTGCTTTGCATTTTTTCTACATCCCCTATTTTAGAGTCTTTATTGTTTCTTCCTACCCACTTTTATTTTGCTTCCCCACTATCATAGACTTTGATCTCTTTTTTTTTGAAGATCGATCATCATTAGACTCGGTGTCAGAAGTTGAAGAGGAATGAATTTAGGATTTGTTTTCTTAAGGACCTCCTATTGCTCAGTGTAAATCTCTTTTTCTTTATCTTGGCTTGCTTTCTCCTTTCTAGCAGTAGGAGGATTCTTCTCTAGAGTGCCTTTAACGCTCGATGGAACCTTATCTATGAGAGTTTTTGATCATGTGGATTGATATTTATCATATCAGAGGGAAAACTCATGGTCATTTTCAATCTCTACTTGGAAGAGGTCATGTATATTTTGTTGGCAATTTTGGGTACTTTGGGTACATTGCATTTGCTCAAGTGAATAAGTTGTCATTGATGTCAAGAAGCTTTCGAAGGAATTTGAATTGATGTCAAAATTATTTGTTTTGATGAAGGTTACGACATGACAGTTTCAATGGTCTTCTGCAAACCCCAAGCTGACAGGTTCGAAAGAAAGTAAGTTGGAAAAGTGTCACGATATCGCGACATGTCGCATTTTCGTGACTTAAGCAGGAGAGAGAA